>OY979682.1:16425123-18825123 GCA_963855955.1 Luperina nickerlii | reverse complement strand
GTATGTATGTATTCTTTACGAAGATCACAAGTATCAAGATTTGTGGAAGATTTCCTTATAAATAATAATATAATCGTCAAAATGTTTGTTTTCCAGAAATTCATAGCTATGTAAGTATGCGTAGTTTTAGATAATTTCCGTAAATTCTATGCTAATTATGTGTGTTCATAATCTTACAATATCTCTTCAATATACACAATTACACACGCCTATGTTTTAGGAAAAATATTACTGAATATTGAACTTAAAAATAGGAATACAGCTTCCATTTGACATCTTATTGGCATAGCGTGACGATATGTGCCAACACAAATTATTTATCAAAGAAATATACTTATACGCAGTATTATCCAAATTGGTACAGCAATTTCCGAGATCACCTATCTCTCGCAGACATATTAAATTTTCGCAATTTTTACACATGGCGTATCTAAAGGGTTTCTTTATGTAAATAGGGTAATCAAACTGTCTATAGGTATCTAATTATAATCAGATATATAGTGTGATTTTATATATTAAAGCTATCGGTAAATAATAAGGGGTGGTCAGGACCCAATCGATTGATCGCAAAGTCGCAATCAAAGGGTTGAAACGAAGGGTTAGTTTAAAATATTGCTGGGGGTTCGACTGATACTATGTGTGTGTCTGTTTGTCTGTCCTTATTTGTGAAGAGATTTAGACTAAGAGAACGAAATTAAAAATTGGTAGGTATTTGTTCTTGTTCCAGTTTAGTATGTTAATGGCAGTGTTCAGTTTCAGATAGGGAATGAGCTGTGCTGAGTCGAAGCTCTTCTATTTTTAGTTATTGGCATAAGTGGAGATACATAATTATGATCAAATTGGAAAGCTGAATAGCACTGGGACAGTACTACAAGAGAGCTTCTTTAAATTCTAGCTTGCCTAGAAGATTGTGAATTATTAGATTACAATATGTATTGGAAGAAAAGGGATGTGGCTCGGAAAAATTCTGAACATCACGTTGTAAATGCTCCTGCACTAACATGGCTTCCATTTTAACTGTTCATCAACATTCATCGCGTAATTTACGTTGGTGACAAATTTTAAATATCTCTCAAAATCATTCAGACCGTGATTGATAGTGTATTACGCAATTCGGATGCTGGTCTGAAGGCGCACTACCCGTATGTTTTCTATAAACCTCTCAATAACCTTTATAGGGAAAGCGAAGCTCTATCTACACCCACAATGAGTGACTGCTAATTTCACATTATTACGTAGTTAAGCGTATTTGTGCAAAAACTTTTATATAATGTTTTGCCAAATGCACTTTTATTGTGCGGCGACATGCGATACTCAGGATCCAGGCGAACTATGATAACATTTTGAGCTCACCCCACTTACACACAGCAGTGACACTGTGTGCCAACTGGTAGAATTAAAGTTCGGGTTTTAGACACTGCGTTGGTTAGTTGGAAGACGGTTAGCGATCGTCGCGTGACGACCCCCATAGTATTTGACACGGCATCGCCCGTACTTTTCACACTCAAATTTTCGCGTTTAAAGGCTTGCTTTTTGGTGTGCAATTAGTGATTGTTATCTTGTTTTGTATTGTTACTTTTGTTCGTAACTAGGCGCCGAGGATTTAAGTGGCAATTTTTAAATATATTGCTGTATCTAGTAATTGTGGCTTTGTAAGTAGGTAAGCGATTTAGGTGTCTGTCTCAAGTGTTAGCGCTGTTGGCTCTGTTCGATTTCTGGTTAAACAACTTGAGTTTTTTTTTTTTTTTCATTGAAATGAGACTCTATTTACTTTCGTGTTTGATATAACTAGCTAATGTTACTTTAAAATCTACATCAGTAATAAATACTATTACAGTACAACTAGTCATTAATAATAAAAAAATGCACGAACAAAAAGTATGAATCATTTTACTAACCAAATCAATCAAAATGGCGAATTCTCGGCGCTTAGCAATCAATCCTTGGTATAACTTATGCATACGAAATAAATATTAATAGCACACAACCCTTTCTTACACCCCTCCACTACGTATGACGTAAACCTACCCTCAGTTTTGCTAATAAATGTGTATAATTAATCATATAAATATGGGTTGGTTTGTGTTGTAAAAACTGTGAATAGAAAATTAGAAGTAATATTATGAATTAAACATGTTATTTCTAGGAAAGTTACTTTTCCATACATGTGTAAGGACGTTTCTAATAAACACAGACCGATCCCAAGCCATTAAAGCTCATGTCATCCTAATCAACAGCGAAATACCTATTAAGAGTATACCTACTACGCTCGAATATCCTGGCCTTAAAACCTTATTTAAACTTCTACGTAGAAAAACCTCTTTTCTCAAGTTGACCTACAACTGGCAACCTAAACAACCTTTAAAAAAATATTTGACAGTTGAATGACAAGCAGCTTTTCTTTTCATATTGTTCGTTTTTCAAACAATTTGGCGGGAGCTTAACCCGTTCACCGCATACTTAATTCCCTCATAATTGTAACTCGAGAATATTGATTATCCATTATTATGCGCTGTCATTAATAATTTTAATTAATTACGTGTGTGTGGGTGGAGGGTGGCTCGTAAGGGGGGTGTGTTTATAGATTCTGTCCATTGTCGTAACATCGTGTGAGATGATTAATGCGCTCATCTTTTGGTGAGAAGACGCCTCATTGATTTTTGATGACTTTGTATATTTCTAGCCGGTGAAGGGTTAAACTTGCACGTACGAATATAAGGTTTGAATAATGAATTATTTGCAGAGCTTTTATGAATAGCTGGTACTGAAATACAATAAAAATAAAAATCATTATTCAATTCACAAGGAGGTTGTAACTCATTCTCAGACGCTCCATTTTCCAAAATGGCGTTTCGCGTGCAGTCGTTAAACGTCCGAGCATCGGATCATATCTAAGTCATTTTCAGTTTCCGAACCATAAAGTGTCAATAAAAATAATCGTTAAAAGCCCCATTTGAATATTTGCGCAGTTAAAAAAATTAAATACGAAAGAAAAATTAATAACCCGTTCAATGCTATTTATATTTGTTCCGTTTGTTCCACTTGAGATTATCGATTCTACGTTATTTTGTGACTTTGTTACTCGCCTGTAGTTTTATTACGCAATTACTTTAAAAAGGGCAAACGCTTTTTTCATAAAATTCTACCGGATCGTAAATGGGTGTTATACACACCTACACTAAGTGTTTGCTTAGCCCTTTTATTATTTTAGTTAGTTTAGCACTTTAATCTATCTTCACATTTGATGGACTTATGCCAAAAATGACTCATTAATAATCTATGGTATACTCACTTCACATTTAAATAATTTTGTAAAAGTAATAAATTACTTTGAATTTTTATTCAAAACTTTCGTGACCGTTCATGACAATAGAATTACTGTTCGAATTTCGAATCAAATGATAACGTCTGAAGACAACTATCTATACAGCCAATAAGGAGTGGCCAGTAACACGACCACGCGGTTAGGTTTTATATATCTGTAGCAGACTAAACGCGACGCGATACGGCTCGCTCTACCTTCGTTCAATGTAGAAAGCTCTTTAGTAACGGCTACTCAAACGTTATCGCTAACAAGTGACAGTCGATAAGTTGCGTTTAAAAATGGTGCCTTTTTATAGTCACGCGACTTTTTAATCGTTTGACGTTCAAAGATTAACGCTATTAATGGCTGCTCGGTTCGAATATTGACAAATTTCTACTGGTAATCGAGTGGGTTTAATGGCAATTGTTTTGATATCTGTTGAATTGTTTCACTTTGATGTGTAACTGACAGTTGGCGCCACCGGATGACGTTCGTTTTTTTTTAAATGTCAATAGCCAAAGAAATAAAAGAATCGTTTGTTTTTTGTAATTTATTTGTGTTTTGTATGTTGGTAGTTTTGTTTCTTCTTACCAGTTGGAAATAATCAGGATTTATCAAGATTTAATTTTGTGTCCAGACAGGTCGTGTTGTTCTTACCTGAAACAAAAAAGGACATCATTAGTTTACGAGTTCAAAAACCGCTGGCAACACACAGATTAATTAACTATCAATTAGTTGCTATGTTAACTTATATACTTAAAAAAAAAAACGAATATAATTAATACCTATTCTAAAGATCAAATTCTTTCGGTCTGTTTCCTTCATTATCTATAAAACAAAGTAATAAAATATCGTCTATATCTGTATTTGACCATTAAGCCGCCATATTTAAATGTACAGAGTCGCGCCGGGAAAATCGGCAAACCATCTGGAAATGGGGAGGTTGGGGAGAATTGCACAATTTGTTACTAAGTCATCGATAGTAGTTGAAAGGTTTCATAATGAGTCATGCTTTTCGAGAATTTACAAGCTTTTTGTGGATTTGGAAAGTTTTACCCATTACTTTTACTTAAGAAAGGTCCTCTTCATTTGAAGTTCAAAAAATAGTTTGTGACGCGTAGTTAAATATTTTTTAAAAACCTTGGGAATACTTGTTATGATGAAAATATTGCTAAACTCAAATACACTAGGCATATCAGAAACGACAATTTAAATCCGTTTTTCAAATCAATTGCATTATTATTAGCTTTATCGCTGTGACTCACCGTTATTTGTTCAGTTAGATAATATTTGTGATTGGTAAGGTCATCGGGTCAGGATATAGGTCGCACGTTTAAATTGGATTGGCCGTTAAAATTCTCTATGTTACAAAAAGAGAACGCTAATTGACACTTTAAACCAAGAAAATGTACGTCAGACTCTTACATCAACCGATTTGTTCTGTAAAAAATTACATGGTGACAACTTAGGTAAAGTGAGCTGTCAAATCTCAGCATCAGCGGAGTAATTGCGTAAGATACTAACAGTAGCAATGGTTTTTATTTTGACAGCGAAACAACATTCATTGCGTTATTTACGTTGTTGAGCAGATAAATTTTTCAAACATATGAAGCAATGGATCTTCAACATCTTTCAAAATGATTCAGATTGTAATTGAAAGTGTTTTACGCAATTAAGATACAGCTTGAATGACAATTAACTTTACCAAAGATGTCGCGGTAAGCTTTTTACATAACAGACAAATCTAAAATTATATGAAAACAGAACATCCTCCTTACTTAAGCCAAAATCACTTCAGAAAGGGGTAAT
Source organism: Luperina nickerlii (assembly GCA_963855955.1). Classification (NCBI taxonomy): domain Eukaryota; kingdom Metazoa; phylum Arthropoda; class Insecta; order Lepidoptera; family Noctuidae; genus Luperina; species Luperina nickerlii. The sequence goes on along the minus strand of OY979682.1, from coordinate 18,820,010 downwards.
ACCAATACACGCGCACAGAAACGCCTCAAATAACTAAATAAGTCGCGTCACGAATACATCGCGGTATTATAAATATGTTTTTGTGTTGTCTTGTGTAGCGGATCACAAAAGATGCGCTCTTCGGATCGGGGAAGCAATTACTGGCGAGTCTCCGGTGTCTGAACTGAAGGGTGAACACGACACATACAGGACTGGGTTAAGGAGGTGGTACACTAGACGGGGACTTGGAATTAGGGAGATCGGGAAGAGAGGACCGAGAAACTGTTTAGAGAATTTTGAGGAAGGTATTATTTTTTATTAATTGGAAAATGGCTCATTTTGAGCTTATCTATCTGGTGCAACTTTATGGGACAAATTAGCGAGCAAGATCGTTTGAAAATGAAAAGTAAGACAAAAAGAAAGTCTAGATAATTGGAAAATTTGATGAAAGATGATTTAAGTAGGGTACCTACATTAGCAAATAGCTCATTTTGAGCATCCCGACGTATTCAAAAGTATCTATACTCCATAAGTTTAGGTAGTAAAATAAAGGTAAACAAAAATAAACACGTGACGTGGTTAACAGACTAAACGTAATACCAGTCTATTCAGTTGTCATGATACGTCAGTTGTACTCTTCAATTTTGCAACTTTATAATTCGTTAATAACGTTTTGAGAGGACACGGACAATTTTACGAACAAAAAACGTGGAAGCATCGACAGAAATGGAGATACGACTTTCTCGGTGAAGTTATCAAAAGAAAAAATTAATATCATGTCAGTTACATACTGTGTAATTTAAAAGAGTTAATAAATTAGATTTTAGAACCTTCGATATTTCTCTTCACTCGTTCATACATTCAATACTTTCTATATCATCAAATGATTCCAATACGACACAACCACATGATAAACTAGAAGATCATCCCAATATCCAATGTGAACGGTCCCCAACAAGGGTTGTGCGGAAGAAATTTATAAGTAGGTCTCGGCATAAGGGAATTAATTGTATTATTGTAGGAGCTCCGATGAGGGATCGCGCAAGAATTATCAATTAGAGAAAGAAAATGCCGAATTCGGCGGCCCTAGGGCTGTGCTTTAGACGAAAAACGATTTCTTGTGTGTCAGATGCAAAAACGATACTTTTGAGTTGTAAATCTGGTTTTGATATGTACAGTCACCAAAGGAGATAAGTAACCAGGGTCGTCGGATATAGTTGAAGTTTAATAAGAAACCGATGGATGTTTTCGAATAAAATTTAATATTATTAATAGAAAACAAACAGCTCATTTATCAAATTAAATTTCATTCGAAAACATCAATCGTTTTCTTACTAAACTTCAACTATATCCGACGACCCTGGTTACTTATCATCTCCTTTGGTGACCGTACGTATTTTAATAAACGTATAAAAACAAATATAGATGGTTATTAATGAAGTAATTAATATTCCTATTAGTAACGTAAAACTTATTATTAGTCTTCAGAAATCTGAGGTAAGTAATAAAACTTGTTATTTTCAATTTGTATATAAAATGACTAATTATATTTCTGCCTAAACAATACAATTAGTTTCACAAAAAAAAAATCTAGAAGATTAAGATTTCCCATGCATTAAACCAAGCAACATAACAATCTTGAATATTTATAAAAAATTACAAAAAACAAAACCCCATTCTCCTCTAGATATCGTAAATCAGGCGTCCCTACGGCCGTGGGGAGGCTGGGGGAAGGGGAGACTCGTCGATTTTACGCAACATTCGTCTTAGCATTAGTACTTACAAGTATTCTTGTTTTCCTCTTTAATTGTGTATCGGTTTGCCCCGACCGCCTCTTTGTATATAACTTGACGTATGTATTGATGTAGTTGTGTATGTCTTTTGAGTTGTGATTTGGATTACAAATACGAAGTGCTTGGAGGTAGTTCGTACTTCTCCGAGAAGTATTTATGGCCTAACATAATGATTAACATAACGAGCCTATAATGTTCCCACTGCTGGGACACAGGCCTCCTCTCTGTGAGAGGGAGTGGGCTACAATCTACCACGCGGGCCCAGTGCGGGTTGGTAGGTGTTATATGTCTTCGAATTTTTGGTTCTAGGACATGCCGGTTTCCTCACGATGTTTTCCTTCATCGTTTTGAGAGAAGTGGTGATGAAATGATCTACACAAAGTAAAGCGCCTCTCTGGGCTACCACTGTTCTTCATCATAGTAAATGAAGTTGTTAAAATAAAGCTCTTTATCATAAAATAATTATATTTCAACTACTAAATGAATGAAAATGAGCAGGAATGTTGAATGTAACACAAAGTGCATCAAAAGGTTTGTCTAAAAAATCTTTAATTACACACACAAACGAAGTTGCGGTGAAAAATAATGTAAGCCACAGCTTACTCCCCGATTCAAATCCTTTACTAACTTTGACAAACAATTCTGAACCCAACCAAGGTAACAATAAAGCTGAAATTGAATTTTAAACTGCAGGAAATATAAAATAATTAGAAGGAGTTTTTTTGTCAGTCGCCAAAGCCTCAGGTGGCGAAACTCTTAAATAAATAATCGAAGGTTATTAAGAAGCCCCTCTCAATTATCGAGAGCTCCCTTGCGCATCAATAGCTATTGTCTTTGGAGACAAATACCCTCTTTTGTAAAATAAATAAACAGCGGCTGGTTCTGAACAATTTGTCGATCGTTTTGGTCAAACTTTTGGAGTGTTCGAGACTAAAATTGATTTGATTGATTGATTTTTCTTGATTAGACTTGATAGCTGGGTGAAGGGAAACGCGTGTCGATTTTTTTCAAGAATTTTACAAAACATCACGCCTGTATTCCTCGAAGGGTTGGGTTGGTATTTAAAATAATACTGAATAATGGTGTACCTATACCTATTCTGCCTCTGTCATCATCATCATTTCAGTCGAAAGACGTCCACTGCTGGACATAGGCCTCCCCCAAGCACCTCCACTTCGACCGGTTCTGTGCAGCGGATGCAATTCATCCAACGAATTCCTACGGCCTTCACAAGGTCCTCGGTCCACGTTGTGGGAGGCCTTCCAACGCTACGTACTATAGAAGCATTATTTCTTTATTAAATACTTCAAGCACATAAATGTACAGAGGCGGACTTAATGCCATAGACACACCACCCTTATTTCCCCAGTTATGTTTGAAGTCCCATGTAACACGGGGCGAGCCTATTGCCTTCAACCGGCCACACATCTAGACCCCGGGCTATTACTGAGAAATTCCAGATGGAAAAACCCAATACTACTTTGTTCGACCCAGTAATCGCACCTAGGACAGCAGTAGCACTTGCGATTGCTAGACCAATGAGGTATAGATACAGTACCCGGCGATAAATATTGCACATCGACCTTTGGAAAGAGACAATCGGCTAATTTCGGCTTCGTAGAGCGTTATCCCTGTCGCACGAAATACAAACAGTCCGGTATCTATTAGGAGCTGTTAAAACAATTATGATTTGCTTCTTTTGATAAATATTTTTATTCTTTGTATAAAATCGACAGGATCGAATAGGTCGATGTGCAATATTTATCGCCGGGTACTATAGAGACATCCACAATGACGCGTCCCACTCTTCTTCCTGATCGCTTACAGTACAAGTGTGCAACATTCCGCTAGTGTTTCAGTTTTGTCGATACACAGTGATTACTTATCAGTGGGTAATCAGTGTGTATCAAAAAACTAAAACACTAGCGGAATTAACTAACGATAACCACTAGCGATTGTGGGGCGCGTCTTCGTGGATTGCGCTGTCTGTAGTACAGTTCAGTAAGATGATAAATAAAAGAGACCGAATATAGATATTAGTAAAACCTAAGTGTGAAGTTTAAGGCTCCTTTAAACAGGCGCGACACGACATGCGGCACAAAGGCACCGCAAGTCACGCAACGAGCGGTGCCTTTGTGTCGCGCGCGATTATATCGCGTGTCGCGCCTGTTTGTTAGGAGCCTTTAGAAGAGAAACATAAACTTACAAGAATAGAAAAATATTACGGTATTCGCGTGAGACGAAGGCGCTTCACATAAAAATTAACAATCAACTGCGAAATTTTGTACTAACCTGACCAAACATTTGTCTAAACTTGCCAATAACTTATTCAAACAACATGTTGGTGATAACAAAAGCATTTTATTTTCCGAGATAGTTAGCTAGAATCAAATATTTGCGACAAGTGAAGAATTTGATCAGACGTTTGGCAAACACAGCTTATGACAAACATTCGCAGCAATTGTCAACAGTAGTCACGCAGTCACACAAGTCATTGTTCCAAGACGATCATAAAATAAAAATCGGTGTATTATAGAAGAAAATTGCTTCCCGCGGAATCGAACCTCATTATCCACGGCAAGCTGTTACTGCATGGTGGATTTGCTCAACCATGCCGCGGTTCTGAAAATTATTGCAAATTGAGTAACTCGAATCGTTGACATTTTTATATTAGCCTATGATGGATCGGCGGCGCGGCGATAAGCAATGGCCATTGGTCGTGGGAGCCTAGTTGTTGCTAATTATGATAATATGCTCACCTGTACGAGACATCTTTTGGTTTTTGGTTTTTTAATTTTATTATTTGCAAACGTTTTCGGTGGCAATTTTAATCATAGACTGTAATATATTTAAGACTATAGCTTCTACCCGCGTGGATGTCGGAAATTATCCCAGTGGAACGATGCTACTGAGACAAAAAGTAGCATATGTCCTTCCCCAAGATGCCATTTATCTCCTTGCCAAATTTTATTGAAATCCATACAGTGGTTTAGACGTGAAAAGGTAACGTACACACAGAGTTACTTTAGAATTCATAATATTAGTATGGATTTCACATTCAATAACATGTACCTCCTTATTCTGATAAATTAGAATATTATTCGCAAGTCCATCAACATTATAAATGACTATCAAAGAATTTTCTATAACAGCCAAAACGCACACTATTCTCAAATGAGTAAACACCAGAATCGCTCGTACATCACCCGCCGCGGATAATGTCACAGTTATTTGTATTCAAATACATTCATCAATAAAACTAAACAGTGATCCATTGCTGGCCCTCGTTTGGGGCTAATTCCGACTGTCATAAATCGTGGCATTAATTTAACGACAATGCATTAGACCTCCATCCTAAGAGAACTATTCCGATAGATTGGTAACAATCCTCTTCGGAGTGACGTAACTTAGAAGACGGAATCGACTCACTGTCGACCGAGGCGTGTCGATATAGAGTTGATTGTACTTTGAGAATAGTATCCTTCGCGTGGCGCGTTTAGATCGGATGTTTTCAAGGACGGTTGGATCCCCAATCGAATGTCAATCTTATTGATTGATACTTTAAGTTTGTTATTGATTGCCGGTGATAAGACATTAAGTAAATCGCTTAATGTGTTCTAAACGGATGGTGGAAACGTTTTGTTTCTCCGTAACTATTGCCGTGTTTGTTGTTGCTCGTGTTTGTATATTATTAAGCCGTCTATTGAGGCAGTGATGGAAACTGTCTACGTATCTCTAGGGTTTTTGGATATTTTACCATTTACGAGTAATAGTTCTTGGTATTTTGTAAGTAACTTATTACAAGTAATGATTTTAACATTTATGTTTGATACCTTCTGAAATTCAAATTATCTTGCTAGAATTATAGCTTTAAACGTGAATACAAATGTGATGTAATACATTAATACCTATCCTTAACACATTTTTTCTAAGAACACACATACTTAACACAAACTGTTAGTAAAAGGAACCACCAAACCAATTTCAGCAATTCCACCACATCATGTATAATTATATCACTTCATCTTTTACTATCAATATATCAAAGCTAAAATATATCTAAAAGATAAAATATCAATAAACGAATATATAAAACCGACCTCATCACCAAATATTCCCGATAGACATCAGGAGTACCAGCACGGCTACTATCACTCTCGGACGGATGCAAGTCTCAGCCACCACCGTCGACTAACATATACTGATATGTGTTAAACAAAAATATATTATATAAACACCGCTTTATCAACACTAGTATCGGGAACATTGTTTTTGCCAAAATGCGTGTATCGATCTCTTGGTAGTGTTTGTCAAAGTTCTGGAAATTCATCCTCTGTAGGCTTAGAAGCTTTCTCTGACAATATGTCTTATGTAGCGGTGAGATGTAGGAGGTGGTGTAAGATGTGACCTTCTTGTTTCATTTCTGTGGCTCTTAAAAAGAATTCTGAAACTTGAAACTTTATAGTATCTACAATTTTTTATTTCATGTCTCAGTAACTTTACCTACCTACCCACTAATCACGTTAAATATAGAAATCATTCCAATTTGATAATAATCATAAAATTGTAAGTAGAATCATAAAAATTTGAATCTTTAAACTTATCCACCGAAAACGACATTTTATGTTACGAAACTTTGACATCCATATCTCTGCGCAAGAGTTCAGATAATCGTGAGTTCGCTCAACTAAACTATACTGAATTATTGACCCGCGATAAGCAGGTCATTGACTTACCGTCTAAATTGTCGCCACTATCGATTGTTTTACGATCAATTTCTGCTTACACGTGATTCGTATTGTGTGAATATAGCTCTTATCCATCGGAAGCTGTCTCTCTTACTCTTTATTTATCGCTAGCTTTTATTATTATACTATCACAAACTTCACTGCAGATAGGTAGTCAGTATTCAAGGTAGCCTTATCTTTGCTTTCATTTGATTTGCGTTCAACCTTACCTTGCTCTTTCATATCATCTATCTCTAGAATATTGTCTATTGAATCTTCCAAAGCAGAATCTATTTCAAACACAACTCCAGTCATTTGTTTTAATTATTTGTTAAAACGGAATTCCAACCCCGAATCGCCCGATGAATTGCAATGAAACCGAATAGAAAACTTCTTTGACGAAGCTATAGATAGCAAAGGGAATATCGGCAGCCATTAAAATAACAAAGGGCTGTATCACGAATATTAAAGCCTGGTGTTTCCGTGTCAAAAAATTAATATTAACGATATCTTCACAATGAAGTGTTGAAAAAAAGAAAAAAAATAATTTATGCGAAATATTCCTTTTGACGCCTTTGTTTCGATGGGAGCAGAAAACGTTCAATTAAAGTGTCCCCTGGAAGATAGGAATGACATGCTAATCATTTTAGTGTTTTGTTGAGCGGGAAAACTGTGTTTTATTTATATGTAGACTTATGTACTTGTTGAGATCTTCATGTTTATCATATATTTGAAGCTTTTAAGAGCACATTTCGGAAATATTCGTATCTATTGAGTTAGGTTCACGACCCTATCGCGTGATTAGCAAACAATTAGGAAATACCGATAATGCCAATGTGTGTAAAATCGTAAGAAATCACAAACGGAAAACAATATTCATGATGAAGTCTAAATAAAGAGAGAACTTTCTGAAGATATCCTTAAATAAACCAAAATCTGAATGAATTTGCATACTAGTAACAGTCCGGAATATCGTTTGCAATGTTCAAATATACCAAGCACTTAACCTGACACTTTAGAAATCACGATATCGTGACGATAGGTTTCGAAGGTTTACACAAAGTGTCTGAAGTAAACACAGTATTATCCTCCCTGGCAAACGCTCAGGGCTCCGGGCTCCGAATTACATTGAAATCGTCACGCGATGCTATTCAGACTTGACCATTAATACACCAATAAAAAACCGTATCAATAGATCTCGTTCGATTAAATGTGACCAGCTGGACATCTGCGTAGATTCAAATCTGGCGACTGGCGATCAAAATGTACCAATCACTACCCTGATCCAACCAGATTTTTTTACAACATTCTCGCCCTTATTTTGCATGAATAAAGGTCAGAATTGCGTGACCTGCTATTGTCGAGTTTCTTTACATTATTAGTGGATTGTACGAAATTCGATTGAATGGTGTTTTATTAAGAACCGGTTGCGACCGGTTTTGACCCCTGCCACGCCACGTGGTCATGGCGTTTTGTCATTCAAAGTATTATTAAAATTATCGGCTGTTTTGTGTTCTATTGTGTTCTGTTAAAATCTGTGATTTATAGCCAAAATTTTATATTATTATTAATACTTTTGCGACTGGATGGACCACTTATTTTTTTCTATTCAAATCGTGCTATTGGTTTTTGTCCCAAGTTGGCGGCATATCAAATAACATCATAGGCACGCTTGTAATATAAAGCTCATAATTTTCAGTAGACACCCACAATTCGATACATCCCAACTGATATAAAATTAAATTTCAATTTGTACTAAAACCAAATGTATCAAAGGAAGCCAATATCATTGTGAATCTGCCACCCTTCTCCCACGAGGCGGCACACCCCATGAATCCTTAATGAGTAAATTAACAACACCTATTGTTTAGCACCACTGTTTTTTTACAAGGAATATTAATAACCATTTTCTATTGTCTGCGAGAGGGGGGGACGAGAAAAATGGTCCGAACAACAGGGGAGGACAAGAAAGTTCTGAATTGATTGATTTTCAGAATTAATTTTAATAAAAACAATAGTAGACTGTTTTCGACAGGCTGTAATTGCATTTGGACGAAGTTGCAGGTAGGGACGGCGAAAAAGTTTTATAAATTTGGATGAACACGAAATCAACGCAATAAGGAAGCTTCTTTCGTTTCTTGAATTAATTTTTGATTAGGACGACGAATATAAGACAATCTTTTGTAAATTAAAAATACATAAGTACAGACAACAAATGACCCTTTTAACTCAGAAATCTTCTAAGCATTGTACGAATCACACAAATCTTCCCATTCATCCCAAACCGAAACTTTCTCAACGATAACGTAACTAGAATCGATAATACGAACAATAAACAGACAGAAACTAATTAAACACATAATGACAGGCACACACCGACGAATTTCGTCAATTACTCAGAATTCGGCAGTATCTACACACGAAACAATAAGTCCTTAATGGGTGCATGTACTAACAGATACCGCATTATTCTATAATATGTCACAAATCATCTTCTATACGACACAAAGTTTATAATGAATTGACATATTCCGCACACGTGTTCACTTCGAACTAACACGTCCCTACATATGGAGGCACATGGCTAACAAACAACATTAGACTCTACAAGGCTCTATCTTAGGTCCAATTTCGATATTCGGTGGATTACGGTAGCCACGGAACAAATTGGTTCTTATTGAAACCCAATAAGGTTTTAGTTAAGGTACTATGGCGGTAATTCCGATAAGTGTAATACTGCTTGATCGTTGGTAGCGACGATAATTGCCTATGTATTAGTATTGGAACTGTTTTCATTTATAATTACTGCTTTTTATTAAACGCAATTGAGATTGGAAGATTGATTTTTTATTGGGACTGTGGATTCACGTAACGCGTGATTATCTTTTTCTTTGTTTCTTTCACGTTCGATCATATCGTGTGTGCCGTGGTCATCAATGTGGTCTATCTTGTTGCTGCTTCTTGTCCATTCAAGTGTAGATGTATTAGTGTCTAACATGCTATCAAACTATAATAATTTAACTTCACTAGACCAGAAATGACTGCCACATCCGAAGCTTAATCAAATAATTAAGATTAATTATCACCAGACGCCCATAAACCATAATTTATTAACAAGAGCAAAAAATTTAATCCCCCATAAAAATGGCCTCCTTATAAAAACTTGAATGATCAAACGTTCAATATTGAACAAAAACATAGCTAGTAAATCATGAATAAACAAAACGTATTAATGTTTAATGAAACTGGAATGAACCTAATCATGTACAGAGGCGTGATATTGTAATTGGAAATTAATATTGATGATCAGGAGATCGAACTAATTACGACGACATACATAAAAGATTAGGTGATCAAACGAATTATGAAGTGATGCGTGTTGAGGAATAGTTGGGATCTCTTGGCTGATACTGGGTAACGTGTTACATACATACATAGTGGAATATCCATCCAGTCTGTAGCTATTTTATACTGTACTGATTAATTATTAATAAATTAATTTAATTTAAGAGATAAGTGATAAACTGATAACAGTGTCTTTCAGCTAGCTGATCCAAAAATTGGCATTTGATATCTATTAGGTCTTTGTCATAAATACCTGATTAAAATACAAAACGTAAACAACTAACATAAACTTTTTATTCATTGATTTGAAGTCAACGCTCTAATTCCAAAACAAATATAGTTCGTTATAACGATTCCGAGAGACGACACGTTATGAATAAGCCGTTAAAAATATTGATATCTCTTCCCGTTGATTTACTCATCTTGTCGCGTCACGATGAGCCATCGAAAGTTCTCAGCTCCCACAAAAAGAAATCGAAATACATCAAAGGTGTAAATCTGTAAATATTTTTTGAAACCACAATCCTTATTAGAGGGGTGTAAGGTTTAAAATCGGTGACAAAAAGCTCCTGTAACTCAATATCTACGCTGTTGACTATATGACGTTTGAAGACGATGTCCCCAAAATATAGTAGTAACAGATGTATCTTATTAAACGTGAGGCAGTCTGAGACAAAGAGAGCTTTTAAATATAAAAAGTCAACGGAGAGTTGTATAGCAAACAGATTCCACGGCCTTCTTGTATCATTGAGGGCTGAATCATAATATGAAAGGCTGAACAAAGGTAACGATGGTAGTACCTACCATTTGACTTGGTCACGAAACCGAATGAACTGAGAACCATAATCCAATTGGTGGTAAGACGATTTTTATGTGACAATATCTGCTAACTGTGAAGATTGAATTAAAGCCGTTGTTCTTTGAATCATTCCTGTTGAACTAAGTCATAACGTGACTATACTCATGTAATCTTTTAATTCAAAATCATTGTTAAGAATGTGTGAGGGTGCGTCAGTGTTTCACAGATTTTCAGAATTAGTCAATTATTGAATTACTGACTAATGCGTGTCCGCATCTATGTGCACAGTGACATCACGACACGGCCCATCCTTTTCGAGTCCTGCCAAACTGTTATCATACCCTATACTATCTTTGTATTAACCGTTCTTAATACATCAAATTTATGATAAAAGTATACCTACTGGCGTTTACTTAATAATGCCAGTGACGTCTGTTGTAAAGCCAGGAATTACCGCGCTAAAGAAACAAAAGTTTCAAAATAAGCAAGTCTTTGATGATAAATAATTTATCGCTCCACTAAAACCTGCATAAGAAAGAAATGTTGATAAACATCGAACATTAAATATGTAACTGTTGACGATCGTAAAAGATGGAAGCCAGACGTAGTACATACATAAATATCACTTCGTAGGAAGTATAACTTTTATTAGTTTGGCGCAGTTGAGGCGCACTTACGAGTACATCGGCTGTAATTTAAAAAACGAATCGAAACGCACGATTTGCTCCGAGAGCCATCGCGCGGCTCCATCAACGCCGACGCTCCACACAGATGTGACCGACGCTGATTTTTCTCAACGCATCGCGTATTATGATGTACGACAGTACGACACATCAGCTCTGGGCCGACGACGAGTTCGATAGTATCTGGTGCGGGCCGCGCACACGTTAATAGATTCAACAGGTGTACCGCAGGGTGGTCCGATCGGCTCGCTACACTTTTTATTTACGTTTTCACGAATTTATTGCACATAGTCGACGTCTCGAGGCGCACGTTTGATTCATATGCTTACGTTGTCGCTTTTTAATACTGATTTACAATAAAAACAGAAATGTTTCACCGGCGATTGATGTGAGTTATGATTAATGTACGCTCTTTGATGTTCGCTGCTATGAATCTATCAAGTTGGCTTCTGAATATCGACGCGGGACCGTGTATAAATAAACCGGGACGAATTCGACGAGCCGTCTTCGTTTTAGTTAATTACGAGGTTATTAAAGTAACATTGCTGACTGACTAACAAAGTTTCCACTCGGTTGAGACGTACCGAACACTTTCCGGTCATTATTGTGCCCCGAGTCACGCCAGGCGTTGTCACGGTACACACAAATTACATATTTGTGATGTTTTTTTGTCGGATAAAATTAGACTAATCAGCATCGAGTACAAAGAAGCAGATCGCTTTCATCATCGACACGATGATGTTTACATCGGATCTTCCGAGAAGCGAGCGCAGCATTCAATACTAAGAAATAAATATGTGAGTTTGACATTTGCTTTCAAGTTGCGCTCGCGTGTTTGGAGCGTAATTACGGGCGTCGCCGAAGAGTGAGCGAGAGAACCCACGCGCACACTACTTACCATTTATTTTTGTCCTTTTTCTAATGTAACTCTAGGCTTTTTTTGTTATTAAATTAACGTGCGTGCCGATTTCTGACAAGATGATAGGTTGCGTTTGATGGGGCATCTGATTGCTTCTCTTGTCGACATCCCTCGATGCTTTCTCTTTGATTTGCTTGGAAATAAGAACGTAAAGGTCACGTGTGTTTGTATGTGCTCGCATATTTATAATCAAATACGGATTTACATTGGCGAAAACATTATTATTTATTTTCTTTAGTGTTGTTAGAGTCGATTCATATGCAATTGAGAGCTCAACGTTGAATGTCAAGCGAAGGCTTATTTATGTTGATGATCTTTTGAAAGTGTATTGCGTGTGTAATTTCTATTTCAAATATGTTATTTTAACAAGCTTGAGGTTAGTCATGTTTATCGGGTCTCGTATATCTATCGATACGAATCTATTGGTCGATATATTGTCGTTGCTTACGGTGTCAGACGGCCGCGTTTTGGCATCGTTTTCGTTACATAAATTATCAGTGAATAGACCACTGCAAATTCGATAGATCGCTCCAGTTGTTAACAAAATTTATCATTAGCTTTATACTGCGATGGATAACAATAAATTAGCGACCAGACGTAAACGACAATACTGTTACTGTACACGCAAAAATGGACGTAGTGACTAGACGGAATTATTTAGAGGACTAGTAGAGAGAGACTAGTGTTAAACACTTTGATGAATAAGATCGTGATAAAGCAGATTTAAATGAAGTATCAAATAATTAGAGCATCACTAATGTTGTCGACAGAAATGAAGGAAAGCAGGACATTTGTCAAAACTAAATGAGTCTTGCAAATTATATAGGAAGAGAAAAATTACCAGCGTAGGTGCCAAGTAGATATATTTTGAAATAAGAAAACAAAAAAAAGTAAGGGATGATGGAATGTGTTACTTCAAAATTTTAGTCTGGTTTCCGGCGCAAGAGTGGCCGATCATCGATAAATGTCAATAAAGTCTAAATTAGAAATAGGTACTGCCGCCATCATTAGTCAAGTCAGCCGGGAGATAATTCAGTGTCGAATCGAACTACTGCAGTTTACGACGACCGACACTTAATAAGAGCACGGGCCCGAAAATAACAAAATTAAAATAAATCGAACTACAGACAAACGTCATAAACTAATTTCGAGTGTTTTCGTTTTGGTGTGTACAAAAATAGCATCGTCACTCTTTCATGTCTCGCCGTGACATTAAACTATAATTTACAGTTGGATTTTAGTACAGCGCCATCTATGAGCTCCGAGATGAAAGTAACGTTTTTACTGCCTAAAAAGAGAGGTGTTTATGATTTATGTAAGACTATTATTGCTTTCTGAAATTAAATAGTAGCATCGTAATGTGTACGTATTGTGATGTTTACCTAGTTTTCATGTCATGTGTCTGGCTGTATACATTTAATGACAGGCGCATGTACGCATGAGATTTAGAAAAGGTATTTCTTTTAATAAGGTTTTATTACAAAAGGGCGCTATCTGTCGGCGTAATTATGTTACTAGCTGCATGTGTATGATTCAATAAGTTTACTTTAAAGAATAGAGCAAGTTGTCTGTTGATTTGATTGTGAAAGAAAAACATCTCGAGATCTCCTTATCTTTTGTCGCAATGTGTAAGTCAATACGGTAATATGGTTAAAGCCTTGATTCTTATGTTGCCAATGAGTAATCCGTGGCGGTGGACAAAGTTAACAATTCTTTAGAATAAATATAAGTATTTATTCTTCATTTCGAAAGACATGCACTGCTGGAGATATAGGTTTTATGCTTCTCACAACTATTCTTGTTACATTATCTATTTATTTTAATTTGTCATCAGCTCTCGCGGTAGTATCTATGGGAATGTTAAATAAAGTATTAAACATAATTAATTATGCCACAACACAATAGTATTTAACTACATATAGTCAAAATCGTTTTTGAAATGCAAAAGAGGTAACTATCTTTTGCATTTAAACAAGAACATTCTCATATGACATCAAAAATCTTGTTACAACTCATTGGAACGGAAACATGAGTTATTGTAATAAATAGGCAATTTATAAAAAAAGAAATATCATCGCCCATCATTTGTCATAAGTAAGGCGGCGACACACGTTAAATCTTGTTTCGTTAATTCTAACAAGCCCATTGATAGGAATTGTCCCATTATAGAACAAAACTGAGAATTTTTTTTTATGGCAATTCTAAAGGTTTGTAGGCAGAAACCTAACGTGGCTGCGGCGAACTTAGGAAAGAAGCCACGAAGCGAAAACATTACACAATGAAAATTTCATTTTCCTTTGTACAAATCTACGAAAATGGGGACTAACTGTTGAGAAACTGACGCACTTCACTTCTTAAAAGACTATTTCCTTAAAAGTTTACTTACCTACATTGAAATATTCGCACGTTAAAATTTGCCTTACATAAACAATTCGTAATAAAGCATTTTCCCGAAACAAAATTACACAAAAGGGTTTGAACGTCAAGAGATCGTGACAATGGACCCCTAGGCATGTGTTCTTTGATACCCTTCGATTGTTCGACAAATTTCGAAGTAAAGAAACAATTTTTCAGTCCACAATGCCACAGTTTTTAACTTATTAACCTTATCGAATGGACAAAGTTTTTCCTTCGAGGATTTTTTGCAAAGATTTTAATTAAGTTGCCGAAAGGGTGACGCTATGTTATTCCTTTTTAATGACATTCCGATAATAGGTCTTCTTTTTCGTTTGATAACTTTCCTTTGAATTTGATTGCACGAGTTTTTGATTTAAGAAAGTTTTTAAGATGTTATTGATTGGTCTGTGGTTAACGTTTTCGTTTCAAGAATTTCTTTTGTTCGAAGAATTTCTCGGTGGTTTTTGTGATAGTACCTACAATTTATGACAGTACAGCTTACAAAGCAAATACATTCCCCTCCCACCCTTAACTTAAAACTACAATAGAAGAAATTGAAAGCTGAACAACACAAATAAATCCGGAAGACAACACTGAAGCTCGTTGAACACATCGATATTTCGCAACGCCATACGAATTTGCATAAAAAGCGGCATACTATCAAAAGTTGTTCGTTGGGTACCTTTATCGGATTGTTTATGGCTAGTTTGTACGCGGAACTATTGCGGGGATTGTTTGCATTGCCGCGTCGTAGTGCTTTGTGCCTGCAGCGGCCGGAGCTCGCGCAGCGTTGTACGGTAATTCGTCTTTAAGATAGTGCTTGTAAAGGCATTCCTCTGCACAAAGGCGTTCGTTACGGCAAATAACAGCTTTTATATCGTGAATTCATTGAGTTTCGACACTGTGCAAGTATCCTGGAGGCTTACGTTCAACACCATTGATGTTTTCGTGTTTTGCATTTTTGTGTCTTTTTGTCGCTTTAATTGCTGCTGCAGTTATATAAATATCGTTTTCTTTATGTTTTGACTCGTTAAAATCTTTTTTGAAGACATTATACATATCATATATTCAATTGTAAACTCCATTTCATTGGCTTTACACTTAACAGCGTACATTTTTCACCAATAAACCCAAACATTCTTGTAATTATATAGAGCTATTGAATCCCCAACAAAGAGATGAAAATTCGTTTCAAATCCGCGTTTTTGCTTGCTTTAAATTCGGTGATTCAATGGACTAATGATTCTGAAGCATGAATGGGTGCATTCTGAAAGGCCTCGCTTGCAACTAGGCTTCTTTGAAATTCGGCCGCATTGGCAATGAGCACCACTTCAAATGGGAAGGGGGTCTGTTTTTGACTCATGAATTGTCTGTGTAGTTTCTTTCATGTAAATGTTGTTTGTGTTGATACAGTTTGTATAGAATCTTCAGTAGGCTTCGCTTGTATAACTTTGTATACATCGTTGTGTACTATAATTTTTTGTATACTCTTTCATCTATCGTTCTTTCTATACATATCTATATCAAAAATTATTTTCTGAACGAAAATTTTGTCTCATATTTTGCTATCTCTATGTCAATTGGAATAAAGACTTCAATTTAAATGCTTTTTACAACTGTAATGAAAGAAGAGCCATCAATAATATCTAAGATAGAATACTTTCTACATACATAGTAGACAGCTAGCTATCTCGGCATCAGCAGACATTGTAATTTGTTTCTCAGCATGCGAAGATGCGTGACTGTTATAACTGCAACCTTCAACACATTTACTATTACACATTCTTCCATATTTATGTCAATAATTTAATGCTTCTGAAAATTCACACGCGTCTACATTTACTTCATAAACGTTATCACATGCTACAAAATCTTCATGCCTGAAGATTTTCAAGAGATAAAGTCTAGTTAAATTAAGATGCTAATTATCAACAGCATTTATTTTTACCCCCTGTTTTTCGGGTCTTGTTTCAGCCTATAAGCCATTTTTGCATGACCTAATTATTGGGAGATTTAGATAAAGATTTTATAATCCAGGTAATCACAGCGGAGGAACTTCCTTAATCTTTTCGTATATCCATTGCCTATATGTCAGCATTTCTTATCATCCACATGGCCTTAAAACCTAATAGTCAAAGGCGACCGTCCCCTAGCGTCCACATGACTTATGCGATCGAGGTCAGCCGGTCAACTGGTTAGAAATTGTGAGTAAAGGATGCAGCGCGAGCGCAGCTCATCTTGTATCGAATGTAACGTACGATCAATAAATCAATTACGTGCGCGGGGGCAATGCTGAATTGGGTTTGACAGTCGGTTAGATCTAGGGATGTGTTTGGCGATCTGTGGGTGGGATTTTATCGATAAAATCTGAATAGAACAGTCGATAAATCCGAGCTTACTAATTGTTGTAAATTGTAAATGAATAAGCTTGTTGGATGGGCACAATTAATAAGAACACTAACTAGTTAAATACGGCGGAAGCCACAAAAGACTAAGGTTGAACAGTATAGAAGTAACCACTGAGGTTACTTAGCACAATAATAATGAGGAAGTTATTTTATTAACTAAAACAGGAAGCTCGTAACTAGCCATTAGGAACATCGTCGACCATTCATGGTTATAAACGTAGAGGTTATGATGAAATAAAACAGTCCATGAAGGTTTTAATGGAAGGAAACTATATCATTCACTTACAGCACGATAAAGATTTTTTTTATCGAAATCAATTTTTCCGAGCTATCGATACCCAATCGGCTTGCACATCCCTAGGTAAAGGAAACAGGATACGTTCAATGGGATGATTGATCGGTACCGAACGAACGTAATCCTTGCACTAAATAAATATCACCGTTTATGAACCACGCTTTAAGACACGCGACACGACCGTTATTTATAGGATACTGCCTAATTGGGACTGCATTGATACGTTTGATATTTGGGATAATTTTAGTAGAAGAGTTCTCTTTTTGGTTTCTTATGCAACTGTAGCATAATTAGCCTATAATGTTTTCACTGCTGGGACACAGGCCTCCTCTCTGAGAGAGGGATTGGGCTGTAATTCACCACGCGGGCCCAGTGCGAGTTGGTGGATGTCACAAGTCTTTGAATTTTTAGTTCTAGGACATGCCGGTTTCCTCACAAAGTTTTCCTTCACGGTTTTAAGACCAGTGGTGATGAAATAATTTACACAAAGTAAAGCGTCTGGTGTCGCGGCTATTACCGTTGGGTCATCAGTGCTCTCGCTGCTCTAATTTGGTTAAAAGCTTTATTGCTCACTTCTTCATTCTTCTTACTAGCAATTGGCATTAGCATCATTTCATTTTATTGTTTACCTGTAGACTATTGACTAGAATGATTATGTCATTTATTTTTATGATTTTCTACCAATAACCTACAATCTAGTAAGAGATTGTACACATACAGGATGCAGCGATAAAATTATGAATTTATGAAACGGCAAATTATTAAATATTTTTACGTAAGATATTTTCGTTCAATATCACTAATCCTGCTCTGTAGTCTGTATTCATTAACCTAATTCGCAACTAGATTATCAACTGATATGAATTTCTTTTCACGCGCCGGAAATCCCAGAATTAGATCTAAATCTACCATTGAACATATGCCACGCAGAGCTATAGTTATCTAATACGACATTATCTTTTCTGTCTTAATTGACATTGGCAAACGATCAGAGCGCGTTGCTAATTTCAATTAGTGTTGTGCCAACACTGATGTCGAAATGTCGACAAGACATGATAAGTTTTTTCCGCACCTCTTAAGAGTGTTCATGTCACGTAAACCTACTTCTAAATTGAGTTTTCATGTCCAACACGTGAATGTGTTCGCAAATTTTGGTGATTTCGATTTTTCTTACACATTTAACTGGCCCCGTTGCGTTTCCTAACTGTTTTATTGTTGTGTAACGTAAACAAGCTCTTTTAAAAGCTTTTGTTGAGAAAGTTAAATGAAAAAGTTACGTAGGTAGGTACCTACCATCTAGCTGGCATCACGTTTCTTTGGTCAACTCCCAGGTTGACAGTGATTCGATTAAGAGAAATATTGTTACTTATTGTAAGGACCCGTATTTTTCTATTATTCCTGAGTCACTTAATTCCCGAAATTTTACACAATCACCTATTCATTTAAGAGTCGAGAACAAATGTTGGCCGCCCACCAATCGATCAATCAATATTATCGATACAGTCAATTAACGCAACTCGGCTGGGCGCAACTCTAATTGAGAGCAATAGAGCGGTGATGCAGCGTTTGAGTCAATCGGTTGTGTTGTCATAACTGGTAGATGGCCGCCCACATGCTCCCATGATCGTGAATAATGGCAGTGATATATGGAAAGATTCATGTGCATTAATAGGACATGTAATGTGCCTGTAGTACATAGGTATACGACATGATTTGATTAGAATTTATAGGATGAATGATAGATAGCTGTATAGCTTGTATGGCGTCTACATCCATTACCAACTAACAGAATCTAACGATTCATCAATATTAGACTCCGTAAATGCACTTACACTTTGCCTCCTAGTAATAAATCATCCAAAAGCGAACCTACCTCTTTCTCTTTAGCAGCAAGCTCGCCCTCCAGATGGGGCTGATGCACCACGGGACTACTCCTTGAAGAGTTGCTATTACTTCTCCCGGTGGCTGCCATCTCCATCTTCTGGTCTACGTCGTCATCAACGTCGTGTTTCTCTGCCTTGATGTCAGGACTGAACCTGTCGATCCTCGTTTCCGTGGCTTGGTCCCTCGTGGGTTCTATGTGGGAGCCATTGGTCTTAGGGACTGTGGCCTGGAGAGGGGTCGGGCTGGTGGTGGCTAGTTGTTCTTTCAACGTGGTCACTTCTTTTTCAGCCAGTGTGGCTCGCTATAACAAAAGAGAAAAGTTCATGAGCATTTTGAAATTTAATGTCCTCAAACTTGGGAGTGGGATTTGTCATTATGACTTTAATCTAGGTTATGACACCTAGAAGTTCAGTACAAAGTTTGACTATTATTTTAGTAATTAGGTATGATCATTTCTTAATGTCAATATAGTTTTAAAACAAACTAGAGATGCAAGTTTCGAGCGCACTTTTATCTTTGAAACCTCAATGATAAATAACGATAATGATGCAAGTCTTTCAATGAAGGTTTATCCCGAGAGAGATAAAGGGTTATATACAATAGAATTGAAAAATGTAGATATATCAGACAATTTGAAGTCCATCAATATCCTCAATTAAAACCACAACAATAAAATTCTAGAGGAAGTAAATTTTTCACAAGCGCGAGCGCAAATGAATTAATGTAATCTAATTACCAGTTCCCATAGTGACGTACTTCCGGTAACATCATCATTGGGGCTATCAGCGATCGCCGGAAGTACGTAGCTATTGGTGGTTGGATCGGTAAACTAATGAAAAGGTGTTGTTTGCTTGTATTGTTTTTAAAAGGCCATCAATGTATTGTTGAATATGTTATAAATCATTTGATGATTGTGTTTTGTTTTTGGGTTGAACTTAGGTACCTGTATATGTACGTATAGTCGATGTCCTACATTTTCATTGACTAATCAAAACTTGGACTTAATTTTCAAATAGCGTATGTAACTTCAAAATAATAACGTAATCAAAATGTAGAAATCATAAATAAAATTAAGAAAAATTCTACTCTAAACGGTAGGTACCACCAAAAATATCTATTTACGAAATTACTTAAACTAAAATAATGAGTCATTAGTTAAAGAAAGCTAAAGTATAAAACTGAGTGAACACACGCGTGACTGCACGGTCCCTGCACAGATGCTATCAGCGTGATGATATGGACTCCGATTAGAAGGGTGGTGCCAGACCAACGGCAGTTCGCTGCGTTTTTCGGTTATAAAGACACACCTCTCGAAGACGATGACTAGTACACAGACAGTTGTACACGCTTTTTATTATAAATATTTTGGGAATGATCATGGAAACATCCGACTTGAATTTTTTTTGCGATAACGTGGCAAAAGTATTAAAAAAGCTGGCAAAGATTTCGATGGTTCTGTAAGTTGGATTGACCAGAGGGGCAATTCTCATAATTTTAAGAAAGTTCACAGTCTTAATGTCAATCTGTCAAAAATACCTCTAGTTTTTGACGTTTGTGTGTCGCCGTGATGAGACTGCGACTAGATTTTGAACGTTTTTAATTATGAGAATTTGCCTTCAGATGTATGAACGTAAACAAGGCAAAAGGAGTATGTCATGATCGTAGGAGGTGGCGTTCTATAGTTTCTGCCCCATAGGAAGACGGCTTTTTTTTTTCTTCAGGATGGTAAATCATCAAATGACTCCTCCCGCTCTGTGTGGAGCGGAAGGGAGTGTCAGACTCTTACTGACTAAAACCCACCCGTATTCCTTCCTTAGCCCTTTATGTTCCGGGCCAGCGGTAACCCTTTCAGACAATCCCGCTGACCCGGACAATCCCGCTGACCTAGGAAGACGGCTTGATTTTATTTATGAGTTGGATTTTTTATTGGTAGTTTTTGCAAGATGAAAATGATTATATATACAACGTGTAACGGAAAGGGTATATACATACCAAAGGCACGGCTTCTTTGGATGATATCAAACGATATTGGAAGGGTTTTTTAATCCTATATCTACATGTTCAGAACTTATGAGAATTTTTAATACATTGATACCAGAAACCGAACTTTTCAAATTGAAATAAACACATCACTAGCACTAAATCAGCTGATCGGTGTCAGTGAACCATTTGTGAGTAAAAATAAACCTCTTACTCCTGGTATTTCTGAATAAAATGAATAAAAGGTTCCGCAGTTTATTTTTTGTTTACAAAATATACTGACTTTTCCTAAACTTTGATTTTGGTCTAGGTATTAAAATTTTACGAAATAATATTTAGGTAGGTACCTGTTTGCACTGTCACGTATTATTTACACACTTGTTGGTTTTTTATGTAGTTGTCCTTTTGTAGAAGATTACTTTGTAAATAATTATTATCTACATAGTAAATAGTAATCTTTCACCCACCCCACCTTACCATCGTACCTACAACACAATAAATACCTACTTAATTAAAAAACAATATTCCTGTATTGAATTTCCCAACGTTATTCCTATCCTTTTATTATGGTGGCCATAAGGATAAACGATGTTTTGCTTTAAATTGATTTTTTAATCGATTCACAGAACGAATTCCGTGCTCTTGAATCGATCTACTAAAAATTCAACAAAAATCGTAATCAAAAAAATTTTAAACAACATTTAACACACCTTTATTTTGTGACATATTTACAGTTGCCAGTCAGGTAGGTACGTCTAAACTTTTAATCAATAATATTAATAATTGATAACCTTTCCAGCGTAATTAAATGACTTTCATTCAGATGGTACAGATGTACCTAGTCGGTTAAAATCAAATGTTTCAATCTTCGCTTAGTGCTAACTTAAATAATGCGGACAAGCTAAAAAGTGTCGGCATAATTTATTATGTATGTAATTGATCTTGTTTGAAATAAATAAACCTACCTATTCGCTGTTTATGATTGTCAGCATAATACTTTGGGCAAACATGAACTTGAACTATTATGACTTATGAGCCCTTATCATAATAATTTTTACACATACGATCCAGGAGATTCGATTCACCTTACTATTGAATCGATTTGCTTGAAGATCGCATTAAAACGAATTGTTTCGAAAAATCGTCAGCTCGTACCATTGAATTGATCATAAAAAATCGAATCCTTACGTGTATCCTACCAAGAATTAATTGCTTAAATAAACATTATTATTTGCCATTAAAACTTAGAATAGAAAAAGGATTTAGAACAAGAATTTTTGTCCAACTGAACCCAAAACATCATTTCAATTCACCTCTTCGGTATTGATGCTTCTCCTAGTACAAAATAAAATCACAGTTCGGTTGCACGGTTCCGTTCATAATTTTAAAAATAAGGTTTTTTTTTTAATAATTATGTCGAAAACTATTAACAACAAGTTAATACTATTTTTTTATTACAAAATAATAGCACGCCCGCATAATTTTTGTCTGTAGGACTAACCGAAAGAATTATCGGAAGTTCACGGTCTGTCGGTGCTTTATCAATAGTACATGGGTTTTATTGGTTTGAGCACGTTTAGTCTTTAGTATAATTCAAACGAAGTCAATAAAAAATGTCGCAAAACTGCATCTAACTGTGGAAAGAAATTAATAAAAGTACTAGGACCGCATGAGTTAGGAATTGTTATTGCCGAATTGAAAATCTTTTGCTCACAGAACCCTGATTACGTCGTTACACACACAATGTAAGCATCTTAGTGTGTGTAAACCTAATGGGTTAGTAGGGTACGTGCACCAATTGCCGTCCTGTAGTTTCAATTACTCCTGGTAAATACAACTTCTAAAGAGATAACGCGGCCCCATAAATTATGATTTTTAATGGATTGAAATTACTTAATAATTGTCCGGAGTTGCGGGAATTTCCGAGGTTGCGGGAATGTTGTTTTTAGTCAGTAAGAGTCTAAGGGGAGGCCCACACTGCACCACCGTGTCACGCAGCGGGGTTCGTGGAACGGAGCAAAATTCCACGCGCGGAAGCACGTTTTTATTGAATTTGGTAAAAAATCACGGGGGCACGTTCAGCGTCCCACTGCGTGATGTGGTGAAAAAAAATGAATGATTTTTCAATTTTGAATTTGAATTAGGTACGTAACTCTGGTGTGTTAGATTTACTTGAAAGTTTAACGGAGTTTAGTTGAAATTATTATTAAGATGTAAAATAATCTTGAATCCTTGAACAATATTTTTTAATAGTACTGGACACTAATTGGGACAGCCACCCTATACTCGTAGGTATCTAAATTTAACGAAATAATATTTACGTACCAGGATAGCAGGGAATAGGAGATTTATTTAGCATTGTTATTGTTTTGCTCGCCAGTCGACGTCTGTTCCGTGTCTAGTGCACTCGTTTCTAGTCCCTGTGACACGCGCATCAGTTCAGTACGGCTACACCTAATTGACTTTTTTTTGTTGTGTTTGAAAATGTCGATAAGTAATAGCGAATATTACGAAATGATGTTGTGTGTCGGAGCAGAACATGGTAATTTGCGAGCTGCCCGAGAACTGTACCGTCACCGTTTTATTGAGGGTAGACCAGATGCTGACCGTCGACAGCTGCCTTCGTCGGCATGTTTTAGCCGGATGGTACATCGTCTGTACCAAACTGGGTCATTCCACGCACCTGCTTCAGAGGGTCGCCCGAGTACTACCGATCCAGAATTTGAAGAAGCTGTTCTGGAACATTTTGAACTCAATCCACGCACTAGCACACGTCGAGCTGCATTAGCGCTGGGTGCCTCTAACCACATGCAGGTATGGCGAGTGCTAAGCAATGACGGTCAGCACCCATACCACTTCCGTCGTACCCAGGAGCTGATACCGGCAGATTTTTTGCCTCGCGTGGCCTTCTGCGAGTGGTACAGAAACCAGTCAGAAGCTTCGCCAGATTTTGGTTCAAAAATACTATGGACCGATGAGGCATCCTTCACGAGAGCGGGAATAAGCAACATCCACAACGAACATGTTTGGTCTCACACGAACCCGCATGCTTCGACAGAGTCGTCATTTCAACACCAATGGCGACTGAACGTGTGGGCAGGTATAATTGGAGACGTTGTCGTAGGACCAGTTTTCTTGCCGCAAAGCTTAAACGGCCAAAATTATTTAAGCTTCCTGAGGAATGAATTAGACGATGTCCTCACAGTGCTACCAGTGTTAAGCTATGTCAATCTCGTGATGAGGAATAATTTAATTTTCCAACATGACGGTGCACCGGCACATTTTGCTCGAGATGTTCGCCATTATTTAGATGCGCGCTTTTCTCAGTGGGTTGGGCGTGGTAGCACAAGCGTGGCTTGGCCTCCGCGATCCCCAGACCTAACCCCGTTAGACTTTTTTTTGTGGGGGTACATTAAAAATGCAGTGTACGCAGTGCAGTGTGATACAGTGGACCAAATGAAAGTACGAATTGAGGCCGCTTTCAGGACAATCACACCAGACATGCTGCGCAATGTTCAGGAGTCTATGAACAAGCGAGCGGCCTTGTGCATACAGTACCAAGGCCACCACATCGAACCCCACCTTTAAAAATGTAAGTCAATTTACTAAATTAAGCAAAACTTTAAGATTTTACTGTTTTCTCGGTAATAAGTAATAATAAGAGATGAAACTAGTTAACCTACCTAAACTTTGTTTCGATATTTTACGTAAGTTTTGTTATCTCGGTTTTTACGTGCAATTTATGGCTTAATATTAATATTAACGAGTAAACTGAAAATCAATAATTACACATTAATTTTTACATCACGGTAAAGTAGGTATTGTATTGCGCGCGCGCACATGCCGCCTATGCTTTGGCGGTACGGCGCGCCGCACCGCCAAAGCGGTAGGCGGCATGTTTGATCTCGTCAGTTCGCGCCGACAAAGACGCCGCGTTTGGTAGGCTAGTACAGTACTAGGCGCGCAGAATTACCGAAGAGATTTATCGTGATATTGGCAAGTAAAGTGATTGACCTACGTAGTGCGGTGACATGTTTGTTATGATTTGAATTTCAGAAACCTAAGATACCGAAAATTTGGTATCAATTCTTAGAGTATTTTATTTTGAGTTGAAACTAAGTATAGTGACTCTATACCAGCTGTTATCTTTAGTGCTTAAGGATAGCTATAGGGTTTCTGTTACACGTTGTATATTAATCACAAGTTTCGTTCAGTCGATATAGCGTTAACGTAGCGTATATATCTCATCTGAAACGTCTTACAAACACGCACAGTTTACGCACTGGACGCATGTTACTGATGAAACCGAAGATCACTGGATTATACGCCATACTTGTCTAATTATATTAACCAGTCGACTTTCTTTTGTATCAGCTTAGTCTTTATCTTGTATTTGAAAGTCATTGTACGCTCTCGTTGTGTTCATTAATGAATTTAATGTTAAGCTCATCAATTAGTAATATAGAATCTACACTTCACATGTTAGAGTACACACATATGCACAATGATGATATGATACATATGTATAATAGAGTAACAATTTGAGCTAAATTCGTCCATATTTGCTAATATAATCATGGACTCTTCTCTGAATCGTGCCTTATCTCTCGTAAACATAACAAATTAACACAAAATGAGTAATCTCTGATTTCAGGAGACCCTTATATCCAGTAGCTAAGTTAACAACATATCTAGACATGATATATGAAACATAAACAGGAGATACTAATGGCGTAGTAACTGGAACATGCCACGACATCTCATAACGATCAGGGTTCCAGGAAAGTCCTCCAATTCCAATACAGCGATAGGTAAATATTTGCGTGTGCCTCTGTGTCTTAATGTTTTGCTACAGAATTAATTATTGCTTCAAATATTATGTGAAATCCTACAGATATTTTGTAGGATTCTTGGGATCACGTTGATGTTTCAAGAGATAAATTATGGATTTAGTTATCACTCATTGCGATTGAAATTTTGTGTCTTGTTTTTTGAACGTCTTAAGTGTAAATTGAAGAAATCTTAAATACAGTTCTAGATTAACTTGTAACCAAATATCCGATAATTCCTATCACCTAGTACCAAATTGACGGTGTCCCGATTACGTAACGTCTCTCAATTGAACAAGATTGATCACTCAGCCTCGTTGACTGACTCAGTGCAGTGTTTTAAGAATAAACGCCCTTGGAGACTGTCGTCATCGAGACCTTAGTGTGATTACATTGTGCACAGGAGGTGAAGGATGAAGGTATAGTACATAGAAAAGGAGGAGTACGGATCGATGCAGGTGTAAAAGTAAAAAAGATTAAGGGAAGAGAAGTATCAAATGCTGTAGTAGCTTTTAGATTCTTTTTGATAACGTCTTTGAGAGATAATGTTTTAACCGAGAGCCACAAAACTTTGGTTTCTTGAAAGCATACAATCGAATAAATAAGTCATCAACGATGTTATCATACATATCTATTTTCCAGCAATATATTGGACCCGAAACATAGTTGCAGGCATAATATGTACATTTATCGTGTCATCTCTGTGCAGCCAGCCACGAAGCCGACCATTGCTAGTTATCTATTCAGACTATAGAAAACCGCCATCGTAAAGTGCGTAATTCAAATTAAACTTTAAACAGAAACGATGTACTTCGACCGAATAATTTTATGTTTACAACTAGAAAGTTGAAACACTCGAAAGTATGAAAGTAGTCATTAAAGAGGAAGTAGCACATTCAATTAAAATAGAAGAAGAATTATCAGCATTGTGTGAAGTGTAATGAGAATGTAATAATTAAAAACAGTCGATGTCATCAAAAATGTTTTTATAATAGCCCAAAAGACATTTCAGTTACTTATAATGTGAGAAAGTTGATTTTTTTAGATTGTGTGGACAAGAAAGGTGAGTCGCACTCGACATTGATGAATTGTAGCTTTGAACAGGAAAGAGATAGGAACTTTGACGACTGTGAAACTGGGACGAATTGACGCGACGAATTATAGATATCATTGTTCTAAAAATACTCGCGAAAACATAAAAGATGTTAATGGTAATCTTACGAATGTCGGCCAGAAAATCTTTTTCTAGATTCATTATTTTGACATTGATCTTAA
This sequence comes from Luperina nickerlii, assembly GCA_963855955.1. Lineage (NCBI taxonomy): Eukaryota > Metazoa > Arthropoda > Insecta > Lepidoptera > Noctuidae > Luperina > Luperina nickerlii. The sequence goes on along the minus strand of OY979682.1, from coordinate 18,792,697 downwards.
AATTGATATTCAAGAAAAAGCTGTAGCTGTAAATTAGCATATTGGTTCTGAACAAAAGGTAATTAATTCTTAAGATTAAATCCTAGCGTAAAGCTGTCTACCCGAACTTAGCAGAGATAGCAATCAATGACGATCCGTTATTCAAAAGGTACCTAGTCGAAGTGCACGGTTCTAAACCAACAATTAAAGCGATGGCGACTAACCAACAAAGAATACTTATCTATTCAAGTCATCGGATTCACAATTTTAGTATGTTTGTGCAATAGATTAACTCGGTGTAATTTTAGTAATTGAACTCTCACGGCTAACAATTACAGTAACGGTTGTAAGCTTAATGATTCAATGAGTTATTGCGCTGTTGGATTTGGAAAATAACCTGGTTCAATCAGATCTTGTTCATCAATGTGGTTAATTGCTGGAAATTCTGGTGATGGGTTAGTCACCTGTTAATGTATAGTCATCGTTATTTTAACCGTTTGTTTCAGAACTGTAGTTTCCTCTTTTACATCCTATTATCATGAAATCTTTCCACTGTTTAACTGTTAATCAACCATTTTGTTTTACAAATTCATAACAAAAGCTCTCGCGTCTTTTGTTAATACTTTAAGATTGTTTTCTTCAATACAGTAAAATCAATCAAACTTATCCATTTCGGTGTCGTAACCGTAACCAATCAATAAAATCGAGAGGCCAGATATTGTATTGAAACCTCATTGTCCTGAAACTCTTTTGTTTTCACTCAAATGATGTTTTTGAATTGGAATTTGATTTGTAAAGAGGTTACGGTCGTTGTTATTGTTGTGACTTTCAAGGGTTGCGAGTTTTTCTCTCCTTTAGAATACTTTCGCAATGTTTGCAAAGCTTGAATTTATCCGCCTACATCATTGAAGGGGAAATTCTTAGACGTAACGTGAAATAGCAAATGGCTGCTGCAGATAGTCTTCACACGTTTAAAGAAATTATATTATGAGTACCCACGTCTGAAACTGAAGCAACGAAAAGTATCGCAATTACATTACGCTGAGCATTTCAACGAGTACCGGAAGGCGAAAAATATTAGAAATCTTTAAATGTTGGTTAGTATTAGAATGTTTTGCGAAAAGGGTCTTTAGAATGGTCTGCAGCTAAAAAGGAAATCGAATCATTTAAGAAAGACCTGCCCTATATTGTTGCTGATGACAAGCCACCTGATATAATTCTCCAGTTATCTTTCGAGATCATAAAAATTCTTATATTTTTCACTCCTTGAATCATCGCACGTGGAAATCAAACACCCAAAAATACAGAAAACTATTTAAAAATACATAATTTACATTTCAACAAGATTGTCAGTGTCATATTTATAATATAGAACAAGAATTTGTGCAATATTATTAAAACCCGACCAGACGTTGTATATTGGCACAGTCGTGTATCTCTATTCTCTATGAGTCAAAGTATACAAGTCCGTCCGTTTGTAACTACATCGGCATTTCGTGTTTCCTAATGACTGATAATGACTACAAAAGAAAAGAAATAATGACTAAAAGTATGAAAATTCGTATGTTTACGATGACTGAATTGCTAAACTGACTTTTATGACTGTTTGTCGTATAGATAAGTCTACAGTTAATATTCTTTACAAAGCATGAAATACATTAGACGAGCCTTGGTGTCAGGTAGTTAATGAAAGACTGGCTAAGAATAATAAGAATGATATTTTGAAATCAGTTCTGTTGAGATTGATATTAAAGTATTTAAAGAAACACATGAAAATTCAAACAAAGATGTTAGTTTTAGCTACGAAACTAAATCAGTCCAAGCTTTAAAATCATACAATTTCCCGATAAGGAGCGAACTTAACCCAAGATAACAAAGAACGTTGCCACCGATCAGATCCACGTGTAACCAACTCAGCTAAAACAATAAAATCTAACAGTAAAAACGTATTAACAAAAAACATGGAGTCGAAAAATTAAGATTTAATTACAATGAACATGAAACGACCAATTAATATGATACATGGTACGTTAGATCTGATAACAGAAAGGTGAATCTCAATGAGTAACGCATCCGTTTTCTAGAGCATTATAAAATGTGAAGATAATGAAGGAAAACATATATGTGTTTCGGTGAGAGCTGTTACAGTCCAGCGGTTATATTAAAATATTTATAATTTTTTGAAGTGAAAACTTCTTTAGCGGCGCTGTGTACTTTTTTTGGAATGGGTAAAAACTTCTAAACTCGCGTCAGGTCACGTGACCCTGATCGAAAATTCGTAAGACGTAAAACGTAAGACGCGCGTTGTTGAGGACAGCGCCATCTATGCACATCGGGAAGAACTACGAGGGCCTCGCGTACTAACTACGTAGTTCATCCAACAACGACGAGATGGCGCTGAACCACGGATATATAACTGACGACGAGCTCCATGCGAGCGGCTTGCTTCTCTTACCACTGCCGCGACCAACACCACGAACTGAAGTCTATCCTGTGTGCTTATTTGTAAATCTGAATAAATTCCTTTCACGAGAAGAATAAACCAGTCACTTTGGTCATCATACCTGATTTGCAAAAAACCCTATAAAATAAGGAACACACCTTAACACGCGTGTTTTGTTTATAAGACGATTCACAAAATACACTCGTAATTGTTCAAGTTTTCACTTCTGTCGGCACTACCGGAGTGCCAGTGTTTTTTTTTATGTTTTGAATGTACGAGAGGCTTGACACCCTTTAAAAGTAAGAGGGGAGATATCTTATTGTTCAATTAGAATTTGGAAATTTTATAGTTTTTAGTATTGTTGTTCTGTTTGGGATAGGATTGCTGCATTTCTTTGGCGTAATATCCGCCCGTCTGCTAGCTGTTACGTAGGATTGGCACGGAGAGGTTGCCAACGAAGGTGATGGCTATGGATTTTTAAATCATAGATACGCAGACCAAGTGTACCACTGGTCCACACTACCCCTTGATCGAAAAAGCGCAAAATCGGTCTTTACCCACCAGTGGGACGATGTAGGCGATCGGTAACAGTACTTAGGTATTGCAGATCTTGACGTTCTCTGGCTCTCGGAAAATGTTGATATGACTAAACAAAATGTCGATCGCTTATGACTTACCCCAGTCCCCAACCCTGCGGCAGCCGCCAAGAAAAATTAACGCATCCTCGCGAGGGGTCGGTCAGACCCCGCATTATACGGGGAGCGGTCACTAATTAATGGAAAAGGATTAAATTCGGACCGAATTGAAATAAAATAAATATGATAAAGGACGCCCTTCTTGCCTCGGTCGAAGGGCTTCGGGGTTTGTTTTTTTTTCGGTACCCTGTAGCTGAAGGATTAGGACGCCAATACGACGCAGACAATTGTTTGTTTTGGCTCATATCGATTAATTTTTACTTGAAAAGAGAACTTAATTACAAGAAAAACTTGTATGATGGATTATCTGTATGTTATGTAGACAAAAAAATGCGTTCTTACATGACAATCGTCTTGTTAGACATAATTATGATACGAAATACATGTAATACTAACAATATTCTGTAATTGGATTCTAGTGGAAAAGTAATAAACATTGATACTTATTTTTTTTAATATGTAGTATAAATGTCAGTACAACAATTAAATTGAAGTCAATAAAGAAAAGGTAGGGTATAGGATGTTTACTTCGATCTGTTAAATAATGATTGTGGTTTAGAGTGTCTAAAGTTAAGCAGTATAATTGAGTGGGCGGCCTAAATTACCTCCTAATTCGGTGGAAGGTTCTTGCTACCTACTATTTATTCAGTTATTTTTACTTGCTCTGGTAGCTGGTGTTAAAAGAAGAAACGATTATTTTTAATAATTTTTAGATAAACACTAGAATATATTATTTTTTATCTCGCTAAGTCAAACTAATGAAAACGTATGATTATTCTGCGAATAACTCAAGTAAAATATTCGTCAGTTCTACGAATGTATGTGTTCTACATTTTTTGGACTTTATTAACCCTCGGGCGTCCCTCACAACCCTCCGTCTTCGCCCGCCTGACCATTGTCAGATAATTTGCCTATTAATTTGTACATGTCAACCGATGTATTGAAGCTTTTATGATACTTAGATATGTTTTGTAAATGTATTACAAACAAAGGTGAAAATCTTATAGTTTCTTTTTTAATTAAGAAGTCAACCTAACAATTATCAACAATCAATACATTTACAACGAAAAAAATAAAAACATCTGTCATCATCTGTGGTAAAACAAAAACTGCGTTCGATTTCTCATTTCATCACGAGCTCAACATAATATATTATTATTTAATTTCCACGTAGGCTGTCGAAACGCGTTTCCTTGTCTTACTTCTGAAAATAAAACTGTTGGGAGGCAACACGATGCTTCCAAATTAAAACCGACATTGAGATATTAAGCGCTGTTCAATAGATTTAAACGAAAAAAAAACCGTGTTTTTAATAACGTCTTCATAGTAATTTGATTAGGCTCTTAGATTTCCAATTTTGTTTTGCTGAATTTTTTAAGGGTCTGATATACCTTGGACGGTAATTTGTAATAGCTACTGCAGGGGAGGGTTGATCAAGATTAGACGTCAAATTTGATTACCATAGAGATTAAAAAAAAAGGCTCGGCACTAGGTTTTCTAAAAATAAATCATGAATTTCACGGGTTTACCTAAGTAATTAATTTGAGTGAGCTCCAGAACAAAATCCACGTGACTGACAGACTTATTTTTCCACATCCGAAAAGGTCGGTATTGATGAAATCGCTCCACAAAACAAAACCCTCAGAGCATGAACACCTCAGATAGACAAACACAAAACCCAGAGTCGAATCTCAAACTAAATAATTCAATTCCCAACAAAGTCGGATTGACAAATTCAAATAGAAACGTTCGAAAGGCGAAATTTTCGTTCGAAACACCCTTCTATCGACTATAGGCAGGTAAGAGTTGATCATTATTAGATATTGAATTTTCGTAACTTTGGACTCATCCGCTTTCTAATTTACTAATGAATCCGAGTGGTACTGCCATTAGCTACACCCTGCCCCCCTCTCAGCCCCCCTTCTCCTCGCGTCCTCGTGGGGTGTCGGGCAAAGGGGTAAGAACGGGAATTTTCGTCTTTTATACATGTAGAACGATAATCCGATTGGTGATTCCGGCGTTCCACATTTGAATTTTCGTGTGTTCCCGTTAATTCAGGAACGCGATTAGAATTTCTGTAGTATCTTGTTGTTTTGGTTATCCTAGGTACCTTCTGTGATTACTCCTTCATGTACTCTTGTGGCCAGGGATGGATTACACCGTTTCAGGATACAGATATTGATGTTAGCGATAGATTAAGTATATACACAGGGGCTATATAAAAAGTTTGAAGTTTGTTGGTTTGTACCACCCCGTTAAATATGACCATATCTTCTTGGTATATGCTACACTAGCTGCGCTCCGCGGTTTCACCCACATAAGTGTCGATCCAATGGGAATATCGGGATAAAAATTAGCCTGTATGTTAATCCAGGGTGTCAGCTACCTCCATACAAAATGTTAACAAAATTAGTCCAGCCGTTTCAGCGTGAAGAAGTAACAAACATATAAACACACATACACAAACTTTCTCCTTAAAAATATTAGTGTGATTTTGAAAATTGTTTCGAAAATGATTAAGCTTAAGAGCTTAATCATTTTCGAAACAATTTGAACAAAAATGACAGATAAATCTTAAGAGATTTATCTGTCATTTTTTTTAATTTACTAAAATTTTAATATTTTCTAACACACATAGCCTATTCTACAAGAATTAAGATTTTAAATGAAGTAACTTATCGGCACAAACTGAATACAGAACCCAACAAATTGACTCTCTAGAATACAACAGTATAGTAGTAGTTGTCTTCATTAAAAAAAAAAAACCTCAAAATACATATTTCCAAGATGTCCGACAGCTATCCGCGATGTTCGGACAATCATATTATTAGATTGAAAGCGACAACTTGGCACTAAGACTGAGTATGAAATATCTTCAATTAACATTTTTTTTTAAACTGATTACTTTTTGATTTAGAATGTCGTGTTGCTTGATGTAAGGAATGCTGGACTGATTGGGGGAGTTACAGCAATCTGTGGATCATTTGGCGCTGTCTTAGATTTATCATCAACATCATCATCAGCTAGAATGTCATAAACTGTTGATTTGGGTGATATATGTATTATCATAAGTCATGTCAATATTTCTTTCTTCCTCTCTTTCTTGGTTCATTGATTGAGCGTAGACCTCATCATCATTTCAGCTCGGAATCACCCACTGCTAGGCCTACCTATTTGTCATACTCCCGATTCTGTGCGTCCCTCAAACTCTGTAGGTCTACGGGAACACCTGGAGTTGTTTCCTGTAGACCTACAGAGCTTAAAACATCGAAAAGTTTCTTAAGATATCTAAGAACTATTCCATTATCAGTCATCCTCAAACATCATTTGGTTCATTTATTCTTAAGAAAAGACTAGTTTTGATATGCAGCATGACGTACCACTGTCGGCTGTCCATCTAGATTCTATTACTCTATTATGTATACTCAGAGACTAATAAAACCATACCTAAAATACACGTACGTAATCCTCCTTACAAGAGGACTATGTATTGGAAATATATTTAGTTTTTGATGTAGTTGTTAGCAAACTAAATTAAAAACTTGTGCTTACCTACCCAGTCGGGCGGGCGCCAATAAAACTCAATATTCGCACCTGTAACTTTCGAAGAGAGCAGCTATTGGAGATAGAAGTGACACATTTAGGAGTATATTGTGCCTATCTTTGTTGTTCTTCTGTGAGACTTCTTTTCGAGTCGATCGTGCTTTTTAGATAAGTTGGGCTCAGTTAAGAGCAGCATCAGAGGCGTTTATTAGATCAGTGTAGGTTAATGAGACTAGTGTAGGTTTATCTATGTCATTGATTTGCATAATATGGTACAATTGCCAAGTAGAATTATAATTTCTTAAGTTTTGTATTATTTTATTTTAAAATCAACTGTGCTGTAATAGTTCTCTTCTGTTGCATCATCATTATTATTTTTTGTATCTTCTTAATGATCGTCGACTATCCCTCTTTCCAGTCATTTATCCTTGGGAACTACTTCTTTAAGTGGCTTTTCCTCTATGTAGGTATAAAGCTTTGCCTTATCTACCTCCTATTCTATGTCCAATGTTCGAAGTTCACAAATCAAGTACGGTTGTACAGCGGTGCACACAAGTTGTGCCATAGTGGGACGTCTATTCCCTTGCTGTGCGAACTTTACGTGCGGACGCACTTGTGGGGCGCATTGTTCGCTTATTGACTGTTTGTTAGGTTACACGCGAATTCTAATGTGTATCGTAGTTATTTGTATTTTGAGGTGAGTTTTGGGCACTTTTTATGTTTTCTATTTTCTATCCAAATAGTTCTTCTGTTAATGGAAAACTATGATCTAGCATAGTAGGAGGCGCTTATGATTCTGTGATAATATTCTCTTACATATAAAAACAATTTAGGCTTACAAAGTTACAAGTCTTATGAATTGTAAACATTTATAGTAGGAAACCATCGTACAAACAAATATTGTAACATATCGCAAAAATCTGTCACGCTTTCATTCCTACTTGCGTACGTAACCAGGCAATTAGAACGACGGAGGAAGCCCCGGTCTACACAAAGTCAACGTTCTCACCTATCTATGATCACCTGGTACCCACTCGAGCCTATGATTAAGCCAAAAGAGCGCATTTAAACAATATTTAACTCGACTCATTTAGATCTGTATCGTCGGCATTGTTCGGAGCCGTTCGGAAGCGTTCGGGCGAGATCGTACGCTGCAATGATTTACATTGTCTTGTTATTGGTCCGGTCAACTGGGAATGGTGTTAATGGCGGAATTAACTGTTACAGGTTGGTGCTTGTTAAATGTGTATTAAGGCTTGATTTTTGGTTTAGATAGCTGAACTTATATGTGGTTTTGTTTAGTTTTCTAGTACTTAGGAGCAATTAAAATAAAAAAAATGCATTTTTTTCATCAAGCAATAAAGTGCCAGTGTGTCCATTTGCATTTTCATCAAAAACATCCAATAAATCAGTAAGTAATAACGTCTAATAAAATGTTTCAATTAATTACCCCCTACACGGGCTCCCCCCATGAAAGTACATTAAAAACTGAACGTGCGTTATTAAATTCAGCGACGTTCGGCTAACATCGGTAATTTCCGTCGCCTCTTAATTCTGTTCGGCTCAATAAAGGCTTTATTGGCGCGTTATTAGCTAGGCTTTTATCTTCAATCGTGTTCACAATGAGGTACTTGTTAGGGATTCTGCATTCTCAATGATGATGTCAGACGAGACACTTTTGAGCAGATAATTTTGCCTAAAGACTGCAACTAAGCCTTTGAGCGTGTTATGATGATTAAATTGCCAATTCCTATTCGAAGTCATTCGTGATTTTATATACGATATTACTATTTATAATGAGACTCCACAAAGGTTTATAATGAATTACAAATAAACGACTATACAGTGCGTCGAAAAAAAATATCACATAAGAATTAAGATCGATAATGTTGTAGATATGGGTAATTTAATTTACTCAGTGCTATAACTATGAAGACACTTAAGACCTTATAATAATCATAACCCTCCCTTGACTTTGCCGTAGTCGGGTAAAATTTAATATGACAATCAAATGACCGATCTCATCTAGTTTTAAAAATACGATTGTCGTGTAATGATTTTATTTCTGTGAGTCTGTACAAACACTGTACAGACTTACTTACAGAAATAAAATCATTTATCACTTATAATGATCAAATAAAAAATCTTATTACTATTCAAACAAAATTATATATTAAAATCATAATATTAAGTGTCTCTTCTACTCTCTTATTAGAACTTTATCTTTGAAGCAAGTACCTCTGAAGGGAGATGTTTATTGGTGACTGCCGATGCTCACGAGGCGCGAAACAAACTGACGCACAATATTACACCTCACATATAATAAACATCACGTTATGGGGAAATCTTTTGAAAGTTTGCAAGGCGAAAAGTTATTGGGAAAATCTCGTGTCGTTTTTCCTCGATAACTTGGTGAAATATTTGTGCGGGGAAGACGGGTTTTTTATAGTGTATGTTTGTGGATAAAGCAGAGAATTTGGGGAGACTGGAAGTTGAAGATGTTGAGAACACTGAATTTTGGGATGGACAATGCCCACAACGTACTATGTCGTGTGCATAGTGGGCTATAATGTGCTTGATTAAAGTAAAGACAATCGTGTTCAGTACCCTACACTATTATTCTCAATCTGAATCATTTTGAAGCATATTACAAATCCATTGCTTCATTAGTTCGATAAATATGTCTGTTCAACAACGTTAATAACGCAATGAATGTTGTTAAACTGTCAGAATGAAAGTCATTGATTGCTACTGTTAGTATGTTACGCAACTACCCCGCTGCAGCTGGTAAGTCAGCGGTTAGGTCATTTAGGAAGAAACGCTTTCAGGATCCAGCAACTTAAGCAGACATTAGTCACAATTACGTGAACTTTCGAAAGCAATCATCTCTAATGAAATAAGAACTGCACAACATCCTCTTTAAGTCAATAAACATGACTTATGTCCGATCGACATATTTTCTTAAGACGTGACATTAATCACAGAAAAAAGGTCAAAAACCTGACGCTTCCGCGATCTAACGACTATATTAAGTGCAGACATAAAAATAAAACATCATACTATCTTGATTTATGCGCAGTCGGGTAAGATGGCGTAGATCTATAGATCGGTGAGAGATCCCCGTAATGATCCATGCGCGCTGATTGATCGTGGACGAGTGAATGGGAGGGAGGGGGGTTCATTGAATAGAATCAGGCGCATCTTTTGGAACCATGCCATTTTTCGGAAGGTTGGATTTTTTATTAAATTGATGAGTATTTGTGGTCGTCCAAATCAAAAGGGACCTTATGGCGGTAACTAGTTTCTGAGATATTAATAAATTTGTAAAATACCTCAAAAAAATCGTTTTTTTATTAACTGTATTTTTAAAAAGATGATTGTATTTACTACATGTAGATGTGTTCAACTTTTCGAAAAGTCAATTTAAAAAAGTTTTGTATTCATCTAAAGTTTAGTAAAAAAGGAACCTTATCGCGGCAAGACCTAACAAATCGTTTTTCTTGTAATTCAAACCATATATTATATCGATATTTTAATATGTTCCCACAACAAACAAGTTTATGCAAGGATTGTAAGAATTTCCATTAGTAATAATCATAGTCAATCAAAGTATACCATCAGTTACATAACTTCACACTAAAACATAACTTTAGTGTACGGCATACTTAAATTGCGATTTTCTCGAAACTTATAATTTCGATCAGTGATCTTCAAAAATTCGTAAAAAAATAACGGTAGTAGTTAGAAGGTTGGTTCTTGGGTCTATAGTTCGGTACATTTATGTAGTTTTCAGCTCTGTAGATAACTCATTTCCGCCATAAGGTCCCTTTTGATTTGGACGACCACATTTTAATTAGTCTAATTAAATCTAATAAACTAATTATGGGACTCTTCACGTGACCAGAGGCCTGGCCTATTTTTTGGCCAAAGAATCAGCATTGCCATACAACGTGGCAATGCTGCCTGCCTTTTAGGCACGTTTCCTGTTGACAGCGATGTGGACGAATTTTTTGATGCCCGTTGATTATTTCCTCTCCTATTTATATACCTACTTGTACATATTATTATTCTAAATAAATCTTAAAAATATTATTCTTCTAAATAAATCTTATAAATAAATACAGTGAAACCTGGTTAAGTGAGACTTCAAGAGACCTGCAAATTTGTCTCACTTATAGAGGTATTCCACTTACCCAGTGTCTCAGATATCCAGGTATAAATAAATATCTGTCTCATTTACAGAGGGTTCCATTAATAGAGGTTAGGAAATAGAGGTTGTTTCAGTTACAGAGGTGCGATTATTAAATAAAATAACGTATTATGTAAACATTATACATACGTGAGTTTTAATCTTGATTGGGAATAAAAAAAAAAGATAAAGGTACCTAATAAATGTAATAAACAAAAATATTCAAGCAAATTTTTTTTATAAATAGTATAAAAATATAAATAGAATATCAATTATAAAAATCTGTCATTTTAGTTTGTCTTTTGGAAGTATCAGCCATCAGATGTTATAAATTTTATCAAATATGCTTTGGTCACCAATTGATGTCATTTCAAAATAACTGTGCAAAGTTTCTAGTGCATTTACTGCTTCGCGTTTAGAAATTTTTACTAAATTTACTGCAGAGCCTATACAAATAAACATCCGTATGATAGAAAAGCAAAACTAAAACTGAAGGTCATTGAGGCTGACGAATAAGTTAGTAAACAAACAAAATGATGTTATCTCAGTTACAGAGGTTAACGCATATAAAATTTACTCGCTGTCTCAGGTATAGAGGTAACTATCACAAAAAAATCGAAAGAACGAATCCCAGATATAGAGGTTTGCTTCGTTCCACTAACAGAGGTAATTCAGTGCCAAAGTGTTGGGACCTCAGCATGAGTTCCAGTTATGGAGGTTTCTCACTTATCCAGGTCCCACTTAACCAAGTTTCACTGTATAAGACTTGCTGTAGATTTGTTTGTAGATATTTTTCTAAATGTTTTTTTTTGTCTATGGGCGGTTTTTTTTCTTAATCTTTCTGTCAACATTGACACTTTTAACCCCATTACAAAACAATCAGACACCCTTACCCCAAAAGTTAAAAACGCCAACCCTTTTTCTGAGGTTTAACTTTATTTAAAAAAAAAACGTCATTTTTAAAACAAATTTGAGGAAAAGTCTCAGTACAAATGTAATTACAATTTATAAGTGCCTATCAGTCGATTCGGGAGAAAATCAAGAGGCTGAAAGGGGCCGATCAAAGTACCTGAAGGGGTACCGAGAAATAATTAAAAGGCGTACAGAAAACCGACAGAAACTTAATTCCGATGCCTATTTGTAGCTCATCGAGTTCCGACCAAGTTGTTCAACTCTGCCAAGTTGGTCCAAGTTGAGCCAAGTTGCGCCAAGTTTGCGTCGCCCCGGCCCGTCTGTCGCTTCGGTAATATTTGCAATCCACGACTTTTATCGTCCTCGTTACGTTAATTTATAATTACTGTTAATTGGTTATTATGTGTGTTTTAACATATGCCATTAGGCAGATGTTTTGGTGATAAAATAGCAATAAAAACTAGCGGTGTGCCCTTGACGTAGTTTTTTTTTTGTAAATAACAAACCAATTACAGGCACTTTTGAATTGTCAAGTGGTCGGTCAGTCAGTAACATGAAGCTAGTTGCCCATTCCAAAGCGTAGGTTCCTATGGAGAAGAACGGGCAAGATACTCCACAGACAATGTTTTAATCAATGCAGATTTAATAGTCAAACTTCCACAGTCCTAATTGAATGACTTCATCGTAACATTAAACCTTCAATCAATAAGAAACGAATCTTCGAATTGATTCCTATTAGACTGATTGCTTCATCTATCATTCGATCAGAACAAATTAGTCGCATCGTTTAACTCGAGTGCACCACTAACAATCGATTCGCACTTCATTTATAATCGATTTAAATCGATGGCAATATGTATCGAATGCTGTGAGTCGTGACGGGAGTGAGCGATGTCTTCATCGGGCTATTGTATACCAACTGTTGGATATCTTAATGCGTAGTATAATAATATATAATTAATGCGTTGTCCGTTTTTCAAGAGAAACCTTGAAATAGGGTTTAGATGTTTCAAGGCAGATTTGAAATACAATACCAAATATAATGTGGACAACTCTGCCTATATCTACCTTCAAGGAAAACAGTCTTTAATTTATTTGTGTAATACAATGTTAAACTAGAATGAAATCTCATTATAATTGAGAAATATGTCTGAGCTAGAATCTTCTTAGAAGCTTCAGAGTCTAAAACAAAACTTAAATATGTTTTTATGGCGTCAACTTGTAGGTACTACTATACTAGGCCACTCAAAATGGCCACCTGCGTAATCTTTAGACATAAAGCTAATGTTTTTTTAGACCAATAACCTTCGAATCAGTACATTGTGCTCGTATTGAGTAATTAATTGATTAAAAAGGGTTCGGGAGGCATTCGTTAGAAGTTTTTCTAAGCCCCTCTGGCCCTCACACGATTTTAAAACAGCCCTTAATTGATTTAACTCGAAGGGATGTAGGAGTGTGTAACTTTTACTTTGCCGATGGTTGCCGAAAATGGGAAATTTTTGAGCAACACTTGAAATTTTATTCTGGGAAAATGTTATATTAGGTACTACATGATGTTTCTGAGGCTCCTGGGATGGAAATTTAATTGCATTTTCCTTTTCAAATATGATAAAAAATATTGGTAGTTTTAATACTATTTCATACTAGCAGCTCCCCGTGGTTTCACCCGCATAAGTGTCGATATCCTGGGAGTATTGGGATAAAAACTAACCCATGTCCTTTCCCGGGACTCAAACTATCTCTATACCAAATTTCAACTAAATCGGTTCAGCGGTTTAAATGTGAAGTGAAGAGGTAACAGACAGACAGACAGACACTTTCGCATTTATAATATTTTAATCACCCAAAATTGGTAATCTTATAAGAATCCGCGTGGGCTTTAAACAACTCAAAAACGTGCAGTTGGAATAAGAAATGTAGTAAATGGATTTTCTTTACACACCGGAGAGAGTTTTCCTAATAGTGCCAAGTAATCATAAAAGATCATAAAATGTAACAAAAAAAATATATTTTCCTGAACAGCCCTTTCGCCCCGAACTATCCGAAAATGCCCCACCAAACCCTATTTACCGTCAATAATTATTTAGAACCGAAATCCTTTCTAACCAGATCAATACCTTATAACGGAATCATCATTTGTTTACACCCCCGACGATCTCAAAGGGATCGATAGGATTAAAAGTGAACTTTTAATAGAATACAATTAATATCTGAACGGATTTCAGCGCCCGACGTCTGTCGATATTCCAACTTTGTCCAACTTTTAAATGGTTTAAAAGTTTAAATGTATTTTGTAAATAGATACTGTAATTATGTTAAAGATGAGACGTGTGTATGGGGCTAATTTTATGTAGACGTTGCCTTAATTTTGATTTAATTATATGAAGAGACGTACCCTTTCGAAGTGCTCTAATTGTTTGTCACCAAATGTGCCTATTTATGTATTCCATCGTACCTACCACCCTACATACAATACTTTCAGTCCTTTTAATAAGTAAGTAAAGCCTGATTTACATCGTTCAATTAAATTATCACCGTGGTTGAAGCAACAATAAAAGTTGCTTCGACTAAACTGTTTAGGCGATGCAAGTCATTTGTTGCTTTTTTTTTATTATATGACACAAACTTGCATCGTCTAAAAGTGATTCTAAATCTAATTCTACCCAGTTTTCTCCCACCATAAATTCAACTGATACCGATAGTATCGTATGGTTTTGAGATTCCAGTTGGATATGATAGATATGGATTTTATTAGACAAGAAGACTGCGCGAAGGCATAAGCTCCAACTTCGCCCAGAAAAATCTCGTCCCAATAAAACGGTCCACTCCAACTTCCACGTACAAGCTATCTAACATCTTTCCAACAAGAACCTATTAACAAAATCACCTTTTAAAAAGTTAATTAATATCACAGCCTTGCCTCTGATGGTAATTTTTTAAACTGTATCGCCAGACATCGGGCTTTTTGCGGACCGTACAAAGAGGAGAGGTTCCGTACATAAAAACCCTTTAACTTATGATGAATTAGCGATGTCCTACGCTTTATGTCTCCTGTTATCTACCCTTGCCTCCCTGCCTACCCTCCCCGTCGATATTAAGGAATTAATATGAGTGGAAAAATTATAAAGCCCCGAGTGTCCGATGGGCAAGGTTGTAATAATTTTGGCTTAGAAAGTGATGGTCGGGTCGTTTGTGTTTAGAAAATGTCTGTGTTTTTTGATGTGTGGGGAGTTTTGGGTTGATTATTAGATTTTAAAGGGTTGTATTGATCAATGACATGCATTAGGTTTGTTGCAAATTGGAATCTGTAATATTTTTGTGGTTTTAAAACTGAACACTTGTAAACGTACGTTTTGGTGACTTTACTTCGTTTAAGGCGACTACATGACCTAAAGCGCGGTCTTTGTCGGACTACATAGAAAAGAAAGAGAAGCGCGATGGCACAACGCTGGTAATTTATTGCAAAATATGAAGCAATAATCTATTTACAAAAAATCTACTGTTTTGACTAAAAAATTAAAACACTAGTGCTTTAGTTAGTATGTTGCTTGTAGAACAATCTGACAAAAAATCATAATGATTGTATGTATTTTAGTATGGTTTCTATTGTAAAAAGAAAGTTTTTAGAGGTATCTTCATGATTTTTTTCTATCGTATCAAATCAGTTGTACCTATAATTCAACACACTATCTACCTAGCATATATCCTGAAGAATATCATATATTTTTCTGATTTTGTTTACTGTAGTCAATCATATAGGTAAGTACTTTTATTGTTTCTAATACTTGCGTTCAGGTCCTGTAAGCCCCTTAAGTACTTATCTGTTAGAATTATATGTCTTGATCAGTTAAAGATAGATCTTTAACTGATCAAGACCGGTGTGGCACGAAAAAGACCCATTACAATAGAAAAATCTATTGTGTGATCGCCTCATTAGCGGTGATTAATCGGTTAACTAGGCACCATCCATTTACTACTTTATTATACTTAACAGCTCACATATAGGTACTAAATATCCTTAAACTCTTAACGACACATGCTGTCACAATCGCTACGAAACGTCAAGTCACGCAAAATTGATCCGGCACTCACGATTAAAACCTTCTCGTCATGTATTACCTAATCCTTTTCCCTAAAAACTGTACCCTTGGTCCTCTGATAAGGGAGATGTTTTGATAGCCCCCATCATTCACTTATTCGTATACTTATACCGTCCCTCCATGTTTCTATAGAAAAACATTGACGTAAAAAGTGGGTTGAAAAGGGGAAAAAGGGGCGAAAGGGGGGTGTTGGGGCAAGGTTGGCCGCTGTCGAAGTGACCGCTGAGTCGGGTCGTATTATATGGATAACGTCGTTATGTGTTGATCAATTTTAATGTGTAGCGTCAGCGTGGGCAAAGATGAGTAAGATGGATGTTTTTTTTTTGCAGAAAAATATAATATGTGTCAGTAAAGATATTAGCTTACATTACTGATAAGACACGAGTATCTAATTGCATGGCTTGACACTTGTAAGATATTTAAATATGTCAAATATCAAGTATGCCCGAATCCTACTTATCTCTATTTTAGAGCGTAGAATTTAGTAGAAATAGTTAAAGTTTTGAGTTGATATAGGTCTCATTTCAAGTCACAAGCCTTAAAAACCCATTTACAATCATTGAGTCAGTAGGTATGACATATAATAATATTATTTTAATATTTGTATATATCATGTTTAGATTTAATCACAGAATTGAATGAAAACATGCAACACTTCGAAACGCATTCACTTCGAGCGCTCGATCAACGCTCCGTCTGCTCCAAGCCACCATTTATTTGTACAACATGCGAAAGTTTACCAGAACTAAACATGATTATAATTAACTAACAATAAAACATGACGATATCAATGATTCACAGGAAACCGCGAGTTTTATCAACAAATCCAATTAAAATATCGCAGAAAAAGGAGTAACTTAATCAAAACGACCAAAAAAGGGTTGTAATTAGAATCGTATTCCACGAAAACCATTGGTAAAGAGACAAACAAATATTAGGCAGGCTACAAACGCGTCGTGTGAACCTGTGAAACCTCAGGGCACGTAGGATGGCCGCATACGGGCGGATAAAAGAAAAACACTCGTCTTTCGTTCGCGTTGCTAATTTTCGCCTCTTAATTACCAGAGACGGGACGTGTGGCGCTAGGAACGTACCGTTTGATGCGGTATTCCACATTTGAATTTGAGTTTTTTTTTTCTTTCGAGCATACATACGGGTTTTATTGTTCGTGATTTGAGTTTTTCTTTTTAGTAGATTGGATGGTTCGAATAAATAATTGGGATTTCAGTTATCATGGATGTTGATTATTAAAAAAAAAACGATTATTTTTATTGTCTATTAGTTAAGTTCTGTTTTTTATAATTATTATTTATATAATTGATTATCATAATTTACATCAATAGATATTGTAGCCGTAATAATTTAAGCTATTATCTTTTATAACATTTTAATTGATAACACACAACATGCTATCTTCAAGGAATGATATTAACATCTTGAAATAATGACTCAATTTTATCTCGTGACAACCGATATCAATTATAAGATGCTGGGATTCTAGATCAGCATGACATCATATGGAAAACAATGTGATAAGTTCTACAGAGGAAGTCTGCGTCATTTGATGAAGGAACCAAATTATAGAGCATTATCTACAGATTAAATTGTTGATTGTAACATGGTGGTTATTTTGAATTATGACTATTTTGGGTTGAAGCTCACCGTTTAGTTTTAATTTGATTCATTATCATCACCAAAACAAAAATATTTTAGTAAGCAAATTCTACCTACAAATTGTTTTAAGACACCACAAACATAAGGTGAAGAAAAAAAAAACAAGAAAAAGTACTGAGTTACTGCAAACTCGCAGTAAGAAGTTAGGTACCGTTTACTACATCACGATAGTATGTATAGCTACCGGCCTAATTAAAACAATTGAATGCCAATATTGTATGCCGCATCCTTCAACCCCTAGGTCCGTGATTGAGGTTGACCTCCTCAATTATAGATTCTCTTTTCATTTGCTTCTGCTCAAGTTTGAGCCGGGATACTAGAGTACTAACTACTGATCGGCCCCTGCTTTGCTTTATTTGTCGTGTTAACTAGCAGGGTATTAGGTTTAAACTGTTAATTAGCAATTACTGTTTGGTTAGTCGTTGTTTTTAACTAAAAACTAATTTGTGTTAGCTGTTTTTGTTATTACAGAAATCAAGTTTTTTTTCAAAGGCCCAGATATTTAGTGTCAAAGAGTAAACATTACAGTACAACATTTTTTTTTAAATCACGTCTCAGAACAACAATCACACAAAAAAAACGCTTCCATATTCACAAAATAATTGAAAAAAAAACTCGCTTACCTCATTATAATATTTCCGAATTTTCATAATTTCGAAAAATGTTATCTTGAGTCTGTCACAGTAAAATTCATTCATGTGCACTGTTTTATTTTATGACTATTCTTGAAAAAATTATGTTTTATCATTAGTTTAATTAAACTTCAACGGAATCCCTGAAAATATTCAAAATAGCTAACCTTCCGTTTGAAAGAAACTTATAATTATTGTTCGATCAGTTAAAAAGAAAAATCTATTCAATTAAAAAAACAACCCTACATGTTAACGAAAAAAAATTGCATAGATTTTTCCGAATCGAACAATAATTATAAGTAAAAATCTTTCAAACATTCTACGTTTACACTTGAATTCTAAGCACTGCGTTATTCCGCGCGTGACGTTTACAGATCCGAAGCGCGCGACCAACTAACTGAGTAAGTTAGATAATGCGCCCATCTCGCCGCGTTATCGCCTCATTTACATACGTACCCGAACATCACAGTTTCCCATACTATCGGCTCCTTGTAAAAATCGTATCAAATCATTTGCATATACAAAGAAGATGTATGCAAATCGATGCGAGCATGCATCTTACGCTATTGTTGTTCGACATTTTATATCGGAATCAGGCTATCAATCGGTAAAACAGGTTTAAATATATGTGATGGGCCTTTGTGCGTCCTGAGATAGGATTAGGGTTAAGACTTTTTAACCCTTCGGCCCAGATGTCAGTGTCGCATTCGAAGTATTGATATTTAGTTCATTGTTTGGCCCAAGAAATTCGGAAATGGGTTTTTTATAATGCGATGCGATCGCTTGTGTGCATTAATGTCTCAGTATTCAGCATTGACGATTTATATCGTTGACAATAATCAGTGTGGAGAAAAATTATGTTTTGAATACAAACTTTCTTTTTTTGATCTGTTAAGTCGTGAGATAGGTGCGCGGAGATGCTTGGGTACGGATTTTTTTGGCAAGCTTTCTTATAGTAGTTTGTTAGTAAGTTTTGTTGAATACAGATATATATGTTAAGCATCCTAGTTTGTAGAGAAAAATAATAAAATCGATCCTAAATTAGAATAGCTTATATTTTCTTCAAGTCTCAGTTTGATTATGCAAAAATTTCAAGTAGCTTCATTAATTATTCCAAAAAACAGGACAAATTTAAATAAAACGGCCACCCCGATAACAAAATACGAGTATCCGATCAATCAACCCTATTCGTGAGAAAGTGACTCAAGAAAAATAAGGAAACACTAATTGTTATTCGCATATTAAGTAGTTTCGACCTCCGTAATAATTATTCGAATTACCATATGCAGATCGATCGGTATAAATCATAGAACAATTGAGGGGGTTACGATCGGTAAGAACCGGTTTACTGAATTATTTTTTTATTCTTTTTTTAATTTATTGACCTACATGTGTCGGGTTAAGGGTTGAGCTATACTCTGGATAATTATTTGCATATTAAGAATCCCCCAATGTCTTCAACTGGTTTCTTTTTTGTGAGAATCTTTGACTCACACCGTGGGTTCGATCTTGATTTATTATTTTTACGGATGATCGAATTTCGTGATGTATTTTTTAATTCTTAATTTGAATTCGTTTCATGATGTGATTTTATTTTTGTTATTGACAAATGTAGGATTTGGCGACGTATTGCATACTTTTCCTTTTTAATTATTCCTATAAGGGTTTTTTCATAATGTTTTTTGAACATGATTATTATATAAAAATAATTTATTTTATAAGCCCTACATTATTTCTTATCATTTACCGGATAACACTTACAACGACACTCATAAAGCTGTACTATATTTATACTCTCTTAATAGTAGTACTTTTTAATTACCCACGATCCCTATTTCCGCAATTTCTAATAAACGTACACACAGGAAGAGCATATTTAGCGATTTCCGTTGCGAAAAAAAAGAGTAAAATTAAAAACAAATTAGTCGATGATTCAGTCGCTCTAATTGTAATAACTTTTGACACGTTTCAATGGAGGACATTGTAATTAAGCGTTCGTCCTAGTTTGTGAGATATTATTGGCAAATATTATGTTTTGTGGATGTCAGATATGCAGTCACTCCATGTAAAATACTACCAATATTTTACATGGAGTGAGTTTCAGGTGTGTCTGGTAAGATTGGAAGCCGACTCCAACATAGTTGGTATAAGGCTGGACAGATGATGAGATGTTCAAATAGTTTTGTTATGGCTCGTTTGATTATTCGAAATCTAAGAAGGTAAACAAGCTACTAGTTGTTTTGCAAATCTCTTTGTTTTCTTCAAAGATTTACTAAATTAAACTAGAAAGTCTAGTAACAAAATTAAGACTAGTTAAAAAACCTACGTTTACTGATGGTTCTAAAATGATTTATTTAGTAATTACATTCTCAAATTCGTATGGAAATAAAATCATAATTATTCCAAAATAAAAAAAAAACTAAGTCTTAAACCGAAATCTAAAGTAGCTTTAACGGTCATCAATAAAAAGCTAATTGTAAAAGTATCTCGTGGTAACGGTCCGAATAATAAAAATTAAACAATAGCTGTAAGTGCCGGTCTCACGTCCAACGATCCGTTGACTCCGAAAGAATTTGGAAATGTTTTAGTAGATATATAATCTTTTTAATTAATTATCACTATTAAAAATATAACCTGCCAAAGGAAAATCACCTTTATTACCAAAGTTGTAAAGTCCAAAAATTTTTACGTTATGATCTACTTTGTATGAGAAAATATTATTGTTTTGTCCAATGAATGAACGTTGGATTAGTGCAATTTGAATTTATTTGTGGTCGTCCAAATCAAAAGGGACCTTATGGCGGTAACTAGTTTCTGAGATATTAATAAATTTGTAAAATACCTCAAAAAAATCGTTTTTTTATTAACTGTATTTTTAAAAAGATGATTGTATTTACTACATGTAGATGTGTTCAACTTTTCGAAAAGTCAATTTAAAAAAGTTTTGTATTCATCTAAAGTTTAGTAAAAAAGGAACCTTATCGCGGCAAGACCTAACAAATCGTTTTTCTTGTAATTCAAACCATATATTATATCGATATTTTAATATGTTCCCACAACAAACAAGTTTATGCAAGGATTGTAAGAATTTCCATTAGTAATAATCATAGTCAATCAAAGTATACCATCAGTTACATAACTTCACACTAAAACATAACTTTAGTGTACGGCATACTTAAATTGCGATTTTCTCGAAACTTATAATTTCGATCAGTGATCTTCAAAAATTCGTAAAAAAATAACGGTAGTAGTTAGAAGGTTGGTTCTTGGGTCTATAGTTCGGTACATTTATGTAGTTTTCAGCTCTGTAGATAACTCATTTCCGCCATAAGGTCCCTTTTGATTTGGACGACCACATTTAGTAATTGTGCGCCGTAAACAATAATTCATATTAATTCGTTCGAATTATTATTTTCGGTAGGTACCGCAATTGACCTCTTTGCTACTTAGTTGGTGGAGTTTAGATTGTTTACCGGTTTTGGTAAGTTTGGAATTAATGAACTTTAATTAAGAATAACTTAAGTTAAGGTACCAACGCATCTTTTATATTGAGGATAACAGAATTGAATTATGAGAATTGTATTGTAGCGGTATCTACAACGCCACATACAAACAACGCGTCATACTGACGTCACGCAAATCCTGCATCGCGCAAGCAGAGTTTACCCGCAACTAGCATAGATACAACGGCCCGACATGAATCAACGGGCAGTTGCCCGCCAGACACAACACCCGTCTGGTCGGAGGATCCTCCCTTTTCTATGGAGGTTGAGTGAACTTTACACCCTGTTCCTCATACCTCTATAGTATCTATTATCAGAAAACAAAACATTCGATTGTTAATATCGAATCGACTGAATTGAAGTTACGGACAAAATGAAATGATAGTTTTAAAATTCGTAATCTGGAATAATCAAACTCAATTATTCGAGTTTTGAATTTCGAATAACATGACAGTTTGTGACATCCCTAGAAAAGAATAGAGCCTAAAATATATATAAAAAAAAACATTTTTCCTACAAACAAAAAAATAAAAAACAAATGAGTAAATTATGAATAGCCAATTACGGCAAATACTTCCTATTTATAACCATTAGGTACTATTTCAATATCGGGCGGTAGTTTCAACAAAAACGTGCGTTAACCCCGCCACGGTACACTTGGCGTATGTTTAATTAATATAAATAAAAATTATGAATAAAAGAGTTTTATGAACCGCTCTCATTATCAGATTTCAAATGTAGCGGTGTAGTTGCTAAATTTTTTAATTTATCTACCGTGTCCAGTGTTTGAACACGTAAATGTTGTATTACGCTCCGTTTGGCGAACGTTAGCATTGGATTGTGCTTTTTGGTTTTATTTGGTTATCAATTAATCGGATTTTTTGGAGATTTTATGGTATTTAGAGTTAGTTGCTTCAGACTTTGGGGCAGGTATTTCGAATTCATTTAAGTATTTCTTTTTTTGAGATTAATCATCATAAATATTTTTTTTTCAGTCTACCTACTAGAGGATAAAGCTTCTTTGATGTAATTTTTCATAGTTTGGGCCAATTTTAATTTTTAGAGAACACTTGTAACACACCTTCAGTCAAATCTGAATCATTTTGAAGGATACTGGTAATCCATTGCTTCATATGTTAGAAAAAAATGCCTGCTTGATCAACAACGTAAATAACGCAATGAATGTTGATGAACTGTCAGATTAAAACCCACTGCTACTGACAGTGTATAACGCAATTACACCGCTGATATTTTGAATTATATTTATAATTATTTTTATTAAAATGTCTCAGTAATTCATGTAACAAGGAGGAATTTTCCTCCACCCCACTGCTGTAGAAAATTCGACTTCCTTTGGGGAGTCCGTGTCTACACAGTAAGACAGTGGTCAGGGGCAGGGCTGTGCTAAACCGCTCCTACCTTAATGTGTATTAAACCTAGTGTGTAGTAGACCCCAGTATAAACTATTAGAAGCCATATGACCCAACGGGGGTATTAATCGTGTTATTCAAGCCATTATAATGTGTATTTGATAAGGTCCTATAGACCGATATTATTAACGTGTACTGTAATTAACCATTAATTTATTTCTTATCTTGAAATTAATCATCATTGACAGCAGTATTTTTAGGTTACCTAACCTTTACCTCACCTACTACAGGGTAAAGCTTCCCATCTTGAATGCCATATTTCATAGTTTCAACCAATTTCGTTCAGGTTTTTCTGACAACGTTAGAAATTAATTTAGCATCGAAATTATTCTCAGTTCTTGCAAATTCCCTTTTTTCTGCACTTAATCTTTCGCCAATTTTCTCAATTTTCCGCGGATAATTTACGCGTTTTACGCATTTCTTTAAAAGCCACAATTTGATCGGGCCCACGCGTGATCGCTCGCGAGTTACTTACGCGGGGAAAGCGACCGATGCGCCCCCTAACGACTCAATCTACGCACATTTAAATTGCCCTTTCCGAACGAAACCTCATTACTTCCCGAAATATAACCTCTATGGAGCCCATAAATAACCTAACGGCGTACATATTTCAAAACAAGAAAAAAAAATAACACATAAAAATTTCTTTGCCCCACGCGTCTAATGTTTGTGCGCGATTGCATTATCCTAGAATATTCTCGTGCCGGATGATCTGCATAGCTATTTACAATCATTCGACAGGCTTCCGAGTCGGAAGTGACACATTTTCGGTTGCCTGATATTGCCTAGAGCAGCAATTAATACAGTCTACTTTCCTACAGTAAATAGCTGTGGGAAATATAGCGGTCGTCTATTTGGTTTCAGATTTGTGGACAGCGCGCTGCGTTTAGAGAACTCCTTCGATAACATTGATTTATGTTCCATTCAGCACGGAAGCGTATGGTTGTGAATAGTTAATGGTAGGTGCTAAGGCATTGGCGTAGAATTTTATTACGTTCGTTTAACAGCCTAAATTTTTCCAACCAGAGGATCATAGTCTGTGAAGTTGCCAGGTGTGGTAGAACGTGAATTCTAGACTCTACAATAATATTGATAGCTAACAAAAGACAAAGTTTTTTACCATATATTACAGAAAAGAAAATTCTAATTAGATTTCTCCAGTAAAAATAGAACGATATTCACAAATTCACATAGCGCAACGGTTAAAACTCCCCTCTTAATAGACAGCACGAGATAAAAATTATCGTGTGCAAACGCAAACGCGCTTCAAGTGCGTTCCGCGCATAGATTTTTGCATTATTTTAGTATGCAAATGTTTGGAGCGATAGCGAGTCACTGTAAGAGCAATTTAAATTATTTTTATAGCGCCCGAGTGTATTGAGAGTTCGCCAACTGACGGCATCGAGGAATTGCCTCCGTTCTTCGTAAATTTTATATGAACCGACACATTTGATATGAAAGACGCCATATTTGAATAGATTTTGTCTCCACTCGTGGGTATAGAGACGCGTTCCAAATTTAAATTGTATGTGTGATAGATTTAATGCGTGTGTTCGAGATTATGGTTAGAATAAAAATAAAAAGTAATTTATGCGAATATGGATTCTTGTAGGGGTTGGTTGTATTTGAATATTTTATAATTCTATGTTTCGATTCGGATTTTTTGGAAGACTTATAACTTATTAGAATATCGTAGACGTTTTCTCAAAACACTTCCAATGTTTAAACTTACTGGGGTGTGCAAAAAGATAAACGATGGATCCAACAAAAACACAATAAGTATTCGCATAAAGAAGAAATCTTGCAACGAAACTACTAAATTATCCTCGTCTCAACGTACCCTATTTAATCCCCGAAACATTTTACCAAATGTACGGAGCAAGGAAAAATCTGATTAGCTTCGATGATATATCGCTGAGAATTCCTCGCCTTAGTGCCTCTAATTTGAATATTAGACGCGTTATTGAAAAGAAAACTTTCGGAACGGCCCTCCGCAAGCTTTTAATGGTTATTGCCTCTTCCCTTGCTATCTATTACCGAACGAACGAATGAACGAAACACTCCAAACGGTTCAGGTGTCTCAAAAAAATTAAATTCCTCAAATCGTTCCCGATCCGAACAGTCGCATTCTCCATTTGAATTATATCGACGGTTATCATTTATTTAGAACGGCGTTCTTAATTCATACACGCGAGTTCAAATATCGAACGGAAGCGGAAACGGTACTGATTCTAATTTCAAACGAAATATCGCAACGTTTCTATTGATAAAATTTTGTTGCGCGACACAACGCATGTTATTATTATATTGAACGGAAATTTACGATAATGACTTATTATAATAGGCCGTTCTGTGCAAATGCGGTAGGTGGATGTACCACGCGCTGTTCGTACAGTTTCCAGTTAAAGAGTAACATGTTATTTCGCCTCGGTACGGTGATAATTTGAGCGTTTATTGCGATGAATGCCAATAATAAGTACGCGAGCGTAATATTACGTAATTTTAACTTTTTACAAGTATACGTGTCACTGATGGGGGCGGCATATTGTGCGTCTATTTCGGCGGGGGAAACTCATAAAACATGATTACCGGTAATGTCGCGAGGATTCGTTCATTTTTGACGTTATTCCTTTTCATATCTGGGGTTCCGTTACCGCCAAATGCCATTCGAATCGGCGCATGAAAAATGGTAGAACAACGCCATGTCAAAAATGGTTTTTATCAATGTCGCTACTGTCATAATTTTTTAATTTTAATTAATAGTATAAGGATCAAACTAAACTATAATGTCTAAAAATTATATAATTTAATTAATAATAACGTTATTGTTGTTTTCCTCGGGAGCAGCACTTTTTTTCGGTATGAAAGGTACCTATGCTATGTCCGTTTCTGTACATCTGACATCGAATATGCAAAATTTCAAGATGATCGGTCAGTGGTTTAGGCGTGAAAAGGTAATAAACAAACTTACTTTCGCATTTATAATATTAAAGTAGGATGATAAATGAAATGTTTTTTTTTTACAATGCCACAATCTTTACAGTTTTGACGGACATCCATGTCAAGTCTGTTCACTCCATCACTTTCAAAGTATTTTAATGTTAAACTTTGTAGGAATAGATGTAAAGTATTACGTAATATGTACCTATATTTCTGCAAACCTCATCTTCTGAAGATTTCTGAACAACTATGTATTATTGTGTTAACGTTTACGTTAAAATAATTGCAAAAGAAAACGGGTGAAAAAAAAAATTCATCGAGACTTTTGACAGTTACCCACGATTACCCTCGCTTTACATTTAATGTTGATAAAAAATATATATAGTACCTTTTTTATTCTAACCATAATCACGAACACACGCATTAAATCTATCACACACACAATTTATATTTATAGCCTAGCTATTTGTGGTCGTCCAAATCAAAAGGGACCTTATGGCGGAAATGAGTTATCTACAGAGCTGAAAACTACATAAATGTACCGAACTATAGACCCAAGAACCAACCTTCTAACCACTACCGTTATTTTTTTACGAATTTCTGAAGTTCACTGATCGAAAGTTTCGAGAAAATCGCAATTTAATCAAAATTGTAACTGATGGTATACTTTGATTGACTATGATTATTACTATTGGAAATTCTTACAATCCTTGCATAAACTTGTTTGTTGTGGGAACATATTAAAATGTCGATATAATTATATGGTTTGAATTACAAGAAAAACGATTTGTTAGGTCTTGCCGCGATAAGGTTCCTTTTTTACTAAATTTTAGATGAATACAAAACTTTTTTAAATTGACTTTTAGAAAAGTTGAACACATCTACCTACATGTAGTAAATACAATCATCTTTTTAAAAATACAGATAATAAAAAAACGATTTTTTTGAGGTATTTTACAAATTTATTAATATCTCGGAAACTAGTTACCGCCATAAGGTCCCTTTTGATTTGGACGACCACATTTATAAAAATAAAACAAATAAAAATCAGCTGCGGATATTTGCGATTTTCGAAGTAATTGGTAAAAATAAAAGCCAGAAAAAGGAAAACCGTTATCTAATGCTGTATTTTATATCGGTAGTTTGCGGTATGTTTTGTAATTTACTATTAACAATTCATTGATATTAGGGCGTTTATCTTGTTTGCAGTCATGTCGCGTGTGAAAAATTTAATCAACAAAGTGCACACTACCCTAATAATTCAAATATGTAGTATATAATCAGTTGTTACATTTAATTCAATATAACAAAATAGTGATAAATAAACAGACGTTTGATTGTTACGAATACAATATACCTACTTACGTGATTTGTTAACTCTTCAAAATGTCTACATTCAAGTGTTCTAAAAGTGAAATAAGGTGCATTCGGGTAATGTCGAAAATCGGCATATTCCGAAAATTTCAATTTCCTACCAAACGCGACGACATCTTATAATGTGGCAACATTTACCTAGACGCCAGTTTAATACTCCCCCCGCTTCTGTTGACTCAAGTCGCTTATTGTAAATGTACGAGTCACAACGCCGCATTTCTCGCAGTGTGTCATTTTTCGCGCGTTTTCTAGTTATCGGAAATTACACGAACATTGTTATCTCAGAGATTTGGTAAGTTATTTAACTGATTGTTTTTTTGTTTAATAGATTTTCGTTTTTAATATAGTTTTTAATGGGTTCGCGCATCCTAGGTATCTTTTTCTGTTTTTATTGAAATTACTCGAAGATGGGTAAATCCGAATCAAAAATGATTCGGATTTAGCCGATGTTGCTTTTCTATGGAGATTGTCAGTGGTTCTCAATATTCTCAATCTATAATTTATTTGGGTAATTTCGATGGTAGGTTAGTTCTGTCTAAACGTGATATACCTAAGCAGGGGGGTGTCATTTCACAGTTTAGGTCTGATCGGCCGGCCCGCCTATTGGTAAGCAAATGGCAGTCGGTTGCCACTCGGCTAGCATGCTCGACATGTCTCGCGCGTATTTGAATATCTTATCGACAGTGATTTGTTATACCTAAACTTGTATTTTGTTCAGGAGTGATCCTTTTGTACGCTAGTTCTATTACTAATACTGTGATATAAGCACTAATCTATATGAGTTTTTTAATACAATCGCTATACAGACGGAGTTATTTTTGTTCTTTTGACAATCAAGACACGGAGTTCTTGTTGTGCTACTCAAACTTGACAGTAAAATATAGGTACGTCATTGCAAATTATTATTGATAGTTTTCGTAATTTATTTATTTAAGGACAACCAACAAAGCATACACAAAAATAATTATAAACACTGATTGTTATAACTTGTCAAAATTTATTTTTTATAAGTTTTGAGAACTTCTTTGTTTAGTTTTTTTTTTTATCTAAAACCTCGAATAAAGCTTTATAATTTATTTATGTTATTCAGGTGTCAGAGAGAGGCTCAACTATTTTAGTGTGCATAACTGAGATATCAAGTTAACATTTTTGTTTAATTTATATGTCAAATTTATATGTCAAAAAATTGAATTATAAAATTAACCCACTTACAAGTAGAAGTGGGTTAATTTTATAATTCAATTTGACTATTTATTTGTGATTTTGCTACATAAGTAGTAGTTTAATTACTTACTTAATTTTCAAATAAATCTTTATTTTTTATTAAGTCTTATTTTCAAACCCAAGACCCATGATTATTTCCATTCTTATTACAGAAAATCTTAAACATTTTGATCGGATCTCAGCAGTCGCGACCCGGCAGCGCTGCCGAGTCGCAACTGCCGAAACTGCCCACCTCTTTGTATGGATTTTTATGCAAAGCTCTTCGATGCAAGCTGCCCATCCCCGCGCTGCCGGGTCGGGCTACACGACCGCGTACCTACATCGGAAGGGGTAGCATACAAATCCATACAAAGATCTGAATGTTACTTTTAGTAGGATATGCGGTCATTTTGATTACGATATAATAATATCTTTTAAACTATGAGAATAATCGCGTGAGTAAAAGAATCATATCCGCTCTGTACCTGCTAAAAGATTGAGAACCATTTACCCATGCGACGGGTAATTCCGAAATACAAGTGTCACACAAACGTGTTTAGGTTATTCTATGACAAATATCGTGAATATTATTTTTGGAGGATAATAACGATATAAAAAGAAATATGTACTTTTTGTCAAAAGTGAATAAAGTCCACTTTTAACCGTCATTCGGAATTGCCCGTACATAATTCGAAATTACACTAGTGCAAAGAAAAAAAAAAGTAAGTTTTTAAACACTTTTTTTTTTAAACTACTACGATATTTATGAAAGATCTCCGAATCAAAAAAGCTCTAGGCTATACATTCAAGAAGACGAAATGACTTCTTTAGAAGACATATAATCCACTGCTTCTGCCTGGTTCATCAAAATACATACATTCCATCAATTTGTCTGAAAACCATTCGATATTACCCGAATGCACCTTAGTACTTTCCTATATCGAAGGAGGAAAAATATTTGAGGCATTAAGTATCAACAGTTTTCAAAGAAAATTATCATGTATCTTAAGACAACTTATGTTTCATCCTCAGTGATTTTCAAAGACATATTATTCCCGCTTTTAATAAACGAAAATACATTCCATTTGAATTGAAGCCATATATACACTACTCTACGTTTGTGCAAAATAATGTTTAGAAATAAAAAAGTTAAGTATTGATTTTTGATCCGAAACAGACCTAGATTTTCCATAGTACGGCGCCTAATAAAAATAACATAATATCCCTGATTTGTTGATAGGAAAAGTGTGTTTACGATGACTTCGATATTCAAATACATGAAGTTACACACGTCACAATATACGTTTTATGTTCGGAGTTTGAAACTGTAGGCGCGTCAAGTTCCTGAGTGACGTGACATCTCAAAACTATAATCGAGAATCATTGCCCGCATTCATAATCGATCGATTATACCGAGAGACAAGGTGACGCGGCGCAGGGAGGTCCGACGGAAGGATTACAAGATACATTAGCATACGTAATTTGTGAGCACATCTGTCCCAAGCTCACACGTGGGCGACTCTCGCTTTCTTATTGTTCAAATATATCATTTCGCTCCTTTGTATACGTTCGAATCGCATTTTGATTTGAGATAACGCGCGCGAGTAATACGGAAGTTGTAACTGTCAATTTGACATTTCGTGATTTTTTATTTAGATAACGTTTTGTCGTTGGATTTGAAATAATGAGTTGTTATACTAACAATGAGAGGTTTAATTTGAATTCCTTTAACATTAATCTTTTTAGATTAACAAAGTATCAAAGGGTTTTTCTACGAACTTGGTTATTCGAACAAGACCCACAAATCAATTACGTTCGATTCGAAAATCAAAAATTCAAATCGTTCGAGACAAAGCGACACGTTGCCTAATGAGCCAATAACTTGCGAGACAATGGGACGGCGTGGGCGTTCCGAATTCGAAATTATCACAAAAGAATATTAATGTAACACTTATTCAAATATACCACGATACATATTCAAAAATTATCTTGTCGTTTAATTTGAATGGTGACGGTGACACACTTTTTTTAAATATCGTATGCATTGTGATCGATTTTTTTTTCGGAACTATGAAAGAGTCCCCCTGCGCGGAGCCTGTCGAGTCGCATTCAAATATGGATGCTTTATTTAAATTATTTATTCTTGTTTATGATTTTTGTGCGGCGTACACGCTTTATTACTATTTCCTGTGCTGTCAACACTAATGAATGTGACGCCGGTGACGTAGGACATGTGCACGCGCACATGCAAACGTTACGTCTGTAAACGTCACATCCAACACAAGGACATTATCAACCAATGATACCGAAACATCAAACATTAAGGATTATGGTATTAAAATTCTTTGATGGCATTTAATAACACAAAAAAGGGGAACGGTAATCACGACTGAAATTCGTCTCGATCGAGAAACTCAAATTAGACGAATAGCGGTCGGAAGATTTCTTTGTCTTCGGCCTAATGAGTTTTTAAGTCGATTATAGCAATTTTTCATAGAAAAACGCGTTTAGTGATGTATCGGTCGTATCAATCAGTGTTGGGGCTAAATTGTTGTTTGTGGCGGGTCGGCTATCGGATCGTAGGCGCGGCGGACAAATGGGCCGATAGCGCGCCCGACAAGAAACCGGCCACCTTTGATTACAGCTTTTTGTTTGCTCTGACGTCGGGGAACAGATGTCTGTTGTGTACAAATAGCTTGGATTATTTAGAACAATGTGGATTGCCCAATCGCTTTTTGATATTGTTTTTTTGTCTTCTAATGGATGGATAGAAACATTGATAGCTAACCTTTTTGAATGAGAATTGGACTCAGAAAAAATAAGGCGTCGAAACGTCATAACTATTCCCACCAATTTGGTGTCAAAAAAGTAAATACAACCGAAACGGCATCGAATCCGAAATTGGAATTAAGCGGAATCCGTCAGTTTGCAGCGGCATCACTTAAAACGTCATATTGATAGACATTTTACCGGCGATCCGTGTCAATCAATTCGTAAAAATTAATGAAATCCTTGACACAGGTAGCGAATTCGAACGCACCCGAAATAAACAGTTAAAAAGGAACCCGTGGATCTGTCCATCACGTTCCATATTCAAACGGGCCAATGGCTGAATGACGTATTGTTTTAAAATCCTAACGCATAATGAACGCGTTCGTTTTTTTAAAATCGTTAATCGAGCTCTTTCACTTCATTTGTTTCGATCGCTTTTTAATCGCATTGTGACTGCGGCGGTATCGCGTTCAGCCTTATTTGATTTGTTCACCTGTAGGAGCTCTAATTGTTGTTCAAATTAGGATTGTTCTAGAACACTAGCGTGAAACTCAATACGAATTAACGGTACGCGCCATTTTTGACTGCAATTCGAATTGAGTTCCATATTTAAATTCGCTTTAAGTACTCGTTTGTATGTTCTAATTATGTCCGTTATCTTTCCAATTTGAATTAAGTACTTATCTTCTCACTCATTGTCACCATCTTCACGTATTCTTTTAAACGCCAATAAAAATCTCGACGCCATTTCAACAAAGGGATTAATTACTCTTTCCTTATTGACAGTGTTAGTACATTTAGGTTATCTATATTTACCTGATAGAGACACAGCATCTTAACGTACCTGGAAAAATCAAAGCAGAATAAGATAAAGAAAACATTATCAACAATGAAATAAAATAATATACGTCTTATCTCGATATATTGCGGGTACGATCGAGGGAAATAAAAAAAGTCACTCCTCATTTTTCCATATAAGACTTGGGCGTGTCCCAATACGGGAACGCCTTGTCGACTAAAACCTTTACGCTTGCTCTATAGAGGTGTTTTTCCAATAACGTTATATCGGCGTTCGATCGGTTCCGAACGCCCAGACTATCTTACAAGATATCGAGTACGCCTTCCAAGAAAACCACGAAAATTCCAAACTCAACCGTATTTGTACCTCACTAAAATATGGATTCGTTTGCAGAATGGCGCAGTAAAACATATTGATGTCGTATCGGTTTTCCATTAACTCAAATAAGCGATATTCGACTCTATTCTGTGGGGCTAGGGACGCTTCTCGTGTGTGGGTGCTGTAAGGAATGTATTGACGTGTTATCGGAGGTGGTGGTGTCTCGTTCGCTCCCGAGTTTTTTCCATATATGCGTCCTTTTCAGCGGCGCAGGTCGTCCTGAGATGAGGACCGGCTCTTTCTCTGCGCATTCTTTCTTATCAAGCGAGCAATAATGGGCAAATAAAATGTATTAAAATGCTAACCGTTTATGAATGCCTGGTACTTTGTTTAATTGAAATATTCTTGTTTGTTTTACATTCTATGTAAATTAAGTGGTGTGGGGGTTTAGATGTTGATACGTTTTGGTAAGAATTTGTAGTTTTACAAAACAGTATTCAGTAAATTATGTTATAAGAAAAATTCAATCTGATTTTGAAGAGATTTGACAAGTGTCAGTGACGTCAAACTGTCTTAGAGCTGTCAAAATGTTCGTAATATCTGACTTTAAGCGTGGTCGACAATTCGAATGCTTTTGTCCCTATTTATAATAAGAATGACACAATATCCTTTATTTCGCGGGACTCTATAAATACGCGTGTGGGATAAGTACCTACGTTTATTGTTAATCTCGCTGGTTTATTATCAGAAGTGTTTTTTAATGCGATTTGGGGGTAGATTATGTTCTTAGATAGGTAGATTATGTTCTTAAGGCGACTACATGACCTAAAGCGCGGTCTTTTTCTCTTTGCATAGAAAAAAAAAGAGAAGCGCGATGATACAACGCTGGTAATTTGTTGCAAAATATGAAGCAATTATCTATTTACAAAAAATCTATTTTTTGGACTAAAAAAATAAAACACTAGTACTTTAGTATGTTGCTAGTAGACTAATCTGACAAAAAATCATAATGATTGTATGTAGGTATATTAATATGGTTTTTATTGTAAAAAGAAACTTTTTAGAGGTATGTACCTTCATGATTTTTTTCTATCATATCAAATTAGTTGTATTATGTTTTCAACACACTATCTAACTAGCATATATCCTGAAGAATATCATATATTTTTCTGATTTTGTTTACTGTAGGTCAGGGATGGCGAACCTCTATACACCTACGTGCCATTTTTTCCAAATAAATATTTCATGCGGCCATGACGTGCCAAAATACCATTATGGCTTGGTGATTATTGGAAAAAAGCTGTATACTTTCGTATTATTATTATAATTTTGAATCTCTCTTGACATTTCCTGGGACCCTGGGGTCCCGGATCTTTGGAAGGCGTACGATGAGCCGCAACAACAACTCGCAGAGGCCCGTTAGACGTTTTTAATTAAATGAGACACCAACCGACTCTGTTCGTGTCCTGTTCGCACTATGCAAGTTCACCCAAGGACAACCCCCCGGCGGTGAAGGACTCGGGCGGGGAAGGTTAACAGTTTTATATTTATTTAAATGAAATGACAAATTAGTGCGACTTTTGCTGCTGCAAACTAGATGACTTAGGTATCTTAATTTCTGAAATGATGCCGTGCCCAAATTATTTAGTTACGTGCCACCAGTGGCACGCGTGCCGTTGGTTCGCCACCCCTGCTGTAGGTAATCATATACTTTTATTGTTTCTAAAACTTGCCATTTGGTGTTTAGGTCCTGTAAGCCCCTTAAATAGATTGGTCGATAGATACATAGGTACATGACTTTACTCTGGAATATGGCCGTGCTTCTCATCTCAGTCATGTATGTCATTGTGATTCCTATTTTTCCCTTTTTGGGCTAGAAGAGTTTACAGGTAAAGTAAAAAACCTTCAGTCTTTCTAAATGGCTTGTCATAGTTAAGGCATTAGCGATACTAACAATAGGCAGGAGTAAAGACTGCAAATAAATGTCTATCAATCAGTATCAGGTAGATAGACAGAAATCATCGCTTGGTTGATAACATCAATCATTCCTTGAGAAACATTTACAAAGGCTTTAAGACAATCTAAATCAAGGCAATCTAAATCTTGGCATATCTTAGATTTTTTAATTAAAACAATTGAGTTTGTAATAAACTCTCAAAAGCCAATGTCTCCAAACATGACATTTTAAATTATTCGAAATTTAAGTCATAGAACTGTCAGCTCTGTCATCTGACTACTAAACTGCACCTAAGACAAAAATCACAGAAAAATAAAACATAAATAATACCAACCGTCAAATGTTTAGAATATTTTTTATTATGTTGTCTTAGTTTAATAAGGATATTTGTATAAGCCAGTTAACTGGTTATTTAGATTCAACTAGAAATAACTTTTCAAAACATAAATATGATACATGTGGCGTCTCAATCGCGTGGAGTTTTGTTTGATTTTGTTCATAGAGATGTATTTATGTTATGATTATTTACGTATATCTATAATCCTGGTGTTTTCTCATGTCGGTAATTAGTCAGAAATATATTAATGGGGCTTTGTTTATTTAGAAAATATATTTTGTATCTGGGTGTCGTTAAAACATTATTTTTAATCTTTTTGTCGTATTTTATGACGGTTATAAATTCGAACATAGAATTTTTTGGTGTGGCATTGAAAATTAGAGTTCAATCACATCAAATGGCGTGTGTTTGATTATGTGTGAGTCAGAACAATGAACTAACTGTACACTGTACGTGTATAAACACGAACTCATAATATTTATTTTGATGTCTGATGTTCAAAGCTGCGAAAAACCTAAATAAATTCTAATAATTGCTTGCTGAATTACTACTTCAGTGAGCTTGAATCGTTTCTATAGAGGCGTCTGTACAAATTCTTGAGTAGGTACAGATTTTGTAACGTTGTTTATCTAAAATGTATTAAAACTGGTCTATACCATAGTAACATGTGAGTATCATAACAATAACAATTCCTACGCAACCGTACCTTTAGCCGACTCAATCATCTTTATTGCCAATAGTCTGATTCAGTCATAACATTAATAAGCAATATCCGCTAACCTTTCGTAAACAGATTGCACGTGTTGAGAAAAAAACATTCAAATCTGAACGCTACCACATCTACAATAGAGTGCTTTTTGGGTGATGAGATCATGGAGTTTTTATCGTTTTAGAATTGGTGGTTCTTTGTACCTCGATCGATCAATAGATGAAAGAGATCAATGGTTGGAATTCGTCACAGGGATTAGGTTTTTGTTAGTCTGTCCTGACTTAAGCAGGTGATGTCAAGGTGATGAAATTCGTAATGACATAATCTTCTTTATTAGTTATTGCATTAGTCCATTGAAGAGTACAATACACTTCAATTTCAATGTCTTATTTATTTTAGGGGATTATACTAAGTAGCTTTTGACAGCTAAAAAGTAATTCTGTTTGTTGTTTCACTCCTACATCTTTACAGTAGCTAATGAAACATCAGTTAATACAATTTACGGTGACAGTAAAGTCAAAACTTTCAATCGTGGTTCAATCAATGGGTTGTTTATGTCTGCTCTTAACTCAATAAACTATTCGATAACAAATAAACCAATAGGAGTGTTAGTTAAAGTAACCGACAGTTTACACTGAACTCGGAACTATTGACCCTAATTAAGGCGATGGCCCGTGACAGGATACAATGGTAATCCGGGATTATCCCAATAAAACACCTCTTGACCGAGTCCACTAACATCTTTGCTGTTAACTTCTTTAGGATGACCCCTGTCAATTTTGCAATAACGTGGAAAAACAACCCCAAATTATCAAAAACTAACAAAATAAAAATAATTGAAACTGTTATTTATTGGTTGGATTAAATTCAACCATAAATAGAGGGAAAATACCAATAAATTTCCCAAGAAAATTAACAGAAGATAGTTAACAGAGCTCAAGTTATATTAGCAAATAACTGGATCATACTGCTTCGCGTTGGTTCGGACCGGACTTTTCTCGCCGACGGAACCCCTTCTCTTCTATTATTTAAAGCGACCTTTGCCCTCTAGTCCTGAATTATGTGATGTTACATGGTGATATTTTAACTTTGGATTTCGTAAGTTACTTTAAATTAATTTTGTAATAATCTTCTGTTAAACAAATGGATTTTTGGTGTAGACTTGAATAAATAGAGGTTGTTTAAAAACTTCTTGGATGTTTGGAAAACACATTGTAATAAAAAAAAATGAGCAAAGATCTATGTCTAATGTTACTGTATGTTTGCTTTATAATAATTATTATTGGCAAATATTATAATTAGTTTGAATTGTTTATCAAATTTCGCAAAATAAACAAAGAACCAAATAGCTATTTCAGCCGAGACACCCAAATTAACTAACATTTATAAACCAAAAGCCGCATTAAATGCCTCTGCCATAAAATTTCCCACTACAAATAACTAAAATACATTCAAAGCATGTAAACCCTTACCCTCTTACCCTCCCGGAGGGCAAAAGATCGAAGGCCGGACATCCGGTCAAGTCGCCCTCAAACCGATACTATGAAGTATTTATTGAGTTGCGGCTCACCAAAAGTATTTTATTGTTGAGATATACCCTTTTGCCCAGCACCCTTTGTGTCTTGCTTCACACACATGCAATTTTCAACTCTGTTTTTATCAAGTTACAGTATAATTTCAATTTTATTGTGTTAGTAAGGGTCAGAGCGTCAGTTGCAAGGTGTTATATTTGTATTAATTGGACTTTGAAACGTTTTCGTTTGTTAGTTTGTGTTAAATCGTCATATTGTTGTTGTAAGTTTTTGTTTATTGTAATTTTCTTATGGTGATTAGTTTATGACTGGAGGGGTGTGGGTGAAATTCACCTGCTGCTCTATGGTCGAGGTAAGGCACGGCGAGTAGAGAATCTACAAGTGTGGCGAAAGAGTTTTTTAAACTGAATATTTCGGGAATTTTTTAAGCTCTTTAAATCACGTAGCTATATGAAAAATCTGCATAATAAAAATATCATTTAATAATATTTATACAACCTCGTCTTCATATATTTTTTTCTGTCACAAAAATAGGTCGTCAGATAAGTGAGATGTACGATCAGTAAATAAAGCAAATGTTAAACATTTTTCCCCGAAGTATATAAAAAAGAAATTAGAAAATTATATTTAGCCAAATCCCGCTGGAGTTATCCCGATAGTTGAGCAGATGCTTGTCGTAACTGTCAGTCGGTTTGATTCCCGGCACCTGTTGTTTTCAAACTCTTCGATTACGACCCATTAGCAAAGACTGGCTCGATATTTAATACTATAGGGTTTTATGTTCTGTACTCTGAATAGTTGGGAAAGGTCGTTGACATGAAGTAAGTGGATGAGACAGTAGTAACTCAAATTCGAACGGAAAGGCTAAGTTTAAATCTTTAGAGTACATTGACAGGTTATCAACTGAAAATAACCACGTTTTCTTATGCCTTGTTTGTCCAGTGGTCGCAAGCGCTGAGCTTGAGGTCCTGGGTTCATAATCATTTTTTATTTGTGTAACATATGTATGTTAATTTAAGAACTGTATTCACTACCTATGTAGGTAGTGAATACAGTTCTTAAATTAAAGTTCATAGGTCGCTATGTTATGCCAAGAGGCGTACAAATATGGTTGCATGCTAAATAAAAATAAACAACAATATGGAATAATTTCTAGTCAATGCATAAATAAATAATCATAAATTACAATTAGTCACAATATTCAATTAAAATTAGTTTCTCCAGTCAAATAAATAAATAAGTCTACATTAATTTATCATTTAGAAATTCATCAGCCGTATAATAACATTTTTCATTTTTTTTTAAATTGTGTAAAGTTCAAAATTTTTATGACATCTGGTAATTTATTGTAAATGCTTCAATTCCAGGTCGGGCAAATTGTTATTGGGTTTTTCCATCAGGAATTTCTCAGTAGCAGTCTGGAGCCCGGATTTGTACCCTGATAATTTAATTACACGGGACTTAAAGATAACTAGTGAAATGTGGATATACTATAGATAGGTACTCTTTTACCTAACCCCTCGGGATTACAGGCGTGATATTTTTTGACTTCCTGTGCAAAAAAAGTAATGGAATTCTTATATCTATAGCGCTGAAGTTAAACATCCTGACAATATTTCAAGTGACAGTAAACGCCATTGGCTTATTAAAAAATATTGTCACCTTATATTTGTTCAAGCCTTAGCTATCCATAAAGTATTTCAGATAGTGTTGTTATCGTCAACTTATGTGACATTTACAACGTATTTTTTTCATTTTATAATACCTATTGAGTTTAATCATACTGCAGTATTTTAATGACCTGATAAATGATATCTGTATACCTGCAAACAAGACATAGTTTCCAAGTATTTATATGGAACGAATGATGTCTTATTTACCATATAATTATATAAATAGAACAGTATCTCTAAGATGTCAAATTCTAAGTTGTCAAATAGATAGATTTATTGATATCACAGAACCTCTATTAGAGACTCGAGGTACAGGATAGGTCCCCCATTAAATTCTGTAACTGTATCTTCGGTGCGGTATCGTTTACTCTGCCATCGATGGCAGCTGACAATCGTCGGCCGATTTGCGGTCACCGATACCCGACCCACGGGACCACGATAAGGATCACCAGTTATGTGGTCTGAACTGAACACCATCGGCCGTTTCACTTTATAGTCGATAGGAAGCCAATTGACGGCGACTGTTAAACTTAATTGAGGGTTTTAACTAATGAAGAGGCGGTTTAAATGCTTTCTAAACTAACAGCAGTGAAAATTCAATAGGAAATAGAACAGAGAATGTGTTCACCCAATAAAAATGTTTCCAATTTTGAAAGCTGCGAATTCTGTCACAATAGAATCATTGAAAGTCAATAAAAAATATGAAATAGAAAATATGACCACTTTACACAGAATCAATGGGGCGAGGGTTGAGAATAGACGTATCTTTGTCGGTGAAACTCATCCGATTTCCGAACGAGCACCGATAGCGGAAGCGGCGCCCCCTGCCGGATGTGCGTTGAGCGGGAAAATAGGCGGAAGTTTCTCGCCGGGGAGAAAAAATTCGGAAAAGAATCCCTCTGACAAATTTGCATTCGAAAAGGGCACTTTTGTGTGTTTTGCTCAGCGATCGGTTGTAAATTTGTCAGATTGTCAATTCACAACAAACGCTCCTCTTCGTCACTTTTGTTATGTTAATCATTGTTTTCTTACACCGTTTTTATTTTTTTGCGGTAGCACCACTTTCGTTATCGGATTGAAAATTCAAATTTTGAACGGTGGTCGTTGAGGGAGAAAGAATTCGAGATCCCAAATTCAAAGTTGGATTTGCGCGTAATTAGACAGGTGATTCGCTAATTCGTAAAAAGAATTCGTCTTAATTCCACCGCGGGGCCTATTCCGGCGATCGCTCGGGAGCGCTGTGGGAACGTCACGTCGAATAATCGGTATCCGCGCAAAAAGTGGCCCGTGGATGTTTTGAGATCAACCTTTTTATAATTGCAGACGTCTAAATTGATTGACAGTTAATTTTGAGCTTTCTTCCTTTGCGAGAAGCGTCACATTTAAACCCTACCAATAATAAGTGCAATTAAAATTGCAACATTTTGAGTGCCGTCTTCCTGTGATTGAACGCCATTATTGCACTGAATTTTAGATGGAGACCTGTAATAGGAACGTACGAGAATCCTTTTACATTAAACGTATTAGGACCGTAGATTAATTAAGTTTCAGGTGAAATTCAGTAACTCCTTGAAATGCATTTCATTGTTCCTGTGTAAATGGGTCACAGATCCTAAAGTTATTAATAATGAATTGTACAGTTTGTTTACGTCATCGCTGTATACATGTATGGCTTCAGCTTATAACAACGAAGAACACTTGGGTAATTTATTTAACAGAACATCCTTCAAATGAATTCAATATTGAATCATTACTGTGAAGGCTCTTATTTCACAGTAATGATTCAATATTGAAGATTTATTGAAGATTGAAGATATTTGAGACGAGCAAGACTTTACATAATAGCACCCCTGATCAAAAGCTGCCCATAATCAGTAGCTGTAAAGCTTTAATCAATGTTCACCTATTTCCTGTACAATGCGTGCCACGAAAGATGAGACTTGACACACCACGTGGTTTGACATGCGCAGTACACGATTTTAGGTATCTTTAACGGTATGAGGTCTGAGTGCGGGACGGGACCGGACGTCATAGGGGCGGCGGAAAGAGCGGGGGAGGCGGGGTCAAGTCTCATCTTTCGTGGCACGCATTGTACCCGGTGATCATTATCACCGTAATCATCATTTTGAAGCATATTGCTAATTCATTGCTTCATATGTTCTGAATATTTGTCTGCTCATCATCGTGAATAAGGCAATGAATGTTGTTCAACTGTCAAAATGAAAGCCATTTTTACTGTTAGTGTGTTACGCAATTACCCCACTAGTGCGACCGAGTCTCATCCAGGTCTTCCCTGCGATCTTCTGTGTTACGTAGTTGCCCCGCTGTAATACAAAGAAGTATAAATAATTCGTAGATTACCATCATCTGCCTGCCTTTCCCCAACTATGTTGGGGTCAGCTTCCAGTCTAACCAGATGCAGCCGAATACCAGTATTTACATGGAGCGACTGCCTATCTGATCTCCACAACCCAGTTACTGGGTAATAGGATACCCCTTGGTAAGACTGGTTGTCAGACTTTCGGGCTTTTGACTACCCGTAACGACTGTCAAAGATCACGAATGACAGCCGGGACCAACGGCTTAACGTGCTTTCCGGGTCTCGGTATGTAAAGATGGTCACCCATCCACAGACAATCCGTGGCAAGTGTAGCTTAACCTGATCGATCGATCTGTGCGGCTGTTATTATTTAGCCAAAATTCGTATATATGAGTAGTAAAGACAATACAATATTGACATGAAGCTGTTCTGATAGTAGCACAAGATGAAATCAAATTCTTTTTCACTTTAGACACTTCATTCAAACAGCTCGAAAGCCCAGGATGTTAAAAACAAACAGTTTGTCAGTATTAACACAGTTTTCGCTGCACAAGTGCGTATGCGCATCGTATCCCCTTCGCTGACGCGTTCCCGTCGGCGATGCGCTGGGGTCAGGGCCGAGCGCCGCGTGCGCAGTGTTGAGTGCGAAGTGTGCTTGTATTGACGTCGGATTTGTGTGGAGGTTTTGATGTTGACAGTCGAAGTTTGTGTGGATTTTTATCTTCTTCTTTAGTCTTCTTAGCTTAAGAGACGTTGGAAGTTATAAGGGTTAGGTTAGGTGCAAAATGCAAGAGCATTTCTCCACGTTACAACAAAAAAAGGTTGGGTTAAGCTGTCAGTTTCAGTTACGAATACTTAGGTAATCTGTTTTATTTACAACAGCAGCTATCGCTGTTTCTTTCAGTATGCTAGCTTAAGAGCCTTAGAAACAATTCAATAGGTTGAGTGGTCAAAATTAAAGATGTTGCGATTGGAATTGTGTTACGCAATATGGACACAGATCATCAAAGAGTTTTTTTGCCAACCAGAACTTCCAAAAAGAGCAATTTTCCTTTCTGTAATCTCCATCAATATTTATGAAACAAAGCAGCACAGAAGCACATTTGCACTTCATTAGCAAATATGACTCTGTTCAATAATTGCTCGTAAGGAAAGGAATCCGCAAGTCTCACAGCGGGGGCTTGTCGGCGACATCAAAAGCGGCCCGAGCGCAATTTTGACAATTAAAGCGCTGAGCATCGTGCGCATCGCCCGCTACCAGTCGCGTGTCCTTGCCAAGAATCCACGACGCAAAACCCACTTTTTTACACGATAGGGAACCGACGGAAACCGGTCTTATTTGCACGCACTTACAACCTTTTATATCTTTTAATTTCCACACAAATGGGATGTGTAACACTGAGACTCCTCATCTCTGGATCTTTTAATTCGGAGAAAACACGTTTCGGTCAATATTTCACATTACAAAATGTCATTTTACGATCATCTGATTCTGGATAACGTGCGTAATCAACGTCCCAGAACGATACTGTAAAATTTTACGACTGGTGTTTTCATCAAATCGTATATACGTAATAAAAATCATCAATTTGTTGTGTATCTATATATTAGTTAGAAAAAGCCCTATCGTTTAGTTTTAAACCATCGTAAATTAGAACTTTCGGTCGTAATATCGAATTTTTAATGTGTAGATTTTTTTTGTGGAGGTACGTGGCGAGTGAGGTCTCGAATAAGTCAAGTTTTTATTGATCGTAAAAATTTAGGACCTCTGGTAGGTGACTCTATTCTTCAAATCGATTTTACGAATCGAATATTGGACGATAATGGACCAAAAACTGTTTTTAATTAAAAGATTATAATCTTCTTAAATCGTAAATTGAGTGAGCGAGACACTATAAATATTTGTCAAAAACTCATTTCGGCTTTATAATAAATATGTGATTTGTGATTTCGTCGAACTAATAATGGATATAATTATGAATATTGTTTTCCCACGACATTTATATTGCTCATCTCGTGCGACAGCAGGTTTCGTATCATACATACGAAATCTGCTGTCGATTATCATAACAAAACCTCTTAAAAATGCTAGTTAGGTACCTATGACATTGCACGCATGCATTTATGTTGCACGTGTTTGTTGACAAATAAGCGAATTTGTCTTTCTTTTCTTCTACGTTAGCAATAGGTATGCAATTAAAACGCTCCCGAAATTCCACCATCTAGCTACCAATATCTACCAACGCAGTTTTCTGTCATCATCCAAAGACATCTCACTCCCAATTCTCAGCGAATCTATGCCACGCTCACAACAGAACATCTCGAACGAACTAAATCGAGTTCAATTGACTAACGATTGATTATTCAATCAAAACAGATTGATCGGCATTATCGGATAATAGGCGGACAATTGCCGACCAGTGCAGTTGGAACAGTCACGATGGAGCAACGTGCGCAGAAACTAAACGTGGCTTAAATATATTTTTACATTTATGTAGAGTGATGAGACTGTTCATGTAGCTTTATTTCATAGGAAACAAGTAAGATCT
Organism: Luperina nickerlii; assembly: GCA_963855955.1. Lineage (NCBI taxonomy): Eukaryota > Metazoa > Arthropoda > Insecta > Lepidoptera > Noctuidae > Luperina > Luperina nickerlii. The sequence continues at coordinate 18,749,114 of OY979682.1, read as the reverse complement.
AAGAGCAATTCTTCACTTAACTTTGTCTCTCTAAAATGATTGATTTCAATAAAAGTCTCAAAACTAAAAATCATACTAACTTTTCGTGTCGAAAATAAAATGACATGCTAATAAGCCCCCAATTCCCGAATCCTTTATCCAAATTAAAAAATCAAACAAACTTTTAAACTTAGAACTCTTCGTGCGAGATTCAATAAAGCGCGTTCGATTTAGAGATGCACGTTCAAATCGTTTCGGAGGGGAAACAAAGATGTCTCACTTAAGGACATCGAACGTGATCTGTTTGCAAAAAATACCTTTAAGCACCTCTTTACCTGTGTCCCGAACCCTTCGAGGGGAACGCCGGGAGTTTTCTTTTGAACTTGTAAACATCGGCTGAAAGATGTCGGGAAATCTTTGCGGTTAAACTTCGATTGCCTTTATTTGTTTCACTTTGTTACTTTTTGGTGTTTGTAAGAAATCGAACGCGCTTTGTTTACTTTTTAAATTTTTGGGTTGAGATGTTGCTATGGGGGGTAGGTAGATATTGGAAAATGGATTAAGATTTGATTAAAATCTCAGCAGCAATTCAAATGAGTCAGCGTTAGCAAAAAGGCTTGATACTTAACTTTAAAGACACTAAAATTACATTGTGCAGGTCACATTTTTATGTTTTCTTTCTCATCAAACTCCACAATCTGCTCCAAGATTTGTCTCGCAAACTGCTCAAGTGTCCAAAAACATTAATTCGCGAAAGCACCGCGACGTTTATGGGCCAAAAGTAATTCGTTAATTTCATAATTCGCAGAGACATAGCAAGATCATTGTCTTTAAGTTTTTGCGGATCATTTTCAAAACTGCCTTTCGTCGCATTTACACACAACTTACAAAATTACGCGTATTTAGCTCTTATTTTAAACAATACATGGTCGAAATTATCATAAATGCAATGCATTTACTGAATATTGTCACGGACAAAGAGAAGTCGCGTTATGTGTAGAATTTTATCCGCCATTTTGAATTATAATTCGCAGCGGCCCACGCGCAAATGTTAAAAATTTCGCCGCAAAAGGGATTTTGAAAAAAAAACATCATAATATACAATTTATGTGGGTGTAATAAATAATTGTAGTGTGAATTAAAAGCGAGTTTAACATTTTCTATGAATTTTTATATTGTTACTTTTGTACTAGAAAGTTATTAATTAGTGCCGCTGTTCTAATAATGTTATTTATGAGGTTTCTTGCGGTGTAGGTACGTATCTTGATAAGATCGAGGTTATGGAAAATTACAGCTATTACTTAGTTTTTTTTTAATAATAAAAACAATTATACAATACAATAATGATAATGAGTAACGGTTTGCGAAAACCACTTACTTAAATATTTTCGATAAAACATTTAGGTACCTATCATTTAAAACAAACTTTCAGGAATGGTTATAAAAATCCGAAAAAGTAAGCTTACTTTATATTTTAAGTAAACTTTTTTAGCATTGTCCACAAAAATATAAATGCATCGATATCAAAACTCAATTTTCGCTTCCAACACAAATATTCTTTCGTCTACCTTCAAAATTCTTGTAAAGTGCTACTATGGTGCATCAATTTACGACGCGAGGGTGTTACCTACGTGTTTGAACTGTCGATGCTAATCAATTTTATAGCTCCATCCACCATGCAGGACTGGGGTTGACTGATAGATTGATGGCATTGATAGGAAATTGATTTTATAATATCTGTTTAGACATTTTGAAGTGTTCTTGATTTTTGATGCAGAAGAAGATTGTTGGTATAGTGTAAAAATAGTTCCCGTAACCAGTTTAGTTAAGAATTTGGGATAAAGTGTTATGTTAGATAATTAAATCTAAATAAAACTTTGTCTTTTCGGAACTAAAATCAATTAATACTTTTTCATAAATTGTCATAATGTCGAGTGGTGACTTAATACTACTCCAGTCATCACTCGACTTCATCAAAACACAATGTCGATACATTTCTGTATCATTCTCTTGCAACCCTCCCGAATTGACCGATTTCAAATCTCTACAATGCGTCGTCGTACATAGTCAAATGAACTTTGCTCTTCGAAAACTAAGCACTGTCAATTTTCTAAGCTATTTGTCAGTTTATAACATCAACCCTTTTATTGGCATGTTTTCAAATGTAATGTAATGGCGTTTCTTTTCCTCGAAGTATCTTTTTTATTTTGTTTGATTGTAAAACATGCAGTCTCTATCAGGATTTTCATTCTTTGTCCTGTCTCCTCATAGTTATTTTTATAGTCTTGGCTACATTTCAACATTACGTATCGATGCATTTATTTGCAATACATTCTGCTTCTACTTACTTTGTCTATGGTGATCTGTCTATGGTCGTTAATTTGTTGTCTTCATAATTTTTACATTGCCAGCCTTTTATATTTCCTATTTCTGTTTCCATGCTTTTATAATTTATTTGATTTATAATTCCTTATTTTCCTGTCTTCTTTTACATCCACAGTAAATAATTTACACATACGCCATCGATTTATATTTATTTTTTTTATTGATAGAGAGTCAGTCCCTCCTGAATTTATTTAGAAAAAGAGTATTGCATTTGATACAAAGTTACTTTTGCCATCATTGAGGTGTTAAACAAATAAAAATGAGAAGAAAATGCAGAACGCAAAGAAAGGGTTCTGCATGAAAGAATATTAAAATATAAAAAACTTGGCTATTTCGAAGAACGATATTCATTTTGCTCAAAATGAAGATTTGAGTGCCCTGCGTGATCGAATCAGAAATGAGGAGATCTGCAGGAGAACCAAGGTAACCGACATAGCCCGAAGAATCGCCAAACTTAAGTGGCAGTGGGTAGGGCACATTGATCGCAGAACAGATATAAAGTAATGGCGATACAGATGGGGGGGAGGACCGAAAGGTTCTGGAGTGGCCACTGCGTACCGGGAGACGTAGCGTTGGAAGGTCTTCCACAAGGTGGACCGACGACCTTGTGAAGGCCGCAGGAACCCGTTGGATGCGAGAAGCACAGAACCGGTCGAAGTGGAGGTGCTTGGGGGAGGCCTATGTCCAGCAGTGGACGTCTTTCGGCTGAAATGATGATGATGAAGATTTGAGTAGATACTGTTACTGTCAGTCTGTGTCATCCCACAGCTGGGCAAACCTCTCCCCATGACGTCATGGTCGTTTGTTTACAGGTACAGTATTCTATCATTATTATTTTGATTTCAAACTGCCACAAACAAAAATACGTATGATATGATAATTAAACCAGTTATGCCTATTCAGTATTCTGTGTGCTAATATGAATCACGACACGTTTAGACATAGATCTCCGACTAATCATAACAGTGTACAAACACTGTTTCAAGCCAGACACTACACATAATACCTATTAAGACTCTTGTTCACAATGACACATGTTATCCACATATCACTGTCCATCGTTGCATTTGTACGCGCAATGTTCGTCAAAGTAGTTAGTAATCTATCAGTGTACGTCAAAATTGTGCCATACAAACAGATAACAATTTACGGAACCCTAAAATGCACACGATGTAACTGTGGCCAATGGTAACAAATTAATAATTAATTTGCAGTAGGGGGCGCTCTTTTTGTTCCAAATACAAAATTCATTTGTGTTCTAAATTTGGAAAACGTGTTCGTTTTTAAGAAATCAATTGTTTTGTGAGCTTTCGAGATCGATCGATGTTAGAATTGTTTTCGAATGTCGAATTTTGACTATCATTGCCATCTCGTTTACGACATTTTTTCTACATTTTTATCAAAACCATGATGAGTAATGGAAAACATAAAATAATTTGTAAGTACTCACTGTAGCTTTTGATACAGGAACTTAATTTACCTGTAACGATAGACGGTCTCATTAGAAGAAAGAAATAAGATGGTAAAAACCATAGATATAATAACTTTTGGCGAAAGTGTTTGAATGAAAATTGGATCATAGTGTCATTACGCTTCATCAAAGGGTGGCGTTAATGTATTAGGTATTTTAAATAAAGGATTATTAGCATCAAGTAGATCATGCGGGCGTCGTCATAAAATTACACACAAACACATTATACCTACTATATTTCTTTACGAGCCTGGAATTATTTTAACAGCCAACATTAAAACTTGTATTGAATTATGATAATAGGAGCATTATCTTCTTTTGATTTTTCGGCACTAAAATATATAAATAATTCTCATTTAGAATGTTAATGTCGAATCGAGATAAAATAAAGAATAATTTTCCGAAACTAATTTCTCGAAGTCTGAGCGTCGACGTTGACGAGGCGACCTACAGAAGATCGCAGGGAAGACCTGGATGAGACTCGGTCGCACTAGTGGGGTAATTGCGTAACACACTAACAGTAAAAATGGCTTTCATTTTGACAGTTAAACAACATTCATTACGTTACTTACGTTGTTGAGCTGACAAATTTTCCGAACATAGGAAGCAATGGAGTAGCTTGGTTTATTTGTTTGTTTTTTTTTGGATTGGATTAGCAAGGATTGGGTTGGTCTGTGGATGGGTGACCATCTTTACTTACCGAGACCCCTCCGTGCTTCGGAAAGCACGACAAGCCGTTGGTCCCGGCTGGCATTCGTGGATCTTTGACTGTAGTTACGGGTAGGAAGCCCGAAAGTCTGATAACCAGTCTTACCAAGGGGTATCGCATTATCCAGTAACTGGATTGTGGAGGGCAAATCTCCATGTAAAATACTGTTATTTAGCTTCATCCGGTTAGACTGGAAGGCGACCTCAACATAGTTGGGAAAAGGCTGGGTAGATGATGATGAGGGAACAATGGAGCAATATGCTTCAAATTGATTCAGATTGTGATTTGTGATTGATAGTGTTTTACGCAACTGGGGTGCGGAATAGTATGCCACAGAAGGGTGGAGGGCCTATTCTCAGCAGTGGGTGGTACAGACGCCAGCACATCAAGCTACCCGAAACTGTAAAATTTTCCCAATCGACTTTGAACCTTAAGCTTTAGCGGTAAAGTTGAAAATCTGTTAAAGAAATTTGTCAGATTGTAGTAGCTTGATGTGCTGGCGTCTGTACAAGGTTGCCAATGATGATGATGATGATAAATTTCCAATGATGATGATAAATTCCTCGAATCTTTCTTTCAATTATAGAAAATCAACGCCTGTTTTAAACGTAAGAATTACTTTTTCTTTTTAGTTTATTCTTAAAGTTTTATCGTATATCGTTAATACATACATAGCCGATTAATATCAATATATGAACTAGTTACATAAAAATATGTAAACTCGATGTAGAGATAGCTAAATGTCTATTGCGATTGCCGACTATAGATAAGTAGACTGCGGCTTGTCCTTGACCGTGGAAATGTCGTTTGATTTGTAGAATTGGTACCCATAGATGAAGAATATTGATTTTCATTTCAAAATTTAAATCTAGAATTGAAGGATTTGTGCAAGCTAAAAAACAAGACGAGAAGTGGACTTTTGGAATCAGTTTTAATTTACTATAATTGGTTTTTGATTTAGCAAACTTTTCACTCATCTGTTTGATGAGTTAAAAGTTTAATATTTGTACACATAATCAGCCTATAATGTTCCCACTGCTGGGACACAGGCCTCCGCTCTGTGAGAGGGAGTGGGCCATAATCCACCACGCAGGCCCAGTACCAGTTGGTAGATGTCACACGTCTTCGAATTTTTGTTTCTAGGACATGCCGGTTCTTCACGTTCGTTAGTATTTATACTCTCAACAAAATAAACAAATCATACCGATTGTTTCGGTATGCCTTGATTAATTGTTTATTTTGAATCTCAAGAATATTTTTAGAAGATCGTAATATTATCATTTTTTACATCCAATCCGTTGGACCCTAAAATCCGTCTTTGAAAGGACCTACCTGCTCGTAACCAAATAAACTTTAATTATCGATACATTAATAGTTCCACCGCCCTCAGGAACCGATGACATTCATAAAACGTTTTTATATCACTATAAATAACAATAAAAACAACATAAAATAGTTTTCTCGGTCGCGATCAATACCAACAATTTTACTACCATTTTTATGAGCCGATGGGAAGCCGAAAATGCCTAATTTGACTTCATTAAGTGCTCGAAAAACAATAAAATTGTATTTAACAGGTTGAAAAATATCCACCTTGTTCCACCACATTTACATATAAAGAGCTTATTTTCTGGTCAAAATTTTACTGCTGTGTGTACGGATTCGTGTTTACTAATAAAGTAAATACTTATATGTGAATTAAATGGAGACTCTTGTTGATTTATTGCATTCTTGAAAATCTCATTCTTCTGCGTAAGTAAAGATGTGAAAAATACTAGTGCAATTTAAAACAAAACTCGTCGAAACCTGAGTAATTTATGCGCGTTTTCGAAACGCAAATGTCAGACCTTAAGACAATGGCTTTTTTTTAAAAAACAACACGCAACATGTCAATAAGAGCTGGCTGGAAAAAATAACCCCTTTTTAAATTTCGAATCGATCCTTTCACACTTGGAACAAGCGGCCGCGACGGTTGATTTCCGTTCTTAATTCAAACAGAAGCTTCTTTTAAATAGGTTTTTATTTCTTTTCGAATTCTGAATGAGCATAGAGTGCGGAACTCAATCGGTAATTTGAATACCGAATGAGATTCGAATTTCGATTATAGATTCATTCGATAAGTGACCTCGTTTAAAGGATATTGCTTATTTTATCGATCCGGCTATTGAATGATCTAATCAAAGGGACTTTTTATTTAAATTAAACTAATTTTAAACCGGAGTCTTGGTGAATTTTATAACATAAAGCTTTATATAGTATAATAACCACGGTTCGTCGGGTTTGCGTATCACTGTTTAATTATCTAAGATCTTCGCGTATTTATTGCAGAACATGTGGTCAGGGAGGTTTAGGATACTAACACCGCGTGTACTGGCAATAACGTTAGTTAATTTAATTGGCTGTTTGTTCTTATCTAAATAATAACGACCACTTCTTGTTAATAGCTATTGAGCATTACTTTTTGAGTTTCAATACTCAGAAAAAGTGTCATTCGTTAAACTCTTCAATAAATAATGTGCGAACAGGTCTCCGTCGTAAATTTCCTAACGTTCAGAATGTATCCGATCACGAACCCGGTGTGACTTTCATTGGATTAGAAAAATAAAATCTATAAAAACTCATAAAGTGCTCATAAACACGAAGGAGGTAATAAAAAACAGTCCGATGTCGTCTCTCAGCTGTCGCGCGCTATTTCCGAACGAAACGGCATTCAAAAATCGAACTCCATCGAACCACGAGGGGGATATCGTTACGATTTTAAAATTAGAACGTTCTTTTATTTCTTTTAACGTTTTCATTTCGTGTTATTGCTTATGTCCTGTTCGTATTGAGCGAAGTGTCTCTGTGACGTCATTTGACATGCTTTTCACATTCGGAAAAGCAATAAAGAGCAAAGACCGATATTGCGCGAGACATCGCTGTTCGGTATTGGATGGATCATTTTCATTTTTAATTAAGATTATTAAGAACGAATTATTTTTAATGTTTATTAGTTGAGTAAATATAGCTATTAATTGGAATCGCTCAGTGGGAGTTGTTATTAGTAATTAACAAAGTGCGGTGAAATACGTTTATTAATTATTGACTAAGCTAAATTGATACACAAGTTACTTTTCGTGTTGAGTTAATAATGCCAAATATTTCAAAAGGTTCGGTTGTTAATTTGCTTTATGAAATTTTTTTTTTGTATCTTTTTAAAGAGTTTAATTCGTCAATTTACAATAGGTACATACCATCTGCTAATTTGAATCCAGATTTTAATAAACTTTCAGCTTGACGAATTTTTCTTTGCAATAAGAAAAGCTGCATCTTGTATTTAAAAACTGCGCAACGTTCACAGTTATACATGATCAGTAAATAAATACATCACCGAATATATGAAAAACTTCAATGTTTTCGTAAGTAAAAGCGTCATTATCCCAAAAACACGTGCCAAGTGGGTGAGTGTCAATGAAACCAAACACAATGTGCCATATTTTTAGATTATTTTAATTTAAATATTACTTTGTTTAAGAAATTAATGTCATAAAGCAGAATTTATTTTAGTAACCGTTACAAAATCGGTTACAACACCGCTCCATTTTACGGAATGTTGGGAGATTATTTTTTTTATAGCGTTACACGTGTTCACACTATCGCGGAGACATTGTTGTCGCGATTAAAGATGAGTGAAACGGAGTGTTCTGTATGAAATTCTTGGTAATACTAGACGAATGGCGATGAGTCAGTAGACATAAGGAATTCTCATCGCTGTCTGGAGTTTGATTAAATTTATTCGTAATTTAATTATTGTTTTATTAATCATACTCTGGACACTAAGACTGCCTCGTTGGTCTTCTGGTCGCAAGCGCTACTGCTAAGCATGAGGTCCTGGGTTCGATTCCCAGTTCTGTTAAAGTGTTAATGGATTTTTCCATTAGACATTTCTCAGTAGCAGCCCGGAGTCTGGATCTGTGCCCGGGTGATGGCAATAGGCTCGCCCACTTATTCATGGGACTTAAAGATAACTGGTGAAATGTGGGTGTGCCTAAAACCTTGTCCAGAAAGTGCGAATTCGCCGCGATTCTCTCGTGCGTATTATGCGCGACCGTTGCGTCCAGAAGGAGCGTACCAACGCGCGAGCATTTGGGTTCGAATTTCATTTGTCAGTAGAAAAGATGGAGTCGAACGCTCTGGAGTTCGCGCGTCAACTGGACGCAACAAGGAGTCTCTAGTATCTCAAATCGCGCGCAATACGCGCGAATCAAGCGCGAGTCGAGAGTCTGGCGAACTGCGCGATTTGCGAGCGTGAAATCGCGCGATGTTTGTGGACGCGATGTATTGGCGACTAGCATCTCGTTAACGCGCGAATCGTTTCGCGGCGAATTCGCCCCTTCTGTACTCTACAGGGATTACAGGGGTGATATTATATTGTATTATTTTATGTTGTTTTAAATCCTGTCACTATATTGTATTTTATGTTCATTGTTTTTAAACCAATGGGTAGGTATCCCATAATTTCGTAAGACAAGTCTTATGCATCTATCTTAAAAAAAACACATTTTGAATAATTATTATAGCTATAAAAATATGATTCTAACACACTTAATCAGTAATAAAACCGGATTTGAAAATGATTAATATAAAATATGTCTTATCGATTTTTATGACTTTATAATTAAATATACGATAATAATTTAACGTAAGAGCATATTTTATATTAAGAATTTTTAATATTGAATAATAATGAGATATTTTACGATACTTGTTGGCTGAATACTACATGGAGGTATTTGTAACAATACAATTTTATTTGCATTTTTAGTCGCAATCTACATGAAGTCATGATAATGATCGTGATGTCTCTTGTTCATTGAGAAAGGGCTATGTTCCGGCTTGATTAGTTTTAATTAAGAAGACAAATGGTTAACAACCAACCAACGTTTTGTGACCATATTTTGATTTAAAGGACTAAGTATCCGTGGTATCTTGCTCGTTCTTTTTCATAGAAAGAAAGAAAGAAAAAGTTTTTTTGGACACAGTTCGTGAAACACAAAATACAAAATTAACAAAATAAAAATAATTTTTCAACAACAATAATGTGTGCCTCACGGCTGCGCCAAAAAGGAACAAACTAGGAACCTACTACCTTGGAATGGGCAACTAGCTTCATCTGTTTGACTGACTGACCCCTTGATAATTCAAAAGTAAATGGTGTATCTACTTAAATAAAATTCAAAGTCCTGACTGACTGATATATTAACGCACAGCCTAAACCGTTGGTCCTAGAGACATGAAATTTGGAGGGTGTGTTCTTTGTAAAGAGTAGGTGTTCACTAAGGGTTTTTCGAAATTCCACCCCTAAGCGGGTGAACCGGGTGATGGTGAAATTTCACGCGGACGAAGTCGCGGGTAGAAGCTAGTTTAAAATAAATGCTTTGATTTCTTTTGACTCTTAAAAATATTGGCACATTACTTTCTAATACGTCATCGGGAAAACCCGGAAAATCTTTCATTGTTTTCGTATTAGACGTTTAAGTATGTAAAATCTGTAGTTAACTTGAAATTCCAATAATTTTGCTGAAATACTGACTGACTGATATAGGTATTGACATTGAGGAGGTTAGCTGAAAATGGTATAAACAATTGGTAGTCGGTACAAAATTGCCAATCGAATGTATACCTACCAAAAACCATAAACGAATATATAATACAAATAACAATTAACTTTCCCTATTCTAATATCCCCAATCTTCGGCCCAATAGTCCCTTGGGCCCGGCTGTGATCACAGACGGTACAAATCCTAGGGTCCGAGATGTCAAAGTGACGTCTACGTCCGTTACAGATGACAGACGGAGGAAGACGACTCGGATTTGTGAAGGACTTATTGATTAGGTTGTGTTTTGGTAATTTGGAGATGGAATGGAATGAACCGTAGGAGTTATAAGCGTATTTTTGTATGATGGACTCCTATATTAGAAAGCTGGCAGTGGTGGCATGTGGTATCGGCTCCGACTTACGAGTGTAGATTGTGAGTTTGAACCCAGGCAGGCAATTTACTTTGTGTATTTAATTTTACACTGCTCTCATAACGGTGAAGGAAAACATCGTGAGGAAACCGGCATGTCCTAGAATCAAAATTCGAAGACATGTGACATCCACCAACCCGCACTAGGCCCGCGTGGTGGAGTACGGCCCACTCCCTCTCACAGAGAGGAGGCCTGTGTCCCAGCAGTGGGAACATTATAGGTTGATTATGTATGTTATGTAATTCCTATCTTATAGGCGTGACGTAGTTTTTGAGAAAGATGTCAGCTTGTAACGTAGAAATCGCGATTGATTTAAAAAAGTAGTGTGATTTATTAGGTTTAGTTTAACGCGTAAAAGCTCTTGTCAAGTGCACGTCAAAATTCTTCTCAAGTTAATTATGAAATTTCTAAAATGTAGTGAACTCTGGTCGATCATTAAAAGTTTAATTATTATGACATAGCATCTTAGTTACGATAATCGTCCATCACTAACGTAGAATATATTAAAATAAACCCCGCCCACGGGCATAAAAACAAAAAGAAAAATTGTTAAAAGCGCAAATAAATTTAATATTACCAATCTCGAAATGTTTCGTAACGAAAATCATTAAACTGACAAACATCGTAAAGTGGCGACGAAATAGAACGCGTTCGTCGGTTTATATTTAAAATTAAGAATACGACATATTTTTAAAGTTCGAACGGCGACATTTAAAACTAATCGCTGTTTTCGATTCCCGCGCGTATTTTGAAAGAGTTCGAACACGGGCGGGGGTGTTCTAAATTTGAAATGTTTTCGATTTTCGAACGGCTGCCGGGACGCGTCAATGGCGGCGCCGTGAAAAATTGCGCGGGAGCTATGAAATGCGTTTGTTTCTTATTTTTATTGTTTGCGGTAACGGTAACGTGTTGTTCGATTTTCCTTGTTTTTTGTTTGGGATGCATGTTTCTAAATAAAAATAAATAAATAAACGTATTTTCTTTCGTTCCTCTTTTCTTTCTTTTCTGTTACAATGAAATGGGGCACGTCATGTAAGAATCCCAAGCTTGCGCAAGATTGCTTGATTAAGAGGGGAATTAAATAATGAAAAATACTCTCAGAACTTTTTTACGAAATCTGAGAAACTGCGAACAATTTCCACAAGATTATAAAAACAAACTCTTCTAAAATAATTGTACCAAAATGTTTATTCAAACAATATATTTTTTTTATCATTGCATTAATCATCAATGCCAGCCAAATCATGGTATCCGGGAAAACCCCACACAAATTCCATGTTGCAAATAAAACAATTCTTCGTTACGTGTCTTGAATACAAGTTATTTGCTATTTAGGTAAATTGTACGGGAAAACTTATGACGTCACCTGTCTAATAATAAGACTTTCTGCTTAACCTTTAATAGTAACATTCATGATTCTATGTAAATTGTATCTCCCGTGTTTGATCTACACTCGGGCTTTTGCCAAGTTTCTACTTCACTAGAAAGTACGCTATTCTTCAATAATTTCATTTGTAAGTACATCGACTTGTTTACTTATCTTTCTTTTGGTATAGATATTTATTAATTGTTACGTTTTCTTCCAACAATAGAACTTACAAGTTTATTTGCCTCTATTTTGATTGAGTTGGTTGATATAGACGATGTTTTGATCATTGATGATCATATCGTTTGATTTGTCTTCTTCATTTTAGAAAGTTCAAGATTTAATCATAATCAGCTTTCATCGCCACTGCCGGGACACAGGCATTTTCTCTGTGAGAGGGACTGGGTCATAAACTCATAACTCATAACCCACCATGCGGGCTCAGTGCAGGTTGGTGGATGCTACATGTCTCCGAATTTCTTGGTTCTAGGTTCTATTATTTCATTGAATGTTTCTTTTAGCTACACATTCTTCCGTTTTGGGACCATAGAAACTGAAAGCCACCAGAACATCTAAACCGCGTTCAAGAGCTGCAAGTGTCAATATTTTATCACCTACAATAATGACACTGACAGATCTTGAACGCGGTTAAGGTTGTGCTGATGGCGTTCAGTTACATTGGTGAAATTCACCCTTAGTAGCTTAGTACTTCTAAACTGTACTTTTCCTAAAAGTAGGTATACTCATAAAGATATATTTCAAGCATCAGGTCTAGATATATGAAGTCATTTCTCACAGGTAGCGCGTGAGCAATTCTAACTGCGATGCGTATCGCCGCAAACAATGGGCAGCTTCGCTTGTACCGTCAGCAGACGAGGAAAGTTTGGCAAAAACTACTAGTTTGTGGTTTTATTGAGGCACTGCTGATGGATATCGATTTGGGTTGCACAAGAATGTTACTTTACCTCTTTGATTGGACGTGTGAAGAATTTTAAGTTTGCGTAGCGGGATAGATGGTGAAATTGCCAAGAGATCTCAATGACAATGAGCATACTTTCGAATCATGTATAGTGTTAAAAAGCTACAGTGTTCAGCGGGGTAATTGCGTAACACACTATCAGTAGCTATGGCTTTCATTTTGACAGTTCAACAATATTCATTGTGTTATTTACGTTGTTGAGCAGACATATTTTTGAAAATATTATTATGAAGCAATGGTTAGCAGTAGGTATCCTTCAAAATGATTCAGATTGAGATTGATAGTATGTTACTCAATTAGGTATTTGGTGCTGGTTATATGCAGTAAGAAAAAGAAGAACAGTAGCAGCACCTGCAGAACTTGAGGTACGTAAAGAACACAGGCTAATGAATACGTTTCTCACGACTGTACCACCAAATCTGTTGAACAGCTAATCTCGATATTAGACTAGAAGTCACAATTGAAACATTATCTCCCAAAGCGTGCTTAGAAAAGAGTCCGCTACGTGACTTCAAATAATTATAATCTGACAAACATTCAAATCGTTACTTTAATTTTGAGAATCAACCTCACTGTTTCAAATTTTATGTACCGACGATGCACGATGCAATGCTTATTGCCTCTATTTATTGACATTATTGTGCAATAAACTGTATTACAAGAAACGTTTACTATCTCCTGGTTGGATCTCCTTCCAAACAATAAACCTTTGTTGCAGTCATGCGATTTTTTTGCTATCCGTACACGGCAACATTTTGCAGTTCGATAGCAATCAGTCAAACATGAATGACATTTCAGTTGGACTTTTGCAAATTTTTCTTTTGCACACACTTAGCATACTCGTATTTTTGCGTCTTGTGATCATGAAGTACAGTCTAAAGTCATTTGGCAAGCTGTTTGGGAACTGCGTTTTTAAGATTGCACGTTTTACCCAACGATGTATAAATTTATTGTTCTCGCTTAGGTAACTAGGAGGTATTTGCTAAATGCTAGGATTTCTAATGGAAAGGTTTGGGTAGGTATGTGTTTTATGGAAAAGTTTTTCTTTATCTTCGTTGTTCCAATTTTATCGTCGATCGCTCCCAAATCTCGATCCATAGTCATCATTTCCTGTCCGTGATATACGTTCCGACATTAATACGATTTCTAATGAAATCCTCTAAATTATAATGCATTAGCTTCATATTTATCACCGCTCGATATCTGAGCACTCTACATAAAACTTTACGATTGGTTATTTTAGGCGTAAAGAGTACCCAATTAACCTTTTAAGTTTGTGCGACATCGCTTAGCTGTCGCTTACTATAATGGTATCGTAAATCACTAACACAAGCTATTTGTATCTGTAACTCGATGCGTTATCGATACATAATTAATCGGTTAAACCATCGATTTAACGTAATCGATTAATTAAGTGCCGATACAACACTCGCACGGTTAAGAATTCCAAATTCATATGTGTTCGTCAAAATTAATCTTTGATTCGTGTCGTGTTTGTTTTGTATTTGGAATGCAGACGCATTTTATATTCAAATTTTTTGTTCCACGTTTGAATGTGGTAATGATGTTATTAAAGTTTGTTGTCGTTGACTGTTCATTATTATTCTTTGTTTTTATTGTTAATTGTTGATACGTTGTTAATTTAACTTGTGAATAGCAATAATCTATTATGGAAAGGTCGTCTTGTGGTTATGAACCGTCATAATATTCTTCATTGAAATCTTTGTTTATTTGCCAATACTATTAGGAAAAATCATATTTTTTTTTCTTTCAAAGCCTCACAAAAGAGCTGGCAAATGGTTCAAGGTTGTCAGCCCACTTATTACTTCGCTCAATAGGCCGAGCTCATTACCAGCTGTGTTAGTATACTGACACTGCCATAAACGGATATGCCTCCGTATTACAGCAATTATCGACTGCTCATTACTAATTGCTTAATGACCGGTTTAAAACTTAAGTTTGTTTGTTAATACATTTTGTTTCTAAGATTTAACGATTGTTTTATTGTTATAGACTCCCCATCATCAATTTTAGAGACTGCCCTTTGATGTACGCAACTTGGTGGAAGATTTTGTCAACCATTTGCAACAATTTGTTTAAGGCTTTGATGATTATGATTCAGTTATTGTGTACCTAATAGATGTCGTTTATAGAGGTCAAATAACTATATTATTTTGATTTAAAAGAGTGTCCGTGGAGTTTCTTGCCCGTTCTTCTCCATATGACGCGTTGGAATGGGAAACTAGCTTCGTCTTTCTGACTGACCAACCCCTTAAAAGCCAAAAGTGCCTGTTATTGGTATATTTGAAATAAATGTGATAAAATAAATGAGTTTGAGTCGCTCATTGTAAAATACTAATTCAGCTGCATCTGATTTGACTGAAAACCGACCCCAACATACTTGTAATAAGGCTAGGCAAATTACTTACACGTAGTTTATATCTACAGTTTTCATTGCTTTACATTGCTCCCGATAGATTCCAAACAATAACTATTCAATAAACTGCTGATTTATATTCAAAGATTATTATGTATTCGTCTATAACGATGCAGCGATTAAATCATAATTTCTTGTTTTATATTCGTTACAGGTGTCATGGCGTCACGGTGTCATGGAATCCTGTTCCAAACTTAACATCTGCTCTATTAACGGCTTTACAAAGAAAACTGCTTTTTAGTTCTAATTCTATGTATGTGAAAAGTAGCAGTCATATAATTTAATATTAAAATAATTAATTATGCTAAGTATAAACATTTCACGGGAAACAGGGTGTTATTAATTTTTATTTTTATTATAATTCGTGCTCATGCAAAAATAGACAACGTTGTAACTTAACTATAGTAAAGAGAAATACTTAGTACCTAGTAGTGTAATTTCAATTTTTAAAAAAATAATATTTATGGTGTAGTTAGTAGGTTGGTACAGAATTTTCTATTCTATTATATTTTAGTAGTTCGCCTCTATGTGCTTAAAGTATTACTGTTACTGATATTCTGCATTATCCCACTGCTGGGCAAAGCCCTCTCCCCAAGACTTCCAGCTCTTTCGATCCAGGGCTAAAGTGAACTGGTCGTTAATAAAGTATTATACAGGGTGTGGCGTAAGTAGTGGTCCACCGTTAAGGATTTGATATACCAGACAATTTACTATAACATATTACAATTTTAACCATTTTTACCCAATGGTTCCAAAAATATATTTTTTTGTTTTTTATTTATGAAATTTCTACCTTTTGTTACAAATTTGGTTGTAGTTTCAACAAAAACCATTATATTTTCATTTTGATTTCTGCTATTTACTGCTGAAATACTAGAGCTGTCGTGTAAAGTTATGGTTTTTATGTAAATTTAGAGCTTTTGAAGAAAAAGTTAGTTCTTCTCTGTTTTAACCATAATTTTTCACATAATCATGCAAATTCAAGAGGGAATTTGTATAAAAAAATTACTACTAAAATGGTTAAAATTGTAGTATGTTATAGTAAATTATCTGGTATATCGAATTCCTAATGGTGGACCACTACTTACGCCACACCCTGTATAAACAGATAAATATTAGTTACTTAATTCATCAAAGCTTTAGTCTACAAGCACAAGCAAAAACATCGGCCAGCCGAGAAAAACATCAAGTTTTAGTCAATATCATTCACTTCCATATTCTACAAATTCCAAATTCAATTTTCATCTCCATTTCTAAATCCTTTCGTAAGAATTCTACCCATTCATCAAACGTTCTATCTAATCATTCACTCACTCCATCAATAGTGACGTGCACCCAATCAAACATCGATACATTCATTCATAAAGGTATGTTTACAAACATTTAGTGCGGTGCATTAGCGACTCGGCTAAACACGCGAGCGGCGAGCGGGAAATTAGTCGAAACCAGTTGAAAGCGGTTAAGATTATGATAATGAGCACTCGACTCCCGTCGCCCGTTGGGATGCTACCCGTGTTCGCTATGGTTCGTTAGTTTAGTCGATTTTAAATGCTGTATCGATTTTGTGTTCGAAATATCGAGTAGTGTTGGTGCAAGATGAAAAGCTGCGTGAAAAACGAGTTGCTTTGAAAATGATGTCATGAAAGAATGCCAAATGGATTCGGACGTTTTATCGACCAAATTATTTAAGAATTCGTAGCGGATTAAAAAAAAATCAAATAGCTGAAAGATATTGTTTAGATTGTCTATAAATATCACAGTTGTCAAGCTGCACTAAAGTGTTGATTTTTATTTCAATCCAATGTAAAGACGAAAGACAAATAACTGCCGATAGAGCACGCTATAATTTTTCTATTTTGTACGAAATTCACAATTCTTATAATGTTTGTATGACGCATCACGTCTTTGGAGACGTTCCCACCACAGCTGAACTATACGACCACATGGAAATATCACTAATAGCTGATGATTTATAGAGGATTGTGCCCTTTATCTAGTGGCATTAAAGATCAGATTAGCGTAAGTAACATTCATAAGGCGGTGTTAACTGTGTCGAAGCTTTAACATTCATGTCTCGGGGCAGTCGCCTATACCTAATAACCATCAATGATCGGGCCGATTGTGAAAAATATCATTAAAAAACCATCAGCGCTTGATGATTTGAATGTTCCACAGATGATTCGTGCGGCCGGCCATCAACCACAATCGATTCTTTATTTTTTTCTTAGTATTTTTATTAAATTATTGAGCTACGTCGTGAGGAGCGCTCGTTTATGGTTCGCGGTTTTTAACGTTTGATTTTGTGCTACCGAAAATTTAGTCCAACATTAATGAGAAATAGACTTTTATGTTTCAATCACAAAAAAATATATCGAGCCTTGCAGTGATCGTGGGATTGCAGTTACTAGAAGTTGATGAGTCTATGGTAATGATCAAGCAACAGGATCGATAGAACACGCCTACTTATAGATGCAGGGGGAGGGGCACAAATCGAATTAGTGAGCCCGATGCATCGATTAGCCTCGAACATATCGGCAAAAAACACGATTAGCCCCGAAAATCATTGACAGCCGAAAAAAGGTAACAACCGTCGGTTAATGGCGGTTTTTGTTCGAAATTCGAAGATTTGAATTCGTAATTTCAACCGCAAGGCGTTCGAATCATTTGTCAGTGACAATTTTTTGGTTGCAATCGATTTTTAAATACAGGTTACAGTTTTTGTTCGGGATGCATTCGTGCCACAAGATTCCACGTTTTTGGAGACTTGAAGCTTTCGGTTTTTGCACGATAATAAGATAATTGGAGTAAAAACTTTCTAAAAATAAACTTCGGACACTTAGAGCTCATTTGCTTAAAAGAAAAGGAGGCATCAGCGTTCCGTTTATTTTTATGGTGTCTACGTCCTTGCTGGCGTCACTATTCGACCCAGAACTGACGTAGGCATGGGAAAGCACGCGATTTTTTGCTCTAAACGGGACACGGGACAAATTCTTCGGGGCATCAAGGCTGTGGGAACCGATGGCATTCCGCGTGCGACTCGTAGGGAAATGCTCTTTTTACGATCCAAACCGATACGATCGGCCGATGAATCGAGTCGATTAATTACGGCGTCGAAATTCGAATGTTTGCGGTGACGTTCCTCGGCCAACACTAATTAACGTTCGGAACGCGCCGTTCGAAGTTTAATTTTTAAATTTAAACTTATTTTGGAAACGGCGAACGTGTTTCGCCACTGCACCGTGAATAGTGTTTGCATGAAAAATTTATTATTTTTACTGAGCTATCAAGCATTTTTAACAACGATTGAAACAAAAAGTAAATCAAATATAAAGACAGCATTGCAAATAATTATAATGATGAAGAAGTTTGGTGAATTAAACTAATGAGCGTTCGTTCCAAAACTCAACGATGCTTTAACAATAATTGTATTCCTAACGCGTAGATCAACAAATTCTGACTGTCAATGCAACTTTTTGTAGCCTAAAGTCTCATCAGACAATTATACAGTCTAGACTATAGATGGCTTTTTAGAAGAACTCGCTGTCCTCAACATCCTTATTTTTTTTGCCACTCACGCCGCTAAACGATATAAAAACGATTGAATCGAAGCTCGCTCGACCTTATTCAATTATAGTGACAATAAAATGATGCGAAGCTATAGGCCGCCAGGATTTTATTGATGTTAATTGTTAGTTTTATTAACAACCTCCTTTGAGTACCTGGCCGTCGCGCGTCGTGAAAAGTTTAAAAAAGATAAATTATGGAAAAGGTTGCAGTTGCCGCGAAAAATGACAGTTGACAAGCGAATCTGACATGACTGGATCTGTGGTCGGCCCCTTCGTTCGGTCTTTCGTTCAATCAAGATGGGTAGCTAATCTTCCATTTATTACTATTGGTTTTGATTAGTGTTGCCCAAACTCGGTCTTGGTCTTGCAGTCTTGGTCTTGTTCTTGCATTTTTGCAAGACCAAGACCAAGACCAAGACCGACTTATTGTAGCAAGACCAAGACCAAGACTGAACCCTGCAAGACTTGAGCAAGAACAAGACTAAGCCTGCAAGACTCTTGCGTCTCGCAGTTAAGTCAAACTGAGATTTGGGCGTTATAGTAGGTATTTGGTTTCAATCCTGATTTTGATAGACGTTCCCCAGTATCAAAACCGTATCGTCATAACACTAAAAGGTATTGATATGTTTCGACTATTTATTAAGTAGGTAGGTAGCGTGTTACTTACAAATTTGTTCCCATATGTGATAAAAATGTACCTAGCATAACTATCTAGCAAAGTTCATTTCATACCTTGTAGGTATATCTACTTAGAGTAATAGATTATACTTGTATAAGTCTAATGTGCAGATCTAACGTTAGTAGGTTGATAAAAGTTATGTAGGTATTTATGTTTCAAAGTTTATATTATTCTTCTATTTAGCAGAATTTAAAACTAACAGCGAGTCGAATAGTTCTAGTACTAGTAACAGTTTTTAAGCCAGCCGATGTTATGGTACAGACGCTAGCACATCAAACTACTACAATCTGCCATATTTCTTTAACAGATTTGCAACTTTATCGCTAAAGCGTTAAGGTTCATGGTTGATTGGCAAAATATGACGTTCCGCGAATAAACTGTTGGTCGGTCAGTGTATTACGTACCTACTTATTTGATAATTTACGGACAAAGACGCCGCCGCCGCGCGGGGATTTCCGCAATCTTCCGCATTTTATGTCAGGTTCAAGCATTTATGCACTTTATTGTAATAATTTAAAGTTTATTTTCAAGTGCATTAATAATACGAGGAGACCGCTTGGCGCTGCGGTCCCTTTGTCGCGGCATTTGAAAGCGAATAGCGTAGGTACGAACTACGAAGATAGTGTTGACCTCGTAAATGAACTTTAGCAATACAGCTGATCAGGTAGCCCTTTCGAGTTTTATTTACATTGCTGTTTTAAGTGAAACAAGTGAATTTATTATTTTTTAATTGAAAATCTCATTAAGTCAGATAGAAATAATGATTTTATACAGTTTACAGTAAAAAAAAAATGCAGAAAAAAACGTAAAAATTAAGAAAAAGCCGACGAAAAATTTCAACGCATGGGGGTCCAGAATCATGTACTGAATCCATGGTAAGCGCGTTGATGTCCCTGCCACCCAGCAATAGGCTAATAGGTATTTGAATGTAGTCTAGTCTAAGTAGTAGAGTCTCGCAAGACTTGCGAGACTCTTGCTGCAAGACCAAGACCAAGACCAAGACTGAGAGCGCAATACCAAGACCAAGACCAAGACCAGGTGTATTGACGCAAGACCAAGACTGGCTAAGGTCTTGTCTTGGTCTTGCATTTGGGCAACACTAGTTTTGATAGTGATTATACGAGTTTTATGGCTGCAAATTACGTCTTTGCGATTAATAGTGATGTGATAGAAACTTTAATTGAAAATTTAATTGACTGTGCACTTGATTACTTGTGGTATTATATTTGATTAGTGATGTAGAAAATGAGACTAGTTTTATTGTAAACTTAATCTGAATACCGCATCTCAGTTATTATTAAAGCTGCAGAAGAAAATGCTGTTGTTATACGAAAACATGCTCTATTTTGAGTGAATAAAGTTTATTTTTTAGTTATAACGTGTTTTTGCAAAAAGGTATGAACTTTACTTCCCAACACTACCCTACAAGTAATAAAACGATTAAAAGAAATGTAGTTTTATGATCGTATTAATTACTGTTTTAATTAGAAATCTATTTACTTTCGTTATTTTACGATTACTTTAATGTAACTTTACGGAAACATTGGCAGCTTTGCTTATGCAAGTGACTACCATAAATTGGCATGTTTTATTATACTTAAATAGACTTTTTTTTACTGATTTTTATGCAATTACTTTCAATATATTGTGGTGTTCAATAATACGTTGGTAGTTTAACATTTTGTAGGAATTTTCAGATATTTTTCAAACTTAGGGCTAATTTTTCCAACGCCAGATAATTTTATCCGAGGAATAATTTTGAATTTTTGACAGTTCTTCCATACAAAAACTGTCAGACGTCAATTTTATTACAAGAATAAAAACTTTATGTCGATTTAAAAATCAGCCCTTAAAGTTAAATCGACATAAAGTTTTTATTCTTGTAATAAAATTGACGTCTGACAGTTTTTGTATGGAAGAACTGTCAAAAATTCAAGATTATTCCTCGGATAAAATTATCTGGCGTTGGAAAAATTAGCCCTAAGTTTGAAAAATATCTGAAAAGTTAAAGCCCTTAAAGTTCCTCAAAAAAAAAGCCCTTAAAGTTCTAAAATCTTAATAAAAGTTATCCTAATCATGTTTTTGTAGTGAGAGTACTTGTATTATAAAAAGGAAGAGTTTTAATTAATGATGATTATTTGAGGTCAGGTGACAATTTCGTCCTTCACTTCCGGACGCAACTTGTAATTTCTCAAGTCCACAGAAATCCATATTAATGAAGCCCAAAGTCCCGCAATATATACATAGTGACGTATTACGCAAACACGCGAACACAGCTTTAAAATGCATATTTATATGCAAAATAGTAAAGAAACATCATAAAATTAACTATGAAATTAAAACAAAACGTCCTTGCAAGCTTCTAATCGATAAGTGCAATTCGAGGCACGGAGTATGCAAATTTTGTATGTAAATATGCTTTTTAATCAAAGTTAAGGCTTAGTATACTAACAATACTATCGGAAGGCAGCATTCAAATGTGTTCAGTATCAGTGGGACGAATCGGTAGCCGTTCCTTGAACGCGAATGAATATTTATTTCGCATAGCAGTTTATATGATACTATTGTTCGTAATTTGTCGTTTAATGTCGTATCGGAATCTAGAATAGGGATTCGGAATTGAAAATGGAATTCTTTTTATTGGTCTGGATTTAAACCAAATGCTGGCTGGTTTTAATTTTGAAGTAGCTATGGTTTGAAAAAATAATGGGTTTGAACATTGATTAAGAAAGTTCCGATCACGTTTGAATTTGGAATTTAATTTTACTTCAAATAGTTTTCTTGTAGTTGTTGCTCTTGTAAAAAATACTGATTGACATCATTTTATTTAGAACAGTATCAGCGAAAGGTTTTTGTGTACCTATCTTCAATTTACCTATGTTATGACTTTATGAGTAATTAAATCTACTTACAAACACAACTAATTACTAATCACGGAATACCCACCCAGCAAATCATTTAGCATTCTTCAAGAAGCCATTTTGACCCTCCATCGCCGCCATTTTACATGTTAATGTATACGTGTCTCCCATTCAGGATCGATGTTATTATTCAATATTACACACATTAGACGATAATGCGACGTGTAATAATTGAATGGCGTTTGACATAGCCAATGCCGTGTCACAGATCAGAACTCATTATCTATGATATTCACTTGAAGATTTATAGGATATTTCTGTTTGGATTTCGCATTCGAATTTGTTGGTTTTGAAAAAGGAATGCAGGGAAATAGTGGCGAGTTTTGAGTTAACCCTTAAAAGGTGACACAAATGATGACACGTGTTTTTTTTAACTTTTTTAATTCATATAGGTTTTTTCTAAAACTATACAGTTTGCTGAACTTAATAAACGATTCCTATGAGCATAAAATCTTTAAAGTTCATAGCTAAAGAGCACATTTATATAACCCATAATTACTAGCCGTTACAGACTATTAATCTTTCAATATACCTATACTTTTTATAGCAATACCTACGTAACGATTTGGACTCATCAACGCGTTTCCTTTGTGGTGTAACATCCTGCGACCTTACCATTGACGATATAGATCTAAATATCGCAATAGATCGGATCAGAAGAATACTTAGAACTATTGTATTGTTTTGTTATAATTGTTTATTTGATGCGGCTTTAGGGGTATTTAGGTAATATTTTTTGTATTTTTTGTTTCTGAAAATTGCTAGGAATGTCTTCTATAATTGGACGGAAATAGTTTTTACGCTGGTAAAAATAACAGTTTATTGTTGGAAATCTAATTATTTGGCAGACTTTAAATTTATGGAATCCTAGGATGCTTTTTTAGAAGACATTCTTCTTTCATTTACAGTAGCTAACTAAGTAATTTAGGATTCACGACAATCCTTTCAGAATCACCCTCTATCTACAAGGAACACTAACCTCAACGTCTACACAGAAATTGCTAATACACCAATCACAATTACCATACGAGACAATACAATAATCACGTCTCGATGGTCGACCCGACCTGTGGGTTCTGCAGGTTAATTGTGCTTCTAATTTTCAACCATTAATTGATTTTGTTGCTACATTGTCTAATAACTATCGGTATTCAATTGTTTC
This sequence comes from Luperina nickerlii, assembly GCA_963855955.1. NCBI lineage: Eukaryota > Metazoa > Arthropoda > Insecta > Lepidoptera > Noctuidae > Luperina > Luperina nickerlii. Next base: position 18,725,451 of record OY979682.1, on the reverse strand, counting down.
GAATAGTCCGGGTTGGGGTATGAAGACCCCGTGTCGCATTTGTAGGGTTAGGTAATTATGTTAGTAATTTCAAAAGGTGTTGTTTTGTTCGTAGTTGTGTGTGTGTGTGTGTGTTTTGATTGGTAGTAAAGTAATTAGTGCTTGTTTTTCTAGTAACGACGGTTTTTTTAAAGCATGTGATATTATGATCCCGTTTTTTGCTGTTTGGGGAAGGTTCTTAGTGTCTATAATCTCACCTGTTGCCAGAACTGCGCGAGTAGATATATTCTCTCTTTCTTGAAGAGCCAGTCCATCGAGTGCATAGCTTGCACCTCCGCCTCTGGTGCGGCGGGCAGGCTTGCCGCGCCCGTGGGGTGCATCCGTCCAAGTCTCACGCACGGCTCATACTGACCTCGTCAACATCGCGCGCGACATTTGAACATCATTCGAACACCACCACACATTCTATTTTCAAAAATTATAGTAGGTACTCCACCATCGATTCTTGACTCAACGAAATCGATTGTGCTTTCCTTTGCCTCGCGTGTCAAATGTTTTTTTCTTCTTCTACTTTCTTATTGTTGCGCTGTACAGCCTGAAACAGAAAAAGGCGATTGAAAGGGGAAGGTTTTACATCGATTCTATTGTCTGTAGACAATCGGCCAGTCGGTTTTCGTGTCGAAACTAATTTGGTTGCGAAGTTTGATCAAAGCGATAGCTTACGAAAAAGTAAATTGACAGGTTTGTGGATCGAAAAGAACAATTGGGACGTAGACGATTGTGGAATACAAAGGAAAAGTATGAAAAATGGGAGTGGGTTTACCAATGACGTAGCTCGCTTATATTGGTCAAAGGACAAAGATTACCTACTTCTGTGGCGGTTTAGTTTTGACGATAATTATAGCCTGTGTTAACTGTTTGCTAATCTACTTGAGTTGTAATTGTCAGATCAGGAAAATAGGTTAAAGTGTGTAGGCGAATGTCTGGCAACTTGTCGCCACCATTGTGAAACTTAGACTAAGCTAAACATGTTACTTCTACGACCACAGTAGGTACTGAATGACCTACCTTATTGATATTGCAATAAAATATGAAGGCCAATTTTCGTATTAATTAAGAACGTTCAAATCTAGTCGCAATCTCATCTCAGCGACAGTGAATGTCAAAAACTTGTCAAAAATTTAGGGAAATTAGAGATATTTTTGACAGATTGAGACAGATCAGATTGTGAAGATTCTTAAAATCAAGAAAAAATTAAATCAGCAAAAACTACATATTTGTAAATTAGATATTGCGTGAAAATGGAACACGACATTCGAATATTGAACAGTAAAAGCAAGCGATCCTGGAAACGCATTCCATATTCAAATAAAGAAAGTCGTTATTTTAGCGGGAAAATTTACACGAAGTCGTTGGTTTCTTTATTTAGTTCATGTTATAGTAAATACTAAATAGTATAATAAAACATGTAAAAACTTATCGCCACCCAAACAAAGAGTCGTAAACTGCTACCTGTGAATTTGTGAGGCTGGCCCAACGCATAAACTGTGGCGACCCGTAGCTGTTTTTCTTCTGGTTACTGAGAATTTCTTTAGGAGGACATATTGAATTTTGAATATTGGTTTGAGAGTAATATAATAGTCAAAATATGTTTTAAAAAACTTATGGAATATGAGATACCTTCAAGAAGAAGGCTGGTCTGATTTTTTTGTGTTTGGTTTTTGTTTTATTTTTAAAAATAATAATTTATTAAAATTATAGTAGTTTAGGCAAATAAATTGTGAATAAGTATTTGAACTTTTTCTTCCCGCTTTTTTTTAGTCTTTTACCGCCATCAACTCCCAAATTGCACGGCAACCCGTAAGTTGGCCGGTGGGGTTGGTACGTTGAATTACTGCCGTGTCAATCAATAAACATGATAAGTGCGGGACTTTCGTGCTACCCGATATGCAAACAGGATTACACGCCCGCACGAACTCTACACGCGTTGAATCGATTAGGCGATTGTACGAATCGATTGCTAATGTTAATTAGTTGAAACTAAATGCGACAACACTATAGGCTGTGTGATTAGATGTCTGTGCCTCTGTTATGGAAAGCAGAAACAATGATGTCGCTGAGGTCAGTTGATTATGGAGTTAATTTGCTGGGTGATGTCAATTCGCAGAACTATGGAGTTACGGGCTTCCAAAGCAAGGTGAAGTGTAAGGTAACGAGTTGACAAAAACAGTTTTTAGAATTCTAGGTCAAGTCCATAAAGTTTTACAAACGCAGCATTTTAGCTAGTCTAAAACTGCAGGGATCTAAATAAGAAAATTATATTAATAAACTGATTTCCCTAATTTTAAAGTGAGTCACCGAGTCTGACAAAATACATAGCTGTAACCATCCACTTTGCAGCAGTTCGTATTAGTTAATATTCATTAGCGAGGGAGGTCAGATGTTACAGATAAGCTGCAGTCGTTATTAGTAACGCTTTACCCCACGTATTGTTAAATTTGTGTTACATATTACACAAAACAAATTAATATAAACTGGCTTACGAGTTACAACAACAAAACTGTAGAAGAATAGCCTTTACATTTTTTCTAAAAATAAGATTAACAGCTAGTGTAATTGACATGATTTTGACAGTCAAATATCACTTTAAATGACACTGACACTTTTACACTAAATGTTAATAGATGGAATGTTATTTTTAATTGGCAGTAAAAAAATGTTAGTCGTGACAATCATTTTTCCTAGAAACTATCATAAAAACGGAAGCAACCTTCGAATTCTACTGCCATCTTAATAAAAAAGAAATTGGCCCTTTGAATTAATTAACGGAGACAACAAAAAAAATTGAAACCTCAATTTAAAAAATCGAACGTCAACATTGGTGTTTCTATTTGACAACTGAACTTTTTTTCCCTCGAACCTAAAGGCAAAGGTATAAGGATTACTTTGTAAGATTTTTGATTATTCAATAGATATCGGTAACTTGGTTGAGTTTGTCATCGATAGTAATCTTTGGTCGCGTGCTGGTCGCCCGTTCGCTGCGTCCCCCACTACAATGGCTTCTAACAACTTTATTTTTCGACAAAATCTTAAAATATGTCTACCTTGGAATATAATATAAATTAACTGTGAATTAGAATTGTAAATTTGTCGTGTTCCTAAGTGGTTTGTGTCGTGTACTTGACTTGTTGGTTCAAAATTGGCGGGTAATTGAAAACTGTCGAAGGAATCGTTGACTAGTGTTTTGCTATGCTATAGTTTTGTAATAAATTGGGACTAAACGAAAAAGGGTCTCCTCTAGAAAAATTATAACAGGAAATTGACATTTCATACACTTTAACATGATTTCAAATTAATTGTTAGTAAAGTATCTACCAACTTGCCCATTCTGTCACCCATTTTATTTCTACATTCAAAAATATTCAAAATTTCTAAATTATTTCATTATCATTAATTTTCATGGTGTAGGTACTTACATAATATAGAGTATTCTATCTCACTTTTTTAATAGACAATTAAGAGTTTTTTTTAAAGATTTTTCTAGATTAAGGCATTTTATAAATTTTACGATAGCCAGGAAACACGGAAAGTGTAGATACTGTCTCAATGATAAACCACTAGCATAAAAGATTTTAATATCTATTAAAGAAAATATCACTCTATAATACTTTCTTCCTTCATACCAAACCTTAGGAGCATCATTATAATGATTTAGTAAACCATTAAAAACTATTTTACGACTATCCAAAGACTACTCAACAAAAACGAACGAATACACGGCCGCAAACAGTTTTATCACTGTTGTAAATAAAAAATACCCTCAAATTCTAAAATACATCGAAGAAATCTAATACAATACACACAAATTATTCCTTTACATACCTTAACGCTCTCTATTGTCAGTGAATAAGGTGTATTATCGTGTGTTTTTTAGTTTTTGGGATGTAAATTAAGTTTTGGCGCGCGAACAGTCGATAGTGAACCTGGTTTTAGTAAAATCTATCGTGCATCGAAATCGTTGGGTTCGTGACGGAAAAGTTCGCTAGTACCATTCAATCGATGCCTTTTAGTTCGGCGTTTTTTCACTAACTTTCTAACCTAATTATTTATTCACATGCAACTGTTTAGAAGAAAAAAAACGAGGGTTAAGTTCTAGAAGCTTTTTTTTATCGTATTATTTGCAGTGATAATAGAAGATTGTGTTTAAAAACCTTGCATTTGACTATCAATAACACTAGGTACTCAATCAAATTGAAAACTTTTTCAAAAGTTGCTAAAACGCAATCGAAATGAGAATTTAATAAAACGGTTGTCATTCCATAAAAAAGCTAGACCAAACAATCAAATGCAGCTAAATGACTTGAATTTCAAAAAGAATCAATTCCCGGTGCTCTCTGAACGTTCCATTTCTAAATACCTTCCCCTTCCGTTTCCTTTTGTTCATATCGACACCGAACTTTGTACCAGATATTAGTCATGTTCGGCCATTTTAGTTTTTTATTTTCTTTTTTTAAAATCTGTTGCGGTCTTCGCTTGTGCTCTTTGAACTACGCTCGACGTTCTGAAATTCGATTATTTCATTTCTGTTCTTTGATTGATGCGATTTTGTTTTCTCTTTTTCGAGCGGAGCGGTTTTTGAACGTGTGTTAAGTGCCCTTTTGTCGTATTGGTTTAAAACGAGTGTTCTTTTATTGAATGGAGTTACGTTTTTTAGGATTTTGTGTTTGATTCGGTGCAGTGAGCTGTGTGTGATAGTTTTTAGTGAAGTGAACTTGCTGTGAACATCGTGTATCTACTACCTACGTATCTGTATTGTAATTACTGTAGTATTAAAGTCTCATGTTAAACACACTTAATGACATCTTCGTGTTTATAGCTACTCAAAACTTTCTTAACTTCATAATGCTAATCAATACGCTCATTAAAAATATTAATTTACGTCTAATATAAACATACATAAAACGGCGCCCTAACACTGAAACGTGGACATCATCGACTAAAAAAAATATATTTTAAACCAATTACTTGACCGTATGACAAATAACGGTTATCACTCCAATAAACATTAATTCTACGAAATGATCAATTTCAATTTCACTTGCGATAAGGTACATCACTTTTTAACGTCCCACTATCACGATAGTGACGCGCCATTCGATTATTAAATGGTTGATTATTGATGCAGTTGTATCGAGTCGCGTGTGTGTTTATCACTGGCAGGTGCGGCAGTGAATTTCTTTTTTTTTTCGACCGCCATTATGTTATTGTCATAGTTTTCTTTATTAAAATTGTATAATAGTATAATATTGTGTGTCACTTTGGAAAGGTCTTGTGATCGTAATATGTCGAACGTTTTGATGTTACGGTTACTTGTTATAGGTCAAAAGGAGTTGTTTGTAATGTCAAGGTGTGTTCTTTATTTGTGTTATTTCTTCTTTATTTGCTTCAATTATGTAAATTATGTAAAGCTGGATTTTTAACGACCATAAACAAAAGCAGAAATTCTAGCACTAGAAACCATAAACTCAAACTCAAAGCATTTATTTCAATTAAACCTTGTACAGGCACTTTTGAATTGTCAAAATTAAAATAGTCCGTCAGTTAGTCAGAAAGTTGAAGCTAGTTGCCCATTCCAAAACGTAGATCTCTATGGAGAAGAGTGGCATATGGCATGGGCAAGGATCGTCACTCACTGGACTGGACGCCTGAGGGAAGGACATCGCCTTCGAGATAGACCGCGGCGAAGGTGGTGTGACAATCTAGTCATGTTTGTGAGGCCAAAAGGGCCAGAGATCGTAAAAAAAGAGAGACATGGAAAAGAAAAGGCCTTTTCATAAAAAAAAAACCACAGGAAAATCTTTGAAAAATTATCCGGCAAGGCTTTATACATTTCCAGATGATAATTTTAAAAAGTTAGCTACTTACCTATTCTTTTAAAACTAATTTTGTTTTAATAACCTCAAAATCCAAAATCAAGGTCGTATAGGAGAGTTACAGACAAAACGGACGACATGCACTAATAGGTGTAATCTATCGGAATTAATAATTAGCAACAATTACTGGGGCTTGTTGAATGGACGAGAAAAAATAGCACTGTCATGAATGAGTCAAGTATAAAAAATGTATCGTTACGTAAACAAGTGGCTGGGTAGAAACTAGGTATTTATTGATCTATTTGGGCACTTTTTAATTCGAATTTTAGTTTTGTGTAAAAAAGGTTTTGAATTTGACTCAAACGAGCAGTCTCCACCATAAGCACGAAGTTCGAAGTTTCGATTGTAGTTACGGGTCTATTCCGTATCACTTACGGATATAGATTTGATTGGGGTCCGAACTAAGAATGAATGACAACACAATTTGACAGCAGTGGTCCCTAAGCCCGATGGGATTTGCCTCTTATCTGACCTCCTCAACCCAACCCAGTTACTTGGTAAAACAATATCCTTTGGTAGTAGTAGTACAAAGTACGCAAAACACGCGCATTGACGTGGAGCCCGTATTACTTATTACCCCTTGGTAAGACTGGTATAGTAATTCAACATCCATACTAATATTATAAATTCGAAAGTAACTCTGTCTGTCTGTCTGTATGTTACCTTTTCACGCCTAAACCACTGAACTTCTTTCGATAAAAATTGGCAGAGAGATAGATTGCATCCCGGGAAAGGACATAGGATAGTTTTATCGACATAACTCGCAGGCGAAGCCGCGGGCGAAAGCTAATACCAACATAAACAAAAAAAAAAACTATAATGTTACAGTAGCCGGCGATAAATATTGCACATCGACCTTTGGAAAGAGACAATCGGCTAATTTCGGCTTCGTAGAGCGTTATCTCTGTCGCACGTAATACAAACAGTCCGGTATCTATTAGGATCTGTTAAAACAATTATAATTTGCTTCTTTTGATAATTATTTTTATTCTCTGTATAAAATACACCAATTTCCAAAGGTCGATGTGCAATATTTATCGCCGGGTACTGTACCTACATGTCTATCTAGCAAGAAGCTGTCATCAAGTTAGTAACATTAATTATAAAAAGTATCGCGTATTTTAACAGGTAATTAATTAAATATGAGTTATGTTCAGTGCATTATTGCATTTCCAATGGCTGTTTATAACACATTTGTATGCAAAACGATTACTGGTAGGCAAGTGTTAAAATTTAATATGGCCGCGGCAAAATTTTGAATATAGAACTTTTTACATAAATCTTTCGATTACTTAAAGTTCTATATCCAAAATGTGGCCGAGTGAGAGTCGAAGTCGCACAGAAAGGGTTTCGTTCCACCGTTCAATGTTTCCATTATTAAGATCGAGCAAAAAAAAAAGCCTATAAACACGTTCCTTGTATGATTAATTTTTAACTTTATTTTATTATTACTACTAGCGACCCGCCCCGGCTTCGCACGGCTGCAATGCTGATACTAAAATACACTACAGAAAAACTGTGAACGTTGTATATAAAAACATAGCGGCCCGCTCCGGCTTCGCACCGCCGCAAACGCTACGTCCCGCAATTTTTAAATCTGTAATATCTTCGAAAATATTCACTTAAATCATACGGTGTAAAGGGCCATATAGATCTATATTAAATGAACAATGTATTCAAGGTATTTAATTGGTTAAGGATTAATGCTGTATTGGTTAAAATCGCTTCGAAAATTAGCCATTATTTGTCGTAAAAAGTAAATGACAAAAAAAAGTTATTGTGGGTTATCCATAAGAGATAGACATATACCATCACGGACTTTTCTGTAGACCTTTTCAATGTGTACAATACTTAGTACATTATTTTGATAAAACTCGTAGGGTTCAGCCTGCGTTTGCAATGTAAGCGGAAAAAATGTAATTATTTACGACATCACATTAGAAACCTCAAAAATAACAGTACTTCTCCACTATTTAATGGATGTTATTATACATATAAACCTTCCTCTTGAATCACTCTATCTATTAAAAAAAACCGCATCAAAATCCGTTGCGTAGTTTCAAAGATTTAAGCATACAAAGGGACATAGGGACATAGGGACAGAGAAAGCGACTTTGTTTTATACTATGTAGTGATTTGTTGTTATGCTGCCATAGTAGTTATATACCTACTCTGAAAATTTCAAGTGTCTACCTATTACAGTTCAAAAGATACAGTCCTGTGACAGACAGACGGACGGACGGATGGACAGCGGAGCCTTACTAAAAGGGTCCCGTTGGCACCCATTGGGTACGGAACCCTAAAAAGCTTTAGTTTTAAGTTAAAACCTAATAGACAATGCTAAAATCTGCATAGTGGCTACAATTTATTGGTTTGCAAACTTCTGCTTTGCAAATCTATTTTGTGCAATAAATCCTTCAAGTCGACATTGAAGCATGTCAAACTGTGGTTGAAACATTGCAGTGTACTGCTTAACATAATTCATTCCAGAGACCTATTAAAGCGACTAGAAATAAAACAATAATTTTAAAGAGAAAAAAAAAGCACCTGACGTCACTTTTTAAATATTTTTTTGGTACTTTCACGTCACCTGACCATACACTGTATCAATTAGAGAAAAAAAAAATCTTGTAATATCACTTGTCTCTCTGACTGCACCCATAGGCTTCTCACGCGACTCGCGACCGACTATCGCGTTACTTATATAGTCGCTCAAACGTTCATTATGATCGATTACGCGTTATCTAAGCAATGGAAACTAGGACCTACAGAATTAGGGCTTGAGAAGTCGAGACAATTTTGGACGAACTTTTTAATCAAGACTTACCCTTTTATTCATAAAGAAATATTATTTATTCATAAGGAGGGGCCCATGGCTAAGTAAGTCGCACAGGTCAATCGATCAGGTTAAGCTACGCTTGCCGCGGTTGGTCTGTGGATGGGTGACCGTCTTTACATACCGTGACCCCTCCGTGCCTCGGAAAGCACGTTAAGCCGTTGGTCCCGGCTGTCATTCGTGGATCTTTGACAGTCGTTACCGGTAGTCAGAAGCCCGGAAGTTTGACAACCAGTCTAACCAAGGGGTATCGTATTACCCAGTGACTGGGTTGTAGAGGTCAGATAGGCAGTCGCTCATGTGAAATAATGGTATTCAGCTGCATTCGGTTAGACTAGTAGCCGACCCCAACAAAGTAGGGAAAAGGCAGACGATGACCCTTTTATTCATACGTTGCTAACAGTTAAGTAGTGATTAGCGAATGATTCACCACATATTTTTAACGTTTAAACGTCACTTAACTTTAATCATCGTTTTTATATAAACCCCTAATTGTATATTTAATAGCTCTTATTTACGTTAGAGCTGCAATTGAAAACATAAAAATTACTGGAAGGTTTTTCATTAATGAAATTTTCTTCTCCATAAGCGTAAAGCATAATCATAAGCGTAGAATAGAATAGAATAGAATACTCTTTATTATGTACCTACACCATATAAATAAAGCAAAAAGCGTAAAGCATAATTAGCCTATAAAATTCCCACTGCTGGGACACAGGCCTCCTCTCTGTTCTTACAGAGAGGAGGCCTGTGTCCCAGCAGTGGGCCGTAATCCACCACGTCACATGTCTTCGAATTTATTGTTCTAGGCCCCAAGTTTTATACAGGGTGAAATAGTTTTATTTAACCACGTTTTTAGTAAAAAAAAAGGTACTAACTTTCCATAAGAACTAATACATTTTTTCTATGCCACTTAACTTTTACATTTGTAACAACACTACCCATTTAGAGTGACAACGTTGCCCCACAAAATAAATTACACTTCCCTAAATTAACAAAAAAAGTGAAATAATTATGATACTAAATATACACTTGGGCACAGTTATTGGTTAATTTAAAATTCATTTGGGATTTAACGTGGTGTGAGTTGACATCATAGTGTGCTTAAAAACTCAATCGAAGGGGAGATGACTATAAAAAATTAGTTTATGGCTAAAACAAAGTATGTTCATGTGTTAATGAACTTTCGACATGAGGATGAGAAAAAATGGAGAAGGGGTCTTTACTATTACTTAGTATGATTTAGCGTGTGATTGACGAAAGGTTAAAAATAGATGACCTAAGTATAATTGTAGAACTACAGTTTGCTGATATAACTGAAATGATACAGAATCAGCTTTTGTAAGTTATCAGGTACAATACCAATCCAAATGGTTTTTTTTAAAGAAAAAACCTATTATAACCCGAGGGAGATAACTTAAGATTTGCCAGAGGTGACACGTAATACACTACTACTATGTGGCAAGTTATGGGTAGATTCTATCCATGACCAGCAGAGCTAAAATAAGAGGTTTAACTGAAATCCCATTGAAACTATCTATTACTTATTATTGAAAAGGAAAATAATGTGAAGATAAAAATTATTAATGCAGGTCCAACAAAAATATTTGTGTTACAAATATTCTCAATTTTTCCATGAGATTCTACGATACAAGTCTTAAGTCTAGTCATGGTAGACTAGATCGATTTCCTTCCAATAGATGGGCACACCACACGATTGACTGGGATAATAGTATGTTCCATTATCTATACACGCATCTCACATAACTTCACGCTATCTCCTATATATGATGAGATGAGGAGGCAAAAAATTACATCCGAATACGTAATAAATTGTACTAATGTTTTTTGTTAGCCTGTTCTGTAGGGTGACTGTGAAGTCTGTTGCACCGGTCTTAGCAAAAGCTATCGTGTTACCCAGTAGCTGGGTTGTGGAGGTCGCTCCATGTAAGATACTGGTATGCACCTGCATACCAGTATCTTACATGGAGCGACCTCCACTATTGACTATTGGGGTCAGCTTCCAGTCTTACCAGATGCACCTGCATCTGGTAAGACTGGAAGCTGACCCCAATATAGTTGGGAAAAGGCTTGGCAGATGATGATGAGAGCTCTATAGCATGAGCGTTCCCGAGTTTCTTGTAGACAGGGATATACTTACTAATAGTGTCTTCACCTATCTGGGTTGTCTTGTCTTAATAGACGACAAATGGTCAAAAACTTGCCGTTTCTCTTCTTTTTAACCAATATCTACCCAATGCCGTATGTCTTCTCAGCCCTGAACAAAATGGTTTTACCCAATAGATATTATGATTATCCGATGTATAAAAAATGAATTGTTTTATTAACTGGAAGGCCCTCGTTTAGTCTTGCATAATCCTGATAAGTAGTACTTGATCCAGCCCAATCAACTTTCCCTCAACAATATTAATGCTAAATATCGTTCTTATGCAAATTGTAATTTATTTCAAAGTATTTGCTTAAGCACTAATTGGTTATTTGCATATTAACCTGTTAAAGGTCATAAGGGCTTTTATGTAAGCAAGGAAGTATAGGTCTTTCTAGAAAGTAGTCAGATTACAATTTACTGGAAAACGAGCTGCAGAACAATTTCATAAATTAAATCGACATGGCCCATCTCAGGACACAAAACTTTAACGGTTAATCTTAATGATCATGAGTTCTTTTAAGACAAGTCTCCTTGCATAGCAGTAGAACTGTTTAAAGCTAAAGACACCATTCAATAAACTCCCAAAACGCATAAAGGAACTATCCTGTTGTATCCTATGGTGTGTCCACCCCATAGATTCGACGCACTATGTCATTACTCCCTCGCGTGAGACGGGATATTTCGGGAGACCTGTCGATTTCGTGTATTACGGTCTCCATCAATAAGATGGGACTATGGGAGGAAGATATTGATGGTCTTTTAAACAACACTTAAATGGTAATTGATGTTAAAGAAAGAGTTAATGTATTTTATATCTTTAAAGGAATGGCTTAGATAGAATGCTTTAGAATCAGACGTTATATATCATGAGTCTTTCTTTTAAATATGATGATTATGGGAATAATAGGTTTGACAAAAACTGGGCAAGGAAGCGCCTGTATGTATGTATAATCCACTAGCAGCGCCCCCGCGGTCTCACCACCATAAGAGTCGATCTTGTTCGAAAGACACGTGGCGCCATCTATTATCATAATAACGTTATTGTTGTTTTCCTCGGGAACAGCACTTTTTTTTCGGGACGAAAGGTACCCTAAGTCCTTTTCTGTACACCTGACAACGTATATGCAAAATTTTAGGATGATCGGTTCAGTGGTGTAGGCGTGAAAAGTAGCAAACAAACAAACAAACTTACTTTCGCATTGATAATATTAAGTTAGGATTGTATAACAAAGATCTGGAATTTTCGTACTGGCTATAAAAATGAATACAAGGTTACAATCAAAATGATTTAGGAAAGTTACTGGCCACCAAAGATGTTTTTATTTGTTTTTTTTTATTATTTGAAATGGGTTTGCTCTTGACTCTAGTCTAGCTCAGAGGTGACAGAGACAAAGTTTACAATGGAGTGAGCTTACCCAGAAGAAATAAATCGAAATCTTGTTCTAACACCAATCCTAATCAGTATGTCTTAACACTCCAAATCATGAAGCTGTTTCCAATCACAAACCCAACCAATCAAATCCTACATCACATAATCTACGCAGATAGTCTTTATAACTCCAATGACATTAATATCGACAATGCTGGCTAGTCGTGCGACAATGACAAACTGACTGCGTACCATGCATACATACACGCAGGCATACATACACACGGTCATACAAACACACAAGATGATAGTACATGATGTAATGAAGAACAGGTGACCGAAGGGGATATATATAGGTCTGATTTAGGGATGCACGATGTTTTAATGGATTAGGTTGTTGCTGAATCAATGTATGATTGGATGCTTGTGTCAGCTGAGTAGTTCAAAGAGATGCATCTCCTGTTTGATTGGTTTTAAGATTTTCTTAGCTGCGTTTCCTTGGTCAGATTTAATGTTTTTACTTCTCGATTATAACATTCGAGTTTTTGTTCAATTTAGAAGAAGATTATATGAACTAAGCTTGCTATATTTTTTATAAACAATATATCCATCAGCCCATACTGGTCCCACTGCTGGGTCACAGGCGTCCTCTCTGTGAGAGGGAGGCCGTAATCCACCACGCGGGCCCAGTGCGGGTTGGTAGACGTCACGTGTCTTCGATTTTTTGCTGGAAATGCCGGTTTCCTCACGATGTTTTCCTTCACCCTTTTGATAGCAGTTGTGATGAAATAATTTACACAAAGTAAAGTACCTACTATAATAATTAATAATATTAATAATATAATATTATAATATATAATATATATAATATATAATATATAATAATATTATAAAGCTGAAGAGTTTGTTTGTTTGTTTGGTTGAACGCGCTAATCTCTGGAACTACCAGTCGGATGAAAAATTTTTTTTTGCATTTGATAGCCCAATTCTTGAGGAAGGCTATAGGCTATTTAACATCACGCTATGATCTTTAGGAACCGAGCAAAAAGAAAAAAAGTCAGACAGAACGCAAAGCAAAAACGGAAGTACTAGCGCGGGCAGGCGATGCGATGCGACGGGGTGGGTCAGAGAAACAAGAAATTTCACGCGGACGAAGTCGCGGGCAGAAGCTAGTGTTATATATCCATCTGCTAGCACCTATACTATATTGACAAAGTCTTCCTATCAAATCCTGGCCTCAGAGGAAACCTCTTACCGTAATGCACTGAGTAGGTTTAATCAGATCAAATATAATTAGAAACAGACACACAGTCAGATCTTTGTGATCATTATATTGTGTTTCTCTCTTTCCCTAGCCATCAATAACTTTTATGTCTATCATAATCATATTTAATATCTCAGCCTGACATTTTGTCATCTGGCAAAGGATCAAGACTATTGAGTATTGGCAGGTCACTGAGAATTGCACAACTGTTCTTATATGACTAACTTGTATAGTTAGATTAGAATGGCAAGTTATTTTAACCGTGGTTACATTGTAGTTGTCATAAGGCGTGGTAAAATAATTAGGTTATTTTTGACGGTGAATTATAGTGGTGTCTAAAGATATTGATTTAGATCCTATGATTTTATCTGCCTTGAAGGGTTACATGTAGTTTTAGCGAAGATTGAATTATTGATGACACTTACAACTGCGAAATGGGCAGTCAATCGTGGATATGTCGTTAAAAAGGACAGTAGATAAGCGTTAAAACATTAACAGGATTTACAGCAGAGTTCTCCAATCTGATATCTTCAAAAACTTTTCGCCAATCCGTCTGTAGCGTCGAGAAGTCAAGAAGTAGGTACAGATGCCAGCACATCAAGCTACTACAGTCTGTCAAATTTCTTTAAACGATTTTCAACTTTATGGCTAAAGCATAAGGTTCAAAGTTGATTGGGAAAATTTGACAGTTTCGGGTAGCTTCATGTGCTGGCGTCTGTGCATAAAAGATAAGTTCTTCAAACGGAATCAGTCTGTCTATTCTGTAAAAATCACACAATGAAAACTTACGTCAATTGAGATTGACGTGAGCTGTCATTACATCTTCTGCTAGGGATGACACTATTGACAGTTTTTACTGAATACATCGACAGAACTTCAAAAGCGACTAAAAAGCGGGAATTCCTGCGCAAAAATTCCCACATATCCTCAATTGATCCCGCACAGGCGGTTACAAAAATGTTGGTGTAAAAATTGTCGCCCAAACTTCATCACGGCCGTTTCAGAGTCCATCCAAAACCGATTTTACTCCAATCCTTTATTTGTACAAAGCCCAACTAACCAATTTTATTACCATCGAAGCTTCGAACATATGGCGAAATCGGTGCCTCCGATGGCTGAAAAAAAAAGAAAAATTGATCTCTGTCCCTCTTTGGCGTATAGCGTTATCCCTCTCATCCTCCACATGTGTTTCCAGTCTGGGATCAATGGATATTGTCTTTTTTTCAAATAGTTTTATTAACGTTACGATACTAAGAAGTTATTGGTGTGATTGTTATTTGTTTATCTTGAGTTTGTTTGATATTGTTGTATAGATTTGAGAGTAGAGTACTTAAGACGAATCAGGTCTTTAGATTATTTTAAAGTCTACGTATTACGTAGAATAGAATAGAATAGAAGAATAGAATACTCTTTATTATGTACACCATATAAATTACAGACATAAATATAGAAACTGTACAAAGGGTGACACAATGGGCGGTCTTATCGCTAAGAGCGTACCTACCTTTTTATTAACACAAAATAATGGTTCTTTTCATCAGCTACGGGAAAAGCTCATAGAGTAGCGTCACGAAAGATCTACCAGGCTATTCTGTAAAAACTCACCGTCACATCTTAGGTGAAGTGACTTGTCAATATTGACAATCCCCAGCATCGGGTGAAATGACAGCTCACTTCACTTAAGATGTGACGGTGAGAGTTTTACAGAAAAGACCTGCTATAAGTCTGACCAATGTAGGCCGATCCTTATATTGGTTAACTGAAGAGTTGAAGACCGTCAACCAGGGCTCGCAGGCTGATGAAATGATAAACCAACAAACAAGCATCATGCTTTGTTCTAGCATAGGGTACATATACCTAGTTTTACCTCTGCATACTTTCCTACCACCTCTAGACTATACTCTATGCTATAGAACATTGGCTCTATAGTCTATGCCATAGGCCATAGACTCTATAGTCTATGCCATAAACCATAGACTCTATAGTCTATGCCATAGGCCATAGAGTCTTTAATGTATATCATAGACCATAGAGCATAAACTCTATAGTCTTTGTGATAGACCATATAGGCTCTACAGTCCATGCCATAGACCATAGACTCTATAATCTATACCTACCACAGCCCATACAGCATAGACTCTACAGTCTTTGCCAGACTCCATAATCTATACCGTAAACCATAGAGCATAGACTCTACAGTCTATGCCATAGACTCTATAATCTATAACATAGCCCATAGAGCATACACTCTACAGTCTTTGCCATATACCATAGACTCTTACGAGTCTATGTTATAGGCCATAGACTCTATGATCTAAACCGTAGACCATAGACTTTATAGTCTAGAAAGACTATGGCATAGACACATTGTTCTACCTAGCCTAGCATCCTCTTCCCATCTCATCCCATTGACAAAAACCGTTGATTCGTATCGTATCGTATGTTCCGAGACGACTGATAGTCATTCACGGGACGGTTACGGTAATAATACACCATTAATTGATCCATACGCCCCGTGACTGCGTTTGTTAGTGATATGTTACACCGCGGGGTTTGAGGCACAGGCGGGGGCGGGAGCGGGCTGATTAGTAGCGGTTAAACGCTCCCTTGCAATGCAAAAGCGACCTCCAGCGGTTTTAAGCAAGAGTTCAGGAAGCAGGAACCAAATTTTTGAATTGTTTATTCTAATTAGGCTGATATTTCGTCCTTTTTAACGTCAAAATTATAGAAGGCCGTCCCCGAAAACCCCCGGGGGCCTTTTACCGCTTCCTAGTGATTTAGCTGGGAAGAAGTGGCGCAACAAACTTTCCAGTAGATAATACTTTGATTCAGTCACGATTGCATCGGCTGTTATAGAATAGAATAGAATACTCTTTTTTATGTACTTACCTGTATTTGAGTGTTTATACTTTATAATATTCGTGTTCTGAAATGACTCTTTAATGATATCACAAGAATGAACCCACTTAGGTGGAAATAAGCGTCAGTTTCTTTTCAAAGGTTTTTAAAATAAAATAAGTTGTTTTTTTCAGTTTTCCGCAAAATAAATAACTAATTACCTAATATTACAAATAAAAATATCTAATAAACAAACCAATATTACTTCTTAGAAAACCGCTGCCGCTGCTATCTTTTTACCTACCGATAAATTTTTAAACCGCTTCCTCTCACACCATACGCCAAACATACTTCCTCAAATAAAACACTCAATCGATAACCCGCCTTACTTCTAAACAATAAAGCTCAAATTCCCCTATCGCAGCCGTGAGAAAATATGTCAATACATCACATGATAAGAAGGTGATGATTAGTGAAATGTGATACCAAAGAATTATTAATTCGTAAACATTTTAATTTCCTTAAGATTAGGTAGGTAGCTTGTAATTTTTATATACCTGTTATTGATACTTTGTTTTTACTAGGAGAATTCCAATAATTGAGAACTTGCAATAACAATTTGTTGTTTGTTTACTTGGCTGCTTTCATGCGTATTAATTTGACGTTTAATCAAATGATAGGAAAAAAAATTGTTTTCTTAAAACACTAGCAGCGTCCCGTGGTTTTACCTGCATAAGTGTCGATCTCGTGGGAATATGTGGATAAAAACTATCCTATGTCCTTTCCCGGAACACAAACTGTCTCTATACCAAATTTCATCGTTTAGATGAAATTTCGTTCAGCGGTTTATGCTTGAAGAGGTAACAGACAGACACACTTTCGCATTTATAATATTAATATGGATCAGCCTGTGATCTTTGCAATCTTTGTAATCTTTGCTAGATTTGCAAGACACATCCATAATTGTGATCCATGTTTATTGCATCTTCATAATTGTGATAGGTAACAAACACAAAGCATTTATTTCAAATAAAACAATTAAGTACAGGCACTTTTCAATCAAGGGGTCGGCCAGTCAGAAAGATGAAGCTACATAGTTGCCCATTCCAAAGAGTAGTAGGTATCTAATCTATGGAGAAGAACGGGCAAGAAACTCCACGGACACTATTTTATATCAAAACTAGCTGTGGGCCACGGCTTCACCCGCGTAAATGTCGGAACCGTGGGAATATCGGTATAAAAAGTAGCCTATATGTTAATCCAGGGTGTCAGCTGCCTCCATACAAAATTATATTAAAATTGGTCCAGCCGTTTCTGCGTGAAGAAGTAACAAACATATAAACACACACAAACTTTCGCCTTTATAATATTAGTGTGATATTGTTTGTTACGTTTACATGTAATAGAGGGCCTATCTTCATCAACCGGGCATAAATTCAGAATCCGGGCTACTAGTGCTGCTAATGACAAATACCAAATAGAAAACTCAAAAACACTTTGTCCCGGGAGTCGAACCCCGGACCTCATGCTGAACAGTAGCGCTTGCAACCACTAGACCAACGAGGGAGTACCTTCTATATTAATAAACCTTCATTTGATATTCGATTGTCTGCATGCCTGGTTCTTCAGGCTTCTGACGACCCGTAGGTAATGACTGTCAAAGATCCACGAATGACAGCCGGGACCAACGGCTTAACGTGCTTTTTGTGACACGGAGGGGTCTTATTATGTAAAGATGGTCACCCATCCACGGACCAACCGCGGCAAGTATAGCTTAACCTGATCGATCGACCCGTGCGGCTGTTATTACTTCGCCACAAGCCCCTTATACTAGCATTTAAACAAGTACAAAATTATTAAGGGACTTCTTTTTTTTTTTTCAGGATGGGATATCATCAAATGCCCCCTCCCGCTCTGGGTGGAGCGGAAGGGAGTGTCAGACTCTTACTAACTAAAACCCACCTGTGTTCCTTCCTTAGCCCTTTATGTTCCGGGCCAGGTTCAGGGTTATTAAGGGGCTTACATGACCTAAAGTGCGGTCACTGTCAGGCGGCGGCATAGAAAAGAAAGAGAAGCGCGATGACACAACGCTGGTAATTTATTGCAAAATATGAAGCAATTATTTAATTACAAAAAAATCTATTGTTTGGGCGAAAAAATTAAAACACTAGTATTTTAGTATGTTGCTTGCAGAATAATCTGACAAAAAATCAGAATTTATTGTATGTAAATGTATGGTTTTTATTGTAAAAAGAAAGTTTTTAGAGGCATCTTCATGATTTTTTTCTATCGTATCAAATTAGTTGTATTATGTTTTAAACACACTCTCTACCTAGCATATCATATATTTTACTGATTTTGTTTACTGTAGTCGATCTTATACTTTTATTGTTTCTAAAACTTGCGTTGTTTGTGTTTAGGTCCTGTAAGCGGTGCGGCGGTGTTTTTTGTGTTTTGTGTGTGTGGTCCTGTGTGGTAGTATATAGTTAAAACATTTTATTCTTCTTAAGGCCGTTCTTAAGATATTTTATTAACGAAATAACTTCACAACAATAGCCGATTAAATAAACCAATAAAAACGTCGATCTCTAATTTCTTCCCACAGACATCCTGTGTTAGATCTGTACCTAGATCTGTTGTATTTATCGATTCTGCGCAGGAGTGGAGTGGCGGCTCGGTTTACCATCCTGCAGATAAACTTAAAGTAAACAATATTGGACGCTGGGTGTGCACAGGGTGTTGGAAAAAAATTGCGCTAGAAGAAAATATTTTATTATAAAGTTTTTTTTTTGTAATAAATTAGCCTTTTTAGATAGATCTTAAATAAAAATAGTTTTAACTCGATTTTTGCCTGAACTGCATGCATGCTAACGATTACAATTTTATTTTTTCTGATCTCCGCACTGATCAGTTGCCGGGTCAACATTAAAAAGAAATAATATTTTAACAACTATTTATAAATGTTTACTTAAATGCGTATCGGAATCCGTAATAAGCGGATCTCCGTATATACTAATAAACGTATTTGATTGCGCATTTACGTTCAGAACCCGCCTGAAACGTTCAAATATTTGTTTATTTAAACGATTACGTATATCTTGGGGATCATTTTGATAGTTTTATTACTTGAAATTCCCGTAAAACGTCTGTGTTTTTAAGTAATTGATGGAGGATATTTCCGTGGCCATTTTGATGGCCGATCCGTTTTATTTTTGGAACCGACATTAGAAAATTTAATTCAAATTAACTGAGACGTTTTTATTTTAGTTGTGACTAGATTCTGCCTGCGACTTCGTCCGCGTGTTTTAACAAAAAAACGTTTTGATATATCGACAATAGCGTAGTTTTATATCAGTTTTTATTTTTTATATCGGATGAGTAGTTTTGGAGATTTCCTCCTACATCCAAACTTACAAACTTTACCTCTTTGTAATATATGTGTAGTTGTAAATATTGTTAGAAGAAGTTTGTATAAAGAGTACCTATCCTTTATATTTTGGCACGTATTGTAAGTTAAACAAAGAACTAATTAAAAATGTCATAATTTTTGACGTATTGATGACATTTCGCTATTTAAAGCAGCGCTATTTTATGCTGTTTATTAAAACTTTTTGCAGTCTAAGTCTTTATAAATTATGAATAACAAACAGTTCTAAAGTTGATAGAGTCTTTTAATTGTAATTTATAATATATTAATTATTAGCGAAGCACTAGTCCATTTTCTTCCTATAATAAATGACTAGTTACTCCCCCTGTCTCATTACTTATAATCTATCCTCATTATTCATTTTAATTTCTACTCTATTGCATTGAATATAACTATCATTATTAATAGTGGCTTTATGTACCATTTACAAATGACATGACAAAACCTACCCTATTTTTTGTTTGTTATCTCAGGTTTTTTTTTGTTCTAATATTAAAGCAATTTATTTATTTTTTTTCATTAAAAAATGTTATCTATCCTATGTTTTGTTTCTTAGATCAGGTTTTTTTTTGTTATAAAATCAAAATAAATAAATAGTTTTTTTATTCAAAAATATATTAAGATTTCTAGCAATAAGAACCACCTGAATCAATGAAGTTCCTCTATAAATACAAATTAACATATCAGTCACACCCTGTATAGGTAACACTAGTAATGACGTCAGAAATCGAACAATATGGGAGCACCTCGGCAGAGCGTGTCCCACGCCGTATAGCAATAACCGTTATTTGCTATCTGTACCTATGATCAGCAAATATACTTATTAAATAAGTTCCTAGTAGTACTGTACTAGGAATTTATTTGATTGGCATTCGAAAATAAATTGGTATATCCATTGCCTTTGTTTTTTGTAGATACCTGTAATTATTGAGGTAAATGATACAGTTACTTTATCCTGGATATTAAATGATTTAAATTGATGTAAATGTTGTAGTAGGTACTTGCCTAAATCTTGCATTTTACACTATCAAGAAATGTCCGAGTTTGAAAATATTTGGCTTTGCCGTCATTTGGTAAAAACTAATCGGGCAATCAAGAGAAACAATTGACAGATTCTGAAAAGTTTAAAATATACATAGACTGCTAAAAACATAACCCTTCAATGTGGCATTGCCGTCGTCGGCTAAAAACTAATCGGACAATCAAAGAAACAACCGAGAATCGGTTTCCAAAACTTCTGTTATTATACCTAGTTACAAGTAACAAGTCAAGTTGACAAATGCGAAAACTAGAAATTGGCGAGTTTATACTGCCCGTTTGTTGACATAGCCCTGAATGACAGCTGTCAATATTAATGGAATAATCCTAATTGACCAACTGAAAAGTCACCGTATGTACCTACATACCTATTACTAAAGATTATAATTATGGAAGTTTGAAAGGTGTAAGTACACCAGGTTCTATGGCAGGTTTTTTTTTAACTCAACCCCTTAATAGCTGGTCAAACAGAGATCAAAGTCGCAGTCTAACTAGTGTATATTCTTAGTATGTTTGTATCTATGTCTCCTACATCAATAAATTTCTTCACAACATTCGAAACAGTGTTTAAGCGATTACAACATATGGTTGGAGTATCATCGTTATTTAGATCAAAGTTTATGCTACATTGTGTTACAAAGTATTCTGTATTAACAAGCTGTGTTATTGATATTTCCTTGCTTGGGTAATAATTTCAAAGGGCAGACGATATTAAGAGTATTCACTTTAATAAAATGACTGACTTCTTTGACGTTTAATACCTTAAAAATAAATGCTGTGATTGTATATTGCTCTCTTTTTGTCATAAAAATAATATGGACGGATACAAAAAAAGGTGGAGACAAATCCTAAGAAGATTAAAAAAATATATTTATAGTTTTTGAGTTCGAATTTAAATAAAAACTTAAAAAAAAAGAGATGACAATAAATTAAAAACGGAATGATATCGGTACAAATTATTTGTCGGTAGCTTACTTTGTCTTTGTTAACTAAGTTAGGCTAAGTTACAATACAGGTGAAAGCAACTAAGTTACATGAAATGATGTTCATTTAAGTAAGTAAATCTTCTAAGAAACTTTTACAAGTCAGATTCCTGGTCAATATTTTAAAACTAGATGGCGCCGCGTGCTTATATTTTCAAGTTTAAAATAACAGAATGGGTCAATATTTTAAAACTAGATGGCGCTGCGTGCTTATAATATTTTCACGTTTAAAATAAAACGGTGTAAATCATGAGAGTACATCATTATTTTAGCTTGTACGTATAATAGGTACAAGAAGGTACTGCTGAACATAGGCCTCAGATAAATCAGTGGTCTTAGTAACATTGTTATACCTACTTACTAAGTATGTTAAAAGATGTTGGTCAAAAAAAGGGGTGTCTACAGAGGTGACGACTAACAGAGTATGAAGAAAAGGACATGTTACGTCGACTGCAAGTACTGCAACTAAATTGTGATGAGGGTAGGAGACTGATGATGAGGACGGTGGTTAAAATCTTAGAACAATTAAAGACATCTAAAGAACACAGGAAAAAAAAATGGCTATTAGAATAGGTACCTACTTAATGCAAACTATGACGGGCTATAAGATAGTGCAGGGGAAGTGTGATTTTTTCAGCCTTAATTTAATATGGTAGGTAATGATTTTAATTTGATTCTCATTTTAATATAACTTAGTAGGTACTGATTTTGCACTAGTATCTATTTAGTGATGGCAAATGCAACCACTAAAAAAAAACTGACGGTCGCGTTCGAAATAATATATATATTTAGTTAAATACCTAAATACTATATATTTTAAACGGGACCGGCTGTTTTTTTTATATTTCAAAAGTAACACAGCTATAGCTTATTTCAATAAAAATTTAAGCTAAAATGATAGCTTTTTAATACTAAATAACCAGGCTTAATTAAAAGCGTAAAATATTCCTTGCATTTCCGTTGATCTGTTTTCTCCATAAGTTGGTAAGTGCTTACGTATCAGTACTTATGAAGTTGTTACCCCTTAGGTACTTACAAATCTGAGTTATCCCTATTAAGTAGAAGTTTAGTATATTCCTACTTAGTAACCTACATATTTTACTAAATATACTGTAATTTACAAAAAAAAAATGTATTTTAAAGAAACTTAGTAAGTACTACTTATCTCACCGTTGATTTAAAAAATTAAATTCCCATCTTATTATAAGTAGGATCTATTATCACAAAAAAAAAATTGTGTCGTCTCATCGACAACGACTTCTAATTATTATTTTTATATTTTAGTAATAATAGCTTGGCATTTCATCACAAAATTAATGTGTTTAAATTAACACCTAATTAAATAAAGCAATATAAAATTTAGGTACAAACTATCAATTCAACTTTTTACACTTAAAAATACAGAAACCAAAATTTTAATAATTCAACTTTTTGCACTTAAAAATACAGAAACGATTAAACAATCGTATTCATTAAGTAGTTGAACTTATCGTTAGTTAAAAATGGCTTGGCTTGTTAACAATATTGAAATAGTAGTGTTCGCAATAGGTACCTACATTGAAACCTAAGCAATAAAAATTATTCTCTCACAAGGGAAAAAACAAGACATTTCACGACAACAATGGAAAAATCTCACATTATCACTTATTCGTGTTATTCGATTCACTGTTAATCGATACTGTTTAGAATCGATTAAGTTTTTGCTGGCATTCTAATTAGTATTAACTGTAATTGATATCGTTGGAAAAACACTTGTATGGGACTTTATTCAATATTCATTATTCGTTTATTATACGAAGGGCTATTTGAATATTGCGTTTTTTGCATTTTAACACCAGTGCATAATATTTCCTGATGTAATCGGACCGGAATAGTTAGTCTTATCTTTCAATTCAAGCCAATAATATAAACAATTTCTTTATAAAATATTTTTTATTCTCTGTATTAAAAAGCGACCACCTCTTGTCACAAAAATAATATAGTCCCAAAATGTTAATAATTATGATATCGCTATTATATTAGTATAATAATTATAGGACAAAACAGTTCTGTTTAACTCAACAGTAGGCAAAACTCCTGGGGTCAACGACCGCGGATGCCATCTGTGCCAGAATCATTTAACTTTACCTACCCACTTAATTTTGTAGATTCTCTATTTTAATTATTTTTATTAATAATTAAACCACAATAAGTTTTTCGTGAATTTCTGAAAATCATCTTTGTCATTGTTTGAGCTGTAATTAAATTTGTCTTGAGGTTAAATATAAAATAAAAATACGTAAGCAGGTAACATGTTACTTTGTTCCCTGTTTTGATTT
Organism: Luperina nickerlii; assembly: GCA_963855955.1. Lineage (NCBI taxonomy): Eukaryota > Metazoa > Arthropoda > Insecta > Lepidoptera > Noctuidae > Luperina > Luperina nickerlii. The sequence goes on along the minus strand of OY979682.1, from coordinate 18,701,296 downwards.
CTCATTTATCAGTCCTTGGGTTCTACCGTAGATACTAAGATATAATTATTATTTAAACCAATTGGACTTTGGCAAATAATAAATTAGACAAGACCCACCACAATCATTTCTGTCTTGATTTCTAAAATTTTATCACAGAATTTATTATTGCAGACTATGAAATCATAAATTTAGCTATAGCGCAATAATTATAGTTTTTCTATTCTAACGGAAAGCTTTTCCAAAATTCCTTACTTTTGCTAAAAAATACTTTTACTAAAATGGGTCAACGAAGTAGGTATATTTTTGTATTATTATCTTCATTCCAATATAACAATAGTCAACTACAAAATCCAGCCAACACTTAGGCACTTCTCAATCCGGCTTTTCCAAACCATTGCTCAACTTGACCACTCAATTAAAATCAACTTTACACAACACAGGAGTACAATTTAAGTCCTAAAGCCTCTTCAATTTGAACCCACAAAATCTACGAAAGAAGATTGTAAGGTGAGAGCACCAACAATCGTCCAATCAATCACGGAATCATCCGAATCGTCGCTCGCCGGCAAGATACCGTCGCATCGCCACAGATAATTTTTTAAACTTTCGATTGCAATTGATCATTTGATTTACCGATCGACTCCACTATGTGCTCTATTTCCAACTTTTTATTTTTTAATGAGAAATGCATTCTTCGAAGATGTGTTGAGCAATTTTTATTATTCGTTTTAACTAATTTATTGTTCAGAGTTTTAGTTTTAATTTAATGTGTGGCGGCATGATCATTAAAGTTTTGCCAGGTTTAGGTAAAATTGTTTTTTTTCCGCTAGTTGGATTTGACTGGCTACTAAAATGTTTTGTTCGTTTTGTCGTAAATTATTGTGGTGCTCAGTTGGCCTAAATCTTGTTCGAACTTAGAAACAATGTTGTAACAGTGAGACAACTTTGCCAGTCTTATAAGATTTTTATCTTATTGACACTTGGGATTTTTCTGAATCACATTTCAAGTCACCACAAAAAAATCACACTTCCCCTAATTAGAACAAGCATAAACACTTAATTTACTAAAACTTACGTGTATTCTCAGATGAAACTTGTAAAATCACAATTATTCAATGTACGTCCACATATCACTTCTAAGTCAAAATACTTCACAAGAACTGTTTTTCAAAATTGTGGTCCAGTATCACACGCACTCGTAACAATATTGTCACTAAATTATAAAAGCGAAACACAGTCAGCTACGCCCAAAAATAATCTTAAGTCCGTGCGAAAACAAAACAAAAACATGACACAGTGTACACAAAACTCAAGTTCACAAACAGCCGGTACGGAAGAAAAAAATAATTAAATTAATTAGAAATCAGTGCGAGATTATCGACAGTTTACAATCACAATCGATTATCGGACAAACGGTTTCGATCCGATTAGTTATTATTACGTAAGGTGATCCTGATCGCGGAGCGCGGCGTGGCGGCGGGCGCGCGTCGTTGGCGCGACACACGACTGCAGTGCGATCCTTCGGACGAAGCCCCACCAACTCTACGCGCATCTGAGGCTCACTCCTTGGCGCGGCCCCGCCCAGTGGGACGCCACTCGGTAGCTAAGATGACCGTCTCCCTCTTTATCACTCGCGCTCTGTTCCACGCTTCTCGTCCCGTTCCCCCGCGGCGACAGTGGGGCGCGCCAATAGGATCGGTTCGGCGGATCGAGTCGAGACGATGAATCGAGATGTGTACTTAGGTATCACTGCACTAGTCCTTTTGTTGTAGTCGATAATAGGATGCGCTTTTTTGCGGCGCGATCGACTGCCCGCTTCTTGGACCGCTCGGCGGCTGTTTGTGTTGCCATTCATTTGTTTACATTTACTCTACTGCTTCCACTTGTGACCACAACAAACACGCCTACCTGATTTTTTCTGTCTGTTAAAAATGTATTGATCAAGCTCCACGCCTTGGGTGCTACTCAAGTGCTACTACATTATCATACATGCTCTCTATAGTACCTACATCAATATTTTTCTGCACTTTTTAGGTAATCTCTGGCGATTAAAAAAACATGACGCTTGATTTTTATTGCACTGTCAATATTGGCGGTTGAATAGAATAAGAAAGGGGGATCCGATATCGGGCATCACCTTGAAATAATCGAAAGTGCATGAACACAACTGTAAGGGCAAGACGCGTAGGGTGATCGTCTCATCGTCGGCAGGGGTGGGTGAACTCCGTAGGGAGCCGATGTAGGTCAGTTTTTGTTTCGCGCCACCCGAAATTCGGTTACTAGGTTCATTCGTGTTTCGTTTGGGTATTAATCTTTAACGGGGCCAATAATTGGTGCTTTTACCTCACTTTTTGGCGATAACAGAAAAAGGTTAAATTGTCAAATATTATAAATAAAGAAAAACTGCATAGGTAATTAAGGTAATTGATAATATTATTAATTTATACCTTTTTGTATTCTGCATCTAACTTTACCAGACAACATAAAACATTTTTTTAAATGATTAATTTACGTAATATACAACTTGACACAAAAAAGGAATTTTGAGGAAGAAAATCTCTCTAGGTAGGTATATTATTATTTATAAAGGTAAAATTAGAAAATCAAAGCCATTCTTCAATTTAAAAAATCATTATGTTAGGTACTTTTTAAAACAAAAATATTCTTACCTACACAGTTCCGTGCGAAGAAAATAGAAATAAGTGAGTTGCGTTCCCCTCGCCGCTAGATGGCGTTGAGCGGCGCTTTTCCTCATTTTCCTTACATTTTCCGAAGGTTCCGACCAAGGGGATGGATGAAACGTTTAGTAGAAGTTGTATGGTTCTTAAGATGGATGAATTTACTTAATTTTGAAAGTTAGACGTGAGTTTTCGGGTAAAAAAATATATTTAAAGTCGTGTTTTATTTTGGTTGGACACGTTTTGAAAAATCTGTGTTGTCTGTGTTTTTTTGGATTTTGTGTGTTTTAAAAGGAAATTGGTTTTGTGATTGAAAGTGCTTTACAGTCGTCAAATAAACGCTTCATTTTATTTTCTGATTCGTGAAATTAAGGTTGGTATCGTTTACTAAACAATATTTTTTTTGTATGGAGAAAAACATTTTTCCGAATAGAGAATTAGTTCTTGTATGGTTAAGCAATTAATTAGTACATTTTTACGATTTGTGTAGCGGTGCTAAAGAAATACTTTGGTACCTATTACTTTGGACAGGCCTGACGGGCCGCTTGATAGAAAGTGGTTGCGTCGCCTATAGCATCAAGGGGTTGGTGATGGATTTACTACGTCATGAGGCAAAGTTGAAAATACTATATCCGTAAGGCGCTGGTTCAGATCCGGCTCGAAGGACCACAATTATTTCTGGGTTCGCAAGGTGTCGATGTTTTTGAGGTGAAACAAATGTTTATATTGAACACTATTTATAAACTCGTTTTCAAACTGTTCTGAATGCTACAATGTTAATGAGATGTTGATGAAATGTTTGGATATACCCGGCTAACGCGGTAGACAAAAGTGCAATGAATCTAATATAAAATATATTCTATGAAGTAATAAAATTAGGGAACATCTCGTGTACCTACCAGTTTTTTCACCATACTATCAAGTTTTATTATTTCAAACCATGTACATACTGTCTGTCTGTCTCACATCATCGTCGTCTGTCAAATTTATTTAATAGTTTTTCAACTTTATTGCTAAAGCATAAGGTTCAAAGTTGATTGGGAAAATTTGACAGTTTCGGGTAGCTTGATGTGCTGGCGTCTGTACCTATTACTTGTTTTAATTCATTAAGTGTTAGTATCTGCGCATGATGCAGTGCATGCTGTGCTCCTCTATAAGTAGGTAATGAAGTGTAATGTAGGCAAAATAAATTGTAAAGTAACAATGTACTCATTGTTGAAAATACGTAATAATAAATCAGTAAAAACATTGGTTAAGGGGGGGAGGGCAGTGGGTCCTTCCATAGTCTTCGATAACCAGTTCATTTTAGCCAGCCAAGCCCATACCTAATCTAATATTTCTGTTTCCATGTCCTACAATAGTCCTACACCAACCGGGGTTGTCCGAGATTGCACTTGTATAGTGCGAACAGGGATAATCGTTGGTCGGTGCCTCATTAAATTAAAAACGTCTAACGGGCCTCTGCGAGTTGGCTTCAGCCCATCGTATGCCTACCAAAGGACCGGAACCCCAGGGTTTCGAGATATGTAAAGACATAAAAAATAAGTTATTACAAATACCTTTGTAGATGCTTGGTATAAGTATATGGCTAGGTGCGTAGGTAATGTATTCTTTATAAACTGAAACAACTCTTTTACTCACATCTATGTATTTATTTAAAATTCAAAGTCCTGACTGACTGATATATCAACGCACAGCCTAAACCGCTGGCCATAGAGACATGAAATTTGGAGGGTGTGTTCTTTGTAAAGAGTAGGTATCCACTATGAAAGGGTTTTTTGAAATTCTACCCCAAAGAGGGTGAAATTTCACGCGGACGAAGTCGCGGGCAGAAACTAGTTAAATAGTAAAAGTGTATAATGCTGATTCGGGTTATTATTATAGACTAACTCGCCTGCGTGAAGGTCACAAATCATCACAAGGGAACGTAGGTACCTACTACTTATCGGTATAAAAGCAGTCCTAACCCAGGTTATCGTGGTCAGCGGGATTGTCCGAAAGGGTTACCGCTGGCCCGGAACATAAAGGGCTAAGGAAGGAACACGGGTGGGTTTTAGTCAGTAAGAGTCTGACACTCCCTTCCGCTCCACCCAGAGCGGGAGGGGTAATTTGATGATTTCCCATCCTGAAAAAAAAAACCCATGTTATCGTCTGCCTGTGTGTCAGTTTCATCTGTTCAGTCCATAAGGCGTGAATAGTAACAGACAGAGTTACTTTCGCATTCATAATATTAGTAAGGATAAGTGGGTGTGTGGGGCTTTTTAAAAGAGTAACCGTCGAGTTTCTTTCTGGCTTTTCTCCATAGGAAAATGTCTTGAGGAAAGTTTTGAGTATGAATGTCGATGGCTATAAAAGTAGGGGAAGACCAGAGAAACGATGGATGGACTGTGTGAATGATGATATGGTTAGAAAGGGGGTGAATGTCGGGATGACGACTAATAAAGAAGTATGGAAGAAAAGACACATTGCGCCGACTGCAAAGAAATCGGGAAATGGGCTGGAGAGTGATTTTAACTCAAACTCAAAGCATTTTTTTTTTTTAATTTAAAATGGGTTTGCTCTTGACTCTAATCTAGGTCACAGATGACACAGACAAAGTCTACGATGGAGTGAGCTTACCCAGAAGAAGCCTGTTCACTCTTACTTTGAATAGATTCGGGTTGTATGCACTCGGAAACACAAACGCAGGTAGAGAGTTCCACTCTTTTGCTGTGCGCATTATAAAGGACATTTGAAAACGCTCAGTGCGAATTGGTGGAATAGCAACTAGGCAGGGATGGTAACTTGCAATGCGTCTGGATGTCCGAAGGTAGAAGGGGGCCGGTGGAATGAGGTCGTGGAGTTGTTGGGCACACTCTCCGAAGCATTTATTTCAATTAAACCATATACAGGCACTTTCGAATTGTCAAGAAGTCGGTCAGTCAGAAAATATGAAGCTAGTTGCCTATTCCAAAGCGTAGGTACCTATGGAGGAGAACGGGCAAGAAACTCCATGGACACTTTATGAGTAGGTACACACAATCAGAATCATATTGAAGGATATTGTTAATCCATTGCTTCATACGTTCGAGAAATTTGTTTGTTTACAACGTCAATAACGTAATGAATGTTGTTGAACTGTCAAAAGAATCTGTAAAAGCCATTGTTACTGATAGTGTGTAACTACAATGCGTGCCACGAAAGATGAGACTTGACCCCGCCTCCCTCGCTCTTTCCGCCGCCCCTATGACGTCCGGTCCCGTCCCGCACTCAGACCTCATACCGCTAAAGATACCTAAAATCGTGTACTGCGCATGTCAAACCACGTGGTATGTCAAGTCTCATCTTTCGTGGCACGCATTGTACCTGCAATTACCTCGCTAGTATGGATATATTGGGGCCTACGTCACCGAATAGCTATGGTGGCGGTTTCCTTATTTAGGTAGGTAATGAAAGTAATATCGTTTTAAAAAATTATCCTACTTACATAAAACAAATCTTTCCGTCTCAATCTATTCAAAATTACATCGAAAACAAAAGAAGAAATTAAGATTCATGAAAATTGTGGCAAAATAATTGCGCCTGAGTCGATCGTGCGAACGCAATTATTTATAGCTCGACGCTCACGAAAGCAATGTGGCGACATGCGACTAGCGCGGATGGAGCGGATAGCGGAAAATATTGTTAAAAACGGGGTTTCGGTAAAACTTATATGTAGTGTTGCCCAAATGCAAGACCAAGACAAGACCTTAGCCAGTCTTGGTCTTGGTCTTGCGTCAATACACCTGGTCTTGGTCTTGGTCTTGGTATTGCGCTCTCAGTCTTGGTCTTGGTCTTGGTCTTGCAGCAAGAGTCTCGCAAGTCTTGCGAGACTCTACTACTTAGACTAGACTACATTCAAATACCTATTAGTCTATTGCTCAGGGTCGGTCATCTGGCGGCGAGATGGGCGGACGACATTGTTACCATCGCGGATAGAACCTGGATAAGGTTGACACAGGGGCGTGGGGAATTACCCTTGCCTGTATTGCACAGGCCTCCACCAATGTCAGACGGGAATGGCCAGGTGTTCCCGGCCATTCCCGTAGCCCCCCAGCCTGGGGGGCATGCGGGGCCCGCCAGCCTGGGGGGCATGCGGGGCCCGCCAGCTAGGCGGGCATGCGCCGGGAGGTTCGTGGAAGTAAAGGCTGAGCCAGTTTCCCATGGCCCTCCCATCACGGCGATGTGGGAACACCGCTGAGTTTTAGTGGGTATACTGTCGGTGTCATTCCGAGACAGGAGTCCCACATACCCCGTCTCGTCCCCCGCTAGCGGGAATGTGTAATGCATTTCTCAGCGCCAAAAAAGAAATTGGCGTGAGGAATGGGGAATGGCAATTGTAAAGAGAGGTTTATGCTCAGCAGGGAAAGATGATGATGATCTCTCGGTGTAACTTTTTCAAGGAATTATGCTTCAAATACCGCTAACGCTTGCTCCCATGGTTTACACCACACCATATAATTGCGGGTCGGTTAGCAAATTGTATTATTTGAACATCATTGTTATTGTCATTGGGCAAGTCTAGATTAATGGAGTTTTCTTAATTTCGTTCTGAACCGTAATTGTAACTAACTTTTGGTAATAACTGGATCTTTGCTTTGCTAACTTTGAGATCTTCCTAAGTGTAGCTAGATATTGCTGACTTTTGGCTGATATTTAGCACATTGCAGTCCACTGTTGGAGACAAGGTTTTTCTAAAAGAATGTTAGGTTTGGACTCCCATTATGACCTGTCTAAGTCGGGCAGTTTTATTGGGGTTTCTATTTAGAAACTCAGGCGTAGCAGGAAGAGTATGCAAAAGGTTCGCCCCTTACTTGACTGAATGCCCCTGACTTAAACAGAATATTAATGGCGAAATGTGGGTTTTCTTTACATACCTACCTATGCCTACCTCTTCAAGAATACAGGCGTGATGTTATGCTATGATGTGTCGACTCTTGAACGTCTTCTTGGTTTAAAATATGCTTAAATTGGAGGGTAATTTTATAGTTCCATTTGAATTTAAGGCTCCTGCAAACAGGCGCGAGGCGCGACGCGAATCGCGCGCGACAATAAGGCACCACTCGTTGCACGACTTGCGGAGCCTGTGTCGCGCGCGATTTTATCGCGTGTCGCGCCTGTTTGAAGGAGCCTTTAATGGGTTTATTCTAGAGATATTACTGTCGTCCTTAGTTTAGAAATCTGTATACAGAGTGAGCCTTTAATTATTAAACATTCTGCTATAAATGCATTTATACTCTTTCCATTTCTCCTTATTACTTATTTACCTACATAGCCAGCAACTCCCAACACACCTGGATCTACCTGACTTGCACAAACATTTCTTAAACAAACGCATTGCTTAAACAATCAAACCTTTGAATATCAGAGTTTTAAGACGGAGCTACAATGGCTGAATGTAAACAGTGAATAAGGGGTGTCTCTCCGATATTAAAAACATCTGTTCCGATCCCTCCGATACCCTCCCACGAGGAAGGGTTGAAGCGAATTGTTGTGGACGTTCTTTTGGTTTTAAAAATATTGAGGAATTTAATTTTTTGAGGAGTAAGTGTTAGGTATCGCAGTAGGGCCAGACGGAGATGGCGATCTTTCATAAAGATTGGTCCTTGGCAGCTCTAGACAGAGAGATGTGGAAAGAGAGTAGCGAGGCCTATGCCCAACAGTGATACATTAACGGCTAATAAAATAAAAAAGGTATTGGATAACAAAACTGCTTGCTTAAGGTCATAGCACACGTATCAAATCGGAAAGGGATCGTCGTCGTATCGCCTTTCGCCTCGCCGTCAAACAGGCGTCAACCTAACGTAAGCACGTAACCAAAGTGGATCAGAAGCTCTGATACGTCGACTCGGCCACGGCTAGGCGACGACGCCGCGGTTACCGCTTGCCGACTGCTGGTTGATGGTGCAGCAGGCAGGCAGGAGGGGTGAGAGGGGCAAGGGTGGACGAAGAGATATAAGCGCGGGGATGACGAGTCATAACGTACCGCACCGCGGTTCCTGAGCTTGTCCCGAGGCGAGGCGATTAGTTACAATTCCGATTAGTGTGCGTTGCAGTATTGAGTTTTATACAAAGAAATACTGAACGGCGCGAGTTGATACGATGCTGATCCCTTTCCGGTTTGTTTTTTTTTGTGCTATGTATGACCTTTAGCTGTGAAATGTAGAAGTAGATTGTGACAGTTTAAAATTTTCTAAAAAAGGTTTAGGTTTGAAAAGATTAACCAATCTGCAAGTTTGGTAGTGGGACTAACTGCCCAAGGAGTGACAGGATTAGTCACTTTGTTAGTTAGATAAAAGTTACCACTTGATAGGATATTAAGAAATTAATTCCTAAGTAGCTACTTAGGTAGTAAGTTCTTAATATGTTAGTATCATGTATCCTATCAAGTTTATACGAAACTCCTTAGCCTTAAATCGCTAATAAATAAGTACTAAGTTTCTCTGGCAAAACTTTTTAAACTTACCCCAAACATATCCCCTCTAATCGTACTCCGGAAATCAGAAAGTGAACGCTAAAAAGCAGAAAAAAAAACGGTAACGGAAAAAATCCCTTCTTATGCAAATAACTCCTCAGAATTTACGTTTGATTTTAGCGGCCCGTCGCGTCCGAGTGTTGCTTTATTAATTATTAATTTCCAAGTGATTTATTAGCATTTTTTTTGTTCGAAACGATTTATGAAAAATTCGGAATTCCGAATGGCACCTATTTTTTCTGACGCGCCTTTCAAAGGGTTACGAATGTTTCTCGACTTTTTCGTTCAATAGAATTAATTAGCGCGAAAGAAAATCGAGGTTTTTTGAAGTGTAAATTGTCCTTTTGTTTTTTATATTTCTGTAATCAGAATTCCGGATTGGGTTCGTTTGGAGTTGATAGAAGGATTTCTGAATTTTTACTTTGTGTTATTGTAGGGCTTATTATTATTTAAATATTTTTAGATATATTTTATTCGTGGAATAATATTGACAACTGACAGTTCTAGTATGGAAAAACTGTCAAAAATCCAAAATTTATTCTCAGGGTAAGACTTGTAAAAAAAATTTGGTGAAATGCGCCCGAATCATTATTCATTGTAAGCATTACAAGCTAATTAATTTATCTGTTTTTTTTGTCTCTCTCTCTCAATTTTTTTAAGGGTAGTACTTATTATACCTGCCATGATATTCTATTAACCTATATGGTCCTCATATGGCCTGACGAAGATTATGTTTGGACTAAAAGAGCCAGTAAAACCTCTGAGTTTGTTTCATTCTTTCTTCTCAGAGTAGTCAAATGGGAAACACCGAACTTATCTAGTCTTAAAAACATAATTTAATTTTGAGGTGTTAATGAGTTTTTTTTTTAACAAATTTACAGAATTAAATATCGGCTTCACAACACGCGATTGAATATTTTTTTTCATTCACTAGAGGTCGTTCAAGTGTTTAGCATCGATCCTTCTTAATAACCAGTACAGAAGTTCCGTCTTGTTGTTTCTGATTCGTATTTATCATCTAGAATCGACTCGCTCAGTAGTTATAAACAAACTTTTTCCTCAATATTGAACAAAGCACTACCAGACAATACAAAGATCATTCAATCTGCTCAAACCAGCTCGGTTCGTAACCAGTTCTGGTACATCGTCACCCTTGTTCTCCAGACAATGTCGGCCACGTGTTGGGGGACAATAGTCACCCACTACTGGCTGCGCATAGGTGGACAGTGTGGGATGGGGGACGAGAGACCAGCGGACAAAGGCTTTACATCCTTCGAAGGTGGTTTTGTTTTTCTTTAGTTTTGTTTTTGAAGTGAAAACTTCTTTAGTTGCATTGTGCATTTTTTGATATGGGTAAAAACCATTGAACTCGCGACGCTGTTACCGTAACCGACACCGCGCGTGCTTTGTTTATAAGACGATTAAAATTACACACGTAATTGTTCAAGTTTTCACTTCAGTCGGCATTGCCGGGGTGCCACTGTTTTTTTGTCTCACTTTTGCGTGAAGGCCTCCTTTATTTCTTTAACTTCTGATCAAGCTGTTCCATTTTTGGTAAGCTAAAGGCATTATTGGTCAAAAAGTGTGCTAAATTTTCAGTTTACGATAATCATTGAATTCCAAGTTAGTCAGTTATGAACGAAAGTTTTTGTACTTAAAGAAAAGTTGATAGGATGAAACCAAAATTTTTTGGTGCAGTGACGAATCCTTTTAGTCAAATTTTCCGACTTAAAGTGTATTTGGCATTAGCAAAACAAAAGCGTGTGAATGTGGTGATCAATGCTTGTTACAGAAGTAACATGCGTTGATCTCCACACCCCTTTACTTTACGTTGGGACAGATTTGACCTCTCAAGCTACGCTAATGAGACACAATTGATTTTCTATTTTATCGTACGTATCGTACTTTTACCTGTCTTAAATTATGAACCAAGAGGTGTAAACAACTAATCGGGTTTCTCCTTCCATTGATATTCCCAGTTTATATCCCATAGTTGGAAAGGCGCCATGGATTAGATTACCGTCATCGGTGAGCTACCTTCCTCCATTTATTCGGGGAAGTGAAGGTGCTATGGATATCAATGTGCGATTGCCAAAGCCAGAGAGAAATGTGTACAATGGTTCTTGAGTTACTGCTATGTGGCTTTTGCATATAAGTAGCTGAATGATGGAAGTATTCCTTGTTGAACAGATGCGAACTTCATAGACCATAGGTCATCGTTTTGATACCATCAGTCATTAAAATATTTTTCATAAATAAAAACCTTTCTCAATGGAAAATTATTACAACATATTAAGGATAGGATATTAGGATCTCAATAAATCACCATCAAAATAATATCTAGTCTTCAAGTCTCCAATTCTCCATGTCGCCTAGAAGACATGAGATTGTCCAGAAATATGCCTCCTCGTGGGCTCATCATCGTCTGCTTAGCCCTTACTCAACGATATTGGGGTCGGCTTCCAGTCTAACCAGATGCTGCTGAATACCAGTGCTTTACATGTAAAGAGTGCTCCATGGAGCAACCGATTATCTGACTTCCACAACCTAGTTACTGCTCCTCTTTTGTTCATCATCCATCTATATTGTGATCGTTAATTGTTTCAACATTACACATACATACAAGTCATTGTGACGTAGCGAGATTAGCTTAAAAATCGCTTCAGCTTATTTCTCAGGCCGCAGCCTAACATCAAAGCAGCTACCGTCTTCTGTTATAAGAATTCTGTTCTTACATTAATTATTTATGAGTCGTGAAGTCTTTATTACTGACGTCCATCGTCATATGCTAATACTCGCTGCTAGATCAGAATTATTGTGCTTCTATAGCGGTCGAATACCTATTTCTGGCCATATATATTTTTTTCGGAAGAGAGCAGTCGAGGTTCAGTGGTAACGGCAGTGACCTACGAGTGATAGGTCGTGGGTTCGAACCCCGACAGGTGTATCACTTTGTGTGAATTATTTCATCACCACTGCTCTCTAAACGTTGAAGGAAAACATATCCCCTCATATCTTATTTTATGTTACCAATAACCTTAAAAAAATATCTACACAACAAAAATCTAAGAAATACAATTCAATAATCCATGTCTCTGAATCTTTGATAGCCACCATATTTGTCACAGAGTAGTGCCAGATGTAGAGGCTACATGTAATGTTTTGTATCTGTGGCTGGACCATTGTGTACTGTGGTCAGACCACACAGGTGGTCAAATGTTAGTGTTTACTTATATCTGATGGGCGTTACTTGTGATGTGATGATTGCTGGAATTAAGTGGTTTCCTAACAGGTGTTAGGATTTGAGTTTTTTGTTTGTAAATGACGATGGAGTTTAATACATGACTTGTGTATGTAATGTAAACAGAGTTCGTCACTGAATTTATGGGACAGTTGTTTTTCTTTTGTTTTATAAACGGAATTAATGATAACTGCTTTTATTTCTGTAAGTAGGTTTGTATGTACAAACATTTTTACACGTCAATTATATTTTTAAAACTAGATGAGGTCGGGGTTTCCTATCTGACTACTCTGAGAAGAAAGGCCGAAACAAACTCAGAGGTCACACAGTCACAGTCGCTTTTAGGATCCAGACATAATCTTGGTCAGATCATGTGAAGACCATGTAATGAGTCTGTATTTATTTATTTATATATACTTTATTGTACACCAGAAAATACATAACAAAAAAAATACGATTATGAATACAAAACATACAATGGGCGGCCTTATCGCTTTCTGCGTTCTCTTCCAGGCAACCTTGGAATGAAGTTCTGTCTCTATTTTCTGTTGTCCTTACTAAAAACAAAATAATGATTTACAAAAGGGATTGACGATTTTTGTATGGAGTCTACTTTTGATTTTTTTTCATACAGATTTCATACGGGGGCTCCGTATGAAATCTGTATGAAAAAAAAATCAAAAGTAGATAGGGGCAGCGAACAGATATGCCACGAACCTTTAAAGCCCTTTTTTGGGGTACTAAATAATTAGGTATTAAAACAGAATTTTATGTTATTCTTGCTATCACCAATTATATGACAGTAGAAATATTTGAATCAAGCTATCTTTTTTTTTTACTGGCCTGCGCTGTCCCACTCCTGGGCAAAGGCCTCCCTCCACACCTTCCATCTTTCGCGAGCCCGTGCGTTCTCCCTCCAGTTTTGACGGAACCTATCCAGCTAGTCCCGCCATCTCCTACGTGGTCTGCCGCGACCTCGCCTCACTATCTCAGGGCACCAAATTTGCGCTATTTGGGCCCACAGTTCGTCCGGTATGCGGCAGACATGTCCTGCCCAGTCCCATTTAAGTTGAGTAGCCTTTTGAGCCACGTCAGCCATCTTTGTTTCGGAGCGCAGTATTGTGTTTCGAACACGATTCGTTAATTTAACGCCTAGTATACTGCGCTCCATTGCTCGTTGGCAGACCTTGAGTTTGGACTTCTGGATGTTAGTGAAGGACCAAGTTTTATTACTAAAAATATATAAAAAATATCTATTTGTGTTCTCTGTACCAACAATACCCTGTTACCTATTATCGAAATGCACATCTCGGTTTCGTAAGGGTTGAATATTCCTGTACCGCACTTACAATCATAACCCTACGTATGACTTACAGCTTATATCAAACAGCGTAAAGATCATATTTGTTTGTCGTGAGTGTATGTTTAAGTTGGTTGTTCAATATTTACTGGCAGACAAAGTACTTACCGAAATTGTACTCTTTCACAATAGCTCGATATCTTAGGACTATGTATGTATGTCAATACATACATACTCCAAAGATATCAAGCGAGTATTTTTACGACATCTGTTTTTATGTGTTTTTAGCTTCGGATAAGCGTCTTAATGTCATAGTCGTCTTATGAATGTTGACTATATATGCGAGATTAGTATGATTAACGATTTCATCAAATCCTAGGGTATATTAAACAAAGAAAATTATGTATGAAAAGAAGAATGAGACTATAAACAACCTATTTTGTCTCTTTAATTTTCTTTTAGTTAGAGATAACAAGTGGTTCAGAAAAACTATAAAAGTTCCAGACGAAGAATTATGGAATGTCAACCTTCACCTTTGAGTTTGCCATAATCCTATTTTTGTTTCTGATGTTTATTGATGGAATCATTAATTAATTACCTAACTAATTATTATTAAACATAATAAAATATTATTATATTTAAATTGTCATTCTAATTCAATTAAGTATCCTTTTCACTCAACGTAGGCTGAAATTTCTGCAGTCAACTGGTTTCTCAAAACAGTGAATTCCCGATAAATTATTCAACGTATTGTAGATACCGCTGACCGTACCCATAACCATAGTCAATAATCGTTAATGTTCCTAAAACACCATTGAACCAGTCCCCTGCTCAGCCCCCATGCTTTATGAGGAGTCGTTCACCGCTGACGCATTGTTTTACCACAATCACCATAATTAATTAATCAACATTATTATATTCTTCAAAAAATTGCCCTCGAATTGACGGATACATGTGAAATGAGTTTGGCATAGAGTTAGGTGTTGGATGGAGGTCCCACCAATTGAAAAATAAATGCACGAATCGATTTGATTCAATGGAAGGCATCATCGCCTAAGCTTCCGCGACGAGCTAGAGAAAATAAACCCAACAGTGCCTTACAAAAATAAAGAAGCTTTTGGCTTGGGAATCTTACTTTATTAACGAAATAAAAACTGGAAAGTACAGCTTAATAAGTTCAGAAAAAAACTATTTTTTTTGATAAATACAGTTTATTACATTGTATCTAAATATTTGCAGGTTAAACAATAGGAATTATTTTTATACTTTATTGTTAAACTAGTTTAATTGATCTCATTCTTAATTTTATTTTGTGTAGTTTTTTTTTGTGTTTTCTTTTATGTACTGTAACATGCCGAAAGGTAAAAGATGGTGATACCAAAACTGTGATATACAATTATTACATGAGTGTAAAACATCTGCGTATTAAACAATATGCAGATGTTTTAAATTTATGTAATGATTGTATATCGAAAAATATATACAGAGTGTTTGGAAGCTGAGTGCAAAGCTTTAAGGAAGTGATAGTTGACACCATTTACAGCATTTTGAGCCATACACGTCTTAGGCAAAGTATGTTTCTATTTCTTTTCGCAGTTACAGTTGGTTATATTTGACTAAAAGTTTGCAGTTAAAAAAAAACATACTTCGTCTAAAACATGTATGGCTCAAAATGCTCTAAATGGTGTCAACTATCACCACCTTAAGGCTTTGTATCCAGCTTCCAAACACCCTATATTTTGTAAATTCAAAATATATTTACCTAATTGTAAATATGGATAAACAGCTAAACACCCATATTTGCAAATAAATGATTTTGAATTTGAATAAGTACAATTTATCTTTTCTTTTTTGCTTGTTGGAAATTAGAGTTGGTAACGACTACCGAACAAACCGAGTTCCTCCAAAAATGTTGTAGGTGTATTATAAAATTGAAAATATTTATAAGGTGTTGCCAACTGATATCTTATTTAATAGGACCGGTAGTGAAACTCTTGTCAACTAGTAACACCTATTATTTCTTGTTATTTTTCGGGGTTTATTTACAAAAATGATTAAAATAAAGTGACGTTTAAACGTCAAAAATAGTATGGTTAAGTAACATTTATGAATAAAGGGGTAAATCTTGTAGCAAACATTATTTAAAAACCTAATATACTCTTGAAACTTGATAGCTTTGCTGAAACTAATGTAACTTATTCATCTCTTGGTCACCTCATAATTTTGTATAGCTTAATCAGTTTGTTGTGAGCTCTTAAAAAACACCAGCTCATAAATACGGTTACTTTCTAACAATTAAAAGAGAAGCCAGAGGGGCAATTCCCTTAATTTTAAGAATTTTAGTCTGATCTCAGTGT
The DNA here is from genome assembly GCA_963855955.1 of Luperina nickerlii. Taxonomy (NCBI): domain Eukaryota; kingdom Metazoa; phylum Arthropoda; class Insecta; order Lepidoptera; family Noctuidae; genus Luperina; species Luperina nickerlii. Next base: position 18,685,245 of record OY979682.1, on the reverse strand, counting down.
GAATCTAAAAAAATACCTCTCATTTCCCTACATTTTTGAAAAGGTTTTGATATTGATTGTCGCTGAGATGAAATTTCTACTAGATTTTGAACGTTTTTAATTACGAGAATTGGCCTTCAGTTTACACCACTGGCCACATCTACCCATACCTAACTCTACAAAAGTAATGGCGTCATTGTAACAATTAAAATTTGATGATGCGGGCGCTCTGTTCTCTCCAATACCAACTGCACCCGCCCCGCGACGTCGCCTGCATTGGTACGTATACTGACCTGTTGCTACTTGTACTGCTTTCACTTTTTTAAGAGGGCTTGAGGTACTTGTTTGGTGCTAGTGAATTTTTTGGCAAGGGTGTTGATGGTTTTATGGTAAACGGCGAAGAAAAAAATCACCTCGTTTCTTTCTCAGGCGGTCGTGATGAAAAGAGATATATCAGCATCTTCATAATATACCTACATATTTCGTTTTAAAGAATAATATATTTAATATAATATTAATAATAATTGAGAGCCACGTTATGGAATAAGGGCTAATATCTGTAAAGATAATCATAAGAGGATAACAATGATAAATAAATAAATCAGAATAATTGACAGTAGGATCAACGTTTGCCCGATATCGTCGATATCACCACGTTGCGATTACCAATCCCTTTGCCTTGTATTAAGTAACGGTTTCCAAAATGAGGTTATGGGGGTTCTTTTCAGCATTGAGTTTTTGTTGGATAGATTTGAATTCAATTTCCCGCGATAGAGTTCAAGAAGAAGTAAAAGTGTTATTAAAACGACAACATGGCTGGTCCATATTCAAGGACTTCTTTTTGGAGTTTTCAGCTAGCAATACTACCATAAAAACAACATATGATGGTGTAATTAAAAAAAATAACAGTCTTAAAACAATAATAATATTTACAAGTACCTATATAAAACGGAGGGGAAATAATCAAAGGGCATCAAAAAATTCATCCACATCGCTGTTAACAGGAAACGTGCCCAAAAGACTGGCAGCATTGCCACGTTGTATGGCAATGCTGATTCTTTGGCCAGAAAATAGGCCAGCCCTCTGGTTACGTGAAGAGTCGACCAACCGCTTGGTGATGTCTCGAAATACTAAGTGTGCGCTCGGGCCCCATGGCCTTAGATGGTGTTAGAATTATTTCTCAATGAGTTTATTCAAATTGTTTTATGAATACAACACCACAAGACGGTGGCATACGATACAGTTTCTTCATTCTTCTTTGTGATTGTAAAAAAGGGTTGATCTAAATATAATAATACAAAGATTTGTATAAGAATGGATGACATCTGTCGCAGAGGAAGTGACGATGTTCAACAAAAAATATTAAGCGAGGGTGTTTGATTTATCATTCCAATGTTAATTAATGTGGATTAGGAGGCTTGAGTATTTTTAATGTGGTATGGCTTGAAAATAAATGTATTGATGTGAAGGTAATATCACATTAAAATTTTGTAAATAGGTACAAGATAATTTTCATGGTTTGGGCAATTTTTTAAATTGAATGGAAAGTCAGCTGATTGGTCACAGTCGAATGTCATTTGACCACTTCAATGATGGCCATTGCTGCCATCAGCATGATCTTGAATGATGAATCTGTCGTTTTACACATCAGATAACGGCAACAAGTTGCGGGGGTCTTGGACTGCAAGCACCAACAAATATTTTTGAACCTCCTTTTGGAGATCTGCATCTAATTGTATAGTGTGATAGTCTGTCGATGTACAAAGCTTACGTCCAAGATATTATGCTCTGTATAAAAGTTTTAATTAAGTAGCATATCAAACATTATGCTTATGTCTTGGTTGCACTTTCATTGTTTTCGAGACACCTCGTATTTCCCTCAAGAATATGCATGTAATAAACTACAGAAAGTACAAACTTACAAAAAGCTCTCCCCTCATAAAATTCCGACACATCCGATATTTATCGATACCGTAGATCGGATGACATATTCAAATATTTCCTGCCGTCACGTCAAGGTGCGGGGTTTTTGTGACAACTCACTTTCTATGGGGTAAAAATGAAAGTTTTATTGTATGGTAAAAACAAGGAATAGTTTATTTGCAGTTTTTATGACGATTAAGTTGATTATAGAGTACCTAAGTAGAGCTTGTAGCTAACCTCGCCCGAAAGAATCAGTTGAAGAACCTGAAAAAAAAACAGTGTTTTATTTTTGGTTGCTCATTCAAATCATTAATTGGATCATGATAATCTCTTCACCACCCTTGGTTGACTGGTAGAGAATACCTAAGGTATTATTCCGCCTTTGTTGGACAGACGCCAGCACATCAAGCTACTACAATCTGTCAAATTTCTTTAATAGATTTTCAACGTTAACGCTGAAACATAAGGTTCAAAGTTGCTTGGGAAAATTTGACAGTTTCGGGTAACTTGATGTGCTGGCGTCTGCACCTTTTTTGTATGTGAAAAGTTTAAATAAATAAATAAGCGACGATACGGTGGTTTAAGATGCACTCTTCCCAAGCAGTATCTAGACTCCTACAGGTTATAGCTATTATTAAACACAGACCCTGGAACCCATTGAAGCGGGTGTATCAATAACAGTGAAGCTTTGGTTTCGTAAGAAATCGGTGAACGGTCACTCAATACAGAGCGTTTTTTGACACCAATTTCAAATACTGGTGAAAAAGACAGATTTTCATTTAACAAAAAAACTATAATAATTAGCCCGTATTGTCCCACAAGAGCAGTGCTGGCCCAGTGGTAGCGGCCCCGACTTACAAGTTTTAGGTTGTCGGTTCGAAACCAGACAGGCGTTTCACCTACTTTGTGTAAATAATTTCATCACCACTGCCCTCAAAACGGTAAAGGAATTCTGTAGATATTTATTTGGAGGGATTTCTAAATTTATGTCTGTAATTTATATGGTGTAGGTACATAATAAAGAGCGTGTCCTACTATTCTAAGGTAAACATCGTGAGGAAACCGGCATGTTCTAGAACAAAAAATTCGAAGACATGTGACATCTAACAACCCGCACTGGGCCCGCGTGGTGGATTGTAGCCCACTCCCTCTCGAAGAGATGAGGCCTGTGTCCCAGCAGTGGGAACATTATAGGCTGATTATTATTCCACTGAAGGGCAAAGGCCTCCGTTTCCTTTTTCCACTCAACTCGATCCTGAGCCAATATGGAACAATCCCTCATACAACAAAATAATAATAATTGAAAACATGCGACAAATCGAAACTGGAGATTGTACTCATCATCATGAACAACTTTTACTATGGGACCAAACCTGAAATCGCGAAAACAAAATCAGCTATTCCCTAGGTACATTTATGTTCGCATAACTCGTCAAAATGTAGGGAACAGCTGTTTTTTTTTCGTGATTCATGATGAGTATAATCTTCCATTTCGGTTGGTCGCATGTTTTCAATTTCAACCAGTATAGGCGTCAAGTTCCTCCCGCCATCTACGCCTGCGTCTGGTCTGGTTATGGCCGTTATAGTATGCCATCATATTATAACGGTCATAACCAGACCACACGCAGGCGTAGATAATAAATCTCTAGTAGCTTAGAGGTTAAAGCCGAAAAAAAAAACTGCATATGCTGAATTTACTTATGACGATTCGTCATTTTGTAAATTAAACAAAACTTCATTGGTAACTTCCATTGAAAAACACACTGGCCACATAAGCATTCAGAAAAATGCAAATTCAAAATGGCGATCCATTTCCGAACATTATAACAGCCCAACAGACAAGTCGATGTCAAAAATAATTTATTACCTATCAAAAAATAATTGTTCTAATTACTTATGCAAGGCTGAGTTTCGCCCCTTTGGTTCAGAACTTTTTTTTATTATTCAAATCTAGTAATGACTGGGGCTTTTGTTAGAGGATGTTTGATCGGATACCTTTGCCATTATTTAAAAAAAAATAGAGCACAGATAATAGATTTGGTATGATGCATTGTGAAATATAATCTGTGTTTGTTTTTCTCTTTTGATGTTTAGGATTTTGTATTTCCTACTATCTCTCTTTCAGATCCACTTCTATCTTGTTATAATTGTTTTCTACTGTCTTGTGATTTGTTGGTGAAAAACGAATAACTTCTTTTCTTTAGCCTTTTTTATATTAGGATTAGAATATTTAAAAAAAATCGTGAATTTTAAACAAGGGGTTCAATAACGAAGATGCTCGCACAGCAACTGGTAAAGACACACCAATAGTCTTCAGTTAACAAGCAAATTGAAAACCTTCTAAAGTAACTAAAAATATAAACATCCGAACTGAGAACCTCTTCCTTTTTTGAAGTCGGTTAAAAAAGCTTCACAAGGCCAGTATTTATATTATAACAAAACATTTCCTTTTGAAATCTTTAGGCGTAAAACATTTAGTGACAATTTATCCGTAACGCTGCGCTGTCTGTTTCGATTTCTTGTAATATAGCCAGAAAATATGTGTGTGTGTGATTTGGTAGTATTGGGTTCCGTAGTCTAATTATATTATTTATTTTATTATAGGTATAGGGTTCATGAGAGTATCTGGTAGGTAAGTACTTTAGCTAGGACTATGTTCTATAATTAAAAAAAAATATTATTTTAATTTTTCACTTCTACCAGGAATTTTAGAAGAATTGTATTACATCAAATAAGCCAGCGATCGCAGCGACAGCAATACCTTCAAAGTTTGAAGGTATGAGACCTTCAAACTTTGAAGGTATTGCTGTTAAGGTGATATATTGAAAAAAAAATGTGGTTTTTCTATTTCGTGTAACTTGTTAAGTATGTGAAATAGGGATTTAACATTTTGGTATATGTTTTTTGAATCTTCGGCCTAGTATAATGTAAAAGGAATACACGATTCAATAAATTTTTCTCGATACAAAAAAAATTGCTAAGTTATATCTATTTTTTTACTTTTTTCGAAATCACGACGTATTCATATCAATCATATCAAAGTTTACTCAGAGTCGTTTTATGTTTAATTCATTTATTTTGTTTATTTATTTATTTATTTATTTATTGACACACCAACGACTTATTCACTAAATTATTACATTAAAATAGCTAGTCTATTTAACTGTTGTGCGGTGAATTCGTCACTTATAGGTGTGCACAGCACTTGTATAATCAATAATAAATTGTAAGTGTGTAATTTTGTTCAAAAAGGAGTAAATTAATTTTCGTTGTTTTATTCCGAGCGCACGCACATGGTAGCCATCTCTCTTATTTTGAGTTTCAAAAGTAATTGCATCACTTTCGCTCGCTTAGTAGATCAGTCGCTACGATTTATTTTTGAGGTAGTGCCTTAATCGTAGGTACTATAAAGACCAAGAAATCCACGCAGTATTGTTTGACAGAATATTATCTATTTATGCAAAAAATATTCTTAAAAGGCCAAAAACTTGCGGATAATCGTCTTAATAGCTTGAACGATTAAACCAGTGTTAAAAAAGTCAAGTGAAAGAGTTTTAAAGAAAGCTAAACGGAACCCTATAATCCTTAAAACCAAACCAACAATGCAGGGCAAAAATTCTGTTGATATGTAAAACAGGGTTTATATTTTTGACATATCCATAAAAGATGGATCGTGTTATAATAGAGGACTATTGAAATCATAGACAAAGAGATATCTCTGGTGTTGGTATCATCGAACTGTTTGATAATGGTCTGGTTATTATTATTGTAGAAATATTTAAATAGCTGGCGGCTCTAGTTTATTTTAAAATGTGAATTTCAGAAACACCCAATACAATTATTGGTTTAGTAAAATTAAATATAAACAATTTTACTAGGTAAAGCTATTTTAAAGCAAATTTCGTCTTAGGATTTTGAAAAAGTTGAATAATTTCAGAACATCTTGTCTGAATATTCTATTTTAAAAGTTATTTATCTTACGTCATCTAACTAACGGATACGGAGAGAGGAAGTGGTGACGGAACTAACCATTTTGGAAATGTAGCAAGATGCTGTTCCGATTTTTAAAAGCTCATCATGAACAAATGTAATCTAGAGAATAAAAATCATAAGGCCCCTCAAAACTATGCTCCAGTAGCTGCAATTGAAGAACCCAAACACATAGACACCAAAAAACAAACCCACTAACAACAAACCACTAACTCCTCACCAGATGACAAGATATACAAAGGCACACGTACTCAAGTAAATTCAGAATTAACTCGCCAAATCGAAAAATTACGCACAAAGGGGAATATGTTATAAAAAACACACAATACAAATCACAGTATCGCCTGTTAATGATCTTGATGTCTCGCGATGATTGTAGAAAGAGAAAGAAGATACAAACATCCCAAGTCAGAAAGAGACGCAGGATGTGATATCTCACCGGAAACGGCGTAATATATGGTGCATTGTTAGTAACGAGATCGGTTTGTGTGTCTGTTCGTCCGTGGGCGGACTTGCGCACGCGTTCTTTAAATAGTATACGTGAATTAAATTATTTTTTGATATGAAATTCTACGGTTCTCGGTGCGTTTAAATTTAGATTTGATATTTTGTACCTGGATTTTTGAAATATAAAGTGTTTGAGAATACAGTAAATTGAGGTTGAAAGCAGAAATCTTGTATGTTTCTTGTATTTTTTTTTCTTTTAGCTTTCTTTCCATAGTCATCGCAAATGCCTGTGATCGTAGTGTACCTATTCATAATTTTAAGAAATGCAAGATATACTACGTAAGCCTGATTTTGTAAATCCCTAAGATTGAGTGAAGTATCTAACAATTGCTCTGCATAGCTCTGATACAATCAAACTTAGGGCTTGCACAGAACCACCATCAGAACCGAGCCATTCTTTTTTTTGTTTCTTGACCTATGTTAACTCATCATCATTCTCTTGTCCTAATACCAATTTTCTTTGGGGTCGGCGGAACTTGTCTTTTTCTTCCATACTTCTATATTAGTCTTTATCTCGTGATTAGGTACGTCACCTACGTACATTATATGGTATTGACAGAAAGCTTCATTTCATTATGCACTATTCGTGTGACATCACTTTTAAAATATCCACGAAGAGCTATAAAGCACTCTATACTCCGAAATCACAAACAACCACCTTGGTCTACCTTCCCCTAAACATTTGAAAGGGGTGTTACACGCATCTCAAAATGGTACCAAATCATTAGTGAGTGACAAATGGTTTCTAGACGCGTGGCGAATACACAGATTTATCTAGTTGCAGAGATTTGGTTAACGCTACGCAACCAGGCGGAGAGGATATACTTGTTAAGTATTTGATAGTTATCGTAGTTGTAAATGATGGAAATCAAAGTCTGACAGTTAGGGGATTGTTGACTTCTCTGAATGATTTGCAGCAAACATGCGTTTTGGTTTGAACTTATAGGACCGTGGAATATTGCTATTCTATCTATAGAAGTACATATATTTACATCTTATTTCCTTGAGACCTATAAATTGGTCAATACAATAGTTAGGCTCTTTTTGGAGGAGTGATTACAAGCTATTCGATTAATTGGCATTTTTGATCCGATAAACTTTGTATGCTTTTGTTGCTATATAAGGCCGGTTTCTTCAGTTCCAACACAAGTGTTCCAAAACAAATTCACCGTTTTGAGAGCAGTGGTGATGAAATCATATATACAAAGTATATTGCCTGCCTGGGTTCGAAGTCACGATCTACAACAACTCGTAAGTCGGGGCCGATACCGTTTGACCACCATTGCCGACAGGTAGCATTATTCCACACAAAATCGCCACAAAAAAGTCTCACAGACAATAACCGATCAGTAACCACCACTCATCGCGGGCGTCAAGCATTAAGCCTTCGTCATAATATCCTCATTAATTAATCACCATCGTGTAATATCGCCAATTACGTCCATGGATGTAAGTAGACATTATAGGCGACGCAAAAAGTGCGGCCGTCACGGAGTCTGCTCAAAGTAAGACTGACGGAGTGTTGGGGTATCATGGGCTGTCGATGGTATAATTTTTGAATTAGGAACGTTGCTTTTTTTAAAAGGATGCATAGACTACAAGCGTTGTTGTCTTCATTAGCAACCTATCGCTGGATTCATACAAAGGAGATGACTCTTTACAGCTTAATCACCATATACTGTACTCACTGCTAGGACTGGCCTCCTCTCTGTGAGAGGGAGTAATGGCCTACTCCTTTCCTTCCTTTAGATATCCTTTAGATAATTTAGTTGCCCTTACAACTAAACGCAGTAGCCTTGATTATATGGTAATGTATAGCTTAATCAGCCTATCATGTCCCCACTGATGGGACACAGGCCTTCTCTTTTCGAAAGGGAGTGGCATGTAATCCACCACGCGGGCCCAGTGCGGATGGTGGATTTCACATGTCTTCGAATTTTTGGTTCTAGGACATGCCGGTTTCCTCACGATGTTTTCCTTCACCGAGAGCAGTGGTGATGAAATTATTTACACAAAGTAAAGCGCCTGGCTGGGTTCGAACTCACGACCTACAACTCGCAAGTCACCGGGTCACCACTGCTCTGCTACTAGATAACTCCTTAAGGGGATTACAGGAAATAGACGCAAAAAACGCAAGTTTTAGAAGCACAAAAAGTATATGATCGACTACAGTAAACAAAATCAGAAAAATATATGATATTCTTCAGGACATATGCTAGGTAGATATATATAGTATGTTGAAAACATAATACAACTAATTTGATACAATAGAAAAAATCATGAAGATACCTCCAAAAGCTTTCTTTTTACAATAAAAACCATACCAATATACATATGTACAATTATTCTGATTTTTTGTCAAATTATTTTACAAGCAACATATTAAAGCACTAATAGTGTTTTAATTTTTTAGTCCAAACAATAGATTTTTTGTAAATAGATAATTGCTTCATATTTTGCAATAAATTACCAGCGTTGTGTCATCGCGCTTCTCTTTCTTTTCTATGCAGTCCGACAGTGACGCTTTGACGGTCATGTAGGGGGACTACATGACCTAAAGCGTCACTGTCGGACTTAAGAAGGTTTGCTCACGTGATTAAAAATATTTGTGATTCTTCTGACACAGTTGCTCATATCTTGCTTTGATTTCAATTTTATAGTAAAACCATTAATTTGAATCCTTGTTATGTGCTCTTAGCATCATAAAACTACACGTTAATTTCCCTATATACGATATGGTTATCACGCATTTCTGTTCCGTTCTCATCTAACCTTTGTGCAATCTGCCAATATTGAGTACAATGTTCAAAATATTGTATAATATGTATATTAATTCACATTTCGAACACATAACCGATAGTTCGTCCGGGCCGATACGGATTCACCCGAGGACGCCCGACAGATCCTTCCGATCCCATTTGTATTTGAAATTCAAATTTGGACATCCATTAGTGCGACTCGTCATTTTAATGTGACAGAGTATTGAGTTACTCTAATTGATCGGTGCTCTCCGTTCGTTTTTTTTTGGTTCGGTTCGGTTCGTTCGAATTTCAAATTTGAATATGAAAGTTCGTTGTGAAGTTCTTTTTTTTAATGTAATACGTTCGATATTATTGTTTGGGCTTCCGGATTTTGGTTAGGGCCTGTCATTGTGGTGGGCCGGATGGAGTTGAGTTTATCAGAAGTATTTAATTATATTACTGGAATATATTATAAGTTGGCATTCAATGGTCAAAGTAATTTACATTTAGATATTGGTTGTGATAAGGAAACATGTAGAACATTTTTACTATGAGGCAATATTTCGATTTTGACGACAAGAACAGTTACAATTTTGGCTGCATCATCCCAATTTCCTTAAGGGAAAATATAAGTTTTTGTGAACTCTTTTGCAGATGTTACATATCTTTAGTACGGTATAAATTACATCCATGACCGCGTATCTCAGCAATCGTACCGTATAATTCATATTGATGATCGAATCGATTCACAAATGTATCGATTTGCTTGTCAAACCTAATGTGTGCATGATCATTAATCTATATTTTTCGGAACCCGTTCTTATAAATGTGACAACGGCAGTTGCAGATAATTGATGCAAAAATAATCCGTGTTTTACGATTCGTACAAAAGACGATTGTATATTTGTTATTTTCGTATTGTGAATATTTTAGGGTTAAGTTGAGGGAGGTGTCATTAGTACTTAAAGTAAAATCTGTCTAGTTGCTCGTCATTGTTGTATTTTTGATCATCTAATTTCAATATACAGGGTGGCAGGTACATCGATGCACAAACTGCAACCAAATTAATTTAGCACATGATTCTAGAACCCTTAGCATAGGAATTTGTGGATTATCAAAAGAAAAATCTACTGTTTCATAGAAAAGTGCAAAAGGTACGCGGTCAAAATGTATGGAACAGCATTTAAAAAAAAATATCCTACGAAAAATTTAAACGCAAAGGGTTTTAGAATCATGTACTGTATCCATAATAACAGGTTGCGCATCCATTTCCCTGCCACCTTGTATAATTCATATACTATCATATTGATAAAGATTTCTACAGTAATGAAAGTTGCCCTGATAACGTAAGTGCATCGAACGACTCATTCAACGCACAAACTCATCCGCATTCTAAACCCAGAGTCGCGTGTTCGATTCCTACCGCCTGTTATGGTACACCGAATAAATATAATAATACTAATAAATCTCCCGACCATAATTAAGATCCACACATAAAATTAATAACAAAAACCGACGATATTGACAAGGAAGCAACATAAAAGGAAATAGTAGACTCATCAATAATGCATTTAATCAAAATCGGTACTAAAGAGAAAAACGTAGTATTTCGGAGGCAAAACAAATGGTAAGCAAGTTTTTGTCAATTAAAACAGCAAATAGGGTATAAAATGCTGTCGGCGATAGACAGAGAGGCTTTTATCTTGCTCCGTCGTGCGTGGTGGGCGATGAAGCGTGGCGACACCTGCGAACATCTCGCGATACCTGGGTGCGCAGGAGACGGCTTCTGTTTGGATAGAGTTTGAGGTGAAAGCTTTGCGTGTCAGGTCACGTGATTCTTTTTTTAAGGAATCAATTTGTAAACTTTGTGTTATAGCTTCTTTATGAGTTGAGCTAGTCTTTAAAGAAACTGAATCAATACATCTAAACCGCGTTCAAGAGCTGTCAGTGTCATCATTGTTGTGGAATATTGACACTGAAAGCTCTAGAATGCAGTTAAATTAATGGTCGCGTTCAGTTTCTTTGGTGTAATTCTACCTAAATAGGAATTATTAAAGTATGCTAATTTTCTTCAAAATATAAGTTCCGACAAATAACAGCTTGGGCATAAACATGGCAATTAAAAAAAATACTCAAAATGACGGTTACAACAAGAAGATGATGAGCTGATTGCAAATGTCTGTGCTTTCATAATATCCTAGTCGGTGAATTTATGAGAAATGACTCCGGAGCTTTTGATTGACTTGTCGAGTATCAGAATAAACCCAAACTTAGTTGAATGTTGATTCTCAAACAAGAGCCTCCTCCGCACTATCCCACCCAACAAAACGAAGAAAGTAAAACGTCGGTTAATAATTACAGTGTAATAACTCGATTACTCCCCGCTCGTTTAGATCACCACTATCGATATTATTACTTATCGATTCTACGTCCGTCTGTAGTAACCGCAACTTTTTTGCGTTCAAGCGAATCCGTCGGGGAAGTGTGCAATGGCGTTTTTATATCAATTTGTGTGAAGAATTGTGAGAAATTGAACGTTGGTTTATTAAAGAATTTGATATATTTAATCTTACTGAAGAAATTTTCAGTTTTTCTGAAGACTTTCAAGATGAACCAAGGTTTATCAAAGATCTTAACTAATCCAATAAAAAATCTACCAACAACGGTTTGAAGTCTGATGAAATAGGAACAGCTCAAACGATGCATGAAGATGACGAATGATAGCAAAATGGTTTCGATTTAAAAATCGTGATAGAGCATAAATGTGATATTGAAGATAGTCATAGACCAGAACTAGGTGCCTATGGAAACTGAGGATTTTAAGCGTTAATGGATATGCTTTGGTTGGTTGGAGACCGTGTAATGAGCCTATAACTATGACTTAGAAGATCTATTCTATGCTCAGGTGCAGAAGGTTTAGTTAATATCAAGATGACTTTTATGCTAGGGAAATCAGACCACGTAGGAGATTGCGGGACGAGCTGGATAGGCTCCGTCAAACCTGGATGGAGGACGTACAGGCTCGCGAAAGATAGAAGGAGTGAAAGGAGGCCTTTACACAGGAGTGGGACAGCGTAGGCTAGAAAAAAAAATACAAAATATATATAAATTAAATTAAACCATTACAATATTAACAATCAATTAGGATTATTGATATCAAGGCGTGAGAAATTCAAGCCATTATTAAATTATACAAACAATAACATTAGAAAAGGACCATCGAAAATACAATCCCAGATTCGCTCTGCTCCTCAAAAATGTAGTAACTCGATACGATGTTTGTGTCCCGACTTCGCATCTGTCATCGCATATTGAGTTAACCCCCGAACGCTCCTCAATCCTTGCATACGCATTCGATTGACAATGCGGAAATTTGCATACGCCATTTAAGGGTTAGAAAAAATTATCATATGATTACTTTGACGTTCCGCGTCGTTTGATTTTGATCTCTATTTTTATGGATTTACAGTTGAATGTATTGAGAAGGGTGATGCGTAAGATTCAAATGCTCTTTTGAAAGATTTTTCTTTCACATGCTAATACATTTTGAACTCAGCTTTAACTGGCTAAGTTACATTTTCGTTTGTAGTCACAGTCCATGGGAACAAAATCAAATGCCCCTCAAATGGCTTATGATAATTTTTCCTTGAATTATTTTTGCTATCATTTTTCAATAGCTCATTAGTGTGTAGCTATCGGTCCGTAAGTGGCATTGGGCAAAGCCGATATTGTTCGGCATCCATGGATCTCCTCGCCATATTGTGTCGCGACCGATTTTATGGGCATCATTTGAATTTTTGAACCTGATTTGCATGATTGTGATTTAGTGTTTATTTTTGTGTGAGATATGATGTGGATTTATGGTTTACGTTCAAATGCACTTAATCTATGAATGGGCCGTTTCGGTTTGCATAATGTGGTAAGAGGCTAAAATGATATGGAAATTGGCGATGATAATGCTAAATGCTCGCGACATGTCTACTTAGAAACAATTTTTTTGTAGTACCACTTCTAAATGGTAGGTACTTTGTTAAGTAACTTACATGATGTTGATTTAAAATGTGTAGTTACACACATAGAAGATACTGCTAATGAGGTAGTCAGTGAAGTAGTATAATATGTTAAAATTATCGTACCGACAGTAAACTTTTTAAGGGTCTTCAGAAACCTTGTGAAGCATGTCCAAGTTTACGATAATGATAGATCTATCAGTATCTAATGGTACGTCGACTTTTTGTTACTATCGAGACTTTAACGCCTATAAATTAACGAGTGATTGAATGATGTGAGAAAAAACGTAGAAAAGAACTAGAATTACTGATATAGCTCGCAGAACTAGAAAACTGGAATGGCAACTACCCATGGCCATTGGAGCAGAAAACTTGGTTATGGGTAAATGAGACAAGGATGGGGACCCGTAGATAGATTAACGAATATAGAAGATCTAGGAAGACAAAATATAGAAATTCATAACAACATTTGGAAGTGTCTTCACCAACATACAAAATTATCATAGAATCAATTTCAGTTTTTTTTCCCTTTACAATAACAACCAATGAAACAACATCCTCATTTTTTTGTATACATCCAACGCGTGCTCTATTATTAGCCAAAACAACAAAAACAATTCCACACACAGTTCTATTTACCTTTTTAATTCAATCCACTACATTCCACAAAAAAACTAACAATGGTTGTCCGATCTCTGGCCACTGAACAATTTCATTATGATCAGCGCTCACGCACATAACCTCAAAAACACAAAAGCTAAATAAATCGACCGGGATACCATTTATCAAACTGCCGCCTGCATTTTTAATTAGTAAAAAACATATTCGGACAGTGCGCAGTGGTGCGTTCCAATCTGCTTCCGATCTTGGCCTTTCTGACCTTTCGCTCCCACTTACAAGTTATATATAGCTCCATCTCTTTCACTCTTGCTTTAGTAATTAGTTTCTCATGTATAGAGCTTTTGTTTAGAATGACATGTGGCGTCTGTTACCAACAGTTAATTATAGGCAGTTTTTTTAACGATTCGATGGTATCGATACTGTATCGATGTATCGCAATCGTAATGAGCACATCCCTTGTACCGACTACATTAATTAATGGTGGTTGGAATATCGTAGAAAGTGAAATAGTGTAAGTATTAATGGCGTTGTCTGACATAGATTTGTTAGTTTTAACGGTTTTTATATTTGCGTTGAAAATGTCATTGTTCAATGTATAATGGCTATTTTATACTGTATCCACTATGAAAATTTTAGTTGCAGCTTTCAGTGAGTTATTTTGAATATGTGTTAGATCATTTGGAATTTTACTCATATCTATATGCTTTATAGGTAGTTACCGAGTGAATATTTTTTTTTTTATGAATATGTTTATCTAGCCATGGAATAAGGGCATGGTCACGGTCAGTTTTTAATTGTAAGAACTATGTTTACGGTTTTACAATTTTTAATTAACTAGAGGAAAGGACACTTGGACTTATTTTAGTAAGTATAAGTCTGAAATCACCAACCCGTCTTGAGTAAGCGTGGTGATCAGTTCCTATACCTTCTATGTATGAGACGAAGTGTTTACCCAGATGTGGGACAATAATAGGCTGGTATTATTATTAATGTATAAAAAGTGATACCAGAATAATATAATATTTACTTATTTATTCAACCAGAACGACATAAAGCCAATTACACTGATGAAATATAAAACTCCATTCTACTTTGTACATACATCATAGATGGTTATAATCCATTAGACTAAGGATTAGCTTAACTTTGAACAGACGCCAGCACATCAAGCTACCCGAAACTGTCAAATTTTCCCAATCAACTTTGAACCTTATGCTTTAGCGATAAAGTTTAAAATCTATTAAATAAATTTGACAGATTGTAGTAGCTTGATGTGCTGGCTTCTATACAATCGAAAAACTTGCAAAAAATAAAACAGTTTTACAATATTTTACAATAGCTGTTACTTTCTTTTCTTTATCCCTTATAAGACCTAACGGCCTACAGCAAACAGTTATAAATAACTCCATTGTAAGTATGGATACAATGACAGATTATGTTAAATTCAACTTTGACACGCGAAGTTCAGCAAGGCGCATTCTTAGGACCAATAGTATTCTTATTAGAAAGTAGTTATTTATACTAAGTACTGACGTTTTTATGGCCACCATAACCGTTGGTGGTATTCTATATTCATTCTTTTTACATATTGTGAGTAACAAAAACAAAAAAAAACAAATGATAGATGGATTGGAAGTAAAAGTAAATTTTTTGCGTACGATGTATAGCTAAGTGAAATTCTTTTTCCTGGCTATAAGACTTCGATAGAATGTACTGGGCTTGTTGAGTAGTTGAAGTGTAACATATTAGACTTTTTTTAAATGATTCATGCTGATCTAAAAAGGGAAGAAAAAATAGGACATGTTTATAAGCTAGTTGGCATCTCGTGCGAGCAGTTAAAGTCAAATGTACGATTTATTATTCCGCTTCTTGTAATTGAATACTGGAGCTACAAAGTTCTTGTTTTACAACATAACAGTTCTTTCAAACTTGCAATAATTTGCTTCATGTATGACGTTTGACACGAACACAATATGGACCTTGAATAACATAATTTACTGTGACAAAAACTATTATGGCCGAGTAACTATAATGTTTCGAACAGAATTTACGCTGTTATTAATCATTGCATTCATCAAATGATTTACGAAACAATCCATATCAGTGAAAAGGCTAAAAGCTATATTAAATTTGATTAATTTGTTGCAGGATTACCTGGTATATCTGTTCCACTCTTTAAAGCACTCTATGAAAATCAGCTATACATGGTGGTAGGTATATCAATGCGGAAACTGTAACTACGGCTTCAGCACATGATTCTAGACCCTCTAGTGTAGAAAATTTCATCGCAGGGGGGTTCAGAACCATGTGCTAAATCCATGGTAACATATTGTGCGTGGATGTCCATGCCACCCTGTACAACATTATAGCAAATATTTTTAGTCCAGCCATTTTAGTCAGGGTCCTTACTTAAATGGAACAGTTTGATAACGGTAACATTCAAGCTGATATTAAAATATTTATATTAGGACCATCTAATCCAAAAATTGTAAATTATGGTACACCAGGTTCCACTTGGAAGCGCTATCGGCATCATCGACCACTTCCCCGTCCATCAAATTCAAATTACGATCGACAACCACCTTTTACTAATAAAAAATCATTCGACCATCGGTCAGTAATTAACGATGCCGAATTCGACCATGCTATTGACCTTACGCAAAGCCAGTATCATTGTTACCGAATTTATTCTCACATTCAATAATAACCTCTATTACTTTCTTAATACGAATCATACATCGATCTTCAATAGTATCTTTATCCTTGAACATTCTCTAATCTGTTTTAAACTCTGTTTCTTTTGCTTTATGGTCGTTTTTAGCTTGTTTCTTCGCTTGACTGATGCCCGTTACGGCTGGCTGTGCACCTGCAAGACGGTCACCAATATGAATGTAATTAGGGGCACCACACATGTAAAAGTGTGTGGTTGCGTTAAGGAAATCCCTTTGTAACGATGCGGAACCTTGGCCTAAGAATTGAATGGCTAAAATAACTGGTCTTTTGTTGTTTCATTCAATCAAATGATGGAGAATCAGATGTTGTTTCCATGAAAAAGCTTTTTTAAGCAGCTCATGTGTATAACATAATATTATATTAAGTCTAGATTTTTCTATAATTTATTTATTTAATACTTCAAGCATATAAATGTACAGGGGCAGACTTAATGCCATAGGCATTTTCTACCAATCAACCTTTGGGTGATGCAGAGACAAGCAGTGGTAGGTGAAATCATGAAAATTGAGGAATAAATATTTTAAATATAAAGTTACGCATAAACCTATTAAAACTATAAATATAATATATACCTAATTACATATAAATATAAGCACAAACTGATGTACATAAATACATGAAAACAGAAACAGAAATAAGACAAACAATGAGAAAATATTACTGTTGTGATGATAGTGCCGCTTCTTGCGAATGTGCTCGCGAACCTTAACTTTAAACGATAATCGGTCGGTTGCCATCCTGATTTCCTGGATATAATCATGAATGAGTCAATTTTGATTCTTCGTTTCCACTATTTAATTGCGTTGAATTAATTCAAACAATTGACAAGCAGGGATCATTTTTTTTAAACTGTCTGCTTCAGTGACGTGGTCGACATTTTCTTTTAATATTCTTCATTATAGCTTTGCTGTTAAGTTTTTTGGGTGAGATGGTTACAGAATCGCACTGCTGTTCTATTACATACTGTAGATGCAGGTAATTCCTGTATGTCCAAAGTAATACAAACGCTATTCTACATTTACTTACCACCATCTTCAGTTTAAATAGACATTATATTATAAAACTGCTATTTTTCTCTATTTTGGTCTATATAATCTATTTCCACAAGCCCGTCAATATTTGTTCCCAGTTGCCTTCAAACAATACCAGTATCATCTTCATCTGCTTCATTACTAACAGACTTGACAGCGCCCTTCTGATCAGCGTTGAATCAATTAACGAAAGACGTAATTTATTTCAATCTGATTGCAATGAGTTGTAGTCTTTCTGGGGAGGCTCTCGATACTGTTGCTGTCTTATAGCTTGTGTATTGATAGATAATGTAGTGCCTGAGGGTGTGTTGTATACTGATTAGCTACGGGGTTGGAAATGTGACTCATATGGGCTTTTATACCAACACTTGGGTTATGGATTAAGGCTTACATTGTTTCAATGAGGTTGGTAATGTAATTTTATTATGATTGGTGATAAAGGACAGTGACCGAAAGAAGTACCAAAAAGGCTCATGCATCGAGATCAAAATATTATAGTAATTATTTTCATAAGTTTTTACGATATTACGCATCGGGGATTTGATTTTTGAACAGGAAATTTAATTTAAATCAACGTTAATCGGATTGTAGTTTTTTCGTTGTTTGTCAGTTTGACTCTAGTGATGTTGCTCAGTCATTAACGTTCAGACACGAATTTCTCGATTGTTCGTCTTTGCAAAGAGCCTCTTCTCCTACTCACATTCCGCTGTCAATCTGATAATCAATGACGATACGATGGCGATTTTAATGACAAAATACACGTTATCAACTCACAGAACTAACCCACAGAATATGTATTGTTATCACTCTTATAAAATTCTGTGACTGTGTACGTCACAGTATTTTGACAGTTTATTACACTATATATGCCTGGTTTATTAGGTACCTACCTTCGCGTTTAATTATAGAATAAAGAATGACAGTTAACTATAGTGGCAGTGTTGGTGATATTTATCTAATCGAGTGGCACCTCGAGAGTAAATGGACTTGCCCCTTTATTTTATTTAGTCGAGTTAATTAAATCGAGCCGCATCACTATCTGACACTGTCAGAAAGACAAGTGTCAATTAATTTTTCCCGTTTCGTTCGAATTGCATGAAATTGATATTTCTGTTTTCATGTGTATAATTGAAGGATTATAATGCATTTACTCCAAAAGGATGTTGTGTCAATTGTTCATTAAGATTTCAACGCAATATGCGAAGACATTGTCCGAAACTGCTGCAGATGTGCGATTTTTGCCGTTCGTGTATGACATGTTAAACAAAGCAGGTTCTTAGTTTTTAGGTCATTTTGATTTTTTTTAATCTCCGATACCCGGGTTTTGTTTACAAGAAGAGCTTTTGTAGGAGTTAATATGATGAGTGTAGTCTATTAAAAACAAAGTTTGATTTTGTTGTAACATGGTTCGGGATTCCATACATTCATGAGCATTTTCCTTTATCTGTCCTTTCCAAAATATAATTTCTTATGGAGAAGAATGGGCAAGAAACTACTTTTTGGAAGGGGCAACTAGAATCAATACTATTGTATTATATTATTCTTGTAAATTTTGACGTTCGAGACGGCTTTTTAATGAGCTGTGTAATAATAAATTGTTTGACATTGTCTTTGATACTTAGGTGAGAACAGTGTAAGTGATGTTTATTTATTTATTTTATTCTATTCTGTGTTCTTAAACAATATGTTCTAGTAAACAACCACGTATGTTTAAGATAATATATTGTAACGTCGTACGTTACATTTTGCATAATTAAACACATAATAACTAATTAAACAACAAACACACAGCAACATACCAATGTTTACATCATTCAACTGTCAAACAAACGCAGACGTCAAAATATGACAACCACAGAATATTACAAGTACCTAGTGCGGTAGTAAATAGTGATTACTAAAAGCACAAAATGTTCAGCTATCGGCGCGCGAGTGAGAATTTATCTATGCGCTCGCGCATGTCCCATCTCTATCCAACGCGTCTTTCGTTCGTCATTAGGAATTTTGGTTTTTCCCGAAGCGGTCACACGTCTCACCAGATAATTGATATCAGTGATTTCACACGTGTCTTAACTCGCCATTATCCGGGCTTAAAAACAACTACCTAATCTACGAAATTCTCCGCCATCGAGCAATTAAATTCGGTGTCTTTGAAACCCCCATACTGGGTAAGTGTTGGATAGCATTTTCATGAGTATATTTTGTGTTCTTTTTTCTTGCAGGTTAACTTGGCATGTATGCTTATGTTATCTGAATTTATTATACGCTAATTCATGTATTTCATTTTAATCTAAGGCCTTCAGCTTAATGCATTTTGACTTTTCGTGCTTCACACTCAAAATGTATTGCATCATGCCTTTTTTTCACTCTTCCCATTATTGTAAACTCCGTCTGATTGTGACAATCCACCATCACCTTCATTAGCGCACTGTATTGCTACTCGCTCTGCTTAGCTTGGTGTCGCAATCAGCGGAGTTGACCAATGGTCATCTCGTGACACGCTGGACGTCATGTTCCAGGGTCCAAAGTTCCGGTTAGGGAACACCTCAAGCTCACGGCCGCACATCTGGAGCTACGCGGCTGGTTCCGTCGTGACTCGTGCGTGCTGTAACGTCCAGGCATCGGACGTCCCATTTGTTGGCCATCTTGCCAAGTGGGCCGAGCTGACTTACGAAGGTCGGCGCAAACACCTGTCGACCGGCACCCCTGCGCATCCAGCGTGGCACCTCGCTGCGGTCATCGCCACGCCAGCTATCAGGGCAGTACAGCGCTACCCACGGGGGGGACTCTAGGAAAATTGTGACCTGTAGACCTACCCACACCTTTTATTTAATTATATTTTTATGTTGACAAGGTTGCGTGGTCTTATTTATATATAACCTGCGCCACGCACACCCATTTCGTCACATTGGCGCCCTAAAACGTGGTTTTACGGTCACATTTTCCTCAGGGTTACCTTGTGGGTATTTTTTTTTTTGTATGTTGGTATTTTTTTTGGTGGTTGTATTGTGTAAAACGTTTTGGTTGCCAGCAACTAAGGTGTACGCAGCGCTACCTTGTTTTTTTTTCTTGTTAGGTAGGAACGGATTGCTCCGTTACAACTTAATTGTAATTTTTTTTTATTTTTTGTTATTTAAAATAAAGGACGCATTTATCGTTCTTTTAAAGTGGTAGGGCCAATAGTAACGGCTCGCCCCGGGAAGGTACCACGCTCATTCCTATTTCTTCCGGTAAGCAGCTCTGCTGTGTGCCGGATGAAGGGATTGGGTTGCCGGGTTATCAATTACTGGCTACTTTAGACTTAACAACATTGTCTACTGGTACACAAACAGTGTTTTTATCTAATAACACTCATATGTGTCAATTTTTTAAACATAACTTAGTCACTTTTTTTAAAAAAAACTTAGAATATTTTTTTTTTTTTTAAAAACATAGTAAGAACTTAACTTTAATTAACAATTATAAAATCAAGCATTAGAACTTAATACTAAAAATATTATCACACAACTTGTATTTACAAACTTGTATATTGGAATTATAGCCTAAATATCAATACATCTTGTACTTACTTGTTTACATTTGACCTAGATCACTAATGTTCCATACAGTGAACGTTTTTATTGTTGACAACTCAAAAGTACAGTACTATTTCATTGATTTATCAGCTGTTTCCAACAAGTGTTGCAACCACAATTCCCACCTACCTCCTTTTTTAATTATAAAATTATCCTACTAACAGTCTACCTGCCTATTAACTTATACCCTTGCCTTGGTCAATATAGTTATTTTCTGAGTACAGTCAACAGCAAAAATATGTCGTTGGGTGTTAATAGTGACTTATATTTTAATTTTAAAAACTAGTATTGTCATAAAATTCAGTATTTAATACCATAAGCGTACACATTAGTTGCACCGATTATGTATTATATATTTACAATTTGTTTACAAACTTCAAACTTCAAAAAAAGAAAAAAAAATTTTTTTTTCTCAACGTTTTACATTTCATAACGTAGTTTCCTTCACTTCACACGGACAACAACCAAGACGTTAATTTTAGTTTGTTTTGTAACAGTCGGAGTAATTGACGCTTATCATACCATGCGGATTGCTACCCAACACTTACCAGTCTTACGGATAACTTAATATTCTTACATTTAAACTCAATTTGAAATAATAACATATTATTCTTGTTTTCACTTCATTTTTTTTTAACTTTGTTATATTTAAGCCACTGCATAACACTGTAGTGCATAAATACAACCTCAGACGGAGACACGCTCACTAGATGTCATCATCAGTGTCTTCACACGTGTCATAATCCGTCAATTTTTTCGGCCCCCTTATTCAGCCCCGATGGAGAACCACGCTCACTTGATTCTATCATGTGCCTTACCCGTGGTCTCTCCTCATTTTATCGGAACCTCTGGATTGGTTGTTGCCAAACTCTGTACGTTTTACTTACCGGGAGTTAATATTCAGAGCGGTTTGCAACTCGTTAATTAAGCCATTGCAGGAGCGGGTGGATACTCCTTAAATAAGCCTAAATTCCATTTTAATAGTATAAACCCAGTAAGTTTTTTTTTTGCTTCTCTAAGCCGAATGTACGTCTGTTTTGCGCGAGTAACAAGTCAACTTTGGACATGTAACTCTCACATAGCTGCTAGGGCGCGGACTCACCTCTTGTTAAGGTAGTCTGCCAGTATGCAAAGATTACGAATATGAGATATGATGGATGAACGATGAAGAATACAAGGGGTCGTAATTCAGATGGAGGTATAATAGGAGTAAAGGATTTTTACTGAGGTAAAAACCCTCACCAAGCGGCGGGGTACTGTAACGTCGTACGTTACATTTTGCATAATTAAACACATAATAACTAATTAAACAACAAAAACACAGCAACATACCAATGTTTACATCATTCAACTGTCAAACAAACGCAGACGTCAAAATATGACAACCACAGAATATTACAAGTACCTAGTGCGGTAGTAAATAGTGATTACTAAAAGCACAAAATGTTCAGCTATCGGCGCGCGAGTGAGAATTTATCTATGCGCTCGCGCATGTCCCATCTCTATCCAACGCGTCTTTCGTTCGTCATTAGGAATTTTGGTTTTTCCCGAAGCGGTCACACGTCTCACCAGATAATTGATATCAGTGATTTCACACGTGTCTTAACTCGCCATTATCCGGGCTTAAAAACAACTACCTAATCTACGAAATTCTCCGCCATCGAGCAATTAAATTCGGTGTCTTTGAAACCCCCATACTGGGTAAGTGTTGGATAGCATTTTCATGAGTATATTTTGTGTTCTTTTTTCTTGCAGGTTAACTTGGCATGTATGCTTATGTTATCTGAATTTATTATACGCTAATTCATGTATTTCATTTTAATCTAAGGCCTTCAGCTTAATGCATTTTGACTTTTCGTGCTTCACACTCAAAATGTATTGCATCATGCCTTTTTTTCACTCTTCCCATTATTGTAAACTCCGTCTGATTGTGACAATCCACCATCACCTTCATTAGCGCACTGTATTGCTACTCGCTCTGCTTAGCTTGGTGTCGCAATCAGCGGAGTTGACCAATGGTCATCTCGTGACACGCTGGACGTCATGTTCCAGGGTCCAAAGTTCCGGTTAGGGAACACCTCAAGCTCACGGCCGCACATCTGGAGCTACGCGGCTGGTTCCGTCGTGACTCGTGCGTGCTGTAACGTCCAGGCATCGGACGTCCCATTTGTTGGCCATCTTGCCAAGTGGGCCGAGCTGACTTACGAAGGTCGGCGCAAACATCTGTCGACCGGCACCCCTGCGCATCCAGCGTGGCACCTCGCTGCGGTCATCGCCACGCCAGCTATCAGGGCAGTACAGCGCTACCCACGGGGGGGACTCTGGGAAAATTGTGACCTGTAGACCTACCCACACCTTTTATTTAATTATATTTTTATGTTGACAAGGTTGCGTGGTCTTATTTATATATAACCTGCGCCACGCACACCCATTTCGTCACAATATATAAAATGGATTGCGGCTATGTATCGAATATACTCTAAGAAGATAAAAATGTTGTTCATGTAAGTAAAGTACTCTGCATCAATGAATAACGATGAATAACAATCTTGCGCTAGCAGAACATATAAAATTACTAACTTTGTGTAGTGCTTGGGTCACCAAGATGTTGGCGGTGACTACTTCGAGACTCGCGGTTTAATCTATCTAAGTCTTCTGTTAGTGAGAATTTCATACCATGCTACTTGTATATTTAAGAACTATGTGTAAGCTAAATAAATGAATTTCAAATTAATTTGAATAAATCTACGATTGGCTCTTTTTACACAGACAAAAATGAGCAAAAGATGTTCATCGCATTTTGGTGCTTTTCGACCTCAGCCCAACTTTCATTGTGGGCTAGTGTATCATCAGATATCATCAACCAAGACAAAAATTTAACACACACATTTTAAAGAAGCTTCCAAACAAAAGTTGACAACAAAATTCAGCAGAAAAAGGCACAATTATCGTTGAAAAGGGACCCTTTTACACTCATTTAACTAACGCAGTGTATCGGCCGGTGGGAGTGTAATCGGTTCCTATCGGGCAGTCGATCGCGGTTCGATTCCCGCGGGTTGTAATTAGATTGTTAGTCGCATGCAATATTAACGTGTTATGTTGTAGGTGAGCCGTCTTGGTACTTGAGTAATTTGGTATTTTGTGGTACCTTCTTGGTTTCATCAATTAAAATTATCTTGGCCCTTATCATAATCTGCTCAACTTAAGCTATGTTGGGGCGGCTCCCAGTAGAACGTGCGATGCAGCTGAATACTAGTATTTTACATGAAGGGACTGCCTATCTGGCCTTCACAACCCCGTTGATGGGTAACACGATAACTGCTAGTCAGACTTTTGGGCTCTTTTCATAATGACTGTCAAAGATCTTCGAATGACATCTTGTCCTTACAAGTTTTCTTAAGCGAAGGAAACCTTAAATCAGGCGGACTAATATCATTTGCTAACGTTTGAGGGCAAATTTTTCCATCGCCAGATAACTTTTATTCGTGGAATAAAATTGACATTTGACAGTTTTTGTATGAAATTAATAACTGTCAAAATTTCAAAATTATTCTTTGAATAAAGTTATTAGATGATTGAAAAATCAGCCCTAAAAGGAATAAATAATATGACTTAGAATTGCGTCTGATTCAACCATTTTTGTTTTGCAGGATTATATTGTTTCCTTCATTTCAGAATGAGGTTTTTTTTTGTACTTTGAGTTGTCCCATAAACCTCTTTAAGTGAGCTCACGCCTTTTCTTATGTAACAGATATTTCTACTACACAGAGTACTGTATGGGACTAACTTGCTGTAAATTCACTAGCTAATGTCAATTTGGCTGACCATCAATCCCAGTAAGCTTTTGTACTCAACTGCCATTCAAATTACGCCCTCTAAAAAGGCTCATTACAAGCTAAATACCACCCAGTTTCGACACCCGAGGCAAATGCAATTAAAAAATTCAAATAACTTTTTACCAAGTATCAAGACTGCTATCTCCCCTCAGCCGATACATTTTGATGTCGATAAGAAAGTCTGTTGAGAATTTAATATACATAATTTCTTTTAACGTATGGTCACTATTTTTACGTCCACCACATTTTACTGTAGACGTCGATTGAAATGGTTGTTTTTTTTCGTAACGATGTGATAGGGCAGCGGGTAATAATTGAAAGGTTAGGAGTTCAAATTGTGGTAATTGTTGGTATATAAAATTATGATCTATACAGTTTTTACGGTTTAAAAAAACAACGAGATTTCTTTATTGTAAAAATATGTTAGTTTAATACTAATGTATAATATACCTACATAAACTTTTTGGAAAATTTTTTGAAGATGATGGTGAAAACCTCTAAATCCGTTGCGTAGTTTAGAGTAACAGACAAATACGAAAAGTGACTTTGTGTTACCTATATCATTTACAGAATTTTGAGACTTTTTTAATATAATGTCGTAGACAAGGTGGCTTAATATAATATGAGTACTAGCTTTTGCCTGTGACTTCGGCCGCGTGAAATTTTAGCCTTCCCCGAGAGAGGGTGAGTCCTCTCCTTAGGGTGGAATTTCGAAAAACCCTTTCTTAGTGGATACCTACTCTTCACAAAGTACACACCCTCCAAATGTCACGTTTCTAGGACCAGCGGTTTAGGCTATATATCAGTAAGTAAGGATTTTGAATTTATATAGGTACTTTTAAAAATTGTAAGTTGATTTCAAACTTTGCCCTAATCTAAAAATTAGGGAATTAATTCCCTAATTTTATTATTCTGATTCAAATTCTGATTCTTTAGTTATTGGTTACACAATGATTTTAGTATCTTTGCCAATACAGAACCGCTATACATTTTACTAAAGTTGATAAGATTTTCAGGAGCATTATTATGAGAAAAAACATTTACTTTTTTCACATCTTAAAAAACGATGTTGTGCAAAAAATGTTTAGAAGTTAGAGATTTTTAGAGAGACAAAGAAATAGTGCATTTTTCAAACCTTGAGCTTCCTCCTTCTTCAATAATTTCAGATGCAATTAACAGTTTTTAAGGGCTGATACTAGATTTTTGTTAAAGAAATTTAGAAAAATTTAGGCACAGCACGCAAACGCAATGTTCCTACAAAGTTCTGCTACATCGGAAGGGGCAAAGACACGGGGCTGCATTGTACGATTTACAGCTTTTACGCTATTTTCAATTAAAGTCCTAATGGCTCATGGGCCACCGATGCGCCGATTGTCTAATTGTTGATCTATATAGAGTGGAGCGTCTGTGATTTTTGAGGATTTTTGGTTTAACGTAACAATTTTTATTGCATGGTGAATGTAAATATTTGTAGGAAGATAAAAAGTTAGGTGTCACAGATTTGCAAATTCGTGCTAAAATCATATGGAGAAACATGGATAAAGTGTGGATCATTCTAAATTCCAGGGGAAACTATAGCAAAGCGTAAGGTATTATATATAATAATAAAATAAAACTGGGTTCCTAATAGACATCGCTGTGCCAAATACACATAACTTACAGACTACAATAGCCGAAAAGTTGTCCAAGTACACCGAACTAAAAGACGAAATAACCAGACTTTGGCATCTTCAAAAAGTCACAATAGTCCCTATAGTGCTATCTACAACAGGAGTAATACCCAAACAGCTTCATCAGTCCCTTAGTTCTCTCAACCTGCCATCTACCACCTACCACCTGCTGCAGAAGGCAGTGATTCTCAATACATGTAGGCTAGTAAGAAAATTCCTCCAGTGTGAGTCCGATAACTTGCACCATTGCTCGCACTCAAATATAGTTCCGGCTAACATACAGCCTACTGCGGATAACCACGCAGTATCTACTATTACTCCAAGAGTTAATCCCACTGATGAACACTTGGCTTAGGCCCGTGCCATCAGCTATCCGGCTAGGCCGAGGAAAACAAAAATCTCTAAATAATAATAATAATAATAATCATTTTATTATCAGGCAACAAGGCCCATAGATAAAATACACAAAATAATCTTATACAATAATAAACTAATACATATTAAAGAAACTTAAAACTATGATTATACACGTAATGTTGTCGGCGTCGTGTTTCGCTGCGTGGTGTCGCGTAACCGTCCTCGGAAACGTCGATATACGACACCTTTCGGCCAAAAGTCCTCTTTCAGACAGGTCTGTAGATGTTGGGTTGGAACACGTACCACGAATGACTTAAAGTTGATGTTGTGGCGCGATTCCAACCTTTCGACCCTCAGAGTCCAGTTGGTCTTCACCTTCAAATACTGCACGACTTCCTCAGTTGTCGTGGAGTGATGCAGACGCGAAAGTAGTAAGTAGTATATAAGTAAGGTAGGATAGTATAAGTAAGGTATAAGCAAATATCAGCTTGCTTAGATTAATATACGCTTATAGGAGTAAGTAGTGTAAGTAGTGAAAATGCTAAAAAACTCTTGCTTTTTCTTTCGTCACTTGTTTTGTTCTACAGCTTTCCAAGTTATTTGCGCATCTTTTCTACACTCTTGATTTCAACTTACTAACCATGACGCAACTACTTCTTTAAAAAACCTGGACCAACTGATTAAGCACTAATTTTGGAGTTACTAACAAATATTTTCTAACAAATCTATAGTGTTAACAACTCCATAAACTTCCTCCCCGTCCCCATGCCGCACCCTTTTGTAAAAACTTTCCTCTTAATCGGCGCGCGTTACAATCATAATGTGCTAAGTTTTCGCCCCGGACTGGACCAGATCGAACGCAGCCGAATATTGGACTTACCCTAAAGATTATTGGACTCACTCCTTCAAGAATATTCAAAGGGTAACTAATATTGCAGCTAATTGTGATTGTAAATGCGTTTTGTTTTGAAGTATTTTGGAGCTGTTTTCTTGAGTGAAATTGCAAGAAATATTATGTTTGAAATGGTGTTTTGCTGCATAGTGTTTATGATTGTGATTTGGTAGAATAAATAGAATAATGGGTCTTACAATCATTGCTAAAATGGAAGGTAAAAAATGTATATTATAACCATGCTAGTAGATAAAATTAAATGAAATTAAAATGAAATCGAATTACTTTATTTGTGTATACCTACAGTTTACAGGGTATTAAGGCTCCTTCAAACACGCGACACGCGATAAAATCGCGCGTGACACAAAGGCACCGCAAGTCGCGCAACGAGCTGTGTCTTTGTGTCGCGCGCGATTATATCGCGTATCGCGCCTGTTTGTAAAGCCTTTACAAATTATAAAGGCACTTCTGTGTCCTGGCACATCAAGCGGCGTACAAGTATTACACTTTCATCATCTGCCTAGCCTTTTTCCAACTATGTTGCGGTCGGCTTCCAGTCTAACCGGATGCAGTTGAATATCAGTATTTTACATGGAGCGACTGCCTATCTGACCTCCACAACCCAGTTACTGGGTAATACAATACCACTTGATTAGACTGGTTGTTAGACTTTCGGGCTTCTGACTACCCGTAACGACTGTCAAAGATCCACAAATGACAGCCGGGACCAACGGCTTAACGTGCTTTCCGAGGCACGGAGGTGTCACGGTATGTAAAGATGATCACCCATCCACAGACCAACCGCGGCAAGCGTAGCTAAACCTGATGATCGACCTGTGCGGCTGTTATTATTTAGCCATGGGCCCCTCAAGTATAACAAGTATTAAACAGTGACATAATACATATACAAAAATATTAAAGCAAGAATAAAAAAAAAATTATAACCCTCCGTTGGCATTGCCATAGTCGGGTAATTAAAAGATGATATATGTGTGATACATGTAAAAAAAATATGATAATGTAAGTAACAGTTAAGAGGACGCTCTCTCTTCTAGAATTAATAAATTGGTCAGTGTTATGGAGGTCGATGGTGGTCTATTTTTCAGAGTAAAAATTTTAATATATTTTTTTCAAACACATGTTTAGTCTTGTTTTTTAGGGTTCCGCACCCAAAGGGTAAAAACGGGACCCTATTACTAAGGCTCCACTGTTCGTCTGTCCGTCTGTCACCAGGCTGTATCGCATGAACCGTGATAGCTAGACAGTTGAAATTTTCACAGATAATGTATTTCTGTTGCCGCTATAACAACAAATACTAAAAATAGAATAAAATAAATATTTAAGGGGGGCTCCTATACAAGAAACGTGTTTTTTCAGCGTTTTTGCCTTGTGATACGAAACCCTTCGTATGCGAGTCCGACTCGCACTTGGCCAGTTTTTTACTACTTTTTCTTAATTTATAAGTTGTAGCACCTTGTGACAATTAGACAAAGAACATTAGCGCTAAGATCAGCGAGACATTCCGTCGCCTACTTACGTTTGACATATTTTACAGAAATCCTACCGGCACGCTATAATGAGTGTCATATTCGGTGTACGGTCTGCAGAAAAGTAAAAAAAGTAACTAATAATTCTAAGAACTGACTTTCCACCTCATCACTTACCCAAGATTTTCTCAACTATATTGCGGTCGGTTTCCACTCTAATAGCTGAATACCAGTATATTTATTACGTTCAGCGACTGCCTATCTGACCTCCAGAGCCCAGATACTAGCTGGACTTTCTAGCTGTGACTAACAAAAAATGATTTCGACTTTATAATATTTGTTTTATGAAGAAAAATTTAATAATAATTCCCCACGTGAAATGGATTGACAGTCCTGCAGCAACCGTTGGGTATGTTGCGATTTCAATTATTTTTCATGTAATTGCAAACAGCATGGCGCATCTAGGCAGATTGTCCATTACTTCCTGTCTATTATTTTTATAACTATAATATGAGCTTACTTATTATACACATAAATACTATTACTTATTTTACATTATTGTTGGTTTCGATTCAAGGGAAGAAAATTTTATATTTTATTGATGAATGGACTCGTTCTCATGACCTCGATCTCGCCTGATGGAAAGCGATGGATGAGGTCTATGATTGAACGAGCATGCCCAGAAGATGCCTAAGGCACTGGAGTTCTCACGCATCGACGAATCACAGCAGGCTGTTTGACGCCGGACTCCGATGGGAGGGTTTGACTTTTTTGACTTTTAGGGTGTTCGCCAAGGGAAGAATTGGCCAGTCAAATAAGGTGTTGGATGTGACTGTCCAGGATGCGCCGAGCGCTCGGTTCAGTTGAGTAACTGGCGGAACAAACTACGCTACACGAGGTGGTTTCTTCATGCATACAAAAATAAATGTGGTTATTAAGTCCAACAGACGTACCTATGTAGTTTTAACATTAATCCAAACTAAAGCACAGTTTGCTAAAAAGCAACGGGTCTTGTCAATAAACAATTTGCCTTTGATAAAAAGACAAAAGCCGTCTTCGCGTGTCCACCAGCAACTCTACCAAGTTGACTTTATAATAATCTAATATCTAGTTTTTATCATACCGTTCCTTTTAATGCAATGTCTCATAAATCCAACGCAACGGTGTGTATTGTATAAAAATGTGCTTAGATATGTATCTGTCACGCAATGTCTACCTGAATTACATGTTGCAATGTCTTGTCATATAATAGACAAGAAGTATAATATGGATATAATTGTAGACACCAAGTTTATACAGGAAAATAATCAATATTAATTGCCTCGCCGGTCTAATAGTTGCAAGTGCTATTACTGAGCTTGAGGTTTGATTCCCAGATTGGGACAAAAGGTTATTGGGTTTTTCTATCTGGAATTTCTCAGTAGCAGCTCGGTGTGTGGTTTTAGTGCTTGTTTGAAGGCAATGGGCTCTCCCCCTGTTACTTGGGACTTAAACAAAACTGGCGAAAAGTGGGTGTACTACAGGTAGGTACACCTCTGCCAAACCTTTTGGTAAAACGAGGCGTGATGATATGTTATGTTAATAAATATTGTTAAATAAATGAAAGTTGCTCAAGTATAGTGCAAATTACGAGCATCGGTTCCCATTCTTGTTGGCGACGTGGATGTGTTTGCAAAAAGTTAAGTTAAAGGTGTGCTTAAAAAATCTATAGGAATAGGATCATTCGTCGATTATACTCATCCAAATTGTCAACAGTAGTTTGATTTCAACATTTGATTGATTCATTTCTAGTTTCCATGAAGTATCTTCCAAGTCTACGGTAGAATCTTATTTTTTTACAACTGACCAATATAATCAAAGTCAATTCATTTATTTCAAGTAAACCATTAGAAGGCATTTTAAAATGCTGAAATTGACAAGAAAAAAATCAAACATCATCTCTTTTTGACAGAAGAATAAATTCAAAAATAATTTCCACCCGCGCCACATTTGCTAACGCTACGCAACAGTCTACGCGATACATCCGACACACCCAAAGAGTAGCGACGTGTAAAATCTGCATTTCTTTGAGATGCACTTGTCCTCCCCCCACCTCCCCCCCTAGACGGCTCTTAGATAAAGAGGGCTCTACTTTCGCGCGCTTTGAGCAGACTCCCAGGGTTTTGTTAGGAGTGCTACGTCCTACGTATAGAGGAGTTAGTTGTTAGGTGTTGTTTTGTACACCGTACGATAGAACGGAGCCAGGTTAGGATTTCTATTGTCTTCGAAAGTATGAGGATATAAATCTGTGTTTCGTTTAGATTTGTGTGCTGCTGTTCGTGTTCTGATTTAGTTTTTGGTTCTGCATTATGCAACCAGCGGTACTTACATGAAGAAGAAACAGTGAAGGAAAACATCGTGAGGAAACCGGCATGTCCTAGAATAAGAAAAATTAAGACATGTGATATCCACCAATCCGCACTGGGCCCGCGTGGTGGATTACGGCCCACTCCCTCTCACAGAGAGGAAGCCTGTGTCCCAGCAGTGGGACCATTATAAGCTACTGTACTTTGTCCAGTTGCTAATCTGTCCAGCTGCGAAACTGGCCAGCTGCGAATCTGTTCAGCTGCGAAACTGTCCAGCTGAGAAGTCCAGCTGAGAATCTGTCCAGCTGCGAAACTGTCCAGCTGCGAAACTGTCCAGCTGAGTATCTGTCTTGCTGCGAAACTGTCCAGCTGAGAATCTGTCCAGTTGCGAATCTGTCTAGTTGCTCCGGAGGGGATTACTTATGCTATGGTACTTCGATACCATTTGACTCACGCTATGGGAATTTTTTAAGTGAAATAATATAATTTAAAACCTAATAATAATTATCAGCTGCTGAATATGTCCCCATATTCAGCAGCTGATACCTAATTATTAGGTTTTCTCATTCATCACTAAATTTAGTTATTTATAGGAGTATAAGTTATTCTTGATGTCAATACTTCATCATCCTAATTTCTCATCATCCATTCTTTATTTTCATCGATACTATAAGGTTTAATTCTAAATATCTGCATAAGATACGGTGTGTATTCTAAGTATTGCTCATTATCTTCTTGCAAGCTTTTGGCTACCTGTCCATTGTAGTGTAAAGGAAGGATTGAAGAATCGCAGAGATTGGAAAACGGTAGTTTAATGGAATTCTTTTATTAATGTTGTGCTCTCCGCTATATTGCTCACTTTTTTTTTCAGCCGTAGACTGCAAAATCTTGGACGTTGCAGTAACACCAAGTACTGATCAACTGACCAAAAGATTGCATATAAAATTTCCCATACATGTAAGAAATGAGTACGTTGCGCAAACGACACACAAATGTAATGAGCGGTCTCCACGTGTCGCATAGTACAATTGTTACGCGTAACAATAGAAATATTAATTGTGTAAGATGTTATGTAAAAATATGTAGACATTTTGATAGAACATTAATCTTGGAACGAGTTTTCATGCTGTTTGTTTTTCCATTTATTTGTCCATTTGTTTGGAACATTCAAGTACTTCATTATATAATAAACAGGCCGAAAGTCTCAAGCAATACTGAAGCTGTGGGAAAATATTGCTTCCCTGCCCACCCCATAATGTCCTACCTGCTAAAATCTTTCACCTGATCAGTCAAGGCAAACTCATGTCGAGTTCGTCTTGACTGACCTACAAATCTTTGGGTTGACACAATTTAAATAGCCATCGACAATCTCAGAAGCATCATTCATTGGCTTTACTTTTACCCTTACTGTCTAGGTTTTATTGCATATTTTTTTTTTTCAGGATGGTAAATTGTCAAGTGACCCCTCCCGCTCTGGGTGAAGCGGAAGGGAGTGTCAGACTCTTACTGACTAAAACTCACCCGTGTTCCTTCCTTAGCCCTTTATGTTCCGGGCCAGCGGTAACCCTTTCGTACAACCCCGCTGAGCTGCGGTAACCCTTACCTATAAACCTAAGTTCGTTACCACGTGGGCATATAGTACCAGCTTCCTTGATTAGCTACAATCTGAGCTATTTACAATAATAATAATCATTTTATTATCAGGCAACTAAGGCCCATAGATAAAATACACAAAATAATCTTATACAATAATCAACTAATACCTACATTTTAAAAACCTTAAAACTATGACTATACACGTAACGTTGTCGGCGTCGTGTTTCGCTGCGTGGTGTCGCGTAACCGTCCTCGGAAACGTCGATATACGAGTACGACACCTTTCGGCCAAAAGTCCTCTTCCAGACAGGTGTGTAGATGTTGGGTATTATACTTAGTTATCATAACTCAATCTGTTCCTAAAAATGCCACCTTATTCAAACTCACTTGAACCCTTCATTCACATTCCCGATCAGAAAACTGCATCAAAACCACAAGAAAAATGCAAGAAGCCCCCACTATACCTACATAAAATGGAGTGTCTGTCTGTGTAAGAGCCATCGAGCTTACGCTGGCACAGCGAGGCTCTTGAACGGCACAGTACGGCACGGAACGGCAAGATACGGCCCTTGAACGGCACAGACGTAGATATTGCTGTTTTTTGTCACCACTTGCATCTTGTAATCTTGGATGCGTTGTGGCGTGACTTGATATGTGTTAAAAAAGGGTAGTTTGATGGCTCATTTGGATGCTGTTTTGAGAGGAACTCGTGTTAAAATAAAATTACCTGGAGACGTGCTTTTTTGTCGTCACTAACCACTGTTATTAGCACATATAGCTTATGTTATGCTAAGTAAACTGAGGGGGCCCATCGGAATGAGGCAAATATTGCATATAATCTTCATAATATGAGAGGGCCGTTCAAAAGCGCGTTGGGTTGATGATATCGTCAAAGTCGCGGGACACACCTGGATGAGGGATGCATGGAACCGGGAAGTATGACAAAAAAAGTGGAGGCCTTATTACCCAACAGTGGGTGATTTCGGCCTGAAATCATGATCATCATCATCTGCCTCGCCTTTTCCCAACTATATTGGGGTCGGCTACCAGACTAACCGGATGCAGCTGAATACCAGTATTTTATATTGAGCGACTGCCTACCTTACCTGCACAACCCAGTTACCCCTTGGTAAGACTGCCTGAAATGATGATGATGATGAATATTTGATGAAAATAGATATCTATTTTTTAGTGGCCGACCGAAAGTTCGGTTTCGGTTTCGGTTTCGGCCAGTTTCGGCCAAGGAATCTAGTTTCGGTTTTGGCCAGGAAATGGCCGAAACTTTCGGCGGCGTCGAAACTCGAGTGTTCATGAATTATCGTGCATCGTTCGGCGAACTTCGCGGCTAGCTCGTGCTCGCTCGTCGCGTCGCCGGCCCAGTTCGCCGCCGTCCATCGTTAATCGCATGGAGTTGAGGTTGTGTTTTGCACATAAATGATTAGGTAAGTATTTAATTGTCTGTATGTATAATATACATTGTATATTCAAATAAATGTGTAAAAAACACACCAGATTTCTGTATACGATAGAAATTTTAAATGTGTTTAAGTAAGTTTCGGTTTCGGTTTCGGCTGAAAAACCTGTTTCGGTCGGACACTACTATTTTTGTACCTAACTTAGTACATTTTTAACAGCGCCACACGGTTTAACCCGCATAAAAGTCGATCCCGTGGGACTATCGGGATAAAAACTATCGTATGTGTTATTCTGATGTATATTAAGCTATATTACTGTAAAGTTTCATCAAAATCCGTTCAGTAGTTTTTGCGTGAAAGAGTTACAAACATCCATGCATCCATTTATCTATCCTCACAAACTTTCGCGTTTATAGTAGTACTAGTTCCGACCCGCGGGTTCACCCGCATAAGTGGCGATTCCGTGGGAATATCCGGAAAAAAGTATCTTATGTGTTAATCCAGGGTGTCGGCTACCTCCATACCAAATTTTATCAAAATTGATCTATCCGTTTCGCTTGAAGAAGTACCTAACAAACATACAAACACACTCACAAACTTTCGCCGTTATAATATTAGTGTGTTATATAGTAGGATAGTATGTACCGACGCCAGCACATCAAGCTACCCGAATCTGTCAAATTTTCCCAATCAACTTTGAACCTTGTGCTTTAGCGATAAAGTTGATAATCTATTGAAGAAATTTGGCAGATTGTAGTAGCTTGATGTGCTGGCGTCTGTACCTTAATTATATTATTATAGATCGTTTCCACCTAATTATATAGTCACATAAATGTGACTACAAATATAATTAAGGGAACGCGCTTAAAGAAGTTTTCACCTCAAAAACATTAATAAATATTGTTTCCCTCATCCATATTACTTTCTTGTAGAAGCCACCATTTACGACACCCACAGGTAACAGGAAAGAGCCATTTGTTCCCGGAACCACAAAGTAATACCGACCCACTTACATACATTGACTGGAAAAATCACAAATCCTACCCACTCCCACTATCCCCCCCACCCAGACACTACCCGTCACTCATACCCACCCACGACTAGGAAATCAATAAGGTTTTTACAATTTAATAAATGTTACTCCACCATTAATATATTACAAGGATAAGTGGGTCGCGTCCCCCATTCCCCCCCATTTGGGTGGAGGGGGAGGTCACGTCGTACATCTCGATTCCAGAACTTTGTTCACAGTTCATGATAATTGAGGGATTCATACGCTCATTACATTTTAGTTTGAGGAAGCTTCCTTTGTAAGCTGGTGTGAGCAGGTTTGTAGGTCTTTGGGGGTGATGCCTTAGGTATCCATACTAATAATAAAAATACGAAAGTGTGTATGTATGTCTGTCTGTCTGTTACCTCTTCAAGCTTAAACCGCTGAACCGATTTGATGAAATTCGGTATAGAGATAGTTTGAGTTCCGGGAAAGGACATAGGATAGTTTTTATCCACATATTCCCACGAGATCGGAACTTATGCGGGTGAATCCGCGGGACGCAGTTAGTAATGATACAAGTCTAATAGAGAAATGGTGGCTCAGTGGTAACGGCCGCGATTTATGAGATCTAAGTCGGAGGTTCGAACCTAGACAGACGCTTTACTTTGTGTAAATTATTTCATCATCATTGCTATCAATACGGTGAAGGAAAACATCGTGAGGAAACCGACATGTCCTAGAACCAAAAATTCAAAGACATGTGATATCCACCAACCCGCACTGGGCCCACGTGGTGTATTACGGCCCACTCCCTCTCACTGAAAGGAGACCTGTGTCCCAGTAGTTGGAACATTATAGGCCATTGTATGCATGTGTAAGAAAAATGGTTCTGATATTTCTTTCATACATGGATAAGATTGATTCGAATAAAGACACAATTCTATAGGTACTTACAGTTCCTTCAGGAATGTCCGAAAGTCGAAAATCTAACTTCTCCTTCTTTTTTTTATTATTCTTTCCATGGTCTGGCAGTTTGAGTAATTTATGTGGCCTGCCCAAATGTCCTTTCTTTGGTATTGTTCGTCGAATCGTTGAGCTCCTTTAAACTAGAGTTGAGCTGCACGATTTCTGACAAATGCATGCACTGACTGGACAGGTCCTCTCAATCTGTGTGGTTCTTTCCTCAAAAGACCATCTCAGACATCGACCTACATGGTCTTCATATAACCTGACCAAGATTATGTCTGGACTTTAAAAGAGACTTCATAGTCTCTGAGTCATGAGAAGAAATGCCGAAACAAACTCAGAGGTCATCCTCTGAGTTTGTTTCGGCATTTCTTCTCAGAGTAGTCAGATAGGAAACGCCGACCTCATCTAATTTAAAAAAAATATATGATTGACGTGTAAAAGTGTCAAGCAAACCTACCTATCATAACCCATGTATGTAAATAAAGAAATAATATTAGAGTGGGCATAGTTATCTTGGTTACATAATATATCTCCAATTGTAAATTAATACCTTTGTCAATTTAGTTGCTGTAAAAAAAGCACTTCCTCATTCATCAGAATCAGAAATAATTCAACATCAATTGCATTCATGGCTACTAATAAAAGTACCTTCAAATAAAACTACCTTGATAGGCAATAAACGTATGCGTGGATAATTATAGTCTATGTAATACATAATTATTTACTAATTATTCAATAAAACGCACCTCTTGACAACGTGTTGACAGACTGCAAGCTCATTTCTTAGTCAACATCTAACTCTTCATTATCCATTGAACCCTAGCACCTACCTATTACCGCCCCATAATCAGCTGGAGCCAGTTTTTATCCAATATGTTAATTACGCTTTTTATTCTAATTAATTCTTAGTACATTATGATCTTCAATAAACATCAGGATGTTCTTCTTTATGTATATTTCTTACAATCTTACCAAGTGTATAACTTTTATACAGTTTTTTTCTACTTTAAGAGTATGGACGTAAGGTGGTTTCTCGCTTGTTTTTGTATGGAAAAATGGTAGTAATTTGTATGGTAATATCTTGTCATCAGTTAGGGATGTAACTATGAATAATTTTCTGCACAATTCATTCCTAGTTGTTATTGCAGAGCAGCAAAAAGTTCTCGATTGTAATCATCGATGAATTGTTTTAACTCCATTAAATATAAGCGCCACTTTGCATTATTGAATACTTAGGTTTTTTAATTTCATGTCTTCATTGGTTACAGATCAATGGGTTTCTGAAGAACAGTTATTGCTGTGAATAATTGTTTTATTGAAATTAGGTTTTTGTGTGATTGTTATTACAGATGAGGAGAAAAACACTATCAATAGGGTAGTTTATTATGTCGCTTCCGATGACAGCTTACAGAAATGAAGTGATTATAATATTATTTTTCGATTTAAGGTGAATGCGCCGCAGTAGACCGCGAAATTCAAGTTTTCTTAGGTTTTATATATTTTGCATGTCAGTGCTAGGTTGTGTCTTGATCAAAATATGATTCGCGACTATAATAGATATGTATTTACAGAATTATAGTCATTAGAATCATTAATATATCTGTTTAAGTTAGATTTATGCAGTGCAATGTGATTTTTGTTTAAGGAATAAATTTCCATAAGAGATTTGTTATTATGGAACAAATCTAACTTAGAAAGTTGTATTAATAATTCTAATGATTTTGATTCTATAAATACGTACCTGTTACATAAGGTCGCGAATCATATTTTGATCAAGATACAACCTAACACTGACCTGAAAATTGCAAAAAACGTAAGAAAAATTCTATTTTATGGGCTACAACTGCGCATTCACCAAGACAAGCTAGTTTGGTTGCTACTTCAGTTACATTCGAAAGACTCTAGTCCTAGACATTAGACTTTAAATCACCGTCATGAGGCAAAAGAGGTTTTTTTTTCAAGGTCTGTAACGCATGGGTAATTTACCTTAGTCGTTTCCTATGCTCGTTAGTAGCTATCAGTTGAAATGTTGTATGCAACTCTTAGGGCTGATTTTTCCATCGCCAGATAACTTTTATTCGAGGAATAAAATTGACGTTTGACAGTTTTTATATGAATTAACTGTCAAAATTTCAAAATTGTTTCTCGAATAAAGTTATCAAATGATTGAAAAATCAGCCCTTAGTCTATAGGGGTATGGGGTGGGTAGGGTATTTCACCCTTCAAAGAAACACTACAATGCTGCTTTTTACGCTGTCATTCTTGCACAGACCAGAGTCAAGATTGTGTTAAGACAGACTGTCACTCTATGACAAAAAAAAATAGCGGACACTCGTAAAACAGTTATCATAGTCTTTGACTGTTTTACGAGTGTCAGCTGTTTAAAAAAAACAGTTTTGTCACAATACAAAACCGTTCTGGCTACATACAGCAAACAAGACTGTTTTGACTCAGCTGTGTGATCAGCGTCAGAAATACTTAGTTCAGCCGATGTTTTCTGTATCTCTCTGTGAAAACTTACGTGAAAGCCGTAATGAGTGTCAAGCCTCTTGATGCTAGGTATTGACCCTATTGACAGCTCACTTCACCTAAGTTTTCTCGGTGAAATTGTTACAAAATAGGCCGTCAAGTATGTTGGTATCCCTTTACAGGACGATCCTTTCGATAAAAAAAACAGTGGCACTCCGGGAGTGCCGACAGAAGTGAAAACAAAACACAAACAGAATATTTTGCCAACACTCACTGACATTATAAAACCGAGTACATCCCGAGGACAGCCGAACACATCCGAAGCAGGTATTTTTTTAAACGTCTTAT
The DNA here is from genome assembly GCA_963855955.1 of Luperina nickerlii. Lineage (NCBI taxonomy): Eukaryota > Metazoa > Arthropoda > Insecta > Lepidoptera > Noctuidae > Luperina > Luperina nickerlii. Next base: position 18,645,757 of record OY979682.1, on the reverse strand, counting down.
TAACAAAACACGCGCGAAGTCGCTTACAGTAACAGTGGCGCGAGTTCAATGGTTTCTTCCCATCTCAAAAAATGCCCAACACGCTTATAGAAGTTACACTTAAAAAACCTTCTTTCTACCAGACAAAAACATCAGTACAGCCAATATCCCATACCTACATCCAATAACAAAACGCTAATTCACAACGAAACACGTCATTCTCTCCAGAAAACGGGTCAAGCCGCAACAGAATAGAACAAACTTGTAATTTTCTAGTCACACGACTTTCAAAGATACTACATAGACTCCCGTCATGCTGGATGGTAAAGAAATAAAAATACAAGACACACACGTGCCTCAGGGATGCAGGCGGACGTCGGGACATACAATGTAGGTACATAATATGTGATAGCTATGTAGTATTTGTTGTCGTAGAAGAACTTTGCTAGAGGTTGGTTTGAAACCTTGACCATATTTTGAACCTTGTTGTTAAATAAGATGCAAGTGATGACGTCAAAAATGATGCGTCAAGCACGCAATGCACCACGTAATGAAGACCACATCATTATTGACAAGAGTAAGCCAGCATGAATATTGATAACACCTATTGTTTGTTATGATAAAAAAGCTAGAGATATTTGATCTGAGAAATACAGATCAAGGAATCGTTAGTCTTATCGGTACCTACTGTAGGTACGTGTACATCAGAAAACAGAGCCCAAGATTGCTCAAAGCGATCTCGCACAAACCATAACATTTGCCAAAGTGTTCGGTGATCATTGTATTACATGCTAAACAATAATACCTTCCCAAAAAATCATTGGAAAGATAATTTCCATAATTACCAAACTTGGCAGATAGAACGGTGATCGAAATTTGTTGATATCCCTTCGCTTTTCTGGTCACTGCTGGACATTGCCTCCCCCAAGCACCTCCACTTCGACCGGTTTTGTGCTTCTCGATAAAAACCGGATTTGTGCTTCTCGATAAAAAAAAACTTAAAACTCGATAAAAGACTTAATAATAAATAATGTGTCTAATCTATCACACTAGGTAGATCACCACTATATTTGACTAAATTCTATGCTAGATTGATCTCCGAATTATCCACATCTATAAGTTGAAAAGTTCACAATACATAGCCAGAAAAAAGGGTGTGCTGTTACTACCGAGCCAAGATAACGAGAGACCATACAAAATATTCCATACTCAATTAACTGTTCTCTATATTTTTGAAGTCCATTTTAATACGGCAGAGGAAAATTCTCTGTGTACATGTGTGTAAGACCCACTGTCTGTGTAACAACGTATGCATGTGTGAGTGTCGATTCGTATTAACTATGTAAATTTTGGTCGGGCGAACCAGTGGTCGCTTTTTTGGTTAGTTTGCCTTCTTTTTGGGTTGGCATCATTTTGTGGTGGTCACTTTTGATGTTGTTTTAAGAAGGTGGGTGGTATAAATAAAGGGGATTTTGATCCTGACTCTGTTTTGTTATGATAAATGATTTAAAACATGAACACTTTTACACGTCAATCTTGTTTTAAAAACTAGATGAGGTCAGCGTTTCCTATCTGATTACTCTGAAAAGAAAGGCCGAAAAAAACTCAGAGGTGTGACCTCTGAGTTTTTTTCTCTCGTGGTCTCTTTTAAAGTCCACATAATCTTGGTCCAGACATAACTTTGATAGACCGTGTAGCTTGGTGTCTGAATTGGTCTTTTGAGGAAAGAACCACACAAGTTGAGTGGACCTGTCCATTGTGAAATACAAACCTACATACATTTATAAGGAAAGCAGATGGAATCATGCTAAAGCTCGTCAAATCTTCGGTAACGGTTTTGCTTCTAACCTTAAGTTATGTAGATAACGTGTTACTAATAAATAGTTTACTTGTATCTCCGCTCGAATATAGGTCATCTTCTCAATTTTATCACCATGGGAATCGAACGCAAGACCACACAAGTCACCCGTTCTAGAGACTTTTAAATCAATGTGGCAGTAAACATAAAATAGTAGGTGAGAGTGCTGTAGAGTTTTATCTAAAACTACTGCATCACACAGAAATATGAAAATTTAAAAAGTATGCTTACATTACGAACTATCATAAAACGTTTTCATGTCATTGCAACATTAAAAACAAATTGAAAAGTTGCAAATATGTCGTAATATCGACACAGAAAATAGCGAACGACAATACAATTTAACTGGAACCCGCCACCAACACAGATTTATTAAACAAAAAGTATTTCACGAAATTAAATCTCCTATAACACAGCAAATAGTTCAGACCGTCGAACGAAATCCTCCAGTTTCAGCAAATCCTGAATATTCCTCACGGAAACCAACGGAACAGTTTCATCTGAAACGAATTAATTACACCCATTCAGTATTCTACGAACATCGAAAGCGACCGCAAATAATTCACACACACACACCCAACATACGGAGCTTATATACAAAAACATCTAAATCGTGCACATAAAATTTCATGTATAAAAATGTCAATAAAACACTCACACAGCGACACGGTAATACGAAACAGCGTTGACACAGAACGCACACAGCTGGAAAACCTTTCGCTCGACGAATATGTATTGCTACTACATAGGAGTAATCTTTCATTGACGCACACAGGCACCTTTTCCGTACATTGGTGAGGTTTTTTCCGTGTCGCTGTGTGGGTTTTTGCTTGAGCGTGGGGGTGGGGGGGTAGCATACATTTTCAGGAAGGCTTCGGCGTCACAGGGCGTCTTTCAGCGTTCCGATGCCGCACACATCGCAGGCTATCGGCGAGACGAAGAAGCAAAGAGTAGCTGTAGGTTAGTTTGAAAGTTAGAGGGGACGGTTTTTCAGGAGGGTATTTGATGCTGTTTTTCAGTAGATGATTACTATAAAGATACGATAATTATAGTGCTAGTGAGTTATGTTTAGATAAAAACAGTATAGATCGATCGTAGATTTGTTAACCGTTAATATTTACTCACGAAATGTTTAAATTGGTAACACAAATAGAAGATTATTTGAGACAAATAATTGGAATCCGTATTGTTCATTGTTTTGTTTAATACTCAAAAATGTACTTAATTTGCAGACCATTTATTTAATTTATTCAGTACCTTATAAAAAAGGCACAACGGGTTCAACTATGAATTTATACGACAATATTGAAGATGTAGCCCCAATATCAAGGAGATACTTTGGACACACCGTTACAACTCTCATTCACGGCTCTCTGATAGAAAACCAAACATTTTAAAAGTCCTCCAAAAAAGTCTCTGCAGAAAATTCTCAGGCTACTCTACGGTATCGGGCGCAGATCACCGGGGGTGGGGGGCGCAAAGGAGGGGGGGTAGTGGTTCGTGTGTGTTCGGAAAAATGCCTTATGATCCCGCCCGCCCGTTGTAAGCTTTAAGTTTTTTATCCTCTCCTACATTGTCGGCCTTAGGGACAAATAGATTATCGTCCGCATATTGTATTTGTTATTTTTGGGATAGATTTTTTGAGGCTGGTTAAAATATAGATTTCTTTAGGATTTAGTCTGTTTCGAAGTAGGTCTTCTATGTACTTAGTACCTATCCTGTGGTCACCATACTAGTAGGTACTTTACTGCAGGGGTTTTGGTCAGGAGGACAGGACGAGGTGTCTTCTTTTCTGCTATCAGTGATCACCAGTTCATCAGTCATGTCTTGTGATTTTTGTGTTGAGCGTATCGTTTAGGATGACTTTGAGGATGACTAGGCCAGCATACATAAAGAAAGACAATGATTACCTCGTTTCCTTTTAAGTTGCAAAGATTTGAGGACTTAGACATTGCCAAGTAAGGTTTCTTCACAATGTGTATGAAAGAACTTTGATTTGAAAGGTTAGAAATAGTTCTTGGGTCAATCACTGCCTGATGACTAGCAGGTTTCAAGGCCTGAGGGTTGTTTAAAGGCCGATGACCTTGAGTGCACTTAAAACCTCTCCATGAGACTCTAAAATGCGTTCGGTGCACCCTGAACAGTTAACCTTTCTAACTTTCTCATACTTTTACCATGAAAGAAGAACAAAGGACAACGATCTTACAGCCAGAGACTACTTCCTCAATACCCTGGAACCCACTGCACATAAGACTACCCATAGCTCCATCTCATTCTCCAAGACACTACAAACACATAAAATTCTCAATACCTCCCAGTTCCCACAGTTCAATATAATATAATACATATAAAAAAACCGGTTTCACACGTACAGCGATCTCCCTCCCCCCCATTGGGGGTAGCATGGGGGGGTGCGCCCCCGGGGTGACAAGAGCCCAGTGCTACTACGGGCAGGTGCAATGTATTGGTGCAATCTGGTCCGCTGTTGCATTATTAGTTTTAACGTTTCTGTGTCGGGTTACTTATTAATTTTAGGGTTAAATTCTGGTATTTGGGCTGGGGGCAAGGAAGTTGGGAATCGATGATGATGGTAATGTATTTTATGCTAGCCTGGGATAAAACTTTATTAATAATATTTAGTTGAAAACATTTTAAAAGAGTAGGTAACTGTGTAGGGTCTTGCCCATACGAAAATATCATTTAGAAGGGGAAATTAGAATCAATTTTCTTGTAAATTTTGACGTTCAAAAGTGCTTTTTATATGCCTTTTTGACATAAATTAGCTGACTTTGATTTTTTGAGCAGAAGTAACAAGTTTCTTATATTAGTTTTTTTTTAAATTAAATTCTCATAAGACATTTTTTCTCATTATTTTATTTTTTAGATATTTAATTTCTAATATTAGATTTACGATGTGGATTATTAGTCCAAGGTTACGTTAGAGGTTTAGTAATATTTTCGAGATAGGTAACATGATAAGCGGTAAGAAAACCAGTGTACCCTTAGCTAAAATAGCATGTCATTTGTTCTGGTTTGATCATAGTCAAAGTACTGAATGTATAAAGCGTCTCCATCTATCTACGATCTCCTTTCTCTTCTTCTAAATTTATCTCTAATACTAACTGCGTTAACGCATCCCAAATTAAAAAAGGCAGGCAGCGATCTGTCATAATGGTGATTAGTCCACAATGAAGTTATTTAGTCTCAACGATAATGGACAGCCTACCCCCTTTTACGAGCGGTGATAAGGGACATCGTTAAAGCCATTTATTGGAACAGTTTGGGCACTATTCCAAATCCAGAAAAAGATCGAAATCTTGGATTTCTTTTTCCTTCCGCAGTCTAGATTTGATGCAGTAGTGAAGTGAAGAAAATATTATAGTGTTATGATATTAAATTGCTGCTTAGAAAAAGGTTATCGAATCTGTAGAGTAATTTTAACTGATCGAATTATAAAATATTAAATGAGGATCTTTAAGTAAGAAAGACTTTCACGCCACTAGCTTTTAAGAAAAATTTAAAGTTCTATGTTAAATATTGTAAAACTTCATAAAAAAAGTTACTATGAAGAATATTTTTTTGCTAAATTTTCAACACAACTTTCCATATAGAGAACTACACAAATTAATGATAATACTTTATTAAGGCCAATAAATTCTTAAGATTCCTTATATTAAAGAAGATTCACAAATACCGAAAGCTCAAAAATTCACGTTCATAAGAAAACAAAAGCAGACGGTTCACGATATGCTCAAACGAAATCATATCTTCTATAACATATTCTTCGGTAAGGAAGCTGTAACGTTCGCTCCGCTGCTCCCGAACTACAGATGTTACTCTTTAGATTCCGTACGAACACGAATATAGCTCTCAAAAATTCGAACGAAAATCATGACTTATCGTGTAATTATTCGGCTGTGAGTAATTGTTGAGTTGCGATTGCTACGAGAAGTTTTGTTTACCTAAACAGAGAAAGTTAAAAGAGTAACGGTGGAGTTTCTTGCTGGCTCTTCACCATAGGAAACAACCGATTAGAACCGTGTACCTAGCTTTTGACGTTTCATAATTGGCCATGTGAAATTACATATTTTTATTTCGAGCTTGCGGCCATTAATTTTGCACATCAAATTTTAGAAATAAGTCAGCTTAGTTAGGCTATATTGTCTTTAACTTATACCTGTGTGACAGTCTCGTTCTAAAACATGATGTGCTATAACTAACGCCCTGACAAACTCACACTCAAAGCATTTATTTCAAATACACCAATTACACGTACTTTTGAATAGTAAGGGGTCGTTCAGTCAGAAGGTACACTATGGAGAAGAACGGGCCAGAAACTGTAAACGAAAGCACACCCATTTTACAGAAGTTTATAAAAGTAAGTTGTTTTTAGCTAAGTAAGGTGTGGTTACCGTTCAACAACTTGACACACTTGACTTGGACAACTTAATTGCCTTCAAAATAGGTGGCAACAAATTAAAAAAGAAAATAAATCACAGGCTTGCTTAAATATTGTATATAAATTTCAGCATTTTTAAATTCAGGCGACCCCAAAATAGTTAGCAAATACTTTTGCTTTTAATTTTGTCAGGTCAAACGCAAAAGCAACGTCTAAAACAACCAGTTGCAAACTGCACAATACAGTTGCCGAACATTTAAGTTTCGTGTGTCCGTTATAAATTCCGAGCGGGCGTTCTATATTCAAATTGGCCGCCGCTATTGGCTGCCGCTGGGTGGTATTTTACATCCGCGAAACTATGAAATACTGGATAAGGTTCTGTTTCACTTCTTATCTTTACTTATTTCCATCACTTTCTTTTTTTTAAGAATACTTTCTTTTCTTGCACTAAGCGTTCGCAGTAAGCGTTTTCAAATGTCCTTTATAATGCGCACAGCAAAAGAGTAGAACTCTCTATTTGCGTCTGTGTTTCCGAGCGTTTTTAGACATACCCTCTTCCACACAGTCTACCCATCGTTTCTATGCACCCCGGACTTGGTCCGGACACTAACGTCATTAAAATCACCTCTCTTGGATCTTTTTGATTTTACGCCACAGACCCGAACGAGATTGCCTCACCATAACCCACACCATAATAATAAAAAGAGGGTGTGTGCTTATCGCTGATCACGCGATAGAAGTGAAACCTTACGACTGGAGGCGAGTATATCTGATTTAGCGTCACTAACCCAAGCGTGACGGTTCAGTTTCGTTCATCATCATCATGGTCATTTCAGCCCGAAATCACTTACTGCTGGATAGGCGTCTTCTTTTTTTGCCATACTTCCCGGTTTCGTGCCCTTATCCACCTGGATAAGGGCACCGGGAAAACGGGAAGTATACCACTCAACTCTGTCTCTGTCTGTGTATGTCTGTGTCTATGTATGTCTGTCTGTGTATGTATGTGTTGGAGTTTCGTTCTCTGTTTAGGAAATGCACAAAGTCCGTCTGAAGAACTTTTCACGTTAAAAACTACTGATCACTACAAATCCAGCCCGTAGAAGGTCATAAACCTCCAAACGCCACTATTTTTCCTTATCCACCTCCACCAGTTCTTCGCAGCATCGAGTGAAATTTCTCCCGTACAGAAAGCTTGCCGTAATGTCCATGCATAAAGTATTTTAAACTGGTTAAAATGCAACGTTTTGAGCGCGCTGAGGTATCAAAGGGTGTTACTGCTTACCTTTGAAGATGTTTCTAAGTTTTGAATTTTGGGTGAGCAGAAGAGCGGGGTGTGTGGTAGGAAGAATCGTGTTAGCACGTTTTTGGAAACTTACGATCGATTTTTTTTGGTGTAAATGGCTAATAAATCGATTTGTGTATTCTTTCTGTTGCTTTCTGGTAGTTGTTGACAGGCCTACACTGTCCTCTCATACCTTTTAATACTGTAATTTAAAAATATTATAAAAGTCAATTTTTTTTTAAAGAATAACCATCGATTTTCTTACCGGCTCATCTCCATAGGAAACAACCAAATAGAACCATGCACCTAGCTTCTGACGTTTCATAAGTGCCCATGTAGGTTTATGAGACATAAAATATATTGGTTTTTGATTTCTATAAAACGTTGCCGTATTTTAGGAGGTTGCTGTATGTGGACCCAGAGGTCGAAAAAGTAGACATTTGTCTCTTTACCACAATCTTAAAGAATTTTATTAATTATTAACTTTTGCGTATATTAAATATTATTTTTTGGACTTGTCAAATTAACAACTGATATGTATAAATATTAAGTACCTAGGTATTATCTTCCCTCTTTCGAAAGTAAAAAAAAATAAAGTTTTTATGTAAAACATAGTGCAATATTTTCATTCGTAGAACTGCATTCTGTTTTCATAACAATATAAACTTGCTTCTTCATTATACATATGTGACCACTAGAGATGATGCGCCGACTACTAGTTTATTACTCGGAATACTTGGCCATTTTGGTAGTAGTTTGTATCGGCCGAATAACTCGGTTTGACTGCTGAGGTACTCGAAAAGAACTCATAAATTATAACCTGACTTCTTTACAATATTAATGTAGATGAGTGGTCAGAAGAATCACGTGAAAAAAACGAATATATTTAACTCGTCGCGCGTCTAATTATCAGACACAATAGAAATTTTATTGTTATCGGTACACATGGTGTACACTCGACGTGCGAAGAGTTAATTAAAGAATCAGTCTCCCGTCGGAATATATTCGTAATACATTTTCGCTCAGATATTGGTCTTTGCGCTATTGCGGCGCTGTACCTAGATGTTAATTTCGCGTAGAAATGCCAAAAGCTTGCATGGCATTCTTCTATAATATTGGAAGCGTTTCATACGTTCTCAATACCAGCGTCGACTAAACCCAGTTACTCAGCAGAGTATTCGGTTCGATAAACAATACCAAGCAATACTTGGTACTCAGATACTCGGTACTCGGTATACTTGTACGCGGCGCATCTCTAGTGACTACGAATATATTTTCAGTTCAGGGTTAAAATAGAGTACTGTACATTATCTAGCAAGTTAATACGTCACGCGTATGATGTGTAGAAAGGGCGACAAGGTTAGGTTAGACAGTAATAACATTTTATTTATTTAGTCAAAGGCCACAATAGAACAGGTACATTGGTAGAACATAAGTTGAAATAGTGTGGAAATATTCAGGGTCATACTAAATTAGCTAGCAAAACTCCACGGACGTGAAAACGGACAAACGAAAGAAAACAGATTTTCTCAATTCACACTTCAAGTAACAACACAACCAGCGGTCATTGAACCTCAAAAAAAGAACAATTAATCTTTTTTATTTTATCGTGTTTAAATATCGAGACCCGCCACGTCTGCAGAGTTCCGCTAGGTAATTTAATTTGACCCTGTATTTAGTCATTAAAATAATAGTAAACATTTTGAAAGAGTCGGTTCAGGTTAGTACTGCCACTGTCTGACCCATTGCTGCCACCAATCAGCGCTGCTGTGTTTCACCTTGAAGCGTTCCTCGATCAAGAATACTCAGGGCTTTCATCAAACAAATTAATGACGTACTTTACCTTCGTTAGACTTTATAAAAATTAGTTGACCATATTTCGTTTTAAAATATAGACATTTGTTTCATAATATTTCTTACACATAGTCACTATCTTTTCACCTACAAATATCAACTACGGGGTAATTGCGTAACACACTAACAATGACTTTCATTTGACAGTTCCGTAACATTCATTGCGTTGCGTTGCATTTTTTCGCCGACAAATTTTTCGAACATATCAAGCAATGGATTAGCAATATCCTTCAAAATGATTCACATTGTGATTCACAGCGTGTTACTTATTGAACACCCATATTGAATACTGATTGTAAACGTTTTTTGCTGAACTGACCTTGACAGTGATTCATGGCAAGTTCTGTATTATTTGTTGATATTTTTGTTGAAACACCACAACAGCTACCATTAGATTTGACAGCTGATTTACTGATCATACACATCACATAACATCACAAGTAATAACGGGCTAGCCTGTTGCTATCACCGGATGTATCGACCATTCTGACCAGCACACTAATTGCGTAACACACTATCGACAAAAATTAAAACACTGACAATACTAAAGCCTAAGAGTATTTAAAAGAAGAATTGCTAAACTTAAGTGGCAGTGGGCAGGGCACATTGCTCGCCGAACTGATGGCCGATGGGGCCGAAAGGTTCTGGAGTGGCGACCGCGTACCGGAAGACGTAGTGTTGGAAGGCCTCCCACAAGGTGGTCTCACGACCTTGTGAAGGCCGCAGGAACCCGTTGGATGCGAGAAGCATAGAACCCGTCGAAGTGGAGGTGCTTGGGGGAGGCCTATGCCCAGCAGTGGACGTCTTTCGGCTGAAATGACGAAGAGTATTTAGGAGTTATCAAATCAATCCTAGCATCAAAATTAAAAAGGTGATTTTTTAAACGAACTTAATATTAGCGATGGGCTGATTGTAGGTTTTGCCAATCTTTGACTAGGTAGCTCTAGTGATTATTGAATATATTTGATTGAATCTTCGTTTGCAGACTGGGAATTGCGTTCGATATACACAGTTTAATTTATTGTAGTGTTGCCGTCTCCACATTGTATATTTGCATACTTTCCTTAGTAGAGTTTCTTGGTACGCCAGTTTAAAATCGAGAGCTCCTGGTAAGGGCTCCGTTCTTCGCCAGTAAATACGACCATTTTTATGAAGTTCATAAAGAACAAGCCGGGAACTAGCAGCCAACGTACACTTTGATTTTATTTAAAACAAGGTGAGTATAACTTTCAGTTAGCTTACCTTGGGGGAATATTAAAAAATTTTCAAAATTCTAGTGTAATAAATTTATTTTTGTAGTATGTGTAAAGGAATTTTGAGCAAACCAAAAATATAAAATTGGACTCTGGTGTTTTTATATGATCAGTTTTAGTGATATTATGCGCTAAGAAAAATTGATCTATCATAATCATCATTATTTTAGTCGAAAAACGTCCTCTGCTGAACATAGGCCAAAGGCCCAAGCACCGCCACTACAACCGGTTCCGTGCTTCCTGCATTCAGCGGATTTTCGCGGCCTTCTCAAGATCAACGGTCCACCTTGTGGGAGACCTTCCAACGTTACGTCTTTCGTAAAAAATCTGAAGTCTATAAGTACATTATTCAGTTAAGGTCGCCAGAATTCTCGTTCACATACCGATATTTGCTAATATAAGAATGGATTATTATTATTACAAAAATGCAAACAGGCTAAAATAGAGATGGAGATACATCTCCATAGATAAAACTGTATATGAATTTACAAACATACCCAAGAAATTGTTCGTACAAAATATAATATCCGTCTGTGAATTCAATATGTGTGCAATAATATCCAATTTATGTAAAATATAAACTGAGAGTCATCTGCGAAGGATTTTTCGTAGTGCATCACTATTAAATATGAAATATTATATCGGAAGTGTTGTTGGAGATGGGGGAAGGTGTTATCGATAGTAAGGAATAGTTATTTCCTTTCCTGAATAAGCGAAGTTATAGTGTAGTCTTCATTAACGCATTACTAATTTTACAGATTTGATTGTACCCATCATTCACGACTTGACAACTTTTTTCGATTGTGAATCTTTTTCTGGAGGTATTATTATAGCGTTTTGTATTATTTGTTACAGTTTACAAGACTGCATTTCATTTCTATCTAGACCCAACTGTCAGTAATCCGGTAAACTGTCTGTCTAATAGTCTTTCTATAAAGTAATATGTATGTATAGCATATTAAATGCAGGTTCTACGAGTACATGTAGCAGGCCAAACTTCCTTAATTATCGATATATTGCCGCACAGCACATCACTAACTGGAGCAATGTTTCACCGGGATCTAGTGGAGGCGACGTGCTCTATATCGAGCATATTCCGAGCGCACAGCCACCAACTATGTACCGTATATGATAAGCTTATTGCACACATGGAGCACAACTTGTTTTATATCGATAAAACTTATATGAAAAATGTTTCTCTAGAATTTTCCGATGCTATACTTGAAAACCGAAGGAAGATATTTTTTTTTGCAAAATGAAACTGGGTTTGCCTCAAACAGATCCTAGACAGGCGACTTGTTACATAAAGATCAGTTTATTTCAGTTAATTAGAAATGTGCTGTGAGGTACCTAAAAGATGCAGACTCGGAAAATGAAATGGTTATACATTTGTAATATTATGACGATCTTTGAATGCCTTTAATAGCACGTCAAATCTCTTATTTGGGTTATCAATTTGGTGCCGTCATGTCGTGAAGAAATACACTAGTCAGTGGAGTTAGCAGCGGGGCTGCACTGAATTTTATAAGTAGGTATTGTCATTTTTCCCCTGGGGGAACTCTATCTATGCACTGAGATGTAAGATCACGCTTGTTTAAAAGGTAGGATTTTATCAGAGGGGCAAATTTCTTCATTTTAAGAACGTTCATTGTCTGATCTGTCAAAAATACTATGTCAAATACTAGTCATAAATGTAGTGAAATAAGAGTATTTCCCCACATTTTTGAGTAGTTTTTGACATAGGTGTTAGCTGAGATGAGATTGGACTATATTTTGAAGGTTTTTATTTACGGGAATTATTGGCCTTCAGATGATATTTTCTAAATGAAAATATTAGTATTTTCTCTCCCAGTGTGTCCCATATGGGTGAACGTGCGACGCCTCCGCCGGCCGAATGGCGGATATCTCGCTGTGGCGATACTCGATTTTGTAGTAATTCCACTCCTCCAGCGTGGGCGCTACTGAGAATTTTATATATCACCAACATGAAGAATATTTCAGTGATCATTTGTGAAGCTTTTGAGAAGAACTAGCGACACGTGGATAGTGATTAAAGCTGTTTATTTAGGTGAAAAGGAAATATAGTGAAGGGAAATTTTTGGGATGCATGAAGAAGCCTCCTCGTGTAGCGCAATTTGTTCCGCCAGTTACTCAACCGAACCGAACGCTCGGCGCATCCTGGACAGTCACACCCAACACCTTATTCTGAATGGCCAATTCTTCCCTTGCGGTGGTAGGGCTAACACCGGCCTAGTTTGCTACCAACCACCCACTGGAGTCCGGCGTCAAGCAGCCTGTTGTGTTTCGTCGATGCGTGGGAGTTCCAGTGCCTTAGGCATCTTCTGGGCACGCTCGTTCCATCACAGACCTCATCCATCGCTTTCCACCAGGCGTGACCGAGGTCAAGAGCGGGTCCATTTAGCAATAAAAAAAAAGAAATAAATTAAAATTCATTTTAGTAAGTACACTCAGCATGTATCCGAACTTCAATAACTACACGACGACGCAAATGTATGGGACGTATGGGATGGCTGATAATTTTTTCGCTCTTACGAAGTTGTTCAGTTTGATGGTCTATACCACATCTTTCTGATAACATGTACATGCTGAATAAATTTTCCAAGCCTTTTGCTAAGCAATGATCAAATCTCTTTATTGACATTTTCAGGCATAATGTTTTCATGAACTTTGTTGTTCGTGAGTTGAACCGGGAAAGTTAAAAGCTTAAGACTATAATCACTTCTGTTTTTTTTTTTCAAACTTTATCAATTACTAGCTTCTGCCCGCGACTTCGTCCGCGTGAAATTTCACCCTCCTCCCATTCACTCTCTTAGGGGTGGAATTTCGAAAAATCCTTTCTTAGTGGATACCTGATCTTCCCAAAAAATAGACTCTCCAAATTTCATGTCTCAAGGACGAGCGGTTTAGGCTGTGCGTTGCTTTATCAATCAGTCAGGGCTTTGAATTTTATATATAGATAATTAAGTACCTATTGATTTTCTGAGAATTTATTTGAGGATCTTAAATCTGAACTTTGTTTGTTCTGCGTCACTCCTACCTCGGCTTTCTGAAATTGAAAACCAATATAAAAGCGTCTCGCAGTTCTCAAGGTTTTAGGCTAAGGATCTAAAGAACCGAAATTCTGGGAACCTGTTGATTAAAGGTTCCTTCATACAGGCGCGACACGACACGCGACACAAAGACACCGCAAGATGTTCAACGAGCGACGCCTTTGTGTCGCGCGCGATCATATCGCGTGTCGCGCCTGTTTGTAGGAGCTTTTAACAGAGACAGATAGAAAAAAATCCTTAGTAAAAAGGTTCAATGGAGGTTGTTCAGGGTTCAAGGTTAGTGAGAAAGTACAGACCGAATTTTGGTCACGGCGACTAATCTCAGCAGAGATCAGTCTTCGGCACGGGAGATATTATAGTGCAGGCGTGTGTGCAGATACACAGATGCACTCTCTCATCTCTCACTCTCATAGTCCAATGGGACGGCAATCCGACACGACCGACGTTCACGTTTTTATTATAATAAGGCACTAGAACAACAGTCTTACCACAGAATATCGTCTTCAGTATCATCATCCGGGCCTTGATCCATGTTAATACGTTTACGGTATTATTCACATCGCTCCGTGTACAACACTGGCTTCCAGCTGCATCCAGTGAGACTGGCAGGCGGCCCCAATACAGTTGGGATAAGGCTACGCATATAACAAAGCGTCTCCTACAATTTTCACGTAAAACTTTTTAAACCAGATTGTTCAATTAAGCAGAACACATTACTCATGCCATCCTCCCTATCGGTCTGCATAAGCTAGAAAAATAAAGGCCATCTATCTTTAGCCACCCGCATTATAAAAAAGAAAAACATCAAACATAATGCAGTTACGGCTATCTGCAGCGGAAGCGACGACGGGACGCAGGAAAAATATTTTTCCATTTTAAATAAGTACACGGAAAAGCATATATATTTGCTTTATCTAGGAGTTCGTTAAATATTAGTAGGTAGTGAACAGTAAAACCCCGGATTGCGCACTTTTTTCCCTATTAATAGCCTGGGTTGATGAGGATGTTCTGCCATTTTTTATCTGTGAAACTTTTTTTTTTGTATCCAGAAATGGAGTGGAACGTGCTTTTTTAATTTGTCGAAACGAGCCGGTTTTTTCGCACTGACTGACATTTGTGAAGATTCGCTATAGTAGTGAATTATGGACTTATTTTGTTGCGTTTTAATTAACGGTGGGCGTTGATTTATTTTTGTTTTGTTTTCTATAGGTACATGTTGTAGGAAAGGATGCTTTGATATGTATGGAACTCGTTTGCTTGGTTAGTAAGCTGCTTAATTGTCTTTAAAGAGTTATGTAGAGTATTTTATGATTATACCGACACAACACTTATCTAGTACCTACCGTATGTTTTTTTTTTCGTGTTTTGGCATTTTTTAAATGCAATTTATTGATACATGTCTTTATTTTATCTCCAAACTTAATTTAACCAAACGTAAATGATGGAACAACAGTTTACAACGATAGTTTAACTACGACAGCATCTATTACTAGCGCTTTCATCCAATCGGACAGCGTTACGTCACGCTAACGGTCAATGAATGCATACCAAATTTAAATATCACGTTCCAAATTTAAATCGACAGCGACGCATCGCGATTGACCGATCGCCGCGGGCAGGCGTCACAAATCAAATCGATACCTACACGTACACATCGGTGGATACCTATCGAAGGCGGTTTCATGCACGCACACTGACACATAAACGTCGAACGTGGTAAATACGAGATATCGGTTCGAGTGTGCGCCGTTGTACCCAATCGCGCAGAACCGATCAACCAATCGCGACGCATGGTTCGTTCTCGATACTCTCCGACTATTTTCGCTTGAGCTTCAGTGGTACTTCGTGTTACCCGTCGCGGCTTCGATTTTTGAACGGAAAAGGGGAGGGTGGGAAGGTCTCAGTGCGCTGGCCGTTAATCGCCGAAGGTTCGATACGCCATTGGCTATCGGTTCTATGTTACGTCACGTAGATTTTCCGAGGTTTTTTCTCTCGTAAATGGGAGTGCTCGCTACGGACATAGATGGGCGCTGAAGCGTCTGATTGGCATTGCTTTCGTATGTACTTCGTGTCTGCTTGTCATGTATTTCAGGTGCATTTTTAGGACTATTTTTGTGGAGTGGTGTGTGCATAGTTGAGAGGGTTGTACACAGTTTTGTGAGTTGTAACGAATATTGATTCTTTGTTTTGGGTTCTTCTTAATATCATAGATGTGAGTAAGTTTGATTGCTTTTTCCTGCACCTTCACGTCAATTCATCGACATATTTTAGACGTAGAATCAAGACAGAATCTATTTCTGTCAGAATCCTTGTTTAACAGGAAAATAAAACTTTTACGTGGATAGCGTTACAGGCACGGATAGCATAATAGCATAAATAGCCTATAATGTGCCCATGCACTGCTGGGACACAGGCCTCCTCTCTGTGAGAGCGAGTGGGCCATAATTCACCACGCCACGCGGCCCAGTGCGAGTTGGCGGATGTCACATGCCTTCGTATGTTTAGTTCTAGCACGGCCGGACACAGATCCTGCCTTATTTTGAAACTAGCAGCGTCCCGCGGTTTCCCCCGCATAAGTGTCGACCCGAGGGACTATCGGGGTAAAAACTCCTTTTCCGGGACTCAAACTATCTCTATACCAAATTTCATCGAAATCGGTTCAGCGGTTTAAACGTGAAGAGTTAACAGATAAACACACTTTCGCGTTTATGATATAAGTATGGATAGTAACAAAATAGATTCAAAATTTAATTTTATACTTATTGCATACAAAGATAACCTCATACAAGAGAAAAATCCACCATGTATACTCATAATTAAAAAAGCAACATCAATTTTATATCAAACAAACACTAATTAATCTAAAACCGTAAAAGCAGTGTCGCACTGTGTCAACACAGCACACAAATACACACAAGGTCAGGTGCACTGTGTCTATAATGGTTGCAGTTGGAAAACGTCCCCAAGACGCAAGGATCGGGGGGGTTTGCCACCCTGTAAAGATTTTTCTTTTTCCTCGAGTCTCCGCTCTTGATATTAAATACTAGTGTCTCGCTCCCAACTTTGCTTATTGAATCAAATAACTCGTTTTTCTTTTGGTTTTTTGTGTTGTTGCGATAATTGGAAACTATGCTGTAGAGTTGCGAACGTAGGTTTAGGATTGCTTGGTCTTGGAATTGATTGAGATGAAATTGAGATTTGTTCTTGTTGATATTTTGGGAACTTTTTACATTAATTAAGTACTTATTAGTTTTACAGAAAACAGAGGAGAGCTGGTATCCTGGGTCCGATTCCTGGTTCGGGAAAAGTGTTATTGGGATTTTATATTAGGAATTTCTTGATGACAACCCTGAGTTTGGAAGTTGGCGGTGTGATCCCCCGTGCCTCGGTAGTCCTGCGCCTGATCACTCTCCGGTCGTGTCGGATTGCCGTCCTATCGGACTAGTCTCCGTTGAGATGGGCCGCCATGGCTGAAATACGGTCTGGAGGTCTACGAGTATTATTAGTTAACTCCTAAGTTTGCAGTCCACCCAGTTCTAGGTATTTTCAGTAAGTAATGTTACTGGACCGTGCTACCACGGACTACCACCATCCTCATCATAATTTCAGCCGATAAACGTCCACTGCTGGACATACGCCTCCCCCAAGCACCTCCACTTCGACCAATTTTGCGCTTCTCGCATCCAACGAGTTCCTGCGGCTTTCACAAGGTTGTTGGACCACCTTGTAGGAGGCCTTCCATCGCTACGTGTTCCGGTACCGGGTCGCCACGCCAGAACCTTTCGGCCCCATCGGCCATCTGTTCTGCGAGCAGGTGCCCTGCTAACTACCCCCATGAACTAGCCACATTAACTTAAGTTTTTGATTTTTGAATTTGTATTTTTCGGTAATCATTTACAAGAAAATGTTAAGCTCTTTGTACACATACATTTTTCATGCCGTGAAAAACGACGGTTTATTTGCCATGTGTGGGTACGGTCTTCATTGTTGTATGGGTCACTATGGAAGCTTGTTAACGGACTCGCTTTTTCTATGGCGCGATTTACCGTAAAGAAACCGTGCCTTACACATAGGGCATTAGGTGTTCAGCCTCAAAAAGATGTAGGTATATATCGACAAGAATTCATTTAATTGTCTACAATCCATGTTCCATAAAGGCTCCTACAAACAAGCGCGACGCGCGACGCGAATCGCGCGCGACACAAAGGCACCGCTTGTTGCGCGACTTGCGGTGCCTTTGTGTCGCGTGTCGTGTCGCGTTTCGTGTCGCGCCTGTTTGAAGGAGCCTTAATCTTGCACCAATGTTAGGAAAACATATTAGGAATTTAATAGTAGCAGTAAAAGTTAGTACTTAACTATGTATGACTAATTGCGCCCCGCGGTATCACCCGCGTAAATGTCGATCAGGTAGGAATATCGGGATAAAAAATAGCCTATATGTTAATCCAGGCTGTCAGCTACCCCCATAAAATTTTTTATCAAAATTGGTTGAGCCGTTTGAGCGTGAAGAAGTAACAAACATATAAACACACACACACACGTGTGATTGGTAACTTTTTGTACCGAAGTCTATTGTACGGTCTTCTTGTGAAATATCTTGTTCGAGAAAGTAATTGGTACTATACGTTTTTGCCGTAGGTGCCTGCTTTACTTTGGTAAAATTATTTCGTCACCACTGCTCTCAAAACGGTAAAGGAAACATCGTGAGGAAACCGGCATTTCCTAGAACCAAGAAATTCGAAGACATGTGACATCTACCAACCCGCACTGGGCATGTGTGGTGGATTTTGGTCAACTCCCATTCAGCGAGAGGAGATAGAAAGAAAGAAAATACGTTTATTTGCGTCAAACATGACGCAAAAAAATAAAAAAACACAAACATAAGAAAAACAAAATAACAATTTGGGAGAAAGTATGCGTCACATCTACGGAGGAGGAGGAGGAGGAGGCCTGTGTCCCAGCAGTGGGAACATTATAGGCTGATTATAATGTCTGTTGCTGACACTCAAAGAACTGGCACATGAGGTATTTCAAGGTTGAAATGAAATGCAGGTGACTCTAGTCAGCGGTAGCCATTTTTCATAATGGTGATTAATAAGCCATTATTTAACTGCCACGTTCGTTGGTCTACTGGTCGCAAGAGCTACTGCTGAGCATTAGGTTCTGGGTTCGGTTCCTGGGTCAGGTAAAGTGTCATTGGGTTTTTCTGTGTGAAATTTACGCCTGGTCGATGGCAATATGTGGTAAACCAATTGCTATCGACCGGGGCACATGGTTTATGTTAAATGGACAATACTGGTATTAAATATACCTGGCGAAATACTATAAGTACATGATTGTCTGCTTAACCCTTCGGTGAATAGAAACGTGATGTACCTATATAATATGTTTATTTGCCAACTACTCTTAAACTTCTTGGTACCGTTTCCAGTTACAACACTACAAACACTCTATACTTCTTTACGTCCAATTTCCACTTTAAAATAGTACTTTTCCCCTTAAATTAATATCGTGAGTAACAGACAGACAAACAGACACGCTACTTATAAAATAGCCGGCATCTTCGCCGGGCGGCAATATTGCAACCAGTCGGATTTTTAGTTAACTTTACTGCGAAAATTGAAATTCCATTAAGAAGATTGCATTTTAACGTAGCCAGTGGGGGTGTATAGGTAAGTCTTGGTGGGGGGAGGGGGTAGATATGGCGCTATGTATCTTGAGAAGTAAATATAACTGATAGATATGGGTAAATAGATTCAGAGTAATTTTTAAGGCGATGAGTCGTGATTCTTGTTAGCTTGGAGGTTTATGGGGTTGGATCTTATGCACCAGGTGGCTGTTACAAAACAAGGAAGACCTCTATGTGATGTGCATGTACACTTAATCGACACAGGAATATGAAGATGAATGAGAGATGTAATTAATAAAAGGACGTTCTGGTTAGTATTAGAGTAGGACGATGGCTTGTAAAGATTCCTTAGATTTGAATTTGAGTAAATTTTTGGTATGGGGTTTTATTTGGTGTAGTAACGTACTTAGAAAAAAATGTCGAGAGGTGCCTTGGGACACCCGGTTGGAACGAAGTATCTTTCACTGTATATTATGTATTAAATAACAGACACAATGAAATAAATTAACAACGTTTGAGAGTAAATAGGTGAAAAAAAACACATAATATAGCGAAGTTTTTGTGACGGTCCAAATTTTATAGTTTTTTCGGACCAGGTCCCGGTTCCTAGTGAGCAAAAGGATAACGCTCGATAAATGAACTACATTCCAAAACAGCACGGTAAATTTTCTCAATCACAAATAGCCAAGCTCCTTCACCCCTGACAAACCCAATATACGCGGAAATCCCAACAAATTATCAAAATTATTTGGTCTACAAAGTAGCGTCCACACTTGCGATTAATTTGTCGCACATTGATACGCGTGTCGGCAATGCACGCTATATTTAGCGGCTGCACTTCGATCTTATGGCAGTCGGTCGGGTTAGTTATTAAATGGGTGATGGACTTAGGGAACCAAATACAAATAACCTAAGATCATCATAATCCTATGCTCATCTAAATCTGTCAGAGGTCTGGCCAGCATGTCTTTTTTATGATCTTTCACATAATCCATCCAGCGTTTCATTGTTCTTTCCTGCTCTATCTACATTCATACTCAAAACATCCGATGTGTAATTTCTATTTTAGTAGTTAAGCTCTTTGTGAGCAGTAGCGGTAACAGTGTACTTTGTGTAAATTATTTCATCACCACTGCTCTCAAAACGCTGAAGGAAAACGTCGTGAGGGAATCGAAATGTCCTAAGACCAAACATTCGAAGACATGTGACATCTGCTAATCCGCACTGGTGGTGGATTACGGCCCACTCTCTCTCGCCGAGAGGAGGCCTGGATCCCAGGCTCCCAGCAGTATTATAAGCCGATTATGCTAAGCTCTTTGTGACTGTGTTCGTCCAAAGAAGTCTTACATCAACACACGTATTTGTGGGGAGATGAGCACGACAACCGAGACCTGTAATTGGCTGTCAGATTATCATACTGTTATTTATCACCATTGTATTTAGCTGTAAGTCTTCCAAAGTCCTTAAATAAATAAATAAAATGACGCCTGGGATATGGGGGTCCCCCCCCTCATGCAGTATCCCTTTTTTTTGCAAGCATTGTGCTAAATCGAATGACAGCACCACCTGGAAATAGTTTTTATTGCAGTAAACATCTTTTTGGTCACATTTAAGTGTCGAGATACAGATAAAACTCTATTAAAAAGTCATCTTTTCTTCATAAAAACTCAATTTCTCGCAAAAGTATATCATCGGGTCAAAAATAGTAGTTGTCCATAGTATGTTGAGGGCATTGAGTGACCGGTGGGGCTGCCCGATGCTTGGCCGGTGGATAAGACCGATACTTGGCCGGTGGGACTGCCCGATGCTTGGCCGGTGGGTGAGACCGATGCTTGGCCGGTGGGTGAGACTGCACACACAGGTCGGTGATAGGTAGTTTACGGGCATATAATGTTTTATTTTTTTTAATGTTTTGTTTTTTATTTTTAGTATATTTTCTTTGTGATTGTATGTGTTACTAACAATAGTTAATTAAGTAATTTTATGCAAATACTAACATTATGGACTGCAAGTTCTTCAAATAAAAGTTTAACATTATTTTTATTAAAAACAGTTGCAATGGAAATCAATAACGTCCGTTGTAAAACTGACAATTCGCCAAATGCCCACATTCCGGCGACAATGTCCCTGAGCGATTAATTCCTCTTGAATTGATGTCTGTTGGTGTTCGCGTATATTTAGATACTTGCACTTCGATCTTATGCTGTTAGTTGTTAGTTATGACTGGGTGAACGGATTCGGGTGAATTAGAATAATTTGTAACGACCTCTGCCAATTTGAACAGAACACAAACAATTTGAACAGAGCCTAAAAGGGCCACTTTAGCAGAATCATAAAAAGATAACATTATGAATCGTAATGGACAGTTAACTGTTAAGTTAATCGTATTAAATCCCATTGATGAAGGATTTTTCAGTTATTTTTTTTTGTCTGTGCTAAAATACTAATCAATCCAATCCAAATCCGATCCCTATCTCTTTGATTATACCTACGTAGTGCAGCGAAAAAAAGAAAAACACGGACTGTCTTCGCCATATTTTGATTCATAACGTTATCCTTTTATGATTCTGCCACAGTGACCTTTTTAGGCCCCCAGATATTTCGATTTTTTTTGTAATATAAATCAGTTTCATAAATTGAGGATACACGTGTAAAGCTTGAGTTTGCTAAGAAATCATGGCGTGATATACCGGCTGCAAACCGACGGCTGTCAATCAAAATTCATAATTGTCACCAGTATTTTGACATTATGGTGTCTAAAACGTTCGTTACAGTTCGGCTGACAAGAGAATGCCTTATTGACACCTGCCAAATTCATACAACCGAATATGTGTTTTGCGAATTTGATCTTTATCAGCTACTAGAATTGTCGCATTGACAGGTGTCAGGAACGCATTCTCTCGACGGCCGGACTGTACGTGCATAGCCGTTATGATATGACAGCACTAGTTTGGTAGGAAACCCAAGTAAGTGCTCATACACACGAACGACATACGTCGACGACGGTCGTCGACGTGTCGTTCGTGTTTATGCACACTTATAGTGAGTGCACCATTGAAACATGGCTGTTTGTATAGATATAATATAGATACACCTAGATAACGCAAGAACAATTACTTCGCGTGCTCAGCTTACGTACAAAAATCGTAAGCCGCCACTTTGCCGCTCAGTCTTGTATTACTGCTGGCTGGGTTAGCATGAGCGCTGGCGCTAGGCCCGGTGGTGAGGCGAGACGGGTGCCGCACGCGGCGGCGTCTTAAGAGTCGATTTGATTTTCCCATCACTAAATAGTGCTTGTGACGTCATAGTAGGTAGTCAAAAAATGGCACGCTTGGTTTTCATAAAGATCGTGATACTTGCGTTATCCAGGTCTATCCATATCTGTGGTTGTTTGCGTCATCTTCTTCAAACACTGCAAAAGATGGATTGTTAAGACCGTTATATTCAGGAAATTCACCATCTTTCCGAGCTTTTACATATTCGTAAATGACTTCCACTCCGTGGCAGAGTATTTAAGAAACTATTGTACCTATATGTTTCAAATCATTTATATGTTTCAAATCAAAACGTACAATCCGCCCCTGGTTCGGTCAGATCATGAAAGCATTCCAGTGACATTAGGAGCACGTTCATTTTCATAGATTTATCGACGGACAGAACTTATTGCAGTGCGGTGCTCAAACTTTGAGCTTCTATTTTGTTTTTAATGCTATTTTTATGGAGTGTTTACTGTTACTGCAGTGGATTGACAACTGTGTTGCTGTGTTCTGGTTTGAAAGGTACCGGTGTTATTATAGGCGCATGAGGCATTTCAGCTTTGTCTCAGGAATGGCAAGTATCTGTCATGTCTCTGCTGCGGTAGATGTCCATCCACCAAACAACCATAAACCATCCAATTGGTCGTCAACTTGTTTGCCATCCAATCATTTAAGGTTAAAGGGTTCAGGAGTGTGTTTAGTTTCTCATACTATAGTTTTCAGTAACTGATATTCTCAGTATACTATGATCGCCACGCATGAGGTTCTAATCTACTATGAACATCTACTTTTTTATTGGATGTACTCGCGTTTGACCACTATCCTATTTAGGCCAAATTTCATCAATTAAACTGAACGCGTTCAGCACTTTTATACCGCGTTCATGAGCTGTTAGTGTCAAAATTGTTGTGGAATGTTGACAGTGACAGCTCTTAAACGCTGTTTAGAAGTGTTAATCGCGTTCAGTTTCATTGGTGCAAGCTTTCCAAAAACCTAGTCATTCGTGACTTGATGAGTCCCAATTTAAAGCTATCAGGAAACCCGGCAAGAAAATAACCACCAGACGCCATACGATAAAAACAAACCAGATCTCAGAATAGATTGACTTCGAAATCTATTAAGATTTATTCGACCTTTTGCTCGACACTGAAGCGTTAAGTGTTGAAGTGTGTCCAAAACAAACAATTGTCTAACCTATCGGGATACTACCGCATGTCAAACGTCACATTACTGGAGTTTAATTAAATGTATAGTGCAACAAGCCTATCTGCACGCGTAGCATGGCCACCTAGAAACTTCCGTCGACAAAACCCGTTTCTAAGGTGGTCATGCTTTACGTGATGGACCGATGATGGCGGCGCTGTCGGGTCTTTAGAGTCTTGTCAATTTTCATAGTGAATTTACTAGCTCAGTATAGAATTTACCAGTACCTCAAGTAGGACCTATCAGTGAAAACAAAAGCTACGCTCCAACGGGTGTTACGGTTGTCTGGTTGTCTACCAAACTTTTTAGTTTAAATGCACTACCTAAATAAAACGTAACCACTTGTCTCGATGTAAGATTCTCGATTCTCTCTCTTTTAGCCGCGACTAATTCATGACTAACCTGTTACCTGTGGCATGTAAACGCGTTTACACGTGTGAGTCGATTCGACCCATTTCTTCTTAGTTGTTTTTTTTATTGTGATTGGATGTTTTCACTAGGAATTTTGCGGTAGCAGCCCAGTGTCTAGATTTGTGCCCGATTGATAGAATTAGGCTCGCCTCCTATTACAAGGGACTTCACGATAACTGGCGAAATTTGGGTGTTCAACAGACGCGTCGCGCGCGCGATTCCTAGCTAGAGACTATCTGCACTATAAATGCAATTAATAAACTTTGAGTACCACGTCAAAATGCCAATTGAGATGGCGAAACCGAACCGGTTGCGATGTATTTGCGTCGAACACCTGTCTTCCCACAAATCATCGTAGTGCCCCACGATGTATCATCGAACCACGGAGAGATTTTTAACGGTATATTATTAGATATAGAGATATGTGCTGCAATTGGAACGGTATTGAAGAATTTTGTGCGAACGGTGGTGGGTTTTTGGCTGGAGATTTGGATTTTGATGATGAATGAGGAGACCTGGTTTCGGAGGGAATCGCAATTCAAGGCTGGGTGACGGAATATTTGGGTATGAAAAGTCTGTGGATATACCTAATGTTTAAATGTATTACTTACTGTGAGAGATTCATGAACGCTAAGCCACAATTAAGAAAATCAAAAACACATTTTGTGTATATATTTTTTTTTAATTTGCTGCATATTTTTAATATTACTTTCTTGCCCATCATCGTATCTGGGCATACTATCAATCTCGTTTCCAACACCACCACGTGTTTTGGGTAACTACGTATCCTCTTTTACACCTTTCAAAATACTCTTTCAACTGTTTTCTCTATCCGCCCGCCTCTTCAATCACTTCAGTTTTTGCAATTCCAAATTCCCCCCACTAAACATTCCAACCTGATCGATGTCCACCACAGGTGTCGCAATCAACATCGAAAAACATTGCAATTACAAACATGATCTATAATTTAAGAGCTTCTTCGAATGTCGAAGCAGATCGTTCGTGAATTTATCGCGTACATATGACAGACAGATATTGATGGTAATATACCAGATGTCTTGGCACGAATCATTAATCGCAGGCGCAATTCTGCATCACATAGTTGACGCGTCATTGATACTCTATATTTATCACATTATGAGTTTCGACGTGTTATATCGGATGGATATTTAAGATGGCCACTTCAAAGGTTTGATGTCGTCAGATTTGTTTCAGTCAGTGTCTGTTTGCTTAAGGCTTGTATTGATAAGTGGTGGACTGTCATTTGGGTTATGTTATTTTTAAATATACATTTTCTGCTCATGGATTGCTGAAACCAAACATGTCGTGAAAGCAATATTATAACTGATGTGCTAAGGAAAAAGATTTTCACTACCTAGAATTTTGATGTTATAGAAAACTGAAATCATTTTTGCTTATTTTAATAATAATTTATGCTGTGTTCGCGTATTCTGATGGTGGTGTGTGAAATTATTTATGACCAATTACTGTTTGACAGAATTCTAAATTATAATCTTGCTCCATAACGATGCTACTGTCAATGTTATTACACCTATAATTTGTAACAAATTACCCTTTGCTTCGACCTCATTGGTGTTCAAATAAAAATAAATCTGAATATCCGAAGCTCGAAGGCGTGAATTATTATAACTGTTTCGTACGTCTAGTAATGTCATTTTAATACGACAGAGGTTACCTACCGTGACGTCATTATCACCAACCACTTCGGAACCATCATCATCGTTCACTTCATTAACATTTCCGTGTATTTTATTACTGAGAGCTAAGGTTCATTTTTTTTTGAGATCAGTTTTCAGAACGGTATTCAATATTTGTGAAGTGTGAAGAATCGTAGTGGTGCTATAAGAAAAAATGATCTATTTGCGTTATATAATACAGATGACATTTGCATAGCAGATGAGAATGGTTGTGACAATAATAGATTTGCCGTTGCACAAACGCTGGACTTTATTTATTTTCAAAACAGTAAGATAGAAATTGCAAAAAATATACAGATTCCAATGGTAAAATAATAGTAGGTGATCGCAGAAATCGCTCGATTGTTTCTGAATAGGTGACAATAAGTTTTTTTGTTTTTATATCTAAACGATGGCGTTCATTTCAAGTAGCTTATGGTGAAACTAGTTTTAATGGTTTTTAAAACGATCCCCGATTTCTCTCTGGTGATTTTTCATTCATTTCTGTATTAACACATGCCGAGTTTTTTTTGTTTTGATCGGTAAAAGCTAAACTGTCATAATATTTAGGCTAGTTCTATTTTAAGCCAGAATGTTATTTGATGCTTTTTGAATTACTTTCCTAATTATCAGTATAGTATATAGGCTGTATTTTTCAACTAACCACTCCCAACTCAACTCTTGTCAATAACTAATATTATGGTTTCCGCCTAATACGCCGAAACCCGCCTACCAAACAAGGTAGGTGGACCGTTGGGGTCGCGGGCGCACAGAGTGGGGACTCTGTCCGCCCACCAAGTGACCCCAGGGAAGACGGTGGCACAGTGATCACGTGCTGCCGTGCATAGCGAGGCTCAGGGGAGGCCCCTTTACAGTCTCCCCAGGGATGTGCCTTACAGGCATTGCACGGGGGGGTTCCGGAATTGGTCTTTTAAGAGGAACCGGGACCACCCCTATGTGCTGATGGTGATCACCGGGGTGGTTTTAGTGAGGTAAAAATCCCACACTCCCCGACCTCCCTCCCCGGAGGTCGGGTGCCTTTTGAAGGTTTCCCCCCGACAACAAAAAAAAAAAAAAGGTTGAAACCATGATATCTTTAGCAATACCTGCCATAATATCAAAGCTACACATCAGCTACTGTAAACGCTACAAGCAAAAAATAAACATACATATACACCGCCATCATTACTCCTCCTTATAATATCCTCTCATCTACGCACACTTCAATTGTCCAATGATCGTTTCCCAGTCCAAGATCAAAGTGTAACGTCGCTTCACAAATAACGCGTACCTGCGCTAGCACAGAACAATGTGCGGAAACTCACGCGTCGGTGCGCAGAAGACTATTGCTATTGGCGATTTACAAAGTATATTTTGATGATCTTTTGTTTTTATGGTCGTTTGATATTTTTGATGGTTGCTGTTGTCATAAAGGTGATATGAATATGGAAAATATTCATATCACCTTTATGACAACAGCAACTGATAACAAAGTCACTTTGGGAGAAAAAGGTACCTAATGAGTTATTTATGTTTGTGATATTCATAGGTTTGATACCAACTCTTGTCACCTGATCGGATCAGTATGTAGATTGCACCGATATAACAAAGTTTTTGTACATTATCAAGAACTTTGCAAATCTGTATGCTGTTTCTATAACCATCCTACTGTAATCACAAATTCTCTGAATTATCTCAACTACATTACGTACCATATTTCCTTCTGTGCGAGGAAAAGGAAACAGAAGGAAATAAGGCCGCAGAATTAACACACGGCCGCACCCCAGTGCGACTTTTGAGGCTTGTAAATCCTAAACAACTCAACTTGTTACTTCAAAGATTCTACAAATTCACTGAAACACGAACATGGACATATTTTTCAGTCACACTACAAATCATAAACTATCCCAGGTATTTCAAGCTATATCAAAAATGTGTCCAAACGGCTAATATATCTCCCACACTCTACCGGCATTTGAGATTTATAATCCGACTCGTTATTTTAATAAGACATATGTAGGCAAAGATTGAGACATATTAAGGATTAGTTACTGTTTGTTTTGCTGCTTCAATCGGTATTTAGGTAGTGGTTGTTGTTTTTGTAGCTTTACGAACGGTTTTGTGTAGTTTATGGTTATGTTGATGAAGAGTTACTTGCATGTCTTCATCTTATGTAAATTAGGATAATAATAATTTGTTAATGGGGTTTTAGTTCTATCAAATCATCTATGATCAGTCAAATTTTAGATCCTTACCGTAATTAGTCGTCGTTTCATCACAAAAATTGAGGTCATTATTAATTTCCTATGATGATGGCTAATTTCGATTAAACATGACTATTATGATAATATTTGAGAAAAAAATATACATTACAAGCTCAAAGTCTAGCACAGAATCATTACTTGGACACTTCTTACATCAACCACGGCAAGATATTAAAGATTTGTTAGCAGTCGAGATCACAAGACACAAACAGTGCGATAATAACAAAGTATAATATCAACACATGCTTCATAGAACATGCAATTACTCACACATTTGCCGTGTTACAATCTATTCTGATACAACGGGTTATTAATAATATTTTCGTATAAATGTCGATGCATCTGGCTTGACTCCAGGATCTGTTTGAGACAGGCCAAGATGATCGATTGGGATCGTTTAAAATGAACTTTGTTGTTCAGCACCTGGCCAAGTCTATTGAAGGAGTGATGGCGAATAGAGAGGGCGGAGAATGGGACGTACTGATGCAACTTTGTAGTGGCAGTCGTCTGACAGTGTTACACTGAGATGTAGGCTGCAACAGTCATTGTAATGCGAGCTCAAACATGTGTCAACCGATTTATTTTATATAAGTAAAATGTCTGCCATTTTTTATTTTATTTTTAATTTATTGTGTTTGGGTGGCTTACAGCTATCAAATACAGAAGTAGAAGTGAGGTAATTTACAACAAGTTATTTACAAGCCTCCACATTTAACAATAGAGTATTGTTGTACACATTTTCAAATTGACATAATATTTATTAACTAAGTATAACATTATTGCTTAATTAATAAAATAAGTACCTGCAGATATGTAGATGCATGCGCAGCCGCCATTAGAATGTATCAGAAACAATATTATAATGTTTAGATAAAACAGTAGTGATAGACGCTAAGCTGCTTGCAAACAAATCAATTGAAGGATTTATCTTGTATCAATATCATAATTATCCTTCAATTGTTTATTTTTGTTGTCTAATTAATGTTATTCGCTGTAGCAGAGTTTGCACAGGTATTCTGCTTCTCATAGAAATGTCAGTCTCTTTAGCTTGTTGGTACCATTATCAACGTCTCCTGCAACAAATCTCTTGGATTCACGAATAAATAACATTTAGCAATTATGTCACTATGTGCTACCGTTTCCAAGATTCCGTCTTCCTCTCAACTAGCAGCATCATTTATACCGAAGACATTATTCTTATGCACTGTTACTTCATATACTAGGAAAACGGCAATAATTCCTTAAGTTTTTGCACCACCTTAAATCATTCGGCGCTATGCACGACCGAGATACGCTCATCCGCATTTAATTAGCCCTTTTAGGGCCGTTGCATGCTCACGATTAATCGTCAGTGAGAGTCCATAATGGTCAAGTCATATTGGTTAATCAGTAAATGAATAGCTCATTGGTCTTTCGCAAACGCTATTGCTGAGCATGAGGTCCTGAGTTCGTTTACCAGGTCGCGGAAAGTGTTATTGGGTTTATCGATCTGAAATTTCTCAGTAGGATCCTGGCGTCTGGATTTCTGCTGGTCGATGTCAATATGCTTGCTCATACATTACATGGGACTAAATCATAACTAGCGTTTTGGGGGTGTAGTATAGGAACACCACTGCCTAACCCATCGAGAATAGAGAAGGACGAGAAGATTCTATGTCATGTTATCTAAGGGACTGTTCGTTAATTACGTAGGTGAATTTTGACCACTTTCTGACCCCCCCCCCCCTTCCACGAAGAAGAAATTAGACTTGGATAAACCCCTCCAATCTACCAACCCGCACTGGCCCCGCGTGGTGGATTAAGGCCCACTTCCTTTCACACAGAGGGGGCCTGTGTCCCAACAGTGGGAAACGTTGTAAGCTGATTATGAGAAGCCCCCTCCGCCCCTTACGTAAGATCAGTATTTACCAAAATTGCAAAGCAAAAATGGCAAAAAAATTAAAAACTTATAATTTTAGCTTACGTTAGTAATCTTACGTAAGAACAATCTAGACTCCTCCCACCCCCAAGTAAGAAAAAATAAAACTTGATTGGACCCCCTCACCCCTCAAAGCGTCTTACGTAATAAATGAACAAAATTAAAAATGTTGTTTTTTCATGGAATTAAGAGGTGAACCTAATTACAATATAGGTAATCACCAATCCGCTTGTTATTATAATTACAATATTTGGTGATGATGATGAAAATCTCACTTATATCGTTTCTTATCTATATGTATAGTAACCTATATAGATAAGAAACGATATAAGTGAGATTTACTTAGTGAGGTTTCGTTGTGAAAAACAGCTTGTGGTGTTAACCACAAACTGTTTTTCACAACGAAACCGACCAGACACAACAATTAATTCCGAAGATGAAAGAAGTTATCCCACTATTATGCTCCCAAATACTGACGCACAAGTTCCATAACAGTCGCAGATTACCTGTTTATTAGTCGCCAGCTTGTAGGCAGCCTATTCACAGATCACTCTGTCGTATCACGATTAACATGTCCTGGCAACTTGGCAAACTATGTCTACACTCCAAATTAACTTACCTCCATTGCCTCAAGGTTGATAATTGTTTGGCTTGAGTGTATTGAAGGTGTGGTGGAATAGTATCTCAATATACTTGGTTTGTATCAGTAACTGTATGTTTATTGGATCGGAGATTGGTTAAAGTCTGTTATTGGGATGTCCAGTTAGGAATGTTGGTTCTAATGTGGAAGCTGAGATGCTGGTGGGTTTAACTCGTAATGCAGAAAATTAGAAGGCACTAGATTACAGTTTAGAACGTGTAGGAATATGCCTAACTGAATAAGGACTTTCTAAATATATTTTTAATATAAGTTAGGCAAAGATCGACAATCACTGGACGCCTGAGGGAGGAAATCGCCGCCGAGATAGACCAGGGCGAAGATGGTGTGACGACCGAGGTTTTCAGGGCTAATATGGCCAAAGATCGCACAACACAAGGAGGCTTGGAAGGTAAAAGGGGAGGCCAACAGTAGGACACAAAATATGTTAACAAAGAAATAATTAGTTGAGAGTTTTAGTCTCAAAACTAACATGGTAGGTACAGTAATGAGCGATAATATGTCAACACTTGGCAACTTTCAATTGCGATTTTTTCGTGAAATAACGAATGCATCGTTGAAATACGACACTTTACACAAACCTGTGGGTTCGAAAATACTTTGTTCGGAATAACATAAAATTTCATTCAATACTAAAGAAGAAAATCGTCTTTGAATAAAGCTAAGTGTATACATACTTATGCTCGTGACTGTACTCCTGGCAGTCTCGGTTTGAGGAGAGAGAAAAAAAAATCCACATACTTATAGTTAATAATAATACATTTATTGTTTGCTTGATTCAGAAAGCGGTACTTATGGACACGGCCCGCATTGTTAGGAGATCCTCTCTCTGGAGCCTTGACCGCCGCCGGGTAGCTCGGATCCTGTTCCCGATACCGGAGGGCTGCTATTTTTTATATTTTAATTTTTTTTATATCCTAATATTTAAAATATAATTTATGTGTATATAATGAAATAAAGGAAATAATAATAAATTTCTTCATTTCTTATAAGTGACAACAAGTTCAAAAGCATTATTGATGTTAGACTGATCACCACAATTTGGGTTAATTTAAAATAGATAATTTGTAATCGATAGGTTAATAAAAAATCTATTATAATATCTAGTGAAAAAAGTTTTTTCTTTTTGGGACCAGTCAATTACTCAATGCTAATGGATCCATGCATGTTCACTCTCTTGAAAATCGCCTCTCAATTTCCTAAGCTCAGAAAAGTTTGACAACGGTACAAGTAACAACAATTATTTTACATACATGGTCATCAAAATATATTTTCACCGACTCACCACGATTAAAAAGTCGCAAACGTTACGTACATAATTATTGTGCATTAGAAAGTGCGCGTACGCACTCTCACGCACGTATTGTGTGATATCTCAACGAATATCTTACTGGCTTCACACGACTTGTGGCCACTAATTAAACGGATGTACCCGACAATGTAAGGCTTATCGAAATTGGTTCAGTGATTTTGTAGAGAGAATGAAAATACCTAGATAAATACTATTATAAAAATTACTGTTGTAAATTGTTTCAGTTCGTGTGGTCTTAGCTTGTTCGGGGTGGTGATTTCGGGCATTATCATATCTCTGAAGATCTATGGCCACTCTGATTAGAGGCTTCGTAAGAATCCAACGCCACTTGGAAAATTCCTGTTTTGTATAATAACTTTTTTTCAACTATATGATGACTATTAAATTATCATTAGTGATTTTAAAGGCTGAAAATGTTACATTACCTAACCTTTAAATATTTTACGTTAGTGACACTATATTTCTGAACGTTACATCCAAAACTCATTGTACATCGTCATGTATTTTAAAAAATCAATTAAATCCTGTTTTCATTCACACATAAGGTATTGATCTTGCCAACTTCGATTAGATAGTGAAGTAACAATTTTCCAGTACACATAGGCTCAGAGCCTCAGAACAATCCGACACCTTAGACCGCGGTTGCTGATAACATCTCTTTCTGATTAGACACGGCTTACCATTGTTGTGAGTAGGAAGACTCTTGTACTCAGTAGTAGGTACGTGGTGGTACTAATTGATCTCGGTGATGTGGGACTCGAGTGGTAATCACTTTGATACAATGTTTCTGGATTTCTTGTGAATTTCCTTTTGGTCAGCGTATGTAAGTATAGGTGATGCTGTTAGATTTTTACCTGTGGGCATGGAGATCTTTAACGAAGAAATTATATTAGTAAATGATCAGTTACTTAATCTGTTATTTCAGGCAAGCATTTTTTCTGTCTGGTATTTATTGCAGTCAGTAAACCATAATTCCTCAATTTAGGATTGTTACTCCCTATTTTTTATTAACCGGCTTAACCCACGAAATTTATACAGGAATTAAAAAATCTGAGGTTTCTTAGAAAAGTGCAACCATTACAAAATCTACGCGGTCAAAATGTATGAAACAACAAATTTTTATTATGATAACCGATGAAACATTTCTACGCCAAGGGGTCTCGACGTCAATCATTATTGTACAGCTGAATCATCAATTATTATACAGCTGAATTCATGGCTTTAGTTTGCTCGTCGATATCCCGCCACCCTGTATTTAGAGTAGAATCACATTCAAATCCCCAAGACCTCCGACATCAATAGTTTTTAATCAACTTAAACATCATACAGATAGGCTTATTAATAATGTTTTATATTGTAAAATGTTTATATTTCTTTCACTTTTTCATAGTAGTGGTAACCAAGAATCTAGTCACCATCAAGATCTTAGCAGCCGCGCTCCGCTGGCCAGCCAACAAAAAAAAAACAACAATTTGTTTATTTACTATAGCACTCTTAATAGCTTGCAATTAATCCGCTTCAAGCAATATGTTGGAGATGTTACGATTATGTTAGATTTTGTATCGCTGTCTGCTGTTTTTGCTTCGTCGGTGTAACACGTTTTACAAATTGGATTGGTATTTGGATGAGACTATTTTTGAAAGACTCAGTGAGTATGATTGACTTAAACTGATCGATAAATAATGAGCTTCATGGTCTATAATAAATAAGAATTAATAAAAATGGCACGCCTAATACTGATTTGAATGGACCTTAAAGTTTTAACCTTAAATTTAATTTAACCATAGAAAAGTAAAATAAAGAGAATTTGAAATCAAACAATCTTCATACACAAAACACAATACAATTCCTTGACATAAAAGTACAAAATCCAATTATAAAACCATGGAGTCACAGCAATCATGCACAATTAAACGCACGGTTCATGACAAACAGAAGCAACAAACAAATTACATGGATATGTGTTATTAGATAAACCATTGGCTGGAGACAGATCTGTAGATAACGTCTTATAGGTAGTAGCAAGCACGAATGAGGATGTCGTTATGTTATTAAATAGGCTAATAATGGTTAGGAAAAAATGTTTGATTGCTGTTTTCCAAGTAGTAGGTGTAATTTAGGAGATGATTTACATTGATGTTACTTTGGTATGATACTTTTAATCATTAAATTTTCTCATATACACGGTGGTAAATTTTCGACATACTCCGATGCGGTACAGACTAGATAACCAATTTCAAGATGTAATTTTCTTTTTTAATTGATCAGTCAGAAAGGTATAAACCGAGTTAAGACCTTTTTCTTACTCGTTTAACTTTTTGCTTGTTTTTACAATCTATATAAATAAAAATGAAATGCTGTTCGTTGGTAAGCTCATCACTTGAGAACGGCTGGACTGATTTGGCAATTTTTTGTTATCAAATGTTCGTAATAGTCCGAATAACAAAGAAAAGAAAAAAATAAAAATAGGTTTATTTTCACAGAAAATAGGTATGTACCTTTTCTGAGCGATACTATTGAATTTTGGATAGGAAACGTCGGTTGGGTCAGCTAGTTTTAAATTTAGATAAAGAAGAAGTTGGACGTCAAAATGACGAAGTGAGAGTAAATGACGTCAGTGGCTAGATCGTTACAAAATGTATAGCACAATATTGAGAAGCAACGATTAAAAGGAATATTAAAAAGCTCAGAGGCACCAATCCATATCTTTTCTTCAATAAATTCGTTGTACCCCATTTAACCCGTCACCTCGCGGTGGAAACAATGATGTTAAATTAAGCACGACCAGGCATGGGTCATTAGGTCTCAAACAAGCAGGTGGGGGGTTGATTGATTCAATACATGTCATTTAGGTGCGCAACCAACCGCGTGATTGACGTGTTAGGAGACAAGAGACAATGGGACTCACAGGTTTTTGGTGTGAATCCATGTATTTTTATGGGATAACGATGACAAAGTGTTTCTGTTTTTGCCTCTCTGTATATCTTGTTATGCAAGGTGTAGTAGCTTAGCTAGGTCTTCAGTAAAAATTAACAGTTGTGGCTGTAACAGACGGAACTATTTTAAAGTTATAAGTTTTCTTTATCAATAGAAAAGAATTAATAGCTTTCCGGAAAGTCCATTGTGTACTTTTTCTAATTTAAGTATTTCTACATAGATCCTATTAAAGTAATGAACATGCTCGGGATGAGAATTTAGAGCCCAAACAAGGATGAATATTAATATTAATGCTACTTCGAAACTGTAGGATGAAAACAGGGAAAAGTATATTCATGAAGATATAAAATCAAATAAAATTGACACCAAGCTAACCCATTAAAAATACCGACATCCAAACCCCATTAGCAAGAAGCACCATCTTACCATCAACATATTTCCGAGATGGCATCGCACAAAAGGACAGACAGGAAGGAAGAAAGACATTTCATTGGCGTCGCGACAATCGCCATTATATCATCACGCTTGTGCCAAAGTGGGTAGCCAGGCGTGACGCCCCCTCTCAAAGTATCGAATTGTGTGTTTTTAGCTGTTGAGTCCTTGGCGTGGATAGTTTTGATTTTAGAAGTTTGTTTTTCGTGAATATCTTTATTTTTTGGCACATCTTTCATGAAGTAAAGATTTAAGATATTATCTTCAGCTACAATTTATTAGACAATTTTGTATGTTATTTTAATAGATTGTAAAATTTTTTCTCCGTTGCTTGCAAATATCGAACTACTGAGAATTTGATCTCAATGTTGTCAGGGAAATTTTTCGGTTTGTGATTTCTGTGGCAACTTATATATCCAATATAAAACTTATCTTATTATTGGAAATCCTATTGGTACACATTATTAATGTCAAAACAGTAATGTAGCAGATAACGAATTGGCCAATAGTTCTTGGTGATGTTGATGATGACGATGATGATCAACCAAACTCCTTCATTCTTAAACCACCTTAAACAAAGCCTACCATTGATTTTGAAGTATCACACAGAGTCCCTGACCTTAAGGTTGGTAGTGATTGATCAGTGTGAAGCCTGTCGTCCGGTGCCTCGTTACCGGGCTCAACCAACCGGCAACGTTCACATACTTACCGAGGGAAACCATGATTGGTCCAAATTGTTGGTATATTGAACCATGCAGGTATCGGGAGCGAGTTATAGTATGTTATGCAGTCAGTTTGAAATGTGTGTTTCGAAATGAATTTATCTGTTTGTGTTCAAACTCAAACGCATTTATTTCAATTAAATCATTCACAGGCACTTTTGAATTGTCAAAGGAGTCGACCAGTCAGAAGTATTAAACTAGGTTCCTATGGAGAAGAACGGACATGAAACTCAATAGACACTCGTTTAAATTATATTGTTACAAAATATTATTTACAACCCAGAATAGATGCTTCTCGTGGAGTATCTATTGGTGAGGCGAACCTATATATAGTGAAATGGCATAATGTGCTCCGGACAAATAGGCCAATTCAGATAAGCAAAAAGAATAATGTATCGTCAGGTCTAGGTCATGTATTACTTTCTTAGTAAGTGTAAAGGAAATTCAAGTTTGACAATACAGTATTATATACCTTTTCAGGACGTCTTTCTATGTAATCGTAGAATTTCTGATATAGTTTCTCCATAAGCAGAACCGTTCTTCCTAAAGATATTGTGGTTATGGATTACTGGACCATCCTTCAGTATGCTGGACTGGTCCTATTATCGGCAACATGTTTTTGCTTTATGCAACGATCGATCAAGTCTACATGGGCGAAGCATATGTGTTACGGATTTACACTGTGCTTACATACAATAACATGAGTAAAGCAATCGTAGATATGCATCGCTGATAAGTGATAAAATAGCAGCATTATGAGTTTCTCAATATTCCTACAATTGACTTTCAAAACTGGTTCAATAAACATTTGATTATCTTCAACAAGTTTCTTCACTGGTTTAAGTTTCTCCTTCATTACCCAATCGCATCAAGTTTAAAATTAGCATACTGTAATGACAAACATGTCTGATATCATCAGGCTCTATGCCCGAGATACACGAGGCTAGTGAAGCCTCCCGGCTTGACTAGCTTCATGTATCGCTCTCGTGTGTTAGTTAGCTAGGAAGCTACTAACTTTACCTTCGTGTATACAGAACTAGCTTCATTTCTAGGCTAGTAAGTTAGTAGACTCAAGCTGGGTGGCTGGGTGGGGTTCTATTTTTTGCGCTAGTAGCACCCCCACCACTGATTTTATTATCATGGTTAATGTACATACTCGCTTCATGTAGGTGGTGCAAGTAGTATTCGATTGGCTAGTGTGCAGTGACGACGCATTTGGTTTTTCTGACTGCAACCACGTGTCGTACTGTATCGGCTTAAAATTATCTGCGGCGGCTCAGTGGTAACGACCGCAACTTACGAGTAGATCGTTGGTTCGAATCCTGACAGGCGCTTTGCTTTGTGTAATTTGTTGCTCTCAAAACGGTGAAGGAAAACATCGTGAGGAAATTGGCATGTCCTAGAACCAAAAATTCAATGATTTGTGACATTTGGTAGATGTCACAAATCACCTGCACTGGGCCCGCGTAGTGGTTTACGGCCCACTCCCTCTCACGTCTCGGCTGTGTCCCAGCAGTGGGAACATGGCCAAGAGGGAGCATGTACCAAGCCAGGACAGCAAGCCAGGATAGTATACAGAGGGTCTAGCTTGCTTGTTCTAGTTTTGAAAAACTAGTCTCGTGTATCTCAGGCATTAATACGTGTATTGTGACAACATTGTGCAACACTCCATTTATCGACATTCGTTCGCACCGCGGAACAATCGACTCGTGTCCATGCGAACTTCCCGTCACTATTTGCATATTTGTAACTAACGCGTAGAACACTCTTTGCCTATAATTTTAGTATCACGATTCCATTTTGAAGCTTAGCAGTTCAAATTAAGGTTCGATTTTCGGTGATCACTTTTTCACGTATGCAAAATTATTTTTGTATTTTTTGTTTCAACAATTTTATATTTTGCTGTTCTGAAATTTTTATTTCAATGGAATTGGAGCGTATGTTGTATGGTTTACGATCAAAAGTTTGCAAGTAACGATTTTGGTGGTTGTAAATATAAGTTTGTCCGTGACAAAATAGGGCTTCGCTATTAGATCGGTATTTTAGTAATTTCGATTATTTCTATTAGCATGTCAGTATTATTGGGTGTGAAATAGAATTGTTCCTTTCAGTCTTTCTTATCAGCAAGAATATCTGTTTCACACATGGCGGTCTGTGATAAAAGTCATCCATTTTTAGTATTCAGTGTAGTTTCCTGATTAACGATGACTTTATTTGGATAAATGTCCTTTTGGGTAATGACATCAATCGTCAAGTTCTTCCGTAATATGTCAACAGTATATTAAACTGAATTGATGTTGCAATTCTTCCGAGTTCTGCAATAAGTTGCACAATTATATTTCGAGCGAGCAGTTTAGACAGCAGATATTATAATGGGGAGATTTACGAATCGAAGGTTGTTTCAGAATGAGGTACAATCTGAAACAACCTTCGATTCGTAAATCTACCATAATTTCTGCTTTTTTCTACTTTTGATTGATTGATCTACATAAAGGTGTCATTTTTAGAAAATCTACTATAATATACATAGTTTTTTAATTTATCGATAGGTCACTTTTACGTCATCTGCTTAAGCCAATATACAAAACTTTAATAGCGACTGTTGGTATGAAAGGACCAAGAACAGTATCAATATGATTTATAATTGCAAACATTCGTATCATAGGACCAATACAGTATTAACAGAACTAATAAAGTTCTAAGGCTATTTTAACCTGTTTTTCAAGTAAATCATCAAAACTATTAGCATACCTACCCAGATACGGATTCCAGCGATTGACAGCAACCTGTCCAGGTGTCTCGCACGTCAGATACTTGGAAAAGAAACTTTGACCGTGAGAACTTAAAACACGTCCGAATATGAATTTTAACGACTTCAAAAGAGGTGCTAAATGTTGACACTTAATATACCACAGATATTCATGACACAACACGTTTGCTGTCAAAAAAACGAATTCAATAAACCTGAACTTTACAACCCAGAAGTTAAGGTTGGGTTTGGAGAAGAAGAATGTTTTGTAGACGCAAATAACATTTGGTTATTGCAAGTTATTTTTTAAACACATGAGATTTTAAAACAAAGATACGGCTGAAGTTCAAGGGAAATACTAGATGTTATCAATAAATTATTCCGATGTGGTACGGTGAGTCAGAGTGTGAAATATTATTGGGTACGATGGTAGACTATATGGCTGCAGGCCGCAAGATGTAAGGCAGCCTGTCCTTGTTTGGATAACTGCAAGTTTGAAGTGTGGATTGCAAGATTGTAAGAGTGATCGAAATTAATTGGTGTTTTATCTTTAAAGGTATCGTATTTCCCAAGAAGCTGGCCTATATTATAACCTGAATATGTATGTTATTGGCCTAAGGGTACATATCTGAATATAACCTCACCGACAATAATGTTTATTGTTTGCCGAGCGTGTGTATAATTAATACACTGAAGATATATAAATTTGCAATTTTTCAAACTCAATATATCAGAAAAGGTTCTCTCTTAATAAACCCATAGGTAATGTCAGATTCCTAGCTTATGATAATGAAACTAAAGAATATAGTCATTCGTTTGCTTATAAACTTGCTTTATCATTATCTCTTTTAGGACTTAGTGCTCTGGTGCTTTTATAAAACAAAATAAAACATAGTAAATTGAATGATATAATTAGTGTTAAATTATTTACATAAGATAACATCACGCTTGTAATCCCTTAAGGGTTAAGCAGAGCTGTACTTATAGTGCACCCACATTTTGCAAATTATTTTGAAGTCCCATGTATATATTAGGCGGCTGCCTATTGCCATCAACTGGTCACAAATCATATTCCGGGACTGCTACTGAGAAATTCCAGATGAAAAAATCCAATAACACATTAAAATATTTACATTATGGTGGAGCATTAAGCTATAAAAAATATCGTGTCCTGAAAATAAAAATGCCTGAAGATTAAGCCAAGCTCTTGAAAAGTGGCGTTTACTCATGCCATTATGTAAGGGAACACGCAGCGGCGCAAATTGCGCTAATTCACTCATAGTGCGGCTCAATTTGCACGTGTCACCTTTATTTTTGAGCTGGACACGAACGTGAAGTTGCATGGATGATCCTTTGATATATGATGAAATTTTCTGTGTCACTTTCTTTAAAATATTTAAAGATTTTTTTCATCATTATTCCTCTACGACACAAGGAATCTTAGTGTGGAGGCTAGTGCTATTTAAATACTGGTTTAAATAATGGTTTTCCTGAACAATAAAGTATTTTTATTTCCTAATTATTTTTGGGTTGAATTAATTTAAGTTTCTGTAATATAAAATATGTCGTC
Source organism: Luperina nickerlii (assembly GCA_963855955.1). Lineage (NCBI taxonomy): Eukaryota > Metazoa > Arthropoda > Insecta > Lepidoptera > Noctuidae > Luperina > Luperina nickerlii. Next base: position 18,605,302 of record OY979682.1, on the reverse strand, counting down.
GCCACATAATTCAGTACTTTTACGTCTTGTTGTTTGTGCACTAATCTAATGAGTATTTATTTCTTTTGTCTTTTCTGAATCATAAGACTTGACTACATAGAATGTCTGAAATCTCTAGTAAACATGACCAACACTCACTATGACCAACCCTCACCAGGCTCGTATAGTGCATAAAGACCCCACTCCACGGTTGGAAACAAAAGGCTGATTATTTGATGACATCAGATGTAACATCTATCTCTTGTCCACCTTCACCTGTCTCGGCCACTTCTTAAGAGTTGTGGTTTCAGTGACGAGCCGTGGGAACGGCGGCTGCGGATACGAATCTTAGATTCAAATTAGCGTTTGGCATACATATGTACTAACTTGGATGAATCTGTCTTTTTCTGGAGAAATTAAGTTCGGTTATTCCACCTGAATACATAATACATTAGTAACAGGAAAATTTTGTATCGCTGTATTTTGTTGGTAGTATATTTAAAGTCGAAGTTATCCGGAAAAGAACCGGAGTCACAGATATAGCTTACAGAGCAAGCTAGTTGAAGTGTAAGTGGGCTGACCATGTTTGTCGAAGGACCGATGGTCGGTGGAGCAGACGAGTCCTGGAGTGAGGACCGCGTATCGGCAAGCATAGTGTGGGACGCTTCCTTGCTAGAAGGACCGACGACCTCAAAAGGTGGCTGGGACAGATTGGATGCGGTAGGCGGTGAGCAGAGTTTTGTGGTGCAGCATGGGAGAGGCATATGACCAGCAGTGGACTGCGATAGGCTGACTTGATTGATTGATTGATATTTAATGGCTATATCTGAAAAAGAATAGGTCTTTGCTTACCACTTGCAATGGTAGATTTATTGATCACGAAACTGGGGGCTAGACAAGCGCTTTAAAAGCGTTTCGTATTTCTCCAACGACTTTCAACAGGATTGATATAAGCTTTTCGGTGGCTTATATTGTCAATCAAATAAATTCTTGATTTTTCTATCGTCATCGTTACCGCTGATAGAATTTGACTTTATCGAAACCCTCAGGTCATCTTCATCATCTTTATACTCGCGCATAAAGTAAAAACTGTTGTAGTAAAGTAAGATCTTCGTTTGTATTACTCTCTACCGGAGATGACCATTGCACAAGATCACACGACCTCATTATTCAACATCAATCTACATCTATGTACGAGTATATGGTCCAGTACTTTGTATGCCACATGTATTAATATGATGACTAACATACCAGTCTTACAGATCTTAATGTAAATTGGAATCATTGAAAGCGGAACTGGCGACTTTAAGCTGTTGTGTCTAGGCTCATCTGACTCATATTTTAAACAAACTTATCATCACTTACTCCAAATCTCTCATAACCTTTAAATTAATTGCAATAAGGTTGAGAATTTTTAACGTTGTGTGCATATAGGAAGTTGTGGGGTAATTTTCAAGAGTTCCTTGATAAAAATTTGGGGTGACTCAGTCAGATTTTGTCTGGCGGGTCAATCGGGTACAAGGACGTATTTTATTAGTTTAAATATTTTTCTGACACCTGCTCAGCAGAAAGAACTGTAAGACATTGAAATTGGTGACAAAGAATTCAAGCAAGTATCAGTGATTACTAGATGGATTTCATTTAGTGCTCGGGACCAGATCATCATAATAAATTATGTCGAATCTTCTGGAACAAGCACGGGCAGATCTTAAGTTAAGCAGAAGACTATGAATCAACGATGAATTTTCGGGATGTTGACGTCTATACATAATAAAATCCATGCAACATCTCTAGGAACAAAAATCAAAATAGACATTTTCTTTCATACGTTCAATACACGACCAAATTTCTACATTATTTGTCTCTTCGATATGAAAACGTGAACTCGATGCCAGTCAATTTGCAACTCTATTCTTTGGGCAATAAGAAAGAAGTATAATTAATGGTGTGTCAAACAATATCTTTGTCAAAGCATAATGGGTGGTGGAATTATGTCAAACGTCAAATTAGATGTCTGCCTTCCTGTCGTTTGCGTTTTGTGTTACAATAGAAACGCTATTAAATGACAACGGTTGGCTGTTACACCGAACTGTAAGATCACTAATGACGAAAACGCAAAAACAGGAGGAGAAAAGACAATTTTTGATTCAAAATTAGGTGCTCTAGACAGGAAAACTAGAAGAGACTATAAAGAATTTATCTAGGTACCTCTGTATGTTGGATTGCAAACAAGCTTTCGGCTTAGCTGATGGCAAATTGTCACCACCGCCTACAATGGACATCTGCAATATCAGAGGCATCGCGGATGCGTTGTCCTGTAACAAGACAAACATATCTCACGTTGCACAAGTGTTAGATAAGACCAGCATAAGCCTGTCTAGTTAGTTTGATTAGTTTGATGAGAGGGAGTTGGCTGTAATCTACCACGCAGGTCCAGTGTGGGTTGATATATGTCACATGTCTTCGAAATTTGGTTTTAGTACATGCCGGTTTCCTTACGATGTTTTCCTTCACCGTTTTGAGAGCAGTGATGATGAAATAATGTACACAAAGTAAATCTGGGTTCGAACCTACGATCTACAACTCATAAGTCGCAGCCGTTACCACTGGGTCACCACCACTCGTAGTTAGTCCGATTATAACAAAAAAATGTAAGAAACATTATCATTGGCAAAATGGCACCTACAAAATACTGAGAATAAAGCACATAGGCTGCTCTAGAATTCTCTTTTCAGTCACGATATAATAATTATCCTTTTTATATTGAGTTCTATAAACAATTCATTAATTATAGTCTTCAATAACATACCATAACCGTAGGCCCAAGGAACCCGCTGGATGCGGGAAGCACAGAACTGGTCGTAGTGGCGGTGCTAGGGGGAGGCCTTTGTCCAGCAGTGGACGTCTTTTGGCTGAAACTATGATGATGATGATAAATATACCATAAACAACCTACATTTTCGGTTCACTTCGGTGTAACTACCCGCCATATTTACTGGAAGGTTTTTATACGACAAAGGCGCCTTATTGAATTCTATTGAGAAAAATACGTGACAGTGAAATGATTACAGAAATGTCAGTAGTACCGATATTATTGCTGTCACCCCCTACATTACGAAGCTTGATGATATGAATGACATTACGAATGGCAGAGAAAGTGGCCAACTTTGGAATCAAGTGGATTGACTATTGAATGGCTTTTTTATGTGGGAATCTGACGAATTTTGTATTCTATAATTTTGGTAATTTCTGACCTGATTTCGTGAGCACTATAACCTACCATCGTGACTTCTATGATTATTAATAGAAGTGACGATGGTAGGTTAGAGATTGATAAAGTTACTTTGTTCAGTACCGGCTAGTAAAATATAAATAGATTGTAGCGACAGCTCTTATTCGAGATAATATGAATGAAACACGTATCAAAATTTAGCCTGAAGGCTCCGATTGAATAATAGTACTTATCCTAACAGGCGAGACTGGCACAGGAGCGTGGGGAGATTGGCACAGGAAAAGAGAGGTCTATAGTCAGCAGTGTGTGAAGTCGTGCTGTGGATGATGACAATGACTTATCCTTACTGTTAAAATGTTGATTCTACATCTGGTGATGCGTCATTTCATAATATTCGTCAGAATTTGATAATACTAAAAATAAAAGTAGGTATTCCACCACTTCTGCTTAATCATAACAAGATGCTATAATGCCACAATTACCATAAAATCCATATGCAATGATGACAAAAACGCTACTTTTATTAAAATTCCCATCAATCCGTGACTTCAAGACCTCAAGGACTCTAACAGTAACTATAATGATAAATAAACAGTATTACCATAAAACGTATTCTTGGGACGTGTATGAACAAGTATCGAATTTGTATTGTATTGTAAAATGAATACAAATTATGGTGGAGTAGGAATTTTAAACATGCTGTGGTCTCGGTCGAGCGGTTCACATGTGCTAAAGGCTGGCGACTGACGAATGGACAATGTGGCTGGACGATTGGGAATCGAATTTAATGCATGTGTTAATAAAGTAATGGATAACATTTAGATACACACGCAGTTGATTTTGATGTAAACGTGACGACGATCCATGTACTTATGCAACTTTGATGACACATTAAAAACACTAAAATAAAGTATTACAAAAACGATGAAACCAATAATGTAGGAAAAACTTTCATAACAAACAGTCTTTTTCATATTAATGACGTACCAATTTCCAACTTACATGTCAACAATAACAATAATCATCTATAACAAACGCCAGATCTAAAACTATTCCAGCTATATGAGACAGTGAACTGAATGGGTCGTATTCTGAATCACACGACTCATATTATGCACATATGCAAATAGCCGAAAATCAGTCGGCTACATCCATAGCCTGTTCTCCATGACAATGCATCGGTCCTGTCAATCAGATAGACAATTATCGGCCACCAGCGGACCATGGCTAACCACTACCTGACTACTAAATTTGTACGACTTAGAATAACATGATTTGGTTGACTTGCTACTAATATTGACAGAGTGATTTTTTGATTATATTGTAAAATTTGGTAGTTGTGAGTAAAATATTATTGATTGGTTCGTAAGTGTTAGAGGATTAAGGGCTTCAAACTAAACAGAGAGAAGAATATAGCCGTCAATTTAATATAATGATCAGAAAAATAAGAATGAGTCTGCCAAAAAATCCTATTGAAGATTTCGCTCCGGGATTATCATTGTTTTTAAGCTTTAAAATAAAGTATTTTGACTATTGTCTATGTATTAATAATTTTCCTGTTCATTGCCATCTACTCATGTTTTTTAAATGGTTTTCCTTTAGAATAGGATTGTAAACATAACATCACAATACTTACTTCATTTTATCTCTATCTCTTCTTTATATTTGATCATCAATAGATTATTTGCTGAGAGAGTTTTCCTTCAAAAACCACTCTCCAACATTTATTCAAAACCTCATCGAACAAACAGACATCTGCATACCTAACGTACTCCACGCCTGCTGGTCGCAGTTCACAGCGCCCATTCATACCTGATGACTGGTTGGCGACGAATTGATTGATGTTCTCGTGTTTATTGAAATGTGTCGTATCCTCTATATCTATTGTGTGCGCTGTGGTTTCTGTTCGAGTAGGTCATTTGAATTGATTGCGTGCGGAGCTATGTTATGCATTGGTGTGGTTGTGTTTTTTCCTTTGTTGGAATTTTTCTTCCAAATTAAAAGACAAGGGCGTTTTGGGCTGTGCTCATTCTTAGCTAGCTCATGCCTAAGTTGTTCTCAGCCATATTTAAAAATATTATTGATTTATTTTTGATGGCTTTTATTGTTGTAGGGTGCCTTAACATGCTCTAGTTTTCAAATAAAGTATACCATCATCGAAACCTTGTGCAAAATTGTACTGTTCGATAGTCAACGGTGTAGGTATTTACAATGCAGGAAGATAATTACAGACTATTAGTATTTCCCTGCGGCTTGGCCCGCGTGGTGGTCGGAAATTATCCCACGGAAACATACTACCGGGATAAAACGTATCATATGTCCTAACCCAAGTCATGGTCTACCCATGTGCCAATTTTCATCCAAATCTGTTCAGCCGTTTTACAGTTACATGCTGTGTTCAGCATCTGCCATCACTTTTTGTTCCAGCTGTGTTAATCCAACCTACATAACTTTAACTGACCGAAAACAAGCCTTTTTATGTGTATCGCAGATTTGCATATACATAGTAATAATACATGTAATAGTAAAATTACATATACCTACTTCACTGAAATTATTTCGCAAAATACATAACAATTGGTAAGTTTTGAGCAGCGACAGTGCAATCCATTGTCAAAGAGAACGCACAATAAAATTGAACAACTTGCGACACATCACGACACGTCACGAAGGGGCTATTGTCTGACTAGCTCGTAGATTGAGCAATTTTTTTGATTTGATTTGTTTTGGGAAATACTTTTGGCATTGGTTTGTAGATTAAGTCTATATGCTTAACCTCGGATCCGTTTGAAGTAGGCGTATCTGTGAAGTGGTGCTTGTGACTGCTACAATAGCAATAGCACGGCGTACGCGCATGCTTTCGAGTAAATTATTTCATGGGTGTTTTTTTTAATTATTTTTTAAAGACAAGCCAATATGACATGCTCTGAATGAAATGACAGGACGAGCTGAGACGAGCCTTTTAGAAGAATTGCCCCAAAATCACAGTAGACCAGGAATGGTAAAAAGAGGGCAGGATGGCAGTAAAAACGTAAGGAAATTATGAAACCAACTGTGTCTAGGTCAGAGACAAAGACTTGAAAAGGTTAGGAAGTAAAATCACAGTAGACCAGGAATAGTGAAAAAGGAAAAAGGTAGTAAAAACCTAAGGAAATTAAGACGCAGATTGTATCGAGACAAAAACTTGAAAAGGCAAGAAAAAAATCAACGACTTTCACCCATAATACTTCGAGGAACCTCCAAAATCAACCAAAAAAACAAAAACAAACAAGAAACGTTGATCCAAAAAAATCGACGATACTTATAGCTAGAAAGATGGCCCCGATGCACGTCGATACGCAGCAGTTTAGATCGAAATCTACCCTCGGTATAAATTTAGACCTGATGTTAGCGGTGCGTGAACGGACGTAATTGCGAGCGTGATCGTACGTTGTAAGTGGCGCCATCTTTTGGTGAAGGTTAGGAAGTTCTTATTGATTTATTAGTGTATTGTAATTTTGTTGTAAGGCTGACGTTACCAGGAAATGAATGGCAAGGAGGGAGTAATTTTTTATAATTAGTCACACGCTGTAAGTTCTGACTTTTTTTTAAAGATGATTTAGGCTTAATTACAGCTCATCCACAGCACGAATCGGTAGGTGACAATGATGATATTAGAAGTAAATTATATTAAACCTTTAAGTCGTTCTAATTATGGTTTGAGTGTTTTGGGTTTACGTAAAATTGCAAGGAGCAAAATTACCAGAAATTACCAGAGAAGAAGCTTTTCCGTATCATTGGGAAACATGGATGTTATAGGACAAGCCAAATGGCAAACCTGTTTCAATAAAGAAATAGGGAAAAACATATTGATTCGCATACGTCCATTCTACATAGTCATACGTCTAGTTCACACCAACAGGATGTCAACTAAAACCCTCATTTTCTTCAATCCAAAATTCTTCCACTTTTTCCCCTCTCATTTCAAATTCCACTTTACCACCTGCAGCCAGAGTTTAAATTCTATCAAACCACCATGACAGTTGCACAAACTTGGATGCAATGTTTAATATAATTTTTATTAAAGTGCGAGTTCAGAGGAGCGGACCTATCTGTGCTCTAATCGTCGCCTGTAATGATTACGGTTCGCCGTAATTATTTCGAGCTGGCTGTCTTTGTAATGATTTAGAAAATATAGATGTGCATGGGATGGGTGTAGTTTGGAGAGAGATGTGAGCGTGGTTTGGGTATGCTTTTTGATCAGTGGTAGCTTTAGAACTTCGCCTGATCCTGCAAATCACACACACACACTCATTATATTTGGTAATAGTAGACCAAATAAGGCAGTAGATCAAAACCGCTTTCGCTGGATGAGCACAATTACGGAAATATATAGTGAAATTTTGAAGGTGCTGGGTAGAAATATTTCTTTCTGGTGCTATTCACAAGAATAAACTCTTGATCATCAGGTGCTATTAAATAATTTTTTTGAAGATGGTTATTACTTACCCCGTACCAGTCATTAACCGCGTGGTGGATTTCTCTTACAGGGAGGATGCATGGGTACAAGCAGTGGGAACGGTATTGGCTAAATGTTATGTGTTTTTATTATAACTTATGATACCCCAAAACCGCGCCACATCCAGCACACCACCACGCACCACTATTTCATTACGGTAATCGTAATTTTTACGTAATGGCAGCCAACTCGTGATAGTATCGCTGTGATTGCAAACTACTTGTTGATTACTAAATGCTGCGGCTTGCCTTACCCACGCTCTCAGCTATTGACGCTTGAAAATGTGATCGTGTTTCTTAAGATTGTGAAGGACTAAATTGAGCAGTTTTATCTCTAAATATTAGCTAAGCAAGTTAAATAATTCTTTTCATCTGTTACTGAACCGAATGCCGAAGAGAGTGCATCTTTCATTGTTGATGTCATCATTCATTTGCAAGAAAACAGCTTCAATACTGAGGAGACTGAGAGACAGTCGCAACCGCATCCTGAGAACTGTAGTGGAGAGGTTCAGTTCTCCAGTTCTAAAGAAGTTTGTGTGGACGGTGATTGGTACTAACACAAGATAGCAAGTTATGTATATTGTTAAAGTATTATGTTACCAGCAATGCTTGAGATTTTTAGAAATTAATTATTATTTGATATTTTTAGATATTAATTATTCATGTCGCCATGCATGGTGATTACTCGTATACGGACAGGTATGTAGTTTGTTATCAAGGCACCATAAATCATGAAATCATGGTGCATTCATAGTAATAATAATCAAAAAGTTATCAGGGGTTACACCAACCAAAGCAACCGTCACTTATTTCTCTATCTCAATTTATAAAATATATGTTCTTAGCATTTTCTTGTATATTAGTTTTTATTTCTTCTTAGAAACTTATAGGTACTACAAAAGTACAAATTCCTTCAATTTAGCTCACTGTTACATCCATAATAACAACTAAAACTATAGTTATCTACTAAGCAAATACAGGAGGTGTCTTAAACGACAGTTTAATTGACTATCTTAGCCTAGCGATCGTAATCTTTCGTGTAATTGGTCTAATAATAACTGTTATAAGGTTATGGAACTGTTTCACACTATGTGGCGTTGTATGTACCCATTTATAGGATAGGAGTATCTGTAGACATACTTGTACATTTACGAGTATGTAGGTACATGTCTGAATTCTTTGAGAAAGCTTAGACGATTAAGTTAGTTGCTAAGTCAGAACTAGATACAGAATAATTTATTTGAGTGCTTGAATTCTATACTAATGTAGGAATGCAACTGTGTTCAAGTGATTTAGATATCTACTGTTTGATTTTACGAGATTATGGTATATAGTCTTTCAAGCAACATGAGTAATTTCGACAACATTAACAAGCGTAGAATTTGCTTAAAATGTCTAGTAGAGATTATTCTGTTGACATCGGGACACATGAATAACAATATGTCCTGGAAATGTAAATGTCTAGTTAGTTTTAAATCAATGATTTGAGTACATTGATGTGACGTATCATAACGTCCATTCAGTAAATGGCTAATATCGTTAGTGATTTTACAAAGTATCTGTTACTGCAAAGTTATGTTTGCAGCTGTTCTCTGGCTATACTTCTAATAGCTCTAGTATGTACTAAGCGATTTTACTATTCATGTCTTTAACGCTATTCTCAGTACTTCATCAGGGCACTATCCTAGGCCCCGTATCGGCTGCACACCTGAATTTCCCAGAAACCGGACAGATGCTTAAAACTATCATTTTTATGACTAGAAAAAACAAAAATAAAGCACAGCCATTAACCACCAGCTACCAGTGTGAAGCGTTTAACCGAACGGTTACAATTTTACAGTAACCGCTATAAGGCAATAAGACATGCGTATCGTACGGTCGTATGCTTCTATCTGGTTTCGGCATCTTGAAAGTACTGCACGCGCGGACGTGTTGAACTTGTGGGTAGACGGGGACAGAGGTGTTTTATAGGATTTTGGGTAATATTCATTTGTACAAGATTTTATGCTGCTTAGACTGCTGAGTGGTCTTTGTTAATGAACTATTATCATTTCTCCTCGTGGCTGTCGAGGTTAAAAAAGTAGGAGACACTACTTTGGACATTATCATTGTTGCAAAACATGATTGATCTAATAAATTGCATAGTTCAGACATTTCAAAAGTTTGAAGATTTACTTTTCATTTCATCAAAATATTGCTTTAACTTGTCTTAGTTGAAATACTAGAAATAAAACAAAATACTTTACATATTACTTTAGATATATTTAATTTTTTGCAAAAGCAATTACTTTACATTTCATTAACCTATAATTGTAGGTACTGAAATAGAGATATATTTAATTGATATAAAAGCAAAAAATTAAACCTCTAAACCCATAGCTGTATCCAAAACACATTTGTACCCACCAGTACAAACAGCGACACATCACAACTCAAGTATTCCAAGAAACGGCAATAATTTTGAACAAAATCCTCCACTCTTGTATTAAATATGAATATCACACTGATTTATGTTTTAAAGCCGGTACACATTAAAGAGAAACAACTGACATTTGACAGGGGAGCTCATTATATTGATCGTTAAACTTTATCCGTGTCATCTCGATAGTCGAAATCGACACCTATTACGATGACAGCTGTGAAATTGCAGAATAGGCAACTACGCCATTTTGTTTCTCGACTTTGATATTTTGCGTTTCGTTTTTATTATATTTTAATAGACACAGTTTGTGATAATTATGTTAAGTTTATTCTCGTTTTATGGCCGTCTTTCGTGCTTTTTTACCTAATGTTGATTTGAATCGTCATTATGCTTGTGCCATAATATTATCACATTATATCATCAATCTTGTAACTAACTAGCTTCTGCCCGCGACTTCGTCCGCGTGAAATTTCTTGTTTCCCCGACCTTCCCCATCGCATCGCGTCACCTGCCCGCACTACTACTAAGTTGTCGCTGAGCGTTCTTTCTAACTTTTCTTGTTTTTGCTCGGCTCCTAATCCTATAGCTTCCTCAAGAATTGGGCTATCAATTGCAATTTTTAAAAAAATCCAGCTTGTACTTTCAGAGATTGGCGCAATCAAACAAACATAAAAATAAACAAACTCTTCATCTTTATTATTAGTAGGTATGTATATATTAAATCATGCTTCATTTGTTATTAACTAGGCACTATCTTCATACCAAGTTTTAAGATCTTTTTTTACATCAGTTTTATTAAGAGCTTCATCATACGCTAGAAGCTTGTCACATTTTGTTTTTGACCAATTATTGTTACCTATATACATATAGCTTTTTGTGGGACCTCAGAAATTCTAAAACAAACTCCATAAAATTGATGATGTAATGTACTGATCAAACTAAAATCCTGATACAAAATCTCAGACCTCTATGATAAGATTTTTTTTTACCAATCAATGGTGACCACAATTCAGCTAGTTAATTAAACCATAACAAACCATCAACAAATACTTGGAGCTACCCAACAGTAACCACACATCAACCCGAAACCTATCCGACCGATCAGCCATCAAATATAGAGACATAAAATTTTATTACCCTCAAAAACTTGGAACTTCGAACCAAAAAAAAACCGATAAAATTTCGATAAAAATCGGTAAACAGCCGATGCACGTACACGAAGCGGTTTTTCTGGGAAACAGTCGATATCTTGGAGTATAGAATATAAAGAGAGGTTGGAAAGGTGTTAGGAGTTCTATAATTGATTTGAAATGCAACGCGACTCGGCCATGGGATTCGTAATGGGTTGATCGACAAGCTGAGATTATTAAATACTGTAGCTATTACTACTGATGTCAAACGCATGGTTAAATGTTTTATGGGATTACGTGACTATTTATTGTGGTAGAATTAGAAATTTACTACTGTTGTTGTGTCTCGCTTAATATGTAGTTGGACACTGAATGCTTGTCACAGTGAACAAAATATACTTAAATTTCTTTTTCTGTAGTGAGTGAGGAAGATAGTTGTGTCATCTTAATGTTCCCGTGACCTACTCATAGCTTGTGCTCTTGTGAGACCTCAGAAATTCTAAGGAGCTCCATAAAATTGATGATTTTTATATACTGCGTCACAGAGACTGTCTCTAGAACCATACGAAACATAAAATAAAAAATAAGTTTAAAAACTATAACCCGACCCGATCGTTTTCAGTAGTCGGGTATTTAAACTTATTTTTTATTTAATTATTTTGGGACTTATTTCAGTAATATTTATATTTTTGAAATGTGCTAATTAAGCCCTTTCATTGGACACCCAACAAGGCGCTATCCCAAAATATTTATTTTTAAATTCATTACGCGCCCTTTAAAGGATATAGATCCTTTAAAGGGCGCCATATTGAATTTAATGTGACATCTCATAGCCCATAACCAACGGACGGTCAAGACTCTTCTAACAATATCTCATTGGTCAAATTATTACGTACTTTTGAAGTTATGAGGGAAATATGTACATACATACCGGTTAAAATCATACCTTCCGTAGTCGGGTGATTAATTTTTCATTAACTTTTATTGCTCGCTGCAGGACTGCTTGCCTTTTGCCACACACTTCGGGTTACTTTTAATGTAGTATTGTATCATCAGCATCATTTCTAATACGACAGAATATCGACATCGATATTGAAACCGGGATATCGACGCGGAAACTGTAACAAAGAATTCAACACATGATTCTAGAGCTCCTAGCGTAGAATTTTATCAAGATTTATCAAAGAAAACACGTCTGTTTTATAGAAAACGGCAATGCCTACGCGGTCAAAATGTATGGAACAGCAATTTAAAATAACAATAACCGATTGAAAATATCAACGCAAGGGGTCTCAGAATCATATACTGAATCCATGCAGGTTGCGCGTCGATATTTGCCAACCTGTATATTTTAAAGATGGTTCCTTTTTCATCTCTACTCTCAATTTCTTCCAAATCCCATGCTCAAACCTCATAAAAACCAATATAAACCCTTACCAACCTACGATTTACACTTGCACAGTTAACAACATCACCTAAACAAAAACGTAAGGAGCCATTGTACAAAGCGCGCATTACCATAAGGACTTTGCGGGCGAAAACTTTGCTCTACAGACACAATAATTTACCATTTCTTGACTGTTAATAGCCGATAGGATTTTCTGTCCTCGCACCGCACCGCAGGGAGAATTCGGGAACTCATTAGGGGTATAATTTTCACAGCAATAAACACCCCGCGATAAATATCAGCCCCCTGAAAGGGGTGAGTGGTTGCTACTGTTATTTTTGGAGATGTTAGTTTGTGTTTAAGTTATAATAGTGAGTTGTAATTTGGGGCTGTTTTGTATGTACCTAAGGCAGTTCGTAAAAAGCAACCAAGAACATACGTTAAAAGTTATTAAAGGTTGACTTATATTCAAGTTACTAGACTTTTGTCCAGTTCATTGCAAAAAGCATAAAGAACTTGGTTAAGGATTCATCATCATGGTCTCAGCCGAAGACGTTCACTGCTGGGCATAGGTTAGAGCTTCAATAAAGCAACTGACTAGAATATAATTTTGAACTGATGAAATTCCTAATTAAATAAGTATAATATAAGTATATGAGGTTATTATGGGCTACATGTTTTAAACGGTAAGAGCCTATTTCTACAATAAATTTCCAAATCAATGACAAAGCTGCATATCCGTTGCGATAACTGCATAGATACGGCTTAAATTCAACATCATCTCCTAAAAAAAACTTAAAAAGTCAAGGTCAAATAAAATATCACGAACTATTAACATTGACCCAATCTCATCTAAGACAAAAACATATTTAAAATTCAAGAACAGTAGCAATTAAGAGCGGTACCACTATGCAATGAAGCGATGAATATCCACAACTAACATATGAAAAGACATTTAAAAAATAACGTATTTGTTGGTCAACTCGGTGTCGGTTCCGAGTATATCAAGATAATATCGAATGATCCGAGAAGCCGCTAATTAGTGACGATCGTTATTATTTGAAATATAATATCGATGATATCAGTATTAAGATTAGGTTATGTCCTATAAATGCAAGTAACTTTATGTTTATTGTGGTTTAAAAATTGGTGAATAATTGTCGAATTGATTTTAGATAAACTAAAGTAGTCTCGTAAAGTATGAAGATTTTGACACAAAAACAAACACGAAAATGCGAAAGATCGACAGCAAGGTCTTCGACAAAAAAGGCGCTGGCATTAGTTGTTTTAAAACTCATGTTACCAATTGGTGTGAATATAATTCCAATATTGAACTAAGCCTCCGTTGAAATGTACAATGTCTTTGACACTAGCAGTCAAAACTTCTGAAATAACGATTCTTAATTACTTTACCATATTCATAAGCCATGACAAGCAATACAGCATCTAACGCTTCGGCAACTACAATCTAACTATCTCCTTCTAATTTCCGAACCCCACTCTTCAATATCCAGTCCATAAGTCACAGCTGCCTCTTACAGGACTCTTCATTTTAATTCCAGTTCCTGATCGGGCCCGGAATGCTGCGGCGTAATTATATGAACCCTTTCGGCACTAAATTCGTGCCCTGGCGCAATTTAACTCAATGTTTGAACATGTCCCGTTTTATTGCCCTCTACAAATTAATAGCGTTAAGGTCAATTATTAAAATAATTAAAGGATTTTTGGAATTTCTTCGTTTCGAGAGTAAAAGCTTGTAATTACACGTAAGATTGAAGATTGTCTTGTCTCAGCCGGTATTTTCTATAAAAATCTCGCCGTGAAAACTTAGGTGATGTGAGCTTGTAGTGAGCTGTCAATAGTGTCATTCCCTAGCATATCCCTAATCCCTAGCATCAGGTGGAATTACAGCTCACTTTAAACTCACTATTTTACCTATGTTTCACGGTGAGATTTTTACAAATTAGACTGTTATCCACCATCTTTAGCTGTTAGTGAAAGATGGTGGGATCACTTCCCATCAGGTGGGTTTCACTGTCAGTGACTTCGCTTAATACGTAATCACTACACATTAAACATAGATTTTTTGTTATCCTACTCTTGTGTAAATAATTGTAATCGGCTTTCAGTGTAATTCAATAGTATTGAAAATCAAAATGAATTTAATTGTATTGGAATCTAATAAGATTCCATTTGCATACCATATATGTTTATAATTTCCATTTTTTTTATTCATTGTAGAGGCCTATGTCCGGCAGTCGACTTCTGTAGGCAGATGATGATGAGATTCCATTATATACAAAGTAAGAGTGGGGTGATCTCCGCATAGTGGAATTATTTTAATCGGTCAGCCGGTGAAGTGAGCTGTCAATACTGTCCATCAGGTAGAATGACATTTCACACTTCACCTAAGTTTTCAAGACTAGTTAGCTAGCTAGTTGCAATCGACAGACAACCAAGATCGATGTATTTAAGAGCACTTTAAAACAAGCATCATCATTAATTTGGACGAACATAGAAAGTTGCTATATTTTATCAAAATTAAACACCAATACTGCGTTAAATTATGTGTGAAGCTCTGCAGGAGGCCTTAGAATCTGGTAAAGTGCTGTGAAAGTTAACAAATGACGATACGAAAGAAATTAATTGGTTTGAATTAAAATCAATACTTTGATATTGTTACTGTCATTGATTTTCTTAAAGAATTTTTGGAACATTATGCTACTGTTGAGACGGTAAGTAATATAGTAAAAGAGTTATGCACAAAATCTATTTGTTTTTATTAATATGTGAATGATTTGATTAGTATCAATATATTAAAGTCAAAGTCCACGATATTTCAAATTATAGGCACTTTTGAAAATCAAAAATCGTGTTATACAACTGAAGAATAATGTCAAGTGTGAAGTTCATGCTAACATGAACTTCACAATGACATTATTCTTGTCTTTATTTTTATCTTAATAAAAAGTAGATATTACAATAAACTGTTACAAATTAAACTATGGCCGTTCGTTTTGATTACTTATTGATTAAAAAATTACCTGACCAAAGTTACATGTCCTCATTCCAACTGTCACTAATTCAGAATTGGGAACAGCTGTTGTACCTTATAGGTGCAATACCAGCGATCCTGTAATACCGTCGCCATAATCGAATCCTTCCAATATAATATTCTGTCACATTTTTAATGTCATAAATACTCGTACATTTGTCTTCAGCTTAAACTTTATGGTCCATTACTTATATATTAATTCTTGAATCTTCAATACTTTACACTCTTGAATTAAATCGATTGGATTATATTAAAATTTTCGTATTTCGCGCGTCTGAAGTGTCATGCGCATGAGTTTTTATTGTGTCGTAAATTCTATATTGTTTTATTTCCGTTTTTTTTTTGGTTCGCTCGTATTTTTGTGTTGGATCGAAAAGGTCGATTTCCTTATTTGGGAAGATTTTACGTAATTTCTTGTTTTAAGAATTAATGTAATATGAATGGTGCATTAAAATAAGTGTCCTTGATTTACTTAAAAATACTTCTGGCGCATCCTGGACACTCAGACCCTTGACAACCATTGCTGAATTTTAATTTTGATTTTATTTGCGATATGGACCCGCTCTTGACCTAGATCTTGCTTGATGGGAAGCGATGGATAAAGTCTACGAAGGAACGAGCTAGCCCTGAAGAAGCCTGTTCACACCTGCTTTAAAGGCTTGACGGGTCATAAATGTCGAATACAAGCAAATCTTTTTGATTTTGATGCACGTGTCATTTGCATCATCTTAAGGTAGGTACTTGACGATACAAGCGAAATTCCAAGGTAACATAAAAAAGGATTGCCAAGATCAGTAACAAGTCGAAATTAGACCATACGTTTTTGCGACCGATCTGGTCCTTCAGCTCACAATCAAAGGACCAAACACCGTGCCACCATTAACAGTAACCCATTAACACTTTTAAGCCCATCCCAAATCAGAAGTATCTTAACCACTGCACATA
This sequence comes from Luperina nickerlii, assembly GCA_963855955.1. NCBI lineage: Eukaryota > Metazoa > Arthropoda > Insecta > Lepidoptera > Noctuidae > Luperina > Luperina nickerlii. The sequence goes on along the minus strand of OY979682.1, from coordinate 18,588,655 downwards.
AATAAAGAAGGGTGGTACAACCCTTGCACACATAAATCTAGAGTCTCGACCACCCCTAATGGGGCGTCTTTGTTACGTCTAGATGTGAGGGTGCCTTAATCGAACAAATGCAAATGCAGTATTATTGTAACTGTCTATTATGGGACAGATCTTTGTCTTTGGAATCTTTATGGCTGATTTTAGAGATGTAAAAAGGGTTATTTCATTCTATAGGAAGCGGTTATTGTCTTGACTGTTTGATTAAAAATGCACTATAAAAAATAATCTCTTACTACACCACATTAAAGCGATTTCATTAAGACTTTTACTTAGTTTACTATCATGACGGTAACATTTTGCCTCAAGCTTTAACTGTTTTCGGATCAGTAAAAAATATTGTTTTGAACGTTAGGCTCATATGGAACTGTTTAAAGCAGTTCAGATCAATGTTTTTTCATTTTTATTTACTGCTTATTTCTTTCAGTGTGGTCCTTGGAAATCAGGAAAACATCGTGAGGTAACCGGCATGTCTTAGGACCAAAAATTCGAAGACATGTGACATCTACCAACCCGCACTGGGCTTGCGTGGTGGATTAGTGCCCACTCCCACTTGAAGAGGGGAGACCTGTGACCCAGGAGTGGGAAACTGGGAACATTATAGTCTGATTATATTATGTTTACGAAAATAATGTAAAATGTATATTAAAAAAAAAACATTGGATCTCAAAGAATCGTAAAACAGTAATGGAACTATGGAGGAGTGTCTTGACGCTGCGTGAGCGTGCGTGATCCCGCGCACGTTCGATGTCCACCGCGCCCAGGATGGATGGAAAACAGTTTATCAAGTACACATCTGTAATCCTAGAAGGATTAGGCAGACGTGTATTTATAGTATATAACCTATTATTACATATATGTCCAGTAAAATCAATTAAACAGGTGCCAAAACAACTAAACGTCTTAAACGGAACTCATTTCTCACAAAATTCCAATCTTCTTACTATAGGTAGGTAATTATTGGTCCTCCGATCACTGATAATCTACCACCGATACTAACCTTATTAAGTAATAAATATTTTACCGACTAATCTACTAAAGTATCGGTATTTTAACAAACTCATCGTCTCTGAACTTCAAAATACATTATGATACCAATAAAAACGTGTATAAATTCCGTTTTACGATCGTCGAGAAACGAAAAACCGATTTTTTTGTCGATAAATATCGATTTTCGTTTCGGAAACGCCGCTTTTGGGGGTTAAGTTATTGTTTTGTACGACTATTGGTTTAGTTTACGGTTATCGTCGTATTTAAGGTCACTAGTTTTTGCCGCGGCGGTGCCTGTTTCTCAGTTTATTTCACAGGTGCTTTTTTGTCGTTGTATCGTTTTTGTTAATGTTTTAATCACCACGTTTGGTAGACGGAGGGACCCGAGGCTAAATAATAACAGCCGCACAGGTCGATCGATCAGGTTAAGCTACGTTTGTCACGGTTGGTCTGTGGATGGGTGATCATCTTTACATACCGAGAACCTCCGCGCCTCGAAAAGCACGTTAAGCCGTTGGTCCTGGCTGTCATTCGTGGATCTTTGACAGTCGTTACGGGTAGTCACAAGCCCGAAAGTCTGACAACCAGTCTTACCAAGGGGTATCGTATTACCCAGTAACTGGGTTGTAGAGGTCAGATAGGCAGTCGCTCCTTGTAAAATACTAGTGTATTCAGCTGCATTCGGTTAGACTGGAAGCCGACCCTAACATAGTTGGGAAAAGGCTAGGCAGATGATGTTTGGTAGACGGTATTGGGATTGTAATGGTATTAATTCACAGATTATTGTGGCTTGTCTTTGAGATTGAAATTCAAAAGTTAACGTTCTGTTTGGGTGATCTCTTTCCAGGAAAGTGCTGTCAGAAAATAGTATACTTAGTAGTAAATTAGGATTACTGTTACTGATAGCCTGTATCATCCCACTGCTGGCCTTTCTCCGTGACTTCCAACTCTTTCGATCCAGGGCTAAAGTGGCCCACAGCTCATTGGGCATACGGCAGACGTGGCCAGCCCAGTCCCACATCAGCTTAGAGGCATTTTGAACAGCGTCAGCGTTTTGAAGCGCAGTATGGTGTTGCGAATATGGTCTGTCAATTTGATGCCTAAAATACTGTACTCCATTGTACAGACGTCAGCACATCAAGCTACCTGAAACTGTAAATTTTTCCAATCAACTTTGAACCTTATGCTTTAGCGATAAAGTTGAAAATCTGTTAAAGAAATCTGACAGATTGTAGTAGCTTTATGTGCTGGCGTCTGTACATTGGCAAACCTTGAGTTTGGACTTTTGTATGTTTGTCAAATCATTATCTAGGTATTATTATAACCTAACTTTGTTTTGTAACGATTGCTTCAAAAGAAGTCAGAATTGAATATAATGCAAAACTATACACAATGGTATTGGAAAACTATCCGAAAAGTAAGATAAAAATCAGATTGAGCATATTGATAAGGAATAGGGAAACCTAACTTTAAGTAAAGTACTTATTATTTACAATAACTGCGTTATTACTTACAGATTAAACTCACACACGACAAAACCACCTCCAATACAAATAGACAAACTAACAAATAAGAATAAACGATACACCGACGACACCACATCGTTATATTTATCGTTATCGTTATTATCGGTCGTTATAACGTTATTAACGATCGAAAGAACAGAAATATAATCGTTATTTGTATTTATATCGTTATACCTGGCCGTTCGCGTCCCTAAATTAGACTTATACTGATATATAATACGTAGTATTCAGCGGCTAATAATAGTGTGGATAGTGAAAGTTGTTTGTTTGTTTGTGGAGATTATATTTTGGGATTGATCATTGTCATTTTAGATTAAGGGCAGATTTTTCCATCGCCAGATAACTTTTATTCGAGGAATAAAATTGACGTTTGACAGTTTTTAACAGACTTCTAAAAAGGAGGAGGTTCTCAATTCGGATGTTTCTATTTTTTATTTTTTTTAATGTATGTTCGGGCATGACTCCATCGTAAATAGACGGATTTCCAAAATTTTATTTTGTTCGAAAAAGCTTTTTTCCGAAATGGTCCCATTTAAATTTCGTAAAGATCTGATGATGAGTTTCGGAGACAGACAACGGAACTCTTCAATAAATGCCAGAAAATCAACCGCGATTGCTGCTATAGCATATGTACGGGTGCGCCAAAGTTCACCTAAATTTTCAACTCCGATAATTCGAAATCCGAAAATGTTCTTCCTAACATTTTTCATCCTAACAATCATAATTCCTAACTACTCTGTCTGTAATGTTCATAATTCCGAAGCATTCAACTTCATAATGTCAGTAGCAATAAATATCTATTATACTTTTACATATTTGTTTTCCTATATTTTCTCAACATAACCATCTTTTACACTATTATTCAAAGTCATATCTTTTTTGTTTCGATTTCTTTTTATTCATAACTAGCTTCAGCCCGCGACTTCGTCCGCGTGAAATTTCTTGTTACTCCGACCCACCCCGTCGCATCGCATCGCCTGCCCGAGCTATTACTTCGTTTTTGCTCAGCGTTCTTTCTATTTTTTTTTCTTTTTGCTCGGCTACTAAAGGTCATAGCGTGATGTTAATAGCCTATAGCCTTCCTCAAGAATTGGGCTATCAAATACAAAAATAATTTTTCAAATCCGACTGGTAGTTCCAGAGATTAGCGCGTTCAACCAAACAAACAAACTCTTCAGCTTTATAATACTAGTATAGATAATCAGTATTATATCTAAGGCTAAAAGTGTCTTGGTGTTTTTTGTCTCCGACTAACCGTTTGTCGTAAAAACGATGTGGAAGGGATCCATAGGTTAGGTTAGAACAGTGACCAACTACGCGCGAGCCGAGCGAGCGAAGCGGGCGGTGCCGCGGCAGCGGCCGGCGAGCGCTACCTCGAAATTGGTCGCGAAATTTTTCTAAGTATTTTTTTCATAGTGCCCCCAAGACGACACTCTGACCTGAATTTCATTCATTTAAAACAAAAATCACTTAGTAGGTAAATGTTTCTTTCTGAGTATGAGTGAAAATATTATGATAATTATGTTTAGGGATAAAAGAGTTATGATAAAAAACAGTAGGAGTTTAAATATATTTACAGTAATGATATTATTAATTACAATTTTCGGAAACATGAGTGTTATGAACATCGCCGGTAGCACTACAAATAGTATGAATGAAAACTTTAGGATGCAAAATTTTAGGAAGAGTGATCATTCGGATTACAAATCATTAGGAAAAACAATTTCGGGTAAAGAACTTTAGGTAAGCCAATATGGACCCCATATGTACACATTGTTTACGCAATCACACAACATAACATCACGCCTGTACCCTTTAAAGGGGTAGACAATGTGTTCAATAGCTTTCTGCTACTGATATTTACATAGCTAGTAGTGATTTATGAATTTGTTTGGGGTACAACTAAAGAGTGAAAAATAAAAAACTTAAAAAAAAACAACCGACTTCCGAAAAAAAAAAACACTATAAAGTGAAAAATAACTTTTCGTTTTTTGACATCGACTTTCGAAATTAAAGTTATTTTTCACTTTATAGTGTTTTTTTTGGAAGTCGGTTGTTTTTTTTTTGTAAATAAGTTTTTTTTTGTATAAAATTACTGTCAAATATTCAAAATTATTCCTCGAATAAAGTTATCAGATGATTGAAAAATCAGCCCTAAAATGTATACTTGAGCAATAAAATACCCTGCGGAGTAATTGCGTAACACACGAACAGTAGGAATGACTTTGATTTTGGCTATTCATCAACATTCATTGCGTTATTTACTTTGTTGAGAAGACATTTTTTTCGAACTAAAGAAGCAGTGGTAATCTACTGCTTAGTAGTGGTATCTTTTTGAATCATAATGACATCATATGATTCAGAATGATTCAGATTATGATTGATAGTGTGTTACGAAATTAGGATGCTGGACTGGGTAGATAGGTAGCTTACTCTTTATCATCTCGTTTCAATGACTCATATTTTGGGACACAGAAATCTATAAATAGGTATTGTCCACTGCACTCCCTGGTGTACCAGCGGGTAGTTGTTTTGATGAAGTGTCGAGGTCTGGGATAATTTTTTTGGCCACCTATCCCAATGTTGTTCTTTTAACCCAAAGGCGGTATGGACTGGTAGAGTATGCCTTTTGGCTTTAAGTTCGCATAAGTATAGTCTACAAAAGAAATAAGTATGCAGGAACGTCGGATATAGTTGAACTTTAGTAATAAACTGATGGTTATTCTCGAATAAAATTAAATTTTATTAATAGAAAACAAACAGCTCATTTATCAAACTAAATTTCAGTCGACAAAATCCATCGGTTTTTACTAAACTTCAACTATATCCGACGATCCTGCATACTTTTCTCTTTTGTTGACTGTACCACTACCTGCTGTACACAAAACGCCTAAGAAGGCCATATTACTCGTATAAGGACTTACCTACAATCTTATCGATGGTAATTTTTTCTTTGCCTTACGATCCCACTGTTGGCCTTCCCCAAATCCCTCCCCAAACCCCCAAACCTCGTACCAGGTCTCGTGGTACGCGTCCAGGTCATCTTGTCATCTAGCTTTCTGGGTCGGCCTCGGCGGCGCCATGCATCTTCAGGCACCCATTGTGTGGAAACTTTTGTCCAGCGATCATCGTGCATGCGGCTCGTTAATTAATTATTTATTTATATACTTTATTGTACACCAGAAAATATTTAACAAAAATATATTTAACATTACAAAACAAACAATGGGGGCTTTATCGCTTTCTGCGATCTCTTGAAGGCAACCTTTAATCAATATTAAAAGAAAATATGAAGTTTTCCTGTCTAAATTTTACTGAAAACTTCCCAGCAGAAAACCCGTCAGTTTGTTCTGACAAAGGAAACAGCGCACTTTTTTTTTTGTTTTTTCAGGATGGGAAATCATCAAATGAGCCCTCCCGCTCTGGGTGGAGCGGAAGGGAGCGTCAGACTTTTACTGACTAAAACTCACCCGTCTTCCTTCCTTAGCCCTTTATGTTCCGGGCCAGCGGTAACCCTTTCGGACAATCCCGCTGACCCGGCAGGCTTCGGCCCTAACGGACCCCTTCAATTGATGCTGACATCTCTTTGAGGCGCACGTGGAACACGTACGCGCCGTCCGGCATGGGCCTGGTCCTGATCGAACAGCGCGCTTCGTTCATATAACAAATCAGAGGGCTTTCCAATTATAGGCGTTACTTATAATCACGATCTTATGGCCTTTTTGCTTTAGGTACACAAGGACTTTTCATAGTCACATTTCTCATAATTGCATTATAAACGACGTTGGGGATTAAAATGCAAAACAATACCTGGTATTTTTTATGGTGATTATTACAGGATAATATTTTGAGATATCAGCTTAATGAATCAACTCAGCTTATCGCAGTCCAATGCTGGACATAGGCCTCCCGGGCTGCGCCACAAGACCCAGTCCACCGTCTTCCGCATCCAGTCTACCCCAGCCAGCTGAGGGGCGTCCCACACTACGCTTGCCGATACACGGTTTCCGCTGCAGGCCTCGTCTGCTCCACCGGCCATGGGTCCTTCGACCAAGATGACCAGCTCAGTGCCACTTCAGTTTGTTTACTCAAGCTATGTCGGTAGCAGTTCTTTTTCGGATAATTTAATTTCTGATTGTATCCCTCAAAGAAACTCTGAGCATAGCCCGCTCCTCAGCACGATAATTTAGGTACAGAATTTTTTATAGGTAGGCACTCCTGAATTCACATATGTATTACAACGTTTACGGTTTCGATTGCATTATGATTGGTCTCAATTGCATTAATATCCTAACGAGACCAATTTACTAATAACCATCTCAAATTGCTTATAATGTCATACGAATTCCAAAAATTTTCCGTGCGTGTTTCAGAATGTTCATAATATCCATTGATTATTCTATCTCATCATCTGCCTGGGCCTTTTCTTAACGATTTTGGGGTCGGCTTCCAGTCTAACCGTGCAACTGAATACCAATTATGCATTTTACATGAAGCGACTGCCTATCTACCCTCAACAAAAAAGTTACTGGCTAATACGATACTCCTTGGTAAGACTGGCTGTCAGATTTTCGGGCTTCTGACGACCCGTAACGACTGCCAAAGATCCACGAATGGTAGTCGGTACCAACGGTTTAATGTGCTTTCCGAGGCACGGAGGGGCTTTAATATGTAAGGATGGTCACCCATCCACGGTCCAACTGCGCCAAAAGTAGCTTAACCTGATCGATCGACCTATGCGTCTGTTATTACTTAGCCACAGGCCCCTTGATAAATCTATCTAAATAATAAAAAAAAACCACTTGTAAACAAAGACAACTCTACTTGTATACAAATGTCACATACACAACAAGTTCAAACATGGGGCGATCGTCAGGCCATCGACACGCGAACATCCTTATTATGTGCACCGTTCTAAGCGTGTTGATTATTAATTAAAAATAATTACGATTACGACCATATTCAATGACTCTGGTGTTACTGCTATTAACACTTTAGGGATGGGATGTCAGCATTGCGACCAGTATCGATATATTTTCAGGGTATTGCTGCAAAGTTCATCTGACTTTGTTGGTATAACAAGTTAAAAGCCAACATTACTATGAGTATGAGTAATTCGATGAATCAATTATTTCAGGTCTTCTATTAGAAGTCCCAGTTTTGTGACCTACGATAAAACTAAAAAAAAACAACCATACAGAGTAACTCAATAATAAACACAAATAGACAGATCGTTGGATGTGAAATGGTACAATGAAAAGATGGTTTGGTTGTCTATAGTCTGATTCGCCCTATTCGTACTAGTATAAAACTGTATTACGAGCGGATAGTCACGTCTCTATCACTAGTGACTTAGGGTCGAGCAAACACTTGCTTGCATATAAATCAATAATTTGCTGGCCATTCGCATATTTAATTCATGATATCAGTAATCTCTGTATTATCTATCTAAATATTAACCTATACTTCAAATGAGAGCAGGTTCAAATTGTTCACGTTATAATTAACATTTTTATTTCTAAGAATTTGCTTATGAGCTCATAATAGTTATCCTAGATAGATTAGAACGTCAACACAACTTCTCCTCTCTCTCACTCAACACCTATCGATATCGATATTATTCATCGATACACCACCACCCCATCCCTACCCCCAGTTCTAATTAAGGCATCGGCCGTGCACCGAATGTGTGTTTAATCAAGCATGTTGCCGCTACACTTGTTTGCTTTGTCGATGCGCAGACGCAGCATTATGGCGTTTTGAAAAACTTTCATTTATTGTTCGCTTCCGTATTAATTCTGTTAGTAATATGGCTATTTTTAGCCGTTTATATGGTGCTAGTTTATTGTTCTTGTAAACCAGATCTTCAATGTTATTTGGTCATCTTTCTTTTGATCAGTTACAATGTTTTGATGTGTAATGACGAAGGCGTTTTCCATTGGTTTTTGTGTTCAATCAATCAGTCTATTAAACTAGCCTGTATTGTCCCAATACAGGGCAAAGGCATCCCTTTCCCTTTTCCACACAATTCTGTCTTTTGCGGCATGTCGCGATGGCATCGTGCGTTTAGTGAGCTTCAATCGGTGGTTCTCTTAACCCAATTGTCATCTGACATGCGTCAGACATGTGCGGCCCAATCCCACTTAAGTTTAGCGACTTTCTGGGTAACGTCCGTGATCTTGGTCCTTCACCAATCCCACTTAAGTTTAGCGACTTTCTGGGTAACGTCCGTGATCTTGGTCCTTCACCAATCCCACTTAAGTTTAGCGACTTTCTGGGTAACGTCCGTGATTTTGGTCCTTCACCAATCCCACTTAAGTTTAGCGACTTTCTGGGCAACGTCCGTGATCTTGGTCCTTCACCAATCCCACTTAAGTTTAGCGACTTTCTGGGTAACGTCCGTGATCTTGGTCCTTCACCAATCCCACTTAAGTTTAGCGACTTTCTGGGCAACGTCCGTGATCTTGGTCCTTCACCAATCCCACTTAAGTTTAGCGACTTTCTGGGTAACGTACGTGATCATGGTCCTTCTTCACCAATCAGTAAATCTTTTAAACTAACAGCTGAGGTCTAAGACAAACACAAAAGCCTTATAAATCTTCTAACCCGAATGTTATGATTGCGAATAGCACTCTAATTGCATAACACTTTCAATCACAATCCGAAAGATTTTGAAGTAAATTGATAATCCATTGCTTCTTAAGTTGGAAAAATTTGTCTGCTCAACAACGTAAATATCGCAATGAATGTTGTTCAATTGTCGAAATGAAATGCACTGCCATTGTAAGTGTGTTACGCATTTACCACCCAGGAACGTCGGTAGTTCGGTACTACTACATCATCAAACTAAGTAATTTGGGCTACACTATTTTGTTATTAGAATTAATTTAATTTATGTTTTATTTTATTCGGTGATTCATCCCTTTCGGTGAGATTTATAGGAACAATCAAAATATGATTCTTTCAAAAATAACAATTAAAAACCTCAATCAAAAATCTGTCACTGTACAATGCGGTTCAAAAAAACATACCACACCATTTAAACCCGCAAAACAAAAAAGAAAAATCTTACAAATAAGAGGAAGCACAAAACATCAAGGCGCTATAAATCTAAATAGTATCGGACATAATTTAATCGGGACCTCTCGATTTTGGTATCATAAATAACAGATTTTTACATTTTATAAAAACGAAAACAAAACATTTAATACGCCGTATCGGGTATAAATCACTCGAAAGTGGCGTATTCGTCTTTGGTGGTATGCCATCTGAACTTAACTCGCCCAAAACCCAACCTTATACTCCAAACAACACAGTCCAAAATCCCCCAAACACATTTAAATTAAATTCCTTGACAGCTGTCAAACGAATCCGAACTTAATTTTTGTCTTCGTAAAGTTTGAAATTGTTTTAACTTTTGAGATGATTTCTCATATAAATCAATGAGTTGCGGTGTCTCCCTGATCCCCGATAACCGAGTATTGATACGGGGACGGAGGTGTTTTGAGATCTCGTTCGTCATGCCGAATTATAAAATTAGTGGTATGTACAGAATTCTCGGCCTCACGCGCACAGCCCAGATAAAGGGAGAAACATAGAATTGATTGCGGCAGGTGCTACGAATTGTTGGTTCAAAGGTGAATTACTGCTTAATAGACGGATTTAGACATTAATGGTTATTGATTTCTTTGTTTTCTTGCTTTACTACGAGTAAGAATGTTGTACAAAAATATATTGGTTAAGTTAATATTAGATGACCATTCTTTTTTTACAGATACATATATTGGAAGAAAATAGTCTAGAGATGTCATGGCGCACCTCGTTGGACAAAACTATAGCATAATGAGGTACAAATCTTGACAAATAAGTGCGTTGACAAATAAGTGCATTACTGTATAACATGCATCACTTCTCAGCGAAGATAAATAAAGCGAATGCTCGATACCAATTACCGTGATTTATATTCTTCCTTGCTTCCTTTAGAGGAGTGGTGATCAATTTCAAGTGTATGTAATGTGACTTGTATACAAGATCTTAAACATGACATATGTTCTTGTTTTTTTCGTCAACGATTATTTTTATAGTCATTGTTGTTACCTGGAAAAGTGATGTCAGATATTTGTTATTCAAGTTCCAATATTTTGACTTGAAAAATGGTACTCTCTTTTGGGCAGTCGTGCAATAAATAACCAGTCTAGTTTATTCTACATAGAATAGAATATAATTAATTGTGGATACGTACGTATAGTTTACAAAACAAAGATGGTTAAAATAAAATAAAAAGTAAGTATCTCCGTAACAGATGCTGTACTTAACTTATGTTTTATTCCTGTTATCGGGACTCACTGGACGCCTGAGGGAGAATGTCGCCGTCGAAGTATACCACGGCGAAGGTGGTGTGATGGTCTGACAAGGTTTGCAGGGCCAACATGGGTAGAGATCGCACAAGACATGTCATGGTTTGGAAGGAAAAAGGGGAGACCTTTGCCCAGGTCTGGGCCACAAAACAGGCTAAAAAAAAAAATTGCTTCCAACGAAACTAAACTCCTTACTTCAGTTCAAGCACGATATCTTAGTCATCATTTCAACGACAGCAAATGGCAAAAACGTTTTACAAAACGTACAAAGTTCTTACGACAATTGTAAAGGCGAAAGAGTGATCTACATATAAATTAAAACAATCATAAAAGATTTTTTTTACGTATTTTCTAAAATAAAATTCACAAGATCATCGCCCAACAACTCACTCACATCCTAACAATGACTAATTCTCCTCCCAAATCCAAAAACAAATAGACCAATAACATATGAATAAATTCATTGAATCGACAGCGTAGTGGGACGGCGCTGCGTAGGCGCAGATCGCAGGATGCTCAGTTAGTTCGCAATCAATTTTATAGCCGACTGGTATTTGCTGCTTATCTGTACACTGGCGGATCGTGTGGTGTCGAATTAATTGTTTGTTTAGATACGCTTTGTATTTAAAATAAATGTTATGTCGTTCTAGGAAAGTTCTTCAATTTCAATTGGATGTTTCGGAAAGACTGTTTACTTCTGTATAATAGCAATAATTTTATTTTAACTTCAAAGCTGAAAAGGTCTTAAATGGGGTTTAAAATATAATCAGGCGACGTCATACTTTAAAAATATAAAATCAGTTGTCTGACGTATTTTTTTTTTATAAACACACCATATAATTCCGGCCCAGTTTATTTTGTTAACAATAAATTACAAGCACTTCCAATAATTCAATCAAAACAAAAATATGAATACTTAAACATAAAACTTTTACCCGTGGGTCACTAATACTGTCCACCACTATACACCGCTAGGTAACCTCCAAAATTAAGCGTAAACAAGTGATGATGTGAATTGATAGAGGAAACCCGCGTGATGTCAAATTGTTGAATATGACACCGTCTGAGCCAGTAAACGGTGTAATCGCGGCCTAATGCGTGACTAATGGCGCGGGCGCATGTCTGTACCTAGCCTGTATGAGTAGTGAGATTGGAATGATTTGATGGGCATGATCATCATTTTGCTTTATGATTTTTTGAGTGGGTAGTTTTAGATTTTTGATGATGTAGCTACTTAGATAAGATACTTAGATATGTGCTGTCTTGTAGGTCTAGTGTTTAAGTACGACTGGTTAGGTTGAGATTCGGAGTTTGATTCCCGAGTGAGGCAAATAGTTTCTTCGGTTTTTCTATCAGGAATTTCTCAATTGGCCGGAGTCTTGTTTTGTATTCAGTTAAGGCTTACAGGACCTAAACACAAAAAAACGCAAGTTATAGAAACAATAAAAGTATATGATCGACTATATGTAGTAAACAAAATCAGAAAAATATATGACATTCTTCAGGATATGTGTGTTACATATCAGCCCTCTATCGTTATACATATGTGTCGAGTCTCTACATGTTACATATTAGCCCTCTATCGTTATACATATGTGTCGAGTCTCTACATACTTTATCAAGTATCCTAAATTGTATTGTAAACAACCATTACATAATTATATTGTAAACAACCATCACATAATTGTATTGTAAATAAGATACTAGTAATGTCATTCATTAATTAGTTAAGGACTTTGTTATTGGTCCATATTAGTTATCTTTTTCATTAACTAATCACCATTGGTTATGTTTACCTATCCCATGGATTCTTAGTATATAAGCTCAGTTCCTTTCATTGTAAAGTCAGTTCTATTTCCAACATCATCGATGTTCAAACTCTGTTATTCTATTTCGCCTAGTTCCTAAATCTTAGTATTAATTGTAAAAACTGTGACAATTAAATAAAAGTTTATTTTTAAAAACGATTTTGAGTTACATCACGTAACAATTTTGGCGCAGCCGGTAGGATAGCCTAGGGCAGTCAGACAGGGATAACGTACCTGTTAGGTTGTGAATCAGCGACAACAGTGCGGTACCTGAAGGGTTTTGATCTTCCCTGCCGAACCTGAAGATGTCTATCCGTTTGATAGTGTTACTGTGGTAAGTGGCTCAAATTGTTATGCTCTGATTTCCTCTAATTCCTTATTCAATTCCTTGTTACCAAATCTCTTCTAAATCCTAAATCAAAATCTCCTAACATAACCGAATCTTCTACTTTGATATTTCTAATTTTTACTAAGTGCTAAATCAATCACAATGTCTAACACAGACACCAAATTCACGCCTGTTTCGGATAACTTAGCAGTAAGCATAGATACGCTAATCAAGTTCATTCCGGATTTTGATACGGCTCAACCAACACAAGTTTATCGATTTGTTAGATCATGCGACTCCGTGTTTCAAATTGCATCAGTGCAACAACAAGGCATATTGTTAACATTCACGCTAAACAGAATTCTAGGTCCTGGAGCATCTGATTTACATGCCAAGGACTTCCCGTCATGGGCCGATCTAAAAACATATCTCATCCAAAAATTTTCACAAACAAAGACTCTAGCGCATTTATCCCTGGAACTACAATCCATGTTCCAGAAGCCCAACGAAAGCATAACCGATTACTATCTCAGGGTAGATTTGCTACGCAGCAAAATAATAGAAAAGTTATCAACCGAAGTGCAAGATATAACCCTAGAAGGTCGTAAGGCAAATACGGAAGAAACCGCCCTAAACGTATTTGTCAATGGGCTCAGCTCAGACATAGGAACTATGTTAAGGGTCCATTCGTTTAAACATTTACGCGACGCGGGTAACTTCGCGATTCAGGAGGAAAAAATCCGAAACATGAATGCTGCTAGACAACAATTGCATAAAAACGCATCACAGCCGCGAAATCCCATACCCAAAAATTCTAATTATCAACAGTCCAACATTCCGAATTCAACTCCGAAGAAATTCTGTAGATATTGTAAAAACCCAGGACATGACATTGCTGAATGTAGAAAAAGGGCTTATAACAATCAAATGAAGACTGGCTCTAATAATCACAACCAACGTCCGGTTTATTCTAAACAGAATGTTCCTAACCCGGCCGGTGTTCACAATTTAAACTCACAAGCGGCCGGAGAGATGAGCAACTCTTCGGAAACCGCTTTAGACCTTTGCTCAGGAACCCAAATTCAAGACCCACAGATCAATTTAGACCATCTGCAGCTCCAATAACAAATTATTCATGCAATATTCAAACTTCCAAGGGTATAAGTGATAGCTCGTTAAATCCAGTCCATCGGGGACAAACGGCTATTGTTTCTGCCTCTCAAATTAAGTGCGACGCTTCGACACAAACTCACTCTGTCTATCGTAGACAATATCGTGACGTTTGCACTCAAACTGATCTACCATATCATGCTACTTCTACAAATTCAATCCTAACTTCTAACCCTACAAATTCAACTCCAAATCCTGAATCTACAAATTCAATTCTAACTTCTAACCCTACAAATTCAACTCCAAATCCTGAATCTACAAATTCAATTCCAATTTCACAAAGCCTTACTACTTCAACGCAACGTACTAAATCTAAAAATCAAAGAAATACAAGTTCCAAAACTAAATCAAAGCATAAAAAATCGGTCAAAACCAAAAAATCTGATATCAAATCATATAACATTTCCTCGCTAAACGTACCTCACGACAACCTTCTGCACTGTAAATTCCACATTGATGGTCAACCAATAACGTTATTGGTAGACACAGGCGCAGCTATCTCAGTCATTCGAAAAGACAAAATCGGAAATAATCACATTAATTCCTCTAACAAAGCGTCTATCGTAGGTGTATCCAACTCTAACTCAACAATCAAGACCTACGGTACCTCGGAATTAAGTCTCGATCAATTACCCAAACACAGTTTTCACATAGCTAACCTCAATATCACATCAGATGGCATATTGGGTAACGATTTTATGTCAAAATTCAATGTTAACATTTACGTTCAGTCCAAAACCATGCGCGTCCGTGATCGGACCTATAAACTATTCTATTTAAATGAAGACTCCACACCACACCTCCACTCCTCCACTTCTCATGATTCACATCATAACAACCAACTAGTGAATCAACGGTCAGAAACTGTAATATGTTGTTATACAAATGATATTGCAAATGGTACAGCGATCGTCGAAAAACAGGTACTTCATGGAGATATCACTATTCCCAACGCCCTTGTAAATATCACGAATAACCGATTTCTAGTGACTTGTGTAAATTCCAGCAATCAAGACAAACACATCCCTATGCCTATAGTCCAAGTGAACTCATTCGATGAAACATTAGAGACAGAAAGTTTCCCTATTAATTCCGTAAATACATCCAATAATAAATTACATTCAGTGGACGACATAAGTCAACTCGTTAGACGCGACCATCTAAATAAGGAAGAGCGTGAATCCCTCGATAAATTAATTCACGAATTCTCCGACATTTTCTACGTTGAAGGCGATCCTCTTACATTTACCAACCACACCAAACATACCATTCCGACAACATCAGATACACCGATAAATACTAAGACCTATAGATTCCCTTATATCCATCAACAAGAGGTAAAATCACAAATCGACAAAATGCTTAAACAAAACATCGTTAGGCCTAGTACTTCACCATGGAGCAGTCCTATATGGGTAGTACCTAAGAAACTGGACGCTTCGGGCAAGCAGAAATGGAGAGTGGTGATAGATTATCGTAAACTCAACGATATCACTATCGGAGATAGTTACCCCCTACCCAACATCACAGATATTCTTGACAAATTAGGTCATTCCATTTACTTTACTACTTTAGATCTTGCATCTGGCTTTCATCAAATCGAATTAGATCCAAAAGATATTCCAAAGACCGCTTTTAGTACTCCTTATGGTCATTACGAATTTTTAAGAATGCCTTTCGGTCTAAAAAATGCACCCGCTACCTTCCAACGCGCAATGGATAGCGTCCTTTATGGATTACAAGGCGAACGCTGTTTCGTCTACCTCGACGATATCGTAGTATTTGCATCCAGCCTCCAAGAACACGAACAAAAATTAACGGAGGTATTCAATCGTCTAAAACAATACGGTTTAAAGGTCCAACCCGACAAATGTGAATTCCTGAGAAAAGAAGTAGCATACTTGGGGCACATCATCTCCAATGAAGGCGTTAAACCCAATCCGGAAAAAGTACAAGCGGTCAGAGAGTTTCCAATACCCAAATCCTGCAAGGATATAAAATCATTCTTAGGTTTAGCAGGATATTACCGTAGATTCATTGCAAACTTTAGTAAAATAACAAAACCGCTAACAAGCCTTTTGAAAAAAGATGTTCCTTTCATTTGGGGTACGGAACAGCAAAAGGCCTTCGATACATGTAAAAATATTTTAACCACGACCCCGATTCTACAATACCCCGATTTCAATAAAGAATTTGTTCTAACGACTGACGCATCTATTCATGCTATTGGAGCAATTCTATCACAAGGAGAAATTGGTAAAGACCTGCCTATCGCGTACGCCTCCAGAACCCTGAATAAAGCTGAAACGAACTATTCCACAATCGAACGCGAATTGTTAGCAATCGTTTGGGCAGTCAAACATTTCCGCCCATATCTATTTGGAAGAAAATTTAAAATCGTCACTGATCATAAACCTCTAACCTGGCTATTCTCCATCAAAGACCCCGGTAGTCGACTCGTTCGATGGAGATTAAAACTCGAAGAGTACGATTATGAAATAATATACAAAGCAGGTAAAATAAACACAAATGCTGATGCTTTGTCTCGTCCTCCTATTTTTAATTCTAATGTCATAGATTTAACCTGCGAAGATCCCTCAGATTCTAATTATTTACAACTAAATTATGAACATTATCTTTCACAAGAGCGTTCTATCAATCCCCTAAAAGTCAGAGTAATACCAGATAGACTTCTAGATACCAGACACAAACAAATATTCATTCCAACCTCAAGTCAATACTCAAATAATAATAACCTTTTTTATGAGGCTTTGGAATCATGTTCACAAACTGATCCCTATTTAGATAAACCTAAATCTCTCTACGATGTAGATCTTCTTATATCTAATAATAATCAAAATCTATTCTTTTGTTGTACTAGACCAACACATTTCGATCCTTGGGACTCAGAAAGCTATTTCAAATCCCTGTTGTCTTGCCTCCAGCGAAATGAGATAAATCAATTGTATGTGCCAGATCTCAAATACGATCAAACTTGTAAACTTCAAGGAAACGAACAATTAAAAATCTCTTCATATCTCGCTGAATTATATGATTGCGAGATAACTATTTGTGAAAATAGAGTTAAATATCCGAGTCTAGAAGAAATCCCTGAAATTTTGAAAACATTTCACGACGAACCTGTCTCAGGTCATCGTGGTATTGCAGAAACCATAAGGAAAATAAGAGAGGAGTATTTCTGGAAAGGTATGACAAACGATATAAAAAATTACGTTGAATCATGCGTCACCTGTCAGAGAAATAAGATCCAAAGGAAATCCTTTCAGGCCCCTATGGTTATCACGTCGCAATCCACTGAGCCTTTCGAACGCGTTTCCATAGATCTCGTTTCCTACTCTGAAGTCAGTGAAAACAACAACAAGTATGTCCTAACCTTACAGGATGAACTAACAAGGTATGTTCAGGCATACCCTATTCCTGACAAAGAAGCAGTTACAGTAGCATCAAGCTTGATCAAATTCTGTCAACACTTCGGTGTTCCCAAACGTTTCCACTCTGATCAAGGCAAAGAATTCATGAACAGTGTTATGAAACAGCTCATGAAATTCCTAGGTTCTTCACAAACTTTCAACACTGCATATCACCCGCAAACGAATGGTGCACTCGAACGTTTTCATGCTACACTCCGTGATCATATACGAATGTACAATAGCCGTCGCCAGAAGAATTGGGACAAAATAATTCCATTTGCTATTATGTGTCACAATACATCCGTCAATAGTTCAACCGGGTTTACACCTCACGAGTTACTTTTCGGTTACAAACCACGTCCTTTCTATGCACTTAAGCCGATTCCGGAATATACAGCTTCCGACTATTTAAAGGATTTAAACGAACGTCTTAGAATAGCTAGAGACGCCGCTCTACGAAACATCGAAGTCACTAAAGAAAAGGCAAAAGAACGTTATGACGCTCAGATTAAAAATATAGCCGATTTTTCCTTAGGTGACAAAGTGATGTTGCGAGTACCTACACCTAATAACCTAGACGCCAAATGGGACGGTCCATTCGAAGTAATTCGTGTCGGATTCAATGAAAATTATATAATAAGAAAAGCTGGCAAGAACCAGTTAGTTCACGCAAATCGCCTTAGACCTTATAACGTAAATTAGATTTATAGATAAAAATAAGTTAGGTTTATTCTATGATTAATTATTTAAGTCATTTTTCTATTCACAGGGTCTGTCATTATACAACAGCCCAAAACTCCACCCTATCCTTTATTCAAGTTTTTAGTGATCCTAACTACATTTATAATTATATAATTTGTTCTATTATTAAGGTCCTATTATGCATAATTCTATACAAATTTTACACCTTCATAAGATCGAAAATCGACTCTCGGAACTCAAAATGTACCTCGGCAAAAACGCACGTACAAAACGAGAATTGCTAGATGGTTTAGGCTCTGTTCTTAAATGACTTATTGGTACACTTGATGCAAGAGACACGAAGCATTACGAAGAATGCATTGATAAATTAGAAAAACAAGAACTTGATTTGGCGGATCTCATGCAAAAACAAATCCAGATTACATCGTCTACAAAAAAAAAAAAAAAAAATTCAACGATACTATTTTTCAAATCTCTTACGATGAGCAGATTATAAATTAAAATATAGATCGCATTAATAACTTCATTAATAAAACTGAAAATCTTATTTTTGACATAAAAATTAGCGAAGACATATCAACTATTTCATTACAAATTCTTGAGTTAGTAACTTCTGTCTCAATTGATAACATCCATAGCCTCTTGGATTCGTCTTCTCTGTCAGCATACGTGTACTCAAATCGTTTAGTATATGTCCTAGAGTTTCCCTTAGTTCAACATAAATCTTTTACTTTGTATCATATGTACTCTATTCCTATACGACACCCCAATTCCTCCTTCCATACCACTATCCTCCCAGAGCATACCTACCTGGCCACTGACACTAGTGGACAATATTATGCGGTTACAAGCTCCTGGGATAACTGCATCATCTACGCACCAAGAAAACATGTCTGCAAGGATATCGTCATCTACGACTCGTCCGTTCGTCCAATCTGCGAAGTGGACATTCTATTCAGCAAGACAACGAGTATCAACTCAGCAAGACAACGAGTACAACAACCTTCCCGGCAGAAATGAACACGTTCCAGCCGATTGGCCCTAGCAACTGGTTATATATTCTGAACAATGAGACAAATTGTGTTCTTCAGTGCAGCGTCGAGATTTCCAACTTAAAACTACAAGGCTCAGGAATAATCACTTTACCTCAAGGGTGCAAGTTACACACTGGATATAGCACTCTATCAGCCTTCCAGACCTCAGAAGAACCAAACAAGCTTTTCATGAATATATCTTTCTATTGGCATGATAATGCTAATATACATCAGCATCAAACTTTGTTAGATGTCCAAACGGATTTATACGTCGCAAAAATTCTAGAACCTGCATACAAGTCTTCAACAACTGTTTTGATCATTCTTCCCGACGCCGCAATGTGCATGTTGCCATCCCCATGAGCAACTTGCATCATCCCACCACGTGCATCTCCGACGACGAAGATGACATCGAAGACCAGCAGCCATCATCATCTCCTCAACCTCAAAAATCAGGCGCTAACGCCCAATCTTTGTTCTAAGGGGGGAGGTGTTACATATCAGCCCTCTATCGTTATACATATGTGTCGAGTCTCTACATGTTACATATTAGCCCTCTATCGTTATACATATGTGTCGAGTCTCTACATACTTTATCAAGTATCCTAAATTGTATTGTAAACAACCATTACATAATTATATTGTAAACAACCATCACATAATTGTATTGTAAATAAGATACTAGTAATGTCATTCATTAATTAGTTAAGGACTTTGTTATTGGTCCATATTAGTTATCTTTTTCATTAACTAATCACCATTGGTTATGTTTACCTATCCCATGGATTCTTAGTATATAAGCTCAGTTCCTTTCATTGTAAAGTCAGTTCTATTTCCAACATCATCGATGTTCAAACTCTGTTATTCTATTTCGCCTAGTTCCTAAATCTTAGTATTAATTGTAAAAACTGTGACAATTAAATAAAAGTTTATTTTTAAAAACGATTTTGAGTTACATCACGTAACATGTGCTAGGTAGATAGTGTGTTGAAAACATAATACAACTAATTTGATATGATAGTAAAAATCATGTAGATACCTCTAAAAACTTTCTTTTTACAATAAAAATCATACTAATATACATACAATCATTGTGATTTTTTGTCAGATTATTCTACAAGCAACATACTAAATTACTAGTGTTTTAATTTTTTAGTCCAAACAATAGAATTTTTGTAATTAAATAATTGCTTCATATTTTACAATAAATTACCAGCGTTGTGTCATCGTGCTTCTCTTTCTTTTCTACGAAGTCCGACAGTGACCGCGCTTTGGGTCATGTAAATCCCTTAATTGCAATCATGGGACTCCTGGAAAACATAATTAACTGGCGCATGAATGTATACTTTCGCTAGTTAGTTAGTTTGCCTAAACACTTCGGCTTATAACCCAGTGATACAGGTGTCGTATTATTTACTAGAAGGAAAAGTGAAAGCAGAAAAGACGAAGCATAACTAATGATCGTAGCACGAAGAGTTCTGTAGTTTCTGCATACCTCTTGCAGGAACAGGGGTCCTACTCTCTAGGTCCGTCAACGAAAATACGGGCCCGTCCGTAAATTATTTTTCCTACAAACAAGTGTCAAATTAAATTCTTTGCACGGACACACGCACACACATACGCAGTATACGCACATCGAGCGTAGGGACAAATGTCAAATCGTGTTGTCATTCATTCTTAGTTCGGTAACCGAACTAATCTTATGTACAGACGAGACGCCAGCACATCAAGCTACCTGAAACTGTCAATCCCAATCAATTTTGAACCTTATGCTTTAGCGATAAAGTTGATCATCTATTAAAGAAATTTGACAGATTGTAGTAGCTTGATATGCTGGAGTCTGTACGTAAGTGATACGGAGTAGGAAGCACCCGTAACCTTGGAAGAAACTACGGACTGACTGAAACTGCTTAGGGAGTATAAACGTAACGTGAGCTTACTTGACGGCACGGTTGGCGCAGTGGTTAATCGATTGATTGCTGCGATGCATGTCGCGGGTTCGATTTCCGCATGGAACAAATATTTGTATGACCTACAAGTATTTGTTCCGGGTCTGGCTGTTTGTGTATGTGAGTTTAAATGTTTGTAAACGCACCCACAATACAGGAGAAATTCCCAGTGAGGGGCACCGTTAAAAAAGAAAAAAATATGAGAGTGCAATTCAAATTGCATTCAAACAACCCATAAAATAAATCACTCACAAACTGCCAGCTGACGATACGAAAAACGTGACGAAAGCAAACAATATGTAGAACACAACCCTGTTTTCCTCCCTATCCCACACAAAAACGAAAAATAACAACACCCATAGTGCAAGATTAATTGCCGATAGTTCTTGAACAGCGCACACGGGACAAACGAACAAACAGACACGCGGACGAACAGGCAAAACACGGGGATTCGATATGCGAGCTATAATTTTAGCGGGCCCTGTTACACCTACGGACGGTGGACGGGCGTATTCTGGATTCGTAAACAGTTTTTAAGATGTGATATTATATTGTTTTATTTAGAAGGAATATGTCATGTGTTGAGCTCCGTAAGTTGAGCTACACGGTTACTGACAAATGCGAGCACTGACAGGACGGGTCAGGCTGACGGAGATTATGTCTGGATTTTAAAAGAGACTGTGACCTTTTAGTTTGTTTCGATTTTTCTTCTCAGAGTGGTCAGTTAGAAAATACCGAACTCGCCTAGTGTTTAAACATAATTTAATTTTGACGTGTATTAGTGGTTTTTTTAACCAATTTACAAAAATAATTATTATTATCATTTATCATCTATCCTTTTGCATTCATTTGAAGAAGAACAAAAATAGCAAACAAAGACTAATTCTTGGCAAAAGTTTTTAAGGTGAATGCGCAGTGGTAGACCGCGAAATTCAAATTTTCTTACGTTTTTTGCAATTTTCAGGTCAGAGTCAGGTTGTATCTTAATTTAAATATGATTCGCGATTAAAATAGATAATTATTTACAGAATTATAGTCATTAGAATCATTAATATATCTCTTTAAGTTAGATTTGTTCCATAAGCACTTTTCCATAAGATATTTGTTCTTATAGAACAAATCTAACTTAGAAAGATATATTAATGATTCTAATGATTATAATTCTGTAAATACGTACCTGTTATAGTCGCGAATCATATATTGATCAAGATACAACCTGACACTGACCTACAAATTGCAAAAAACGTAAGAAAATTTGAATTTCGCGGTCTACCACTGCGCATTCACCTTAAGTTCAATGATCATCATCATCATGTCAGCCGAAATACGTCTACTGCTGGACATAGGCCTCCCCCAAGCACCTCCACTTCAACCGGTTCTGTGCTTCTCGCATCCAACGGGTTCCTGCGGCCTTCACAAGGTCGTCGGACCATCTTGTGGGAGGCCTTCCAACGCTACGTCTTCCGGTACGCGGTCGCCACTTCAGAACCTTTCGGCCCTACCGGCCATCTGTTCTGCGAGCAATGTGCCCTGCCCACTGCCATTTAAGTTTGGCAATTCTTAGGGCTATGTCGGTTACCTTGGTTCTCCTGCGGATCTCCTCATTCCTGATTCGATCACGCAGGGAAACTCCAAACATAGCCCTCCATTGTCTTTTGGGTGACTTAAGTTCAATACGTTACTATAACTTGAAATACAGTATTGAATTACTATTTATGTACAGCTACTGTGTTTTACATAAGAGGGAATACTATGGTTTTAATTTCATTCCTGGTTTCGTCAGTTGGTTTAGTCTGTGCGATCCTTAAAAGCAAACAGTGGCCAGATTGCTGAACCAGAGGTTGTGCATTCGAACCCAACATATTGCACTATTGACGTGAACTCATAGTAATTGAAGGGAATAACAGACACATACATAGTGTCCAACACAAATTGAAAATAATCCCAAAAAAAAGTCAAAACATCGTAACATAATTCAATTAGTTTATAATACACGCTTCTACAACAGGTATTTCTAATAAAATACAAATTTTATTAAAAATTCTTTCTTGAGATAATTAAGTAAACACACAATCTATATACGACACATTAATTTTTATGTCTAATATACATACTAGTATGTTGATATTATTAACCATTTAATTATAATAGAAACAGCCTATTAAAATACCTATAGTATTAAATTATTAAGATTATAGTGAATCAACTGCTTTTTATAATATGTTGTTTCTTTTCCTTGAATTTATTATTTAAATGGCCAATCGATATGCCGCAAAATAGCATTATGAATAATGTGAATCGTGTAATATAATATAATGTTATGATTTATTTCTTGTTAATAGAGCCATAATATGTATATGAAGCTAGCTTCGTCTTAATTTCGTCCGCGTAAAATTTTTTTGGTTCCCCGACCCACCGCTTTGCATTGCATCGTCCGTCCACGCTATTACATCGTTTCCGCTTTGCGTTCTTTCCGACTTTTTTCTTATGGTTCGGCTCCTAAAAACCTAGCGTGATGTTAAATATAGCTTATAGCATTCCTCAAAAATCAGGCTATATTTTTTTTTTCGAATCCGACTGGTTGTTCCAGAGATGCGTTCAAATAAACAAATAAACTCTTCAGCTTTGTTATTAATATATAGACTGATTAATGAATTTGGCCTTCCAAGCCTTGTTAGCATGACAGCTGTCATGCATTCTTAATATATTGGGATTCCCCTGCGAATTCAAGTATTCAGAAGCCCGAAGGAAGTCTGTTCAACTTTTAAAATCCATATTTCTCTGTAATTATTGTAGAGGTCAGATTGCAATCGCATATTGACATCTACGCTAATAATATAGCTGAAGAGGTTTTTTGTTTGTTTGTTTGAACGCGCTAATCTCTGGAATTACCCGACGGATTTTTCAAAACTCCGTTTGCATTTCATAGCCCAATTCTTGAGGAAGGATTTAGGCTATTTAACATCACGATAGGACCCTTTGGAGCTGGCCAAAAACAAAAAAAAGACAGACAGAAGGCTAAGCAAAAACGAAGTAATAGCACGGGCAGGCGATGCGATGTGATTTCATGTGGACGAGACGCGGACAGAAGCTAGTTGTTGGTACAAGCCGGCTTAAATAAGCAATTAAATCGAATGCAGCCAAGGATAGTGTTGGCAAAAGGCTAACAACCACAGATAACGCAAGAGGAACTACTTCGCGTGCTTAAAATCGCACTAGCTCACGTATAAAAATCGTAATCCGCCACTTTCGCGCTCAGTCCTGTGTACTGCAGTGCTATTCTGTAAAAATCTCACCGTGAAAACTTAGGTGAAGTGAGCGTGGAGTGAGCTGTCAATAGTGTCAATTCCTAGCAAAAACAAACTCACTTCACCTAAGTTTTCACCGTGAGATTCTTACAGAATCGACCGGCTGCTGGCTGGGTGAGCGTGAGCGCTGGCGCTAGGCCCCGGCGGTGGGGCGAGACGGGTGCCGCACGCGGCGTCTTTGAATCGGTTTGATTGTCGTATCACTAAATAGTGCTTGTGACGTCATATTAGGTACCTAGTCGAAAAATGGCACGCTTGGTTTTCATACAGATCGTGATACTTGCGTTATCTATGTCTATCTATATCTGTGCTAACAACATACTGGGAAATACTAGAATATTTTCCGAATCCGAATTTTTCTCACTTATCCACAATGTTGTACTTACCCAGAATACAGCCACCCGATCAAGTCGCAGTACATATCGACTTGAGGGATTGGCTTGCCAGCGAACCCTAAATCAAGCACTCGATAAAAAGCTAAATGTTCGATTGCAAGGCGAGAACTCTTGCGCATAAATTTATGCGGTACTGATAAATTAGGAGATGTTTCCTGTGAGTTATGGCGACTTAGCTGTGTGAAAGCGCTTTCTGTGTTTCGAGAATTCAATAGTTCTGAATATTGTTTGTTCTATTATTTGACTGGTGAATAATTGTATGACAAACTTGTGAGATATTGGTGCACTTTTTTTCTGAGTCAGATCAGTTTTAGATGTGGGACATTATACGACACAGACACACACACAGAGACAGACGGACAGGAGCAGTTACCGTTTTGGTCAAGTTAGACCAAGACGCTCGATTCAAATAATCGAGCATCTTGCTCAACCATTCTTGACTACTACTATTGACCAACCATCTGACATCAGTAGTGCTAGGTACTCCGATTTCCAGTACAACGCTACCGAACAAATGCGGCGATTTTTTTTGTTAGTTTATTTTGTGTGCCACTGCTGGGCAAAGGAGTCGCCTTTTTTCTTCTTCTTTTTTTTTGTCTTCCTTTTTTCTTTTTGTCTTCCTTTTTTCTTTTTTTTTGTCTTGTGCAATATCTGGCCATGTTGGCCCTGCAAATGATATTAGATCACCACACCAACTTTGCCTTGATCTACCTCGAAGGCGATGTCCTGCCTCAGGCGGCCCTGTGAAGATCTTTGCTCATCTCTTGGGGTGCATTCGTGAGACGTATCCAGCCCACTCCATCTTCAGCCTGGCTGTTATTTCCCCAACATCCGTTACTTGAGTTATGGAGCGCAGCGTGGTGTTTCTAACTGGATCTGCTGCGATATTAAAAAAAATTATAC
The DNA here is from genome assembly GCA_963855955.1 of Luperina nickerlii. NCBI lineage: Eukaryota > Metazoa > Arthropoda > Insecta > Lepidoptera > Noctuidae > Luperina > Luperina nickerlii. Next base: position 18,562,718 of record OY979682.1, on the reverse strand, counting down.
CGCTGGTAGTCTGACAGGGCCCGAATAAATATTAATAATACATAAGAAATTATCTAATTACTGTCACTGGTGTATAACTGTTGTAATTAATAATAATAAATAAATTAATTAATTAATCTCTCTTATTTATAATATGTATTTAGTTGAGTCTATTATTATGCTCAGTTAATACCCTGTTAATACCTTCATAGAAATATGCCAGTGCCACGAAATATAGTAATCAGCCTAGGAAATACTATAGTTACCTACGTTGTTTCTGCATCTATATTTCTTAGAAAATTGTTGTTCAATAATGCACAAATTATGTTAAAAATAATCTTGCCACTGCACCAATCAATTTGAAACCAAAAACAAATCCAAAACGAATTCCTGTGCAGTATAATAAATAGCACTATCAAACAAAATTAATCGTTGCTTCGATAGAAATTCGAGAAATTAGTGCGATTCCGAATGAGCTGGATTTTAGTGTGAAAGATACAGATTAATACTAACGACAGCATTTTGTTGGGCTCTGTTCACACTTGAATAACTTTTTTGTGGTTTGCATGTATCTTCTATATATGTAACTTTTAGCCTTCAAGTTCGCACAGCTAGGCAATGGCCTGTCCCCATGACTTACAGCTCTTTCGATCCAGGTTTGTTTTCTCCAGCTCGTACCGCCATCTTCTACGAGGTATGTCGCGACACCCTTGGCAAAAAAATCGTTTATTATAAAAATGAAAAGGTGTACGCGCATCACTTGGAAACGGCTAGACCAATTTGGTTATTTTTTATTTTAAAATTTACGCAATAATCCGAATAAAGTTTTTAGAAAAATATTGTTTTACAGAAAATTGGAAAAATGGGAAAGCTGAAAGCCCCATTGTTCTATAGGATTTTTGTTGAATAATTTTTTGGACAGGACAACATCTTTCGGGTCAGTTAGTTAAAAATAATTCCTCATTCTTCCAGAAATGTATGAAGAAGAAATAGGTAAAAAAATCTGTCGAAAGGGCAGGACGACGGGCAAACGCGAAAATTGAATGATGCTCTATATACTGAATTCGGAAGTTGAGCTCTTTTGATTGAAGTATAAATTGAAGAAGTCATTAGTAAGGACGATGCTTGTACTATTTGGCCCATGTAGAAAAACGTTTATTTCATTTTTATTGTCATTACAGACACACCCTAATAGATATAATCTTGCGCAAAATACCGATCCGCTTGAATTTCCAGTGTTTATACAGTTTTAATAAAATGCCGTGAAACGGTAGCGCTATATCGCCGTATGGCACCCAAGATTTGAGCGATACGTTACGTGTAGGTTGACCATGCTGCATTCAATTATTTGTCTACATAATGATAGGTATTATTCGAAAGTGTGTTATATGCAGATACACCTATTTCTGTCATCCGAATTAATCCTGAACCTAGCAGATTAAGCAAACGGAAGTGGCAGTGGGCTGGCCATGTTTGTCGAAGAACCGATGGCCGGTGCAGCAGACGAGTACGTGAGCGGAGACCGCGTGTCGGCAAGCGTAGTGTGGGACTCCCCCCAGCTAGATGGACGGACGACCTAAAGAAAGTGGCTATAACGGACTGGATACGGATGGCGGAGGACAGGGTGTTGTGGCGTAGCCTGGGTGAGGCCTATGTCCAGCAGTGGACTGCGATAGGCAGAGTTGATTGATAAAGTTGATATCTCAAAATATTATCCAATCAATCAAATCAGCCTTGATTGATTTTTGTTTTTTGATGGTCGACCTGAGCTATACGTATTTCTTTATCATTATCCACTTTTGGAGGCTCCGTTATCCCAATCCTCAACATCTACACCTCATGGTTATCCTACACGTAATGCTCGCTACTCCATTTTGGGCGCAAATTAATGCGCGCACGCCGATACTGTTCACAATCGTAAGTGCACGAGTGTGACATTTTGTGTTCGAAATTTTTTTATTTTTACTTTTTGTTTAACATATCAAAGAGGTATTTAAAATCGTTTATATTCCGATCTGGGGTGATGGAGAAATTCTTACAATATATAACGGGTGGTAATTATTTAAACTAGTAAAATGATGGCTGAAGCCGATGTTTTCTCCCTCTTTCGTGGGCCTAAGGTATACATGAATATCTTATGCTATGAGATCAATTAGGTAATTCAGTTGGAAACGGGGCTGACTGCCCAAAGAGTACTGGACCTACACCCTAATTGCATGACACAATAAAAATCTCAATCTGAATCATTCTGTAGTATATTGGTAATCCATTGCTTCATATGTTTGAAAAATTCGCTCCCCCCACCGAATAACATGGTAATGTGGTACTACGACAGTTTTCGTTTTATTGCATATTCGGTGTCTAAAGCATTAATTACAATCTTGTATTTTTTTTTGTATTTTTTCTATGTATATTTATAAAAGTACAATAATTTCAATGGTACCGTAATGAACATAACAACATTATTCCCTTAAAATCTAAACACACTTTTTGCACGAATAATACCATAACATGTTATTACAGATCATGCAATCGTTAACTTTTTCGGTAAGCGACGATTACCATTATATTCGCGTAAGAAATGCATGCCTTTTTCCACGTAAAGTATAAAACAATTATATTTGTGTATTATTTTTGTTTACAATATAATAGAAACGGCTTATTCGATTTAGATGCCGTTTTCACTAATATATTGTAGTGTGGGGTATTCGTGATCTGGGGTATTCGTGATCTTTATCACTGGTAGGGGGGTACTGTGGGGACTGTGTCTCACGTACCCATCCCTTGCATAGTTTTAAGAATGTAATATTTTTATAGAGGAACTTATTGTAATTATTTTTAGAAAGTTTCATTTTTGTGTTTTTCCCACGTTGAACATCTGCAAGCAATTTAAGTTATAGGTACTATTGTCTTTCATGATTCTTTACTTTTAAGGTTCATTGTTCTATTTGTTTAGTTATCATGTATTGTACCCATTTGCTATTTCTAGTTAAGGTTCATTGTTCTGTTATTTTCAGTTGTCTTGTATTGTACCCATCTGCATTTCTCGTGTTTTATTATACTTTTAAAAGGCAGATGTGGATTTGCCGCGTCCTTTGTTTAGTGAACGGCAGATTTGGGAGAGTTTTGGTTCTGAGCTTCAGTCTGTGCTGAACTACGATCGTGCGAGGTCCTCTCTGACCCCCGATCATATTTTACTCGCCGAAGCTCGCCGTAATAGTTTACGGCGAGCTTCGTGTTTCTATTAGTTTTACTCTTCATGTAACATTATTTAATTTTACTTTTTCGTGTCAAGTGTAACTACTAGCTTTAGTTACTTGATATCGTAATAAATTAGTCGTTACTTATTTTCAACTTATTTCTGTGTATCACTTGCCCCACGCGGTCACGAATTCCCGCACAGTGGTGACCCCGACGTGATCAAAACTATCAATAGCGTGAGTTCGTGACAGTGCGGAAAGAGTTTCGCGAGTGCTAAATCAAAGTACGTGTTAAAATGGCGAGCGATCCAGCGGGAGTCACTAGCGGCGGATGACGCGCATTCCCAGCCAGCCAGCTCCCACGGCTTCAACGGGTATCCTGACCACCAGCATGCAGCGACCGCGCATACCTGTTCATCACCCTCAGCCTCATCAGCAACCTCGGCACAGCACACTGCACTTTCGGCCGGTCAACAAGCAGAGCTCAATTCCTCTCCTGGTCGACGCAGCAGCCAGCCTCAACCCGGCGCTATACCACATCCGACGCACCGGAGCATAATGCAGCGCCCGCGCCACCCCGACTCACTGGGGACATCTTCGCAGACAGTTCCGACTCACCGTGAACTATGCGGCAACCGGTTCCGACTCACTGGAACCATAACGCAGCGCCCGCGCCACCCCGACTCACTGGGGACATCTTCGCAGACAGTTCCGACTCACCGTGAACTATGCGGCAACCGGTTCCGACTCACTGGAACCTAAGTTGGCCTGGCAAGCATATTCCTCGCCGTTCTGGTAGGCGAGTTAAATTTCCTGATTACTATCAGGCAGGTGTTTCGTGATCTTTATCACTGGTAGGGGGGTACTGTGGGGACTGTGTCTCACGTACCCATCCCTTGCATAGTTTTAAGAATGTAATATTTTTATAGAGGAACTTATTGTAATTATTTTTAGAAAGTTTCATTTTTGTGTTTTTCCCACGTTGAACATCTGCAAGCAATTTAAGTTATAGGTACTATTGTCTTTCATGATTCTTTACTTTTAAGGTTCATTGTTCTATTTGTTTAGTTATCATGTATTGTACCCATTTGCTATTTCTAGTTAAGGTTCATTGTTCTGTTATTTTCAGTTGTCTTGTATTGTACCCATCTGCATTTCTCGTGTTTTATTATACTTTTAAAAGGCAGATGTGGATTTGCCGCGTCCTTTGTTTAGTGAACGGCAGATTTGGGAGAGTTTTGGTTCTGAGCTTCAGTCTGTGCTGAACTACGATCGTGCGAGGTCCTCTCTGACCCCCGATCATATTTTACTCGCCGAAGCTCGCCGTAATAGTTTACGGCGAGCTTCGTGTTTCTATTAGTTTTACTCTTCATGTAACATTATTTAATTTTACTTTTTCGTGTCAAGTGTAACTACTAGCTTTAGTTACTTGATATCGTAATAAATTAGTCGTTACTTATTTTCAACTTATTTCTGTGTATCACTTGCCCCACGCGGTCACGAATTCCCGCACAGTAGTAAGCTTCACTTAACATTTAGTGTTTATTTCATGTCAATCGGTTCATAAATAAAAAAGTTATGTCAATTTAAAGAATCACGGCGGACATTTTTAAGGTATACTATCAGAGTACGTACATGGACGCGCACTCTCGAGGCTAACTGATGAACAGCGTTTGATATTTGATCTGGTGAGCGTTGATTGTACTTTGGAAGAAATGCTATTTGTAGATGCACCCGGTGGAACGGGTAAAACATTTCTTACGAAAGTTATTTTGGCGAAGGTACGAAGCCAAGGTAAAATCGCGCTTGCTGTCGCTTCATCAGGCATAGCAGCCACATTGTTGCCAGGTGGGAAAACTGCTCATACAATGTTCAAAATTCCGATCGATTTAGACCGCACAGAAAGCCCTGTTTGTAATATTTCAAGAAACAGCGATAAAGCTAAGGTTCTTCGTGATTGTAGCCTTATTATATGGGATGAGTCCACAATGGCCAATCGAAAAGCAGTAGAAGCAGTAGACAGAACGTTGCGTGATGTCAACCAAAATGATCAACCCATGGATGGCATTACTATGCTTTTTTGTGGCGATTTTCGTCAGACTCTCCCTGTAATACCACGTGGAACAAGGGCTGTTGAAGTTAGAGCCTGCCTAAAGAGTTCTCGACTGTGGTATTACATTATACCTTTGCATTTGACATTAAATATGCGTGCGCAAATTAGAGGCAACGAAAATGCTCAAGAATTTTCAGATTTGCTACTTGAGATTGGTAAAGGTGTGTTACCGCAGGAACAAGGAAAAGTTGTTCTTAATGAAAACCTATGCAACATAGTTTCATCAATGCGAGACCTCATATCATCTGTGTATGGAAACGCAACGCAAATACCAACTTGCGAAAATTTCTGGCTTTGCGAAAGAGCTATTTTGACGCCACGAAACGACCAAGCAGCAACAATAAACGCTGAAATTTTGAGCTATGTTCCGGGGGATTATGTTGAGTATATCTCCATTAACAGAGTCATGGAAGAAGGAAAATCTACAAGCTACCCAGTAGAATTTTTAGAATCCCTCAATGCTCCTGGACTACCAGCACATAAATTAAAATTAAAAGTAGGCGTACCGATAATGCTTCTTAGAAATTTAAGCCCCCCAAAACTTAGCAATGGCACCAGGTTAAAAGTGACCAATTTACAAAGAAATCTGATAGAAGCAGAGATTTTAACAAGGTGTGGAAAAGGTAAAAGTGTTTTCATTCCTCGGATTCCTCTCATTCCAAACAATTTTCCATTTAGTTTTAAACGAGTCCAGTTTCCAGTCAGTCTATGTTTTGCGATGACAATTAATAAAGCCCAAGGTCAGACGCTGAAAGTTGTAGGTGTAGATCTAAGTATCAGCTGTTTCTCGCACGCTCAGTTGTATGTGGCTCTGTCACGGGTTAGCAATCCTAGGAGCCTGTATGCTTTCATCCCCGATGGCCATACGTCAAATATCGTATACAGAGAAGCATTACTGTAAAGTAAATTTTTAGCTACCCAAACGACGGTATATGTAATTCAAAATATATGCTGCCCGAAAAGTCACTATTCCACGCTGACGAAGTCGCGGGCACAGCTAGTTAATAAATAAAAGGACTGTTTATGATAAATAATAAAACCTTTCTTTTATTTCATAAATTTTAATAAAACGCTATTATAAATTATCCAGTATTAATATCAACTTCCTCTATTATTGTTATTTTTCTGCAAAATCAAATAATAAGTACTGGATTATTTAATAAAACATGTATTTGCAACATTATATTACTGTTAATCTTTTGACACCACACATCGACGAATATTACTGTAATGTAATATTACATTATACACTATCGCTTGGATTTCACACGAATAATATCGTAATATCATATTGCCGTTAGGTTTTTTGACACTGTATTACAACGAATAATACTATAATGCATTAATATTGACTACGATATTGTTGCGTTTACACGCGAATAATATGGTAATGATGCGTTGCATACTATACTTTTGCCATTTAATTTCAGTAACATTATTTTTGTGAATAACTTTATTTTATAAAAGTATTACAAAAAAATCATAATATAAATTAGATTGTAAAAAAATTAGCTTTGTTTTGACGTTTAAATGTCTACCTTACGATCTACCAGTGCCGAGATATACGCATAAAACAGTTTTTTATTTTTCCTGTAAAATTTTGATTTATCGATTACCATATTATTCGGTGGGGGGAGCGAATTATTCTGCTCAGCAACGAAAGTAACGCAATGAATGTTGTTGAACTGTCAAATTGGAAGCCATTGTTGTAGTCAGATGTCGTCTGTCGAGCATAGAGGTTGTAACAATGGGGTGCAAGCATTTTGATACCTTTGTACAGACGCCAGCACATCAAGCTACCCGAAACTGTAAAATTTTCCCAATCAACTTTGAACCTTATGTTTCAGCGATAAAGTTGAAAATCTATTGAAGAAATTTGACAGATTGTAGTAGCTTGATGTGCTGGCGTCTGTACATTATTGACCATTTGAGGTTGTCAGAGCTACCTAGGCTTTTCACTTGCCAGCAGAACAGAGATTTCTTCGATACTCTAGATTAAAAGTCGCATACGCATACGTAACGTGTTTTTATCCGAACGGAACGGCACGTGAAGTTTTGGAAATATCGTTTCCTAGGAAATGTAAACGAAAGAGCCATATGTCACGGATGTCGACGGGACGGGAACGTGTCACGCGCGGGGAGGGAAAAATATCGTCGGCGACGATGTTTAGCAAGTCCCGCCCCGCGCGTGCCCCGTCCCGTCCGTGATTCCGCTGCGTATGCACCACAGTAGTGATGCACGTTAGTTACGAGTCACTGTCACGTGTGCATTAAAAATCCCCGTCTAACGCCGTCACGTACACGTTACGTATGCAACGACCTTTCATACAATTATTTATTCCCATATCGATAAAGTACATCAGTCCCCAAAACCAGTCTTCCGATTCTAATTAAACGTACTTTGAACCAAGAACTAGACCAATTCAATAAATTATCGGGAATCTCGATAATGTTGCGATAAACAGCGATAAGACAACCGGTGTGGTTTACAAACAAGTATCGACTGCCTTAATTAATAGTTTGGTTATTAACATAATCGCATACACCTGCCGCTGATAAGGTATCGATATAGAGGAGTTATTGTGGTCTATAAGACTTAGTTTTCTACCTATTACTGACTGTAACGTAAAGGAGATAATGCACCTTACAGTTGCATGGTTTTTCCAAAATATTAGTGACTAACTGGGCTTGGGGGAGGCCTATGTCCAGCAGTGGACGTCTTTCGGCTGATGATGATGATGAATAACTAAAATAGGTACTTTCTCGAAAATCCTTAAGACCCAGAAAATTATGATTTATGACACTTTCCTTCAATGTAAAAAAAATTACAATCTGATGTTTAATTTTATTGATGGGCGTTAGGTTTTGATCCTAAAGTCGGGAATAGTAATTTTCCGCTTGGAATTTTTTTTGTTACAAACTGCACTGACTTTGGACTTAACCCTGGATGGGCAACAGATACCACAATTATTATTATACCACAGTTATTAGCCACAATTTAGGGTTTCCAATCTTTGTCATGATAATTACGGTACCCTAAGACTCTGATGACATGGGCTAGTTGAATACTGTAATAGGCTAAAAACTCGTCGGACTTAAAACCCCAATACTAAGCCTTATCTGTTTAAAATATCTACTCTACCAACATTTATACTTTATCTGCGATCGACTGGCTATTTGGCCACATCGACTAATAAATTGTAATGGCTCCCCAATCAGTCACATTGACAGACAAATAGCCGTATCTATTTATTATAGATGCTAATTAAAATTCTATGATAATTGCCTTATCACATTTCTGATGGATTTCTTATGGGTTTTTATTGGGTAAAGCTGCTTATCTTTTATCGGTCTCGGACATAGCTTGGTCATCCGGGAAATAGTTCTGCGATGCCTAAGTAGTTATGGAAATAATAAAAAAGAAAAATAAATAGTAAAAAGTATATCTGTCGTGAATCAGCATTCATGTCTACTGGCTTGCTTGTTTTGGTTCTAGAATGGAATATAATATTTTGACGTTCAAAAGTACCTTTTTTACCAAGTAGGCCATCTACTTGATTTAAAAGATTTGACTTTGATTACAGTATTTATTATTATTGTTTATTTATTTATTGGTCTACCAACGATTGTTTACACCAGTTATGGGCAAAAAAACAAGCAAAAACAGATAAACAATAGTGTACAATCACTTAAAGGTAAACTCAGCATGCAAAACGAAAGTTGTACGTTACGTACGTTGTACGTACGTAGTTGTTGTAGGTTTAAAATTAATAAAGTTGGTGAAAATTAAAAAAAGGATCTCTGCAACTTACCTCTAGGGTTCCTAACCTTTTCAACATTGTTACCCCTGGATCTATTAAGAAAACTGATTTACCCCGACCTTAAAATTTTATCAATAAACAATGAATTAAGTAAAAATGGTTTGTGTGATGTGGTATTGTTTTGCATTCACAAGTTTTTTTATGTTAGGTTTAGTTTCGCTTAAAGCGCATCTTCAGTGGTGTTCCATATTGAGACGGTTTCTGGCCTTTGTTTTCAGTGTAACCAAAGTTAAAAAAAACTACTCTCACATCTATAGGTGGTAGCAAAGGGTATTAGCATTTTTTACGCTCTGTTAGCTATAACAGGATAAAAAAGACATGGCGAGGCGTCCGCGACGACAGCTTGAAAGAGATGCCACGTGCGGTTCTTATTGTGCGGCGAACTATCATTTTTTCTTTTTAAACGACTGTGGCGTAGCCCAAAAGGAGGGTTATTAGCTAGGTATTTTATTAGATTAGGTTCTTTGTTACCCCCACAGAATAGCTGATTTACCCCCGCGGGGGTAATTACCCCCAGTTTCGGAACCACTGCTCTAGGGTGATCAATAATAGGAAAATAAACAAAAAGAATATTCTAACATCGATAGGAAAAAATTAAACAAAACTAAAGTCAAATTAAACTACAGTTAATAAAGTCTTGCAACTTCGGCTGTCCTTCTAATTGTCTACTAGACTGTTTGCCAAATTAGATCTTTAGAAAAAAATATAGGGGCTGGTGGTGGTGGTGGGTGCTCCTTGGTCCTCTATCCTGCCTTCTGATCAACCTTTGACCACAACATGTTGTATGGAAACCAGCATTCATGTCTTCCCACGGCGATAATTTTTCGCGCATTGTATTTTCAACGCTCTGTTTAACGCCGAGAATTGTAAATTCAACAGTGTCTTTTTTTGTACGCGCTGGGATGCACTCTGTTAGATTCTGAATGCTCAGTTCAACACCGAGATTTGCAAATACAGTGCGCGATTAAATTTTTATGTCTGTGGGTTTAGAACCAAAAATTTGAAGACATGTGTGACATCCACCAACCCGCACTGTCCCCGTATGGTGGATGACGGCTCACTCACTCACTTGTTAAAAAGAAGAACCCAACTAGCATTTTGGTAATAAGAATTGGTGATAAAAGAGTTATTTAAAAGTGAATTTGGCAAGCAAGAGTGATACAATGGTTTTAGCAATTGGTGTTAGAGCACGCTCTAACCCCTTACAAACTCTCGATTGGGCCCACGTCTTATAGCGCTATAAGTAATATAATAATTTTAATGCTCACTCTTTTAACACTGAGAGTTACATAATAGTTATAGGGTGGCGTTAGTGGCAAACAATTTCCTGTATCTATAATGGTGGTATAATATAAATCTAGCTACCTCAAGCACTTTAAAGTCTGTATTATGGTTATAATAAAAACTGTAGGTGGTACACAAGTTCTGAAGTCTACTGGTATAAATTTTATAGTAACATATTAGTTCTTTTTTAGGTCCATTTTTTTCTTGGATTTGCTTTATGTATCTTGATCAGTGTTGATTAGCAACTCAGGGCTGTAGCGTGTTTTCTTTTTCTATTGTTTTGCATATACATTCGTTCCAAAAGTGTTACTTTATTTCTCAAAAATGATGGCAAACTAAGGAGTTGAAATTAAGTGAATTTCAAGTTACGGATTGTCAATATCTCGACGAGTGAAGTTTGATTTCTTTATCACATGGCTAAAATTTATTGCGAGGGTTACTTTATTGAGAAAATAATATATGTTTTGCGTCTCAATTTTGCAGGGCCTTAAAAATAGGTGATATTTAAAGTAAAAATAAATTGCATTTTATCATGCGGGGCATACACTCAATCTAAATTTAGATAAAAACAGGATATTGGCTCTGTCTTTTACATTCATTGTGTATTGTAGTAAATATTTTGCGTTTTGAAATGAGAAAATTAAACAAAATATGAGTTTTAAACTAGTTTTTTTCTGATTTATTTTTAGGTTATGTTTGATTTAAAATGGTGTCTACTCCTTATTATCCTAGGTTCCTATTATTACTATTAATGAACAAGAAGTACTGGATGGGCTGTAGTTAGAACTATTGTAGCACTTGTTATACCAGAATAGGGTTTTAAATGTTTAAATTGCGTGTTATTATGGCTTAGAATAACATAAAAGTAAATTTGAACCCCACTGTAACGATTAGGGCTCTAAAAATAACTCCATAATACCAATTGCTATCATAAATAGGGGTTTTTGATTACTGAATTAAGTAGCTGTAAATAAGTTGCAATTAATACTTTTATAGCAACGTAGGTGGTAAAATATTTTGCTAACTATTTTCAAGAGCTCTTGTCGGTAGAAAGAGTTATAACAAACTATAATATTACTTTTAGTAATTTCTGTTACTTGAGTTTATAAAAGCAGGTGCTATGATGGTTGCGACTGTACCGTTTATACCTCCTTAAGTAATAATACGTTTCCTAGGCAAGATAGGTGGTATAAAACATTTACTTAGCACTCTTTAAGAACACTTGAAAATAGTGAGACTTATTAGAAATCCAACTATTACCTTAGGTACTTATTGTTACTTGAAGTTACTACACCTAGTGTTACTGTGGTTCAGCTTTTATCTTTTATACCTACCTTAGTCATATTATGTCTTCTTGTTACCGTTACTCATCTTGATGAGTTATTTAGTTATAGTCATGACCATTGAATAAACAAAAGTTTTACTGGGCGCTTTTATACACCCGTTAAACCAATACAAACGATAACAGAGGTGGAAATTAGCGTCAAAATGTTGGTTGGGAAAGAAGGCTTGTTATATTTATTTACCCAGATCACAGAATCCAATTTGTTAGTAATTACATACACATCTTAAACACTAGTGTTAGTACTTTCATTTGGAAAATTTTGGTAAAAATTAATAATAATGTCAAAATCACTAATAGTTATGTCATAATCATTATTAATAACGTCAAAATCACCATTAATTATGTCAAATTCATTACTAATACAATAATCAAGTACAATACAACATCAATAATCAAAAACGTACCTAATAGGTACATGAACAACATTACAATGTTATATCTCAATGTCTCAATGTTATAACTCAGCAGTGAGAATAATATAGGGTGATTATGGTATACTGCATCAATAAAGTTCTTGTGATAATTGATGAAAATTGTGGCTTACTCATATGACAGAGCATTTCTCCCATATCTTCTGCTGCTCGATGCTCACAAGGTTGAGCACCTCATAAATCACAATATTGGGCCTAAACCAATACGAAAAATAACGATTTATTACTCTTGAATCAAAGTACTAAAACATCAAAACATAAAGGTGCACACCCACATTAGGTGTTCATAAATAAGCCGCCACAATGGTGGGTCATAACTTATAATTCAATAAAGCATTATTTTTTAGCCGCATATTAATCAATGACCGATAGCCGGAGAATTGATTCAATTATTATTTAAAATGCTGTGCACAATAAGTGAATGGATGTACCCTTATTTGTTACTTCGGTTTTAGTTATTCTATGTTAATGTTGTGGTTTGGAAGTGAGGAGGAGGCTTTCATTTAAATAAAGACACTCGATTGAGTTCAAGTCATCATCCACCTTTCCTAATTACTTTTCATTTTGACTGATCTATCTAGGAATTTGTTCTGTATAATTGATTGATTTAAAAAAAAATTAAATCAATCAATTACATGAATGAAAATTCGTCATTCATGTAATTTAATGATTAAAAAAATAACAGCTATGAATCCTCTTTATTGTTCCAGGAATCCTAGATGGCGGCAGTGTTAAAATTAAGCTTCTTATCGGTCCATTTGGTCATTCAGCCAAAAATATTCTTTGTTTTTTTTTATCCTTTCAGACAAATAAAATGATTCCCGATTGCGACAGCAAATTTTGAATTGTACAGACGCCAGCACAAATCATGCTACCCGAAACTGTCAAATTTTCCCAATCAACTTTGAACCTTATGCTTTAGCAATAAAGTTGAAAATCTATTAAAGAAATTTGACAGATTGTAGTAGCTTGATGTGCTGGCGTCTGTACAATATCATGCCACTTTTCTGTTAGACCAGCTTCTACATATTTGTGCCGTCTGTGTCTCCACAAAACTTCTGCTTTAAGTTTTAGTAGGTACCTCTTTTCACTTGCTCTGACTTTAAAAGAGGCTGTGATCTCCGAGTTTATTTCAGTCTTTCTTCTCAGTGTAGTCAGTTAGGAAACACTGAATCCATCCAGAGGGGTAATTGCGAAACACACTAGCAGTAGGAATGACTTTAATTTTGACAGTTCGACAACATTCATTGCGTTATTTACGTTGTTGAGCAGATAAAGTTTTCGAACATATAAAGCAATGGATTAGCAACATCCTTCAAAATGATTCAGATTGTCATTGATGATAGTGTGTTACGCAATTATGGTGAAGTTTTAAAAACATGATTTAATTCTTAAAAGTTTTTTTTAACCAATTTACAGAAATGCATATTATTTATCATTTACTTCTGTCGAACCTTACCACACAGATGCTGCATAACTAAAGCCCTTTCCTCCCAATCAGCCATCTTGGTCTGGCGAGGCGGGCGGGCCGATCTAGCAGCCGATCGGTCGTGGGCCGCTACTGTGGGCGGTGTGCGCTCGCCCTTACAATGCGTCGTGTGTGCGCGCCTTAAATCATCCTCTCATACTTGTGGTTATGAATGCTGGTGCAGTATGGAGTGACGCTGTTTTTATTTGTTTTTAGATGGAGTGATGATGGATTGGGTTTAGCGCCTTTTGGGGTTGAAGGCTGTCGATTGGGGATTGGGAGATGTCAATCAATTGATTTTTGACGAGTAGGTTGTCTTTCTTTTGACAAAGAGTGTCTAAATGACGAGCCATATTCTTCGATCGTGATAATAGTGTAAGTAATAATGGTGAAAATGACTATAGGAGACAGCAGTTGGTACAGTCAGCAACAAAAGTCGATTAACGCTTCAGTTTTTTTTTAATCACAGTTATTGAGCAAAATAAATATTAATTAACACTACAGTTTTTTCAATCTCAGTTATTGAGCAAAATACTTGTTCAAAATTGCGTTGTACTTCTGCTGCAATTTTGAACAAATATTTTGCTCAATAACTAAGATTAAAAAAAACTGAAGTGGTAATCGACTTTTGTAGCTGACCGTACCTACTGTAGATGAAGAATATTTATATAATCCCTTTGAAAGTTCCAATGATACTAATATCTTTTTGAGTCACGTTTGGCAAGATATTATTGCTCATCAGTGAAGATAAGGAGTTCTTATTTGAAATCTGGTATTTTAAGACCAAAATGTACCTATTGTAACATATTTAACTTTGACATCTTTTTTAAAGTTAGGTAACATAGTGTTTGTGTGTGTGTGTGTGTGTTGTATCTGTGTTAGTGTGTTGTGTGTGTGTGTGTGTGTTAGCCTGAAAGTCTGACAACCAGTTTTACCAAGGGGTTTCGTATTATCCAGTAACTGGGTTGTGGAGGTCTGATAGGCAGTCGCTCTATGTAAAATACTGGTATTCAGCTGCATCTGGTTAGACTGGAAGCCGACCCTAAAATAGTTGGGAAAAGGCTAGACAGATGATGTGGTTACTGTTAGCCTGCATCATCCCACTGCTGAGCAAAGGCCTCTCCCCTGACTTCCAGCTCTTTCTCTTTCGATCCAGGGCTCAAGTGGACCAGTGCAGTCTTTTGTTTTGTCCAACTCGTCCTGCCATCTCCTCTTTTCTTCTTTTTGTCCTTCTCCATCTTCAGTTAGGTAATCTAAAGGCTCCTTCAAACAGGCGCGACACGCGATAAAATCGCGCGCCACACAAAGGCACCGCAAGTCGCGCAACGAGCGGTGCCTTTGATTCGCGCGCGATTCGCGTCGTGCGTCGCGACTGTTTGCAGGAGCCTTAACTCTCAAATAAGTCATAAATAAAAACAAGTCCTATCGTGGCTTACACGATAAAATAATCGATTATATTTCAAATCGATAATTCATCTCGTTAACATCGAACATGGCCGAACGGGTTCACATACCAGTTCTGTTTATTAATGCCTGCGCGTGAGTTGACTAATTCCACGTCACTTGTAATTAACAATGGCGATTATAAAACATTTATGTGGTGATAGTGCTTGTTTTTGATTTAAGGAGTTTGTTTTGTGTTGAATATTATTATTGTATTTAAGGCGGGGATGAATTGTAGTGATAATCAGCCTTTTGATTTGTTGGGGTCGGATTCTAGACAAATCAAACTGGTTGCTAATTTAATTGAGAAATTTATGCTTTTTTGACATAGTCGACTTCCATGCGAACGAAGTCGCGGACAGAAGCTAGTCAGTTATAAATACCGGTAACACACAATGAACTCGCAGAGTGCGCAACAAGTTCGGAGTATCTGAGGTTGAACTTGACCTTGAACCGTCTCCGGACACAAGTGGAAAGATGTAACTACAACCTGTGAAGTGGGGCTACCTCGACGGAACGGTAGCAGGGTGTGGATGTGGAGTCGCGAATCATATTTTGATCAAGATACAACCTGACACTGCCCTAAATATTGCATAAAAATTAACAAAAATTAAATTTCGCGGTCTACAACTGCGCATTCACCTTAACTAATAAAATAAGTACCTGTAGGCAGATACATTCACAGCCGCCATTAGAGTGTATCAGACACAATATTTGTTTAGATAAAACCGTAGTGATGGACGCTAAGCTGCTTGTAAACAAATCAATTTAAGGGTGTTTATTCTTACAATTTGGTTAAAAATTTTGACTAAGCGAATCATATAAGAATTGCGACGTTAAACTACGTAAGGAGCATGAAGAAGATTTCCCAAACAAGAATGCCGAGGTTGAACATTCAGAGACAGCTTAGAAAGAAGTTCAGGACAATCAATCCTTATTTGTACTATTTTCACTAGGAACCGAAAGTCTGATATATTTCTCCGAGTTACAAGTAGAAGTAAGTGGAATGGAGCCCATCTTTCATTGTAAATTTGTAACTCAGATAACGAATTTTAAATTTATAACCTAAGTATCTCGTGAATTTCTTTTGTATTCGTTCCAATCTGTCTGAATGCACTGCATAATTCGGATTCTAATAATAATACAACTACAAGTAAAGTAAATATATTTACTTGGCTCGCAAGATTGTCGACATATGGGATGTTGACTCAGCAATCATTGTGCCGATAGTCGTCACAGCCAATGGATTAATAGCCAAGAGCCTCGACCAACACCTGAAGAGGCTCTCGTTGGGCAGCTGTAGTACTTCTGGACACGGCTCGCATTGTCAGGAGGTTCCTCTCTCTGGAGCCCTGACCGCCGGTAGCTTGGACCCTGGTATGGGTGATCCCGATACCGGTGGGCTACTATTTTATATATTTTTTAATGTTTTATATTCTAATATTTAAAAATACAATTTATATGTATTTACTGAAATAAAGGAGATTAAATACGACTACCATAATCAAGATGATTGCGGACGTAAGCGCAATACCAAATTTTCAATTAGCTTCTACGAGTACAAGCTCAACTATTTATTACAAATTCCATATTTAAATGATCTCAGGACTTAATAATTTGTAGTTTCATGTAACTTAATAAATTCGCAAGCAACAGATGTCAACCTAAATAAAAACAATTAACTTAACTTTATTCTTATAACCAGGCTATTAATTAAAAAAAGAAAGAGAAAATTATAGGCTAAAGTAATTGAAACAGGGCTATGTCACATATTTATTATGGTATAGCCACAATATTGCAGGCGTATCCGGGAAGTGAGGCATTGGCGATACGTTTTTAAGTGGTTTTTGTGGCTCAGTGACTAATTAGGACTACAATTAGGCAAGTGAACTCAATGTTGAACGACATGTTGGTGAATAATCTGGGCGTATGAAGGTTTAGAGGGGACAAGTTGGAAAAGAAGGTTTTTCCACCCATTGGCAAAAATAGTTTTCTAATGGATATTCTTCTTTATGAAAACGGCTCTATTATAGACAACATAATGCTTTGTAGACATATTGCTGAATCATGTAGTTTGTTGCCACTTAGTAAAGATATTTGTGAAGAGGTATTCCACTTACATCACCGATTTCAACACCACTTCAGCGAACGGCACCTATGCTTATCCACTTCGTCTTATTAGCATGTCGATGGCAAATATTAAGTTATATTTCCTGTTTGGCCCAGAACTCAGGAACACTAACACCGATCTCTCACGCAGACTTTAGGTCTTAACATGTACAGATGACAGGGTGCAAGATAAAATGTGGGCTGTGGTCTGCGGCGCTGTATATGAGTACATTGATATATTCCACTTACGGCACCAAAAAAAAGTTACTAGTTCGGGGACTGTCACCACACCTGTTTATGCTACCAAACAGCGTTGCTTGCTGTATTTCGGATTGTTGGGTATGGGTTCTGGTGTAGTACAGATGAGAGAGATATTACATCTCTGTCTTTTTGATAGCAAAGCATCGTTCATGCATCTGTTATTAAAAATGTCCAGAACGACAGCTACGGAAGGAGAGAGCTTATTACAATACCAAATTTTATTTTAATTTTAATAGCCTAAGCTGTTCCACTCCTGGGCAAAGGCCTCCCTCCACAGAAGTGGAAGAATCCATCATTAGCGAGCCCGCGCGTCTATCTTCCAGTTTTGACGGAACCTATCCAGCTCGTCCTGCTATATCCTACGTGGTCTGTCGCGACTCCACCTCTCTGTCTCAAGGCACCTGTCCAGTTCTTTATATAGTGGTATGAGGAACAGGGTGTAAAGTTCACTCAACCTCCATAGAAAAGGGAGGATCCTCCGACCAGACGGGTGTTGTGTCTGGCGGGCAACTGCCCGTTGATTCACGTCGGGTCGTTGTATCTATGCTAATTGGGCGGTAAACTCTGCTTGCGCGATGCCGGATTTTGCGTGACGTCAGTATGACGCGTTGTTTGCTTGTGGCGTTGTAGATACCGCTACATTTGCTATTCGGGCCCACAGTTTGTTCACAGCAAACATGTCCTGCCGATTCCCATCTAAGTTGGGCAGCCTTTTGAGCCACGTCAGCTAGGTACCTTTATTTTGGATTGCAGTATTGTGTTTCGAAAGCGATCCGTTAATTTAACGCATACGCATTTATTTTACTCTATTGTTCGTTGGCAGACCTTGAGTTTGGACTTTATAAGACTTTTATTTGCTTTTTAACAAGCCAATAAATGTCCCATTGTCTACAGACACCTGCAGCACCAAGGGGCTTACAGAAGACCTTTGAAACAGAATTGAAATGTCCTTACAATATCACCGGCACCCTTGCAATTCAAACCGAAACATAGCAATGCCGTTTGACAACACAAATATGTACCAAGGACTTATCGAAATAAATGTAATTTCCTATCCTTTATCTTTACAGTCTGATCTCGCATGATCACTTTCATCAAAATATTTCAAGAGTTAAAGTTCTTCGGAAGTTTCTTGAAAAACCTCATGCCAATGGTGTCGCATCTATACGGCATAAGGGCGTTATCACACGAACAATTAGCGATTGAATTATACTACAGAGTCGCGTGCTTGTGTTGAACGGTTAACCGGCGGATAATGTTGGGCATGCGCTGTGTCCGATCACCTGCCTTCGATGCGCTTGCGATGCATTAGGGTAGTGTGGCTGCGACTTTTGGTTTTTGGAAATTTAAAATTATAAAAAAAAAAACAATTGTAACTGGAACTTAATAAACAGGCCAAAGGATGATGTAGATTTAAGTAAATTAAGATCTCTTCTAGAACGTAAGCCACTTATAATATTATGTGAGATGCAAAAATTGTTATAAATATGACGGAAAAGGTACCTACGTGTTTCTCGTTATCATCAGCCATATTTTAATTACTGTGGCCGTACTATGGGTAGTGTTTTTTATAGCGCAATAGAAAAACCGATTACAGTTCAAATCCATACTATATTATAAATTTGAAAGTAACTCTGTCTGTCTGTCTGTATGTTACCTTTTCACGCCTAAACCACTGAACGAATTTCGATAAAATTTGCCAGAGAGATAGATTGCATCCCGGGGAAGGACATAGGACAGTTTCTATCGACATACCTCGCGGGCGAAGCTGCGGGCGGAAGCTAGACAGATTATAATTTTATAAACAAATTAGTACACTAGCGAATCACACAATGTAGGCACTCAACAAAACTAGATACAGAACGCGAGACAGTTTCTGATCACATGTAGTCCGTACGATGTGCGATGACCAAGAGCTCACACCACACTGCTCTGCAGGGCTCTTGTCCACTCTCACGCTACCAGATGGCGCTGGTGTACCGGATACGAATTGATTGCAATAAATAAATAAAACCCTTTATTCGAAACAAAGCCTTATCCACACTAATCCAATGCCTTTAAAATAAACCCAATAGAAAACGGTTTTAAGTCAAAAGAATCGAAATCTGCCATACTGCATCGAGCACATACCGGTGTAAGTACTTCCCTTTCCATTTACATATTAATTACTCTTTGGTCTCACCTTTCCTTACATCTTTCTGACATACGCTGTTGGTATTTCTGATCTTTGGAAATTGGTGTTCATTTGTCACCAATCTCATGAGATATTTACCTTTTTGAAAGTCTAGTCATCACCTGTCTTGAAGTTTCTGGATTATGTTATGGTCGCCTCTTTGTCTAAATATATTCTGCTGAATGACAGATATTAAGTACCTAATGACTTCTTTCTGACCTTCATAACCTCAATCTTAAAGTAAAACCGTTAAACGCTGGTTTCACGCACTGTGAACGTTGAAGAGAAGCTGAGAGTTACTTGCCTAATGTTTTGAAATTTAGTTTATTTACTGTCAACTTACTTTTATCCGTGGAATAAATGTGACGTCTGACAGTTCACGTATGGAAAAACTGTCTAAAATACAAAATTTATTCTCAGGTTAAGACTTATTATAAGTATAAAAGTTTGGTGGAATTCGTCCTTCGTGTTGGAAGAAGTTAACTCTTAGGTTTACAAGGTTGTGTCTATAACCTGCATCTTAAGAACTACCAAATACAAACTTGACTTACTCGTAGTTTGGGAATTGGTAGATAATGCACCTATTATGTGCTGCTGTACAACCATTAAACACCTCAATACAATATACTTCACAGATTATGTTTTTTATTAATGAATAATAAACACATTTATAAATAATTATAAAAAAAATTATATATAATTAAAATTTTTAATATTTTTTTTCTATAGGTATAATGATACCTACAGGTATTTTGAAGAGCGTTTAACAATGGTATAAGAGAGATGGTTGAATAAGTTCGGGAAGCTCCCACGCACTTACTCCCAAGTGAAATTTGTTAAAGTCTGACACGCAAGCAATGTGTTCTTATGAGAAATTACGGTTTTCTATCTGAGATGGCAAAGCATTTGCGACGCCTCTGGTATAAAAAGGGACGGTGACCGCTTACTATCTTATAGCTGTGCCATCATCCGTTGGGCTGAAGGTGGACAGTGACCCAACATCCGTGTGCTTGTAAGAAACTCCATTTCCAATTGAGGAACTTCACATTGTTCCCCCATATGCTCAAAAAGTTGAAAAAAAAGTCAGCCCTGACATTGCAAGATGAGAACCAAATGATATGTATCGGGGAATGAACTGAGATGGCATTGACATAATGTTATTACTTATTACAGTAAAAAATAAATCCATTCATAATTAAATTGGACTATTGATTGACTGTCAGTGCAAAGAGATGGACGGTAAGTTGCTCTACTTGAATATTTGAATAATCCGTGACTAAAGAAATAGTTATTTGAACTTTTATTTTAGCATGTTCTTTAATATTGGTTTGCCATTATACTAAAACAATGTTTGTCAAATGTAATTACATAACGTTTATTCATATATTTAATTTGTTTTTTTTTTTTGATTCTCGGACAGAATCGGAATTAACAAGGAAAATTTTATCAGACTGTTTATCATTTACTCTATCTTTTGGTCTTTAGTTTTCATCTTGTAAGTCTACCACAAGATGCATTTCAAATTAAGCCCAAAATCATCCAGCTATTCCTCAAAAAAGTTCGACTGAAAGGTTGCATCTTTTCCGTAAGTCTTGCAAAAAGACTTGAAAATTACCAAGGCAGAGCATCTTCCTCTCTGTAAATGTCCAGTCGAATGGTCATCGTAATACGGTTGCCACCTACCGTCCCACTGATTGAAATCAATTCCAAAGCTGTGCTCATCGATTCTTTATCTATTGTCCAAAATATCACTTCTTACTGACTTACAAAACAACGGATATTATACCATATGTGAAGAAAGATAGAGTCGAAATTGGAATTTCGCTGTTTGGGAATTACAAAATTACGTTTGCTTTCACCCAATTCATATTTTGAATGGTTCTAATTCTTATGTCCTTGGAATACAGTCTTAACTTGAATTGGGAGGAAGTTTAGCAACGGTAAATGAAACATTGTCAATCTTCAGATGGTTTTCTATTAAAAGTTTGCCCACAAAAAGTTCAGATGATTCGTAGTTTCTTGGAGTGGTTCCCATAGATGTCTTCAAATAAAATTATTCTTCGAACTGTGAGATTTGGATTAGGTTTTTGTGGAGTGCGATGATCCGAATTCGATTGATAGAAATTAAATGAGTGTGGCGAGAGCATTGAAGTAAACTCGACCTGTAAAAACGCTAGGCGCCTTGATCAAAGTGTTTCTAAAAAAAGAAAAGTTACCTTTCTATAGTGAGAGCTAGTTTTTTATTTCTTTTCTTGAAATATAGTATAGAAATATTACTGATATTATCTGAATAGTCCATAATAGTCGTGACAGAATGCCTCATATATTATTATGAAAGCGATAATTTTGCGTGAAGAATTATTATTTGACGCTTTGGAATCGCTCAGCTACTTATATTTTCAGATAAGATATTATATAGCTTTCTTATAACCTAATTCCGAGGCGACCCCAGCATAGTTGGGAGAAGCCTAGGCAGATGATGATGATAACCTGATAGGACTAAGTGGCTGGCCATACACAACTACGAGGACTAAGAGGCTTTAAAACCAAGTTTATATGATAGCGAAGCGTCTATAGTTGAAGCGTTCATCATTTCAGCCGAAAGACGTCCACTGCTGGACATGGGCCTCCCCCAAGCACCTCCACTTCGACCGGTTCTGTGCTTCTCGCATCCAACGGGTTCCTGCGGCCTTCATAAAGTCGTCGGTCCACCTTGTGGAAGGCCTTCCAACGCTACGTGTTCCGGTACGCGGTCACCACTCCAGAACCTTTCGGCCCCATCGGCCATCTGTTCTGCGAGCAATGTGGCCCTGCCCACTGCCTAAGCGTTATCAGAACTAATTTGGTGGAAATCCGCTACTTATCATCGTAATTTAATAACTAATGACTGGTTGAATGTTACAATAATGATCACTTTGTTGACGCCTTTGTATTGGATTGTCGTTTTCATTCATGGATCTTTGACGGTCGTTGTAACAACTGGACTGGTGGTTGCGACAACCTGCAGGCCGTCGGAAGCCTTAAAGTCTGACAGCAAGTTTTCCAGTAACTGAGTTGTGGAGGTCAGATAAGCAGTCGCTCTATATAAAATACTGGTATCTAGCTGCATCCAATGGACTGGAAGCCGACCACAACATACCTAGTTGGGAAAATGCAGGCAGATTGATTGATTTTTTGTTGACGTCTTCTTCATAATGTTTGGAAAAACATTATATCCTCCTTTACCCTAAAATCGACTAGATCTGAAGAAGTATAGGTAAGCTAGGCATTCTTCACTTTGGATAGTTCAACCCACAACTACAACCTGTTCTGTTTTGTGTGTCTGTGTTGTGTTGTACACTTGTACTTCCGTGTTTCTGAGTCAATAAATACATTTTTCTTTCTTCCATTCTAATGAGATATTTTTTCTACGTGTAATATCACTTAAATCGAAACTACAACATCATAGGAGCTTGAAATTATCTATAACTTCATAGACGAACCACATATCTTCAGCATCCACAAAAATTAGCCCCGAATCAAAACAACCCCATAACTTTAGACCATAAACCTGAACGCAGGTGACCAAAAGATAATGAAAGAGTACAAAAGAGGTGAAAGTTTTTCAAATAATTCAACCCCATAGCACACTCCCCTGCAAGCCTCGAGGAATTAATTAGGGCCAAAGATCGTGATTTATGCTTTCATTTTTAAGCTCGATGTCCCCGAATGACTTACTAAGTGTACACTCGAAGAGTTTTCACTTGATGGTGAATCAAATGACCCGGGGAGATTACGAAGTGTGGGATTATGAGCATCTTCGAAAGCCTGTCTTCTTGGTAGATAGCCTGACCCAGCACTGATAGCTTTATCTATCGGCCTTAGTTGCCTGATAATAAAATGATTATTATTTTCTTTATTTCGTTATTTACATATTTTAAAATATTAGAATATAAAAAATATAAAAGCATTTAAAAATATAAAAATATAGTAGCCCACCGGTATCGGGAACAGGGTGCAAGCTACCGGCGGTCAGGGCTCCAGAGAGAGGACCTCCTAACAATGCGGGCCGTGTCCAGAAGTATCGCTTTCTGAATCAAGCCTTTAATCCAGCTGCCTAATGAGGGCCTCCTCGGGTGATGGTCGAGGCTGTTGGCTATCACGACTATCAGCACAATGATCGCTATGATTATTATTATTATTGCATGAGTTTTTGTTAAAAGTCTCATGAACTTTCAAACGAAGCTTATATCCGTTAATTCATTTATTTATTTGCAGAACAATTACTTTACAATAACATACATTTTAGAAGATCCTGCTGGTAATAAACATCATTAGTAAAATGTCTTTTACTGTGTCTTTTGTGCTTAATTTTACTAAACAGGACATATCGTTCCTGAATCTGGAAGGTACGGTTACAGTGATTATGTTAAGAAGCTCTTTTATGAGTACAGGACCTAAAGGCAAGTTTTAGAAGCAATAAAATATAAAATATGATCGACTACAGTAAACAAAATCAGAAAAATATATGATATTCTTCAAGATATATGCTAGCTAGATAGTGTGTTGAAAACATAATACAACTAATTTGATACGATAGAAAAAAATCATGAAGATACCTCTAAAAATTTCCTCATTACAATAAAAACCATACTAATATACTACATACAATCATTCTGATTTTTTGTCAGATTATTCTACAAGCAACATACTAAAACACTAGTGTTTTCATTTTTTAGTCCAAACAATAGATTTTTTGTAAATCATTAAATTACCAGCGTTGTGTCGTCCCGCTTCTCTTTCTTTTCTATGCAGTCCGACAGTGACCGCGGTTTAGGTCAAGTAAGGAGCTTACATGACTTAAAGCTTAAGATAAAATAGTAAAAGAAACTGGCATGATATCGAAACTGTTCAAATTATGAACAAAGCTACATCTCGACGAATCAAAACATATGAATCTACGAATGAGGAAACATTGGAAGATGTTATCAATAAATCTGACACCAGCTACTGTCTACACCACAGTTTTTTTTATAATTTCGAGTTCACCGGAACTCGTGAATCCCTAGTAGCAGCGATGGTCCCTGATTAAAAGTTTTCCTGTAAAACCTTTTTATATTCAAAGGGATAAGTCGTGAAGGAATTCGTTTTACTTTATCATTGATGTTCTGCTCTTTCGTAGCCAGATTTACAGCACTTTTTACAATAGTTTAATTTGTTTTCTTTGAAAAATCCTTATTAAACAAAATATAGATCTCGTTGGAGGAAAAGGATTGGAGAGGTATTTTCAATGGCGGCCGTGGTTAAGAAGGGAAAAATTGTGTTTTTTGGTATAGGATTTTGAGTTCATTCTTTAAATGAAATCATTTAATCTTATCTTTAGAATCGATAGATAGTTGACTGCTACCAAGCTTTATGGTTAGTCATACTACTAATTATACGTTTTGAATGCCATTATTGCTATTTTCGTCAGCATTCTTCTCCCTTAGCTCTATTTTTTTGTGGTTAGCATTTTATCGTAAGACGATTACCTATACACCTTCAATGTGGATACTTAATGCAATTAGAAAAACTGTAATTGTTATTACGGCTTATCATGAGAACCTGAAAAAGCGATAGCCAAATTTCTTTATCATCACATAGCCTTCAGCATGTTTAAGATGACCCTGTCCAATTGACACCGAGACACATCGTTGACAAACCAGCCCAAACACCTAAACTGCTGGAACCCAAGCCTCTGAGGTGCTTCAGATGCCATGTGGGGCACCACGTTGGCGTCCAATGCACCTCGGAGGTAGACCGTAGCACTCTGTGTTTCCGCTGCGGTCAGCCCGGACATACGGCTGGCTCGTGCAACGCCGCGCCGCACTGCGTCGCATGTGCGGCTGCTGGCAAGCCGGCCGATCACCGGGCGGGGAGTAAGACCTGCGCTCCACCCGCCGGAACCAGGCGAAAAGGCAGGCCCTCCACCGCCGTAGCCACCCCCACCGTCGCCGCCGCTGCCGCCGCCACCGCCAACGCCGCCGCCGCAACCGTCACCACCGCCGCCGCCGCCGCTGCCGCCGCCGCCGTCACCACCACCGTCGAGGGGCCCTCGCAAGGTGCCCGGGAGGAGGCCGAAATGGAGGAGTAATGGCTCTATTTCGCCTCCTCCAGGCGAACATCAACCACTGCGCCTGCGCTCAGGACCTGTTGCTCCAGAGCATGGCGCAGTGGTCGATTAACATCGCCGTGGTCGCTGAGCCGTACTTTGTCCCGCCCAGGGATGACTGGGTGGAGGACCTGAGCGGCTCAGTGGCCATCATTTCGTCGGCCGCCGCCGGCACCCCGTCCCTCGAAAGCGTCACGAAGGGACAGGGGTGCGTAGCAGCACGGTTCGGAGAGACGGTAGTAGTGGGAGTGTACTTCTCTCCGAGCCGAACTCTCGCCGAGTTCCACAACTCTCTAACAGAGTTGAGTGTCGTCGTCGCGGGAAACCATTCCTTCCCCGTGCTAGTGCTCGGGGACTTCAACGCCAAAAATTTGGCCTGGGGTTCCCGTTACACGGATGTGCGGGGCAGGATGGTGGAAGACTGGGCTCTGGAAACAGGCCTGGTCGTCCTAAATCGGGGTTCTGTTCCCACGTGTGTGCGGATGCGGGGTGAGTCAGTGGTGGACATCTCGTTCGCAAGCCCCGCTCTGTCACAGCGTGTTATTGACTGGCGCGTCATGGAGGAGGTGGAGACCTACTCCGATCACCGGTATATCCGGTTCGACGTCTCCACCCAGACCTCCAGCGCGCTGGTCCAACAGGCCCCGAGTGGTCCGCGGTGGGCGCTGAAGCAGCTGGACCGGGAGCTCCTCCTGGAAGCCTCGATCGTGCAGGCCTGGGTGACATCACCGAACAGGCCTGCCGATATTGATGATGAGGCGGAGTGGTTCCGGGAGGCCATGTCCGAGATATGTGACGTGGCAATGCCCCGAGTCCGGCCAGGACGCGCCCGACGTCAGGTGTACTGGTGGTCGCAGGAGGTGGAGGCGTTACGCAAGGCGTGCGTCGACGCGCGGCACCTGTACACCAGGCACCGCAGGCTCCGCATCCGCCCTCCGGGTGCGGAAGCCACGGAAGCGGAGCTGTACGAGGGGTACAGAGCGGCGAAGACCGCCCTCCAAGAGGCTGTCCAGCGGGCCAAGCATGCGGCCCGCGAGGAGATGGTGGAGACTCTGAACAGAGATCCATGGGGGCGCCCTTACAAAATGGTGCGGAATAAACTCCGCACCTGGGCCCCCCCGCTGACGCAGAGTCTCCGCCCCCAGCTTGTGGAAGAGGTGGTGAGCGCTCTGTTCCCTTCACGGGGGGAGCACATTCCCCCGCCTATGGCTCCGTCACTTGCGGTGCCCGAAGCGGACCACATGGACGACGACGACATCCCCGAAGTGACCGGGGTAGATCTGAGAGCGGCGGTAGGAAGGCTGAAGGCCAAAAATACCGCCCCAGGACCCGACGGCTTACCAGGTAAAGCCTGGGTCCTGGCCTCGAGGGCTCTCGGGCCTCGACTGGAGGCGCTCTTAAGCGCATGTATGGAGAGAGGCCAGTTTCCACTCCGTTGGAAGACGGGGAAGCTGGTCCTCATTCAGAAGCCAGGGCGCCCTGCGGACTCTCCGTCCGCATACCGGCCCATTGTGCTGCTCGACGAGGTGGGCAAGCTCTTTGAGAGAGTAATTGCGGGCCGCCTCGTCGGGCACCTGGTGAGGACGGGGCCGGATCTTGCGGAAAGCCAGTTTGGCTTCCGCAAGGGGCGCTCGACGGTGGATGCCATCATGCGCGTGAGAGCCCTCACGACGGGGGACGCAGTGTCCCGGGGTGGGGTTGTCGTGGCGGTGTCACTCGACATCGCCAACGCGTTTAACACCCTGCCCTGGGGCTGCATTGGGGAGGCACTCCGGTATCACCGGGTGCCGACCTACCTCCGTCGAGTAGTCGGGGCGTATCTGACGGACAGAGCCGTCATCTACCCCGGTCGCGATGGGGAGTGGAACCGGCGAGAGATGTCGTGCGGTGTCCCACAGGGATCGGTTCTGGGGCCGCTCCTGTGGGACATCGGTTACGACTGGGTGCTGCGGGCCGACCTCCCTGATGGCGTCAGCGTGGTTTGCTACGCTGACGACACGCTAGTCCTGGCGCAGGGGAGGTCGCATCAGGCGGCGGCCGACGCGATGACACGCGGGGTTGCGATAGTCGTGGAGAGGATCCGGCAGTTGGGTCTCGAGGTGGCATTGCACAAGTCCGAGGCCATGTCGTTTCATGGGCCCCGGAACACGCCACCATCGGGATCCCAACTAACGGTAGGAGGGGTTCACATCGGCGTCGAGACGACGATGAAATACCTGGGTCTCGTCCTCGACAGCCGGTGGAACTTCGTTGAGCATTTCCGACGTTTGGCTCCCAAACTGGAACGGGCCGGGGCCGCCTTCAAGCGACTCCTGCCCAACCTGAGGGGGCCAAACGCCTCCTGCCGGAGGCTTTACGCGGGGGTCGTGCGGTCCATGGCCCTATACGGGGCCCCGGTGTGGGCGCGTTCACTGCGGCGGCGAGCCGCCCATTATTTGAACGCGCCCCAGAAGGTGGTAGCCACAAGGCTGATCCGGGGGTACCGCACGATCTCGGGCGAGGCGGCAAGCCTCCTTGCCGGACTGCCGCCATGGGATCTAGAGGCGATAGTCCTCGCGCGCCTGTATGAGTGGCGCGCGGAGGCACTACGCCGGGGGGAAACTCCGCTTCCGCAGCAAATTGCGGCGGAGCAGACGGACCTCCGGCGCGATCTCATGGCGGCATGGAAAGAGCGACTGTCGCAACCCAGCGCAGGGCACGCCACGATAGCGGCGGTAAGACCCCTCTTTGAGGAGTGGCTAGAGAGGCGTCATGGCGCCCTCACCTACCGCCTGACGCAGGTCCTCACCGGACACGGAAGTTTCGGGAGGTTCCTGCACATAATCAGGCGGGAGGAAACGCCCGGGTGTCACCATTGCCAGGATCGCCCAGAGGACACGGTGGAGCACACGGTGGAGGTCTGCCCCGCTTGGGCGGAGCACCGCCGTGTCCTCGTAGAGGCGATCGGCAGCGGCGGCGACCTCTCGCGTCCGGGCCTGGTTCAAGCCATGGTCCGGGGCGAGAGGGAGTGGGGGGCAGTCGCCTCCTTCTGCGAAGCAGTCATGCTAGCGAAGGAGGCGGCGGGACGGCTGAGGGAGAGAGCCTCCCGTCCCAGCCGCCGCGGGAGACGCTCCGGGCGTCGGGAGCCGCGCGACGACTCCCGGCCACCGTAGGCGCGGGCCTGCGGGCGGAGAGTAATGGGTAGCTCACCGTCCGATCAGGACCAGGCCCGTGCCGGACGGCGCGTACGTGTTCCACGCGCGCCTCAAAGAGATGTCAGCATTAAAAGAAGGGGCCCGTAAGGGCCGAAGCCTGCCGGGTCAGCGGGATTGTCCGAAAGGGTTACCGCTGGCCCGGAACATAAAGGGCGAAGGAAGGAACACGGGTGGGTTTTAGTCAGTAAGAGTCTGACACTCCCTTCCGCTCCACCCAGAGCGGGAGGAGTCATTTGATGATTTCCCATCCTGAAAAAAAAAAAAAAAAAAAAAAAAAAAAAAAAAAAAAAGCCCAAACACCTAATATTGCTCAAACCTGTCAAACTTGACACTCGGCAAACCCATAAGTCCTTTATTTAAAGCTGTAAGCAAACAACTACATTTGCAATTTTATGCGCACAAGCAACCGTGATACTTTCGTTCATTTGACACCACAGAACGTACTAACAAATGTGGCGGCATCGCTTCATACCAACTTAAAGGGCATTTTTTATCTTCAACATCATACATCCATCTCACTCAGATATTGATGGGTAAGCAAGCGAAACAAGGACAAAAGATCTCGCCAGTAACCCTTTTGATGTCGCCGCCCGCGGTCATTGCATCGCATAAGTTATTCGCTGACTTTTTTTTTCATATCGAAAACTAAGAAAAAAGTAATAATGATAGTATGTTGGTATTTTCGTTTGGTAGCAATTTTCGGTAATCCAAGACGTCTGGTTTGTACATCCTACGATTATGTTCGGCAAGGTTAGGTCTGGTGATGAGAAATTGAATGTCAGACTTATTTTTTGGAAGATAGAGCTGAGTTTTGAAGTGAAGAATGGTAGTTACAACTTTGTTTTGCAGATTACAAGGAGCTAATTGATTTCGGCAGCGATCGGCAAAGGCTGAAATTGCCCTATTCGATTTGTTTGTTTGTTTGTTCCTTTGTTTAATGGATACAAATGATTGAAATTACAAATTCAGTTTTCCAATTATCGGCTTCCGTATAAGAGATGTTGAGTTTGTGAATGTAATTCAGTTGTGATGGATTATTGATTGTGAATGAGATTTTATGTTGATTACGTTCCAAATATTTTTGTCCTTGTGGAGTCTTTGTCTTGTTTTCTGGGTTATGGAAGGTCAGATTGGGATAGGAAGACCATAATAATCGAGATATTGGTATGTGCTTGTGGCTAACTTATAACAGCCGCACGGGTCCATCAATCTGGTTAAGCCACGCTTACCGCGGTTGGTCCGTGGATGGGTGACTATATTTTCATATCAGGACCCTTCGTTCATCGGAAAGCACGTTAAGCCGTTGCTCCTGGATGTCCTTCGTGGATCTTCTACAGTCGTTAGGGATTGTCAGAAGCCCAAAAGTTTAACAACCACACTGGAAGAAATAAGCAGTAAATAAAAATGAAAAAACAATGATCTGAACTGCTTTAAACTGTTCCATATGAGCTTAACGTTCAAAATAATTTTTACTGATCCGTAAACAGTTACAGCTTGAGGCAAAATGTTACCGTCATGACAGTAAACTTTAACGTTTTAAGTAGCTAAAAGGTCACAAAATTAACTTTTCTATTCATTTGGTGATATCGTTCAAACCATTGAAATTTACTTAGGTACATTACAGTAATGGTGGTTTTCCTTTTATTTTCAGTAAATGGTATGTTCAATCATTAAAAGTTACTGTTTTGTCTTTTACTGTTTTACAAACATTTCTTCTTCCTGTATAAAGTCCTAAGTCTTAATTAAATCGCTTTAATGTAGTGTAGAAAGAAATTATCTTTTTCAGTGCAGTCTTACCAAGAGGTATCGTAGTACCCAGTAACTGGGTTGTGGAGGTCAGATAGGCAGTCGCTCCGTGTAAAATACTGGTATTCAATTGCATCCGGTTAAAATGGAAGCTGACCCCAACATAGTTGGGAAAAGGCGAGGCAGATTCTGATGGTGACAAAATTCAAATTCCAATGTTTATTGCTCAGCACAGTACATAATAACACATGTAGATGTAAATGTGTACATGTAGTGACATTTAACGAATTCATTGATTTTGTGATGTTAGCTTACCCATCCTTCTTTATAAATGTTTGCAGTTTGTTTCCTGTATGAAACAGCTGATTCTTTTTAAGGCTTTCCTGCCTAAGTCACCACTGCAGGGCAAAGTTTTCGTTTCAATAGAGAAAGTTCTAGAAGTTTTAGAAGTGTTCGTAAATGTCAGACTGTTAAGCCAGTTATACATTAGTAGGTAAGTAGTGTCCATACCTAGAAATAAAATTTAAAGTTTGTTAGCGTATAGGCAGTCCTCTTCTTCATTCATATCGCTGGCACGACTGTATGTCAGACCTTGTTGGTCCAAGACTTCGCCACTTCCACGGAGTCGTCGCCGGCACCGCAGAGGTCACTTTGACTGCAAGTTTTGGGAAACAGAGAGCAGGTTAAAAGGTAGAGTGTTCACGTGTCCTGAAACATTCATCTCTATAAATATACTTATGACAACACAACAAATTTCCTTAATGAAAACCCCATTTTTTCCATCGTATATATCAATAAACAGACAATAGAAAAAAACAATCCAAAAATATCAATTCTTAACAAAAACATCTTGTCACAGACATCGCTCAAGACTGAAGAGTGATCGAGTCTTTCCCGAACCTCTCCGAACGACTCCGAAGCACTTCGAGTGCTCAAGTGCCATCGAGTGTAGTGCCCTAGGGACAATCTGTCGGAAAATGACGAGAGAAAAACAAACCTTTGTCACGAATCACCATCGAACGATTGAGTATTAAGTGTTGCTATAGACTCAAAGATTTTATTTTTAATAGGAATCTCCTTAAAAATGGTATGCAATTAACATTAGCCCTAAATGAGGCAAACTTGGGACTAGCGCTGACTATAATTTGTTTGTAATTAAAACTAGACTATCAAAATTAAATGGAAACCTTCGCATACGCACTTCACAATTTGCGTTTCTGTTTATAACAAGATTACCACAGAAATCTAATTATTTAAATTTCTGTGACGATTACGGACTGAAACTGAAATGTTGGTTGCCTATTTGTGAAGCATTATGAGTTACTGGTCCATTTCAAGGACTATTTACTGTCATATCTACAAAGATTTCGTAGGTTTCAAATAGCGATGACCCAGATCCCTATGGGAAAAAAACAAAAAAAAATCATAATCATAAATCTTTATTTATCTCATCATCATATTACAAAACTGATTAATAATAATACCAGCCTACTTATAGGTGACAGAAAGTATTCTTTGGCTTTCTGAAAATTGGATGTTCGACAATGATATGATGGCAATCAGTCTCCATCTCGACACGTAATAAAACCCAGTGCCAATTGGAAAATTCTACAAATCAACAGTTTGAAAATTCCCGAGGAACACCAGTAGACTGCGACTGTAACAACCCTTTCAGCTGAAGCACCCTTCAGGGTTCAGACTACAGACGTTGTCCCAAGTTCGAGTGGCCCTTAATGTCCCCACTATCGACTTCCTGGGATACTTTGAGAATTTTTAATTAATTATTGTTGTATCGCATTGTCGGAGCGAAAAAAAATGTGGTTTGTTAGAACTGGGGATGGGGTAATTTTGTCATTGGAAAAGGTGGCTTATGATTTGACCAAGGGTTGTTATGGTGACTGTTTTGTTTTTTTTATTGCATGGCATACAAGCTGATGGACCATAAGTTTTTATGATCACTGCCACTTCGAAAACAACACTTTTGCAAAACCAGTATGATCGTAGATGTATAGGTAGGCTACCTGCATCTGCAACCAAGCAGCGTTACCTGATCACTGTCACGTGAAATATTTCAGGTTTGTGTTTCCTCTGGTACAACCCACTCCCTCTCGAAGAGAGAAGGCCTGTGTCCCAGCAGTGGGAATATTTTCGTCAACTAAGAAAACGCCTTCTTCAACGGTCCTTCGACAAACATAGCCAGCCCACTGCCACTTCAGTTTGCTTACTCTTCAAGCTAACTCGGTTACTCCAGTTCTTTTTCGGATAGCTTCATTCCTGATTTTATCTATCAAAAAAACTCTGAGCATAGCGCGAGTTAACTCATCGTAACACGCGTTTACGCTGAGCATGCAGCCACCATCAGCATGCGTCGTATTGCAACTGTGCATTTACCGGAAATTCAATAGAATTATTTTCCTTTGCATTGTATTCAGTCATGTATCAGCCACCGGCTTAATATCCTGTATTTTTATAATTAAATTAATATTGTAATAAATAAATATTTTTTTAACTATAATCCCGACCGCCGAAACATAACTGGCGCAGCCGGTAGGATCGCGACGTTCTAAGATCGAATCAAACTCTTCATCTTATGAGCGACGGTTCTCAAATCGTTCCTTCGTGACCTACAAAGAACCTATCGCGCGGTCGGACACCTCTACGGTCATCGGGATAAATCTCCGGAGAATTGGAGATAGCTGTGTTGACTGAGACTCGACTCGACAGGAGATGCAGTGGCAGCTTTGGTAAGTACTCTTATTTACCAAGTGTCCTTGCTCGATTTCCTGCCTTATTCTAATTTATGTATTTTTATTTATCTATGTGTGTCTGTCTATAAGCTAAAATCGCAGTAGGCAACCACAAAATTATAATAAGTAGCGTTAAGTATCCCACGAGTAAATTCCAAGTGTTTAATTTGACACCTCTATTGTTTCACGCTAAGCGCCACTAGGCAAGCAAGCTTCAGAAAAACAATGTCGCTCAGGGATTATGATGCCAACTATAAACCATATAAACTAATCGCGGATCTAATGCCAAGATATGATGGCAATCCTAAATTACTTAATTATTATGTTAGGGAAGTAGAAAACCTATTACAGTTAACCTCTGAGGCAGATCGCTCGCATCCAGCATTCATCTGCTTAATTAAAAGTAGGCTCAGTGGTCCAGCCGTAGACGCAATAGCGTACGAAGACTACTTGGACTCCTGGCTATCAATTAAGAACGCGTTAACTAGGCGCCTTGGCGAACCACGAAACGAAATACAAGTAATGCAGGAGCTAACGCGAGTACGAAAGTCTAAGGCAGAAGACGCTGAAAGCTTCGGCAAACGACTCCGTGAGCTGTTGGATACTCTGTATTCCGTAGGAGAGCATGGTAATAAATCGTATTACGAAAAGATGGTTATTGAGCAGTATATAAACCAGTTAGACTTCCACGTCTCGTTGGGCGTTCGAATCGCCAAACCAGACACCTTCGAAGCAGCTATCATCGCGGCTAGACAAGAAGCTAGGCTTTCATATAATAGAGCTAATTACATTAATAATAACCCTTCAACGTCACAAGCAAAGCCAAAGGAGTTATCTATACCACCAGGCAATAATAATCCCATCCGTAATACAGTAAACCCATGTGTACCTGGCTTTATTATTCCCCCACAAAACTCTGTACCTCAACTAAATAATATGACTCCCAAACAGCGTCAACAATGGGTACAACCCGTATTGCCCTGGAAGGACAAACCAGCATCAGGCAACTTCAGACCAAATGGTTCAAATAACTTTAGGAATCAACCTAACATTCCAACACCACCGGTTCCCACACCAGTATCATCGGACGTCACAATGCGTACGGCAGGTAAGCCAGAAAACCCACAGTTCGCTCAGCAGTTGTTCTACATACCGATTCAGATGGCTGCTCAAGTTCAACCAGGATCCAGTGATATGGGGCTCTATAATAACGTCACAGACGGTAACGGCATATCGGTCGAGCCGAATGCAACCATGGATGAACAAAAGGTAGGTGTTGACCAGGATTCTACCTTGGACATCAACCGAGACAGCCAGACCTAGTTTCAATAAATTTCCAGACAAAAAAATGTTTACCGTACATAATACTACCAGAGTTCGACGGTAAGTTTCTATTAGATACAGAGGCCAGTCATTCAACTATAGCAACTAACGTAGTTGCAGGCACTATATTCGAGTACTGTGTAGAAACATAACCCTTTCAAATTAACACGGCACACAGTTCATCAGTTCAGGACAAGTTAGTTTATCTTCCCTTACCTCCCGCGTTTAATAGCGATATAACACATAAGTTTTTAATATTCGACTTCGACCCCAAATATAAAGGTCTTATTAGAATTGACCTTCTGCGAAAACTAAAGAGTAACATTGATCTAAATAATAATGTTTTGCATACAACAACGCTGTCCATTCGGCAACAGATCATACACCCCATGAGTTATTATTCGGACACACAGCATCCAGAAACCCATTAGAGTTATACAAGAAGCAGAAGAAATTAAATTCAAGGTAGGTGAAACTGTCTATAAACAGGTAGCAAAGTCAGCACGCAGCGACAAAACCAAGCCAGTCTTCAAAGGACCATACAAGATTATACACCTTCACCCAAATAACGTGGCCGAAATAATAGGTAATCATCCAAATTCTAAGTCCATTAGGGTTCACTTCAAGCTACTACGGAGGCCTCATCTTGTTGCAGGACCTTCATCGCAGGAGCCGTCGTGCTCAACACAACAGCAACCGTAACCATTACCCATGTAGACAACGACAATGGGATCCTCCTCCTTAAACAAGGTCAACTCCTTAAACAAGACAACTACTTTAGCCTTGCTTGCGTTTACAACATTACCGATCTGCACTTTACATCTATCCTATTAATGTCTCTATTTGCAAGCACGAAAAATGCTGAGAATACAGCATCTGGAGAGTTACATAAAACATATAGGAATCAAATAGAATATAGCCTTAGTATTATAAGTAAGAAGATTATGTTTTTAAAGCCGCAAGTTAGAAAGCGACGC
The DNA here is from genome assembly GCA_963855955.1 of Luperina nickerlii. Lineage (NCBI taxonomy): Eukaryota > Metazoa > Arthropoda > Insecta > Lepidoptera > Noctuidae > Luperina > Luperina nickerlii. The sequence continues at coordinate 18,526,974 of OY979682.1, read as the reverse complement.
GGTCTTATAGATGGATTAGGTACTGTCGTTAAGTCTATCACTGGTAGCCTAGACCATGCAGATGCAGCTAAATTCGAAGAGGAAATCTTAAATATTAAAAACGGAGTTAAAAACGTTCAGGATTCACAAAGAAAATCTTTAATATTAGCTCATAATACAATAGATGAGTTCAGTAAACAATTAACAAAATTAAATAATAATCAGAAACATCTAGCTAGTTTATTACAAAATATTACTATTAATTCCAACGACTTATCTAACCAGTTACATTTCTTAGATATTTACGTACAGATAGATTTTAGTTTACAGATAATTTTAGATAGATTAATGTTATTAGAAGATGCTATGACTTTTGCTCAGATGGGCACCATGCATCCGAGTATTATAAGCCCTCAGAATCTAATAAAAGAGCTGAGAAACATAGAAAATACGCTTTTGTTTAAGCCAGTAGCTAGTATTAGTGTTAGTAACATATACAGGATAGAGAAGTCAATTAAAGTTAAAGCTTACAGTACAGAACACTCGGTTAATTTTATTCTCGAAATCCCCTCAATTACCCCAGAAACATATGACCTTATCCACCTTTATTCAGTCCCAAATAAAAATAACCTTACTATCATCCCTAAATCCAAATACCTAGCACTTGGTAACGATGAGTACGCTTACTTGGAAGAAGACTGTCAGCCACTGACCGACAACACCCAGCTCTGCAAGCTCCTCGACACCAGAAGAATCGAAGACACAGATGACTGCATACTATCACTCATTCAGCATCGCCCAGCTAACTGCACTCACGCTAAGATGAACTTAAGAAGAGGAAAAGTTCAGAAGATCGGAGATAACAACTGGCTACTAGTACTCAGAGAAGACGAAGTCACCAAAACACAATGCAACACCAAGACAGACTACAAGAAGCTATCTGGAATTCATCTCGTTACACTAACAGAAGACTGCCAGATGAACATCATGAACAGGACACTGCGATCTCACACTGACACGGTCGTCATCAACGAGGTCATACCGTTACCGGAGCAGCATCAAGTCCCAGTACAATCAATACAATACGAACTCCAATTAGAAGACGTCTCACTAGACAGCATCCATGAACTGATCAATAAGGCAGGCGACATATCCATTCCAGAAGAAGACAATTGGACAATCATAGCAGCTACACCTAGCTGGACCACAATCATCCTATATATCCTACTGATCGCAGCAGCATCCTGGAAGCTGTATCAATGGAAAACTAAGAACATCCCGGAAGACACCAAGGGCAGCGCGGACGCCGCCAGAAGCAAGAGTTGCTTCTATCTTATGGAGGGAGGAGTTAACTCATCGTAACACGCGTTTACGCTGAGCATGCAGCCACCATCAGCATGCGTCGTATTGCAACTGTGCATTTACCGGAAATTCAATAGAATTATTTTCCTTTGCATTGTATTCAGTCTTGTATCAGCCACCGGCTTAATATCCTGTATTTTTATAATTAAATTAATATTGTAATAAATAAATATTTTTTTAACTATAATCCCGACCGCCGAAACATAACTCGCGCTGAGCTACTTTTTTTTTATACGTTACACTAGGAATTACTCCTGTATCGTGGGTGCGTTTACAAACATTTAAATTCACATACACAAATAGCCAGACCCGAAACAACTACATGTAGGCAATACAAATATTTGTTCCGTGCGGGAATCGAACCCGCGACACGCAGCGCAGCAGTCGATCGCTCAGTCACTGCGACAACCACGTCGTTGCGTTGCGTGTCGTGCCGTTGAATCTGTGGACCAGCCCTACGGTCAGTATCCACGTTTTGGCACCGTATGTCATCCTGCTCATCTGGCTGTTGGCAGGACGCACTGATTGAAGACCTCAGTCGACCTTAGTGGGAACATTATAGGCCGTTTATTCTTGTGGTGACTCTAGTCATACAGATGATAATAGGTGGCAGTTACTATCACAGATGGGTCTTCGGATTGTTTATCATTCAATGACGTAATTAAAGCAGCTTTTTCTCCCAAATCAATAACCACTAAAAACAAAACGTTAATTCAGCATAATCTCTATCTTAGGACTATTGGCTTATTCAGTACCTACCCACACCCCCCTGTATTTAAAAATATAATCCTAATGGACTACTTCTGCTAATACTAATTACGAAATAAAAAATTACGACAACTCGCGATTGGTTCCGATTTGTGTAGCGTCAGCAACAGGATTTTTTTTGTTTTTATTTATTTTAAAGATGTCTTATTTTTCTTTTATAAGCGCACATTGGCGGCATGTTTCATATATACAAAAAGTTGTAGCGATCAATTACAGACTGTTAAGTTTTAATAGCAATAAAATACTTAACAGTATTAAATTTAAAGCTGTTTATTTCTGCAGTAGAATTTTGTTTTCAATTCCCGAAATATCTATCTATATCTATCGTCTATATTTACTAATAATAAAGCTGTTTGTTTGTTTTTTTGTTTATTAGTTTGTTTAAACGCGCTAATCTTTGGAACTACTAGTGGGATTTGAAAAATATTTTTGCCTTGGCCCAATTCTCGAGGAAAGCTTGGCTATTTAACATCACGCCTTGGCATGGTTTTTCCTTTTAGCTTAGCTAAGAGACATTTTTATTATTTTTTCAAAAAGTCAGAAAGAACGCTAATCAAAAACGAAGTACTAGCGCGGGCAGGCGATGCGATGCGACGGGGTGGGTCCGGGAAAACAAGAAATTTCATGCAGACGTAGTCGCGGGCAGAAGCTAGTACCTAAATATGACTACAAACCTGCCATGTCAGCTATAACAAAAACAAATAGCTTAATTAATGCCTCAACTATCCAAAAACCACTACAGGTATAGTAATGAAACGTACAGACGCGACGCCAGCACATCAAGCTACTACAATATGCCAAACATCTTTAATAGATTTTCAACTTTATCGCTAAAGCATAAGATTCAAAGTTGATTGGGAAAATTTTACAGTTTCGGGTAGCTTGATGTCGCCAGCACATCAAGCTACCCGAAACTGTAAAATTTTCTGTACTTAATTCTTCATTTCCAAAATAATTCACATCCAAACTTAAATTTCTGAGCGTCACAAGAAATATTTTTATTAATTCCTAAGAATAACAATACCTTGTTTGTCGCACGGTACTAATTTAGATTAGCCCTCGCCATTTTGTTTTTACGCATTTTTTTTTTCAAATGCCAAACGTTCGTCTCTAGGGAGCTACTTACCGTGCCCATCCCCAAACAGTAATACCGTGAAATGGCTGCTTTCCAATCAGTATTAATTTTTCTCTTTCAACTTTCTGTTTTAAATATTTGATATTTAAATGTTTTTGTGCCGTTTTTATTTTATCTTTTTTGTAGGAAAGTTAGAATTGCAGTTTAAAGAAAATTTGTTATAATCGCGCTTGATTGAATATTTTTAAAGTTTTTAATTAGAGGGGCCCGTGGCTAAATAATAACAGTCGCACAGGTCGATAGACCAGGTTAAGCTACGCTTGCCGCGGTTGATTTGGGATGGGTGACCATCTTTACATACCGTGACCCCTCCGTGCCTCGGAAACCACGTTAAGCCGTTGGTCCCGGCTGTCATTCGTGGATCTTTGACAGTGGTTACGGGTAGTCAGAAGCCCGAAAGTCTGACAACCAGTCTTATCAAGGGGTATCGTATTACCCAGTAATTGGGTTGTGGAGGTCAGATAGGCAGTCGCTCCATGTAAAATACTGGTATTCAGCTGCATTCGGTTAGACTGGAAGCCGACCCCAACATAGTTGGGAACAGGCTAGGCAGATGATGATGACCGCGGGGTAATTGCGTAACACATTAACAGTAGTAAGTACTTGTACTTGTTGTTGTAGTAGTGCTTTCATTTTGATAGTTCAACAATATTCATTGCGTTCTTTACGTTGTTGAGCAGAATTTTGTTTGAAAATATTAAGCAATCGATTAGCAATATCCTTCAAAATCATTCAAATTGAGATTGAAAGTGTTACGGAATTAGGGTACTGCCGGTCGATTCTGTAAAAATCTCACCGTGAAAACTTAGGTGATGTGAGTTTGTTTTGCTAGGAATTGACACTATTGACAGCCGGTCGATTCTGTAAAAATCTCACAGTGAAAACTTAGGTGATGTGAGTTTGTTTTGCTAGGAATTGACACTATTGACAGCCGGTAGATTCTGTAAAAATATCACCGTGAAAACTTAGGTGATGTGAGTTTGTTTTGCTAGGAATTGACACTATTGACAGCCGGTCGATTCTGTAAAAATCTCACCGTGAAAACTTAGGTGATGTGAGTTTGTTTTTGCTAGGAATTGACACTATTGACAGCTCACTCCAACCTCACATCACTTAAGTTTTCACGGCGAGATGGTTACAGAATCGCACTGCTGTTCTAATTAATTATATGATAGCCAAACATCCCATGATATTAATAGTGAAGTAGGATCTTAACACAAAGGTGTAAAAGGTGGGTAGGTAAGTTACTGAACAAGGAAAAAATCGGATAAAAATAACATTAAATAATTTAATTAACCTTTTAACATCAGAAGTTAAAAAGAAATATTCACCTCTTTGTTTAAAAAGTGCGTAGGTATCGCAGGAAAACTTAATCAAAAAGAGAAAATATTTGATCAAAAAAATTAAAATAATAAAAAGAAAAGAATGACTGACCTCTCGAGCCCGTCCATCTCGATCAAAGGGAAACAATTATGAAACATTTAAAAAACAAACAAATAAAAAAAGTATTATAATGGGTGAAACAAAAAAAAAAACTTGGCATTCTTTTCCATTCGAGTTGAATTTTTTCTTAGGGTGGATTTCACAACCCTTTATGTTAAAAGGGAGGAGTAAAGCCAAAACAATACATGAGGTTTTTTTTCTCGAAGAACCATATTTTAGTGCAGGAGATGGTGAAGAAAAAAATCATGTGGCTTCTCAACTAGCACTGTTAAATGTCGTGCCAAGTGCCAGTTTTACATCAGCATAATTTATGTAAAAGAAGATCGCTGAATGCATAAACCTCCTCCTTTTTTCGAAGACGGTTAAAATTGGTAGGTATAGGTGAAGTGTTATTATGAACATGATAATATAATAACCAAAATGATAACGACAAAAAGCAAGAAGAACAAACGCTTCTTTTAGTAAAAATAATCACTTTTGCTCTTTCAGTCGTTTTTTCAATTCAGTGATCAATACCAACAATTGTGGGAACCGATTTAGAAATAAGAGTAAATACCTAATACCTACAACTTAGAGTCATCATTAGTCTAGACTTTCCCCAACTATGTAGGTGTCGGATTCCAGTCTAACCGGATGCAGCTGAATACCATTATTTTACATGGAGCGACTGCCTATCTGACGTCCACAATTCAGATACTGGGTAATACGATACCCCTTGTAAGACTAGTTTTCAGACTTTCGGCCTTCTGTCGACCCATAACGATTGTCAAAGAATAAAAACGAAGATTCACCACTTTAACACAAATAATAGTTTATTAATATTTTAAAAATTGCATTAACATAAAAATATAATAAGGTAAAATTAAACATCATACAATAATGAGAAAGTCGGGCAACTTAGAGCAGGTATAAATATAGTCCATGAAAAACGTCAAGATAATTTATCATTTTGCGATCCAAGCTCCTGGACTAGCTCCGTGGCCAGTGCCGCGGGTACGTCGTGTGTTAATTGTTTGTTCTTCATTATTTTCGACTTCAATTGCCCTTTTGTCTCGACCATTCTTTTCACAATTCCGCATTATTTCGAAGGCTTTCTTCCAGTAAACGATTCCGTTCATTTTTCAGCCTTTTCAGTGGCGAACCGAATTGTTTCTCGTGCGTCATCATTAACTGAAAAACTGAAATTGTTTTTTTTTATTACTTTTCCGTGTCTGTCTTTCTTTTGGCTCTCGATGTGGAAATATGGTGCGCGGTGAGCTGTGCCGTTTTTTTTTTGGAGATCATCAGCAATTAAAATTGTTTTGCCGACTGTAGTTGATTGTTTGTTGGCAATATCTTAGGTTACTGTTTTTGGTTACTTCCCTTGCCCTGTATAGGTAAATCTATAAATTAAATATATAGGTAAATATCCAAATTCCTCGGCAACAATGTGCGAGGAGAAATTCAGATCATTAAAAAATATTTGGTTCATAAAACTAAAATATTTTTTTCGAGTAGGTACGACCTTTCTAGAAGCGGTTGTTAGCTCTTACTTGTACTACAACTGTTTAATCTTTTGTATAGTAAAGCTGAAGAGTTTGTTTGTTTCATTGAACGCGCTAATCTCTGGAATCACCAGCAGGATTAAAAAAAATGTTTGCATTGAAATTTCACGCGGACGAAGTCACGGGCAGAAGCTAGTAACTAATATCCCGCGTATCAAATCATAAAACATTCGATTTGTCAGAAGTAAGTTCAAATAAAAGAAACGCACTTCGTCACAGCATTAAAAAAACTATCGAAACCAAAATGGCGTGTCAACTTTTAATATCACCTTGTAAACAGTAAAAGACACTGGCCATCGCAGTCGTGACTAACAATTTTAGTTAAAACCAACATAAAAGTCATCAGCACCAAACAAAATTTAACCACGGTTTTGAATCCTACTGCGTTGGAATAATGGCCATGATGGTTGTATTTTCGGGGGTCAAAGCTCCCAAAATAACTTTGTAAATTAAACAGATACCATCTACCACGTAAGTATATTGTCTGATGGCAGATAAAAAACTGTATACAGGAGATTTTTGGAAACACCGCTCCCGTCCCATAATTGGCCCAAAAAGTTTATCTTTTCAAAGAAGTTATGGTCATTTATGGTACAATATTGTCTCTGTAGACTCGTAAGGAACGTTTTCGGGTAGTTTCCTTTAAGTTATGGGTTCGTGACGTTTGAAATAACTTATTTGTGTTTATATTACCATGAGAATGTTGTAATTAGTGACTTTGTGAGTCATGGAGGAATCGGTTTCTAAATTACGTCACAGTTTTTAATGGTTTGGTAGCATAATGCTATTAAGATTATGAGATATTGTGACACGAGAATATAATCACTATATGGGCACAGACTAGTTTAATACTAGTATCTCCTAAACATTGGAGTTAGATCGTCTAAAGTTGTGACTCTCTGCATATTACGAGTTGAAATGAAAATGACTATTACAGTTTCACTCAAAACAATTGAAATTAATGGCACCCTTGTCCGCAGTTTTGATTATAACGCTCCGAGTAACAACTAGCAATTCTTTTGCTAGCACTCCAATTCGGTCATCGATATAATCAATTAATACATACATACATAATCAGTCTATAATGTTCCCACTGCTGGGACACAGGCCTCCTCTCTGTGAGAGGGAGTGGGCCATAATCCACCACGTGGGCTCAGTGCGGGTTGGTAGACGTCACATGTCTTCGAATTTTCGGTACTAGGACATGCCGGTTTCCTCACGATGTTTTCCTTCACCACGCGGGCCCAGTGTGGGTTGGTAGATGTCAAATGTCTTCATGTGTTTGTTGTACTTCATAATAATCAGTAAAACTAATATCAATAGCATCTTTAAAATAAGAAGATGATACAAGAATAATCCTACTAATAATTACAAACACGTGTGAAGATCGATGTTTGTTACTCTTTCACTCAAAAGCTACTAAACAGATTTGGATGAAATTTGGCATACAGATGGTTTATAACCAGGATTAACACATAAGATACTTTTTATTCTGACATTCTTACGGAATCGAAACTTATGCGGGTGAAAACGTGGGACACTGCTAGTAGTACATAAATCTTGATAACTCCTGTCCATTTGGAATACCCTTGAGGAAAAAGTGATCGACGAATATGGCATCTCCTGTCTTTAAAGGATCTTGTTTCCTTATTTCTTTAGTATTCAAGATCTGCTTTGACCTTAGAATTACCTGATGACAAGTTCAGATGTGATACAAGATGGCTGACTTACATAAATGTATATTATTGGACTTAGACTTATGTGTTTTAGCGGAAGACTGTAGCAGTCATGTCCTAAGGCAATTATATTGTTTTGCACTGCAAAATCGTATAATTCGTTTTTAACCTTAAATCAATCTCACCTACTAAAGCCTTTTCATTTTCATCATTATGGTTGTTTTAATTCAACTCAATAATTATACAGGCTGGCAGGGCCATAGACGCGCAAACTGAAACTATGAATTCAGCACATGATTCTTGACTAAAATCAGAACCATGTAAAAACACAACAAACTTCGATGTCAGCCAGTATACTCTTTGGGCCAAGCTTTTCTTTGGACCCCTCAGAATCCACTTTTACCATGATATAACACATTTTCCTCATTTATTCTTGCCTCTTCAACCACTGGTGGTTAAGTAACTCTCGTAGAGACATGCTGTCAGAATAAAATAAATAAAAAAACTAAAAAAAAAATACTTTTTAAAGCATCTTAAGCTTCTTTCCACGGACCCCTAAACCCGAAAACCGATATATCAGAAAGAATCGAACGTGCCACATAAACAATGACTTTATGTAACCCAATCCGATTCGGGAGCCTCGGTTAAAGTAAGACATAAATAAAGAAGTTATGAGTTTGGAGAGGCGATACGATGCCGTGTCTCTGTTCACACTGCTGTAGTCAAGTGTGAGTCGGCTGTCGTTGATGTTTATTTGTTTTGTCTTGTGTTTATAGAACTTGCAGGCGGTTCTTAGAATTTGATGTGTGATTAATCCCGGTATACTTTCTTTTGTTTTCTTTTGATTCTTACCTACCCCTTACTAATAAACGTTCTATAGCGTCTGTATAGTTACAGAACGCTTTGTCTTCTTCTTTTGAAAATAAAATTACTGACGACTGAAAGAGAGAAATGCGGTGTGTTACTATTCATCTGATATAATACCTACGTTTATTAGTAATGGGGTAAGATTCAATGCACTGTATGTCGAAAGAGCATGTAGTAATTCTATAAGGTTTTTTGCCTCGTTGCTCGCAAGCGCTACTGATGAGCATGAGGTGCTGGGTGCATTATTGGGTTTTTTCCATCTGGAATGTCACAGTAGCAGTCCAGAGTCTGGATTTGTGATTTGTTACATGGGACTTAACAAAACTGGCGAATTGTTGGTGTAATAAACACTCTGCTGCGTAACCCTTCGGAGAATATAAGCGTGATGGTGTGTTTTGTTTTTTGATTGTCGTTTCATAGTTTGGGTATAGTTGCTTCAATTCCTGTTCAAACTTCAGTTGTATTTATCTTGAATTGTATTCATTAGAGGGGCTTGTGTGTAATAACAGCCGCATGGGTCGATCGAATAGGTTAAGCTACGCTTGCCGCGATTGGTCTATGGATGGGTGACCATCATTACAAACCAGGACCCCTCCGTGCCTCGGAAAGCATGTTAAGCCGTTGGTCCCGGCTGTCATGTCATTCGTGGATCTTTGACAGTCGTTACGGGTCGTCAGAAGCCGGAAAGTCTGAAAACCAGTCTTACCAAAGAGTTTCGTATTACCCAGTAACTGGGTTGTTAGGCAGTTGCTCTATGTAAAATACTGGTAATCATCTGGTTAGACTGGAAGCCGACCCAACATAGTTCAACTTCTTCAACAATTGCCTTTTCTCCGTAAAATATATATTCCGTTACCAGACTAGCATTCAAGACGTAGTTACATAAATTAAACAAAATGACAAAACAAATCCTAGCCATACTTTCTAAGCCCGATCTTCCATTTCCCATATCTACTTGTTTCATATGCGCGCACGCATGCGATGTCTATCAGCGAGATGAAAGGTGACCGGGCAGTGAATGAATGCCGTGAATGCTAAACACAGTACTCGTTTCGTCTATTAATATTACCCAACTGTTACAATGACCATATCCAGACGGTTTCGGATGTCGCAATTCGGTTTTGAATTTAATGTTTTTGGTATTTTTTTATACATGGTTCTGTGGAGAACCTGTAACTTTGCTACTAAATCGAACTTCTCACGTTTGCCATGGAAATCCATTGCTGTCATAATCCGTGACATTGTCATGTCAGCCACTTGAATGATATATTCAAACTCAAAACATATTACAACTAAAAAAACATTTCTAAATTGTCAAGGAGTCGGTCAGTCAGAACGATAAAGCGTAATATGTTTACTATGCAGAAGAACGGGCAAGAAACTCCATGGGCACTCTTTTAAATCAAAATATTTTTACAAAATATGTTACATAATTTATAATTATGGAAATTATACGTACCTATATGTGAGAACGTACCTATGTATTATGTAATTTGTTTACCTGTCCATACCCGGGCTCTCTTTTAGATTTGATATCGTTACTAGCAACGTTCTAGATTGCGCAAGGTTTAAGGAAAACATTTGAGGCTTTATGATCTTATTTTCTACCATCTTTTACATCTTCCTTATTTACTTTTCCTGTATCAATGACACTAAAACTATACTACTTTTCTTCAATTTTATTTAGTATATTTTGATCAACTTCAACCCTTATACTCTTGATTCTCATCAGAGATAACAAAGAACAATTATGCATAAAATTGTAAAGCCACAATGACTAGCTTGTCCACAAATCCGTCGGGGTTATCTGCGGCATCTTATAGCGAAATATTAAACGTCGCCGCGAGTTGAGTTTATTGATATTCTTTAGTGACCGCTAATAAAATGGTGGCGAGCATGACTTGTTAATTCTCTACCGATTTAAGATGGATGTCATTTGGTGCGTATTATTTTGGGTCGTATCGATTGCGTGATTTTCTCTTGTTGTTTTATTTAGCTTTTTTTAAGCTTATTTTGTATGCTCTGCGCCGACGTCTCTCTTACATTTTTTACCACTATTTGCTTATAATTAGCCATTTCATTAAAGTTACATCTGTCATAATGTTATCATACTTATTATAAAAAATATCTGCAAAATCAATTAGAAATATTTCCCTTCAATTATTACAAAATCCATAATTATTTATAGAATCTTCAACTTCACGACATAATGTTGTCGATAACATCCTCTTACCCTTTATTCTCATAAAGAAGCATTTGCATCTAAGATTCTCAATACTGAGAACCAATATCATCGAATATAATACTGATCATGACCATAGAACTTTAATTTCTAAGCAATAAGGTTTAAATTCCTCGGGCAATGTGTACAGGTGAAAAGGCACAGGTCCAAGGGACATTAGCATGCAGGCGGCAATCGCAACCCGATATGACAAGCCCGTGTTAGTGCTTTATGATTTTAGATTTTTCTGTTAAACGTCAAACTCGCCGCTGCGTGTGTTTGCACAGCTTTAGAAGGGATTAGATTGTCCATGTTTTTATGTGAAAAGATAAGAGAAATAATAACTTTGTCATCGGATTTTTTTTTATCCAGTTATTACAGGCAGAGTCTTAAAATTACATGGTCTTTAGTGATTGCTTCCAAGTTATTTTTGCTATGATATTTAGATCACATGAATAATATTGATTAGAGTATATTATTATGATGTATTGTCAACTCTTCGTCGAGACATTTAAACAATCATTATAATTAGGTCTAATGATGGATTTAATGGATTAGGTATTCGATATATTACTCTTTTATTGCCAAGTATACTTGCAACTACTAGACCAATTAATAATATGTAGGTCTAATACCGCTATAGAATTGCGAAGGAGACCACACCAGCTTTAAATATATTTTCATGACCATTTGCATCTTCTCTTTCAAATTCCCCAATGATTCGCCTCTCTCCATTTGTAAGTCTGTCACCTCACGATCCCACATCGTTGTCAGTGTACGTATTCATTGTTTTTATATTATTTATACTGTTTTGGTCCCACTGTACAAATTAAGACATGAGATAGGCACGGGGCGTGCTGTGCGCATTGCTTTATGATCGTCGATGGTACAACTTTATTGCAAACGTTTCGCGAGTCGGTACGGTGTTGTGTTTCTTGAGGGTTCTCGTTCGATTGTTTTTTGTTATTGGTTTTGAGATCTTTGTGATTGTGTTTATTGGTTTTTCTAACCATGTGTGGTAGAGGTTTATTGATTGTTTGAACGTTTCTTTTTTTTTGGGATTTCTTTTTCACCTGCTCTTATAATTATTTGTTTAAGAACTGTGTTACAATATTGTTGTACAATAAAGTTAATTTTATTTATCTATCTTAATCTTTCCCTGGGGGAAAGTCTCCATACAATTGATGCCGAAGATGGACCGCGCTGCTGACATCGGCCCAGAAATGAATGGTAGCGAGATGACCTGGACACGTACCGTGACGGCTGGGAAAGAGTTCCTGGAAGGACTTGTGGGCCATTGCCCAGTAGTGGGACGCCATACAGCCCCACTAACAAAAAAATAAAGATTTCCGTTATGTTTTTGGAGGAAAGCAATCTTATTTGAGACAAATTATTATGATTAAGATTCAGCAATACTTTTGGTAAAGGATGCCAAAGACATATATACTTGATACAATTTTTTTATTGCTATGTTATTGCTATAATTAGGTACCATATTTGCTAGAATCTGATATTAAATGTTCAGCTACTGAGAACAAGATTGATCAGGAATTTATAATTAATTACCGCAACTAATATTAATTACGCCAGGTAGCTGAAGTATAAGCAACTATTTAAAGGAAACTCTAAATCCATCAACTTGGAATTCAAAATCACTATTTTCTAAGTAAAGAAAGATGGATTCTACTTTCTAGGAAACAAGAAATATTAGCAAATAGACCAAATCTAGCGTTAGAATTTATATGTCCAAATTCTTGGTAAAGTCTTGAAATTGACTAAATAAGGACTAATTAAAATTTCATTCAGAAATTACGACGGGGGCGGTTGTATTTATAATTCATTTAAGGCCCTGCTACACATCACAACATATTTGTGCAAAAGTTTGGGCAAACAGCATGGTGCAATGTGCGGTCTCCATACGATAGCGATTTGTGTGTGCAAATTGATTGTGCAAAAAAGTTGTGCAAATAATATTGTTTAGCGTCCACTTGATAGCGAACCATTTGTGCATTGTACACAAATGGTTCGTATATACTTCATATACTTGCTTGTAGCATAATAATCTCTCTATAATGTTCCCACTGCTAGGACACAGGCCTCTCTGTGAGAGGGAGTGGGCCGTAATCCTCCACGCAGGTTGTCGGATGTCATAATTTGTCTTAGATTTTTTTTGGTCGGTTTCCTCGCTATATAAATTTCCTAGCATGCAAAATGGAATTTGTGCAACTAAGATTGACCGTGTAGCCAAGCCTTTATAAATAAATATGTTGAATATCAAGAGCTGTTAATTGGACGCTCAAAACACAATTCAGTAGCTTATAATTAGAGTTCCCTTTAAGAATACCGCGTGGCCTTTTTGGAATGTGTCCAGGGACACTACTATGATTCTTGCTATTATTTGGAGAATAAAGTTTCTTATTTATTTACAGTACAGTTTATTCAATTAGGGCAAGCTGTATTATTGGCCAGTGTTTACCTATAAAATATCTCTTTTGGTGTTCTATATTAGTGAAGTATTTTTGCAAATATGCACGCTATTGACCATTTATCTTCTTTGATAAAAAATATATATAGAATATACTTGGTATATGAAAATAAGGTCATTGGTTCAGAGATTTATGCTAAGCTTTGATTTCTTTTACTATGGTACACGAGTGGTTTTCTAGCGTATTAAGACTTTCAAGAGTGACGGGAAAGAGACTGCCGTAATTATTATTACTGATTCTTATGAGTACTTTATTTTATATCTCTTGTCTGTCTTTATCAGTTTCATTAGTTTAATTTATTTCAAACGTAGCCTTCAAATAACCATTTCAGTGACCTCCAAAAGTAAGTTGACATTTTTCCACTTCAGCTATGACGCCACATTATGATCTAAAATTTTAAAATAAGTCAAAGGTAGTTCAATTAGTCAATAAAAACGTTATAGCAGTTAAAACATTTGGATCACTAAATACAATTTTAAATAGTTTAACCAAATATCACTCACTTTTTAATTGAGAAAATGTAACTAACTATTTACACTAGATACTAAATTAAATAAATCACTAACTTACTATACAAATAAATCCAAAAACAAAGGACACAGATGTTGAAGTACTCGTCCGTATCGCTGTCATCTGGAAACGTGCCCAGAAGACTGGCAGCATTGCCACGTTGAATGACAATGCTAATTCTTTGGCCAAAGAACGTCGCAGACGATGACGACGACGTGAAGTGTCAACCAGCCAGCGAAAAGGAGACGCGCGCGGGCCCCATGACCCGAGCGTTTCGACCCCAAACGGCTCAAAAGCTGTAGTTGCCCATAAGGTTACAGTATTTGCGCCGCTTGAGGTTCTTACTTATTTTAAATCATAATTTGATGTGTCTCAGCTGAAGTGGAAAAATGTCAACAAAAATTTGTTGACTTTTTTTTTTCATTTTATTTTCTTGTTTTGTTGAAGATTTTCTTCAGAATGCGTTAACGACCACCAAAAATTTGGAGGCCGTAAACGCCTGAACGTTCGTAGCGTTCTGAAAAAAATCTTCATCTTCGTGTTCGCAAACCTATAGTAGCGCAGTTCCATCATTACGAGTGTCATATTGGTTGTTTATAATGATAGAGATCCGCTAATCTAACAGGACAGTTTCTTTGTCCGTCTGTGTGTCTTTTGATCTTAACATTATACTAACTACTTACCACCCAAGTGTGTTTATTAATACTTTTATTTGATTTGTATTTAGTAAGGGTCTTTATTTAATTTGATTGGATTCTAAATAATGATTATAAATACCATAATTTACATTTATTTACTTCACAAATTTAGATACATAGTTAGAAATGATTGAAAAGAAAAAAACATTTTAATAAAATTACCCTGGTTTGTATTTATTAAACACTGTTATTATGATTTAATTGGTTTCTGGTCATGGAACCTTTTTATTCCGAAGTCACGAAAATGTCTTCTGCAGATCATCTAACATTGTAAAATTCATACAGGTACTCTTATTACATCTCATTCTGAACCAGCAACTAACGAAGATGGTCTCTAAACCTTCTGACCACCTTCTCTTTTTATGGTAACCTATTCTGGGCCAATCCCTTTATATTTTTTCCAGTTGTTGCTCAAGCTCTTTTTCCCTCCAATTTTTAAAGAACTCATAAAACTCGTCCACCTGGGGGTCTTGTGGCTAAACAAAAACAGCCGCACAGGTCGATCGATCAATCATCGAGCAACGCGATCGGTTAAGCTACGCTTGCCGCGGTTGTTCCTTAGATGGGTGACCATCTTTACATACCAAAACCCTTCGTGCCTCGGAAAGCAGATCCCGGCTGGTCGTCAGAAGCCCGGAAGTCCGACAACCAGTCTTACCAAGAGCTATCGTATTACCCAGTGCCTAGTTTGTGGAGGTCAGATAGGTATCTGACCTCCACAAACTAGGCACAAATCGCCCAACCGACCGACTACCTAGTTGGTCTATGTAAAATACTAGTATTCAGCTGCATTCGGTTAAGACTGGAAGTCGACCCCAACGCTAGGCAGATGATGATGATCCAACTCTGTCTAAGGCCGGCCGTGACTCTGTTACACTGTCTCAGGGGACCATCTCAAGGCTACTTGCACCCTCAGTTTGTCCGTCATGAGGCAGACGTAGTCTGTGTCTTAGTCTCTGAACCGCCTTTTGAAGCACACCAGCTGTGTCAGTTTTAGAGTATAGTGTTTCAAACATACAGAAATATAGTATCCCACCTATCTAAATAGCAACGTTCAGCAGAATATCTGCAAGCTATTCGAAGCTCGTGATCCTGATGTTAATTTTAATGTGTGCAACACAATTATCGCAGATTTACGCAATTGCCTCGCTATTGCGCGCTTGCGGCCGGCCACTGTATTATTTTGTTGCAATTTGATTCTGTCTTTTATTATAGAGTCTAATTTACTATTTTCCTGAGTCTTGAGAGAAGCTTTCTTTGCTTTGCTTATTTGCTATCTATCTATACATCTTTACAAATAAATAAAATTGATATGTCTGTTTATATCGTCAAAATATAAGCAAAACAAAATGTGGGTAATTTGGTTATCATCTAATATTGTACTCTTGAGTGTTGTGCTGTCTTATTGTGTGTGCCAAATAAATGGTTTATCTATCTATCTATCAAATAAACAATAAAAAAATATTTGTCTGTCTGGCTGTTCCGGGTTATCTCCGAAACGGCTGGACTGATTTTGACGGGACTTTCATTTGTAGATATCTGATGTTATAACGAGTAACATATGGAACGTTTTGTCCCGGTAGCACGTTCCTGTGGGATAATTTTTGACATCGGCAGCAGCTAGTCTCACAAATTAAACTGTTACTTTGCTAAACAGTCTTCAAATAATCAATCATTAACTTTGAATGACAAGAACATTTTGGAATGCTGCTGTCTGTCAATAATATGACAGGTTGAAAACGTTTCAACTTATGATAATGTTGGTCAGAATTATTATTTTTAGGTAATGTCCCTGAGTGCGGTAAGAAGAATGTCAATTATTTTATGACTTTTAGATGCTTGTGTCGTGTAGTGTAATTTTTTGAAACCACTGGCAGTATGGATTGGCCAAAGATAATTTACTGCCAACGTTTTACCTCTCACTCGTTGCAAATGTAGTGTTTCTTATTGTTCTTTTTAATCTACCAAGTCGGTTTTCCTTAGCTACGAAATTAAATGCTCATACTTTTGTCAAAAAACCATTGCAAGGCGGGCAGCGGGGTTGATTACTTAGATTACCTACACCGAAGATATCGTCACTCGTCGCCACTCTTAAACCCCACGCATTATTAATTGTTGAAGATATTAACGACATTTGCTAATAGTTTAACACCGTTTTGTGAACAAGTGCTCCTATTTGCGAGATCGCACGTAATAATAACGTACGATACGTCGCGGCAACATTGTGACTCATATCAAACTGACAAGGTTATTGGAACTGCTCCAACGGAAAGTTAGGGTTGTGGCCGATTGATGTGTAACAAGCAAACGTTCGGATTTGGTGTTTGAGGTAAGCTGTTTTCCTATATATTCTTTCGCATTATATTTATCGCGCTTTCGCATATATTTGTAACGGACGTCATGAAAATCTATTATTTTTACCAGTATTTGACATTATGCATTAAGGTGTCAAAAAATGCTCTGTGTTTGGACATTACGGCTGCATGTGGCCGTCATTGCTCTTTTCGGAAACCGTAGCTTTAGGGACACTAGTGGCGGCGAAAACAGGGTCGCATTGCCAAAAAATTTATGGTTGGTTGCGCAACCGATCGAGCGCCTGGCCCACTACCCACCTTAAAGCTGTGTATATTTTGCTGGCAGCGCGACCGCATGGTTGCGCCACCACGGGTCTCTAGTGAGATATAAGCTATTTAGCTTGAGAATCCCTTTTTTAATATGTTTTAATTCATAGATGTTCTCTGGCTTGGTCCAAAACGCAATGATGACGGCTCCAAATATCAAAATCAACAACAAATAAATAGAGGATATGTTTTGGCAGAAAAAATATTATCGCTTTTCTTTGTGAAGCTCAAACCTCAGACGAGTATAAACTCATGTTTACGGCAGCTTATAGACTCATGTTTGCTACAGTGCTCACCATCGTGTGCCCTATTACATTCGCTACCACATCAGTGTGTCCGAGGTCTATTAATATAATAATATTGTAATGAAGACGTGTCCGTACATTGAATAGTCTTTGACAGAATCCGTGATTTATAGACAAATTATTTATTGTCAGAGAAAAATAAAATAGTTACTGTTGTTTCTTGTTCTTAGTGAAATAGACAAATGAGAAAAAACTACAAATAGGTCATTGTTTTATTTCAAGTGATTATAGTAATAACGAGCAATAAGGTATTTTTAACGGACGTAAAAACAGGAGGAGTTCTCAATTCGACTGTATGTTTTTTTTAATGTTTGTTACGCAATATCTCCGGGTATTGAAAGTCGATTTAAAAAAATATTTTTTAATAAATAAGATATGCCTCAGGGGTGGTCTCATATATTTTTTTTATTAACTTTGCTTCGGAAGTTTTTGAGCTAGCTTCAATAATACTAATTTTTGTCACTTAATTTATATTGATGAAATTATAGTAACTTTCTGTCGCTGATATTTACATAGTATGTAGTGTTATATGAGTTTGTGTGGTTTAAGTACAACTAAAAAGTAAAAAATAAAAAGTCGGTTTTTTGTAAAAGAGTTTTTTATATTGTAGCATTTAGGTACTTGAGTATTGTCTTCATATGAGTGAGTGGTTATCAATCTATCTTCTACATAAATAAAAATGTAATGCTGTACGATGGTAATCCATTTTTTGTTTTAGAATGTACTTAATAGTCTGAATTGGGTTTCTATGGAAAAAAAAATCTTTTTAAATTCGAGTTTTTTAAATTTAAAATTTAGATTTTTTAAATTCGGGAACATCTGAACGGCCCGTTTTCTATGGATTTTTTGTATGAAGTATTGAAATTGGATAGGACAACATCTGTCGGGTCAGCAAATATTTAATAATATTTTATTATGGTGTTGAGCTTTCGACATTGATCATTGACAAATGGTACCTAAGTATTTCTTTCTATTGAAATGACTTTAACTGATCACCATTATATTGGTGATCGTTACAGTTTCTCGTCCTGAAAGAAAGCATAATTTTGTCGTCCACTGTCTGAGTTTAAAAATGAAGTTTGTCGCTTAATATTGGCCACAGTTTTGAGATATTTCACGAATCTAATAATATACAAGAAAACCCAGTAGCAAAGTTAGTATAACGCGATGCACTCCTTTTGTTATTATTGCGAATAAATTGTTTTCATCTCATTGTAGGTCAGCGAGCGTTTAATTTAATTAGCTTTAGGCTCCAGCTAGATGCTACGATTATTTTGTCGCAAGACTGTTTTCGAATTTTGTTATTGTGAAAGAATTTGAATCATGATTTACAGTGACTATTGTGTCAGTTTTATGACTATGAGATGTTGTGTTATAGTTTACTATAATTATCAGCCTGCAAGGAAATATCCTTTTCTCGAACAGATATAATATGTGGAATAGGGATTGAATTGATAATAATAGTAGCCTTGCTGTTTGTTAACAAGTTTAAAGCTCTAAGTACTGCGGGGTAATTGCGTAATACATAAAATGGCAATAGATCGGAATGCCCTACATTTTGACAGCTATTGTGTTTCAAAGATTTAATAAAAAAATTTGTTCAACAACGTAACCGTCGTAATAAATCGTGTGTTACGCCTGTAGCAACATTTTGTTAAGATTGAAAACATTACAGGATGGCTTTAAATCCACTAACTATCGAAAAGAAACAATTAACACACAGGTAAAATCAAATTTTGCCAAGTCACTTAAAAAATACTGAGCGTAGGTAACGATATAATAAATTAACTTTTAATCAAATAAATACATTGCCATAAAATCGCAGCGTCTGGTCGCAAGTTTGTATGTAACTTAACGTGTTTACTCAAATTAAAGCGAATTCTTTATGGATTTATGGCGCGCTAAAACTGATTCCCTGTACTATGCACTAGATTTACATGAAGGTGAGCAGAACTGTAGGTGGGAATGAAATAATCTGACTGAGTTTTAACTACTGAATTATTGTGAAACATTTATTTAGGACGACCTTTTCATAAAGGAGACTGGGTGAATTTGTATTGAATGTAGTCTATGGACCAATGGCGATATTTGTGTAGGGATACCTCAACTATACTCTGGTGCAAAGGGGCATTAATATCTGACACGGTAATTTTGAGAAAAATAAACTTTTTCCAAATACAATGGTGGTTATTCAGACAGTTAGTAAGGGTCTTTAAATTTTGCGAAAAACTGAACGTCATTCGGAAACAATTTGGCATATTTAATCGGTGATAACGGACCTAAGCTGATGAGCAGTGAGTGGGCCGTACTTCACCTCGTGGTATTTTTTATAATAGGTACTTGTTTTTTTTTTTATATTTCTTGAAATTGGTTCAGAAACACTTTTACCCGTCAAGAGTAAATTTGGTTTGAAAGCTCAGAAGGAGTTCAGTATTTTCTGAGATGAAAGACTGAAACAAACTCAGACCTCACAGTCTTTTAAAGTTTAAACATAAAGGCTCCTACAAACAGGCGCGACACGCGATATAAAGCCTCCTGCAAACAGGCGCGACGCGCGACACTAATCGTGCGCGACACAAAGGCACCGCTCGTTGCGCGACTTGCGGTGCCTTTGTGTTGCGTGTCGCGTCGCGTCTGTGTGTACAAGCCTTAATCGCGCGCGACACAAAGGCATCGCTCGTTGCGCGACTTGCAGTGCCTTTGTGTCGCGCCTGTTTGAAGAAGCCTTAATCTTGAAGAGATGACGAGAGGACCATGTAGATTAGTGTCTGAAATGGTCTTTTGAGGCTTTCCTCAAAAGACCATTTGGGTCTTTACATACAGTTAAGTGGACTTGCTCAGTCAGTGAACGCATTTGTCAGTTATCGACGACTCGACAGGCACTTGCTTATCGTTCATAATATATTTTACATTTGTTAGTAGAACGATGTATCGATGGACGCCCTCAGATTGAAAAGCAATGTCAAACGTTTACAGGAAAACCATATTACGTAGATAATCATTTTCAAATACCCTCATTATAATGATAATAATAAAGCCGTTTATTTCCAAAAAAACACAATATAAACACACATACACACACACCCTCACACACACACACACACCACACACTTTTCATAACATTTATTGTTATAAATCATTCATTCCTTCATGCAGTAAGAGAATCCACATGGGTTTATTTTGTTTTTATTTTAAAAGTAAGCTTGTATTACATAATAAAGTTACTAATTTAAAAATATCTACCTTTTTAATTATCTACCTTTGAATTCATTTATACATTTTTATTTCATTTAATATTATTATTCATTTAGCGGTACATTATTTTGAAAATTATAATAAACTAACTGCGCCCCGCGGTTTCACCCGCATAAGTGTCGATAAAGATAAGATAAAGATAATTTTATTTTGCAAATATGGGTAAGATATAACGATGACAAAAAAAAAACATAATAGTACAGCCATATTTTACCACGTAGGCATGCAAAAGATCCCGTGGGAATATCGGGATGAAAAGTATCCTTTAATGTGTTAATCCTGGTTATAAACTGTCTGTGTATCAAATTTCATCCAAATCCGGTCAGACATTTGCGCATGAAGAAGTAACAACATAAAAACACACAAAAACTTTTGACTTTATAATATTAGTGTGATAACAATTGATTTAATCAAAATAGTTTCCTTATTAGTTTAAGTTTTGGTAAATAGCAAAAAAATTGATTTCATTACATAATAATTATAATAAAACAATTCTAATCTAATTACCTAAAAAAATCTAATTACCTATGGTAAATACAATTTAATTCAAATACATACTAATTAAAGTACCTACTAAAGATTACCTACATTGGATTCTCAGTTTTTGGGTAACCACGATTGGCCAAAGAACATCTCCATGCATTTCGATTAGATTATAATTTGTGTTATTGTTAGTTTCAATGTAATGCACTCATTAGTCCCGGCTAATTTAGCAACGGACTGTATTTTTTTTACTAACAAACAAGTTAATGTTATTTGAACAGAACTCAATGAGAAACGAAGACGAGTTCTCAATATTTTTTGTGTATATTTTTGTGGGTTTATGTGTTACAATTTATACGCTGTGTGGACCCTGAACAGAGTTCTAAGACTCCTGCTTCGGTAAGTTATAAAAGAGATATCGTTGTTTTCTTGTTTTCTTTTCAGTTGTGACGTGACAGTGTAGGTGGGATATTTGTGTGAATAATTAAGGCGAAAGCGTCAGCCCAGGGCAGCATCGTACCTATTTGTTATCTTAGCTGGCGGAACGAACACTCTCACCTCAACAATGTTTCAGGGTCCTTTCAAGACTTCGATCATCAGCATCAAGGACTGCAGTAACCCTAGCAAGCCTTACGTGAAGAATCCTCCGGTAGTCTTTCTACCTATTACTCACAACAGCACGTTGAGTGGAAACATTACCTTTGTGAAGGATACGAAGAATATGAAGGTGTGTTTAATTATTTATTACTAGAAATAAAGAAAGAATAAAGAAGAAGAAATAAAGTTTATTTGGACACAGTTCGTGAAACACAAAATTAATAAAATAAAAATAATGTTTCAAACAACAATAGTGTGTCTCACGGCTGCGCCAAAAAGGTTCGTTTCAGCATTAATGCTAGACAGATGCTGTCTGACGCTGGTTTTCTAATCAACCTTTAGGGAAAAGTTACGGGGAATAAGTATACACAGCTGCAACATACCTAATAAATTTATACTTATAAATAAATAAACTAGTAATAAAATATATATCACTACAAAAAAAAAGGACACAACAAAGTCTCAGCAAAATCTGTTCTTTGCGATCAACTAGATTGATCCGTGCACGGGGAACTCAAAGCGTCAGCAATACTGTACTTTCCCATTACTGAAAGAATTTTCGGAATCGGATCAATAGTTCCAAAGAATACCACCTACATAAAAACTCACAAATTTTACATGTTTATCATAATATATTATAGTATAGATGTCAATGATGGTCCTATACTCAAAAGCAATTGAATCTCGTGGCCCTATACAAGGTGACATTCTATCAGCGATAAATAAGATAGACAATTCAAAAATAATGACACTTTCATAAGCAACCAAAAAGGTTGTCGTTGTAGACTAAGAGCTGATTTTTCAATCGACAGATAATTTTTATTCGTGGAATAAAATTGACGTCTGATAGTTTTTGTATGGAAGAACTGTCAAAAATTCAAAATTATTCCTTGGATAAAATTATCTGGCTTTGGAAGAGTTAGCCCTTTGTTCGCGTGCATGTCAGAAAATAAACTGGACTGCATAGGGTTTCGTTTTATTGCGCTGAACCCTAATTCTTTACGTCTTTTTTGTTTAAAAGGGCCCGATTTTGACGGAACTTTCACTATCAGCTATAGATTCCAGTGACTACTGTCAAAATTGATCCAGCCGTTTCGGAGATTAGTCGGAACAAATAGACAGATAGACAAAAATTGTTTTTTTGTTCTAAGTACCGTATATACTTATTTAGAGTGTGTATTTAGTAAAAAGCTGTTATTTTGAAATTACAAACAGACACTTCAATTTTAATTATTTGTATGTCATCATCTGCCTAGTCTTTTCCAAACTACTTATGTTGGGGTCGGCTTCTAGTCTAACCGGTTGCAGCTGAATCCCAGTATTTTATATAGAGCGACTGCCTACCTGATCTCCACAACCCAGTTACTGGATAATACGATACCCCTTAGTAAGACTGTTTGGCAGATATTCGGGATTCTGACTGCCCGTAACTACTGTTAAAAATCCACGAATGACAGCCGAGTCCAACGGCTTAACGGAAAATGGTAATTATGAACATTATTTTTCAGATCAGACTCAGAGGTTTCATACTACACAATGGTAAATGGGAGTCTTTCTATCGATTAAACAATCTGGACTGCCACGGCATGGTGCTGCACCTCATGTGTGTAACCATGAACATCAAGTATGACAGAAATAACTGCCTCTACTTCAAGGTCAGATTTAGTAACATCTACATGTTTATGATGTCACTCTTGTGTCCGCGAAGACTACTTGGCCGTGCAGTAGTGTCTTCTAAACACCTATGACAGTAGCTTGAATAGATAATCCGAGAATACATGTAGTAGGCAGACCTTGTCGTGGGACCATTGATATTAACGGATTTTTTTGATTTTGACTTGAAAGAGCATGGCAGTTGAGAACGTGTCATGCTCACTTTAATGTCTCATCGATGGTGGCGCGTGTGTTGGATCATTCGGTTCCCTACAAAATGGTTGAGCTGGATGGTGTTGATCCACGCGTCATGTTCGTGAACGGGCTCCGCCGGTTGAGACTGGTCATCTCTTAACTGCCAAGGCTTATTTTTAATCTTATATTTTGAATTGTTACTTAATTTTTTGTCTTTTTTTACATTGTTGTCACATATAGAAGCAACAAGAATAATGTACCCAGGATTTTGTAATATCTTGATTTAATAGTGACCATGGAGTTTCTTGCTAGTTCTTCTCTATAGAGATCTACGTTTTGGAATGGGCAACTAGCTTCAACTTTCTGACTAACTGACAGACTATTTAAGTATGGCAATTCAAAAGTGCCTGTACAAGGTTTAATTGAAATAAATGCTTTGAGTTTGAGTTTAACAAGCTGCTCCAAGGCAATGTCTGCGTTTGAGCAGCTGAAAAAATACCATAGTGTTTGTAGATCTCGCATATTTGTAGCTGGATGAAAAGAAAAATACAGAAGGCAATATTGTAACCAAGGTCACTGGTACAGATCATAAAATTATAAAAAGATTTATCGTTAAAGGGAACCGCCAAAAAAGTAAAGAGTTGCAACAAGTAACTAAGGGCAAATAAGTCTCTTTGCTAAGAATAAACAAAGTAATTTTTGCGATGTCAATTTTTGGTTTCAAGAATTTATTTCTCTGAAAGAATTTTACAATATTCTAATCAATATTTTAAGAATCTTATTAGTTAATAAAGGTCCAGACGCCAGCAAATCAAGCTACTACAACCTGTCAAATTTCTTCAACAGATTTTCAACTTTATCGCTACAGTATAAGGTTCAAGATAGATTGGGAAAATATGACAGTTTCGGGTAGCTTGATGTCCTGGCGTCTGTACAACATCGGGAAGAATGACTATTTAAATTAGTTATATCCAATATCACTTACAATTATAAATTAATATATGCGATGTCAATTTCTCCCATTCCCACTTTACAATAATTGTTAGCAGTAAGCACAAGTGAAGGTGTATATACTGACTAAAATTTTCTTTCAGGGATCTTACTCCTTCAAAAACTTGGACGTGAATCAATTACTGCATTTATGGATTTCTAAAGTGAAGTATGGTCACATCCTGTGGCAATCAGAAACATATACACAAGCTGGAACGTACAACTGCAAGGAGTTTGACACTATGACTGAACCTGCTTAGATGACACAATTATCATCACAATCCCCTTACTTTTATCTCAATTTATCTGCATAGCATACCTTCTGTTTCCATTCAGCTCTAATAACCGTCGTATCAGTTCTCACCTGAGCCACGTGGTCCAGTGGTAACGGCCCCGACTTACGAGTTTTAGGTCACGGGTTCAAACCCAGCCAGGCTTTACTTTGTTCAAATAATTGCATCACCACTGCTCTCAAAACGGTGAAGAAAAACATTGGGAGGAAACCGGCACGTCCTAGAACCAAAAATTCGAAGACATGTGAAACCTACCAACCAACTGGACCCGCCTGGTAGATTATAGCCCATTCCCTCTCGAAAGGAGGAGGCCTGTGTCCCAAAAGTGGCAACGTCATAGGCTGCTCATGCTGTTCTCACCTCCTTTCTAGCTCTAGCATCTTCCTCACACGATCGTTTCTTTGGTCATTCTCTACTCTAAAAACATTCGTCACGTCATGTCCTTCCTCCCATGAACTTGTTTAGATGTAATCAATAAATTGTGACCTGGTTTAGATGTAATCAGTTGAAAATTTGTAATATACCTAAGTTAGATTATAATTGTTTTTTGTCTATTTAAAGCCTCGTCATTTGCCTCATTTGCTCTAGTAACTAGATATTAGCTGAACAGGCACCCAATAAAAGTTAATGTGATTTTAACAGGCTAAATTCTATGTCCGACGGTCATGGATTTTTCAAATTTTCTCTTTATTTTTTTCTGTTTTTGTCATATAATTCGTTACCATCATGCTGTTCTGGAACTCAACCGATATCAACTTCTGTATTTTTTTTTGTTTTTAATAAAGTTTTTTTATAATTTAGAAGACGCTTGTGAATTGGTAATCGCTGGAAGCCATGATTTTTAGAGTTCCATACCTCAAAAGCAAAAACGGAACCCTTATAGATGATCACTTTGTTGTCTGTCTGTCAAGACCCTTTATCTCAGGAACTTGTGGAGGTATCGGGTTGAAATTAAAACCATATACTGAAGTCTGCAATCCCTTGAAGCTGTGAAAAATCAAACATCTAAGTTAACGGAAAAAAAAGATACGGCCGTTTATGCCGCAAAACATATATTTCGACACTCTCAAGGGAATCAAAATGTATAGGGTACTTACTTCCCGTAGACCTAGAATCATGAAATTTGGCAAGAAGCAATGTCATGTAGCAAAAGTAAAGGAAAATACGAAAACCGTAAATTTGTAGTTACATTTAAAAAAATCCCGTGTAAACAATTTACATATGTCTAAACGATACTCACAAGTCACAGTATTTAGCTAGATTTACTGCAAAGAGACTTTAACCCTTTAGTTTGTGTCGACATTCCTTCTCAGGTAGGACATGTCGACTCCATCTAGCATATCTTCTATAATATGACATGTGAAAGTGATTGAGTTATCCTATTTACTGTAACCTTATGTGTAATTACAGCTTTGATCCGATTGAGGTCAAAACGCTCGGGTCAAGGGGCCCGAGTGCGCGTCTCCTTTTTGAGGAAATTTCTCGTCGGTTGATCGACACTTCACGTGACCAGAGGGCTGGGTCGTTCTTTGTCCAAAGAATTAGCATTGTCTTTTAACGTGGCAATGCTGCCAGTCTTTTGGGCACGTTTCCGAATGATAGCGAAGCGGTCGAGTACTTCGAATATCCCTTTGTTTTTGTATTTATTTATACACTTAGTTAGTCTTATAATTTAGTACCTAGTGTAAATAATTAGTTAAGAGATTATAAAAATTTACAGAATAAATAATTTCATTTCAAATAAATGCAAATAAAACTCTGCTTTATTAAAACTTTTTTTCAGATGAATCTCAAATGCTTTGCCTGGCGTAATAGCAAATGGCGCCAAATCCATAGCTTTAACAACCTGAACTGTCACGATACAATGCTACACTTCAGCTATGTAGCTATCGGGTTCAAGTATGACAAAAATACCTGCACATTTAAGAAGGTAAGGTTAAGCTTAAATTACCACTATAATTAAATCGGTCCATCGAAGGCTTTAGTTGGAAAAGTGTGCTTAAAATCAAAATCATAAAATCATTTATTCAAACTAGGCTGAGCTGACAATCAACACTTTCTCAACGTCAAATTTACATAAGACACTCCCCCAAAACGCATGCCCTTCAGTTCCTAGTGCTTTACCTGGGAAGAAGTGGCGAAACAAACTCCCCAGCAGCACATCAGTCTGTTTAGTTAGAACAACTTAATTGTGTACAATAGTAAGTAAGTAACGTTACGAAAGATTCAATGAAATTATTTACCATTTGACAGCGAGCACACGTCAATATACCAGCAAAAACATTGACATATACTCAAACTGAAATAAATCATAAAAACGTAGACAGAACTTAATACAATAAAAAGTATCTGTTTACATATGCAATGCTGCATTATGTTCATATAGCTGTTACTTAAAGTCACAATGATAAACTAGGACCTTTAAAGTAAAATAAATAAACAGTAATAAAACCATGGTCAGCAACAAGTGGGGCCGTCTTAACCATATTGGGCGCCGGGGTGCGAGAATCAGCCTGCGGCCCCCTTACAACAATAGTTATCATCTATTTAGCTCATTAACTCCGAACTGACTAACAACTGGCAACTGGTAGTAAAAAGAGGCTTGCACATCGCAAGTCGAAAAGCAAGTATGCCTGAATCTGTTGTTCCCTGCATTTTGACGAGTTATACAAACATAAATGTAGGGAACAGCTGATTTTTTATCGCGATTTCAGGTTTGGTCCCATAGTAAAAGTTGTACATAATGATGAGTACAATGACCTCTTAAGAGGTTGTTGATGTATCACCAATAACCTTGTATATATATTTATATTTTTTTATTTAGTCACATGAGAACGCGGGAAAAAATGACAGCGAACGCCAAACACAAAAGTAATAACGCGCGTTCGAGAATGACAGCGAAATAAACGATGACAGCTAGTACAGGGCTGAGTCGCAATACTGTATAGATAATTATACCGTGGCCAAACCATATAAACCATATTACGTAGATAATCATTTTCTAATACCCTCATTAGTGTCGGCTAATTTGCAACGAACTGTGTTTTTTTTACTAACAAACAAGTTAATGTTATTTTAACGAAACTCGGTAAGGAACGAAGATGAGCCCTCAATGTTTTGTGTGCATATTTTTGTGGGTTTATGCTTTACAATTTATATGCTGTGTGGACCCTAAACAGAGTTCTAAGACTCCTGCTTCGGTAAGTTATAAAAGAGATATTGTTTTTTTCTTGTTTTCTTTTCAGTTGTGACGTGACAGTGTAGGTGGGGTGTCTGTGTGAATAATTAAGGCGAAAGCGTCAGGGTAGCCCAGGGCAGCGTCAGGGCAGTAGCGGTGATGCGAATCCCGCAGCCCCGGCCATAGGCAGAGGTGGAACGCTGCGGTGGTTTTAGCCGGTAAGAGTCCGGCATGCCCCATAGTGTTGTAAAAGAACTGAGTTTTTATAATCCTAATATTGAGACTCGAGTCTTTTTTTGAAGACTCAAGTTATAAAAGAATAAGTTAAAAGTTCAAGCCTCTCTGAGTTTTTAGTCTTCTTAAAATAGACTCCAGTCTTGCCAACGAGAAATCGAGACTGAGACTTTTAAAACAGCTCACTCTTTACAAAAAGAACTCGAGACTAAGTCCTTTAAATAAAAACTTAGGTTTCCTAAAAAGAACTAGCAACTGAGTCCTTTTCAAAAAGAGCTCAGTCTTACGAAAAGAACTCGCGATTGACCGTTAATAATGTGACTATGATTTACATGTCTTTTTTAGCCATATTTATTGTTTATTCGAACTTAATAAGTGACTATGACTGCAATCCTCTACTTAAACAATTCAAATACTTCATAATATGCGAGTATTTTTGATTGGGCTGCAGTCCTCTACTTTATAGTTCACGCCTCAAGGAACTCAAAGGCTTTATGACACGAGTCTTTTTGATTGGACGGCAGTCCTGCTGTATAATTCACGACTCCTAAGACTTGAAAAAACTTAAAGGACTCAAAGGGTTCAAAGGACTGAAAAAAACGAAAGGACTTAGAATAAATCTAACGACTCAAGAAATTTAGGACTGAAAGAACTGAAAAGACTCAAAAGAACTCAAGACTCCTGAGTCTTGAGTTCTTTTGAGTCTTTTCAGTTCTTTCAGTCCTAAATTTCTATTTGCAGAACTCACGACTAATTAGTCTTCCGAGTCCTGACTCGGAAGACTAATTAGTCGTGAGTTCTGCAAAAAGAACTCATAGCCGCAAAATGAGGACTAAAAGACACGGCTCTTTTATAACACTAATGCCCCACGAAGGAGGAAGTCCATGAGGATTTCCACTGCGCACCAAAAAAAGGGCAGCCCGTGAAATACAAATTTTCTTACGTTTTTCGCAAATTTGCGGGTGATATCTATCAGGTTGTATGTTGATCTAAATATGATTCGCGGCCGTAACAAATATTTATTTATAGAATTATAATCATCAATACATCTCTCTAAGTTCATATTATCCTATTGAATGACTATTTCATGAAATCATGACATTTGAGGCCAACTTAAGGAGTTGTGTTGCTGATTCTAATAATTATAATTCTGTAAAGCAATATGTATTGCGGTCACGAATCATATTTTAATCAATATACAACCTCACACTGACCTACATACTCGTACAGCTTGCAAAAAATATAAGTAAATTTGAATTTCGCGGGCTACTTAACGCATCTCCCAGGAATCCCTTAATAAAGGAAAGGGTAATATTTTTGCTCAAATTGTACCAACAACGTTTCGTTTGTCTCCAAAGGGTTAGCCAGTAAGTACACTCTACAGTACACCTACACCTGGCTAATTACTTTCAGCCATGTAATAGACGGAGAGCCTATTGCAACTAATCGGATCATCAGAATGCTACTGTGAAGCTCTATTAGAAAAGTCGAAAGTCAAAGTCAAATCATTTATTTCAAATAGGCACATTAAAGGCACTTTTGAACGTCAAAACTTACAGTAAAATTGAATTGATTCTAGTCGCCCCTTCCAAAAGGTAGTTTTCGTATGGAGAAGAATGGGCAAGAACCTCCACCGTTACTCTTTTAAAATGTTTTACAAGGTTTTGTATACATATTATAATTATATGTAAAGACGATGCACCTAGAATAAAAGAAGTCTACCCCAAAAAAAAAAAGAATTAAAAATGAAGCAATTACAGGTAAATCAATTATGTGATAGATACATGGTGATCACATATTTACAAATTATTTACAAATATTGTAAAAGTAGATGATTTTTCTAGAATTTTAACAAGTGTGTGAGTTACTGTAGTCACAGATTGTAAAAATCGATGTCATGAAAATTTAAAAAATATAAATTAAATTAGGAACCTGTTGGATTTTGTCTAGACTCTAGATTGTCCTATGGAGCAGGATCAGCATGTTTCCAAGCATTCTTATCTTAGATATAATCCTCTAATTTGTAATATCCTTGTTTACATGGTGTAGTTTTAATATAAGTTTTAAATTTTCTTTCATTTCTTTCATTTAAAATATGTCAAACGGTATTTTGTTGTAGCATTTAACACAGTACCCCATAAAAGATGTATGTATGTACTTTAAATAATCATAAAAAATAATATAAAAAAGGTTGATCTTATTTATCTTTATTTCTGGTATTAAAATTATGTCTATCACTTATTTTATTAAAAAGATGTTGCTTTTTCTTACATACATAATATTTTCATAAATGAATTGGCAAGGTACCGTCATGATATTAACCTTTTTAAATAGTTCCCTAAGAGATTCGCGGCGACGTAGATTATAAATGGCTCTAACAGCTCCCTTTTGTAAAATGAAAATGGATTCAATGTCAGCAGCCCGACTCCATAGTAAAATGCCATATGACATAATACTGTGGAAGTAACTAAAATAGACCAAACGCGCGGTTTCTACATCTGTTAACTGTCTTATCTTTCTAACAACATAAGCGGCCGAGCTTAGCCGCCCCGCAATAGATGTTATAATATGAGGTTCCCATTGTAATTTCTCGTCTAGCATGATTCCTAGGAAAACTGTCTGATTAATAAATTCTAATTTTTAGCCATTAAATATGAGTTCACATTCGCTACTTCTAACATTCGGTAATTTAAATCTAAAGCATTTTTTTCAAATAAGTACTAAATTATTTACCGTAAACCAATCTTGGCCCTGAACAATAGAGTTATTCACGTCGTCAAGATTTTGTGACCGTCGGTCTATTTTAAAGATCAATGATGTGTGTATGATCTTAGCAAATCAAGTGCTGTTTTTCTAATTCCATAGTGCTCCTGTTTCATCAGAAGTGTCTCATGGTTTGCGCAATCGAACGCCTTAGAGAGATCGCAAATGATTCCAATAGCATCTTGTGCTTCTTCCCAGGCGTTAAAAATGTTCTTTATTAGGGTAACACCGGCGTCAGTAGTGCAACGCCCTTTGGTGAAACTGTACTGGTGTTCATTAAGATGGAATTTTTATTAAAGTGATGTAACAGGGAGACAAATAAATCAACATAAATATAATATAATAAATATTATATGAAAGTCAAAATGGTCTTAGCTGGCGGATCGAGATTCTACACAAACACTCACCTCAACAATGTTTCAGGGCCCCTACAAGAATTCGATCATCAGCATCAAGGAGTGCAGTAACCCTAGCAAGGCTTACGTGAAGAATTCTCCGGTAGTCTTTTTAGCTATTCATACTCACAACAACACGTTGAGTGGAAACATTACATTCCTGAAGGATACGAGGAATATGAAGGTAAAGATTATATATATAATTTTGTCTCGACCAAATGGTGATGATGCGGAGAGTCTGTTTAGGTTCATAATCCGTAGCAGTGTGTATTGAGGAAATGATGGTATCGTCATACGCATTGCGATTATAAAAGTCAGTAATCCAGAGGGCCAAGACAAACTGGTGTTCTATCAGCGATAACTATGATAGAAAATTCATAAATTTTGTGACTGTTATTTAGCTTTCGAAAAGTTTATGTCAATCTTCTTGAAAGTCGTTGTAGAAGCGCTTTGAAAGTAATTGCCACTTGTAGGGGCCCTTGGGTAGGCATATCTCGGGAATTGTAAATAATAACTTACAGTATTCAGGCGTAAGTGTAGCACATTGAGTTTCAGAAAGAGACTGTCAAACAGAAATGAGTGATGAAGACGACGCTCTTTATCAGATCTCCTTTACTATTATTTATAACTAGCTGCGCTCGCGTTTGTTCGCGTGCATGTCTGAATACAAATTGGATTTCAAGGGGTTTCTAATTATTTTCTTCTTTTTTGTCTAAAAGGGCTGGACCGATTTTAATGGAACTTTCACTATCAGCTATCTTCCAGTGAAACTTTTATCAAAATAGGTCCAGGCCGGTTCGGAGTTTAGTCAGAACAATTATACAAACAAAAATTGTTTTTTTGCTATAAGTACCGTATATACTTTCATATATGCATTTAGTAAAAATCTGTTATTTTGACATTACAAACATACACTTCAATTTTAGTTATTTTTATGTATGAATGTGTATACACAAGATGTGCAATGTTAACTGGCCGTCTACAGTAAGCTTGTAATATTGCTATAATATTAGATATGATTATATTAAACGGTCTTAAAATAGTTGCAAGCAACGGTAGACGAATGAAAGACATTAGGACCTAGACAAGTGGCAATCGATTTCAAAGCGCTTCGGTTTTCTACAACAACTTTCAACAGTACCCCAATTGCGTAAAACACTATCAATCTCAATCTGAATCCTTTTGAAGGATGTTGCTAATCCATCGCTTCATATGTTTGAAAGGTTTGTCTGCTCAACAACGTAAATAACGCAATGAATGTTGTTGAACTGTGAAAGTTAAACGCATTGCTACTGATAGTGTGTCACGCAATTACCCCACAGGAATGGTAGGATTGTCGACAGCTTGTGTCAATTTTGACATTCCATTTGACCATCATGGTGATCGCTGATAGAATGTACAGACGCCAGCATATTAAGCTACTACTATATTTCGAATTTCTTAAATACATTTTAAATTTTATGGCTAAAGCATAAGGTTCAACGTTGATTGAGAAATTTTGTCAGTTTCGGGTAGCTTGATGTGCTGGCGTCTGTACCTATTGTACCAAAAATTTACATACTATAGATGACAGAAACTGTACTTTTGTTAGAACTTATGAACATTATTTTTCAGGTCAGACTCAGAGGTTTCATACTAAATGACGGTAAATGGGAGACTTTCTACCTAATGAACAACGTGGACTGCCACGGTATGATGCTGCACCTCGTGTGTGTAACCATGAACATCAAATACGACAGTAAGAACTGCCTCTACTCAAAGGTAAGGGAGAAAAAGATCGATTTGAGTGAGACGTCACTAATTTGGTTCCTCAAAGACTTCTCGTTGATGCACATGTCGTTAAAATATAGTGAACTTATAACTGGGTAACTATCAACAACTGAGTGAAATAATCTCCTTCCGCTCTAGTACTGTTACTTACTCCGAACTTAAATAAACTTAACTATTTAATGCATCTCAGTTGAACGTGTTTCTCTATATTGACTGAACCTACCAACCTTCATGACAAATCAGTGTACGAAGTTAACTACTACAACCCGTACAAATACGTGTACTATATAATGGCATGGTCCCAAGACAATGTCTGTCTGGGAGCAGCTGTACAAAATAACTATAGTGTTTGTAGATCTCGGATATTTATAGCTGAATAGAAAGAAAAACAGTGAACGCATAACTGGAACCAAGGACACTGATACATATATATCAATAATATAAGAAAAAGATAGTTAAAATGAACCAACAATAAGAAAAGAGTTGTACAAGTAACTATGGGCACTAAGACTATTTCTGTTTGCGTGCTATCTCCCAGTAACTTTTGCGATGTTAATTTTCCTCTCCCACATTAATTGTTAGCATCAAGCACCAGTGAAAGTGTATATTGACAAAAATTATCTTTCAGGGATCTTACTCCTTTGAAAACTTGGACGTGGATCGAATGCTGCATTTTTGTGTTACTAAACTGAAATATGGGCATGTCCTATGGCGTAACGAACTATATACACAAGCTGGAATGTACAGCTGCAAGGAGTTTTACACTACGACTGAACCTGCTTAGATTATATATATATATCATCATCATCCTGCTCCGCTTATCTCAATTCATTTAGAGTCTGCATAGCATACCTTCTTCTTCCGCTCATCTCTATTTACCGTCATCTCTGTTCACACCTGAACAGTGGTATCCCAATGGTAACTGCCCCGACTTACATGTTGTACAGTTACATGTGCTACAGGCAGGTGTTTTACTTTATGTAAAGAATGTCATCACCACTGCTCTCAAAACGGTGAAGGAAAACATTGTGAGGAAACCGGCATGTCCTAGAACGAATAATGTGACATCTACCAACCCATTGAGCCCGCGCGCTCGCAGAGAGGAGGCGGATTAAGCTGTTCTCACCTACTTTCTAGCAAATCAAATCAATTTATTTGTGAAACATAGGATAGATAATAGATGGACCTTAAGAACTAAATAGTGCGCAAATATTTTTAGAGGAAGCATGCGTAGTCAATTATCAATTATTAAAGAAAAAGAAAAAAAAATAACATAATGAATTAAATAGTTGGTTTACAGTGAATTTCAATATTAATTAACATTATCATTTAAAAAGTCTTCAATTTTATAATAACATTTGTCAATTAGCAATAAAGTGAGCGCTTTTTTAAACTTTACTAGAGGCATATTTTTAATATTGTCTGATATTTTATTATAGATCTTTGGCGCAATACCAAAAAAACTCTTTTGCATTAAAGATGTCTTGCATTTAGCTCTAGCATCTTCCTCACACGATCGTTTCTTTGGTTATTCTCTACTCTAAAAACATTCCTAACGTCATGTCCTTCCTCCCATATACTTGTTTAGATGTAATCAATAAATTGTAATGTATCTAAGTTAAATTGTTATTGTTTTTAGGGTTCCGTACCTCAAAAGGTATAAACGGAACCCTCGTAAGATCACTTTGTTGTCCGTCTGTCTGTTTTTCTGTCAAATCCCTTCATTTCGGAAGCGCGTGAAGGTATCGAGTTGGAATTAAATCCATATACTCAGGTCTACAATCCCTTGAAGCTGAGAAAAAAATCAAACTTCCAAGTTAACGTAAAAAAAGATAGGGCCGCTTATACCTAAGCGGCCTTTTTTGATTCCCTTGGGAGTGGCGAAATATATTTCGCAATTCTCAAGTGAATCACAATTTATAGGGTATTTCCCGTTGACATAGAATCATGAAATCTGGCAAGAAGCAAGGTCATATAGCACAAATTAAGGGAAAAATCCGAAAACCGTAAATTTGTAGTAACATAAAAAAAATCACGTGATAAACTATTTACATACCTAGTTTTTACGGAACCCTCGGTGCGCGAGTCCGACTCTTTTGTCTATTTAAGGGGGAAGCGCTAAGATAGCCCGCGAAATTCAAATTTTCTTATGTTTTTTGCAATTTGCTGGTCAGTATTAAGTTGTACGTTGTTTAATATATGAATCGCGGCCGTAAGAAATATGTGTTCACAGAATTATAATCATTAAAGTCATCACCACAACTTTCTAAGACCACGTAAGTCCAAAGAATGATGATTTCATGAAACAGTTATTCTTGGGCCTTACGTGGTCTTAGAGAGTTAATAGTTAGAGTAATCAACGTAGAACTTAATACTGACCAGCAAATTCCAAAAAACCAAAAAAAAATTTAATTTCGCGGGCTACCCTGGCGCTTTCGCCTTAAAGCCTGGTCACGGTAATGGTAATTCGTTATTTGCCTTATTTGCTATAGTAGGTGCTTAGATATAAGCTAAAAAGGTACCCAACAAAAGTTAATGTGATTTTAACTGTATGCAAATTTTTCTATCGACAGATAATATTTATTCGTCGAATAAAATTGAAGTCTAACAGATTTTGTGTGGAAAAACTGTCAAAAATTCAAAATTATTCCTTTGATAAAACTATCTGGCGTCATGGTCATTCAATGTTTCTTTTAAATTTTCTGTTTTTATCATATTTGTTGCAATATGCTGTTCTGGAACTCGACCGAAACCTACTTTTGTAAGTTGCTTTTTGTTTTACAAAGTTTTCATAATTTAAAATTACGCTTGTGAATAATTGGTAATCGCTGGAAGCCATTATTTTTCAATTATACAATGTGGAGACAACAATACGACAATTAATGAAAACACTAGCAATACTTATGCCTAAGATTATTTTGGAACTATCAAATAATTCGAAATAAAAAAGTATAATTTTTTTATCTAAATCGTAGTGAAGGGCCCGTGGCTAAATAATAACAGCCGCACAAGTTAATCGATCAGGTTTAGCTACGCTTGCCGCGGTTGGTCTGTGGATGGGTGACCAATGCTGCCAGTCTTTTGGGCAAGTTTCCTGTTGACGGCGATGCAGATGAATTTTTTGATGCCCTTTGATTATTTCCCCTTCTTTTTTTATTCTCGTACTTATTATTATTATTATTTTTATAATGTTACCGTTTAAAATTATGATTCCTCGAATAAAAACTTAGTAAGTAATTAACATTAAAAACTTAAAACATTAAATTAAATTATTTACCATATGGCGAGAACTCTGTCAAACAAACAACTCGTTTTTAGTTGCTAGCTCTATGCGCTTCTCGCTTGCGACAGGTGTCTACCTTGTTTTGTCTTTTTGCAGGGTTTTTGCAACTACCAGAATCTGGACATTAATAAGCTGCAGCATATTTGGTTCTAAACCATGCCATACGGACGCCTGCTCTGGCGGTCAGAAGCATTCTACAAGGATGGAATGGTCATCTGCAAGGAATTTGACACTATCACTGAACCTGCTGATTGAATTATATGGAAATATTTGAAAGGTGTTTTTTTTTTCGTTTTTATGCCTATATGTATGTGGCAACGCATGAAGACATTGCGGCGGTTGAGACGATAATGGCGGGACGAACTTGACTCCTATCAAACGGACTAGTACTGGCAAAAGACAGAATGGTGTGGAAAGGGGAGAGAAAGGCTTTTGGCCCACAGGAGGACAATATAATCAGAGATTCAACGGTGCATTCATCAAAAAAATCGACACGTACGCCCACGGGTTTTCTATCAATATACGTTTTGGCAGGATAAAAATTATTAAAGAAAAAAAAAAATTATGTAATACATACAAGAAAATTGGCAACTGAATACCTTGTAAGGTAATCGTCACTGTAGTTCTAGAATTTTCTAGCAATTATATTCGTTTTGTGCAAGAAAAAAAGTACAATTTTTTTATTGCAATTTGGGCCAGATATTTACCTCGGTGATCGGGTGAGGTCTATGATGGAACGAGCAAGCCCAGAAGATATTGCCTCTTGCTTTGAAGGGTGTTTCTTTAATATTCATAGAAAACTTACTTACGTAGAACAAAATCAATGTCAAAACTAAAACAATGTTATTTATTCTTTGGCTAAAAATCAGTATTTTTCGAACGCCAAAATTACATAAGACAGCTGCAGCTGTTTAAAATAATTCTTAATATCCAAAAATAGTCCACAAGAAACAACAATAACCAACACATAGCCAAAACAATCATATTCGTTTATTAGTTCAATTATATCTTATTTTATCAACTTTACCAATTATATCGATTTTATTTCCTTTATTTATTTTTTAACAAACTTATTATATTTTAAAATATTCTTTACAAAAAAAAAAAACATTTTAAAATATAAAAATTTGTAGCCCACCGGTATCGGGAACAGGGTCCAAGCTACCGGCGGTCAGGGCTCCAGAGAAAGGAACCTCCTAACGATACGAGCCGTGTCCAGGAGTACCGCTCTCTGCATCAAGCCCTTGACCCAGCTGCCTAACGAGAGCCTCCTCAGGTGTTGGTCGAGGCTCTTGGCAATTAAGCCATTGGCAGTAAGCGATTTTATTATTATTACCTTTTTTCAATTTTAATATCAATCAATTTAAATTTTATAATAGTGAATTACTGACCCCAACATAGTTGGGAAAAGGCTTGGCAAATGATGATGATGATGAACAGTGAATATTATTGTCCTTAGTCTAAATGAAAATGAAAATCGCATGAAAATCTGTTTCGTAGTTAAGAAGAACAATGCAGTCGTATGATTTTTCTTATAGGTTTCTACTTTCTATTTTTTATGGCATGGTATTCGCACTATTGGTTATTTATTTTAGCTTTTCATTAATCACACACGCACATATAGATCACAACATTTTATTTGAGTTTGTATTTCTATTATTATGTCAATTATTTATTCAGCTATCTTATTATATTACATTACATATACAAATATTTCTTAAAATATAAAAATACGTTTAAAAAACATTTAGAAATAAAAAAATAGTTGTTCGCCGGTCTCGGGAGCAGAGTCCAAGCTGCCGGTGGTTAGGGCTCCAGAGACAGGAACCTCCTCACAATGCGAGCCGTATCGAGGAGTACTGCCTTCTGAATCAGGCCCTTGATCCAACCGCCTAACGAGAGCCTCGATAGATGTTGATTGAGACTTTCGGCCATCAGTTCATTGGCCGATACGACAATCGGCACAATGATAGCCGAGCTCACATTCCACATGTCAACAACCTCGTGTGCTAAGTAGAGATATTTAATTTGTTTCTCTTTCTCAGCTTTCACGAGGTTCCCGTCACGTGGAATGGTAATATCGACAATCATTGTGCGGTGTGCTAATCGATCTATCACCACTATGTCAGGCTTATTGGCAACAATAGTCCTGTCAGTAATGATAGCAATCCCAGTACAACGTAACATGGTATCAGTGTGGATAGTGATGTGATATCAAAGAGGATATCGGTGTGGATAGGGATGTGATATCAAAGAGGATATCTGTGTGGATAGGGATGTGATATCAAAGAGTATATCGGTGGGGATAGGAATGTGATATCAAAGAAGATATCGGTGTGGATAGGGATGTGCTATCAAAGACACAATGTAAATGAATGTGAATGTAGGGAACAGCTGATTTTTTTTTTCGCAATGTCAGGTTTGGTCCCATAGTAAAAGTTGTTCATAATGATGAGTACAATGACCTCTTAAGAGGTTGTTAATGTTTTACCAATTACCCGTATATATTCATATTTTTATTTACTCACATGAGAACGTGGAAGAAAATGACAGCGAACGCCAAACAATATTATATATAGATAATTATATCCTGGCCAAATCATATTAGGTAGATAATCATTTTCAAATACCCTCATTAGTGCCGCTGGCTCATTTGGAACGAACTGTGTTTTTTTTCACTACAAACAAGTTAATGTTAACTCAACAAGGAACGAACATGAGTCCTCAATGTTTTGTGTGCATATTTTTGTGGGTTTATGTGTTACAATTTATATGCTGTGTGGACCCTGAACAGAATTCGAAAACTCCTGCTTCGGTAAGTTATAAAAGAGATATCGTTTTTTCTTGTTTTCTTTTCAGTTGTGACGTGACAGTGTAGGTGGGGTGTCTGTGTAAATAATTAAGGCGAAAGCGTCAGGGTAGCCCAGGGCAGCGTCAGGGCAGGAGCGGTGATGCAAATCCCGCACCCCCGGCCATAGGCAGAGGTGGAACGCCGCGGTGGTTTTAGCCGGTAAGGCCCGGACTCCACTGAAGCGGAGCTGGGCGGAGCGGAGCGGAGACGTGCAGGAATCGTCCAATCACAGACGAGACGAGTGACGCGATAAGGATTTCAACTATTGTGATTGGTTGATTCCTGCACGTCTCCGCTCCGCTCCGCCCAGCTCCGCTTCAGTGGAGTCCGGGCCTAAGAGTCCGGCATGCCCCACGATGGAGGAAGTCCATGAGGATTTCCACAGAGCACCAAAAATTTTTCTTACGTTTTTTGCAAATTTGCAGGTGATATCTATTAGGTTATATTATGTTGATCTAAATATAATTCGCGGCCGTAACAAATATTTATTTATAGAATTATAATCATCAATACATCTCTCTAAGTTCATATTATCCTACTGAATAACTATTTCATGACATTTGACGCCAACTTAAGGAGTTGCATTGCTGATTCTAATAATTATAAATCTGTAAAGCAATATCTATTACGGCCACGAACCACATTAAAATCAATATACAACCTCACACTGACCTACATACTCGTACAACTTGCAAAAAACGTAAGTAAATTTGAATTTCGCGGGCTACTTAACGCATCTCCCAGGAATCCCTTAATGAAGGAAAAGGTAATGTTTTTGCTCAAATTGTACCAACAACGTCTCTTTTGTCTCCAAAGGGTTAGGCAGTAAGTACACTCTACAGTACACCTACACCTGGCTGATAACTTTCAGCCATGTAATAGACGGAGAGCCTAATGCCAATAATCGGATCACCAGAATGCTACTGTGAAGCTGTATAAGAAGGAACTTAATAGCAATTTGTCCGCATTTGGACCTTCTGATCAAAACTAGGATACGCGCCCAGCAATCACGTTACCGAGACAAATAAATCAACATAAATATAATACATCTAACAATTATTATATGAAAGTCAAAATATTCTTAGCTGGCGGAACGAGATTTGTGTAGGACAAACACTCACTTCAACAATGTTTCAGGGCCCCTTCAAGAGTTCGACCATCAGCATCAAGGACTGCAGTAACCCTAGCAAGCCGTACGTGAAGAATCCTCCGGTAGTCTTTCTACCTATTACTCACAACGGAATGTTGAGTGGAAACATTACCTTCTTGAAGGATA
The DNA here is from genome assembly GCA_963855955.1 of Luperina nickerlii. NCBI lineage: Eukaryota > Metazoa > Arthropoda > Insecta > Lepidoptera > Noctuidae > Luperina > Luperina nickerlii. The sequence continues at coordinate 18,486,143 of OY979682.1, read as the reverse complement.
CCAGGAATATGAAGGTAAAGATTATATACGGACGTTCCTGCAAAACTTATGTAGACTTCAACTAAGTATACTCCAGTCTATTGTGCCAAAGAATATTAAACTTAAATATAAATATGATGAGTTAGTGATTAGGTACGTTGCGCAGTCTGTTCTAGGCATTCATATTTTTTCCTTGCCACGATCGACTGAACTAATAGTCGCGGTCGACCAGTCGATCGCGATCGACCGGTTGGCCACCCCTGCTACCTATAATGACACAAACTGTACTTTTGTTAGAACTTATGAACATTATTTTTCAGATCAGACTCAGAGGTTTTATACTACATAATGATAAATGGGAGACTTTCTACCTATTAAACAATGTGGACTGCCACGGCATAGTGTTGCACCTCATGTGTGTAACCATGAACATCAAGTACGACAGAAAGAACTGCCTCTTCTCAAAGGTAAGGGAGAAAAAGATCGATTTGAGTGTGACGTCAGTAATTTGGTTCCTCAAAGACTGCTCGTTGATGCAAATGTCGTTCTAACCACCCATAGCGGTAGCTGGAAGAGAAGCCGAGAATACTGTACGGTCTCATCGCTGTACATTTTTCTGCTTGCTCTGTAACCTACTTTAGACCAACGAATCGCGTCATAAGTTAGCGTAAAAAAATTACATGACTAACGAATTAAAATATAGTGAACCTATAACTGGGTAACTATCAACAACTGAGAGAAATAATCGCCTTCCGCTCTAGTGCTGTTACCTACTCCGAACTTAAATAAACTTAACTATTTAGTGCATCTCAGTGGAACGTGTTTCTTTATACTAACTGAACCTAACAACCTTCACGACAAATCAGTGTACGAAGTTAACTACTACAATCCGTACAAATACGTGTACCATAATGGCAATGGTCCCAAGACAATGTCTGTCTGGGAGCAGCTGTACAAAATAACTATAGTGTTTGTAGATCTCGAATATTTATAGCTGAATAGAAAGAAAAATATTGAACGCATAACTGGAACCACGGACACTGGTACATATATTAAAGAAAAAGATAGTTAAAGTGAACCAACAATAAGAAAAGAGTTGTACAAGTAACTATGGGAACTAAGAATATTTCTGTTTACGAGCTATCTCCCAGTAACTTTTGCGATGTCAATTTTCCTCTCCCACTTTAATTGTTAGCATCAAGCACCAGTGAAGGTGTATACTGACTAAAATTTTCTTTCAGGGATCTTACTCCTTTGAAAACTTGGACGGGAATCAAATGCTGCATTTTTGGATTTCTAAAGCGAAGTATGGGCATGTCCTATGGCGTAACGAAATATATACACAAGCCGGAACATACAGCTGCAAGGAGTTTTACACTGTGACTGAACCTGCTTAGATTATATAAATATATATATATATATATCATCATCATCCTGCTCCGCTTATCCCAATTCATTTAGAGTCTGCATAGCATACCTTCTTCCTCCAATCAGCTCTTTTAACCGTTTAGATGTAATCAATAAATTGTAATGTACCTAAGTTAAATTGTTATTGTTTTTAGTGTTCTGCCGGTCGATTCTGTAAGAATCTCACCGTGAATACTTAGGTGAAGTGAGTTTGTTTTTGCTAGGAATTAACACTATTGACAGCTCACTCTGCGCTCACTTCACCTAAGTTTTCACGGTGAGATTTTTACAGAATAGCACCGCTGTACCTCAAAAGGAAAAAACGGAACCCTTATAGGATCACTTTGGTGTCCGTCTGTCTGTCTTTCTGTCAAATCCCTTCATCTCGGAAACGCGTGGAGATACCGAGTTGAAATTAAATCCATATACTCAGGTCTACAGTCCCTTGAAGCTGAGAAAAAATCAAACTTCTTAGTTAACGTAAAAAAAGATAGGGCCGCTTATGCCGCAAAAAACGTATATTTTGCCACTCTCAAGGTAATCAAAATTTATAGGGCAATTCCCGTTGGCCTAGAATCATGAAATTTGGCAAGAAGCAAGGCCATGTAGAACAAATTAAGGAAAAAATCCGAAAATTGTAAATTTGTAGTTACATTAAAAAAAAATGCCTTGATAAACTATTTACATCCCTACTTTTTACGGAACCCTCGGTGCGCGAGTCTGACTCGTTTGTCTATCACGGTAATGTTAGATAACATTACCGTGGCGTCATTATTTGCCTTATTTCCTATAGTAAGTGCCTAGACTGTAGCTGAAAATGTACCCAACAAAAGTTAATATGATTTTAACTATAGGCAAATTTTTCAATCGACAGATAATATTTATTCCTGGAATAAAATTGACGTCTAACAGATTTTGTATGAAAGAACTGTCAAAAATTCAAAATTATTCCTTTGATAAAACTATTTGGCGTTGGAAAATTAGCCCTAAATTCTGTCGGACGGTCATGGTTATTCAATGGTTCTTTAAATTTTTCTGTTTTTATCATGTTTGTTACCAATGTGCTGTTCTGGAACTCAACCGAAACCTACTTTTGTAAGTTCCTTTTTTTTTACAAAGTTTTTATAATTTAGAAATACGCTTGTGAATTGATATTCGCTGGAAGCCATGATTTTTCATTTATACAATGTGGAGACAACAATACGACAATTAATGAAAACACTAGCAATACTAATGCCTAAGATTATTTTGGAACTATCAAATAAATTCATCATCTGCCTGCCTTTTCCCAACTATGTTGGGGTCGGTTTCCAGTCTAACCGGATGCAGCTGAATACCAGTATTTTACATGGAGTGACTAGGCTAGTTGCTCCATGTAAAATACTGGTCTGTACTGTGGAGGTCAGATAGGCATCTGACCTCCACAATCCAGTTACTGGCTAATACGATAACCCCTTGGTGAGACTGATTGTCAGATTTTCGGGCTTCTGACTACCCGTAACGACTGTCAAAGATCCACGAATGGCAGCCGGGACCAACGGCTTAACGTGCTTTCCGAGGCACGGAGGGGTCTCGGTATGTATCCGCGGCAAGCGTAGCTTAACCTGATCGATCGACCTGAGCGGCTGTTATTATTTAGCCACGGGCCCCTTCTATACTATCAAATAAATTCTACTTTCGAAATAGAGAAAGTGTAATTTTTCAATCTAAGCAGTAGTGATGGACTGGCTATGAGTATTGCCAATCTTTGACCAGCTATAGTGACTAAACTATTGAATATATTTAGCTTCACTTAGTATTTCGAGACATCGCCAAGCGGTTGGTCGACTCTTCACGTGACCAGAGGGCTGGCCTATTTTTTGGCCAAAGAATCAGCATTGCCATACAACGTGGCAAAGCTGCTAGTCTTTTGGGCACGTTTCCTGTTGACGGCGATGCGGATGAATTTTTTGATGCCCTTTGATTATTGCCCCTTCTTTTTATATACTTGTACTTATTATTATTATTTTAATAATGTTACGGTTTAAAATTATGTTATCTCGAATAAAAACTTAGTAAGTAATTAACATTACGAAACTTAAAACATTAAATTAAATTATTTACCATATGGCGAGAACTCTGTCAAACAAACAACTCGTTTTTAGTTGCTAGCTCTATGCGCTTCTCGCTTGCGACTGGTGTATACATAGTCTTGTCTTTTTGCAGGGTTTTTGCAGCTACTAGAATCTGGACATTAATGAGCTGCAGCAAATTTGGGTCCAAAACATGCCATACGGACGCCTGCTCTGGCGGTCAGAAGCATTCTACAAGGATGGAATGGTCATCTGCAAGGAATTTGACACTATCACTGAACCTGCTGATTGAATTATATGGATATATTTGACAGGTTTTTTCGTTTTTATGCCTATATGTATGTGGCAACGTAAGAAGACATCGCGGCAGGTTGAGACGATAATGGCGGGACGAACTTGACTCCTATCTAACGGACTGGTACTGGCAAAAGACAGAATGGTGTGGAAAGGACAGTAGGACAATACAGGCTAGCCATGATACATCACTAGCTATGATACATCATTCTCCACATTGTATTATGAACATAGGTATTCATCATCAAAGATTCAATGGTGCATTCATCGAAACAATCGACACATACGCCCACGGGTGTGCTAACAATATACGTTGCGGCAGGGGAAAAATAATTAAAGAAAAAAATAATGTATTTAATACAAGGAAATTGACAACTGAATACCTTGTAAGGTAATCGTCACCGTAGGTCTAAGATTTTCTAGCAATAGGTAGGTACTATTAGTTTTGTGCAAGAAAAAAAGTACCAATTTTTTTTTATTGCAATGTAGGTCAGATCTTTACCTCGGTGAGGAGATGGGCGAGGTCTATGATGGAACGAGCAAGCCCAGAAGATATTGCCTCTTGCTCTGAAGGCAGATTCTTTAATTTTCATAGGTGATGAAAAAAATCAATGTCAAATCTAAATCAATGTTATTTATTCTTTGGCTTAATATCAGCATTATTCGAACGTCAAAATTACACAAGACAGCAGCTGTTTAAAATAATCCTTATTATCCAAAAATAGTCCACAACAAACAACAATAACCAACACATAGTCAAAACAATCCTATTCGTTTATTCGTTCAATTATATCTATTTTATCAACTTTACCAATTTTATCGATTTTATTAATATTCTTTTTTTTCAATATTAATTTCAATCAATTTAAATGACCTCAACATAGTTGAAAAAAAGGCTAGGCAAATGATGATGATGGATAGTGAATTATTATTGTCCTTAGTCTAAATGAAAATGAAAATCCGTTTCGTAGTTAGGAAGAACAATGCAGTTATGCATACATTCTATTTTTTTATAGTGTATTCGCACTTATTGGTTATTTATTTTAGTTTTTCATTAATCACACACATAAAAATCACAACATTTTTTTTCTATATTTATTATTATAACGGACTTCCCTAAGTCTTTGTTATTCCAGCGTATGGCACTCGTGAGTTTCAGCTGAAAATCAGCGTCAGGTGGTACACCTTGTGTTGTCATCTGACATTATGCTGAGCTGAGGCCCATTTGGGATTATAATCTTTGTTTTCTGTTTTATAGTTTTAAGGTTTATTTATTTTGCTGTAATGCCAATAAACGCATTTTTCTTTCTTTCTTTACTAAACACTTCCAAGTTCAAACAGGTTTTAGATCCCCCGTCGATCGATAGCGCAGAGTAAACAAAAAAAATGTTTTAAAAACCTCTGAGGTTATTCACAGTCGTCGATCAATCTTAATTAGGAGCGATCTAACTTTTTAACGGGTGCCGATACGGACATAATCCAGAGAGATACCATTCAGAGACCTTGCGCCCTTTGACTCGACAGACCATATTTTATTGATACTGACAATATGGGGCTAAGATGCTGCTGTTTTTAAGGAAATGTTTTCGAACAAAGATGCTGTAGGTATTGTATTGGCTTGGATTTGTGTGCTGGGTATTTTTAGTCTTAGTAAGTAGTTTATGGATGTGATGATGTTAATGATGTGTGATTACAAAGAGGATATCAGTGTGGATAGAAATGTTATATCAAAGAGGATATCGGTGTAGATAGAGATGTGATATTAAAGAGGATATCGGTGTGGATTGGCATGTGATATCAAAGAGGATATCAGTGTGGATACGGATGTGATATCAAAGAGCATATCAGTGTGGATAAGGATGTGAAATCAAAGAGGATATCAATGTGGAAAAGGATGTGAAATCAAAGAGGATATCAATGTGGAAAGAGATGTGATATCAAAGAGGATATCGGTGTGGATTGGGATATGATATCAAAGAGAATATCAATATGGATAGGGATGTGATATCAAAGAGGATATCAGTGTGGATAGGGATGTGATATCAAGGAGGATATCAGTGTGTATAGGGATGTGACATCAAGGAGGATATCAGTTTGGATAGGGATGTGATATCAAAGATAATATCGGTTTGTATAGGGATGTGATATCAAAGAGGATATCAGTGTGAATAGGGATGTGATATCATAAAGGATATCAGTGTGGATAGGGATGTGATATCAAAGAGGATATCAGTGTGGATAGGGATGTGATATCAAAGAGGATATCAGTGTGGATAGGGATGTGACATCAAGGAGGATATCAGTTTGGATTGGGATGTGATATCAAAGTTGATATCGGTGTGGATGGGGATGTGATATCAAAGATGGTATCGGTGTGGATAGGGATGTGATATCAAAGAGGATATCAGTGTGAATCGGGATGTGATATCAAAGAGGATATCAGTGTGGATAGGGATGTGATATCAAAAAGGATATCAGTGTCGATAGGGATGTGATATCAAAAAGGATATCCGTGTGGATAGGGATGTGTTATCAAAGAGGATATAAGTGTGCATAGGGATGTGATACCAAAGAGGATATCGGTGTGGATAGGGATGTGCTATCAAAGACTATATCAATGAGAGAAAGGGATGTTATAAAAAAGGGGACATAAATGTGGTTAGAATAAAATATGAAGAAGGTATGAATACATATTTCATGTCAATGATTGTATTAATGTATGTACACAGAAATATGAATAGGATAAGTATGTATGTACTATTCTTACTTAACTTTCGAGAGTATTTCTAGACGAATAATCAACGAATTCCGAACGAAACCGGTGATCTATGAGTCGTTCTAAATAAATACAAACACTATATTTTACTTTTACCTGAAAAAGGATAGCAGAATTAAATATTTTATTAATTTTATGTGCTATTTTGATGTGGTTAAACATATAATAAATGTAGTAAACTCAGTAGGATGTTATGTTTAAGGGGTTTCATCTAATTATAGTCGGATAAATTGTTATAAAAATACATTGAATATCTTATGTTTTAAAATAAAATATCTTTTAATTATCTTTTATTGTTTTTTTTTTTATATTTTGTACGTAAAATACGCACATTGACGTGAAGTTGCGGACACCAGCCCGTATTGCTTATTGCCTAATGTTTTAAAACAGTTCTACCGAGTTAGATAGAAATCGATTTATAAGACCAACATACCAACGTGAATTATGCCTAAGAAGATCAAAAACCGGGGCTTATATACAAGAGCATACTTTGCATTGCACTGAAAAATTTTTAAGACATTTTTTTACGAAAATAGCTAAGTTTTTTTTTTATAAATCTACTAATAAAAAAAAACAACATGTATTTTTGTTGAACTCTTCATAGTTCATTCATAACGAATTTAATTTTTTTTTATAAAAAATAATGTTTACCTATATACAGGCTTATCGGTAAAACATTAACGCGAAAAAAAAATCAGCTGTTCCCTACATTTATGTTCGCATAACTCGTCAAAATGTAGGGAACAGCTGATTTTATTTCGCGATTTCAGGTTTGGTCCCATAGCAAAAGTTGTTGATAATGGTGAATACAATGACCTGACAATGACAGTGAACGCCAAACAATATTGTATAGATAATTATATCCTGGCCAAACCATATTACGTAGATAATCATTTTCTAATACCCTCATTAGTGCCGGCGCTCATTTGCAACGAACTGTGTTTTTTTTATTAACAAACAGGTTCATGTTATTTTAACGGAACTCAATAAGGAACGAACATGAGTCCTCAATGTTTTGTGTGCATATTTTTGTGGGTTTATGTGTTACAATTTATATGTTGTGTGGACCCTGAACAGAGTTCTAAGACTCCTGCTTCGGTAAGTTATAAAAGAGATATCGTTTTTTTCTTGTTTTCTTTTCAGTTCTGACGTGACAGTGTAGGTGGGGTGTCTGTGTGAATAATTAAGGCGAGAGCGTCAGGGTAGCCCAGTGCAGCGTCAGGGCATGAGCGGTGATGCGAATCCCGCACCCCCGGCCATACGCAGAGATGGAACGCCGCGGTGGTTTTAGCCGGTAAGAGTCCGGCATGCCCCACGATGGAGGAAGTCCATGAGGATTTCCAATGCACACCAAAAAAGGGCAGCCCGCGAAATACAATTTTTTTACGTTTTTTGCAAATTTGCAGGTAATATCTATCAGGTTGTAAGTTGATCTAATTATGATTCGCGGCCGCAACAAATATTTATTTATAGAATTATAATCATCAATACATCTCTCTATGTTCATATTATATATTTGCTTCTAAACGAGAAGAAAACCAAATGCATTAAGTTTACGCTACCCCACGTTAGGGAGGTGAAAACTAATGTGTTGATAAAGGGCGAGGAATTGAATCCTGAAGACAGCACAGTATTCTTGGGCATAACTTTGGATGCTAAGCTTCAGTGGGGTCCACATATAGATAAATTGTCAAAAAGCTAAGTTCCGCAGCATACGCTGTTAGAAAAATTCGTAATTTAACTGATATAGAGACTTCCCGTTTAGTGTACTTCAATTATTTTCATAGTGTAATGTCAGTATTCTATTGTGGGGAAATGCCGCCGATATTCAGACTATCTTTGTTTTGCAGAAGCGTACTGTTCGATCAATTTATAAATTAAGTCCGAGACACTCTCTCAGAGACAAATTTAAAGAGATTAATGTAATGACTGTGCCTTCTCAGTATATTTATGAAAATCTTTTATATGCCCATAAAAATATAAAATTTTCCAAAAAATACAGTGATATCCATAATATAAATACTAGAAACAAACACAAATTTGTTGTACCTACAACAAGGCTCAAGAAAATAGGTGGCTCGTTCGCTTGGTAGTTTATTATAAAAGCATATACATTGGCATCTGCCAATGTATATGCTTTTATAATAAACTACCAAGCCATGTTCAAGATCTAAGCCTTAATAAATTTAAATCATTAATTAAACGTAAGTTGTGCAAGAAAGCATTTTATACTGTTAAAGATTATATTGAGGACAAAAAGGCTTGGGATTGAGCTGCTTCCAATTTCTGCATTTTGATTGATTTTGTTTTTTTTTATAATACACATATTGACATTATTTTTTTTAAACAATGATATTTGCTTACTTTTGTAAAGTATTACATTATTTAAATTATTGTGAATGTGAAGACGATGTGGGTCATTCATTTTATATTTTTTTATTATTCTCTCCATGGTCTGGCAGTTTGAGTAATTTATGTGGCCTACCCAAATGTCCTTTCTTTGGTACCTATTGTTCGTCGAATCGTTGAGCTCCTTAAGTCTTGAGTTGAGCTGCACGATTTCTGATAAATGCGTGCACTGACTGGACAGGTCCTCTCAATCTGTGTGGTTCTTTCCTCAAAAAACCATCTCAGACATCGACCTACATGGTCTTCATATAACCTGACCAAGATTATGTCTGGACTTTAAAAGAGACTATGACCTCTGAGTTTGTTTCGGCCTTTCTTCTCAGAGTAGTCAGATAGGAAACGCCGACCTCATCTAGTTTAAAAAATATGATTGACGTGTAAAAGTGTTTGTGCAAACCTACTTACAAAAATAAAATCATTTATCATTTATCATATCCTATTGAATGACTATTTCATGAAATCATGACATTTGAGGCCAACTTAAGGAGTTGTATTGCTGATTCTTATGATTATAATTCTATAAAGCAATATCTATTGCGGTCACGAATCATATTTTAATCAATATACAACCTCACACTGACCTACATACTCGTACAACTTGCAAAAAACGTAAGTAAATTTGAATTTCGCGGGCTACTTGACGCATCTCCCAGGAATCTCTTAATGAAGGAAAAGGCGTTTTTGCTCAAATATTGCCAACAACGTTTCGTTTGTCTCCAAAGAGTTAGGCAGTCAGTACACTCTACAGTACACCTACACCTGGCTGATTACTTTCAGATATGTAATAGACGGAGAGCCTATTACCACTAATCGGATCACCAGAATGTTGCTGTGAAGCTCTATAAGAAGGAACTTAACAGCAATTTGTCTGCATTTGGACCTTCTGATCAAAACTAGGATAAGCGCTCAGCAATCACGTTAGCGAGACAAATAAATCAACATAAATATAATATATAAGATATTTCTTTTAGTATTCCTGTGATTCAGACGACACAGTCAATCAAACATAACTGAGTTTCTCTGTAAGAAAAGTTTTATTTTGTTTATTTTACATGTACCTACTATTATGATTCACATGAAATGAGTTTAGTGAATCGACATTTAATGTTATCAATCACAATGTCAGTTTCTAAATCAGAACTAAAATATCCTACGTAATTAATTAACAATGGTATAAATAAATTGTTTTCACGCAACGATGGCGAGACGATTTTTAGGTTATCTTTTTCATAGATTAACTTATTCATTTTGTTATGTTACGGTCCGACGTTACGACGTTTGATTGTGCGGGAAAATTTCAATTAAAGAAAATTATATTTTTCTTTAGTATTTTTAATTTAGGTATTTTTAAATTTAAAAATCTTTAATAATTATTATATGAAAGTCAAAATGTTCTTAGCTGGCGGAACGAGATCCTACACAAACAGTCACCTCAACAATGTTTCAGGGCCCCTTCAAGAGTTCGATCATCAGCATCAAGGACTGCAGTAACCCTAGCAAGCCTTACGTGAAGAATCCTCCGGTAGTCTTTCTACCTATTACTCACAACGGAATGTTGAGTGGAAACATTACCTTCTTGAAGGATACCAGGAATATGAAGGTAAAGATTATACACGGACGTTCCTACAAAACTTATGTAGATATAATATATAGACTTCAACTAAGTATACTCAAGTCTGTTGTGCCAAAGAATATTAAACTTAAATATAAACATGATGATAATATTATGATTAAGTTATACGGTCTTAAAATAGTTGAAAGACATTAGGACCGAGACAAGGGGCAATCGCTTTCAAAGCGCTTCGGTTTTCTACAACGACTTTCAATAGTACCCTAATTGCGTAAAACATTATCAATCTCAATCTGAATCCTTTTGAAGGATGTTGCTAATCCATCGCTTCATATGTTTGAAAGGTTTGTCTGCTCAACAACGTAAATAACGCAATGAATGTTGTTGAACTGTCAAAGTTAAACGCATTGCTACTGATAGTGTGTCACGCAATTACCCCACAGGAATGGCAGGATTGTCGACAGCTTGTGTCAATTTTGACATTCCATTTGACCACATACTATATATGACACAAACGGACTTTTGTTAGAACTTATGAACATTATTTTTCAGATAAGACTCAAAGGTTTTATACTACATAATGATAAATGGGAGACTTTCTACATATTAAACAACGTGGACTGCCACGGCATGGTGCTGCACCTCATGTGTGTAACCATGAACATCAAGTACGACAGAAAGAACTGCCTCTTCTCAAAGGTAAGGGAGAAAAATATCAATTTGCGTGTGACGTCACTAATTTGGTTCCTCAAAGACTGCTCGTTGATGCAAATGTCGTTCTAACCACCCATAGCAGTAGCTGGAAGAGAGAAGCTGAGAATACTGTACGGTCTCATCGCCGTACCTTTTTGTGCTTACTCTGTAACCTACTTTAGACCAACGAATCGCGTCATAAGTTAGTGTAAAAAAATGACATGACTAACGAATTAAAACATAGTGAACTTATAACTGGGTAATTATCAACAACTGAGTGAAATAATGTCCTTCAGCTCTAGTACTGTTACTTACTCCGAACTTAAATAAACTTAACTATTTAGTGCATCTCAGTGGAACGTGTTTCTCTATACTAACTGAACCTAACAACCTTCATGACAAATCAGTGTACGAAGTTAACTACTACAATCCGTACAAATACGTGTACCATAATGGCAATGGTCCCAAGAGAATGTCTGTCTGGGAGCAGCTGTAAAAAACAACTATAGTGTTTGTAGATCTCGAATATTTATAGCTGAATAGAAAGAAAAATACTGAACGCAAAACTGGAACCAAGGACACTGGTACATATCTTAATATAAGAAAAAGGTAGTTAAAGTGAACCAACAAAAAGAAAAGAGTTGTATAAGTAACTATGGGCACTAAGAATATTTCTGTTTGCGAGCTATCTCCCAGTAACTTTTGCGATGTTAATTTCCCTCTCCCACTTTAATTGTTAGCATCAAGTACCAGTGAAGGTGTATTGACTAAAATTTTCTTTCAGGGATCTTACTCCTTTGAAAACTTGGACGTGAATCAAATACTGCATTTATGGATTTCTAAAGTGAATTATGGGCATGTCCTATGGCGTAACGAAATATATACACAAGCTGGAACATACAGCTGCAAGGAGTTTTACACTATGACTGAACCTGCTTAGATTATATATATTATCATCCTCCTCCGCTCATCGTAATTTATTTAGAGTCTGCATAACATACCTTCTTCTTCCACTCATCTCTATTAACCGTCTAAGCCTTTGTCCTAGAACTATTATAGGCGGATTAAGCTGTTCTCACCTCCTTTCTAGCTCTAGCATTTTCCTCACACAATCGTTTTTTTGGTCATCCTCTACTCTAAAAACATTCCTCACGTCATGTCCTTCCTCCCATGAACTTGTTTAGATGTAATCAACAAATTGTGAACTTGTTTAGATGTAATCAGTAAATAATTTGTAATATACCCAAGTTAGATTATAATTATTTTTTGTCTATTTAAAGCCTCGTCAATTGCCTCATTTGCTCTAGTATATATTATTTTCTCTATTAGCTGAACAGGTACCCAATAAAATTGTAATGTACTTAAGTTAAATTGTTATTGTTTTTAGGGTTCTGTACCCCAAAAGGAAAAACGAAACCCTTATAGGATCACTTTGGTGTCCGTCTGTCTGTCTCTCTGTCAAAATCCTTCATCTCAGAAACGCGTAGAGGTAGAGATTAACTACGATAACATGGCGCGCCCCTCCAAAATTCAGAAACGTTTGAAAGTATTTGTGTAAGTATTTACAAAGCACCACCAACACTCACAACGCATGTGTGTGTAATGCAAAAACCGTCAAACAAAAACAAATCCACGGATATGTTGCTCGACTAGTGCCGTCATTAATCGCTCATTATTATTAGTATGGCGCTGCACTGAGGTATTCTATGAAACGAACACGTGCGTTGTCTTGCGCGGTCGGCTAGTTATGATTAGTTGACCAACAAATCTGGTAATAAGTGAGATATTACGAGTACCGATTGCACAAAACTATGAATAAATTTTATTGTGTTCAAATATTGAAATTTAATTTACTCTAAATCTAATATTTTGATGTTTAATGTTTTCAATAAAATGAATGAATGAATGAAATGTGACTCTTATTATTTTTATACATATTAATAATTTATGACTGTTTATTATATTAATCATTAATGCTTTATAAAATAAATATTTAATAAATGAAACCTTTATAACATATTTGTAACACATTTATTTTTAGTTACTAAGACATCAAAATCATTAATTAACAAAAATACGTAATCATAATTATTATAAAAAAGTACATAATATACATTATGGTCCAAGTGACAATGAGGGCATTATTCATACTGCCCGGGCGTTATTAATAATACCCTCATTAATCACTTGGCCCACAACGTTTATATAAAATAAAAAACCTTAATTATCTCTATTAGCACTGGAACTAAAATTTTGTTCATCGCTGTCATAGAAGCTTGATGTGTCGTTTTCAGAATCTGATTCTCCTACGTGAATAATAAATTCTTGCTCGTCGTCGTAGTTATCCCAGTATTTGGATTCCGTCTCCTCCACATGTCTGCAAGTGTTGGTCCACATTGTGCAATCGATCATGTCTAGATGTTCATGAAGTAATTTCATTATAGATGTGTAGTTATGGTCTATATTTTTGTTTGCAACATAGTTTTTTAACACTCCCCAAATTTTCCATGACTAACTTATTTTGCAATCAGTACTTTCGTGTCACTGAGCGATGTAGTATCAACAACTTGACTGTCTCAGACCGCTGCCGGCCTGCTACTGAAGACGAACACTTACAACTACATACAAAAACTTTCGTAAGGATATGGCTAAACACATCGAAACAGTAATTTGGAGGGGCGCGCCATGTTATCGTAGTTTATCTTTATCGAGTTGAAATTAAATCCATATACTCAGGTCTACAGTCCTTTAAAGCTGAGAAAAAATCAAACTTCTAAGTTAACGTAAAAAAAGATAAGGGCGCTTATGCCGCAAAAAACGTATATTTCGCCACTCTCAAGGGAATCAAAATTTATAGGTAAATTCCCGTTGGCCTAGAATCATGAAATTTGGCAAGAAGCAAGGTCATGTAGAACAAGTTAAGGATAAAATCCGAAAACCGTAAATTTGTAGTTACATTAAAAAAAACCGGCCAAGAGCGTGTCGGGCCACGCTCAGTGTAGGGTTCCGTAGTTTCCCGTCCGTCAAAATATGTGTTCCCACTTATGAGTTTAAAAGTGGGTATCCATTATGTTCGCGCTCCTGCAATTATTTTGTACAACTTTTTGTCTTTTTTGTACAAAAACTGTTGTTTCCATCAAGTTCAAAATAATTTTCCTAGAAAGTCCTTATAAAGTTCTACTTTCAGATTTTTTTCATAATTTCTAAACTTATGGTTCAAAAGTTAGAGGGGGGGGGACACACATTCTTTTTTACTTTTGGAGCGATTATTTCCGAAATTATTGACATTATCAAAAAATGATTTTAGTAAACCCCTATTCATGTTTAAATACCTTTCCAACAATATATCACACGTTAGGGTTGAAATAAAAAAAAATCACTTCCCACTTTACATATAGGGGGCTACCCTAATAAAACATTTTTTCCAAACTTTATTTTACCACTTTGTCGGCGTGATTGATATACATATTGGTACCAAATTTCAGCTTTCTAGTGCTAACGGTCACAGAGATTAAGCGAGCACGGACAGACAGACATGGCGAAACTATAAGGGTTCCTAGTTGACTACGGAACCCTAAAAATGCCTTGATAAACTATTAACATTCCTACTTTTTACGGAACCTTCGGTGCGCGAGTCTGACTCGTTTGTCTATCACGGTAATGTTAGATAACATTACCGTGGCGTCGTTATTTGCTTTATTTGCTACAGTAAGTGCCTAGATAGTAGCTAAAAATGTACCCAACAAAAGTTAATGTGATTTTAACTATAGGCATTTTTTTCAATCGACAAATAATATATTATTTATTCGCGGTATAAAATTGACGTCTAACAGATTTTGTATGAAAGAACTGTCAAAAATTAAAAATTATTCCTTTGATAAAACTATCTGGCGTCATGGTTATTCAATGTTTCTTTTAAATTTTCTGTTTTTATTATATTTGTTACCAATATGCTGTTCTGGAACTCGACCGAAACCTACTTTTATAAGTTGATTTTTGTTTTACAAAGTTTTCATAATTTAGAATTAGAATACGCTTGTGAATTGTTAATCGCTGGAAGCCATGATTTTTCAATTATACAATGTGGAGACAAAATACGACAATTAATGACAACACTAGCAATACTAATGCCTAAGATTATTCTGGAACTATCAAATAAATTCATCATCTGCCTGCCTTTTCCCAACTATGTTGGGGTCGGCTTCCAGTCTAACCGGATGCAGCTGAATACCAGTATTTTACATGGAGCGACTGCCTATCTGATCTCCACAACCCAGTTACTGGGTTTGTCAGACTTTCGGGCTTCTGACTACCCGTTACGACTGTCAAAGATCCACCAATGACAGCCGAGACCAGCCGAGGCACCGAGGGGTCACAGTATTTATCCGCGGCAAGCGTGGCTTAACCTGATCGATCGACCTGCGCGGCTGTTATTATTTAGCCACGGGCCCATCCTATACTATCAAATAAATTCTACTTTCTTGTCTTTTTGCAGGGTTTTTGCAGCTACTAGAATCTGAACATTAATAAGCTGCAGCATATTTGGGTCCAAACCATGAGTTACGGACGCCTGCTCTAGCGGTCAGAAGCATTCTACAAGGATGGAATGGTCATCTGCAAGGAATTTAACACTATCACTGAACCTGCTGATTGAATTATATGGAAATATTTGAAAGTTTTATTTTTTATTTTTATACCTATATGGATGTGGCAACACATGAAGACATCGCGGCAGGTTGAGACGATAATGATGGGACGAACTTGACTCCTATCAAACGGACTAGTACTGGCAAAAGACAGAATTGTGTGGAAAGGGGAGAGGAAGGCTTTTGCCTCACAGTAGTACAATACAGGCTAGTCATGATACATCACTAGCCATGATACATCATTCTACACATTGTATTATGAACATAGGTTATTCATCATCAGAGATTCAATGGTGTATTCATCGAAAAGTTCGACATGTACGCCCACTGGTGTGCCAAAAATTTACGTTGTGGCAGGAGAAAAACAATTAAAGAAAAAAATGGAGTCTGGCTGTGTCACGGACACGGCCGTATGTTGTACGTGAATACGTTTACGTAACGGGGTTGATCCGCTCGGCCGCATTCATTCTTTTACGTTCCTGGCACTGCTTGACTCGGTCATATGTTGTTTTATTGGTATTATTCAATTGCTCTTAAGAAGCCCTCTTCAACCGTGTACGATCAAAAAGTCAAATCCAAATGCAGGCAATTGGATTTGACTTTTTGACGCTTATAGGCCGACATTATATATTTTTGATATGATTTTTGTTTTTATTTCAACACACTATATTCACTGTCACTATTTTTCACTAAGGTTTTGTATACAATCGATAGTTTTTGACGATTGAAACTTAAACGAACGTCGTAGCTTTTCCGAGTCAAACGTTATACTAAGTGAAAATCTCGATACGCAGCAAAATGACCTCAAAATGAGGGCGCTTCAACCTCCACCGCGCGCCATGCGTCACAGTCCTCACTTGGCGTAATGAATTCTTTCATCCTTTAGCTAACCAATGGTGTAATTGAATTTAGGATGGAGATGATAGATGTAAAGCAGCAACACCAAACTGTATCCTCCAATTTTGTTACCATTGGTTTTTTTGACTTGCGTCCCACTATGGAAGCAATTTTACTGACGTATTCACGTCAAAAAAGAACCATTTAATACAAGGAAATTGGCAACTTACTACCTTGTAAGGTAATCGTCACCGTAGGTCCAGGATTTTCTAGCAATGCTATTAGTTTTGTACAAGAAAAAAAGTTACAATTTTTTTTATTGCAATATGGACCAGCTCTTGATCTTAATCTCACCTGGTAGAAAGCAATGGGAGAGGTCTATGATGGAATGAGCAAGCCCAGAAGATGACTATTCACTCTTGTTTTGAAGGCTGCTTCTTTAATTTTCATAAGTACCTATGAAGATGAAAGAGTCGTAGTCTGTACGACGCCAGCACATCAAGCTGCCCGAAACTGTCAAAATTTCCCAATCAACCTTGAACCTTATGATGTAGCGATAAAGTTGAAAATCTATTAAAGAAATTTGACAGATTGCTGTAAGTTGATGTGCTGGCGTCTGGGCATTACGTTAAAAAAAAACCAAAGGGTAACTCAAAAAGAAAACAGTCATATATTCAAATTAGGCTTGGAAGCAGCACTTTTCGAACGTCATAATTACATAAGGCAGCTGCAGCTGTTTAAAATAATCCTCACTATCTAAAAATAGTCCACAACAAACGCCATTAACCAACACATAGTCAAAACAGTCCTTTTCGTATTTTCGTTCAATTATTACCAAACACTTCCAAAGTCAAACAGATTTTAAGTCCCCTGTCGACCGATAGTAAAGAGTAAACAAAAAATGTTTTAAAAACCTCTGAGGTTATTCACAGTCGTCGATAAATCATAATTAGGAGCGATCTAACTTTTCAACGGGTGCCGATACGGACATAATCCTGGGAGGCACCATTCAGAGACCTTGCGGCCTTTGACTTGACACACCATATTTTATCGATACTGACAATATGGGGCTAAGATGCTGCTGTTTGTAAGGTAATGTTTTTGAAGGAAAATGCTGTATTGGGTTTGATTTCTGTGTGTGCGTTATTTTTAATATTATTTAATTAAGTAATAAATTTCTTCATAGATTGGGATGTCAACTGAGAGCTTTATTAAACATTAGGACTGTTCCACAGCTGTTAAAAAAATCGGTTGTCTGTAAAGTCGGTTTACGGACGATAGTTTAACGTGACAACGTCATAACAAAACATTAATGAAATTGCCGAACGCGGAGGCCGATTCGGCAGCGTTCGATATCATCTGTCTCTCATCGCTCGTTCCGCGCTCTCGCTTGCACTTCAAGCCGCCGTGGAACGCTACAGAGCAAGGCCGCGAGGTAACGCTACATGAGTCATATTTTTTCGTGTGTGCAGCCAGCTTCATCGATTTATTAGACGTTGTCACGTCAAAAAAGCATCATGATGTTCATAGATAACATGTCGTGTACCTAGTAGGTAATTGAAAACTCGTCAGCACGCGTAGCAGGACCACTTCTACACACTATACACCACGAAAAAAAAAACTGTCTGACATTTCTTTTCTTAATTTTTGACATTGCGCCATAAAAATCTTTCTACAATCTGTCGTTTTGTCTTTCGTTTTTTCTGTTTCTACAATGCTCATGCCACACATTGAGTTTGAGTTTGAATCAAAGCCAGTACATATAATTTTACTGACTGTGCTGATAACATGTTTAAAGTCTGCTCAAGTAAAATAATGAGGCACAATGAAACGAAGGAATGTGTTCAAATTTTACCTTAAGCGCCATCTTAGGGCCCGAAAAATTCATCTTTTTGTATCAGTAATGTACTTTCGCGAGCGACAGTACGTGGGCGGTAGCGTCAACAAATGATAAGTATTCTTTTGAACGCGAAAATAACTGAGTTTGATTTAAATAACTATGCAATAAGTATGACGAATATTTTACTGTGACAGTCCCTGACTTTATCAGTGAATTTTATCGACATTCGTGTTCATAATCAAATGATTATTGGAACTTAATCATGATTATGATAGTATGAACTTTTGGATTTATGGAAAAGTTTACAATTTCTAATATTTCTTAAAAAAAAATTTTAAGTGTCTATAAGTTTTTAGTTCTAGTTATTAAGTTATTTTGTTGCTACTAACACTATGGACTCATGTCTGAAATAAAGAATTTGAATTTGAATTTTCAATTAAATCTATACTTAAATTATGCATGCTAGATTCACATCTAGTAGATGTCAGTCAGGTATATTGTGTTGTAAGTATGTTATTGCATTTATTTTGATTGTGCATCAGTTTTGTGAGTAAAAATATAAAAAAAATTTGTTTTTTTTTTCAGAGCAAAAATTTTAGGTAATAGTATACCAAAATTGCATTATTCTTACTAAGACTTAATTGTCCACGTTTTTTTACGTTAGCAGATAGGTTGGAGATCACAGAAGACGTGATTACTGTCCGTTACTGTTCACTTATGTATTGCAAAATCCTGCATCTTTACATAAAACATGTGAGAGATTGGATTTTTTAATTATTTGAAACTTTTTTAGTTACTATCAAACTGCTTTAGTTAGGAGTTAGAATCATCGTAAAGAATACATTAAAAAATATTATAGACTATAGAGGACGTCGTCGGGATCAAAAAATCTAATGGACAGTTTACGTTTTTGTTTAGAAATCGATGGCTTACAATATCAATTACATATTACCATGCAGTATTAAGGCGCGACACGCGATATAATCGCGCGTAACACAAAGGCACCGCTCGTTGTGCAACTTGCGGTGCCTTTGTGTCGCGTGTCGTGTCGCGTCTGTTTAAAGGAGCCTTTAAAAGTCTACATAAACTTTTAACTATTTGGACCAACAATACAAGGCAATAACCCTGTCTTTGCTGTCGTGCAGTCGGGTAAAAAGAAAGCAATTTATTTCAAAACGAAAAAAAAACTTAACGATCGATCTAAAATCGAGCAAGCTTTACGTCACAGCTCCGATATCTCTCGATTCACGCCAAGCCGATAATGTCCGATTATTTTAAGCAGTTTACATTATTTTGACAGGAGTGACAAATTGAATGCCTCCCTGGCGGATGTCGAAGATTCATGGGGCGACGCTCCAGGACCGGATTCCGGATTCGAATTAATAATATTATTATTTGTGTGGTCGATCGGTAAGTTGTGTGTAAGTAAGAAACATGTAATTTGTTGTTAGATTGGAATACCTGCTTAGTAACATTTTTTTCTGTGATTTTTGTTTTGGGAGATTAATAAATACCATTTGCGGCGTTGATTAAGAACTTGTTTAATTATTTTTTAACACAAAAACACTCTTCATTCCTTTGCCCCGCAGTAGACACAACAGGCCCATGATAAAAATAATACTTACTTAATACAAATCTTAAAATTGCTTACAATATTTACACTTATCCAAATACATGAGCAACGCTAATTGCGCAACACGCTTAGGATAGTAATACCAATTTGGCAAATTTCCAATATCCATTGCTCCATATTATTGGAAAATTCTTCTGGATAACTATATCGCTTTCTCTGTACGTTAATGCGCTTTTATTTCGGGAATTATTTTACAGAAAAAAAAAAAACAATCTGCCTAGCAAATATGCTGGAGGTTTAACTAGATGCAGCTGAATAGGTACCAATATTTTACATG
This sequence comes from Luperina nickerlii, assembly GCA_963855955.1. NCBI lineage: Eukaryota > Metazoa > Arthropoda > Insecta > Lepidoptera > Noctuidae > Luperina > Luperina nickerlii. The sequence goes on along the minus strand of OY979682.1, from coordinate 18,465,710 downwards.
GAGCGACTGCACTGATCTTCACAACTCAGTTACTGGGTAACGCGATATCTCTTAAATAAAGTTCTTTAAACCGATATCTCTTGGTAAGACTGGTGGTCAGACTTTTAGGCTTCTGACTATCCGTAACGACTGTCACAGCTAACGTATGACAGCCGGGACCTACAGCTTAACGTACTTTCCGGAAATAACTTATCAGATACTTTAAATTTTACTTTTAACCTACAATATACGTTTTTTAGCTCAGTTTTAGTTTATATCTATCTAGATGGAGACACAGATATAGTTCATCATCATCAAAATCATCATTTCAGGCGAAAGACGTCCACTGCTGGACATAGGCCTCCCCAAGCATCGTCACTTCGACCGTTTCTGTGATTCTCGCATCCAGCGAGTTCCTTCACCATGTCATCGGTCACCAACGCTTATATACGCTTATTACGCTATATGTGTTCCAGTACGCGATCACCACTCCAGAATCTTTCAGTAACCTTTGTTAAAGTTGTTCTACGATAAATTTAAATTACTTATTTCTAAGGTAAAACCATCCTTCCACAATTTTCTCATCTTTAATACTTATACCGTTTCTGAGGCATCTATAAATAATATTTACCGACAATAAATAATTTGAGCCATACTAAATCAATTGATGGACGATGTGTCTGTATAATTGCTGCTTATCCCCTTACTCATAGTTAGCGTCGTGTTATTTGTTTAGTTTAGAAAGGTAATAAATTGATTTGTATTATTTTAGTCAATATTATGAGTGGTTCGCTGTTTTAGTTAGATCTTTGAATGTTATTTGAAGGGGCTTGTGGTTAAATAATAACAGCCGCGCGGGTCGATCGAAAGGTTAAGCAACACTTGCCGCGGTCAGTACGTGGATGGGTGACCATACATTACATGTAGAGACCCCTCCGTGCCTCGGAAAGCACGTTAAGCGGTTGGTCCCGGCTGTTATTCATAGTTCTTCTTGTAACCCAATAACTGGATTGTGGAAGTCAGATAGGCAGTTGCTCCATGTAAAATATTGGTATTCAGCTGCATCCGGTTAGACTGGAAGCCGACCCCAACATAGTTGGGTAAAGGCTAGGCAGATTAACTTTGATGTTATTCATAGATTTCATCAAATAATGCTTACGTCTTCAAAACTGTGGCAGCAAAAAAATCGTCAATATTTTAATCTTATGAATGACCACTAAGAAGAATCTTTGCTTGAAAGTTACATCTAACAAAAATAAACCTTGAACCTTCACAAATAAAGATGAAACTAACAGCAATATTAATTTTGTCGATTCTAAAGAATTTGATTAATAGTTCAAGCGGACAGTAGCAGTAAACTTTTTTAATTTTTATATTTCGAACGTCCGGTGACTGGCCACCTTTGTATTCGATTCATTTATCAAACGTCCAAAGGATCAAATCGATTCGGATATTTTAATATCGATATTTTTTTATTCGAATCGGTATGAATCGTTTATTTTTATGAATGGCCGGCATTAGTAAGGGCGTAGGAATGTGTGAATGGAATCGTTGCTACTCGATTCAAATGTGTTCATCACGATTTCGAATCTTCGGTGTAGGTAGGTTAAAAAAATTACATGTTTTGTATCTAGATACCTATAGCTAAGTTTCAAGAAAGACAAATCCTGGCTATTAGGTACCCCACCTACATGTTTTTATTTCAGTTGCGCGTCCACGTCCAGCCTGTTAGGCTCGACTTCTGAACTAGGTAACTACATAGATTAACATACCAATAGGTAACTAGACGTGCGCGCTGGGAGAAACCTACAGTCATAAGATAGACCAATCTAACTTCTTACTATCCGTTACGATTGACATAACCAAGATTCGTATAGCTACCTAGACATTCAATATTTGGTTGGTTTTCAAAGTGTATCAGCACGAACTAAGTATACCTACGAAACGAACCTAGAATTAAAAAAAAAGTTCATGCTCGGGTAAAAATCATCCAATCAGCGAGGAGGTAACGCAGCTGACTGTTCCTTTATTAAAGTATCGCTAATCATAGAGGCTATTTGAATGAACCTTTGGAACTGTTAAAGGCTCCTACAAACAGGCGCGACATGCGATAAAATCGCGCGCGATACAAAGGCACCGCAAGTCACGCAACGAGCGGTGCCTTTGTGTCGCGCGCGATTCGCGTCGCGTTTCGCGCCTGTTTGCAGGAGCCTTAACCAAATAGCCACCTAAACCTTCTCAATTACCCACAACTTACAAGTAAAAGATACAAATATCGGCTCTCTCCAGTCATCCATCAGCGCTGTACTTCCGAGGGAAGCCAGATAGTTAGATAAAAATGATTATGCTCGCCTACTAGATCAAGATAATCGGTATATTGAGGTGATAGACGCGATCGGTATAACCCGATCGGGTGCCACTGCGCATGGTGTACAGGGTGCTACGAAAAGCTTTGACAGTGTACTTACATTTATTAAGCCAGTATTTTTTTTATCATTTAATTAATGATTGAAGAAGAACATTAGGTGAGATTTGGGGGAGGCCTATGTCCAGCTGTGGACATCTTTCGGCTAAACGAAAAAAAAAACAATGACATTTGGTAAAATTCAAGTCTGTTCAGATGTAGCTGTAGAGCTGACTTAGCTGTAGAAGTTTTTGCCTGAATGAATATGTGCCTTGCAATTCTAGTAATATACTGTTAGTCTCGTGAAAATAGTCACAGCAAGACGCTTTGTGATAACTTGTTGACTTCCTATACTGTCTTAATCTAAAAAATAAAAATAAATATATTATTATTATTATTAAAGCATGACTGTCACTGAACAAATTATTTATAGACATCAGTTCACTAGTATACCAGTGTTATTACTTTTGACTGCATAGGCTAATTTGAAATACCACTTCAGTTTTCTAATACCAAAACCCCCGTTGGATATAAAAACAGATAGATTTCGACCTTACCAAGGTGAACCGATGGCCTGGTGAAGGCCGAAGGGATCCGCTGGATGCGAGAAGCACAGAACTGCACCCTGATGGCGTAACACACTGAAGAAACTGAAGTTGAACTGTCAAAATGAAAGCTATTCCTATTATTAATGTGTTACGCAATTATTTTACCAAAAGAAAAGAAAAGAAAGAAAGAGAAAAAAAAGAGAGAAAAAAGAGAAAAGAGTATTCTATTCTATTCTCCATGCCGGTCGAAGTTGCGATGCATGGGGAAGGACTATGTCCAGCAGTGGACGAATTTCGACTAAAATGATGATGATGATGATTCGGACTTTATGGCCGATTTTTTTCCTCAACCAAAATCGATTAATTCCCGAAATCGGAACACCCTGTATAAGAAGTTGCGGCTCACGGAAGATCCCGGTGTCGCGATACTGTCGTAGTGATAGATAATCTTTGAAATCGAACATCGTTCGACGGCTGCCCCAACTTAATGTGGCAGTAATTTATTGGGCAAGCTTACCAGGCTTGGGCAGGCTTGCGCATGCGCAGGCCATATGGATTTCAGGTTGTGTAGGTTTTGAAGGAAACAGGATATTGTGGTTGAATGGTGAAAATTGTTGACGTTCTCTAAAGTGATTTATCGTTTCTCCGAAATAGTCCCTACTATACCTACTCTAGGCTATTTATAGGTCCCAGTTGTTGCACGAATCTATGATGACAGTGTTTTGAAGTTGATGGTAGTCTTACCATCAACTTCAAAACACTCATGATTCGCGTAATTACCCAAACCTTTTTTTTTTGTTTTCTGGGGATACCTTTAAAAGGCACCAGACCTCCGGGTGGGAGGTCGGGGAGGGAAAAGTAATGCGGTGATCACCATCCCGGTGGTGGGTGGTCCCGGTTCCTCTTAAAAGGTCAATTCTGGAACCCCTCCTGTACAACGCCTGTAAACCAATACCCAAACCTCTAGACAAACATAAAGAAAAATAGTTTTTAGGCCTTAAAAAACACTATTATGCATCACCTTGAATTGTAATTTTAATTCGTAATTATGCTAGCAATAAGGTTAATACTGAACTGAGAATATCTGTCCTTTTAATAATATTGTGTATTCGAGACTGCCCTCAAAACGGTGAAGGAAAAAATCGTGAGGAAACCGGCATTTTCTGGAACCAAAAATTCGAAGACATGATTGTGACATCTACCAACCCGCACTGAGCTCGCGTGGTGGATTATTATATAGCACTCTCTCTGGAAGAGAGGAGGCTTGTGTCCCAGCAGTGGGAACATTATAATTTATTATATTACTAGCTTCTGCCCGTGACTTCGTCAGCGTGAAATTTCGGTAACCGACCCACCCCGTCGCATCGCATCGCCTGCCCGCGCTATTACTTCGTTTTTGCTCAGCGTTCTTTCTGACTTTTTTTCTTTTTGCTCGGCTCGGCTAAGGTCATAGCGTGATGTTAAATAGCCTATAGCTTTCCTCGAGAATTGGACTATGAAATGCAAAAAGAATTTTTCAAATCCGTTCCAGAGATTAGCGCGTTCAACCAAACAAACAAACTCTTCAGCTTTATAATATTAAGTATAGATATTACATTAAGATTATATATTCGAGCCTGTACTAGTGCTGATAGACGCTGTTGCAAGTTACTGATGCAATATATCAAAGCCATCGAGAAGTAGCCGACGCGGTCCGTTGTATTCACCGATCAACCACATCGAATCGTCTCAATCGTAAAGGCCGACAACTCAATCGGAATCGACACAAACTAATGACAAGCATATGTTTACGTCAGACGTCCAGTGTATCCAAAATATAACAAATTTTGTATTACCACATTATTTTCTATGCGATTTTTACGGCTATTTCTCTATATTACGTCATCAAGAAACCATAACAAAACCACATTATTTTCAAACTCTATATCATTCAAAATTAGACCCTATATCATTGTTTCAAGAGTGATGTTCTTTTGGTAGTTTCTCAATAAGGTGCTCTGTCCATCACAATCGATTTGTCCCGAACGCGAGCAAAGCTACAAAAAATGTCAGATAGGACATTCAATCAATATAATGACTTTATTTAACATTGACAATAAAATATTGCTGGTATTGTATGTGGTGTGGATGAGGAATAGGGTGGAGGACACTGTTGATGGCTGTTAGATTTTAGAACTTGAAGTATTTGTTAATCTACAGTAAGTTTAAGGTTTCAGTCAAGCTGAAAGATTTAACAACTAGTTGATAATGACTGATATACAGCTGTTAATGATATGAATATGGCATTTTTAGATAGCCTTCCCAAGTTTTTTGCTAAATAAACAATGTAACAAAAAAAAAACCCAAAAAATTAAAATCCCTTTGCGGGGTAACTGAGAGATTAGAAACAATCGTGGAAGTACTTACGTAATCTTCTTCTGCTTAGCGGGTCGATAGCAATCTAAATGGACTCGGCCCAGAATTCGGCTACTTGTTCGGCGCCATCACCAGCGTCTACCAGTTCCTGTAACGTGCAGCTGACAGGACACGCAGGACACTAAGAGTCCCATCGTTTGTGTAATAGCACCACATTTACACTCCAAGGAGGAGTGGTCGTCGAGGGCAAGGTCGTCTGTATAGAGGAAGAAGGACGTAATAAAAGTTGGTGGTATTGAAAAGAATCTTGAACTCATAACCTCTCTATACATAAGCATAATCAGCGTATAATGTTCCCACTGCTGGGACACAAGCCTCTTCTCTTCGAGAGCGAGTGACATGCCGGTTTCCTAACGATGTTTTTTTCACCGTTTTGAGAAAAGTAGTGGGTGGGTGGTAGTGGTGAGTAGTGATGAAAATATTTACACAAAATAAAACGTCTGCCTGGGTTTAAAACTACGACCTACAACTGGTAAGTCCGGGCCGTTGCCTCTGGGTTTCCACTCCTCACACAACCTCCGATAATTGTCTTAAAAAATCGACGCATGTTACTTATAACAACCGGTACATTCACCCTACCTAAAATTATTGAAAGCCCAATCCAGATGGGCCAGCATAAGCCGACAATACTGATCGACTGCCATAAACCATCGTATTGAGATATCTGTCAGTCGCGAGACAATGGTTTCGATTCCAGTTTGATGCCAGATGACACGATTACTCCGTTGTGTAACCTTAATTTGATTTATTCGAGGTGAGTGGAAAATCCAATTTGGTTAGGAGATTAGTTTTTGAACACTCAGACCAAATAAAAAGTCAAGACATAGCGCTGCGAACAATACAGTGAAGCATGCAAAAACTACACCTCCGCTCTGTGCAAACACGCTCACACGCACACATTTACAACCATTAACAATCTACACCTCACTAAGTGCACACATGTTTACGAAACCAGCTGCACTTTACTGTTGACAGCCCTCTGTCTTGATTTGGTCTGAGTTTGAACCTGAAGAGCACGATAAATAGACAATCTAAAAAATCTCAATTACCCAAAGTCGTAAAGGGAGCTAAACTAACAGAAGACCAATTCCCGTGATTAAAAACGTTAAAATCTAGTCACAATCTCATCTCAGCGACAATCAATGTCAAAAACTTGTCAAAATTGTGCGGAAATTAGGGGTTGGTATTTTTGACAGATAGAGACAGATCAGACCGTGAACGTTCTTCGGGGCAGCGGGATTGTCCGAAAGGGTTACCGCTGGCCCGGAACATAAAGGCTAAGGAAGGAACACGGGTGGGTTTTAGTCAGTAAGAGTCTGCACTCCCTTCCGCTCCACCCAGAGCGGGAAGGGTCATTTGATGATTTCCTAACCTGAAAAAAAAAACCGTGAACGTTCTTAACGGGTCTAGCTCCGCGCGTACCCTATGTAGCACGATACAATAGAAAATCAATTATAGAAGAATCCCAGAAGTTTGAAATTCATAGGGAATTTGGCTTCGAAGGTCAGTAGATTAGATTGTATATACATATATGTATGATAGATTGGAACCTGGCCCTATCATTCAGAAAATAGACATAAAGTATTATCTGCCTATCAAGGCGTTTTATAACTAGCATAATAAACAGGGTCCAATTAAATTAACTAGCGAAACTCCGTCGACGTGATGGATATCGTTAGCTAAATAGGATAACACAAAAAAAAAATTGTTGGGTCTTTGTGTAGTCACTTGCAATTTCGATCTAGTTTTAAAAATCTGTTTTTTTTTTGTGTGTGTAAACTTCACAGACGAGGTAGGTATCGATGTCTAAATACGATAAAACAAAAGAAAACATATTTTCTCAACTCATACTTCAAGTACACAAATTACGAGCGGTCGATGACCCTAAAAAAAAACCACAAATGTTTTTTTAAAATATACTTATCAACAAAAACCAGAACTAAGTAAATACAGTTCTAAACGTAACTTAACAATCGCATAATAACTCTTTTCAAAGCCATACATAATATGCCGTCAACAGCATCTTTTGGTTACAAAAACTAAGCCTAAAATTAATTCTAACACACATTAAAAATATTCACATTCTAATCACTTGCTTACTTCTCAAATACACCCCAGAGAGCAAACCATAACACACAAGCACACACAAAGGTACAAAGTGCTCACACATGAACCCCATCATGGGCCATCATGGGCCATCACTCCATAGTCGTCGCGAGACAATCGGCAAATGATGACAGCTAATACCAAATGACTATTCGATGTAGATGAAGTATCAGTAGAAAGGACATGAAATGATGAGAATTTCGCCTATTGAAGTTTTGATTCTGTGAAGACACGTGTGTCAGAATACGGAAATATGACGGATAAAAGAAGTTTATGGGAGAAGAATAATTCGTGCAACGCCGAGAACTAATAAATTAGGAATTCTGTATTTCTACATCGTATATTTCTACTGGTTATGGTTTTAAATAGAGAATAAAGAAAAGAAGTTCAAGCCACTTGGTCAATAAGTTATAATGTGTGGTTATAACGTGCGGGTATGGGGCGGCTCCAACAGTGTCTTAAACATGGTTGCGAGTCGCCTTGACTGTGTTTACGTGGGTCACTGTTGTGCCGTCTCTCATGGGATGTCGCAACGGTGACCAACCGTTATTTCTTGTGTTTTTGTTTAGTGTCTATGCTTACTAATATAGTCGTAAGTTTTACTAACAATCTTGTTTGAGTTTGAGTCTTGGTCACTTTAATAAAGAAAATTCTGTTCAATTCTATAACTAGCAGCGTCCCGCAGTTTCACTTGTGTAAATGTCGATCCCGTGGGAATGTCTGGATAAAAACTATACTATGTCCTTCCCCGGGATGCAATCTATCTCTCTGCCAAATTTTATCGAAATCCGTTCAGTGGTTTAGGCGTGAAAAGGTAACATACAGACAGACAGAGTTACTTTCGAATTTATAATATTACTAGCTTCCACCCGCGGCTTCGCCCGCGAGGTATGTCGATAAAAACTATCCTATGTCCTTTCCCAAGATGCAATCTATCTCTCTGCCAAATTTTATCGAAATCCGTTCAGTGGTTTAGGCGTGAAAAGGTAAAATACAAAGAGACAGACAGAGAGAGACAAGACAAAGTTACTTTCGAATTTATAATGTTAGTATGGAAGTATCAATATGATATGACGTCACCAAACTAATCGTCGTAAAAATTCTCCCGTGTTTTTAATCTTTGGCAAACCTCAGCATTGCACTCCAGGGCTGCGTCCATTAACGTAAGTGACTCTCAGTTCGATGTGCAGACGTTTTTTGTCTGTCTACGTGATTGATAAAGAAATGGGAGGGATACGACACTTTTTACCACAAACTCTTCTATGCCATCATCATTATCCAAGTCAAGCAACTTTAAACCTTCTGCCTCTGAATTAAGGTTCACATGATTAGATGCTTTAAGGCTTTAAACTTTGCTAAAAACCAATCCTCCCTTACAATCTTTCGAACGCAATTTTTTTTAAGTGCTGTTGGCAATTACTTTGCCATTTCAATTTGACTCTCATGTAGTTTCTAATAGAGTTGACTGTACGTTGTTCGAGCTGTAAAATAAAGTTGGTTAATGAACAAATCATTCCATGGGTTTGTAAAGAAATTGTTTGCAAGTGTTTTGCGTATTAATTTGAAAAATAGAAAGATACAATGGATTGATTCTTATAGGATTTTCAATGGAAGATGTCATTCGGATGAACTTGGGTAAAGATGCCTGGTATAAATAATGTAGTTACAGGTGTGTCTAATTCTAAACAATATCAAGATCCAAGCCAAGATCCTCCTCCTGGCCCTGGGTTCGATTCCCGGGAAAAGATACTGATATACTGGGCTGGACTCCCATTTGGTACAACCTTGAGACGTACACCGCACTTTTTTAGTTACAGTGTTACTTTAGTTTTGAAGTGAAAACCTATTTAGGCGCGTTGGGCGTTATTTGAGATGGGAAAAGACCATTGAACTCGCGTCACTGTTACCGTAAGCGACACCGTACGTGTTTAGTTTAAAAAAATACCCGCTTCGGATGTGTTCGGCTGTCCTCGGGATGTACTCGGTTTTAATGTATAACCGATATGTTAGTGAGTGATGGCAAAGTATTCTGTTTGTGTTTTGTTTTCACTTCTGCCGGCACTCCCGGAGTGCCACTGTTTTTTTTTAAGTAGGTATGTTTTTCTTTTATTTTTCTTTTTGCACGTTTTTTAATATAATATTAATGTGATGTATTATCATTTAATTGTGCTATGTGTTTTGTCTGCACTGACTAAACTTTTTACCTATCTATCTATTATATTGGGTTTTTCTATCTGGAATTTCTCAGTAGGAGCCAGGGGTCTGGAGTTGAGGCTCGTGCACACAGGCGCGACGCGACACGCGACACAAAGGCACCGCAAGTCGCGCAACGAGCGGTGCCTTTGTGTCGCGTGTCGCGTCGCGCCTGTGTGTACGAGCCTTTGGTCGTAATAAAGGCTCGCCCGCTGCTTAATGGGACTTGTGTATTATAGGTACACGTCTGCCCAACCCTTCAGGGTAACAAAGCGTGATGTTATGTTAACAGCCAAGATCTTACCACAAGATTTGGAAAACCACAACAGAGATAAGATAGCACTACAAACAATGTCAAAAATACTACGAATATTTTAATTTGAGTTTTTTAACGAAACAAACGTTAACAAAGATTTCTCCACGAATAAACTTCAATGAGCCTGATACCCGATTATAATCCTCCGTTGAATAAAACTCACCAGACAAAGGGAGATCATCGACAATAGAATTTTTTTTTTGTTTGAACCTACAAGGAGGTTGACATTGCTATTGATATTTTTTTTTAATCGTGGGAGTCGTAAACAGGTATCGATAGTGACTTTTGTTGGTTCTTGTTATATCGATTCTTTGACGGTTTTTTAGGGTTGGAATTTTTTATCGATATTTTTGTTCGGATCGAGTCAGATGTGAAATTGTTGCTTGAGATTTTGTTCGGATCTATCAGGCTGTACTATAGAGATGTACCCTCTATAGTACAGCCTGATAGATCCGAACGTTTGTCATCTATGCTTATGCTTGAGTTATTCTATGAGTTTTATAATTCTCCATGCATAGCTAAATAAGTACAGGTTCACGACACACACTGACTGATTCTATAGAATCTATGTAGGTTTCTGGAATAATTATGTGCCTGTATATCGTTGTTTCTCACATATTTACAATGATCTAAATTACCGTAATCCATACTAATATTATAAATTCGAAAGTAACTCTGTCTGTCTGTCTGTATGTTACCTTTTCACGCCTAAACCACTGAACGGAATTCGATAAAATTTGGCAGAGAGATAGATTGCATCCCGCAAAAGGACATAGGATAGTTTTTATCACGATATTCCCACGGAATCGACACTTATGCGGGTGAAACCGCGGGGCACTGCTAGTCAGCCTATAATGTTCCCACTGCTGGGACACCAGGCCTAGGAGAAAGAGTGGGCCGTAATCCACCACGTGGGCCCAGTGCGGGTTGGTAGATGTCACATGTCTTCGAATGTTTGGTTCTCGGACATGCCGGTTTCCTCACGATGTTTTTCTTCACCGTTTTGAGAGCAGTGGTGATGAGATAATTTACAAAAAGTAAAGCGCTTGTCTGGGTTTGAACCCACGACCTTCAATTTATTATAATAAGTGACATCTACCAACCCGCACTGGGCCCGCGTGGTGGATTACGGCCCACTCCCTCTCACTAAGAGGAAGCCTGTGTCCCAGCAGTGGGAACCTTTTATCCGTCACGGTGATGTTTTACAGCATAGACCAGCTATTTTGTTTTTAAGACGATGCAGATCGACTTTTCACGATGATATGAAAAGTCGGGTGTGCGTTTTTATGTACCTACTGTTTTATAATTTTTAAATATTTTTCCATTATTCTGTAGTTTTGAAATGCTGGAGCTCTAGCTTTTAAAAAAAGGGTCTAGAAACTGGTCTAGATCTTCAAAAGCGCCCAAAAATCATCTTCAAACACAGAGCTCTTCGCAATATTGATAAACTTAAACAGTCACACTGCAAATAATAGTCAAGTTATAATATCCATCTTCAATTCTTTAAGTGTTGTTAACATCAAAATCAAAATGGAAGTCGCATTTATCAATAATTGTGAGTATTCAGAATTTCAATCTAAACTGGTAGTCAACCGTCCATTAAAATTATCGGAGTCATTTCATTGTGGGCGATCAAAAAAATGTAAAATCAATATTGTATGCAATCGCTGTGATGATGCGCCTGTAAGCTATAAAAGTTCAATCTCGTAAGATGAGGACGTATTCTGACATGTAAAGTTATAAGATCTTGACGAATACTAATCTTCTTTTCTTTGTTAGAAGATTTAATCCTATTTATAATCGCGAAGAAGCGTCTTGAAATAAAGATCTCGCACTTTAAGCAAAAAAATATTCGTTTTGCGAATTAGTTGTTGAATTAATGAGATAAGCGATGTAGTCTATCAGTGTATTCAGTCTGTTGGTACCAGTGTTCCATAGCAAGGCAATAGCCGCCAAGAGAGAAATCCGGTTGAGTAAAATGATCAGACCTGCCGAGACCTGTCTAGCTCAGCCAATCAATAAAATTGATTAAGCTTCCAAATACAGTTTAATCTTATTTATTATAGGTATATCAGTCATACCCATCGTCGTCATTTTTCTGATTATTATTTTTCACTATTTCCATAATAAACTTCGTCCTGTCTTTGATCAGAATACGGCAACCGCCACAGCGGCGGCAAGCGTGCGCAGGCGCTCTTTAATTTGTAAATTGAGCCGCGCCGCTAGCGCCATCTATTAGGCGCAGCGGCCACTCAGCTACTGTGCCACCTTTAGTCATTATGTTTTGTTGATTTATTTTACATTTGTTTCATTGCTAATGTTGATGGGAATTGATGTTTAATTCGTCTTCGTAAGGGTTACGGAGTTAGCTTTGAAGTTGATGTGATATCTTATTTTGAAGGGCTTTCCAATTTGGTTTTTCTAGACTTTTTGGAACTTTTCTGTGCTCTTGAGCGGTACCATTTCTTCCGAAGCGCTTAGGATTTAATTAAAAAGTAATCTTGTGCAGACGCCAGCACATCAAGCTACTACAATCTGTCAAATTTCTTTAATAGATTTTCAACTTTATATAACATAAGGTTCAAAGTTGATTGGAAAATTTGACAGTTTCGGGTAGCTTGATGTGCTGGCGTCTGCACTTGAAATATATTTAACTAGCTTCTGCCCGCGACTTTATCCACGTGAAATTTCTTGTTCCCCTGACCCGTCGCATCGCATCACCCGCCTGAGGTATCACTTCGTTTTCACTTAGCATTCTCTCTGACTTTTATTCCTTTTGCTCGGCTCGTAAGGGCCATAGCGTGATGTTAAATAGCCTATAGTCTTCCTCAAGAATTGGGCTATCAAATGCAAGAATAATTTTTCAAATACGACCGGTAGTTCCAGAGATTAGCGCGTTCAATCAAACAAACTCTTCAGCATTATTATTAGTGTAGGTAACAGTTTTTTTTTTGTTCAGGATGCGCAATCATCACATGACCCCTCCCGCTCTGGGTGGAGCGGAAGGGAGTGTCAGACTCTTACTGACTAAAACCCACCCGTGTTCCTTCCTTAGCCCTTTATGTTCCGGGCCAGCTGTAACCCTTTCGGACAATCCCGCTGACCCGGCAGGCTTCGGCCCTGACGGGCCCCTTCGGATGATGCTGACATCTCATTGTGGCGCGCGTGGAACACGTACGCGCCGTCCGGCACGGGCCTGGATGGAGGCCTGAACAGTTACCAGCTAGAAATTAAAATCAAGATAAAGCTCTTAATTTTTAGCTATTATTATTATTATTTTAATTATATAACAACGTATGATAACGTATGTTGCTTGTAGAATAATCTGACAAAAAATCAGAATGATTGTATGTACTCGTAGGTATATTAGTATGGTTTTTATTGTACTTATAAAGAAAATTTTTAGGCGTAGTATCTTCATGATTTTATTCTATCATATCAAATTATGTTTTCAACACACTATCTAACTAGCATATATCCTAAAGAATATCATATATTTTCTTGATTTTGTTTAGTAGTCGATCTTATACTTTAAGGCATTATAAAAAGTAATTTTTACGTAGGTACCTTACTTACAATTTCCCATTGTTGGCTTCTTGTTACCACATTTCAAAAGTTATTCAAAACAAACGACGTGTCGATTACGACCTACCAGCACCTACCAATCAACGTTCATAAAAATAAACATAAGTAGTCAATAAAATCGGAACTTCATCGTCAATATATACCGATTCCGATTACAACTCGATTTATAGAGTAATTACATACGATTGTAAATCGAGTGGAACGAGCATCGATGCCGCCTTTGATGAGTACCGATGAATCGAATTAACTTATTTTAACGTGGTTATGCACTGGGGTGTAACTACGGTAGTAAAGTCTTTGTGAAGATTCGATTTTTTATTCGGTAGGATTGCTTTTACCATTATCAACTGACTAACTTCTGCTTGTGACTTCGTCCGCGTGACATTTCTTGTTTTAACATATAATATATTCTATAACACTCAGAAATACTGCAGGTTTCTATCTTGAATGATTTTTTGGAATCGGATCAGTAGGTCCGAAGATTACCTTCATACAAACTCACAAATTTTAGCTCTTTATAATCCATACTAATATTATAAATGCGAAAGTGTGCCTCTCTGTCTCTCCTCTTCACGCTTAAACCGCTGAACCGATTTAGATAAAATTTGGTATAGAGATAGTTTGAGTCCCAGGAAATGACATAGGATAGTTTTTATTTCGATATTCCAATCGGATCGACATTTATGCAGGTGAAACCGCGCGGCTAATATTATTATAACGCCCTTTGTACACACACGTTTTTCTAGCCGTGAAAAACTACGGTTTATTTGCCGTGTGTAGGCACGGTCATCAGTGTTGTATGGATCTCTATGGAAGTTTGTAGACGAAACGGCAGCACTACAGCACGGTGCCATCGCCATAAGTACCATAGAACCGAATCATACACAAGTTTATAGGTAGGTACGGTAAAGAAACCGTGTCATAGACAAAAGGCCTCATAGTATAGAGGTAAGCGATGACGCTTGTCTATAGTTCGGCTTTCAATTAGCTGCAGAAAAATGACACTTCTTTTATAACTCATTTCGGACTGAGTTTAGAGATATGCATGTCAAATAAGTTTCGGTTGTTATAAGAGTATTATTCTGTACTAGAAAAAAAACTAGGTTTGGTTGACGGCCTTGAATAAAAAAAATACGCTAATTTCAGTCATTTAAGTAACACATATTATAAACTGTAATTTCACTGCAGCTAATTTAAAAGTCCGACTATAGACGTAACATCCTTCATTTTATTTTAATGCTAATATTTGAATGTCAATTACTGTGGCAGAACACAGAGTGAAACAAATACACATAAACATACAAAAATTGTGTTATGGGTATACTTGTGTGCAGAAATTTGAACCTATGTACATACTACGAGATGTGAAGATTACTGTCTAGTAGTTGACAAAGGAATTAGCAATTATATATGTATAGTGCCTGCAATATGAAATGTCTGTTTTAATGTCTCGGGAAATTTGACGGCTGATCCTCAGCCTAATTTGAATAAATGACTTTTGATTTAATTTGATTTGATTTAAAAAGCCTCAAAACAGGTTTGGGTGCTTTGTCGTATGGGTACTGGTTGACAACTAAGTACACATTACAGAAAAAATACTGCTACACTAATGAAAAATCCAAACGTGATAAGGTAATGTGGTATCAGAAATGAGTACTTACCACGATCACGAGAAAAATTAACAAATCGAATTGATGTTGCGTATCATTACACACAGTATCAGTGTATTATTACCTCAATAATCGACATGCGATCACATACTCAAAACTTTATCCGATATACAAAAACCAAAACACTTAAAAATCAACCCAATCACCAGCACACAAAATCGAAAATCAAACAAACCGAATCAAATTCATAAGAGTTTTTGATTTCAGAATTGGATTTATAAATCTAAAAGTAGGAGAGAGACGGAAACAAGGTTTTTGAATGAGAGTGAAAGTGATAGAAGATTAGTAAGACCGGTAGCTGAATGCTTGCAATTATAGTGATCATGGTGCCAAGGCAATTTCCTTCGTATTTCTATCGTAGTCTTAATTAGGTAGTTTTGCTAATCGAATCGTATGCGGTGGTCTGTCGTCATTATTTTGATTATTCCGAGTGCGATTCGCTAATAGAGAATGAGATTGGGATCCCTGTGTGCTATTTTTATCGTACAGACAATGTGGGCTTGTAAAGTGTGGGATTTTCTTTTGTTTTTGTTAGTTAGGTAGACTTCTTTTCACTGTGTTTACTATTTTGATAGTTTGTTACATAATCAGCCTGGCTGGCATAATCAGCTGGTGTGTGCTCATGGCTAAATGATAACAGCTATGCTTGCCGCGGTCGCTTTGTGGATGGGTGACCATTACATATCGATCCTTCCGTGCCTCGGAAAGCACGTTAAGCCGTTGGTGCCGGCTGTCATTCGTAGAACTTTGACAGCCTGTCAAAAGTCTGTCAACCAGTCTTACCAATTGGTATCGTGTTACCCAGTAACTGGGTAACACTGTACACTGTTACCCAGTAACTGGGTAACATTGAACACTGTTACCCAGTAACTGGGTAACACTGTTCATATTATAGGCAGTCGCTCCATGTAAAATACTTAATACTGGTATTCAGTTACATCTAGATAGACTGGAAGCCGACCCCAACATAGTTGGGAAAAGGCTAGACAGAGATAGATTACATAAACAGTCTATACTGTTCCCACTGCTGGGACTTAGGCCTCTTATTATGTGTGAGGCAGGGGACTACACGACACTCCTGGATAATAACCGAAAAGCTAGATATTTTTTGCTGCTTTTGAAAGAAAGAAAGAAAGTAAAACGTTTATTCGACTCAGTTGGTGAAACACGAAATACAAATAAGAAATTAAAAAAGTGAAAACAATGTTTTTAAATTTGGATTGACCGTTTGGATTTAAGGCTCCTACAAACAACAGGCGAGACGCGCGACGCGAATCGCGCGCGACACCAAGGCACCGCTCGTTGCGCGACTTGCGGTGCCTTTGTGTCGCGTGTCGTGTCGCGCCTGTTTGAAGGAGCCTTTATTCAACTAGCCGGCACAAAACACTGACATAATCTAGGTGTTTATAAATCAATATTTCAGAGCAAAGAACGTCAGTCTACCATCAATTCCAGTAAGTATATCTATTATCAGATGCAGGAAATTATCAGAATGTTATGCTAATAACTAGGTACCCGTCATTCTGACCTCCATTATCCAATTATGAGGATACACTCGTCAGGTACAGACGCCAGCACATCAAGCTACAACAATCAGTCGAATTTCTTTAAACGATTTTCAACTTTATCACTAAAGTATAAGGTTCAAAGTTTATTGGGAAAATTTTACAGTTTTAGGTAGCTTGATGTGCTGGCGTCTGTACCTACCTATCTTACTAACAAGTACATCAAAATCCTTGCACTAACTACCACAGGTCAACGACCTCTCTGACGATTAACCCTATCCCCGCCGCCCGAAAAAAAAACAATATTCAAAACTTTAAAACCCATCTTTTATACCACATCACGCAAACTGGAATCTTGTTCATCTAAAACAATGCTAAGAACACGACTGTGGACACTTTAGATTAAACCAACCGATAAATATATTATGGTGCACTAGCTTTTTCTCGCGGCTTCGCTCGCGTGGTGGTCGGAAATGATCCCACGGGAAAGTATTACCGGGATGAAAAGTATCCTATCTTTGAATCCAGGTTATAAAGTATCAATATGCCAAATTTCATGCAAATCCGTTCAGCCGTTTTTGCGTGATTGAGTAATAAACATCCAAACATACAAACATTCACATATTGGTAGGATTTTATTTAAATTTATGTCTTATTCTCATTTTCTGGGAATTTATTAATCGGCTAATATGAATTCCGTTTGTGTTTTACAACGTTGAGAGAGGAATTTGATATTTTTTTTATGGTTTTTTTTTCGGTTTTTTGTTATCGCTTTATGGCTTGTATTGATTTAAGTGTTAGTTTTGCAGTTATTTGTGATTAATGGGCGATTGGTTTTTGTGTTTGTGTAATAATTATTCATGCTGTTATGTCAAGTTAGAGTGCAAACCCTTGTTATTGCAAAACAGTGTGATATATACATAAACGCGAATGTATTTTATAATGTTTGTTTATTTGGAAAAAGTGTTGATAGAAGAAATGTGCTTAAAGCCTTGATAAATTGTCTTTATGTCACCTTACGATTAATGTGTATCTGTCTAAAGCCCGATTTCAAAGAAATGTTTTTCTAATTTAAATTAAAAAGATATTTAAAACGATGCATACCATTTAATACTTTACTGTTTCTCGAACAAGCCGCCTCTATAAAGGCAGTGTTCACTCATTTGTCAAACCGTGTGGATATTTATTTATCACAGACCCTCCGCGAGTAAGAAATACCTGACTTTAAAACCATTTATTTTCCTTTACATAGCTATACAAAAAACCCTATTTGTAAGCAGATAAGATCTAATTTTCAGTAACAGAATGAATTGTTAAACGCAAAAGTTAACTTTAAGATTGGCTATTTATTCACGTGACAATCTTTTATTTACTTTTGTAAAATAAAACTTTAAACCTTATTGCCATAAGAATACACACTAATTTTGTATATTTTTTCTGAATTAAATAGAGTAGTTTAGTATGTTTTATCAAACGTAAATAAATTCAAAATCTTTACGCGGGGTCGTTTCGACCGAGCCACTGTTTTTAAGTGTTAATAGATTACAACCTTTTTTAGATTTTTTGTATTTTATGGCTTCATTCTTTACCGGTTATTAGTCGTTTATAATAATTTATATTCTGATTATTGATCTGATAAGAAACCTATAACATCGTTTGGATAAATCTTTATTATACATAGTTTGCACTATTAAATTATAAATGAATTATACAGGGTTATTGGTAAAACATTAACAACCTCTTAAGAGTTCATTGTACTCATCATTATGAACAACTTTTTATATGGGACCAAACCTGAAATCGCGAAAAAAAAACCAGTTGTTCCCTACATTTTGACGAGCTATACGAACATAAATGTAGGGAACAGCTGTTTTTTTTTTCGCGATTCCGGGTTATTGAGACCGACACTAGAATTCGACCGTTCTTCCGAAACAAGATGAAATGCCGTACGTAGTGTACGGCATTTCATCTTGTTTTTTGAAATGAATGAACCGATTTTAATGAAACTTCATACGCATAAGCAGGATACAAAAGTTTAAAAACATTTTAGAAAAATAGTGTTACAGCCAAATTAGACCGACTTTAAATTTTCCATATAAACAGAGATTACCAGTCATATTTTTTGAATAAGACATTTCGAAAATGTTCTTAAGTAACTTTTTAGACCTTTGTATCCTGCTTGCGTATGAAGTTTCATTAAAATCGGTTCATTCATTTCGAAATACAAAGGCTTCAAAGTTTGTATGAAATGCCGTACTTACGAGTACGTCGTAAACGCTCTTAATTAAAAATACGGGAATAGCTCCTCTAGTGTCAGAGTTCCTATATTCTTTAGCAGAAAACAAGCTGACTTATGTCCTAAATAGCTCGTGCTCCTACCAATACAATGCCAATAAACGTCAAAGTAATATTTCAAATACCCCATTATATACCGGCTACCACTCCAGCATAAATCCCTAAACGACAATAACCTTTCAAAAGGCTTCATAATACAATTTCTTGTTCATTTTCTTTGTAGCATAATGCTCGAATGTTAATCAATCCTGGCACAATAGTTGTACAAACTAATAGCGGGTATAAAGCATAGACAAAGGATAAAGAGCGAGCGGTTTGACCACACGACGACCAACCACAGACTGGGAACCATAGACATAGAGTTTCATGGAAGGTATCTAATTTAGATATTGATTATCGCAGCGGATTGTTTCGTGCTAGCAATTAAATGCAAAATTGAGTCTTTATGTATCTTCTCTACGTTTTTAGGGTTCCGTAACTTAAAAGGCAAAACGGAACCCTTATAAGATCACTACGTTGTCCATTTTTCTGTCCGTCAGTCAAGACCTTTTTCTCAGGAACGCGTGGAGTTATCAAGTTGAAATTAATATCAAATACTCAGGGTTGCAATCCCTTGAAGCAGTGAAAAATCAAACTTCTAAGTCAACGCAATCAAAAGATACGGGTGTTTATGTTCCGAAATCAAAACCTATAGGGTACTTCCCGTTGACCTAGAACCATGAAATTTGGCAAGAAGCAATGTCATGTAGCACAAGTAAAGGAAAAAATCCGAAAACCGTTTTGTAATTACATTACAAAAAAAATAATTACGAAACTATTTACATTCCTACTTTGTACGGATCCCTCGGTACGCGAGTTCGACACGCATTTGGCTGGTTTTTTTATATCTAAACGCTCAGCCAAATCGAGTCGAGCTGATGATTTTTGGCATCTCCTGTGGTGTCATCTGCCTAGCCATCATCTGCCTGCATCTGTCTGCCTATCTGACCTCTACAACTCAGTTACTGGGAAATACAATACCCCTTGGTAAGACTGGTTGTCAGGCTCCCCACGACCAGTAACAACTGTCAAAGATCCACGAATGACAGCCGGGACCAACGGCTTAACGTGCTTTCCGAGGCACGGAGTGGTCTCGGTATGTAAAGTCACCCATCCTCAGACCAACCGCGGCAAGCGTAGCTTAACCTGACCGATCGACCTGTGCGGCTATTATCATTTTGCCACGAACCCATCCATGTCGGCGCACCTACCGGTCTGTTCTGTAAAAATGTCGCTATGAAAATTTTGATGAAGTAAGCTGTTATTCCACCTGATGCTACAGATTGACACTTTTGACAGCTCAATTCACTTAAGTTTCCACGGTGAAATTCAACAGAATAGATCCAATGGTGCTAAAGATGAATACTATTTTCATCCTGGGATAAAGAAAATTACGTTTTTTATAAACATTATTTCAGTGTAATCCATTGATATCACGCTTCGCCATGTTTTCCAGCTTGTGGTGTTTTCATATGGTTGTTCTAATAACCCAAACGAATGCTTCTCTAGCTCAGATTTGTTGTTTTCCGTAACATTGCCATATATCGATCGTTAAAAATTGTCCCTTGGCTTGTCATTTTTATCGATGAAAAACAGTCGGTTAAAAATATTCATTCGAAAATGTCTTCAGAACCTAAAGGGGATTTAAATGTTTGTTCCGATCAAAAATCTGACTGGCGACACCCCAGACAACTAATTAATGCACCCATTTTAGAAAGTTTTTACCAGAATAGGTATGAGCATAAACCAGTCAAGCTTTTCATAAAGGCTGCCACACAAATATCTATCGACAGAGGCAACGATGTACAGACGCCAGCACATCAAGCTACCCGAAACTGTCAAATTTTCCCAATCAACTTTGAACCTTGATAGTCATAGCGTGATGTTAAATAACCTATAGCCTTCCTAAAGAATTAGGCTATCAAATGAAAAAAGAACTATTAAAATCCGTGTGACGGTTCCAGAGATTAGCGCGTTCAAACAAACTATTCAGCTTTAAGGCTCCTATTATAAACAGGCGCGACACGCGATATAATCGCGCGTGACACAAAGGCACCGCTCGTTGCGCGACTTGCGGTACCTTTGTGTCGCGTGTCGTGTCGCGCCTGTTTGAAAGAGCCTTTATTATTAGTAAATAAGATAAGTTAGGCTGTAAAGTAATACATTTACAAGCAGACTTGTAACTTAACTTATAAAACAGTACAGTTCAAACCCCCCTAAATATATAACAAAATACCTATTGGCATTCTGAGCACTAAGGAACTTAAAAACGCAATTTTCTTTCTTTCTTTCTTTCTTTCAATAGGTATTTAAAAATAAACTGCGTAAATTTTTAATTGAGAAATCATACTACACGATCCAAGATTTCTTGAATCATTGATTGAATTGTTGACTACGTATTAATTTGACTGTATATTGATATTTTGACATTTATAATAACTAAATTTGACATGTAAAATAATTTTAAATGGAACGCCACTACGTAATTATTGTATGCTATTGGAACTTTATTTTATTTTTTAGACCTGTAACTAACATATGCGCACAATAAAATATTTTGAATTTGAATTCTTTTCAAAAGTTCATCAACTGATTTCTGCACACATCTAGCAGTTTTACGTACATCTAGTGACATTAATATGTAACTTCTCTATACGATGCAGGCGTGGGTGTCATTCCGGGAATAAGACGCGAGCAAAACCGGGCATAACTAATAACTTGTCGCGCGAATAACATACATCTTAATCTATACCGTGATGTATATATGTGGGGAAGGAATTGCTTTGGTTTGTATACAGCATCAAACTGAACAAATCACTCCACCGGACGAACATTGTAAACGTGAAAAGTAACCAGCTGTCTCATACGTTTGGGTCAAGTAAGTTTTTTTTTTATTGCTGAATGGGGCCGCTCTTGACCTCGATAACGCCTGATGGAAAGCGATGGATGAGGTCTATGACGGAACGAGCGTGCCCAGAAGATGCCTAAGGCACTGGAACTCCCACGCATCGACGAAACACAACAGGCTGCTTGACACCGGTCTCCAGTGGGAGGTTGGTAGCAAACTAGGCCGGTGTTAGCCCTACCGCCGCAAGGGAAGAATTGGCCAGTCAAATAAGGTGTCGGGTGTGACTGTCCAGGATGCGCCAAGCGCGAGCGTTCAGTTGAGTAACTGGCGGAACAAACTGCGCTACACGAAGAGGCTTTTTCATGCATCCCTAAAAAGTATTGAGTTTTGTATGTTTTGTTGGTCCCATGGAGCAAATTGTTCAGTTCCACACCATTCTGAATCTTGCTGTAGATATAGAAGACGGGCTTTTGTCTGAGGCTTCGCCTACGTTGAGATCGGAAATTATCCCACTGGAATGTACAGACGCCAGCACATCAAGCTATCCGAAACTGTCAAATTTTCCCAATCAACTTTGAACCTTATGCTCTAGCGATAAAGTTGAAAATCGATTACAGAAATTTGATAGAATGTAGTAGCTTGATGTGCAATCTGTACTACTGAGATAAAAAGTATGCTATATCCTTGCCTAGGTTTACCAGTGTGTTTCATTTTTGAAATCGATTTACAATTGCCGGAGATATCGCATAACAAACATACAAAAACAAAATCATACAGTCGAATTGAGAACCTCCTCCTTTTTGAAGTCGGTTAAAAAAGAATTGATTCTAGTAGCCCTTCCAAAAGGTAGTTTTCCTATAGAGAAGAATGGGCAAGAAACTCTACCGTTACTCCTTTATAATGTTGTATAATATTTTCTACACATTAATTGTAATAATAAGTGAAGACGATGCACCTAAAATAAAAATACTGTTCCATGATAGGTAAAATAATGAAAAATGAAGCTATGACAGATAAATTAATTACCTATGTGATATATAGATGGTGCTCACATATTTACAAACATTGTAAAAGTAGACAATTTTCATAAATCTTACTAAATACCCATAAATCCTAAGTTATTCGGTGAAAACCCATATAATAACCCTTTCTTTACCCATAATACAAGCACGTACGGTTTCCAATGTACCTGGGGGTCAGACGGAGGCCTTCCGAGAAGGAATGAGCCCTCCGATGTAGTCGAGTGATATTCCTCATCTCGATGTCAACGTCACGTATGGAGGTGCACGAACTACTGCTTCAGGTTTTTGATTTTTTGTTTTTGTTCAATTGTTGTTTTTTGAAGTTTAATTAGGTACCTACCTTTGTTTTAATTTGATGGGCGATTGTTTTTTTTTTTTTGTCGGGGGTCATAGGGAAGCAAAAGAGATTTGAAGGGCAAATCTCGTAATTAAAAACATTCAAAACTTAGTCGCAATCTTACCTCAGCGACAATCAATTTCAAAAACTTGTCAAAAATGTAGGGAAATTAGGGTATTTTTAACAGATTGAAACTGAGATCAAACTAAACTTTCATAAAATTACGAGGATTGCCCCTCTGAAATAGTAACCTATGGACCCTCATAAGAGCATCCAAATTCAGCAATCTACAATCTACTTATATTTCTAATTTCTGTCATTAGGTACTATCGTATTGTATCGTTTGTGTGATACAAATATGATGCAGGGCAATATTATGCTGATACCAACCTGCATCACAGATATATTTCGAAGATTATTTTTCAATCGAATCACCGATTAAATTTAATCTATAGGTAATATGGCATTCCCATTGTTTTGTTTTATTTATTGCATTCAAAAACATTTGTTATCCGCGTTGTTTCATCGGAATGTGTTTTTATGATATCTTTCCGATCGGTAGAACTTGCTACCGAACCCGTCGAACTCACTAACTTATTTGCAGTTTCCAAACTAAATTCAATACGATTTTGAACTTAACCCCCTTGATTTTAAAACTATAGTCTACAATATAAACGGTAAATAAAACAGTGTAAATAAATATATTTTCCAGTTGAACGCGCGCAGTGCATTCGGCCATGTTCGAACGCGTCAATCGAATTCGAATTTCAAATTCAAATGTGTCAATTCAACGCTGGTTTTGTGATATAGGAATTAGATTATGTATTTGAAAACTGTTTTTAAATAAACATTCTTTATTTCTGAGAAATGAAGATGATGCAATCTTAGACACATTCATGTCGTCACCATTTTTGTCCATGGAGTCATGATTTCGTTCATGACCTGCACCGTAATTGCGTAACACTATCGATCACAATCTGAATCATTTTGAAGGATATAAAGGACATGTTAGGTTTTTGTATGGAGGCTGGGCTTTTATTCGAAGCTACTGTGAACAGGGAAGAGATCATATTTTTATGAAAGTACATAAATTAAGGAGACTTTGTATATTTTTTAAATTTTTTTTGAAAGCACCCTTGCTTTAATTATTATACATTTTAATAATCATTATTTAAAAAAATAAATTGCAACCCACAGTAATTATTGATTTTGGCAACACTTTTCGGTTAGATGTCATTATTGTCATTAACGTCAATCAAGTGTCAAATTCAATTCAATTTTGACCTGTGTACTGGAGTACACTTGACAATGGCTAAATTGTGGTGGTTTTTCCGCAAAAGCCATTAAACTAAGAGAAGAAGAAGACCTGTGTACTGACAGCTGACAAGTATGACAACCTTACTGGCACAGGTAATATTTTCATAGATTCCATTAGAAGGCAAAGGAATTAATGCCATACATACAAATCATAGAGTTGGTTTTATTTTAAGCCATCTAATATTATTTTAGAATATTTTAAATAACAATAAGGTGTATAATTTGCTTTAAAAAATGATATTTAACCATTTTTTCTTTGTTTCAATGTGCAAAAATAATATTATGACACCAAAAATATCTGGATTTAAAATATGTATTTATTCAATAACGGTGCTTTTAATATTTTTTCTGTTTTTGTCAGGCAATCCTGAATAAGTTTCCCTATCAGAAAAACCATACATGATAGCTGTTAAAAAAAATTATTATTTTAAGCCCATTTCATAACATGTCCTTTGTCTGCTCAACAACGTAAATGACGCAATCAATGTTGTTGAACTGTCAAAATTAATTCCATTGCTACTGTTAGCGTGATACGCAATTACCCCGCTCTGGTGCCGTATTACGACGTTGTAATGCCACTATGATTCCAATGTGAGAGAGAGACTGAGCTATACATGACCGATAGCACCATCCCGTTTTCAGACTGGAATCATGATGCCATTAATACTTCATAATACGGCCCCTGACTAACTTAAATAAGTAAAAATTTGAAACTTAACATGTACATATTAAAGGCGGGTTGTTTCACGTCCACATGACGCACGCGTATACGTCAAAAATGGCGCTAACTATCGTCAAATCAAAACAAGCGTTGTTTAACAAAATTATGGCCTTGACGTACGTCAAAATAATAACGATTACGTATTCATTATTATTTTGACGTACCTACCTTCGTAATTATGTTACGTTAACTAACTGCTTGAAACAACCGGCCGCGGCCCTAAGTTTTACTTCGTAATTAAATAAAAAACAAAAGAACTAAAAGACATTCAAAGTTACAGAGCTAATAATCTGCAATTTCTTCCATATTGCACTCACCAATGAATTAATACACATCCAAATAAAATGCAACTCTAACAAACGATCACAAATAAAATTTAATTACCCAAACATATATAGAAACGCACTAACCGTTTAACAAAACAAAAAGCGACCATAATCGGAAACGCATTGGGGACATCAGTTGAAAAAAAGCAGCCAAGTGCGAGTCCACTCGCACACGACAGGGTTCCGTACCACAGTACAATATAAAACATTATACTCCATTTGCTTAGGTAATAAAATAAAGGTAAACAAAAAAACAACGTGACTTAGTTAAAAAAGGTAAACAAAAAACCACGTGACGTAGTTAACAGACTAAACATAATACCAGTCTATTCAGGTGTCATGCTACGTCACAGTTCTACTCTTCAATTTAGCAACGTTATAATTCGTTAATAACGTTGCTAAATCGAAGAGTACAGCTGTGACGTAGCATGACACCTGAATAGACTGGTATTATGTTTAGTCAGTTAACCACGTCACGTGGTTTTTTTGTTTACCTTTTTATTGTCTAAACAAATGGAGTATAGGAACATAATATTAAAAAAAAATACTTTTAGCCTGCATCATCCCACTCCTGGTTAATACTTTCCCAACACTTCCAGCTCTATCAATCCAGGGTTCAAGTAGACCACTGGTCGTTTGTTATCTCCAGCTCGTCCCACTATCTTCTCCGCGGCCTGCGGCGACACCTTCTGGCATGGAATGGTATGGCTTCCTTTTCTCTCTTTTAAATTTATTTATTATTTTTTTAGCCACATCTGTGAAAATTTCGAGTGTCTACCTATCACGGTTCAAAAGATACATACAGCCCTGTGGCAGATGAACGGACACCGGAGCCTTAGTAATAGTGTCCCGTTGGTACCGTTTAAGTACGGAACCCAAAAAAAAAGAAACAAAAAAGCGTTTTTTTCCAATATCGCAGCAGCGGGTCGGCCATCCATATTGTGACTTGACAACAAAAAATAGGGACACCCAATGCTTTAACTGAAGAAGACATACATTAACACAGCAATAATTATAATTCAAAGTGGACATTACTGTTTGTGGCTGGGTCAAGTTAGGAGAGGGAGCGGGAGAGGATTAAATGAAATGTTGAATTTGGGGAGGTTTTCGAATATCAAAAGACAGTAAAGATAACAGCCGCACAGCTCGCTCGATCAGGTTAAGCTACGCTTGCCGCGGATGGGTGGCCATCTTTACGTACCGAGACCCCTCCGTGTCTCGGAAAGCATAGCCGTTGGTCCCGGCTGTCATTCGTGGATCTTTGACAGTCGTTACGGGTAGTCGGAAGCCTGAAAGTCTGACAACCAGTCTTACCAAGGGGTATCGTATTACCCAGTAACTGGGTTTTGGAGGTCAGATAGGCAGTCGCTCCATGTACAATACTGGTATTCAGCTGCATCCGGTTAGACTGGAAGCCGACCCCAACATAGTTGGGAAAAGGTAGGAAGATGATGACTTTCTTCATCTATTTTCTTTCTATTCTACCTGGCTCCTTTTACCTTTTTGTCTTTCAGTAGGTAACGTTGAGTATAACCGTCATCAGTGTGTGTGTTTATGTTTGTTACTTCTTCACACTCAAACGGCTGGATCAATTTTGATTAAATTTTATATTGAGGTAGCTGTCACCCTGGATTAACATATAGGCTACTTTTTATCCCGATATTCCCACGGGATCGAAACTTATGCGGGTAAAACCGCGGAGCGCAGCTAGTATTAAATATTTCTAAAGCTGATTTTGAGCTACCATGTTTGTGTATTCAAAACTTCTAAACATGCAAAAGACTCCTATGGAGGTATATTATGGATGTTGGATTCCATGCAAGGTTTATTGTAACAACAAATGAAGGGGCCCGTTAGGGCCGAAGCCTGCCGTGTCAGCGGGATTGTCCGAAAGGGTTACCGCTGGCCCAGAACATAAAGGGCTAAGGAAGGAACACGGGTGGGTTTTAGTCAGTAAGAGTCTGACACTCCCTTCCGCTCCACCCAGAGCGGGAGGGGTCATTTGATGATTTCACATGCGCAAAAAAAAAATGTTTATTGTAAGCTAGCTGTTACCCGCAATTTCGCCTGCGAAACAGGATAAAAATTGGAAAGGATTTACCTACTGTACATGTACAGACGCCAGCACATCAAACTACTACAATCTGTCAAATTTCTTTAATAGATTTTCAACTTTATCGCTTCGGGTAGCTTGACATATCAAGCTACCCGAAATTGTCAAATTTTTGACGTCAGCATACTGACGTCTGTACTATTGCCAAATCCGTCCAGCCATTTTAGCGTGCAAGCCTAACAAACAAACAGACTCACTTTCGCTTTTAAAATATTAGTTACGATCAATAAGACATCCTATGCTCTCTCATACCTTACACCATCTCCCGAAGGTCATTTAGGCTACAAACTGACGATTATTGCCTGAATCTGATATTGATGTTGTATTTGGTAATTTGTATTTCGCAATTTATTTTTAAAACTGTTTTAAATGTAAAGTTATGTACGGACATAAGTTTGGACGGAGACGCGACAATTTTCTTATGGGCTTTTTTGTGATAATGTCTTGTAGTTATGTTTTCTGTTAATTGTGTTTATAACTTAATTATTTGTGTTGTTTTTGCTAGTGTGGTATTTTTATGATTTTTTGGTGTTTGGGGTATGTTTTTTATTTGAATGCTTTTAAGATTGTTAACGCTTTTGGACTAATTACATATTATATACCGCATACTGCAGTGTCTCAAGACGACAGTCTTTGACCAGTGCGTGTTGCCAGTGATGACTTATAGCACTGAAACGTGGTCGCTCACCATGGGCATTATAAGAAGGCTAAAAGTCACCCAAAGGGCAATGGAGAGGGCTATGCTTGGAGTTTCCCTGCGTGATCGAATCAGGAATGAGGAGATTCGCAGGAGAATCACGGTAACCGACATACCCCGAAAAATTGCCAAACTTAAGTGGCAGTGATCAGGGCACATTGCTCACAGAACAGATGGCCCATGTGGCCGAAATGTTCTGGAGTGGCGACCGCGTACTGGAAGACGTAGCGTCGGAAGACCTCCCACAAGGTGGTCCGACGACCTTGTGAAGGTCGCAGGAACCCGTTGGATGCGAGAAACACAGAACCGGTCGAAGTGGAGGTGCTTGGGGGAGGCCTATGTCCAGCAGTGGACGTCTTTCGACTGAAATGATGATGATGATGACATATTATATGGGTAGGAATTATATTCCTTGGTATAAATATCTTGTCTTCTAATAAAGAATAGATTTTGTTGACTTGTCCTAATTTACAAGGAAGACTAGCTTTTTTTTTTTCTGTGCCCACGACTTAGTTTGCGTGCATGCCGAAAAGAAATTGGATTTTATGCGTTTATTTTTTTGCGCTGAACCCTAATCCTTTTTCTAAAATAAACCTAAGTTACTCCTCTTAAAACATCAGCAGTGCGATTCTGTAACCATCTCACCGTGAAAACTTAAGTGAAGTGAGCGTGGAGCTGTCAATAGTGTCAATTCCTAGCAAAAACAAACTCACTTCACCTAAGTTTTCACGGTGAGATTTTTACAGAATCGACCGGCTGAAGTTCAATTAGTCTCGTAATTTAAAACGTTCAAATCTAATGGTAATCTTACCTCAGCGATGCAATCAATGTCAAAAACATGTCAAAATGTAGGGAAATTCGAGGTTTTTTGACAGATTGAGACTGAGATCAGAATGTAACCGTCTTTAAAATTACCAGAATTGAAGAAAGCGTTTTGGAGATTAGCTGGAATAAACAGACCGATAGAAAAAAAATATTGTTTGTTATAAGTACCTTAAACACTTTCATATAATTATGCATTTATTAAAAAGCTGTTATTTTGTTATTTTGAAATTACAAACATACACTTCACAGCGACACAATGGGCGGTCTTATCGCTAAATTTTTACAGACAACATTTGGAAGATTTTTAATTTTAATATTGCATTATGTACAGACGCCAGCACATCAAGCTACTACAATCTGTCAAATTTCTTTAATAGATTTTCAACTTTATCGCTAAAGCTAAGGTTAAATGTTGATTGGGAAAATTTGACAGCTTCGGGTAGCTTGATATGCAGGTGTCTGTACCTACTCTGTCTCTAGCTACGAACTTCTATTTCGATCGACAGATTTTTCATACTAACCCTGGCATATTTTAGGTATGTTTATTGCATTGCATCTGTATCGAAGTTAAGGTTCTGAGATGAGCACAATGATTCGAAAAAAAAATACCTTCACCTACTATACAATGGATTAAAATGTGTTGAATAAATTAACAGATAAAAGTAATATTAAAAGAATCTTAGCAGGTGGCGTTCTGTAGTTACTCCCCACCCCAATAGAAAGATGGCGTAACTTTATGCATGTGTAAATTAATCGAATAACTTCCATTTACAATCGCCCATAACTTATCATCATTACATTTATAATTGAACCTCAAAATACGGCACTCAAACTTTATAACAATCGTCCATAAAATAAAAAATATATCGCGGAATGAAAAGGCGATAATACGGAATGAAATTATAGCGAGGGTGCCATGACGTAAGAGGACATTTAAAAAAGTTTGATTGAGATGAACAGAACTTTTGATTGTATCCCAAAGATTCGGAATAAAAACAAGCTATAAATAAGATTGGAGGAAAACAGGGAAATACGAAATGTTGTTGTAGGGACACGTAGTGTGGCTGTCTGTTTGTGTATATTTATTTTTATGGGTGATCATGGTGGACTAAAGAAGGACCTATGTCTTCTACAAAAATATAGGTAGTTCTTTTTGTTTTGGCAATACAGTGTTTACAAGCATTTAGTCAGTCAATAGCCTGTCTCTTGGTATATAAAGACAATATATACGCTAATTGGAGCAAATTCCTGGTTGCTCGAACTGCCGGTCGATTCTGTACAAATCTCACCGTCAAAACTTAGGTGAAGTGAGTTTGTTTTTGCTAGGAATTGACACTATTGACAGCTCACTTCACCTAAGTTTTCACGGTGAGATTTTTACAGAATAGCACTGCTGTGCATGGGCGGGTGGTGTGCAGCAGAGGAGAGTGACTGTTCGCTACCAGCTTCTGTAAATCCAATGCTGGTTGACTTGACAAGCACCGCTACACCGCTTAGTCTACACGTAATATTATAATAAGCGATTTAGGAAAATCGAGATACTATTTCTTAACCAAAATACTTTAAAAAGTACTATTGCTAAAGTTCTGAATGATCAGAGGTAGATTTCGTATACTTTAGCAAATTATTAGTCCAGCCGGTCGATTCTGTAAAAATCTCACCGTGAAAACTTAGGTGATGTGAGTTTGTTTTTGCTAGGAGTTGACACTATTGACAGCTCACTCCACGCTTAGTTTTCACCCAAGTTTTCACGGTGAGAAGGTTACAGAATCGCACTGCTGACTACAGTTAGGTACATTTGTCATAGTTCGTAAATATCTACTATATGTAGGTTGTAATATGTGGAAAATGTAGCGAGTAGTGTATTTGTTATTTCCGTTTTTTTTTTTAAATATAATACTGTTTGTTTCCCTTACAAAATAAAATAAAAGCGTACACCATTGACTTAGGTATATATTACTAGGCGTACACACACAAAATTTTCCAAAGGACAACTGGTCGGGTTGTCGGCGGTGTTATAATATGCTGGTGTGCACCACAACTCAGCAGAACCGCTCGAACTCCCTTTTGATGTTGTGGACTCTATGTTGGTTTGGTTTCCAGGATATGAGGGATGAGAAGAACTAAATAACACGCACCTTCAATGCTATTTTGTTTTGTAGCCATCTTTATTCGCACAAGACAACTGACAGATGATCTGTCAAGATGACAGTAGTACAATGTTACAATGTGTAAATATTAACTAAAATGTTGCAACTTCCAACAACCACTTTGTTGCTAGTCCATCCATACCATAGAAATAAATTGAAAAAAAATTACGTAGGCTGTACAATTTTTGGATACTTTAAACATGATTGTGGCTCCTCAATGATAGATCCTACAAAAATACACAAGCGAAACCGAAAACTAAACCATACCAGAAAACAGAACAACGCTGAACATCGTAATCTGATTGTTGACGAAAAATTCAATTCCGTTTATTGCTGAATAGTTTGACAGTGATGACGCCACGTCTTCGCTTCCCCTAGGAAATGTTTTGTTGTATTATCACGATTTGGTCGGCGATATATCGGTGGGAGATTCCGCACATCATCAAATTGTTTTGTTTTCTGATGAGTTATCCGGTTTTCTTGTGTTTTTGGCAAGAAATTTGCTGCAATTTCACGTTCTTATCAGTCAGTATTTGTCTAGTGCTTATCTTGAGCCTCGAAATATGTACATACATGATTGATAAGTTTGCACAATGCACCGAGGATATTGTGGAAAGCCATCCATGATCTTAGACACTTCCTAAAACCTATAGGAAATAATAACAATAAACTTTCCTTTTTTTCTTCTCTTCTTGTTCTCACACACTATTGTCTACATTTCTTTTTACCGACTTCAAAAAAGGAGGTTAGGTCTAGGTTATCAATTCGACACATATGTATGTAATATTTATTGGAACTGCATTATAATTCACATAGATAATCTATTAGAGCTTCCAAACAAATATACAACATTTTATAGATGTAAGTATGTGTTTATGTATATTATTTTGACATTACAAACAAACACTTCAATTTTAGTTACCATCTGCCTAGACTTTTCCCAACTATGTTGGGGTCGGCTTCCAGTCTAACCGGATGCAGCTGAATACCAGTATTTCACAAGGGGCGACTGCCTATCTGACCTCCACAACCCAGTTACTGGGTAATACGATACCCCTTGGTAAGACTGGTTGTCAGACTCGGGCTTATGACTACCCGTAACGACTGTCAGAGATCCACGAATGACAGCCGGGACCAACGACTTAACGTGCTTTCCGAGGCACGGAGGGGTCACGGTTCGTAAAGATGGTCACCCATCCACAGACCAACCGCGGCAAGCGTAGCTTAACCTGATTGATCGACCTGTGCGGCTGTTATTATTTAGCCACGGGCCCCTTTTCTTTTTTTTGTAATAATAATAAGGACCACAAAAGGATAGTTGATTTTCAAATAAATTTTAGGTACTTTTTTTCTTCAATTTCAATATGTCCGTAAATACTTATATTCATCATTTTAGCCGAAAGACGTCCACTGCTTCCGCTCCACCCAGAGCGGGAAGAGTCATTTGATGATTTCACATCCGAAAAAAAAAAAGACGTCCACTGCTGGACATAGGCCTCCCCCAACCACCTCCACTTCGACCGGTTCTGTGCTTCCCGCATCCAACGGGTTCCTGCGGCCTTCACAAGGTCGTCGGACCACCTTGTAGGAGGCCTTCCAACCTACGTCTTCCGGTACGCGGTCGCCACTCCAGAACCTTTCGCGAGCAATGTGCCCTGCCTACTGCCACTTAAGTTTGGTAATTATTCAGGCTATCTCGGTTACCTTGGTTCTCCTGCGGATCTCCTCAATTCTGATTCGATTACGCAGGGAAACTCCAAGCATAGCCCTCTCCATTGCCCTTTGGGTGACTTTTAGCCTTCTTATAAGGCCCATTGTGAGCGACCTACTTATATTACCTTTATCCGGTTGTATGCCGTAATTATAGAAAACAATTAAAAACTATTGTGTCTCGCGTAGATCTACGCTCCCGGCATACAAGGGGTTAAATAAATAGGTAATAACATATATGTTACATAGATATTATTAGGGGGTTGGGTTGTATAAGTAACTAAAGCACAATTTCTTAAGAATTTAACGAACCAATGTAGACAATGTCTCATCTCCCAACTCCTCATCATTTTCATAGGTTTGGTGGAAATTCGCTAAACTCACTAAATAATTCTTTTGCTTGAGATCAACTTCGCCAAAGGATATTTCATTAAAAACTTAAAATAAGTTGTATCTGTACTGTGTTGTAGCTAAAAGGAGAACTTGGGTACTTTCGCAAATGTCTAGTATTGATCGAAAAGTGTACAATGTGTTAAGATAGCAAAGATCAAGTCTGTTAGGAAGGGGAATATCATTTTTTATGTAAATATTCTTTAAAATATTGGTGACTGTTGGATTGAAAGTGTAGGTTTTTGTATTTTATGCAACAATTTAAGGTAAAATTATCTATTAAACTTGCAATTTTTATTCATTTATAAATCAAAAAAGTAGTTTTAAAATCTTACAAGTAATGGATTTCTTTCAGTTACAAAACAAATCACTAATTACGTTTAGCGCTAAACGTATTTAAGACATCGCTCTATTTCTAGAAATCGTTTGAAGATGACAGATACAGAATTATGTTGTAAATATGCTTAGCGTTAAGGCTCATACACACAGGCGCGACGCGACACAAAGGCACCGCTCGTTGCGCGACTTGCGGTGCCTTTGTGTCACGTGTCGGGTCGCGCCTGTGTGTACGAGCCTTTAAACGCATTAAGGCTCCTTCAAACAGGCGTGACACGACACACGACACAAAGGCACCGCAAGTCGCACAACGAGCGGTGCCTTTGTGTCGCGCGCGATTATATCGCGTGTCGCGCCTGTTTGTAGGAGCCTTTAGTGAGTTGTAGTGTAAAAAGGGTTTAGTAATTGTCCAATTCTTTTAATAAACTAAGATTTAGTTGTATTAGTCATTTCAATAGCACAGGTCATTTCTACAATTATTTGAAAACACTAGCCTTTCACAAATATCCACGATTCCCCACAACAACCACAACACATGTAAATGCTATAAATGTGTTACTTCGTCTCGACAAAGTTAGATTGGCATCGAACGAACTCTGACAGATATGTCGTAAAAATGTGGCGACTAATCGCAGCGACCGACGATTTGTCGCAACGGGTTTTATTAAAAGTTTTTATTTTTATCTGTCATTTGTTATTTGGAGACAAAAAGTTGAATGCTTTATGGTAATTTGAGGATCCGTTGATATATAAATATGGGGTTATTATTTTTATTCTGCTCGTTATTTTGAAGGTGAAGAGAATTATCATCTGGTCTCTATATTTGCTTTATCCGTTTCTTGTGAAGTTTCAGTAGCCATAAACATGTCTGATTTCAAATTTTCTGGCGTTTTCTAGACGGCTTCAAATTATAATCAACACTACCTAATCATCTATATCTATACTACTAATAACGCTGAAGAGTTTATTTGTTTGTACGCGCTAATCTCTGGAACTACAAGTCGCACTTGAAGCATTCTCCTTGCATTTGATAGCTCAATTCTAGAGGAAAGCTATGGCTTAACATCACGCTAGGAGCCTTAGGAGCCGAGCAAAAATAAAAAAGTCAGAAAGGACGCTAAGCATAAACGAATTAAGAGTGCGGGCAGGCAATCATCATCTGCCCAGCCTTTTTCCACCTATGTTGGGGTCGGCTTCCAGTCTAACCGGATGCGGGCAGGCAATGTGGGACAATAAATTTCACGCGGACGAAGTCGCGTGCTGAAACTATAGGCCGACCGCTTAACTGAGACGTTGCCTGAGGTAGCAGCGCGGTGCGGGAGGGGTGTGGTGACGTGATGCGAGAGCTCAGTGATTCGTCAACTTGTGACAACTATCACCCCTCCCGCATCGCGCAGCTACCTCAGGCAACGTCTCAGTGCCGGGTCAGCGGGATTGTCCGAAAGGGTTACCGCTGGCCCGGAACATAAAGGGCTAAGGAAGGAACATGGGTGGGTTTTAGTCAGTAAGAGTCTGACACTCCCTACCGCTCCACCCAGAGCGGGAGGAGTCATTTGATGATTTCCCATGCTCAAAAAAAAAAGGCAAAGGCTCCTATAGTTAGTCATAATTAAGAAGAAAACATGAAATCCTCCATCAAGCCTGACTAAACGCTGCCAATGTTGCCACTCGTCAAAATCCACCCAGTACTGCAACTGACGTCTTCAAAACAGTAAACGTCTATAATTTAATGAACAAAATAACCGAA
Organism: Luperina nickerlii; assembly: GCA_963855955.1. Lineage (NCBI taxonomy): Eukaryota > Metazoa > Arthropoda > Insecta > Lepidoptera > Noctuidae > Luperina > Luperina nickerlii. The sequence continues at coordinate 18,430,116 of OY979682.1, read as the reverse complement.
CAGGGAAGAGCGAAGGAAAATTAATTGACCGTTAACTGTTAAGCGATTCCCCAAAATATCAAGTTTGTCATCAAATTACTTAGCGTCTCAATTAATTACCGAAGTGATTTTCCGATCGGTTGTATCAAAGAGTAAACTTGATAAACATTTCTACAAACGGGGTGACTTCGGAGAAATGCGTGGAAAAAGTCATGTTGCGCCGACTCCGATTAAGTGATCAAGGCAGTACGATGATGATGATAAGGATAATGTAATAAATAATGATGATAGTACAAAACACTGAATTGAAACTACACAAAGAAGATGATGATATGACTTGTTAGTCGATTCGCACGAATTTACTCGCCTGAAACGGGCGAATCGTCACTTTTAAATAAAATTATTTATAGGCGCATTTTGAATTTTATGCAACAAAGTATAGAAAAAAGGACTATAATAGCGTACAGAAGTCATAAGAGTAAAATATTATAAAACGTGTACTTTTTCCTAAGTTCATTGCGAAAAATCCAAAATTTGCCAATTCATGCGAATCGCCTATAGAAAAAATAAATTATTTAAAAGTGACGATTCGCCCGTTTCGGGCGAGTAAGTTCGTGCGAATAGACTAATAAGCCGATTTTATTGGTGAATCTTGAGATAATAGATATTCAATAACAGACATATTCGATGATAGAGTAAATTATAAAAAAATTAAAAAGATTACTAACATTAGCATAAGGCGGGTTAAAGTATTCTTCGCTGGCACAAGATGAGTAACTTGGCATTTAGCTCGGCCTAAGGGTTATGATAATTCTGATAACTCTTAAATAAGACGTAGCTTTTGAACTCAAATCATTTTTTAATGTTCATGTTGTTTGACTGTGAATATTTCATTATCAAACACCATCGAGAGCAGTGGTGGCCAAGTAGTAACGGCAGCGCCTAATGAGTTGTAGGTCATCGATTCGAACCCAAGCAAGCACTTTTTGTACATTATTTCATCATCACTTCTCTCAAAACGGTGAAAGAAAACATCGTCAGGAAGCCGGCATGTCCTAGAATCAAATATTGGAAGACATGTGACATCTACCAACCCGCACTGGGCCCGCGTGGGATTACAGCCCACTCCCTTTCACCGAGACGAGCCTAGCGTCCCAGCAGTGGGAACATTATAGACTGATTATACAAACAGCCATGATTACAAACAGCAACGTCCATACTAATATTATAAATTCCAAAGTAACTCTGTTTGTCTGTCTGTCTGTATGTTACCTTTTCACGTCTAAACTACTGAACGGATTTCGATAAAATTTTGCTGAGACATAGATTGCATCCCGGGGAAGGACGTTGGATAGTTTTTATCGCCACACCTTGCGGACGAAGCCGCGGGCGGAAGCTAGTCTTAAATATATCAACCTCAAAAACGTATCTTCCTCTTACATCAACTGCGGGTACTTAATCTTTGACCGTCTTTAGCTTAATTTTATTTGACGTTTTGACAGCTCCGTTCATCCGTCAGAGGAAGACAAACATATTGATTTGTACTGAAGAGAGACAAAGACAGCAACACATCGATCGGGATTAACTTATCAGCAGGTGCGTCATATTATTAATGAAATAATAGCTGTCAAAGATGAAAAGCACAAGTATATGCAAATGTTCAGTAATATATTCTGCTTTGTGCTTTCAGATTCAGAGTACCTAATCTATATAATCAGTAATATGAGCCTCTGTAGTTTCAATGATAAGTAAAAAGTTAATTATGAAACGAGAGCCCTTCGAGAGATTCGAATAATTAATTTGTTGGATATCTGCCTTCTGAAAAAAATTCTAAATGTTTCCATATTCGCATTTAGTCAGTCGGTGGTTGGCAGCTTATGAAACAAAACCATGATAATGACTTTGTTGAGGTATTACTTTGTCAAGAGTCCACGTAAATTTCATAGCTTTACAGCTTGTAGTTCAATAGGATATAGGCTTTCAAGCTACACCACGACAAACGGTTCTCTGCCAGTAACCATGATCTATCCCAGTCACCCCAGTGCTGCTGTCCACAGCTTGTAATCTGTAGCAAAAAATAATTCAATAAAGCTTTTGCGCATGATAAGTTCTTGAAGCGGGCGAAGTAGAGAGGCTCGTGATGTGATGATAACAGCCGCAAGGATCGATCGAAAGTTAAGCTACGCTTGCTGAGATCAGTTTGTGGATGGGTAACCATCCATTATATATCGCGACCCCTCCGTGCTTCGAAAAGCACGTTTAGCAGTTATTTCCAGCTGTTTTCGTAGATCTTTGGCAGTTGCTACGGGTTATTAGAAGCCCAAAAGTCTATCAACCAGTCCTACCAAGGGGTAACGTGTTACCCAGTAACTGGGTTGTGGAGGTCACATAGGCAGTCCCTCCATGTAAAATAGTGATATTCAGCTGCATCTGGTAAAACTGGAAGGCGACGACTTGAAGTGCTTGATACAGAAACACATCGAATATATGTAATAAAATCGTCATGGGTATCAAAATGCATATCTCACGATCCCAAAGTGATCCTAAACCAACCGACCAAGCCCAACAATTTAAACCAACTGAACATCAAACATTACAATTTACAACATCCATTGTTAAACAAACGAATAAACATAACACACAGACGAACTAAAAAACAACCAATTAGTATTAATACTATCCGTGCGATGATCGCAGGCGCACATAATTGACTGCATGATCCTATATTCATACGAATGACTTTGGTCATCAATACTCTTAACATGACAAAAGAAACTAAACACCTATCCATCCCCAATTGAATTTGAATCTTTATCTCAATACACATGGTTGAAATTCTATTGGTAAGTGAGAGAGAGTTAAGGTAATTACAGATGACAGTTGTAAAGTCTTAATTATTAAATACGTTTGACATCCGTTCACGCAATATCGTGTCAATGACATTAGTGAGGCGACACCCTTAGTTTTGTTGTGTTTGGTATGTACTTAGATTACAAATTGTAGTCGTTTCTTAAATGATTGGCTGAAGTTAGAATATTGTATAGAATCTCTGGGTTTCCAAGTCCAATGTCCAGGTTTTCATGTACTGCATTTAGTGCAATAGGTACCTATGTCCAAAACATTTCAAAAGTCATGAGCAACTGTTTCACTACCAGTCTTTCTAGTTTTTAGACCTAAAATCAAAATCAAAAGTCATTTATTCAAACTAGGCTGAGAATTAGCACTTTTCAACGTCAAAATTACATTAGTCGGCCCCCAAAACCCTCTTTACCACTTTCTAGTGCTAGTGTGTGTAGTTAACTGGGGAGAAGCGGCGCAACAAACTCCCCAGCAGCACAACTGTCTGCTCAGTTAGAAGAACTTGATTCTATACAATATTAAGGTTACTTACAGACGCCAGCACATCAAGCTACTACAATCTGTCAAATTTCTTTAATAGATTTTCAACTTAATTGCTAAAGAATAAAGTTCAAAGTCGATTGGGAAAATTTGACAGTTTCGGGTAGCTTGATGTGCTGGCGTATACAGTACATTACGAAACACAAAACATTATATAGAATTATTTGCCATGTCAGCTTGCCACCAACAAACTCTATTAACAGTTCAGTCTTTTTCTAAATAAGATCAGTTAGTCTTCCAGCCTAAAAGCTCCTTCAAGCAGACACGACACGCGATAAAATCGCGCGCGACACAAAGACACCGCAAGTCGCGCAACGAGTGGCGCCTTTGTGTCGCGCGCGATTATATCGCGTGTCGCGCCTGTTTGTAGGAGCCTTAATGCGGACCCACCCACTCACTCTACTAATAAAATCTTTTTTCACATTAAATAGTTTACCAAAATTACAACTTCCTCTGACTTTAGTCCTTGACTCAAAGACGTGTATTTTTTTATTATCACCAAATAACATAAGCAACAAGGGGACTCTTTAGCAGAACAATTAAATAAAAAAAATATTACACTGTGTCTATTCAGATCATCCCATTGATCCAGCCGTCATAAATTACAGAAGATTGAAAACTCGAAGACACATTCCTATTCATTCAGTTTTCTAATTAATAGTTCATATAAATTCGTATAATAAATCAGCGGTTATGACGCGTGATACAATGGCAGTCAAGTTGTGGGCCTACAAAAACTGAGGCCTTTATAAAAGTAGGTGTGTTTTGTATGGAACTTACTAACGTTTCTCGAAGTTGAGAGACTGTATCTGTAACCGAGTTCAAAAAAGGAGGTTCTGTATTCGACCCGTATGCATGTATGTTTGTATGTCCGCGATTTTATAAAAAACTAATGAACCAATTTTGGTAATTCTTTCATTAATGTGATCTATATACTTTCAGGAAGGTTGTAGTATATAATACATTAGGTAATTATTCATAAGTATGAAGCATAAATATACTGCATCTCCGGCATTTCTATGCGAATTTTCATGATCGTTCTGGTCGGGGGTCTTCAATTCTTCAATGCACTAGTGTTAAGTACTTAATTGAATTTTTGTGGAGTGGTACAACTAAAAAGTGAAAATAAAAAGTTTTTTACAAAAAACAACCTATTTCAAAACAAGATACTACAGACTGATAAAAAACTTTAATTTCGGAAGTCGGTGTCAAAAAACGAAAATGTGGAACCAACGACACTGACTTCCGAAATTAAAGTTATTTATCTTTTTGTAGTGTTTTTTTAAGTCGGTTGTTTTTTTTTTTTGTAAAAATAGTATTTATTTTTCACTTTTTAAGGAATATTTTTAAGTTGTGGCGGGAATTTTAGATATGATTTTCTGTCACCACATAACCCTAGTTATGTGGTGACAGAAAATCATATCTAAAATTCAATACAGGGCCGTTAATTTGAAAAAATAAACAAAACTATTATTTATTCTATGTAAATGCTCATACACACGAGTGACACGTCAACGGCAAAGGTAACCGCAGCCGTTGACGATTGTTGACGGCAGCCGTTGACACCCGTCGACGACCGCAGTCGACGCGTCAGCGGCAACAGCCGGTCGATTCTGTAAAAATCTCACCGTGAAAACTTAGGTGATGTGAGTTTATTTTTGCTAGGAATTGACACTATTGACAGCTCACTCCACGCTCACTTCACCTAAGTTTTCACGGTAAGATGGTTACATAATCGCACTGCAGTTGTCTCTGCCGTTGACGCGTATCGCTGTTGTGACTAAAAGCAAATGGCAGGTTAACTTATAGGACAAAATAAAATACAACGGGTAATGATGAAAACCTCCTATAAATTTCAAAGCATAGGTAAAAGTAGATTTCAAAGTCGTAAAAAAGGGCGTGTGTATATGACGACACGAAAGAAGTGGAAACTTAAACTTACGACTGGAGCCGAGTATAGCCGATTTAGCGTCACCAACGCGAGCGTGACGGTTCAGTATTGTTCACTGTTCAGAAAGAACTCATAGTGTGCCTAAAGAAGTATTCACTTCAGTTAATATGCCTATCGATTTTTAGAAAAAGTTCACCTTTGTAGTTTGTGGTCTCTGTGACTCATACCTGTGTAATAGTCTGTTTCTAAAGCTAGATCACTCAGTAGTAGCGCTACAAGGTTATTGTTGAGCATGGTCAAAATCGGAACTAACGCCGCCATCTTGTTTTTTGTATGCATTTCAAGTGACATTTCACAAAGCTATTACACAAATGTCAACGCCATTTGAGCGCCAAAATATCCTTGAACAATCCATTTACAGTTATTTTACCTCTGATTTTGCATCACTGTGCAAATCATAGTGATCTTTATTATCGTGACAAATAAGGTTGCTGATGGTTTGCTGCCATTGACAAGTGTGTTAAAATCATTGTGAACTTTATTCTCGTTACAATACGGTTGCTGATAGGTTACTGCTGTCAGAGGTAAAATAAATGTGAACGGACGGTAGCAGTGTACCTTCCTTACCTTAAAAAATTCAACGTGGTATATCGGTAAATCATCACAACAGCCAGTAAGTCGACATTCAACCTTTCTTTGCCATCGAAACTCCTTGGTACTTTCACACAAAAAAGGTTATTATTTTCTTAGCACCAAACAATACCACAAGAGGCTTTCTGAGGCGACTTTTAATTCATATAAAATTGAATCCCACACCATTGAAATTAGTACATATCGTGCCTGTTTGTATTGTAATGTAATTTATGATTTCTTTATGACTTCGGGTAAGCTTGGCGTTGTTGCCAACATTTGGTTTATGATCGCTTTCTTCCGTAGGGTTTGACTGATCGTTAGGATTTTCTTCAAGGAACCCGTCATGAGCTATAAACAAGTGATTGATAGTTTTTTCATGTTTTACTTTAAACGATATTTTTATTTTTAAATAACAAGCCTTAAATGTAGCACAATGTTGCCTGCCCATTGAAAGATAGGTTTACCACTTTAGTTCTTTTCCACTTGAAATACTTTTAAAATCAGTAATTTTCTCCGGCTTTTGTTAATTTTATTGACATTGGCCTCTTCTAAAAGCTACCGTGGATCTAATTTTCCATTTCCACATTTATCTAGTTAGGTATACAGGGTGGCAGGTTCATCGACGTGCTACATGTTATCATGGATTCAGTACCTACATGATTCTGAACCCCCAATCTGCTGTATCATAGAAAAAAAATGTACCAGTATTTTTTTTTATTTCTTCTTCACACTCGTTACCATCATAATTAAGCATTGTCGTAGTCTTTTCAATATTAAATTCCCTTATAATATTAGCTATTACATTTTCGTCTTTGAAAACGGTCCCAATGTTCACAACTCCTACATGTTCAGGGGTCCATTCACAAGGCGATGTCTTCTCGCTGTGTTGTCGCCTACGCACCCCGCAGGATTGTCACTGGCCGATTATTGTTTATAAATTATTAGCAATAATAGACATTCATATTGGTTGTGTATGTTACTGGATTAATATTTGAAGGGTCAGGACGGCCTGGTGGCCCTTCACCAGAACTCATCTTCTTCTAATTATGTAGGTAGGTGGGCGCGGAAATAGAAATAAATGACTTCAAATCACAATCGACGTATTTTAATCGGCATTCACAGGAATCACGATGTAATTAGGTAATTAGCGATTACTACTATGCGAAATCAACTTAATTAAATCTTGAAATAGCGTGATGACGAAGATTCTGAGCGATTCGTCACAAGCGTGGTGCGCGGGCGCAGTCTCGTTCAAAAGTGAGTTTAAGATCGCCGCCCGCACTACCATCGACAATGACGCTTCGCTAGGTTGACTTTGACAGCTAAAAGTCAACCTGACGTCTGACGTTGACGGATGCGCCGTCACGGCCGGACTGACATTCGACCGTCCTCGGGCGATTTTCTGAAACAATGAGTTGCAATCGTACATAGTCCGTTCGGCATCCTGACGGATGACTAATTACAATTATCACAATGCGATACTTAAGACTTAAGGCGAGTGTCTTGCAACAATTAAGACGGATGACACAGCCTCGTCACTAAACAGCATGTAGGTTAACTGTTCACAATTGGTACTATTAGACAAGTTAAGCGATTATCCAGGACAAGTCAGTCAACTTAAAGGACTCTGACTGGGACGACATATTTCGTCTCACAAACAGCAAGTGATCATCCAGGACAAGTCAGCCCTCTCGAAGGACCTGACTCGGACGACAAATTTCGTCAGATGACGCTAAATAAACCACTGTGACAAGTCAACCAGACAATGACTCTGACGACATATTTCGTCTACCTTCTGTGACGAGTGAAGTGTCCCCGGTCAGCCGAACTAAGATTCACCACTATCACTCGACCTAATCTCTACTCTGTTTCATCAACAAGACTTTTACTTGGCTTTGCTCAAATTCATCAGTAATACTCTGATCCTTTGGCCTGTGCCATGGCATATGCCTTAGCCTCATGAGCGTACTTGATTCAACCAGAGCCATGTAATCAAACTTTAATTAATCATAGCAAAAAAAACATCAACCAGAGCCATGTACCATCATTATCCACATTACAACAATGATCTTTTTCACTAAGAGCCTTAGATACCTTAGAGCCTAGAAACCCACACACGAGTAAACCACTCTAGCGCCACGGCACTCCGGCCGACCAGCAATCGCATTGCTCTCACACATCCAGCGCATGGATCCCTGTGACTACACACTTTTTACTACGACCGATAGAGAACCCCTACTCGCGTGGTTCCAACTACTTAGGCTTGCTCATAGCTCATTACCACTGTGATCACAATCTACTTCGACTGGTACATAACCTACTGGCATCATTCGTAACCTATCGTAAGCGTATTTAAAAATTGCATCGTTAACTAGATTGGGCTATACCTAACAATGTAACCGTTTTTTCCTGATGTTTACCAGGGAAGCACTCGGTACCAGAGTCAAAACAAAATGAAAACGACTCACCAAATTCAAAAGACAATAAATCTGTAGCTGGCTCACTGGCTGTAGTCGTTGCAAACCAGTTTCCTTGGCAGAAGTCGTGAAACTCCTCGCTCAAAAAGCACCGTCCTTGATCAGCGATTATTCGTACAGGAAGGAGGTCCAAAGAGTGCAGCGCTGTCCACCACTGTCATTCTGCTTGCAAGTGTCCTTGTGTGTTAACCTGTAACCAAAAAAATCAACAGCAGTGTATGTTCCACTCGGCCAATTCTGACCACATTTAATAATAACAATCATTGATAACAAAAGATTCCTCCAAGCCTTGGTAATAATTGTTCAGGAACTGCATCAACTTACGAGTAGATCACATACAACGCTCATGGCCTGCCTGAACTCATACTAAATGATTATCTATCTCACTATATGAACTTGCATCAGAAGTAATACTACAGGTTTTTTTAATGTCAAATTAAGGAAACTAAACCACAATCAAACTCAAACTCAAAGCATTCACTTCAATCAAACCACTTACAGGCACCCTTGAATTGTCAAGAAGTCGGTCAGTCAGAAAATATGAAGCCAGTTGCCCATTCCAAAGCGTAGGCACCTATGGAGAAGAACGGGCAAGAAACTCCATGGACACTCCTTCAAAATTATATTTTACAAAAATATTAGTTACATCATTACCCTTGATATCAAAATTATATAATGTGAGAACAATGTAAAAAATCAAGAAAGACGCACGCGTTAAGAGCGTCCAGAGCACAACAAACAACAATCTAAAAATAAAACAATCAAAAATAAGCCGAGGCAGCCAAGCGATGACCAGCCCCAACCGACGACGCCCGCTCACGAACATGACGCACAAATCAGCACCATTCAGCCCAATCACTTTGAAGGGAGCCAAACGATCCAACACACACGCCACCGTCAGAGAGACACTTGAGTGAGCATGACACACCATCAGCCGCCAGGGCACACTCAAGTCAATGAAAGACACATTATCACCCGGCAAATGGCAGCTACAGGGTACATAGAACTCACATCCGTGCCATACAATTATACAATACAAAGGAAATTGATTCCACACAATGCAAAGACAGTCCCACAATCCTCAGCAGCTCCAACAGCACTTCCATGCGTCAATCAACTAGTTCTGGTTATGGAGCAGGAGCAGCACCGAGCCAGGCACTTTCATCAGCGATGCAATCCCCCAACCCATAATATGCCTGACTGCATAGTGTGCGCCCCATACAAGACTTAAATTCAGTCTCTTTCAGTTGAAGAATGCGGGGAGGCATCCCATTATAACATTTTAAACAGCACCCCACAAAAGATGAATCCACCTTAGCCAGTCCGAAACCTGGTTGAACCAACAGGTCCCCACCTCTAGTACCATAATTATGTCCTTCACCAAAAAGATGTAAATTTCTCCCTACATACATGATGCCCTCATAGGTACATTGACAAGGCATCGCCACGATGTCAATTTTCCCAAACAGTTCCCCTAGAGAATCGCGCCTGCGGAGACCATATATGGCTCCGATGGCTCCCCTTTGCAAAACAAAAATAGAATCAATGTCCGCAGCCCGTCCCCAAAGCAAAACACCGCAAGACATGATACTATGAAAGCAACCAAAACAGACCAGCCTCGCGGCATCCACATCAGCAAATTGACGGATCCCTCCGACAGCATAAGCTGCCGAACTCAGCCGTCCCGCAAGAGACCCCAAATGAGGACCCCACTGCAGCCCCGAGTCGAGCGCGATCCCCAGGAAAACAGCTCCATCGACGAATTCCAGCTTCTCCCGATTCAATACCATCCCACAATCACCACCCCCGACATTTGGCAAAGAAAATCTTATGCACTTAGTTCTTTTTTTCCATTTAGTACCAAATCACCGGTAGTGAACCAGTACCTGCAGTAGGGCACCACTCACGTCGTCAAAATTTGTAGCATGTCCACCCACCCCAAAAATTAAGGAAATGTCATCAGCAAACAACACCATTCGTGGCTGACCTTCTAACAAATGGAGCAGATCATTAATATACACTAAAAAGAGGAAAGGATTACAATATTAATGCACCAAGTATTACAATAGTTAAACTCATTCCCAGTACTTCACGCTGGTAATCATTTGTGAAACAAGTGGATCAGTAACAGCCCTTCTCGCTACTATGCCCTACATACATGGGACAGTACCAGTCCTTCTCTCTGCTAAGCCCAGTACCAAAAAGCAAGTATCAGTCCTTCACACTGATAAGCCCAAAACAGTATGCACATTACCGGACCTTCTCTCCTGTAAATCCTACGATTACTACGCATAAGACATACATTATGCATTAACATTAATTGGAACGAGCTGATGGGCCTTCACCAGCATCTTCTAACATCTAACTCTTCACTAATCACATCTAATTCGCTAGGGACCTTGTGGTATCCTTCTTACGCGATCATGAGCATACTTGTAAGTACGGTTAGAATCTAAAGCTTATGACGTATAGCGATCACTTTTCAAGACTTCCACTAACTTAAATGGACCTCTGAACTTCCGATCTAGATTAGTCTGATAATCTGATTTCACTCTTCGTTTTCTATTAACACAAAAATGTCGTGTAGAAATGTAATAAAATCTCAAGTTGTGGCTCGCTATTCGCAACGCTTCTTATGATTTGTTCTGTGCTGAATAAACGCCTTTAACCGATACCAGTCAACGCAACAATATTATTAACTCGTTTGGCATTTAATTTGGCTGCACAACTCGCTTTTACTAACGAGCATTCAGCACCAGAATCGTAAACAGAACAATACATCTCACCTTTATGTTTTAACGTGCCTGAGGGTAATTGTACGACGCAAACATCCACTCGCCGTTGCTGCTTGCAGCGCGTGCTCCACCTCCACCATCTGCTTGGCTGCCACTTCTCGTGCACCGGGCCGCGACATGTCCTGGATTCCCTCACTTGCAGCACACGAAGGGCTTCACCGACGGCTGCCGGCTGCTTGGCTCGATTCTTGAAGTCACTCCACGTCACTGGTAGCTCCACGCTACGTCCTTCGTACTATTTACGATAGCCACGTTGATACTGCTTCCTTTGTGCGCCTTAATGACGGCCACAACAAGTTGACCTCCTTGCAGTGAATTTTCAGCAAAACAAAAATCAGCTGTCGTATTGTGTGCTGTTTTGCACACGCGTCCCATCGCGTTTTCTAATTACGGGAACGGGATACGTACGTCAAACGCCGGTTATAGACACTTTTTCTTTTCTAACATGGCGGTAGGGCGCAACCGGCGCGTCATTGGGCAAAGGTATTTCTGCATACAGCCTATGCCCAAAACAACATTCACTATGATCGCGCATGAACCAACACGAATCCCACTTCTGATGAAGGGTCAGGACGGCCTGGTGGCCCTTCACCAGAACTCATCTTCTTCTAATTATGTAGGTAGGTGGGCGCGGAAATAGAAATAAATGACTTCAAATCACAATCGACGTATTTTAATCGGCATTCACAGGAATCACGATGTAATTAGGTAATTAGCGATTACTACTATGCGAAATCAACTTAATTAAATCTTGAAATAGCGTGATGACGAAGATTCTGAGCGATTCGTCACAAGCGTGGTGCGCGGGCGCAGTCTCGTTCAAAAGTGAGTTTAAGATCGCCGCCCGCACTACCATCGACAATGACGCTTCGCTAGGTTGACTTTGACAGCTAAAAGTCAACCTGACGTCTGACGTTGACGGATGCGCCGTCATATTAATAGTGGCATTGATGAAAAGGAAGACTATTTGTAAATGCAATTTACGGAATAGACATTTCCAGTGTTTGAAGACGTGGGTTATCGAGTGATTATAGTACCAATACTGTAAACCAATATATTGAAAAATATATATCCCAAAAAAAAAAAGAAAAATGGTAATAAAATCATTAATCAACTAAAAGAACTACCTACAGTCCTACACGATTAATGAGAATTTCAAAAGTAGTGTGTTTTTAAAAATAATTTACTTTTACTCTTCAGAATATTAAACCATTCTCAAAACTAGAAGCAGCGTCAACAACTCATATTCTCGAATACTTTATCAAAACCGATTAATAATTTAAATAATTATAACAACTAATCTGAAGTATTCCCACCAACCCTACGCCTCTATACATCACCTGGGCTGCATACCCGGCGATATTTTTGCGCACAACTATACGCTTTGATTCAAACTCCATTGTGGGCCAGTTAACAATACGTGGCCAGTAATGCCACCACTGCATTTATATTTTGTATGGTAAATTCATAATATTTGTTGTTTTGTATGGGTACCGATTTTTCCTCGGTCTATCACGTTGCTAATTGAATCGAAGGAAGATTTGGTCAATAATAAAGACGAAGATGGTAAACTTGTAAACAGACAAGTCACAAGAATCGATGTCAAAAAAAAAAAACGCGTCGACCTAAGAACCTCCTCCTTTTTGTCGGGTTAAAAAGCAATCCACAGCTTTAACGAAACAGTAGATACTAACGCCAATACCATTAATCATCGATATTTGGACAACACTTAAATAGTAAGTTTTCGTGGTTATAGCTAAACATTTTCAGCAGTACCATAGTACCACTGACTGGCATTATTCCTCCAGAAATTAGCAGGACTATAGCCAGCCGCATCGAGAGGGCTAAGCTACAGGATGACCCACGCCAGTCAATGCACAACATTAATTCAGTGCCTCAGAGGCCGCAAGAATTTCCTTGAGTGCGTGAGTCCAGCCAAAGTCAACCCCTCCATGGAAAGATGTGATCTTTAGAGAGAACAGCTTAAACCTCCTGATCTCTTTATAAAACCATCAGAGAGCCTATCTGGCCACAAGTTGCCGTGGGCTACTTGGAAAACCTTAAATAGACGGCGTACCCAAGTAGGCCACAGCGAGGACATCTTCCACAAGTGGGGGTTCATGGAAGGCACTGACATCCGGTGTCTCTTCACAGACAATGACTTTTTTTTTCACCTCCCATCTGGCTCCGCATATGATGTCACCTGCACACGTGAGGACCTACTGCCCGCGTCAGCGAATGGTATCCACATTGCTGAATGTTGGGCTAAATAAATTTAAAAAACTATGTTTATTTTTTCTATTTTTGCTATCGACACTCTAATAAAAAGCAGTACCTACAAAACATAACCTTCCAACGACTGCTGTAAACTGCAGTAACCTGACGATCTATGCGAAACTCTTACAGTAAAAACTTAAGTGAAGTGAGCTGTCAATAGTGTCAATCCAGCATCAGGTGGATTGACAGACTTCACTTATATTTTCATGGCGAGATTTTTACGGAGTAGATTGGCGTACGATGATGAAATAGTTGACACCATCACCCTGATTGCGTAACACACGAATGTTAAACAAAGGTTTTTCTTTTTTTCCTTTTATGGCAACTGAGCCGGTTCCGAATATTCTGCCAGTTAAACAAATGTTATCTGTGGTCTAGTCGTTGGCGCGCTCTCCTGACATCTGTCAATCATTCTTCAAAGCATAAGAACGGGACTTCATGATGACCGATATGGGCATCGTATAGTCCGTATACAGTACACCAAAATCTGAATCATTATGCTATACCTATTGCTAATCCATTGTTTCATATGTTCGAAAAGTATGTCTGCTCAGCAATGTAAATAACACAATGAATGTTGTTGAACTATCAAAATGGAAGCCATTCTTACTGTTAGTGTGTTACGCAATTATCCCGCTGATTAAGCTTAAATAATGTTTAAAACTTCGGCCACCTGCGTTAAGTGATATATTTTTAAGACATCGCTAAATAAAATCTCAGCAAAAATAAAGTCATCTGCTACAATTCCAACAATCCTTGCCTTCATACTTAAGCTTAGCACCAGAACACACATGAGACATAAACGGATTTAAAACCCATCGAAGCAGCTACAATATAGACATATATCTAAGCCAATGACTCCACAACTCCATTCATATCCTAAATAAAACAAGAAATAAGGCTATTGCACACGAGGCTTTATTCGCTTGGAAATCATAAATCAATTGTGAACAGCCACCTTTATTGTGGAAACGAATCTGTCACCGCCTCTAATCCTTTAAGAGTTTTCATATTTAATTCTCTTTCTGATAGTATACGGTGCGTTTGGAGATCAATTTTGAGTGTGTGTTCCGAGGATGGATAAAAATGCTTATTAAATACTAGTAAAATATTTTTCATTAATTTTAACAACGTCTCAAGGAGACCTTTGCTCAGTAGCATTAGGGGATCCGGGTAGAATAATGACAGAGAGGGACAATGATAATAAAATCTTCACGACATGATTACTCGTTACTTCACTTAATGTTTTTATTTTACAAGAAACTCAATGCTTGTAAGTAAATATATAATGACTATCAGCCGGCAGTCCACAGCTGAACATAGGCCTCTCCAATTGCACGCCTTTAATTCGATTCTCGGCAACTGTCATTCAGCTGCTACCAGCCATCTTGCGTAGATCGTCGCTCCACCTAACCTGAAGGCGTCCTAGGGTTGTAAATAAATATTCCGTCGCAATACAGATATAAGATTTTTTTTTCTGTTTTGACGAAGTACAAACATATACCATAAAGATTTACCTCCAAAATGCTTGAAATATAACGCATCACTAATATTACAGAATCAACATCTGATAATTTTCTATATACTACATACTAACCAGAACAAAATCATCACAGCACTGTTTATGGTTAAAGAGTCACAATTTGTCTCCACACAGAAAGTCGAACCATCACTCATTGTATCTATGTCTTTTATAATTTTATTAATTCCATCCATCACCCATACATCTCTTCAATAGATGATGACAGATCATTTCATGTATTTCTATTTGTTGATTTAGATATTTAGAGTATCGTTAGTAGTAATTAATTATTCTTATAAAGAATATCTGAATGGCCTTTTGTGGTTTGTCATGGAATAGATGTCATAGGAGATATGAGAGATCTTAGAATTAAACAATAAACTTTAGACAAGATGCATGAACGAAGACAAAGTGTACTAACATGGATAATAGGAGTAGTAAAGACTGAAATTCCAATTAAGTAGACATAATTGAAAAAGAACAATTAGTGCAGGAATTAGCAGATGAATGTAATTAACATGAAGACTTTCGAAGGGAATCCAATGAATTGGTTACAAACTTGTAAGTTGTGAAATGTTTTAAATATTTTTACTGTGTAAACTTGAGTTGTATCCAAATCCAAGTGGATTTGGATACAACAGTATCTCAAATATAAGATGACAATTGTGATTTCATAATTCAGAATTATTGATAAGCTTTACTTCAGAAAACTCATCTAAAATTGCCACTTTTAACATTTACGACAGATTTATAGCCATCGCATTCAAATGGCAATCTACATAATCATTGATACTTTTATTGTCATTTTAGTTGAAATTATCGCATCCGCCTAGTACCCACGTATATCAAGCACCAAAATGCATAGCTATAATCGCAGCATTCCGTATTAGCTCTACATACATTAGTACTCTAGCATCTGCTCCACATTCGACACCAATGTTCTAGCAAAGACAAAAGGCCCATATCTCCAACCCTCGTGACCTGATAACGGCATGACTCATTAATTATAACAATCGACGCCTCACTCGTCTCACAGCCATTAAGAGCAATCTAATCTTGTTAACATAATCCGATGCTGAGCAGCCCACGCTGAGGAAGTCAATCATCAGCAAGCTCCACGTTTAGTTCGATCAAAGAATTGAGACGTTTTAAATTTTATCACGTGACGCTCGCTTAATTTCCATTGTGTCTTTAACGTCTTGTACACACGACGATATAACAAGCTATATGGTCTGTTCAAAAAGCATCCGATAAAAATGTAAACAAATGTATTAAATATCGTACCGGTGGATGCCAATTTGTAGTGCAACTTAAAAATTGAGCGCTTTGATTTGATTATTTGGGTATCTAAACCCGAAATTCTAATTATAAATCACCTTAAAGATGTTGTTAATTTAAAAATTAAACTTAACTTTGTAACCTAAATTATCGTCAACGACTTTTTAATTACAATTTAATAATGTTATTCAGAACCGGTCGAAGTGGAGGTGCTTGGGGGAGGCCTATGTCCAGCAATGGAGGTCTTTCGGCTGAAATGATGATGGTGATGATGAATTTTATTCAAACAATAATTGTCGGAAAAACTGCTAAGATGTTACTAATTTTCGTGAGTGATTGCGTTATATTTATCCTGAACAGGGTTGTTTATACTGTCAAGAGATATTTTTGGAACACACCATACTTCTGCCGTATTGCATAGACCTTTCGTACAATGAGTTGTCAACTTATACTGGAAATGTACAGATGCCAGCACATCAAGCCACCCGAAACTGTCATATTTTCCCAATCAACTTTGAAACTTATGCTTTAGCGATAAAGTTGAAAATCTATTAAAGAAATTTGACAGATTGTAGTAACTTGATGTGCTGGCGTCTGTACCTATAGCTGTGTTATATCCTCGTGTTTATCACAAGAACATATAAGTACTCTGTGGTGTGTACCATCTTGATTGGTATGGCTTCTCATAAAGTTATTTTATGGTTTCCTTTTCCTTTAATTGCGGTTATCTTGGACCTGTTAAGTTTTACGGTGGTTAGTCGGTTATGATCTATTGTGGTATTATTAGAGTCAATTGATAAAGGGTTTTATTTTGAAGAACCGAACAGAACCATTGGTACTGTACTGTATGGTGTATTGGTGATATGTGACTAACTCAGAATATATTTTGACGGTTATATAGAGAAGAGATTATATAAGCACCTACAATGATGACATAAAATTGAATTGAAACCTCTCAGAAGTTATTTAAATAAAATCAAAATATCTTCAGATATTTGTTAGATTTCTTAATAAACGAAAGGAAGAAAGAAAATACGTTTATTTGCGGCAAGCATGACGCATAAAAATAAAAAAAACAAAAACATAAAAAAACAAAATAACAAAAAACATATTATGTATAAAATATGAAAACAACGACAAACCCACAAATATAAAGACGAACTAAACAATTTCACAAAGACCTGTAACCCAAAGTGAATCAGAGTTGGATAAACAGATAAAAATCTCAAGTCAAACAACATAATATAAGATATATCTCAATTGAATACAACATTAACGTACCAATTTACCATCAATAGGGTTATTATCTACACCATTCTTAACCCCGAAGAATTAACCGACAAAATATTCAAATCGATACATTATGGGGATCAGAGTGACAATTTGGTCCTCCATTGTATGGTAACGATGTGTTTTGGTACAAAGGACCGAGGCGAGAGGAAATTGGTCCATAGGACCGCTTCCTGCTGACAGTGTTAATTGTTAGTTTTATAGCTAGTTAGCGATAAGCTTTGGATGTGCGTGGGTTTTGGTGGAGTTTCCATTTAGCCTGCTGGTTTTAAGCTTACCAAAAGGTATTACCCCAGCACCATTGGATTAGTTATATAATGTTATTGGTGATTCAAGAATGTTACGGTTACGGTCAATCCTAATAACCTATCTGTGACTCGGATGAAATTTTTTCGTCTATGGATAGGCTTTTGAGTCTCAATAACCATTTTGATCAATTTTCAGTCTTTTGATTAATCTATATATTCTTAGAGAGATCGAAGATTAGCCGTCTACGTTTAGGTTTCATGCCTTTTATCCAGCTGTCTTGCCTCTGAAAGTTTGATAATTTAGCCTTTTTAGCAAGATCTCAGAAAGCTACCGTTGAACAGATTTTTGAGCCACTTGGTTCTAATCTCCCATATAGTTGACGGCACGGTTGGTGCAGTGGTTAAGCGATTAACTGCTGAGCTGCGTGTCGCGGGTTCGATTCCCGCACGGAACAAAATAAATATTTGTATGACCTACAAGTAGTTGTACCGGGTCCGGCTGTTTGTGTATGTGAGTTTAAATGTTTGTAAACGCATCCATAATACAGGAGTAATTCCTAGTGTGGTTCAACGAGTAAAAAAAAATAATCCAGACAATAAATGAGTAAGGTGTAGAGTGCCAGTCAAGGAGGTGAGTCGAAGGGGGGGAGGGGCTTAGGGTTCCCACTTTTGAGTTTTTAACTAAGATTCTAAGAACTGTGCATCGTTGGGGAAAAAATTTTATACGACATGAAAGCTCATAAAATTCTCTACAACTTTTATGAATCCACTTTTCGAATATCACGCTCTTTTTGGGCCATTCATTGACTGGACTATAGATTCGTGGCTAGTTTGACCACTCACCACACCACTTCACAGACCAATAATCCTGCTGTTATGTTCCTTACTGGTAACAATTACAAAATCAACATTTTATTTTCAAATATCCCGATTCTTTTTTTCCCTAATCTGTCGAATCCAGTAGCCCTCAACCCGTCAGCTACTGAACATCAAAATTAATCTTTTATTGACCCTAATGACAGCTCGACGATTTTTTATCATAAAGCATTCGAATCTGCTGTGTCATGGGGACTTGGGTTGAGTCCGGTGTTTTTTATTTATTGATAAATTGATATGACTTTTTGGATTTTTGATCCGATGAGTGTGATCCTTTTAAATTATTTGAGTACCTACTAAATATAGGTGTAGCTTTGGAGCCATTCGGATTGGTGTTTTTTATTATTTGAGTAACAATCTGGTCGTGGTCTGGTCGTGGTCTGTGTCGTCTTTCGTCATACTGGCATCGATGTTATTAGAACTAATGAGTGTAATAGCTTTGATAATTAAGGTGAACTTAAGTGCAAAAACCCATTGCTGCTTAGTTACTATTATTTTACATACTACCTATGTACGCGTACCAGAAGGCTAAATTAAAAACGTTCAAAATTTACAGTCCAGGAGACGAGAGAATGCGCTTCTGACACCTGTCAGTGGGACAATTCTATTTGCTAATAAAGATCAAATTCGCAAAACACGTAGATATTCGGTTATATGAAACTGACAAGTGTCCAGAACGCATTCTCTCGTCGGCTGCACTGTAATCGCAGTCTCATTTGAGCTATAAAGTGTAAGAAAACTAGAGGTATTTTTGACACATTCTGACTGAGATTAGATTGCGAACGCTCTTAAAACTATGAGGATTGTTCCTCTGACCGTGTGCCGAAGTCATACAGTCATCTACCAAATTTTATCGACAACTAGTCTATGGGCAAAATACAATAATATATAAAACTAGACAGCCCGATTACTTAGCTTATCTTCCCACCAAATTATATTAAAATCGTGCTCATCTCGATCTCACGATTATACCATATGGTTTCAATTCAAAGGACTGTCATCCATAACTTTCATAACCCAATAAGTCAGCGCTTTACCCAACCACTGCACAAATTGCTTTAAGCCTGCATGGTTGAAACACGCTGAAACTATTATAATCATATTTTCTTCAGTTCAATGCTTTGTAGAGACATCCATCAACCACAGACTTAAAATTGATAGGATTTTATTAACCTCAAGTAAAAAGTTACCTACGGATAAAAAATGACAATCTCAGGTTATTAGTTTTGTAATGACATAGAATGACTACACCATTCTGCCCTCAAAAACTTCGAAAATAAGAGCCAGATATTGTCACTAGTGATAGTTAATGATTATAAATCTCTAACTGCCAATTCCTATACTTAAAAACGTTCAAAATTTAGTCGCGATTTCATCTCAGCGACAATTAATACCAAAAACTTGTCAAAAATGTAGGGAACTATCAGAGTGTGAACCTTAAAATTACAAGAATTGCCCCTCTGGTCTCAGGCTAGCAAACTTCACCAGTAATGACGCCAGAACATGATGAACAGAACAGAATGAAGTTTAGTCACACTATGCTGTTCTCAAGTATTTCCAAAACTAGAGCCAGATAACTCATTAAGTACGTGTAGGAAAGCAGACACTCTAAAACCAAGTAGCAACCAAGAAGTACAAACAGGACATTAGCCAAATTACAAATGACTGCTGAAGAACCATTAGTAAGAGTAAATCTTACGATATTTACTTTTTCTCTAAATAATTGATGCACTCAGAGTTTATTTTTAATTGCCACCTTTGCGATTTCAGAAAATAGAAAAATCAACCGGATCCAGCCACAAATAGACACACCTGATGATAGACGTAGAAATACGACACATCTCGAAGTAATAAATATCTTTAAAGGGAACATCAATAAAATATGCTATAAGAAAGAAATAAGGCAATCAGGCTGCGCATGCTTCATACGAATTATCAGACATCATTCAAGCAATCATTCGAGGTAAAAGTAATTGTACAGACGGTACGAATGTATCAAACCACTTCAGCTGCTATTAAAATCGAATTATTGATGACCAGACATAGATTATACCTCCTTCCATGAAAACATTCACAGATCGGAGATCTGATCAAATTGGTCGAAGATAGTGGTGGCAGTTTCTTAAGCTTGACAAGAGATGGCGTCAGTGTGTCATGTGCAGGAGTCGATTATGGAGTTTTAAGGTTAGCAGCGCCATCTGTGGTAGAGTAGCGTAAAGTTAAGTTTGAAAGCTTTGTTTTGCAGGTGTTTGCTAATTTTATTTTATTCTTAGTTAGAGTGTTCTTTATGCCTAAGGTCTGCATGGCTAATAATAGTCGATGCAGTCTCGTAATTTAGCACATTGAGTTACAAAAAGACAATAGTAGGTACCTATAACGAGATGAACTGAAGAGATATAAATTTTCAGGTTTCAAATCTATGTGAAAGATAGAGGTAAAAAATAGATAAAATAATGTTGATGCTGATATTGACACCTTATACGAAATAACTACTTAACAACAATTATTGCAGTACCTAAGTAGGCTTTAAAGAAAATGTAATGGACGAGGATAAAAGAAGAAACCATTCTTATTTAAGAGGAAAAATTCAACATGATTTTTGTGGTAACGAATTAGCCACGGTACTTATTGCTGTTCGTGCATCGCGGAATCTAACGATCTTTACCATATTTTCGTGCAATAAAAAACGACTCATTCGCATATGAGACTTGGGAAAAAGCAAACAAAACTAGCAGAAATAACTCAATAAGCCTGTCAACGAACTAACATTGACCTTACACACTGCCTAGGATCAGAGAGATTCACGTTTGAACATTTAAAACGTACCTACATAATTATGAGTCATGTTGTAATAAACATTTAAATGCGAGATTTAAGACTCCCACGGATGGGGTAATAAAGATAATTTTAAATACAAAGCAACGAAGCGCACGAGTAATCGCGAAACGAACATCAAGTCATGACGAGATTCAAATCATTGCGCCCGCGCACTCAAACGGGTTTTTCATTTATCAGATCGATTGTGGGGCGTGGCTTATAGATCGGTAGGATTTATATCTGTGCTCCTCGCTCCTGTTGCTTCCCCGTTTGACAGTGTGAGTGTGAGAGAGATAGGAAACGTTACGCCCGATCGATTCCAATGAAGTGCGCGCGCGACTATGTATTTTCTCGGAACAAGAAAGTGGACAGTGTCTTGTTTTAGAATATTATGTACCGTGTAAAAGTCTGGTCGTACTTACTACAGTAGACACAGCACATTTATTATTATTGCGTATATTTTGATTTTTTCACAAGATTAATGCCGTGTGTTCGTATGAGTGTTTTATTAGACTGGTTTCTTGTGATATTGCTACTGGTTTTTGCGTAATTTAAAGCGAAAAGTAAAGATGTTTGGGAGCCGTTTTGGTTATGTAAATTGATTGAATTATCAGATAAAAAATTACTTAGAAGAATGCTCGGTTACAAAAATCTGACCACATTTTGCAACTCAACGGTTTATGCTTGTTTTAAGATGCTGATCGTATGATGGAATCTCTCTGGACTGTCGAATGCTAGCGACAAAACGCGTACAAGCAATATCTAAGTAAATAATTAATACAAAAAATTAAGCTAAAATAAAAATGAAGATTACCATCATCATCATTTCATTCGAGAGACTGCTGGCCATAGGCATCCGACAAGCGAAAATAATAATATTAAAAATCAATTGAATACAATCAAGGAACTAAAAGTATGTAAAATTTGCACACCGACATTAGTGGCATAATAATAAGCGATCGATGTAATTATCTGAAGAACTTTCTGTACCTTAATATTTTTGAAAGAATAATTATAATTATGTAACATTCACATAGGTTTCAACAACTATGTAGTCATCAATGTAATACTCTGTCAAAATCAAAACATAAACCTCTTTCTCCCCAACAAAGAATAACAAAATCTCTGTCTAGAGACTACTCTGGCCACATCTGAAGACCTTTCAATCATTATCCGTTGATGCCGTATAATTATTTAGATATGCACGCTTGCTATCCTGCCCACCCCTCTCCCGAGGCGTCACGCGTGATTTTTTGTCCCTTTTGCAACAAAAAACAGACCATATTTTAATTGCCCTAAAATATTTTCGGTTCGATGCTAATGTGCGGATAAAATAGGTTCATTAATCTTAGATTTTTCGTTCTACCGATTCCGTGATACCGTTGAAGATTTGAGGTTTAATTTACCGAGACATTGCAATGGTATCGTCTTAATTATTATGAAAGATTCTGAGAGGCAGTATTGCATTATCTTAAACAAACGTGTCTGTCTTATATAGATTTTTTTCGAAAGATAAATAGTGAAAAGATAATAAAATGATTAAAGATAATATAGGGCCCAGTGGCGCACCTTGAGAATTCCACATTTTGGTTCCTAAATTAATAAAATCAATATTTGCAATAAATTTCAAAAGGCCCAGTTTTCAGAACTCTTAAGACCTGATAGGTACGCACTAGCCATTTTCAGCGATATTACAGATTACTATACGTACTTCTAGAGTTGTCGCTAAATCTGTTAGCGACAACTAGAGGTATAGCAATAAATTATCAACGTCTTAAAATGATATAATGCAACATAACAACTCTTTTATATATTATTTGGTGCATGTGAATCTTCATCAGTTTGATTTCCAACTCTGAGACTGACCTTCACATCTCTCAATAACCTGCTACAATGATGTTATTATAAGTAGGTGTTTCAGACATACTGTTACCCAGATGTAAACACTGGCATACAAGTGTATTTAATTCATTAATCCAAATCGGTTCACCTCGAAATCACTAGTTACCTTTCGTTCAATTGCGGCTTTCATTGCCCCTATAAATATACCACCACTTTCACAATTCCTTCCCTGACATAAGGTTGAATTTTCTCTAGACAAACTGCAAATAACTTCATCATACATGTAAAGTAAGTGACGAAGTTGCTAATGTAGTTGGTTTAAATTCTATTTCTTTAGGTTTAGGAGTGATTATTGCTTGATGTTAATTTCTTTGTAAGTTTGTTGTCGCAGCTTAATGAACATTTAATAACAGTGTTTTTTTTAAGGTTTTGTTCGATACGCTCGTCTATATGTTCAGATGAGTTGCTACAGGCTGTTTTGTATTTGCACAGGGTAGTGTAAGATTAGAGACTTCTTAATTTTAATACAATATTTAAAAGACGTTGGCTGTGGAAATTGTTGAATTTGTCTATAAATAATGAATTTAATTGCTAAATCAAACGATTAACGACGTGAAGAAAGTTGCCAGAGTCCTGATACAATTGACTTTACCGAATACTAGTGTGCAAAAATAAAACTGCTTCAATCACAATGTTAAGACAAATAATCAATTTAAGCGTGGTTACTTGTAAAAGCATATCAATAGTGAGCATTATATTGACATAAATATGTTTATTTATGTCAATATGCAATATGACGATTATGTTTATTCTGATGTTCAAAGCTCTAACGAAACCATTAAAAACCAACATACATATTCAAATCTAAATCACATCAGACAACTATGTCACAGCACCAATTCACGACAAGTTTACATGCAATCGCACAGAGCTGCTAGCAAATCCGATAATGTGCCGTAGTACAAAGTTGCTGTCGTTTACCACAGCGAAAAACCCATTTTCTCGCTCGATATACCAGCCGTATCAGGATGAGAGCAATTAAAGGTCGGATGACGTGGATCTCAGTGAGGGTGGATAGAGGCGGTATATATGAATGAACGGAATAGCGTGTATTCAGTATAGGACATCGGCACAGTAAAAGAAGGAAAGAAGAATAAGACAAAAAAGGGGACAATAAAAGTCAACATAAAACACTTTCAAGTAGAAATTACAAATACCTAGATAAGTAAACCACAAAAGTATAAAGGCTCCTTCAAACAGGCGCGACACGCGATATAATCGCGCGCGACACAAAGGCACCGCTCGTTGTGCGACTTGCGGTACCTTTGTGTCGCGCGCGATTTTATCGCGTGTCGCGCCTGTTTGAAGGAGTCTTAATGCGGGAAATCGTCCTTCATCTTCTCGTCACGTATCTAAGTGTTGCTTATGTAAAAGGTACGAATCACACGGTAGAAGTAGAGACAACCGCGTTATAACAAATGGATAAAAACATTAACCCTACATTATCATTTTTAAAATCTAAATTCATGTAAGCTCCAATGATGAATGTAGATTTCATCAGGCTCAGGCTCAGTCTTGAAGACTGAGCCTGAGTTAGAACAAACTCTGTTTTTAAAAACGTTAAATTACATTACTAGTAATTCTAGCAATTAGGAGACATTTTTGCACCCTCGACAACACACAAAAATACCGTCTCCGAAAATCCCTAATCCTTGAACAAAACTGAATTGCGCATAGCGTTTTTACGGCATTCGGCGGAACCGTATGACTAGACGCGCTGGATCATTAATCCTGAAGTTTCAGATGTGAGCAGAACGATAAAAATTACGCGCGCTACGCTAGCCGAGCGTAAAGAGCGTAATGACATGTTATCTAAGCGACATATTTCTGGATTATGCTTTTTTAAGATCGGAGACTGAAGATTGGGATGTATTTTTAGGTGTGCATGAGGGGTTTGGTTTATTTATAGCTGACTTCAATTGGTTTTTGCAGTTATAGGAGAGATTAGGACTGCTGTAATTGTAGGGGTTTATTTATAAACGATTATTAATGTTAAGTAATGTTCAAACATCAAAATGCATGGTTAAACAGTCGCTAAACACTACTTAACATGAAACAACTTTTATGAATAAAGGGGGTAATTACATACATAGTTTTTTTCTGTAACGTCTTTCTATCAATGTTGCTATGGCTTACAAAAGGATAATATTTGCAATAGGTACGAATTTTGCAACTAGCTTTTTTATTGTAAGTTGTATCATTCTTAAAATGTTGTGAAAGAAAATTAAAATGTTATGGCCGTCCATTGTATGTTATGTAGTGTTAAATGATTTTTTTAATAAAATTTCTAGTGTATATAAAGTAATAAAGTAAATAAATAAAGTATAATTATTAATAAAGTATATTTAAATAAATACTGAGTTTCTCTTTTTGATGAAGTAACTTATACAAAAGAAAAAACATTGTAACATCCAATGATTTATGGGAAGCCCTTTTTTAAAACTTCTTTTAAGGGCTGATTATTCAATCATCTGATAACTTTATTTGAGGAATAATTTTGAAATTTTGACAGTTACCTATTTCATACAAAAACTGTCTAACGTCAATTTTATTCCTCGAATAAAAGTTATCTGACGATGGAAAAATCGGCCCTAAATAAAACCTGATAAATATTAAATAACTTCTTCATTCTCGAATATCACAAGTCAAATCGAGAAAGTGACAAAAGCCATTCAGATAATGTGTAAGTGTGAACAAATCAGAGACTAGTTGAACTAAGTTGTAATGTAATGTCTAATGTCGTTGCATAGATGCTCCTCCGAGAATTAGATGGTATGCACTGTGCTGTGTTCAGATGGGTTTAGCTACTAGATTTACTTGTAAGATTAGAACGTAAGAAATTGATGGAATTCATTTTTATGTAGAGTAGTTTCGCTAAGTTGGTGGATAACTTTTGCGAGGAGGTATCTGAACTGAAACTTCAGACAATCGCATTGAATTACCTATTGTTTCCATGTATTTTTCAAACAGCTTATTTATATTTACTATATCATTATTGCTAGTATTTTTATACAGGAATTCGCAGGCCTATACTTAGTTTAAACAGATTGTATCATTCTATGGTGTATTGTATAGTCAAAGTAGAGAAAACTATGCAACAATGAGGAACAAGGAGTAGGTAACAATGCAAAGGCAGTGACTTTGGTAGTAACTCAAATATTCCGATCACCTTAAAATTGCCTTTATGTACAGACGCCAGCACATCAAGCTACCCGAAACTCTAAAATTTTCCCAATCAACTTTGAACCTCATGCTTAAGCGATAAAGTTGAAAATCTATTAAAGAAATTTGACAGATTGTAGTAGCTTGATGTGCTTGAATGCTACAAACCCTCTGTAGGTACTTTACTATCCAAAATCACCATGACCATTCAATATCTTCTGCAACAGTTACTATACAGCAAGTACCCACTCCAGTGTCATACATTTGATTGTTAGCGACCATAAACCCTCATTACCTACATAAACCCACATTGCCACAGAAACTCCAGGATCATCCCAACATTAGGATAAGCATTCAATCTCTCCTGCAACAGTTACTAGAGCAAGTTACGACTCCAGCGGCTACCCCAATCTGAACTCTCCTGATCGAACCCCACCACCTGTTGGCAAGCGAAGGTGCAATTGTCAACATATTGCATGACGGTTGCACGTGCCCGACATGCCCCCGGGGCTCAATTGGGAATGTTGATATAGTTCATTGAATTTCAGAGGTAGGTACTAGTGTTAATATTAAAGCGATTTCGTTTGGTAGTAGTTTAGGGTTAATTGATTTAGAAGTTTGTGGGATTTCGGCTAGCTAAAAAGATAGAAACAGTGGAGAAAAATGGTGTACAAATGTTTGAGTTTCATTAACTGTTTGTAAAAGAAGCGATCATATCGATAGTGCTTTGATTTATAGTTAAAGAGTGTTTTAAAACATTGGTGAACTCTTGATCATTTAAAGTTTTGAGACATAATAAGTTACCGTCTTTGTATCACTGAATAAGAATCGAAGGAAAGGTTTTTCCCATGGTAAGATTTCTTTTCAGGCAGACTCGGTCAATGCCAACAGTAATCTTTTGGGCACGCTCGTTCTATCAAAGACCTCATCCATTGCTTTCCATCAGGCGTGATTGAGGTCAAGAGCAGGACCATTAAAAAAAGCTAGTTGATTATCTATATATACTAATAAGATCACGCACACATCACTCTAGGAAAAAAAAAACAGAAAGATCGTTAAGCAAAACGAAGTGACAATGCGGGGAGGTAATGCGATGCGACGGAGTGGGTCAGAGGAACATGAAATTTCACGCTGACGATGTCACGAGGAGAAGCTAGTCCTTATGTTAAAATCCTTTCGTCACTCCCGTGAGAAGATACAGAGAGGTACCTATGTTTGAAGAATCCATCACATGACTAAATAAAAATAATACTACAAAACAAACAATTAACCACAAATACAAGACAGCAGAAATAGAACCATCTTCATCCGCACAGAGCGACAAAGCGTCCGAGAATCTGGACAAAAAAATATTAAAAACTTTCCTTTCAAGAACTTATAACACCCTTTGCGGTGAAAGGTTGCAACTCTCGCAAAACAATAACCACTGGGAGAAAAAAAAAGTTTATTTTTTAAACACCCCACTTAAACAAGACAACTCGCTCGCGTGCCGTTGCTACAAAAAAAAAACAAACTCAGGCCCTAAAAGCTCACGAAAATATTTCAGATATTTAACAAATGCTAACCGCTAACGATGTCCTTTAATATTTGGAATATAAAATAAAAAATCCTCTTTTGTCGGACGAGGCGAGTGCCGACAACTTTTTTTTTTCTGTATTTTAAACGCTGCGGTTCGTTTGTTTGGAGGGAAAAATGCCCGGTTGGCCCACGGAAAACTTTTTTGCGGTAAGAAAAGGTTGTGTACCACTGTGTGTCTGTTCATTTTTTCGTTGTTGTAAAAAGTGATGGTACCTACATTGGGTCTTTGATGTAAATTGGCGAACAGCAGAATTTTTCCTAAAATTTTCTCGGACATAATTGAGGTGTGCGTTCAGAAAGATAAACGGACAGGAACCGGGCTTCAACTGTGAAAACCTGAAAAAATCCCAGTTCAAACATTTTGGACAAGCCTTTAATACACAACAACACTAAAATCTTTTTCAACATGGTAAGTTAGCAATTAGGTATCTACGTCATTACACCATAATTCTAATCTCCTCCAAACAGGAAATAAATAAAAATCTCCTTCTCTTGAAGACTTGGGTGGTCCACGCCAAGATCGAGTCCCTGCTGACTACCAAAATTTTTTACAAATAAAAATATTGAATTTGGCCTGGCAACATATAGGGTGGGGTATGTTGCCAGGCCAAATTCAATATACATATTTATTTGTAAAAAGTTGCCATAAAATAGAACACCAAGGGGTTATTCTATTTTCTTCCTATATCGACTAATATGCCACGTCATGAAGATGACCTCCTGTCTTTCACTATGGCATAGCCTGCATATATAGTACCATCAGCATTCCGTCAAACAAATTACACAGTTATGGCAATTTGTCTCTGATCATACATCTTCATTGCATGACCATTTTTAGTAATGCAACTTTTGATGCTGATTTCAAATCTATGCATTGCCATATTATGTACAAACGCCAGCACATCAATCTATCTGTCAAAAATATTTAATAAATTTTTAACTTTCTCGCTAAAACATAAGGTTCAAAGTTGATTGGGAAAATTGGACAGTTTCGGGTACAGATGTTCTATGTCACGAAGTCCGTTTGGCTATGAATGTTGTCAAGCGTGCACATGCACATTGTGATCAACAGAGACTCAACAATGGGTGAAGTAAAACGGTACACATTCGCGGAAATAGCCTCATGCGACGGCAGCAAGGGGCAGCCGCTGTGGGAGCGCGCTTGTCGGGATACGTCACTACTACAATCAAAGCCGAACGGACTTCGTAAAATAGAATATCTGTAGCATGATGTGCTGGCGACTGTACCTGTAGCATCAGTTCTCGCTGGTCTAGTGGTCGCAAGCGGTGCTGCTGAGCATGATGTCCTGGGTTCAATTCCAAGGTTTTATTGGGTTTTTTTTCGGAGGCTGGATTTCTGCCCCATCGAGGCAATAGGCTCCCCCTCGATTATATGGAACTTAACCATAACTGGTGGAATGTGGGTATACTATTAGGTACACTTCTGCTTGACCTTCAGGGATTACAAGCGTGATGATATGTTTTAAGTGTTAGCATCAATGTTAAAATTCATGTCTGTCTACTAAACAATATTTTTACCTTTTCCTCATAGATGAATGGAAAAGCTAATTCGTTCACTCAAAATTCAATTAGCCTTCTAAAATCTGAGGACCTTAACGCGACAGCAGACAAAATTCACATAAAAATGATTATCTTGAAGGAAAACAAAGATTTAGCGTACCCGCACAAATAGAGCTATCTGTTTAGAATGCGATACATAATAGGATAATTATTCAAAATCCTGAGGTGCGGACACACTGCGGGATAATTTTGAAGACAGCTTTTTATTAGCAAACTGAGACAGTTTCAAATAACTGTCTCAATTTGTAATTCCATGAACCAAGTACAGTACCCGGCGATAAATATTGCACATCGATCTTTGGAAAGAGACAATCGGCTAATTTCGGCTTCGTAGAGCGTTATCTCTGTCGCAAGAAATACAAACAGTCCGGTATCTATTAGGAGCTGTTAAAACAATTATGATTTGCTTCTTTTGATAATTATTTTTATTCTTTGTATAAAGTGGTTTTATGTAAAAAGGTCGATGTGCAATATTTATCGTTGAGTACTGTAAGAGTGATCAGTCAGAAATAGCATGCATCTTTAAAATATCCATCATCTGCCTAGCCTTTTCCCAATTAAATTGAGGCCGGCTTTTATTCTAACCGAATGCAGCTGAATACCATTATTTTACATGGAGCGACTGCCTATCTAACCTCCACAACCCAGTTACTGGGTAATACTATACCCCTTGGTTAGACTGGCTGTCAGATTTTTTGTTGTCGAGGCATCAAGAATGACATCCGGGACCAACCGCTTAGCGTGCTTTCCGATGCACAGAGGGTGTTATTGTTTTTTTTCCAGGATGGGAAATCATCAAATGACCCCCCCCCGCTCTGGGTGGAGCGGAAGGGAGTGTCAGACTCTTACTGACTAAAACCCACCCGTGTTCCATCCTTCGCCGGATGTTCCGGGCCAGCGGTAACCCTTTCGGACAATCCCGCTGATCCAGCAGGCTTCGGCCCTTGCGGGCCCCTTCGTTTGATGCTGACATCTCTTTGAGGCGCGCGTGGAACACGTACGCGCCGTCCGGCATGGGCCTGGTCCTGATCGGGCGGTGAGCTACCCATTACTCTCCGCCCGCAGGCCCGCGCCTACGGTGGCCGGGAGTCGTCGCGCGGCTCCCGACGCCCGGGAGACGCTCCGGGCCACCCCGGCCCCCCGACTCCCGGCCTGCCGGTCTTGGTATGTAAAGATGGTCAACCACCCACGGACCAACCGCGGCAACCATAACTTACCCTGATCGATCGACCAGTTCGGCTGTTAATACTTATCCACAAGCCTCCCATAGTCTATAGAATATCTTAAGTGTAAATTACGATCTACAGCTTTGTATTGTTTAATGGTTATTTAGTTAACGAGTTTCTTGCCCGTTTTTTCTATAGGTACCTTCTTCTTTATCATTCTAACTGGCCGACTCGTTGACAATTCAAAAGTGAATGTATATGGTTTATTTGAAACTAGCAGCGCACCGCGGCTTTACCCGCATAAGTGTCGATCCCGTGGGAATATCGGAATAAAAACTATCTTATATCCTTCCCTGGGATACAATCTATCTCTCTGCCAAATTTTATCGAAATCCGTTTAGTGGTTTAGGCGTGAAAAGGTAACATACAGACAGATAGAGTTACTTTCGAATTTATAATATTAGCACAGATAAATGCTTTGTATGTGAATTGCTTTTTTCCTCTGTCGATCACTTTAAATCTTTCTCACATTTTCTGGATCATAAAAGCTATTAACTTCCAGAGTTCTATGCATCTAAACATCTTTAAACGCTTTTCCATTCTTCAAACTGTTCAATTTCTCTCTTCCAACTACTTTCATAGAAAAATTGAATGCGACACATGTCTTTGTACTGTTTCTCATCAGTATCAGTTTATTACGATTAGTCTTAGTCATTGTGAGTTATTCTTCTACACATTGTCTTCGGGGGGATTTTACGGTCGTGTACAACTTAGCAACCAAGTTTAGAATTAAAAAAAAAACCAGCCAGGTGCGAGTCAGACTCGCGCACGGAGGGTTCCGTACTTTGTAGGTATATAAATAGTTTATCACGGGTTTTTTTTTAATATACCTACAAGTTTACGGTTTTCGGATTTTTTCCTTTACTTGTGCTATATGATCTTGCTTCTTGCCAAATTTTATGATTCTAGGTCAATGGGAAGTACCCTATAAATTTTAATTTCCTTGAGAGTGTCGAAATATAGGCTAATTTTTATCTCGATATTCCCACGGGGTCGACATTTATGCGGGCGAAACCGCGGGGCGCAGCTAGTAAAATTATAAAGGCGAAAGTTGGTGAGTGTGTTTGAGTTTGTTTGTGTTTGTTACTTCTTCACGCACAAACGGCTGGACCAATTTTGATATAATTTGGTATGGAGGTAGCTGACACCCTGTATTAACATATAGGCTACTTTTTATCTCGATATTCCCACGGGGTCGACATTTATGCGGGTGAAACCGTGGGGCGCAGCTAGTTAACTATAAACATCTTAAATTACTTTCGTATCTTATCACTACATTGTATAATGAAAATGAACGAAGTACAGAATCTAATCAAGCCCCTCTAACAAAAGGGTGCAGGTCAAACAGCGGCGACCTCTCGCCTCCAGCTCTGGTGGAAGCCATAGTCCAGAGCGAGAGGGAGTGGGAGGCAGTCACCTCCTTCTGCGAAGCAGTCATGCTAGCGAAGGAGGTGGAGGGATGGCTCAGGGACAGACTGAGCCTCAGGTCCCAGTCGCGGCAGAAGATGCTCCGGGCGTCGGCAGCCGCGTGACGACTCCCGGCCGCCGTAGGCACGGGCCTGCGGACGGAGAGTAATGGGTAGCTCACCGTCCGATCAGGATCGGGCCCGTGCCGGCCGTGACGGCGCGTACGTGTTCCACGCGCGACTCAAAGAGATGTCAGCATCAACTGAAGGGAGCCCGTTAGGGCCGAAGCCTGCCGGGTCAGCGCGATTGACCGAAGGGCTTACCGCTGGCCCGGAACATAAAGAGCTAAGGAAGGAACACGGGTGGGTTTTAGTAAGAATCTGACACTCCCTTCCGCTCCACCCAGAGCGGGAGGGGTCATTGATGATTTCCCATCCTGAAAAAAAAGGGTTAGGCAGAGGTATACCTATAGTAAATAAATAATTGAATTGAATTGAATTGAAATCATCAAATGACGCCTGTCATTTGATGATTTCCCATCCTCAAAAAAAAAGCCCCTCTAACATAACCTCACCCTAAGATCAGCGCAAACATCGGCGATGTATTCTATGCACAATGCGCGGTCCTAATTTGAATACCATGCTTATGGGACAATCGGCAGACTAAAAAATATGAACAATACGCGTGGTCACGTCAAACTTCATGGTTGCCTCTTACGGGGCTCGTAAAATTTTATCTTAATTGTCTATCGGCTCTTCAATGTCCTTTACTTTGAATTTTGGAAGGTAGTAAACAAGCTATATTATTCATTATGATGGATGATCCACGGTATCCACGAACTTAGAGTACACAACTAGTTTTGCACATCACGTTTTCGAATAAGACTGTCATACAGATATGAATGACTTTTTCTGAAGCCGTTTCGACGGCCGAGTATCTACTTTAAATATGGTTTTTACTTTAATGGTTTTAGTACTTCGTAGTAAAAGAGAACTTGGGTCATGACAAATGATAATCAGCCTATGAATTTCCCACTGCTGGGACACAGACCTCCTGTCTTTGAAAGGGAGTGGACTGTAATCCACTACGCGGTCCCAGTGCGGATTGGTGGATGTCATAATGTCTACGAATTTTTAGTTTAGTTTATTACATGCCGGTTTCCTCACGATGTTTTCCTTCACCGTTTTATTGAAATAAATAATTTGATATAAGTATGTCAAAATTATTTACCCCGTTACTAATAAACGTATTATATCAGATGAATAGTTACACACCGATTTCTCTCTTTCAGTCGTCAGTAATGTGACTTTCGAGAGAAGTAGACAAAGCGTTGTGTAACTATACAGACGCTATACAACGTTTATTAGTAAGGAGGTTATTGTGTAATTAAACCAGTTACATGCACTTTTCAATTGTTAAGGAGTCGGTCAGTTAGTCAGAAAGTTGAAGCTAGTTGCTCGTTCCAAAACGTAGGTATTGTGGTTCGCCTACAGATAAAACGGATACATAATCATTTCCTCCGTTCAACATCGTAGTTGTGTGTCCACCGGTTCAAGAAGAGATTTGTAGTTTGAAGATAAAATAACAAAGTACAATGTGTGCCACGAAAGATGAGACTTGACACACCACGTGCTTTGACATGCGCAGTACATGATTTTAGGTATCTTTAGCGGTATGAGGTCTGAGTGCGGGACGGGACCGGACGTCATAGGGGCGGCGGAAAGAGCGGGGGAGGCGGGGTCAAGTCTCATCTTTCGTGGCACGCATTGTAAAAAGGTATGACTACTATGATAGAGAGGATTCACCGGGGTAATTGCGAAACCCACTATCAGAAGCAATGGGTTTCATGTTGACAGTTCTACAACATTCTATGTTATGCGTTTGGTTTCCACACTTAGTCCTTCAAGTGGACCATTATGCGTGTTCAACAACATTCATTGCGTTATTTGCGTTGTTGAGCAGACACATTTTTGGAACATATGTAGCAATGGTTTAGCAATATCCTTCAAAATGATTCAAATTGAGATTGATAGTTTGTTAAGCATTTAGGGTATAGGATATTATTTAGAATATACTAACGTTTTAGAGCCAGCCCTAACGCAAATGTAATAAATAATGTAGAGGGACAAATATGAAAATAAGTTCTCTACCGCAGGTATCGGCACTCGCACAACTCATTTGCCTACCGTTTTCAGCATGGTCAGCAAAATAATACACTCGAAGTTTTCTTAAATAGATTTGTCATTTGTTAGATTAGGTAAAATATTACAATATTAGATTAGAAATAAGGGACGCATATCTTTTGAGCAATTTCTTGAAGAAACGGTCAAAAAAAGCTTTTTTCACCGTTTCGTAATCATTATGAATTCGTGATCATCGTGATCATAATCATTTCTGCTGTCTAGTGGCGGTGCTTGGGGGAGGCCTGTGTCTACAGGCCTCCCCCAAGCACCGCCACTTCGACCGGTTCTATGCTTCCCGCATCCAGCGAATTCTGCGGCCTTCACAAGGTCATCGGTCCATCTTGTGGGAGGCCTTCCAACGCTACGAATTAGTGATTTTTGACCTACATACGTCGGGGGACTTCAGCAGCTTGAGGGCCCTATTAATGATAGTGCAGCGAGCACGTCGGAAGCTAGACCCCTGGCGTTAATAGTGAATCTCTGATATTTTTACTTTCATCACTATCATTCTTATGCTAAGGGTTATTTATGCCCTTAAAACAAAAGCAGAGCATGTTGTTAGATTACTTAAATTCCTGCTTCATTTTTAGAAAGCAGGGTAAGCTATTCGAAATCTTATAATTGCTTTGCTGACCGTACATAAACGATTCAATACAATAAACAATCACGGATAATCTTTTTGCTCATACCCATATTTACAAGACGTATCGGGCCGTAAGTAGCTGACCACTTCCCGTACAACGTCCACAGACAATCGACCAGGGAATTCTGGCCAGTTCGAGTTTGTATTGATTTTTATTGGTCTGATCTTTTATGGTAGCAGTATTATTGTCATTTGGAAAATAAATGACTAATAATGGTGTATTTTGTTGTTCTTTCAAGGAGGAATTGACTCTGAATGGGATCGTTTGATTAAGTATTCTTGAACCGATGTCTAAGATGATTGCATTGGATCATTATTTATGGAAAGAGTTTGCCGCTTTGGTTTCGTTATATAAGGCGACACTAGTTGATATTTTTACCATACAAATTTCGGGAGAGTATTACTCCATTATTTGACATTGTGCATCCAAATTTAAACAACATATCGTTTTGTCTTATTATTAATTTTGATTGTACGAAAACAGAATGGTAAAATAAAAATCAATTAAAAAGTTATGAGCCAACAAAGATTCGTTTTTCTTGCTATTTTTAAGGTAACTTTAGGTGTAAGTACGTAATAAAAGAACTATAAAATCTTCAAAACAAAGTCGGCACCGACAAAGCTCAGTTATCGAAGAGTTTAATAAACTTTAATTGTGATTGATTTAAGCAGTGGTTTTTTTCATAAAACTCGATTTTCCAAAGCACTTTTCGATTTTTTTTTAACCCGCCTTTCAGTTCGGAACGGTGTTTCTGTGTGTGAGAACTAGACGTTGTGCGTGGAGACTAGCGTCTAACTGCTCATCACTGATACTATCTCTGTCGGACACGAAGCCAGGTGAGACAGCGTGCTTTTTGGCTATGACCACCAGTGAGTTCGAGCTCTCGACTAGCTAGAATAGAATAGAATACTCTTTATTATGACACCATATTAATTACAGACATAAATATAGAAACTGTACAAAGGGGTATAGTTTTACCTTAAAGCCGTATATGCTATTCCAGTTTCCAGTAAACAATTTTAATTAATTGCCTCGTTGTCTAGTGGTCGCAAGTAATAGTGTTAAGCGTGAGGTCTTGGGTTTGATTATCGAAGATCCCATATGAGGCAAAGTGTTACTGGGTTTATCCATTTGGAATTTCTCAGTAACAGCACAGAGTCTTGATCTGTGTTTGGTTGATGGCAATAGACCCTCTTATTATATGGGACTTAGACATAACTGGCGAAATGTGGGGGTGAAGCCTGCAGGCAATAACAGACTTGGGGAGTTTGTTGCCTGAATAGTGAAAGGTCCAAGACGGCGGCACGCCGCGACGAATGGTGGCTGTATGCGGCCGCTGACGGTGACGGGGTCCGCATGGATTCTTCCTGGCCAACACCTGGCCAGAGGGAGCGTGACGAAATGCGAAATCACTCCAGCAGTTCGGTTAAAGGTAGCACCTGGACACCGTGTGGTTATAGTCAGTAAGAGTCTGATAGACCCTTCCACCCACCCGAGTGTGGTGGACATCCATGAGGATTTCCACACGATAAAAAAAGGTACACCGTTATGTTATGTCTCTTAATTTAACTTGCAGTCATAGCTGATTTTTACATCTCCAGAATTAATCAATGCATACGCAAAACGTGTGGTCTCGTCGAACTATAGACCACCCACCTCTTTCAAGCATCGTACGAAATTACCAAGGGAATTCAATTGGTAGCATGCAACTACTAATATTCTGATAGCATCTTTTTCAAATCAGCATTGATACACATCTTACACTGAAGGTAAAATAAAATTTTCATTGAAAAAGACTAAGTTTAGATGGTTTATGGTTCTAAGATCGACACATATTTCGCTTATGATGACTAATCGATAAAATATCTGCAATATTATTATACGCTAAGGCATTTGAATCTGCTAATACCTCTTCAATTAACAAATGTGTCACAGCTACGCAAAGAAAATGTTCACATGAAATTTAATACTAAATTAAAATTACATAATCCCTTTGATCGACATAAAATTAAAAATCGTATCACACGCAAAGAGATCAGAAATCGCCATTTTAATTATAAATAACCACTTCGCTCGTCAAACCGATACAAAAAGAATTGAAAGAAATCAAAATTCTAAAGAGTAATATCAAACTTGACTTATAATTGGTTGCTCATCTTGACAAAGTGAGTAACTCATCCTTAAGACCCTTAACATGCCAATGTAAAACCTACTTTACCATCTATTTGGCAAAGTTTAAATTCGAATGACAATGTGGTCGATATAAGGTCCAGGGCACATGGATATAATATTTATAAGACACGGCTGTATCAGAACCGAAGAGCCGTCTTCCAGGCCGATGACGTTTGACGTATATTCTGACATCCCCTTTATAATGTGGTGCAAGTGGAAAAGCGAAGCGAATTCAGAAGTATTCCTAGTTTTGTTTTATGGATTTTAGATAATAAGGTACTGTTGTTGTGGTAGGTATTTTCTTTTCTTTAGCATTTTAGGCTATTAACTATATCATCATGAGCTCATGCGTGACAGCGGTTGCGACCACTAAACCAAAGAGGCATACAATTGTAAAATAAACTAATATTACTAAAATTGCTTTTTAACGTAGGACCGCAAAATTATTATTTTGATTCTCCCAGTATGCACTTATACCAGATGACCACTTAACGATTCTTTACTTCGAACCCACGTCAATTCCTTAGCTAATCACGACATCTGCTAATAACGTTTTCTCTATGACACAATTAACGAAACCGCGCAAAAAACGAATGCGAAGTTGCCGTGGTTTAAACTGTCAAAACATCACACTTGACAACCGTACGTGGTTTGCACGTGATAAAATTACGCAGGGAATAATAAATACCGTACAGAATTGGGCACTGGTAAAGACTCATACATACTCAACCTCTTATAACTTACCCCACACAAAGAGTATCGCAACTCGATGAGCAAATAAAACACAAGAAAGTTGAAACTGGTACAGCTTTGAATAACTTACGGCCAATATGGAAGATTGTTTTACATGTGGCCCAGGATATTCATTGAATACTCAATGCTCGTATCGACTAGGAGCTTTACATCCTCCTGAGTTATGGAGATTTAGGTCAATGACTGCCGTTCACTTGTTCCATGGGAAGTATTGATATTTATTGTTTGGGATTTTGGGATTCATCATCAATTCAGCCGAAAGACGTCCACTGCTGTCCAGCAGAAGGCCTCCCCCAAGCACCGTCACTTGAACCAGTTCCGTGCTTCTCGCTTCCAGCGGATTCCTGCGGCCTTCACAATGCCATCGGTCTAACTTAGGAGAGGAGGACCTTGGGAGGCCTTCAAACGCTACGTCTTCCGATACGCGGTCACCACACACACTGAACACTGGTCATAAAAGTGTTTTTTAACAATCAAATAAATCCCAGCATCGAAATTTATAAAAGTGATGTTTACAAACAAACTAAATGGTAGTGATGGGGCGACTTTAGGTTTTCCTAATCTATGACTAGCTATAATTGCTAATATCCAATTGCTCATGGTCTTTTTAAAGAAATTTCAAAACGGCTGGTTGACACTTCCCGTGACCCAAGGGCTGGCTTTTGACCTTGGTCAGAGGCTAAGCATCGCCATACAACGTGGTAATGCCGCCAGTCTCTTGGGGTACATTACCAGTCGACAGCGATGCGGATGAATTTTTCGACGCTATTTTTAGTTTCTGTATAGTTTTAGTTTTTTTTTTTTTAAAATTAAGTATGGCACTAGCATGCTTTGTGCCAATGTCAAGTTAGTTTTAGTTAAGTTGGCATTTAATTATGTTATTTTTTTTTTCTTATATTAAATAAACAAAAAGGGGACAAAAAAAAAACCTAGCTATATTGACTAAACTATTGGATACATTTGATTGAATTTCCGTATGCAGACTGGGAACAATATTAAGATATTAGAAATATGTACATAGTTTAATTTATTGTCGCGTTGTCATTTGCACTTTGTACTTATATTGTTATAACGTCCTGGTAACGATATTATCTATATCAATCGTTAAACACCACGAAATACTCGGTAAACTTCAAAAACAACGTTTTTTTTTTACCTTTTAACCCATGTAACACGTTCAGTAACATGTGACAAAAACAATTCCAAAAAAGTGTGGAACAAAAAAAAACGCTTGCGGTATTTTCGATGTATGTCATTTCCTACCTGTGTTGATCCGATTATTTCACGTATTTACGGAACACTGGTTTGCTCATAACCCTCTTCAATGATTCTCAACGGATTAAGATTATCAAGTGGGCCACAATGGTGTTGTGCAAAAAACGTGCTTGGGAAATCGATTTATTTGATACGTCGAGCACTTTTTTGTGGTACTTTGATGAAATCTGTAGTTACATATATCTGCTGTTTTTTGTGTCATCTGAACTTGAATAGTTTAGTTTGACCTAGTATACTACACGGGAAGGTACTTTCTTGTTTAATCCGTTTCAGTAGTCGGCTTTTAGTTTTTAACCTTATTGTTTATTTAATTATTTTGGAGCTTATTTTAGTAATATTTATATTTTTGAAAAGCTAATTAAGCTCTTTCATTAGATACCCAATA
This sequence comes from Luperina nickerlii, assembly GCA_963855955.1. NCBI lineage: Eukaryota > Metazoa > Arthropoda > Insecta > Lepidoptera > Noctuidae > Luperina > Luperina nickerlii. Next base: position 18,390,366 of record OY979682.1, on the reverse strand, counting down.
AGGCACCATCGAAAAATATTTATTTTTAAATCATTACTTTATATCCTGTAGAGGGCGCTATATTGAATTTATTATGACGTCACATAGCCTATAACCAGCGGACGGTCAATACGCTTCTAACGATACCTCATTTGTCAAATTATTATAAGTACTTTTTTTTTATATATAATAGTTTTATGGCCTGGTTGCTAAGACCTTTTAGCCACGTCTTTGTTTCATTTTATTTATATCTTGAGTCTAACATGACATTAGAATATGAGTGTACACATTCTAATGTATTAGGAGTATTTGGCAGCAAATGTATCGAATCAAGTTTCCCGGTAAACTTCGCTGAGGTAGCCAAAACTACAAAAAAATTCTCAGCTCCATTTTACCGGGATCGCGTCTGTTTCAATGATTACACATACTGTCCAGTTGCGCAGACACTTGAGATTCAAAACTACACCAATTTTACATCACAATATCCACTAGGAATCAATTTGCGAATAATTAAAACAGCCAACTAGACTTCACTCGAAGAAATCCCGCCAAAAACTCCATAAGTACTTTTGAAGTTATGAGGGAACAGATAAATATATGTATATTTATGTATTTTTAGCCCGGTATTAGAGATAAATAAAAAAAATGAGAAACGAAAAATGACAATTATAATTATACCGGTTAAAAATTATAATCGTCATTTTTCGTTTCTAATTTTTTTTTATTTATCTCTAATACCAGGCTTTTGGCTACTTAGTATAATTGTTGTGTTTATATATATTGTATAATGTGCGTTTTATTTGTGCAGAATAAACTAGTTCTCTTTCTTATTTTTTTTCTTTTCAATGTAAATAATTGTCCTTAATCCTCATGCTAATTAAATTTAATCGTCTAGTAACTGCATATTCATTTGCCAATATCCTTCCAATGACTGTGGCAACGTTATTTATGAAGAACTAGCTGCGTCTCGCGGTTTCACCCGCTTAAATGTCGATGCCGTAGGAGTATCGGGATAAGAAGGCTATATGTATGTTAATCCAGGGTGTCAGCTACCTCGATATAAAATTTTATCAAAATTGGTCCAGCTGTTTGAGTGTGAAGAAGCAACAAACATATAAACACACACACACTCACAAACTTTCGCTTTTATAATATTAGTGTGATTAACTCTTATATAATTTAAATACCTAGTTAAAACTACGAAATTATACAGTTTACATTTTTTTACTCGTACTACAAAAAATGGCCTCAAGATCCATAACATATGATGGAAATTAATCAATAACCCCGTAACCAGTAATTAAGCATGGATTCCGAGCTGGACTTAATTCTGATTGATGATTTAATAATAAGTGATGCTATGTATATAAATATCGGTTTGTCTGTCCATCCGTCAGCCGTCAGTTTCATGCCAATGCTGCAATACGGTTGAATATTTTGAGAATGATATTTTATTTGAAAAATTGTGTTTATGTGGCAAAAAATTAATGAAATATCTTCTAGAAAAATATATTTTTATCAGAAACTTCATTACTTTTATTAGCCTTTAAACAATGGGAAGTGACATTGACAATGAATGAAAACACTGGCAATACTAATGCATATGAGTATTTAGAAATTATCAAATGAATCTTTTAGCTGTTATGAGCGTTTACGCCGTACGGCATTTCATACAAACTTTCAAGCCCTTGTTTTTCGAAATGAATGAACCGATTTTAATGAAACTTCATACGTATAAGCAGGATACAAAGGTTTAAAAATTACTAAACTGACTATACTATTGGATAGAATTTGATTGAATTTTCGTGTCATATTGGCGGAATGTCGACATCGCCATTACCTGCCATATCAAAAAGTAGATCAGAAGAGATATTTCTGTAAAATTAATGTTTTAGGTATTATTAAACTAAACATAAAAATAAATAAAGCCCTAATTAACAAGAAACAATAACAACTAACAGACGAAACAAAATCAAAAACAAGTAAAATAATATCAGACTAGGGCTGTCAAACGCGAGTCGGCGGGCGGGGCCGAAGCGGTATGATTGACAACCCTTGACAGCGGTTAAACACAGGTCGAATCGCGAAAGGTGGTTTTTTATATTTCTTTTTTAAAAATGTATCAGGGGTGTGCTGTTGTTTTTTTGTTGCTGAAAGTTCCGTACATTTGTTGATTGATTTTATCAGTACTTACTTGAGTAAAATGTGGGCTTCTTTTTTTGGTTCAGATTTTGACACATAGCGGTTATTCTGGGATAAGTACCTATTGCTTGTGGTACTTTACTAGAGTTGTATAAAACTCATTTATCGCCAGCAACACAATAAAGTTTGTGTATCCTTTCCCGGGATGCAATCTATATCTCTGCCAAATTTTATCGAAATTTGACAGATTGTAGTAGCTTAATGTGCTGGCGTCTGTACAAGGAAAAATGATCCGGAAACTTATACTATTTATGCCGAAAAACCCAATAAAAAATTCCCGATAAAGGCTCCTGCAAACAGGTGCGACGCGCGACACAAAGGCACCGCTCGTTGCGTGACTTGCGGTGCCTTTGTGTCGCGTGTCGCGTCGCGCCTGTGTGTACAAGCCTTAAAGTGTTGTTGGGTTTCCGTCGGAATTTCTCAGTAGCAGCCATGGATTGTGCCCGGTTGATGGCGATAGGCTTGCCCCCTACATGGGACTTGAACACAACTGGCGAAATGTTGGTTTAATCAAGGTATACCTCTGCCTATCCCATTTTTTTTTTCAGGATGGGAAATCATCAAATGACCCCTCCCGCTCTGGATGGAGCGGAAGGGAGTACAGACTCTTACTGACTAAAACCCACCCGTGTTCCTTCCTTAGCCCTTTATGTTCCGGGCCAGCGGTAACCCTTTTGGACAATCTCGCTGCCTAACCCTTAGGCGAAATAATAATAATAATAAATGAATTTCTTTCAGGTGAATAACACACACCACTGGAGGCTGAAGTGGGACTGGACTGGTCACACTTATAGGATGCATCCAGACAGATGGGCCAAAGACGTCACACAGTGGGTGCCTGAAGACGGGCGTCGTCACCGAGACAGGCCTAAGAAATGCTGGCGTGACGATTTGGACTCGTTGCTAACCGCTTGGACGGAGAAGGCACAGCACAAGGAAATGTGGAAGAATATAGAAAGAAGAAGAAGAAAGAAAGAAGAAAGAAAATACGTACGTACGTAGGTATACTTTTTTTATACGTTTATGAGGGAGGTTTTTGCCCAGCAGTGGAACAGTACAGGCTAACAGGAAAAAAAAATAACACCTATTACAGTACCCGGCGATAAATATTGCACATAGACCTTTGGAAAGAGACAATCGGCTAATTTCGGCTTCGTAGAGCGTTATCTCTGTCGCACGAAATACAAACAGTCCGGTATCTATTAGGAGCTGTTAAAACAATTATGATTTGCTTCTTTTGATAATTATTTTTATTCTTTGTATAAAATACACCAATTTCCAAAGGTCGATGTGCAATATTTATCGCCGGGTACTGTACCGCACATAAATTACTAGAAAACGTATAAAAGCAGATAAAAACTCAGAGCAAATCAAATCGAATAAATTCAAATTAAATAAAATCAATATAAATACAATTAAATTAAATCGAAATAAATAAAAAAAATCAAATAAAAAAATATATAGAAATAAAAGAAATAAGAATTACATGCGTGATGATATGTTAAAATATTTACTAGAAACTCTTTCATTTTACGTTTTTGGTTTCACTGACTTTTTTATTTAGACTTCTCGATAACAAAAATTATCGTTCACATTTCGTCATCCACCACGGAACCCTAATTCATCTCACATACTTCACAATCAAACTCGATACATACTCAGCTGGATACGTTACGCTTAATAATTTTATAACAAAATACAACAAAATCTTACACATTCGACTTTTTTCCGATCTTTGATGAGCAGGATTAAGATTCGTAGAAAAAATCTTTGACAGATGTTGTCTGTGTGAATTTTTGAGAGCCGTGCGGTATTTCTTTAGGTGTTTTGATGCGGTTGTCAATGAGATCAGTGTGTAAGTAAGAAGTCAGTAAGCTGAATTTTGAGTTATAGTTAAAGAGATATGAGGATACCGCTACAGAGTACCTATTTAAAACATTTGTTTCTTGGTTATATTGAGGAATTACCGTCATCTTGATTATTCTCATGTTCATAAGGGGACTAGATGACCTAAAGTGCGGTCACTGTCGGACTGCATAGAAAAGAAAGAGAAGCGCGATGACACAAAACTGGTAATTTATTGCAAAATATGAAGCAATTATCTATTTACAAAAAATCTATTGTTTAGACTAAAAAATTAAAACGTAGTGTTTTATTTTTGAGTCCATTCCATTTGCTTTAGTATGTTGCTTGTAGAATAATCTGACAAAAACCAGAATGATTGTCTGTATATTAGCATGGTTTTTATTGTAAAAACAAAGTTTTTAGAGGTATCTTCATGATATTTTTCTGTCGTATCAAATTAGTTGTATTATGTTTTCAACACACTATGTAGATAGTGTATTGAAATAGCATATCCTGAAGAATATCATATATTTTTCTGATTTTAACTGAATTTATTTGGGATTGGCGCAAAAATTTTCAACTTTCTGTCTTTCAAAAAGTCAATACTTATATCAAAATCCAAATTAACATCGTAGGTAATTAGGGAGCAAATTAATAATATATACATTTACATAGTTATGCCGTTAATAAGATACCAGGGAAACCACATGTGCAGAAGGAATTATTGCCAAACTTGTCTTCAACCAATCTTCAACGTACTGAGTTTTTAATCTTGTAATATGCAATCGCATCGTTTTCTTGGTCTTCCCCTTCGCTTGAGCAATTCACATAATATGGCGATTGGTATCCAGGACAAAATTATTTGTTTGGAGAAGTCAACTATGTAGGTTTCTAAATCAATAAAATGAGAGAGATCTACATTGGTTTGAAGGCAACAAGCATTTCGATATGTGGCTGAACTATCAAATGAAAAGTCTTGCGATCTATTGCCATTGTATGTGTGTTAGGTACCTACGCAATTATCCCGTTGGTTTTTTAGTTCCGGTTAACTTATGAAGCAAATAATTTCACACTTTTCGTTTGACATGTGACGATGGGATTAGGCCAGACGGAATGACCACAATACCATGGAAGTATGGTAGACCTCTGGTGTGGGATGCAACCTGTGTTACTATTTCGATTAATGATTAATTCAAATTGTTCCTTAGAACCAGGAAGTGAAAAGAAAAAATTACATTATCGTGCAATAGTTTTACGAAAGCCTCAATCACTTTAGGACTGGAACATTCAGTCTTCATTACTTGTGTTTTACTCGTTATTTTGAACGCTGTCATTTGTATCGAATACTACCACAATTTTTCAGGTTCCAAGGTTTTTCTAAACATGTACATGTTTAAATTTTAATTTCCATTATTGCACTCATCATTATGAACAACATTAATATGGGACCAAACATGAAATCGCAAAAAAAATCAGCTGTTCCTTAGCTAGCCTTTTTCCCAACTATGTTGGTGTCGTCTTCCAGTCTAATCGAATGTAGCTGAGTACCAGTATTTTAAGTGGAGCGACTGCCTATCTGACCTCCACAACCCAGTTACTGGGTAAGACGATACCTCTTTATAAGACTGGTAGTCAGGCTCCCGACGACCAGTAACGACGGTCAAAGATCCAAAATGGTAGCCGGGAACAACGGCTTAACGTGCTTTCTGAGGCACAGAGGGGTCTCGGTATGTAAAGATGGTCACCCATCCACGGAACAACCGCGGCAAGTGTAGCTTAACCTGAGCGATCGACCCGTGCGGCTGTTATTACTTAGCCCCTCTAGTCATACAATATACGACAAGTATAAAATAGCAAAACATTGAAACAGATATCGATCTAAGTATCAAGAATGCCACATTCAAATCGCACAATATAGAGAAGGCTATAAAACAGAAGTGGCTCACTCGCGATACCAAATGATATTCCTTGAAATGTTTCCGACCGGTTTTAGTGGACACGATTGTAGTCGTGTCGGTGTCGTGACGGTGTCGTGTGTCTGTAAATATACAGGGTTATTGGTAAAACATTAACAACCTCTTAAGAGGTCATTGTACTCATCATTATGAACAACTTTTACTATGGTAACAAACCTGAAATTGCGAAAAAAAATCAGCTGTTACCTACATTTATGTTCGTATAAGGTCGACAGCAAACAGGCGCGACGCGCGACGCGAATCGCGCGCGACACAAAGGCACTGCTCGTTGCGCGACTAGCGGTACCTTTGTGTCGCGCGCGATTTTATCGCGTGTCGCGCCTGTTTGAAGGAGCTTTTACTCGTCAAAGTGTAGGGAACAGCTGATTTTTTTCCCTGCCTTAGATGATGATGACTTGAACTGACACTGTTCAGCATTGGTAAAGTACCGTAAAACAAAAAATGGATGTAGTTAGTTGAAAAGACAACTTACCTACTAGAGCAAGTTACGTTTTGGAATGGGCGATTAGTTTCAACTTTCTGACTAACTGACCGACTCCTTGAGAATTCAAAAGTGCCTGTAAATGGTTTACTTAGAATAGATTCTTTGAGTTCCACCCAAATTGCTAAAAGTCTTTAAACGGCAGAACCTAAGTCGTGTCGTAACAAAAAAAAACCTCTCCGCAATTTTTGATATTAAAATTTTCAATAATACCTAATGGATGTCTTCCCGAGATCGAGTCGAAAGCCCTCCATATTGGGGGGGCTCACAATACTCGTGTTTTTAATACGGTCCTTTGTATTCAATGCTTTGTCTTATTATTTCGAGTGTTTGATGTCGCCCTAGTCCTGGAGTGTCATAATTATGACATTTCTATGATATTGGAGGATGCATCTCACTTGATGTTTGATTGGTTTGAGATGGGTTTTAATGGCTAGTTTTTTTTTTTTTTCAGAAATTCTTCTTAGTAATAAAAATGTCAATTTATTCTCTGTTGAACAACATACAGCCTAAACCGCTGGGTTTAGAAGCATACAATTTTGCACCCATAATATCTGCAGTTTTGCTAGCTAATTTTATTTGACCGTGTATAACAAAAATGAGCACTAACGAAGGAATTTTAAGAATTCATCCCCTAAAGGTGGTTAAATCGAGATGGATGATTTTCCCGGTATTCTATCTAACTAACCAGTAAACCATAATATGTTTACTTACCAATACGCCATGTCTACAAAGATATAAAAAGATCATAACATATTAATATGGCTGAAAGAATCTGTCCCCAATATACACTTTTACAGTCACAAATAAAATAGAAATAAACATAACAGGAACCTATTACAGCATTATTAAAAAATAAAACAGAACAATGCGATCACTGAAACCAATATGTGTGCTATAAACAAATTCGCGGTGAAGCTGGCTAACCCCTCGAATGCTGCCCATAAAAATACATACACAACAAGCCAAAAACGACCGACCGTAATAAAGAAACGCGATAAACTGTGCAAAAAAATGGCGGGACATGAATTCATTGGTATGACATTCGGGGTTACAATGGTCACGGTTATAGCTCAGAAAATATCCTCTAGACATATTTCCTCCTTATAGTTTTATGGGATCGGCCCCCATCTTTTATTGGTCGTCGGGAATCTTGTCAATCCTATTAAGTTGGTCGTTTTTGCCCGCCACCGCTTTTTAGGGTTATGACGTATATTGAAAGTTGGAATTGTTAATTTGTGGCGTTTGATGGCATCGGGGGGTTAGATTAAACATTCCTTTTTGTATGAATCTATAAAAGTGGGATATTGAAATGGGTGATTGATGTAATGGAATGCCAGAAGCATTTTTCAATAAGATATTTTATTATTCTGAAGACCGTTTGCATGTTTAATAAGTATGTATGTACAATGATTTAGATTAAGTAAATATTTCTTACAAAATTAATGATTCCCTCATAATCACTAAAGATCAAAGAAAACTTGAAAAGAAAGAATGATATGACGAGCGAAAAGGCAAATTACCATAACCATTTTGCTTTAAAAACAAATTGGTGAACGTCGGTTTTAATAAAAAAAAAAACAGCTGTTTCATAGAATTTATGTGTGAGAATGATTCTAGACTTCTAAGTGTAGAAATTTTTCGTTGATTATAAAAAATAAAATTTGTTTTTCCAAAAATTGTAATCGCGTCGGTATTGCACTTTTCAATGAAACTGCAGATAGTTTTTTATAACCGACGAATAATTTCTAAACTAGGGGATCTAGAATCATGTGGTGCATTCATGGTTACAATTTGCGCACTGGTTAAAATTGTATCCTATATGGGCTGACTAGCTGCGCCTCGCGGATTCACCCGCATAAGTGTCGATCCCGTGGAAATATCGGGATAAAAGTAACCTATATTTTAATCCAGGGTGTCAGCTACCTCCATACAAAATTTTATCAAAATTGGTCCAGCCGTTTGAGCGTGAAGAAGTAACAAACATATAAACACACTCAAACTTTCATATTTATAATATTAGTGTGACTATACTTACACTACCTATTCTTCAGTAGTCAGAACAAGTCTGATCATAACAACACAACAGAATCATCAATCACTGTCACCATAAACGGCTCGAATCACACATTATTTACGTTCACAGCTTACCCTCAAACAATAATCTGCCATAATCCCGAATCCAGTACGAATGTACCAATAACACGGGCTCAATCAAAGGGTTCGCACAGACAGACAGACAAATGGAATTGTCGCAATACGCACGCGGACGGCAATTAGTAACATGCTCACTAGTTTCGATATGAAATACAGCCGCCCAAATCAGCTAAGACATATAGATTAGGTTGGATACACACGGACGATTTGTGTCGGTGGGGTGGCATTAAAAAATGGTTGTGTTTATATTTTACCGACTTTAAAAAAAAAGAAGGTTATCAATTCGACACGTATGTATGTAATATTATTGAAACTGCATTATATTCACATATGACAATCTATTAGGGCTTCCAAACAAATATACAACATTTTATAGATGTATGTATGTATGTTTTTCCACGCATTTGTCCGCAACTATTAATCGGATCGTGATCATTTTTTTATTGGATTATATTTACTTCAACTTAGGGAACAGTGCAAGTTTCATCAAAATCGATTTAGTAATTTTCAAGATATGGACTTATACTTGTAAGTGTGACGGCCTGGCTTATTGATACGAGCTACGGGTGTAGTGTCAAAGGGAAAGCATCTCAAAACCTTGGTCAAATTCTAGTGCAATATTAACAACAAAGCTATTACCTACTTATTACAAACAAATATTCCAATTTTACTTAAAACTAAAAATTACGAAATTAAAAAGATTTTTAATAAAATAAACCGACTTCAAAAAGAAATTACGTCAAAATTATGAAATCACTTTAATTTCGGAAGTCGGTGGCAAAAAACTAAAACCAAAGTTCAGATCCCAAGACACCGACTTCCAAAATTAAAGTTATTTCGTAATATTGAGTTAATTTCTTTTTGAAGTCGGTTTATTTTTTTTAAATTACTTTTTTATCTACTTACTGAAGGTATACAGAAGCATGTTTAGAATCTGTGCTAGGTATAAGGTTGCAAACAAGAGGTTAGAAGTGGTTAGAAGAAACTCGATAGACATAGGTCGTCTTGGCACTCTATTATCATCAACAAAATAAAATCATTCAGAGAAAAGTGACTCAAAACAATTAAGGGGATTACAGAACCTAAACGCAAAAAACGCAAGTTTTATACTGCCGTCCTTACGAAAAGTGCAATAACTCGAGCTTTGCGTCGAATAATGCCTAAAAGTATATGATCGACTATGGTAAACAAATTCAGAAAAATAAAAATTTAAGATATATAATATAGGATATTTATGGTAAATAAAACTAATTGAAACGAAAGACAAAAAGTATGCTGATACCTCTAAAAACTTTCTTTTTACAATAAAAACTATACTAATATACATAAAATTATTTTAATTGTTTGTCAGATTATTCGACAAGTAATATACTAAAGCACTAGTGTTTAAATTTTTTAGTCCAAACAATAGGTTTTTTGTAGATAGATAATGAGAGAGTAGAGAGAGATAGGGAGAGCAGTGGTGGCCAAGTGGTAACGGCCGCGACTTACGAGTTGTAGGTCGTAGGTTCGAACCCAGACAGGCGCTTTACTTTGTGTAAATTATTTCATCACCACTGCTCACAAAACGGTGAAGGAAAACATCGTGAGGAAACCGGCATGTCCTAGAACCAAAAACTCGAAGACATTTGACATCTACCAACCCGCACTGGGCCCGCGTGGTGGATTACGGCCCACTCCCTCTCGCTGAGAGGAGGCCTGTGTCCCAGCAGTGGGAACATTATAGGCTGATGATGAGATAGATAATTGCTTCATATTTTAGAATAAATTATCGCGTCTTACCGCGCTTCTCTTTCTTTTCTATGCAGTCTAACAGTGACCGCGCTTTAGGTCATGTAGGCCCCTTAACGCAAAACGTCAAATGAGCAAAGACGGGCCAACACAACATATCATACTAAAGGCCACTATATTGCTCCAGTTTGGAATTTTAAAAAGCGAGCTATCAGCTATCCTCTGTCTGCATGGCTTCAGGAACATCCAATGGAATGCAACTGTCAATCTTTTTTTCAAGTCAACTTTCTGTTTAAATTATTATACCGAATATTAATTGAAACATTAACTGAACCGTGTGTCAGACAATAGTTACCACCCTATAACATATGCCAAATCCATGGTTCAACCGTTTTGCATTCGACTGCCTACTCCCTTTTGGATGACGTCAATATGCAACCTTCGCCATCCCACCAAATGTCCTATCTCCGCCACCATCCGCAGCCAAAATTGAACTTTAGAAGTTAGGCTTAGGGTTGGAACTTCAATGTTGGGTGAAATTTCATAATCTATTCGCAGATAACATCGGAGATTCAATGTCAGGCAGAACAGCAATGAAATATAGTTTCGCCTTCATTGAACCTGTGATAAATTGATATCGCCCGGGACGGTTATTGAATAACAAGCGAGGCTTGTTGATCGCGGTGCGCGTCATTTGTGGCGCTTTGTCGTGCGGTGTGTGTACAGCCTTATTATGTTTGCAGATTGATTATCTAGTGTGCCTGCTTTTTTGCTTGCGTGTATCTTAGTTTTACCACTATGTAGATATTGTGTAAAAAATATCATGGGTTTAAATGTTCATCGTTCCGATCAGGTGAAATAAATATACTAACGGGTTTATTTATAAACGATGATTAAAGTTCAGTGACATTTAAACGTCAAAAATTTATGGTTAAACAGTCGCTAATCACTACATAACTTGAAGTAACGTTTATGAATAAAAGGGTATGTTGTTAGGTACTTAGATTATTAAATTACGCGCTGAAAAATCTTTTAAATTGTATATTCTGATGCTTGATAAAGATTCTCATTCGACGGTCTACTCAGTTCTCAGTTCTAGCAGCTTTCACCAAAATACGGTATTAAATAACGCCCAGGTATTCTAATTGTTTCCGATCCAGTACCTATTTGTCTGAAACAATGGTTGTTTTCTTATTATGTAGGCCACTATCCTCAACGAGCAACACAAGAGACCCATTTCCTGAAAATCCCGAAACAGAAACTCTAAATCATATTTGCGTAGGAAGATAGTAATTCCAACGCAACTAAATCCAAAACAGAACCCATCAATCAAATTGCCATCCATGTAAATTGTGGCGCATATCACAAAGTAAAGCGAACCCATTAGGCTTGTACACAAGAGCGTATAATTCGCTGGTATCTTCCATCTTGCGCGCCACACGGCAGTAACAAACAACTCGGTATTCGGACATTAGCCAGAAGAGCTACACTTGTGACATCTAAATTTCGGCTAGCCACACGGCCATACCGTGTGGAGCTAGCCTTATGTTAGAATGGACAGTGTAGAGTTTTTGGGGAATTTTAATCTAGAAAATGAATTGGAAAATGTTGGTTAGTCGCATGGTGTCGTATGTTATGCAAGTGGTCTTGTTCTTTTGAAGTATCAACTTTTTTTTTGCAAATAGCTAGTTAGTGAATGTGTAATTATGTAATCTCTCTAATCTGTTCAAGGTTTTGGCGCTACTATTTATCAATAGTCAATTACAATAAAAAACAATTTATCAGCTACTCAACCGTTGATCAGAGCCTAGTCGGTTAGTTAGTATTGGGTATCCCACAACATCAAAAGTCACAAAAACAAACGAACTGATTGGAATGCTCCCATTGAACAAGATGAGAAAATGAGTTTCCCTACTTTTCACGGAGCTTACCATACACTCTCAAAGAAGGTCGATAAGTCTTAGATAAATAAAAATCAAATGAATTTTGTGCCATGTTTGGTCCTTCTATTATCTATGTACCTAACCTTGCATGTCGCTTGTCCGCAAATGATTATGTAAAGACTGTTACCCTTTGCATCGTCAACAAACCCAAAAACTTACCTAGCAATTAAATTTTTTATAATCATTTAACCTAAAATGCTGCGTCTATTTATTCTCACGTCTGTGAGCACGCGTCCACAGCGGCGGTGCTCGCCTGCGAGACTACAAAACATATCGGCGGTGCCCGCTGTCCAGATAACTATGCGTCGCGATCTGTGCTCGCACTACCTCCCGTAGGCACAGCCGGAAGTACCTACACTAAAATAATCTAGATACTTTGAATTGCTACACTGTGAGACTGAAAATCTCATTTAATTTAAAAAGTTTGGCGCCAGATCACAGAAAAGATGGTACGGTCAGCATCAAAAGTCGAGTAACATTTCAGTTTTTTTAATCTCAGTTATTGAGCAAAATATTTGTTCGAAATTGCAGCAGAAGTATAATGCGATTTTGAAAAAATATTTTGCTCAATAACTGAGATTTAAAAAACTGAAGGGTTAATATTTTGCTCAATAACCGAGATTAAAAAAAACTTAAGTGTTAATCGACTTTTGATGCTGACTGTACCAAATGTAAGGAAAAAGTGGATGCATATAAAAGGGATCAAAATCAGATAAGTCGGAGAATCAGCACTTTTTGAAACGTCAAAATTTACAAAACAGCCCCGAAATGCCTAACCTTCCTCACTTTTGTGTTATAGCTAGGAAAACCTCCTCTTTTTTTTCGTCTGTTAAAAAGTACTGAAATAAACTCTCCAGCAACACCTCTTTGTAATGTTTTTGATCAAATTAATAGTCATTGATGAAGCAGCTAAGAGACGATATGGCTTGTAAACAAAATAATATTTACGATATTGCGATTATGGAAAAAAATGTTTTTAGTTCCAAAAGTGCCAAATTTTTTTAGTTCCAAGTTTGGCAGTCTCGGAACTAAAAATCACCGAAGAATCTCTGGCATTCTCTGGGTCACAGTAGATACAATTACAAGTAATGCCAATTTGTGGCAAACTATGGAATGACGGATCTTGTTAGATGAGCTAGTTATCTAGCTCAGGTTTCATAATCAGCCTAAAAATGTTACTGTAGCGGTATCTACAACGCCACATACAAACAACGCGTCATACTGACGTCACGCAAATCCTGCATCGCGCAAGCAGAGTTTACCGCGCAACTAGCATAGATACAACGGCCCGACATGAATCAACGGGCAGTTGCCCGCCAGACACAACACCCGTCTGGTCGGAGGATCCTCCCTTTTCTATGGAGGTTGAGTGAACTTTACACCCTGTTCCTCATACCTCTATAGTGGTGACCCCGACGTGATCGTCAGCGCAGCCTTCGTGCAAATACTTCAGCGTGACGTCATCATCATCACTCCCGCAAGCGTTAGCGGCGAGTCACCCAGCCAGCCAGCTCCCTCTACCTCTATATTAGCACTGCTGAGACACAGGTCCTCTCTCCTCTCTGTGAAAGGGAGTGGGCCGTAATCCACCACGCGGACCCAGTGCAAACTCAAACTCATTTATTTCAATTAAACCATTTACAGGCACTTTTGAACTGTCAAGAAGTCGGTCAATGCGGGTTGGTAGATGCAACATGCCGTCGAGCTTTCCGGTTTCATCACCATGTTTTCCTTCACCGTTTTGGGAGCAGTGGTAATAAAATTAATTACACAAAGTAAAGCGCCTGTCTGGATTCGAACCCACGAGCTACAACTCGTAAGTCGGGTCCGATAATCCTGGGCCAGCTCTAAAATAAAGAACTGGTCTTTGGTCAACTAGACCCACTCGAACTGGAACCGCGGGTCCAGTTGACCTAATCACATTTTGAATAGGTCTACTATACCCACAACGTATTGATTTGGGACACACATGATTGACTATAGTAGGTACATTCCTCGATTACAAACGTCAATAGCGTTGATGATTTGTCCTTTTGACGTCACGAATCTAATTAATTACATATCCTATTGTAACACAAACACAGTTCTTACAACATTATCATAATAGAAGCTCCATTCAAGCGCTGATTGATTTACGTGAGCAACTGTCCGTCGCGTCCTGCGCTTTGTCGCGACCGAGCCGTTTCCCTAGCTGTCGCGTCTAATTGCGACTATAATTCATGTCTAATAATCTTGTGTTATTATCGGATTGTATGCAGGTGAGGGGTGGAGGGGGGGCGGTATTGTTTCCGATGAGTTTTGAGTGAATGTGTGACAAGAGGGATGGGAGATGATTAAAGCTTCTTTGTTCTGGTCTCTGTTTTATATAAACGTCTGTTTCCTCAAAGGGTTGGGTAGACGAGAACTTATAATACACTCACATTTCAAAGGTTATGATAAAGTTCCAAGAAATAGGGGGTCTGCCTATTGTCATCAACCAGGTATAGATCCACACCCTGGGCTGCTACTGAGAATTTCCTGATTGAAAACCCAATAACCCTTTGTTCTACTTGGGAGTCGAACCCAGGACCTCATGCTTAGCTGCAGTAGTAGCGCTTCCGACTGTTCCGACTATACTAGACTAAAAAAGCAACCTGTATTTTTAGTTTCAGCTCAAGGAGCAAGATTGATGAATGATTTTTAAGGTGAGTGACTGGGGTGATTTGAAGGTAATTGATGATTTTTAATATAAACTTGTGAATGTTTTTCTCTCGTAATGTTCTACTGTACGAGACAGTGCTTCCTTACCCAAACCGTTCGTTCCACCCGCTGAAGACCTTCCAACTGGACATGAGTTACCTTGGGTAACCTGGAAGTCTTTAAACAGACTCCGGACCCAGGTTGGCCGAAGCAAGGAAAACCTGTTCAGGTGGAGATTCATAGACGACTCCGCCTTGGAGTGTAAATGTGGTGCTGTTCCATAAATGATGGGACACTTAATATCGTGTCCTGCGTGTTCTATCAGCTGCACGTTACAGGAACTGGTGGACGCTGGTGATGGCGCCAAACAAGTAGCCGAATCCTGGGCCGAGTCCATTTAGATTGCTATCGACATGCTAAGAAGAAGAATGTTCTACTAAACTTGCTAACTATGCAATTTAATCTACCAAATCCACGTTATTCGCGTCTTTAGTATGCTTTTATCATACCTAAGTCATTGGTATCTAAGTTCCAATAAAAATACAAAATTGAACCACTGAAAAAGTCACATCAGTGATTTAAGAGTAAACTAGTCGCGAGCTCGAACTCACTGGTGGTCATGGCCAAAAAGCACGCTGTCTCACCTGGCTTCGTGTCCGACAGAGATAGTATCAGTGATGAGCAGTTAGACGCTAGTCTACACGAACAATGTCTAGTTCTTACGCACAGAAACACCGTTCCACTTTAGCACGCGCAACGACGATAAATGCAATTGAATTGCACCTTTGTACAGACGCGCGCCAGGACATCAAGTTACCCGAAACTGTCAAATTTTCCCAATCAACTTTAAACCTTATGAGTTAGCGATAAAGTTGGAAATCTATTAGATAAATTTGACAGATTGTATTAGCTTGATGTGCTGGCGTCTGTACATGGCAAGTTTTTTTTTACGGTAAAAAACGATGGGCAACTGGCTTCAACTTTCTGACTAACTGACAGACTTAATTACAGATTTAATTTTGACAATTCAAAAGTGCCTGTACAAGGTTTAATTGAAATAAATGGTTTGAGTTTGAGTTTGATGTAGAAAAACAACCGTCAACAGGCTTCCATAGTGATTCATACAATATTGACGACCGTGCCTAGACATGACGAATAAATCGTAGTTTTTCACGACAAGAAAAATCAAAAGGTCTAAATCATGTGAATTGTAGTTATGTTACCAATTAAACGAAAACCGATCACACCCCCCGCTTCACCCCCACTTACCCCCTAATGGATCAATCCATTTGACAAACAGAATCCAATGTTGTGACGTAATAAATCATGCGTCACACATCCGCTGAACATAATCAATACGCCATCAGCATCGAACCTCCATTGTAATGTCGTCTTACATAATTATGATTAAATTTATGTTGGATTGTTGTTGTGGGTAGACTGGTGCAGTTAGACTGTGACTATGATTTACTTAGTCTGTGTCACAGATACACATGACGTCACACCTAATTCCGCAAAGGGGTATGATAATAGATTTACAACACAGGGATACATATTTTTCCAGTTTTTTTAGCATAAGCATAATCCATACTAATAATTTATAAATTGGAAAGTAACTCTGTCTGTCTGACTGTCTGTACGTTACCTTTTCACGCCTAAGCGACTGAACGGATTTCGATAAAATTTGGCAGAGAGATAGATTGCATCCCGGGGAAGGACAAAGGATAGTTTTTATCCCGGATTTCCCACGGGATCGATACTTATGGGGGTAAAACCGCGGCGCGCTGCTAGTCAGCCTATAAAGTTCCCACTGCTGGGACACAGGCCTCCTCTCCTCTTTCAGTTTCGTAAAATCCCATGAACAGACGTCAGCACATCAAGCTACTACAATCTGTCAAATTTCTTTAATAGATTTTCAACTTTATCGCTAAAACATAAGGTTCAAAGTTGATTGGGAAAATTTGACAGTTTCGGGTAGCTTGATGTGCTGGCATCTGTACCTGATAGAGTGTTTTGTTTATACCTCCAGCTTCTTCAGAGCAGTGGTGGCCTAGAAACGGCCGCGACTTAGGAGTTGTAGGTCGTGCCACTGCGCTCAAAATGACGAAAGAAAACATCGTGTGGAAACCGACATATCCTAGAACCAAAGACATGTGACATCCACCAAACCGCACTGGGCCCGAATGGTGGATTACGGCTTACCTCCTCCTCAGAGAGGAGGCCTGTTTCTCAGCAGTGGGAACGGAGTGGTTTTTGTTTGCGCAGAATAAACTAATTTTCTTTCTTTCTTTCATTATATGCTGATTATGGTATTCTAGCAGTGCCCCGCGGTTTCACCCGCATAAGTGTCGATTCCGTGATAATATCGGGATATAAACTATCCTATGTCCTTCCCCGGGATGCAATCTATCTCTCTGCCAAATTTTATCGAAATCCGTTGAGTGGTTAAGGCGTGGAGAGGTAACAGACACACAGACACACTTTCGCATTTCTTAATATGCATTATAAGTATGGTTGAAGAAGCTAGTTCTTAAGGGAGAGTTTCACAAAATTTGTCAATTGTTCGATTTGTTTATTCTTATATTGTAATTTCTGTGATACGAGATCACTTTCAGTAGTAGAAGCTTAAAATAATTAGAATTAGGCCTGATTTTTCAATAGTAAAATATCTGAGGAATATACATATATTGCGGTTTGACAGTTTTTGCATGGAAATTATGTCAAACTGTCATATTTTTTCTTCAGTTATAGTTTATCTGACTATTGAAAAATCAGCGCTCAGTCAAACTTCATGTTTTGTAACTAAAAGAAACGGGATTTTGAAAGGCTAGTCTAAAAAAAATTGTTCACAGGATTCTTTCATCGTCAAATCTGATTTTGCATCACTGTCAGTGTCCAAATCACAGTGATCACTATTCTCATTCTAATGACGTTGCTGCCACTGACAAGTCTGTCAAAATCATTGTGAACTTTATTCTCGTTACGATAAAGTTGCTTTTAGGTTGCTGCAGTCAGAGGTAAAATGACTGAACGGACTGTAAAACTCATGTTTACTGCTGGATTGGCTGAGTGACTTCAATTGACATACGTTTTGCCATCTGCCATTTATTTGTGGTAAGTTTAATATTATGATACCTAATAAAATTCAAAAAAACATATTTCTGAAGTTGTCGACTTGCCCACAAATAAATTAACTTCGTGCGAGTCACCTATAATAAAAAAAAAACAGTGGCACTCCGGGAGTGCCGACAGAAGTGAAAACAAAACTTAAACAGAATACTTTGCCATCACTTACTGACATATCGGATATACATTAAAACAGAGTACATCCCGAGGACAGCCGAACACATCCGAAGCGGGTATTTTATTATTCGTCTTATGGACAAAACACGCGCGGTGTCGCTTACGGTAGCAGTGGCATGAGTTCAATGGCTTTTTCCCATCTCCAAAAATGACTAACGCGTCTAAAGAAGTTGTCACTTAAAAAAAAATATTATTTATGTGTCGATTCGCCCGTTTCAAGCGAGTAAATTCGTACGAATTGATTTTTTTTCATCAGCCATTATTGTCTCACGGCTGTGCAAAGACCTTCCTACTCTTTTTCCACCTCTCTCACCAGAACTGCTAAGGATCAATCTTTATCAAAGGCGTCCAAATCATCCTGCCATCTCCGCCTGGGCGAATCGACTAACAAGCCATAAATGTCCATTATGTAATTATTTGCGTCGCATCTTCAGACATCAGAATCCTCCTAATTACAATCTGGACACAACTAATTACGATACAGCACAATATCATTAACTGAACCTAACATTAATTTACTATCATCCCGTCCTTATAGCATCTCCGCATCAATTACATTAGGTTGATTACACGCGAGCGACATGCGACTAATAAGACCGTTGCGACAATCGTGTGGCTCGTCTCTAATATTGAAATAGTGATTTACGACAACTATAAATCTGTTCCGTGTCCACTTGTCCAGCTTACAAACGTAGGATAATCGCATGACAGATTTGCGTTAGCGTCCTGCAATAGAAGGCTTTGTACTCGTGATTTCTAATTAGATCAGTTTTGGATATTTTTTGGGGGTTTTGGAAAAGTTTAGACTCTTTTACGATGATGGTATAATTTGTTATCCAGATACTTATGATCATGTAGTTAAAAGATTGCAAAACACCTCAAAAACTACATAATCGGCTCATAATATTCCTTCTACTGGTACACAGGCGACCACAGAGTGGTGGAAGAGGGCCGTAGTCCACCACGCGGACCCAGCGCGAGTTGGTGGATGTCCCGTGTCTTCGAAGCTGGTGCGATTTTTGGCACATGAAGTAGTTGCTCTTGCGTTAACTAGGTGTACAATGCGAGCCACGAAAGATGAGACTTGACCCCGCCTCCCCCGCTCTTTCCGCCGCCCCTATGATGTCCGGTCTCGTCCCGCATTCAGACCTCATACCGCTGAAGATACCTAAAATCGTGTACTGCGCATGTCAAACCACGTGGTGTGTCAAGTCTCATCTTTCGTGGCACGCATTGTACAATGTTTTCAAATAACAGTGTTAAAAAGTATAGGAGGATAGTGTAGGCCTGTCAACAAGTACTAACAAAATAGAAAATGGTTTACAAATCTACAATCTAAATTACTGGAAAATGTGGGTTTACTGCTACCCCCCTCTCTCCTCCAAATACAAGCGTGATGTTATCTATTCGAAACCACACCATCTCTAAGCAATAAGATAACTCTTCAAGTGTAACATATGGCTCAATCAATAGCCAAGCTCCCAGTATGGAGTATGCTATAACATGTCGCTCTGGTATCCGAGTGAAGCCTTCTGCATATTTTACAGCATCCGATGTGATAGTGTGGAGATGGACTTTGTCTTATCTAGTTTATGGAGGGGGAAATGCGATATAATTGCTATGAATGTGGCAGTGTTTTGAAAGGTTTTAGAGAATCTGAAAAAAATATTGAACGTGTTACCTGAAGCTTCGTTTTTACACTGAGTGCGAAAAATCGCCTTGCGATTCCCGAATCTCGTCTAAGAGTCTTGCATGGACATTCTCACTTTTCGAAGTCACAATGTTCTAAAAACTGTCCTCGTATAAGCGAGGCTTAGGTATAAGCTTGGTAGAAAAGTCGTCGACGGGAGAAGTCAACTGATTTTTCGACTTCGCTTAATCGAGTAGATATAATTCTAACTCTATTATGATCATTCGATCAGCAGTAATTCAGACACCATTCATACAAGAATTTTTGTAATACAAAATGACTGCATGTTCGGTTCGATATATGAAATATAGAATAAAAACTTTTTTTGTACAAACGCCAGCACATCAAGCTACTACAATCTGTCAAATTTATTTAATAGATTTTCAACTCTATTGCTGAAGTATAAGGTTCAAAGTTGATTGGGAAAATTTGATAGTTTCGGGTAGCTTGATGTGCTGGCGTCTGTACATTGAAAGGGAGAAAATCACGACCGAACAGGCATTAAGCCGATGCAAAAGCAATTCTCTAACAAATTTTACCTGAAAATAAAATCCTTTTCCTGTCTCTCGATTTTCCCCCCTCGATCCAATAAAACCGAACACTCACACGTGTTCCATTTTCCCCAATTAATCAATCCCATATTCCATATTAGCCTAGTAGTTAGCACCAACCACACTATTTATATCACAGCCACGCGCGCCCTGACCAATCACCGAGCTGCGATAGGCGCCCGTTTGAATTTCGAATTGCTAGACCGACAAACTTGGAAATACCGTCGCGAAAGTGCCAATTTTAAATCCACGAACCTTCAGAGGTTTCAAATAAGGTTGAGTATTCGTTGGTTTTTAAGTTGTATAGCTGTGTGGTAAGTTTGGAAGTGTGTATTGCCTTTGATTTATGCATTTGTTCGATGAATTATTCCCGTCTGTGTGTCGTCGGTTCGCACTCCGCGATAACTTAGTTAAAGTTAGCGTTTGTATGTGGTTTTGTATGTATGTCACTTGAATTTCTACGTTTGGTTGACCAGGCAGATAGTTCAGGTAAAGTCACTTCTGCTTCCGAAATGACAGTTGTTGGTGACAGTATCGAAACTCGACAGATACAGAAATGAAGCGAGGTGGGTAGTTTTAACGGAACAGCAATGTCGATTGAGAAAAAAAACATTGTCAATCACACTATTACCACTGTCTTTATTGATACTGTGCTATTACTATAAAGGCGAAAGTTTGTGTGTGTTTATATGTTTGTTACTTCTTCACGCTCAAACCGCTGGACCAATTTCGATAAAAAGTTTTGGATAGAGGTAACTAGCACCCTGGATTAAAATATAGGCTACTTTTTATCCCGATATTCCGCGGGTGAAACCGCGGGGCGCAGCTAGACTATTACATAATTATGATCTCAGAATTGTGAGATATTGGGTTGGATCATAAGGCACTCAATAACTCACTCCAGAAAGGATGGTGGAGAGGAATTTTGTCATAAACAGAGAGGAGACATGCAGCAGGGCTCTTTGTGAAGGAGCTCGTCCAGGGAAGTACTCCCGCCATACCTATGTCTGCCATCAAGCAATGTTGCTGTCTTCCGATTTGAATGGGTGCTGGTGAAAAATTGAGGGCCATGAGACATTTCAACTTTGCCTCTGGGATGGCAACGCGTCTGTAATGCCTCTCGTGTTGCCGTTGACCATAGGCGAAATGGGCATCTCCCCATCTTTGTTTTAGTTGCCATCAGTTTGTTTGAATTGCCAATCTTGTGCGTGTCATATTGCAGATAGCTAAAGTTATTTTTTCTTTTCATATAATTAACACAAGCAACGCCAAGTGAGACACAAGTCTTCATAGTAAATAAGCCCGTATATACACGAGTCGTCTCGTACCGATTCCGCTGTCATTCTCCCGGATTTATGGGTTGATTATTTTAGAAAATGAACATATCTTTGTCACGCGTCCGATGCGAGAGTTTCGGAGATAACAGCTGACAGACGGAGTAATGTTGCTGTTGTCTATTTTAGCGAAGCCTTGTGCTCTGAGGTTTATTTGGATTGAGTAACTGGGCTGTGGTGGGGTTTAATTTTGAGTTTTAAATACTTATGAGGTCGTATTTGGTAGATTTATTTAGGTAGGTATGTAGAATAATTGCATGCTGTAGTCTGCTACAGCATACAATTATTCTACATACCTAAATAAATTCAATTCAATTATTTAATTAAGGGATTGATGTGTGCATCCATTTGTCGAGTTCACTTAGTACACTCCTGTCAAACCTATAATGAAATAAATGAGAAAACCGAACCACTTTACTTCGGTTTTCTCATTTATTTGTATGTAGATAGACAGATAAAACGTTTATTTAGTGCAACAAAGACACAATACAGGTATTAAAAACATTAAAAAAGGTGAAAAAAAAATTAAAAATAACGAAGATTAAAAAGATAAATTGAACCATAGACATAGGTGTCTATGGTTCAATTTATCTTTTTAATCTTCGTTATTTTAATGCTAGGGCTCATAAACATCTATAACGTCGATCACTACTGGGCGGTGTGTGTCTCATGGTTGCACCAAATGGGAGTCCAGCTCAGCATATGCCAGGTACAATACCTGACGCTGGTATTCTGCTGCATCCCGTTAGTGACACACGGATGTCGAGAAGACACATCTGAGTTTCAACAAAATGGTACCTACATAGTGCGGCGCGTATATTATTGTTGGGGAGGTTTGCAGAGCGAAATGCACATGACAAACTATAAAGCTTTGTTGGAAAGGTGTATAGGTTTATAAAGGAACAATCATGGAACAATGTAGAAAATGGAGTCTGGTGAAAAACTTATGTCAATCAAAACAAACAGTTTTTCACCTAGCCAGTGTTACCAAAGTACATGGAGGTGATATACCTTCAACAATTATAAAGGTGGTAAGTACCCACAGTTATATAGTATGTCAAGATGCCTTTCACTCCTTCCTTATAGACATACCTGCTCGAGCCTATCATATTCGGTTTAAAGAAATTTATTTCTCATAAGAACATACAGCAATACAATTTCCTCCAGAGTAGATATTAGAAGTTATAATGTACATACATGTTTCTTTAGCTTATTTTTAAATGAATTCATGTTATCGCACTCTTTAATATCGTCCGGTAATTCATTGAACAGATTAACTCCTTCAAATAATATTGTCTTTCTACCGTAATTTGTGCGTACGCTGATGACTTCAAGTTTGTTTTTGTATCTATTTCTCAGGTTATGTGACATTGTTTTTTTCTTTAATTGTATGTTAGTTTGTATTGAGTTGGAAATTATGTTTTTAATACCCATCTCATCTGCCTAGCCTTTTCCCAACTATGTTGAGGTCGGCTTCCAGTCTGACCGGATGCAGCTGAATACCAGTATTTTACATGGAGTGACTGCCTATCAGACCTCCACAACCCAGTTACTGTGTAATACGATACCCCTTGATAAGACTAGTTGTCAGACTTACGGGCTTCTGACTACCCGTAACGACTGTCAAAGATCCACGTATGACAGCCGGGACCAACGGCTTAACGTGCTTTCAGAGGCACGAAGGGGTCTCGGTATGTAAAGATGGTCACCCATCCACAGACCAACCGCGGCAAGCGTAGCTTAACTTGATCGGTCGACCTGTGCGGCTGTTATTATTTAGCCACGGGGCCATCCTCGAATTTTCATCAATATAGTGCAAATAGTGTCCTAAAATGGCTATGGAATATCCAAAGAATTAGCCACGGGCTCCTCTAGTCTATCATATTACCCATTAAAACCAATACCAGTGATTTTATTGTGTAAAAATGTCACCATAAAAACTTAGGTGAAGTGACCTGTCAATAGTGTCAATCCCAAGGATCATGTGGAATGACAGCTCACTGACACTTCACCTAAGTTTACCCAGTGAGGTTTTTATACAATAAATCCTTTATAGATATTCTATTTCTATTCCGTTCGGCTTTGATTGTAGTAGTGACGTATCCCGACAAGCGCGCTCCCACAGCGGCTGCCCCTTGCTGCCGTCGCATGAGGCTATTTCCGCGAATGTGTACCGTTTTACTTCACCCATTGTTGAGTCTCTGTTGATCACAATGTGCATGTGCACGCTTGACAACATTCATAGCCAAACGGACTTCGTGACATAGAACATCTGTAACTGAAACCATGCATTTAGCACATTTATTTATTTAATGATGATCACATGATTCTAGATTCCCCATAGGGAGGAAAGATTTCGTTGGTTATCATAAAAAAATTACCAGTGGTTTCATATAAAAGCGTTTCATACCTACATGGTCCAAATGTATGGGGGAGCTAATTTTTTTCTTCTTAGCGTGTCGATAGCAGTCTGAATGGACTCGGCCCAAAATTCGGCTACTTGTTTGGCGCCATCACCAGCGTCCACCAGTTCCTGTAACGTGCAGCTGACAGGACACGCAGGACACGATATTAAGTGTTCCATGTGAACTTTTTTATAAGAAACGTTATTAAGGCGACTACATGACCTAAAGCGCGGTCTTTGTCGGACTGCATAGAAAAGAAAGAGAAGCGCGATGACACAACACAGGTAATTTATTGCAAAATATGAAGCAATTATCTATTTACAAAAAATATATTGTTTGGACTTAAAAGTTAGAACACAATTGCTTTAGTATGTTGCTTGTAGAATAATCTGACAAAGAATGACAGTGATTGTATGTATATTTGTATGGTTTTTGTTGTAAAAAGAAAGTTTTTAGAGGTATTTTCATGATTTTTTTTGCATCGTATCAAATTAGTTTTGTTATTTTTTCAACACACTATCTACTATGTGAAGAATATCATATATTTTTCTGATTTTGTTTACTGTAGTCGATCATATACTTTTATTGTTTCTAAAACTTGCGTTTTTTTTGCGTTAGGGTCCTGTAAGCCCCTTAAGAAACTTTGTACAAGAAAACCAATTTTTCTCAATCCAATAACTTTTCAAGCGTACCTAGTCAAACATGAACCCCTTCTATGCATTCCACAAGTGACACCCACCACCAGATGAACCCCAATCCACCGCCAACTTAAAATTAGCTTTACACATACTGGGTGTTAAAAGTAGTTAGCGAAATAATAAGCTAACACAAGTCATAGTTAAGTATAAGTTAAGTATGTCTTGTCAAAGTCAAACGCTTGATATGAGTACTTAGGGAAAAGTGGTCGCTACATATGTGGGTGGTGCGTACCTACGCGCGGCGGAATGTAGTGCATGCCTTGATTTTGAAGGAGAAAACAATTTTTTTTAAAAACTCCTTACGGCAGCGGTATTTTCTTTTATAAATGGGAAAATTATTTAATTACTTAATTAATTATCATTTTAGGAAGCATCATCGTTATTATAAGAACTGAAAAGCTGACACACTGGTTACTCCTGAAATTAAAAAGTTGAAAAAAGCCCTTTATGGTTTATAAAACTATTAAAAAAACTTTTTTTTTAATATATTTGAGTTTCTATCGGGCTACTGTAAAGTATGGGCTTCATCTCATTTAAAGAAAGAAAAAATTAAAGATTACCACACTAGTTCACTGTGTGCCCGTTGTTTATCATTCCCGAAAGACATCTGCACGACTGTTCGACATAATAAGAAAAAGTAAGAAAGAAAATTTCTTTATTCTGCACTAACAAAAACGCACATGGCAAATAAAAATACACAGGCATCCCGAGCATCGCTACAACAACCAAAAACTCATTTGTGCAGATTCTTTCTTCTGGCATCCAGTATGCGTTATATTAACTCCCAATTTACGCTCTAAACACCGCACTTTATACTGTCGTACAGACAATACTTACGAAAGCCGATACGCCACATCTAAGCGGGGAGACACCCCGAAACTACCCTTATCGCGGCAACCACTTACACTAGTTTTAATTACAGCTCGCATTTTGTGCCAGTCGAAAATTAATCAAATTATGTACGTTTCAGGCGGAGCCGTTTGGATGGTGTGATGTACCAAGTCAATAAGCAAGGCAGACATTTTCTATTCACCATTTTAAATGTCTCAAAGAGAAAGAAGAAAATTATTATTTAGTGCAAAATAAAAATAGGGGAGACCTAGGAATTTTTGCGTTTCACAAAAAGTAAAGACAAAAAAATAGCAAACCCACGTATCAGTCTGATACAGTTGGTCATAGGTCACTCCCAATTACGGCACAGCTTACACAATCCAGTTCTCATCCTTTCTCATTTAGTTCATCCTTGTGTCTTTTTAATTACATAGGTCTTGTCTTATAATTTGCGGTCATTGGAACAAAATGAGTCCTGGGGTAGATCAGGACTAATTTTTTTCCAATGACTATAATTCCTCTGTGAAAGAAAGAAAGAAAGAAAAAAAGTATTTATTACGACTCGTACAGGAAGATCACAAACTAAACTAAACACAGCAAAATAAAAATCCAAGTTATATAAAAAAAAGTAACAAAAGACAGACATGACCTGTCAAACAATGTGGATAAGGATACCGAAAAAAATTATAACAATGTAAAAAATCTTCATCTTAATCTGATTAGCATTTTCCCAACTAAGTATATCGGGATCGACTTCCAGTTTAACTGGATCCAGCTGAATTCTAGCATTTTACAAGGAGTGACTGCTTATCTGACCTGCACAACTCAATTACGGGGTCCAAACCTTTTTCCACAACAAATTGTTAACACCATTAACAAATACAACATAATACCTTCCATTGGAAAGGTGTCTAAAAGCGCGATGCCAGTATCGAGGGGGGAGGGGGGAAAACTTAACACCACTATATAATATGTCAAATTGTTACAGTTCTACTCCTCCCTGCTTTTATATGAAATGTATTCGTAAATGCCGAGTGACGTAGGCTTTATTTAAAAAAAAAATATGTATGTGTATTATTTCCACAAATTTCATTCTAATAAGTAGGTACCTATTAGGTTGACAGGTGTTTTGAAAAAAAAAATTTCACGATGTCATTGTATGGTACCCGGTCGTAAATCTAGAACACAAGTTTTTAGAAAGAGGGAAATATTTAACTGATCCTCTATAAACTTGATTGATCTTCTAATGATGGGCGCTTTTTATAAATTAATTGAAAAAAACTTTAAAAAATGTTTGCGTGTTTCACACTTTTATAATAATTGAGCCTCTTTTTTAGCGTTCAGGCCTTTTTTCACAGTTGCGGGTCAGGTAAGGTTGGAAAGGTGACCAACCGCGGTACATCTATGTTAGTCGCCGTTACTTGGTTATTTTTTAGACCCCAAAATAGGAATTATTTGAGGTTCGATTAAATAGATGCCTTAGAAAAAAAAACAGTTATGTAAAGCACCTTCTCTATCACTAATAATTATGAGGTCCCAAATAAGCTTAAAAGCATTTTTAATGACTAACTTTTGTGCCACCTCGTTATGATATATATTCAAATAAGCTGCATTAGCAAGCATCTATGTGGTTTCAATCTTGTCCTTAATTTTTAAAGGTTTTTTATTAATCAGCTTTTCAGTAAAATCTGCTATTCTACCTTAACACCTATACCAAGATCTGAAAATAATAATTATGTCTTCATCTAACAAATTTTTTATTACTTTTTTTTTAATTGGTCATTCATGTCCCAACGCTGGGCAAAAGCCTCTCTACTCTCCTTCTACCTCTAGAAAGAAAGAAAAGAAAGAAAATACGTTTGTTTGCGGCAAACATGACGCAACATGACCTCTCTCTGTCCAGAGCTGCCGAGGGCCAATCTTTATTAAAGGAGTCCAGCTTTTTATTACTTAGCTGTTAATTTTCAACTCATGGTCTTCATACTGAAAACTGTTTTTCATTTACCTGCAAACTCTTTTCTTCAGACCCCATCGAGCCACAACAATACACTGGGTGTTTTGTTTCCAGCTCACCAAAAAACACAAAACTATGCAACTATAGGTCTTCAAGTGTAGTTAATAACAACTTATCACCCCTATTTGCCCCCCTCTACACCCCCCTTCACCCCGTCGTCTGTCAAACATATGACAAGCGCAGATTTCGCTTTGTACTTGTCAAAAATATAGCAAACAAAAGATACGGCAACGCGGGTAAATGAAGTGAGCTGATATATCTCGTAGTGGTGGGATGTATCGATAGATTGTGGCGGGTAGTCTGGGTATCGATGGTTTTTCAGACAGCTTTTAATACAAATTTAGAATGTAGCTATTGATTGTCATCATCTGCCTAGCCTTTTCCCAACTATGTTGAGGTCTGCTTCCAGTCTAACCGGATGCAGCTGAATACCAGTATTTTACATGGAGCGACTGCCTGTCTGACCTCCACAACCCAGTTACTGAGTAATGCGATACCACTTGGTAAGACTGGTTGTCAGACTTTCGGACTTCTGACTACCCTTAACGACTGTCAAAGCTCCACGAATGACAGCCGGGACCAACGGCTTAACGTGCTTTCCGAGGCTCGGAGGGGTCACGGTATGTAAAAATGGTCACCCATCTACAGACCAACCGCGGCAAGCGTAGCTTAACCTGATCGATCAACCTATGGGGCCGCTCTATGTAGCTATTGATTGTAAAGCTTGGTAATCCTGGCTGTAAAAGCTCATGGGACGAAACAACTGAAATTACGTAAAAGCTTGTAAAAGAGTCAGCTGACTATCACCCTGTCTACCTAAATAGGATTAAATAAATCAAGATATGTATTTAATACAAAATTCCTATTCTAATAAATCTCAAATATCAGTTCGCAAATTTTCTCATTCTACATCTTTCTTAACGCTACTTCCCTTTTCATCGATACAATCACCAAACAGCGTTTATATCACCACATCCCTCCTACCGATACTACCCCCTCACTAGCCAAGCAATATGTGTAGGCAGACAATATAATATAAGTGACGTATCGCACACCAACACCCGCGCTTCCCGGGAAGTATGCAAAGAAGTTGCCGCTACGCCGCCCTACACTCTTGATACTTGAAGCCGCCTCGGGGCACATAACTTTTGACAGCTCATTTTGACTTGGAGTTTTAGATTTTTGGTTCTGTTTTGATTTATTTTGCGTTATGTGTAATGTGTCGTGTTTTGAGATTAAATTTTGTGTTCGTTTGTAGCTTGAGATGACTTTGAGTTGACTGATAAGCTTATTTTGACGATTTATTTATTTATTTAAACTTCTCGCACAAAAAGTACAAAGGCGGACTTAATGCCTTGTTTTAAAGGTTCTTCTGGTTAATTAAACAGCTATATTAATTGCGTAATACACTTTCAATCACTATCCGAAAATAATATTTTTCTTGTTTTAGATCTCATATGCATAATAGAATAACCATTACCGTTTGTATTAAGTAAGACAGTTATATCTTATTAGCTAATACATATGTATCAAAACACATATTTTCGACTACCTATACAGTTATAAGCTGACCTTTAATGCTATGACATTATACTACACTGGCTTCTGCCCGTGACTTCGTCCGCGTAAAATTTATTGCTCCCCAAGCCACCCCGTCGCATCGCATCGCCTGCCCGCACTGTTACTTACTTCGTTTTAACTTAGCATTATATCTGGCTTTTTTGTTTTTACTTGACTCCTAATTAAGGATCTTATCTTGATTTTAAGTAGCTTATAGCATTCCTCAAGAATTGGGCTATCAGATGCAAAAAGTTTTTTTGAAAAGAGATATAGATTGCTCAAACAAACAAACTCTTCAGCCTTATTATTTGTATAGATAATTAAAAAATACTTCTAAGCCACATTTAAAGTGAAAAGTTGTACATAAAATCTACATTATCCTCACTAACAGAACATCACCAATTTGTTCTTTCCCTAACGATCAAGACTGCTCCAACTACATACATATCGACAGTAGCTCCTACAATAATAGTTCCGTATTCCATTTGAATATTAGAGCATCCATCTACTGAAGATTTCTCTCCATTCTCCCTACCCCCCCGACACACAGCGACACTGTGTGTAGAAAGAAGTGTGAATGTGTGCATGTGTGTGCTTTAATAGATTTTTCTGTGATGTCTTTTGAATTGTTCGGTACAGTATTGTGCAGTGGTTGTGGTTATTGGTAGGTAGTTTGAAGTCTTCCGTACCTGAACTGAAAGTTTGTTTTATGCTTTTAGCTTTCTTTTCTAATGGAGAAAGGTCATTTTTTTGGGGTTCGTACCCAAAAGGTGCCAATAAACACCTATTACTATGCCTCCGCTGACCGTCCGTCTGACTGTCAGCGTGCTGTATCTCATGACAGGTAGACAGAGGTAGACAGTTGACATTTTCACAGAGTATGCATTCCTATTGGCGTTATAACAACAATAAGACACAAGTAAGAGATTAAGTGTCTTCATACAAGATACGTGTTTTTTTTATTTGGCGTTTTTTGCGTTTGTAGCACGGAACCTTTCGTGTGTGAGTCCACCACAGGTACTTTTCAAAGTAAGGAGTTCCTCTATAAACACACAGAATAACGCGAAATTAAAACGAACATCAAAACTTCAGCTTCTCAAACATAATTCCCAGAAAATACTTTGAACAATGCGCAAAAAAAACATTGAATATTTTCACCCCCTTCTTTCATCCCTAAAGTGGCAGTGTATCTTTAAGTTACCGTTATTGTAAACATATTTCAACCGATACTACCTCGTATCGCCGTATTTGAAGACGTTTATATTCATTCGCCATATTTCACGCGGATAAGTCTTGGGATTTTCGATTTTTATTCTCACGTGTGTGGCGGTATTTTTTTCTTTTAAAATATTTTATGGTATTTATGCAATATGGTAAAGCCATGTATATACAGGGGATCCTTAGAAGTATGGATCAAATCGAATAGGGGCGTGGGCAAGGTCATTTCCACACTTATTAACCCTGAGAATGTCGATAATTTTTTTTTGTCGGTGCAAAAAATCATTAAAAAAATCTATCAGGGCTGTAAATTTTTTTTAGATAGCCCTGATAGATTTTTTAATGTTTTTTTCATTCAATTAGTAGCGCTTAAAAAACAAACAAAAATTGGCCATCATTTATGAACCGAAAAAAATTTCACCGACATTCTCAGGGTTAAAAAGTTTGGAAATAACCTTGCCCTCGTCCCTATTCCATTTGATCCATACTTGCAGGGACATCCTGTATAGTAACAGTAGTAAGTGTGTTTAGTAAAACACAAGGTTACCATCAATGAGGGAATAAACCACGCAAATACAAATGCAACAAAAGACCATGATATTCATATTAACAAAGTGCACACTATTTTTATTTTATTTTAGATGAATCTGTGAAATCAAATTCGTCTTTCTTTCATAAAAATGGCTGAATAAAATACGTGAATGAAACATCGTTTCAATATTACTTTAGTGTTGAACAAAACCACAAAAATATTAACTTAGCAGTTCAAAAAAGCAACTCAAACTAAAATTAAAATTAAAAATCCACATGAAAAATCTTAACAAAACCCTTCACCATGTCAATCAACAAAACATTAAAAAAAAAAAAACGTCCACGCATGCAAACAGACAAACAGACAGACAAACAAAACTGTCACTGGACTACAATTCTTCACACTTCTTTGTGGCGCCCTCTTTGTTATCAAACGGGCAACTTGACAAATGGAACGACTGAGACATCGGCCTCGCTGCAATATCCGTTTCCGGGCCGGATAAAATATTCCAGACTTTGGTACGGAGTTGAGATTCTAGGGTGGTGGCAGTGTATGTTATGACGGAAAATAGCTGAGTTGGTATGAAAACTTCTGAGGAAGGTAAAGAAAAGTTTTAAAAGCTGTAATAATCTACCTTGTATACATTAGGTAAATAAAAATGAAATCCTGTTCTTTGGTAAGCGCATCACTTGAAGTGTCAAGTGATGCGCTTACCAAAGAACAGGATTTCATTTAAACCACAAAATCAGTGATCAATCAAATAGTGATCTGGACTAATTTGGTTATTTTTTAGTTTAAAATCTTTGTTATAGTCCGGATTTAGGTTTTTACGGAAAGAAAAATTGAAAAAGTTTCCCAAAAAAAAAAACCAAATTGGGAAAAACTGAACGTCCTTTTTATAGGATTTTTGTATGAACTATGGACAGGACAACGTTTGTCGGATCAGCTAGTTGATAATAGATCTGCAGGCGTAATTTCAAACGTTCAAAATGTAGTCGCAGTCAAATCTCTGAAACAAACAAAAAAAATGTCAAAAAATTGTAAAAAATGTAGGGAAATTAGAGAATAATTATAAGACTAGATGTTCTTAAAATAATAAGAATTTCCCCTCTAATTTGATAGGTAATAATCATAGATATAATATTGCAATGGTAATAATAATTAGTTTTGTAAAGTCGGAAGACGTGTTATATCAGTAGGTACGACCGTCGCATCCCATGGAATATCTTTCCCGCCAGCATCTTAGTGACCGTCTAATATTTTACCAATGGCCTACTATTCACCTTTTACCTAATGCTGACATGAGAGCAGACCAATTGCATGACAAATATTTTAATTTACCTTTCTATAGTCACAAAACTATCTAAACACCAAACTTTAAGACATCGCTATTTCTCAACTACCAACATCTGCAAATCAAACAATCTGTCTAGCCTTTTCCCGACTATGTTGGGGTCGGCTTCCAGTCTATCCTGATGCAGCTGGATACCAGTATTTTACATGGAGCGACTGTCTATCTGACCTCCACAAACCAGTTACTGAGTAATACGATACCCCTTGGTAAAACTGGTTGTCAGACTTTCGGGCTTCTGACGACTCGTAACGACTGTCAAAGATACAGGAATGACAGCCGGGACCGACGGCTTAACGTGCTCTTCTGAGGCACGGAGGGGTCTTGGTATGTAAAGATGGTCACCCATCCACGGATCAACCGCGGCAAGCATAGCTTAACCTGATTAATCGAGCCATGCAGTTGTTATTAGCCACAAGCCCCCCAACTTACGCTTACCAACATCTGCAAATCTATAATATTACTCTGCCAACGGAAGCATTCATCACGACGACGACGGGAACTCTCACATTCAAATATATATTTTATATCCAACATTTTCATTTTTATATATCGACAACACTTTATGAACGCCCGTTATTGCTTTTTATGGCGTTTCTCATATTTTCCCCACAGTAAATGGTGTGGGGTAGAAATTTAAATTCGCCGATTTATATTATAATCGATGGTGTAAATGGGATTATGGGAGTTTGGATGAGATGTGACGATATTCGGTATGATGGAAGTGTGTGAGAATTAAGTTTCTTATCATCATCATTATCATTTCAGGCGAAAGACGTCCAATGCTGGACATAGGTCTCCCCCAAGCACCTCCACTTCGACCGGTTTTGTGCTTCCCGCATCCAGCGGATTCCTATGGAAGACACATACTTATTAATATTTAACTTAAACTATGATTATGGTATTTATCTATTGTTGTCTGCTGAAGAGTCATGATCATCAATTTTTCTTAATACTTATAAGATGAATCTTAAATTCAACAGTAGGTACTACGATTAGTTATAATACTGTTGAACTTCTACAGATTCATCAAATGAAAATGAGTCAATCCTGCTACGGCATATAACCAAGATAAAGATTGACCAAAAACCCAGGCGACTTCTTATTGCCTACGTAATGTCTCAGGTAAGGTCAAGTAAATTGACAATAACAATATTACGTTGTCCAAATGTTGAAACCTGAACAATAATACAATGTAACAGATCAAGATTATTACTAAAAAGACAGTTGGTAATTGTCGTTTGTTTTACTGATTCGTGGCAGTTGTAACTGTTATGTTTAAGAGATTTGGTTCTGTACAGTCACGAGCACTAATATGTTAACACTTGGCAACTTTCAATTGCGATTTATTCGTGAAATAACAAATGCAACGTTGAAATACGACACTTTACACAAACCTATGGGTTCGAAAATACTTTGTTCGTAATAACATAAAATTTCATTCAAAACTAAAGGAGAAATCGTCTTTGAATAAAGCCAAGTGTATACATACTTATGCTCGTGACTGTACACATAAATATGTATTTGTTAAGTATAATCTAGTTCGGTCAGTTTTTGCATCAATACGGTGAAGGAAAACATCGTGAGGAAACCGGCATGTCCTAGAACCAAAAAATCCAAGACATGTGACATCTGCCAACCCACACTGGGTCCACGTGGTGGAATAGCCTCCCCTCTCAAAAAAGAGACGAGACCTGTGTCCCAACAGTGGGCACATTACAGGCAGATCATGCAGTTTTCGCATAAAATAATGCACATTTGCAACTCATTTAAATAGCAATACGTGTAAAGTATTGTCACAATGCGTCCTCTTCGGCACCCTTGGGTTTAGATCCACTACGCTATGTTTTTCTCATTACCTACATTTATTCAAAGTAATAGGAGTTCCAACACATTGTAAAAACACATGAAAACGCGAGCAAAATGATTTTCTTGAAACCTAATTTTACCGGCGACGGCGTACCGGAAGACGTAGCGTTGGAAGGCCTCCCACAAGGTGGACCTACGACCTTGTGAAGGCCGCAGGAACGCGTTGGACGCGAGAAGCACAGAACTGGTTGAAGTGGAGGTGCTTGGGGGAGGCCTATGTCCAGCAGTGGACGTCTTTCCCCTGAAATGATGATAATGACGAATTTTACCGGAGTAATTTGTTTCTGGTTACTGTCGTGATGACCCAGTAGTTGCGGGCTCGCCTCTCATGCACGAGGTTGTGGTTCCAGATCCGGATAAGTAACAATGTCATTTTAATTCATGTGTATTTTCTGAGTTTATCTTGGGCATTATTGACATCGTGAAGAAACCTGGAATTATAGACGAGTTGGCGATTTTAGACTTAGGTATATGAACGTAAGTCTAAAATCGCCAACTCGTCATGAGTGATGATGAATGCTCGTGCCTTCTCTTTATGAGAAGATGCTTTTGCCCACTAGTGGGATAAAAATGAACTCTTTCTTTATAGTCGTTAGTCAAACGTTTTGGTCCAAAATTACGGAACCCTAAAACATTTATTACTCATACACATTTGGTCTGTCATCATTCAGGATATCATGATGTTTTATTGTGTATTTCTATAGAAGTGGTTTATTGTCTCGATGACAGATAAGAAGCGGCCATTTTGGACGATACGACCACTCGAGTTAGTTCTAGATACAGGTAAGTGAATGTTTCTATTAATTCCTTATGAAATGACTTCAAGTTTAAAGTACCGTAATTGTGAATATCAGTTAGTGGTCGGTGGTGGTGGTGGTGGTAACAGTTGGTGGTGGTGGTGGTGGTGGTAACAGTTGGTGGTGGTGGTGGTGGTAACAGTTGGCGGTGGTGGTGGTGGTAACAGTTGGTGGTGGTGGTGGTGGTGGTAACAGTTGGTGGTGGTGGTGGTAGTAACAGTTGGTGGTGGTGGTGGTGGTGGTGGTGGTTTGTTGGTCTAGTGGTCGTAAGCACGACTGCTAAGTGTGAGCTTTGATTCCCAGGTTGGGAAAATTTCTATTGGTTTTTTTTTCATCACGAATTTCTCAGTTGCAACCCGAGCTCTGTTTTTTATTTTGCTGAATGGGCCCGCTTTTGAACTCGATAACGCCTGATGGAAAGCGATGGATGAGATCTATGATGGAACGAGCGTGCCCAGAAGATGCCTAAGGCAGTGGAACTCCCACGCATCGACGAAACACAGCAGGCTGCTTGACTCCGGTGGGAGGGTGGTCGCAAACCAGGCGGGCGTAAGCCCTACCACCGCAAGGGAAGAATTGGTCAGTCAAATAAAGTGTTGGGTGTAACTGTCCATGATGCACCGAGCACTCGGTTCAGTTGAGTAACTGGCGGAACAAACTACGCTACACAAGGAGGCTTCTTTATGCATCCCAAAAATTAATACCCGGTTAATGGCAATAGCCTCGCTGTTACATGGGACTTAAACATAACTGGGGAAATATAAGTGTACAATAGATATATCTCTGCTTAACCCTTCGAGAATTACAGGTGCTATGTTATATGTTCGGAAAAAGCCGCTCGACTTAGCTCGAATTCTGCTGAGCCGAGCCAAATGTGATTGAAAGCGAGGATAGATAGGAACCGAACGAAGTATACCGATCGACAAGAGCCGAATGAATGACGAATATGCGTATTAATTGCTTCGGGTCGGCTTTGTTGTTCAACAAATACTGCCGAGTCGAATATGCCGACCCGAACTTGTGTGCACCAACTCTTACTATTTAGTCAGAAGATATTAAAAAAAATATGTAGTACCAACGACCTTAGACTACGTGTCAGCTCACACACCATACACACACCCACACACACACCACACACACACACTCACATCACACACACACACCTACACACCCACACCACCCACCACACTTCACAATTCGGGGGTTTTATCGTTTTATGTTACAATATGTTATGTTTTACATCTGTTGGGTATGATATCTGGGTCAACTTTTAAAGCTACTATGTTCAGTACTTAAAAGGTCACCAATACTTGCCCTACATTGTAACAATAACATATTTCTTATTTCTGTACCACGTAGTCTGAACTTTAAAAGAGACCGTCCTTCTGAGTATTTTATTTATTTATTTATTAAAACTTTATGCACATAATGTACAAAGGCGGACTTAATGCCTTGCCTTGACTTGTAAATCCAAATAAGTGACGTGTAAAACACAAAATTCACAATGATTCATTTTCTTTTGAACCCTTTATTTACTATGTTAAAGTTTTAGAATCATATGCCCCTTTGACTAACCAGAAAATCATAAGCTATGTACCTAAATTGCTTTAATTCTTTCATTGCACTTACACGCACCCTTGTATAAACTTAGTACTGGATTCTAAGCAGGGTTGTCTCACAACCAGAATATTCAGTGATAAGATCAAACAAAAAAAAAAAAAAGATTTTAAAAGAAAATTTACGTCGATTATCAAAAAAAAATCTGCTGTTTCATAGAAAAGTCAGTTAAAATGCATGTAACAGCAATAGTATATTTCATTACAAGTGCGGAAAGGTTGTCATTGCAAAGAGTTCCGACAAATGTCTACCCGAGCCGAGGCGCAGCCGAAGGCGAGGGTTGACAGTCGGAACAAGTTGCAATGACGGTTTCGCACGTGTACTGAACGACTATTTTTAATACAGTTGCGAAAAAATGAAGCAATTTAATAAAATAATAAAAACACAATAAACTCAACTAACCAATGCCGCCAACCGTAGACTATAAGCAGAGATTTTTTTTCTTCACCCATTCTGGTAGGCAAAGGGAACTATGCGCATACAGCCAAGTCTTCAGTAGAATTTTTTTATTGATGTGAAATGAAAATGAAATTTAATGAGATGAAATGAAATGAAACCTAACCTAACTCATTCAATCAAATCATTAAATCTGATATTGAAACAAATTAGTAGCTTCTTTTTAGAAATATACCTACGTATTTGCATGAATCATAAAAACTTCTATGAATTTTTTTTAGTAAAAACTTCATGGTTGGTTTTTCTTTTTAATAGACATTATTTTGACAGTTGGGAAAGAGAACGCACGAGTTCGGGAAAGGTAAAAAAAAAGCACGAGTATGTAATAGCCCACATCCCGAACGCTATACGTCCCTGCAATACGCCACTTTTTGAGCAACTGTATTAAAAATTTATTTTTCACTTCTCATGCTCTGAAAGTGCTTCTTTGTGCAGGGTATAGGCTGCACAAAATCGAATTTTGTGCACAAGGGCATTAACGTATCTACTCATAAATGTATTATATTAAGGCAAAGAAAATGAGCCATACAGCCAAATGCAATAAGAAGTTCATAGATAGAATTTGTTATTATATAATATTTACTTTAATTTATTTGCCTTATGTGTTTTTTAAGATATAATAGATATTAAAATTTTAATTCAAGTACGGTAGGTTAGTTGATTTAAGAAAATTATTATTACAAAATTAATTTAATAGTAGGCTGTATAGGTCTGCAGCCTAATATCAATGTCGTAAGATTTAAAAAAAAATAATTTCCTTCAGTATTCAAAACTGTTCTAATTTTACTTTGAATTTTAATTAAAGAAATGTTATGTTATACTACTGTTTTATTTCCTCGCAATCGAAGTGAAAAGCAGAGTTTATAACTCGTCCACAAAACCATTTCGATCCTCGACATTACTATCAGCCCTCGCCT
Source organism: Luperina nickerlii (assembly GCA_963855955.1). Taxonomy (NCBI): domain Eukaryota; kingdom Metazoa; phylum Arthropoda; class Insecta; order Lepidoptera; family Noctuidae; genus Luperina; species Luperina nickerlii. The sequence goes on along the minus strand of OY979682.1, from coordinate 18,352,230 downwards.
TCGGCTCGGGCTGCTAAAAGTCTCGGATAAAAATGGTTTGTTTTGTGTACTTGTTGTAAAATCTGCTATTTTAAATACCGACGAAAATTTTCAACGCAGGAGTTTCAGAATTATGTATTGAATTCATGGTATCAGGTTACGCATAAATGTCCCTGCCACCTTGTATGTACAATGTCTGTACCTATCGTGCATTCGAGATTTTTTTGCCAAAAAATGTAAACAAATATGAAATAATAGAAAAATGACTTTAATTCCTACACAATAAAGCTCAGTTTACGCTACAACTTCAAACATTTTTATAATTTTCTCAATAGTGCTAGTCACTCCGATATCAACTTAACTGTCATTGAAATAAAGTTGATATTTGTTTAACTTGAAATAGGGTAGGGGTGTGCAGCATTTACCTTACAACAATCGTCGAGAAAAATCAATCCTTTTTCAGCCTATAATGTTCACGTTCGTGTTCATGTTCATGTTAACGTATTTTCTTTCTTTCTTTCTTTCTTTCCCACTACTGTCATACAGGCCTCCTCACTTCGAGCGGGAGTGGGCTTTAATCCACCACGCGAGCCTAGTGCGGGTGGGAAGATGTCACATGTCTTCGAATTTTTGGTTCTAGGACATGCCGGTTTCCTCACGATGTTTACCTTCACCGTTTTAAGAGCAGCGGTGATTAAATTATTTACACAAAGTAAAGTGCCTGGCTGGGTTTAAACCCACTACTTAAAACTCGTAAGTCGGGACCATTCGCATTGAGTCACCACTACTTCAACCTAATCCTTCTCCAGTACACTTTTATTACTGCCTATTAAAAACTGCCATCCCTAAATACGCGAGGGTAAACGGATTACAAATTCATGACGTCATGCATACCCATATCGGTGATTGAATACGACTGCCACTGATGATCGTCATCGGCACTGATTGTCATTAGTTCTCAGCAGATCAAAGGGTTTGACACTGTTAGAAGTATCTATTGTTGCCTCCTAGAGGGTGATGTACCTAAGTGATTTTATTTGTATCAATTTTCTAGAATTTTCTTTTTTATTGCTGTATCATTTCTTAAAATGTTACCTATGTTGAGTAGTTGGGATTTTTCAGTAACTGGGTTCTGTTAATCCTATGAATATAATTATTATAAATTATATTTGCTTTCAATCACGAAAAAACGGCTTAACGGATTTGATGAAATTTTTCACACAGACAATTTTTTATCCCGGTAGTAAATTTCCGTGGGATTGTTTCCGACGGGCGAAGCCGCTGGCCAAAGCTAGTGGTAAATAAAGTATGCATTGAAAGTGACAAAAAAAGTACTGTGCTGCAAGACTTTCGAAACGCAAATACAGTCCTTCTTTTTTACAGATTTTTTTTAAATTACGAATTCAGGCTTCATTCATTACTTAAAACATTCTATGACCCCTCAAATTTCAACTCCCACGGATAAAACAATCAATAAGACTACATTTTCAAATCCCAGTTTTATATAACAAACAAAAAACCAGTTCAAAAAGCAGGCCTCAATAACTGCATAAAGCCGCATCCACACTCGCGACCTCGTTCATCCCTCATACATATTCCATGCGACGCGACGATGGCCCATGCATATGCATCCGTGCGTCCATGCATCGTATTGTTGACTCGGTCGCCAATATTGCGCTTTGATCTTTAAAAGTAGCTCCGAGTACATCAAGGGCGCCTAATATGTGTATTGTTTTGAAAAGTACCCTTTGATAGTTGATTAAAATGCTGCTTGATGGTCAATGTTTTTGTTTTTTTTTTTGTGGTGTTCGTGGAAAAGGAAAAATTTGTTTCTGATAAAACAATAGGAATGGATTGGAGTGGGGGTGAAAACTTTGACTGCGAAAAATCACTGGAAAAAGCCATGTTAAAAAATCTATTCACGTTAATATACGCGAATAACTAGCAATGGTAATAATAGCCGCAGGAGTCGTTCGAAGGTTAAGCTACGCATTTCCGCGCTCGATCCGTGGATGGGTGACCATCCATTACATTTCGAGACCGCTCCATGTCTCGGAAAGCACGATAAACCGTATTTGACAGTTGTTACCGGTAGTCAGAAGCCCGAAAGTCTGACAACCAGTCTTACCAATGGGTATCGTATTACTCAGTAACTGGGTTATGGAGGTCAGATAGGCAGTCGCTCCATGTATAATACTGGTATCTAGCTGCATCAGGATAGACTGGAAGCCGACCCCAACATAGTTGGGAAAAGGATAGGTAGACAGATTGAGCTAACAAGGGTTAGATGATACTATGTAATGATGTAATTTAAAGTAAATGGTATGTATAGAAACAAAGGGGCTTCAAACATTAAATTCAGAATAATACTCTGTAATAATTAATATTAAACATAGACATGAATTCAAAACCAACATCAATAAGTCTCCGAAAAATTAATAAAAAAACCTCTTTCACGAACAAAGCCGATATTTGTTACGCCGAATTTAATTTAAAAACTTTGTTAATCTAAGTATAAAGAGTCGGCCGCAAAGAGAGCGGATCAAAACGATGAAAAATTATTGAAAGGGGGTTCAACTGAAGGATGGGTGGCGGGGGGAGATCGACTGTTTCAAAAATACATCGATAAATTTACTGTTACCTCCGAAAAAATGGTCCTTACACCCGGAGAACAAGGACCAAACTCGCTTGGTATGCCCATTCTGGTGTGTAAAGGGTGTCTTCAAATTCCACAATGGGGTGGTCGCGTAATAATCGTGATTTTTTAATCAAATTTCATCTGTACAAGGGAAGTGGGGGCTATATTTTTTCATTATTTAATTTTCGTTCGGTCGTGGTTTTTTTGTAAACGGTCCTTTAAGCGACAGCGGTGTTTGAACGAGGTTTTAGATGTTCGGTGGGTGGCTATTACACCGTAACAAGAATGTGAGTGTGTCTATTGTGCTATAAAGAAAGTATGGATAATGTAACGAACATAATAATATAATAATAACAATATATTTCATAAAAAGGGAGATTGTAGTACATGAGGCATGCATACAGTTATACATATAAGTTTGTACCATGTCAAACACAATCTGGTGGGTGAAGTTCTGCTTTCCTAGCTAGGTTATAGAATAACCTGTGTTAAGGAATAACAGTCCCCGTCCCTTACAATAAGTAACAATAAACTAGTACAATTTTATATATATTCTTAGCGATCAGAAGCCTAATTAATTTTTTTTAAAAGAAAACACGACACTGCCTACAACTATTTATTTAAATTACAAAAACCGTTACAATAAAATAATTCAATACGATCACTAGTACGCGTCCGTCCCGTCCGAGCTCCGCAGAAGAAGTGCTAGAGGCGAGTGAGCACACGGCTCATGGTATGTCACCCCCTCCACTGACAGCGTCATCGCAGCGACTTGATGTCCCCGCCCTTTCTGCTGTCAAAAACTTTAACAATATATATATTTTTTACAAAAAATTATGTTTTGGTTAAATAGGTAATTTGAGTGTTTAAAATTCTTCACTGAATCATTTGAAAACACATTGGACATGACTTATTTAGAAATTAGTAGACCTTATATAAAACCTTTCCGATTTTGAAAATTAGAGCCGTCTGAAAGAAGTTTAAGTCACTTCAAAATAGGCTGGCTCTTAATGGTCTTAGAAAATGTAGTGGGTAGTGTATTTGTTAAGTTTATTGTTATTTCTTTACTGTTTGTTTTCCTTTAGTAAAAAATTAATAATTAAAATTAACATTACTATATACTCAAAATTAACAGTTTCTTGTGTAGAAATGGACATACCAACTCAGTTTCGAAAGTATCCTGATTAGTAATCGGTCTACTAATCAGGTTTATCATTTCATCCAACAACATCGAACATACATCTTAGTAGCAGGACAAGCAAAAGCTTAACATTAATTAAACTCACAAAATCACAAACGTAGTACACTTACAATATACTTGATCCCGATATAAGTCCACATGCAAGCTTTTAATCCGGTTTGCAATATGAAATAAAATTTATCAATTATTACATGATCTGCTCGCCCATAAAATAAACGACCACATTGCACTCCGGTGTGACAGGTGGCCGTTAATATCTCACCGTTCATTGGGATCGCTTTACATTATTATTGGATGATTGTGTTCGTATTACAAAAGTAATTATCGTTATAACAATGGTTTTATTGAGATCTCAATTAATAATGATGAATTAATGTAGCGTGCAGTGTGTTTTTCCGAAAAATATGGCAACCGTTCTGTTTCAGGTAGCTACTATGAACACATAACACACATCATTTGCTTGCCGCGGTTGGTCCATGGATGGGTGACCATCTTTACTTACCAAGACCACTCCGTGCCTCGGAAAGCATGTTAAGCGGTTGGTCCCGGCTGTCATTCGTGGATCTTTGACAGTCGCTACGCGTAGTCAGAAGCCCGAAGATCTGACAACCAGTCTTACCAAGAGGTATCGTATTACCAAGTAACTGTGTTGTGGAGGTCAGATAAGCAGACGCTCCATGTAAAATTTTTTATTTGGTTTTCCATCTGCAATTTCTCAGTAGCAGCTCGGAGTCTGGATTCGTTCCCGGTTGATGGCAAAAGCTGATCCCCTAGTACATGACACTTGAGGCTCCTGCAAACAGGTGCGACGCGCGACGCTAATCGCGCGCGACACAAAGGCACCGCTCGTTGTGCGACTTGCGGTGTCTTTGTGTCGCGCGCGATTTTATCGCGTGTCGCGCCTTTAATAAAAAAACAAAACTTAATACCCTACCTGGGTATTAAGTTTTGTTTAAGAATCATTATTCAATTCCACTATTTTTAAATTAAACGATTCCTTACCCACATTATCTCGGCGTATATTTTTCTATAAAATTCTGTTCACAGCATAACTTTGTAAGTAATGTCTTCATGGCGATCTGGAACGTGTCCAAAAGACTAATTGCCTTTGGACCAGATGAACCGTAATTCTTCTTAATAATATTTTGCGTAGGAGAAGGTGGCGAGACGACCTGGACGCGTATCGCAAGGGCTGGATCGAGTTGGTTCTAGAAAAGGATGCCAGCATTATAGCTTTTCACAACCACTCTATACGCTTCCGTACGGTATCGAACATCAATAAATCAAAAATCTACGAAACGCTGGTCACAAGTCCAAAACCCGAAAATTTTGTCAGTTTAAGGGCTGATTTTTCAATCATCTCATAATTTTATTCGAGGAATAATTTTGAATTTTTGACAGTTCTTCCATACAAAAACTATCAAACGTCAATTTTATTACACGAATAAAAATTATCTGGCGATTGAGAAATCAGCCCTAAGGGCTAATTTTTCAAACAACCCCAGATAACTTTCTCGGAGGAATAATTTTGAATTTTTGACAATTTTATTCTTCTATACAAAAACTATCAAACGTCAATTTTATTACACAAATAAAAATTATCTGGCGATTGAGAAATCAGCCCATCAAATAGATGACCGCTATCCACCTAGTGTTGCCCAAAATCGGTCTTGGTCTTGCAGTCTTGGTCTTGTTCTTGCATTTTTGCAAGACCAAGACCAAGACCAAGACCGACTTATTGTAGCAAGACCAAGACCAAGACTGAACCCTGCAAGACTTGAGCAAGAACAAGACTAAGCCTGCAAGACTCTTGCGTCTCGCAGTTAAGTCAAACTGAGATTTGGGCGTTATAGTAGGTATTTGGTTTCAATCCCGATTTTGATAGATGTTCCCCAGTATCAAAACCGTATCGTCATAACACTAAAAGGTATTGATATGTTTCGACTATTTATTAAGTAGGTAGGTAGCGTGTTACTTACAAATTTGTTCCCATATGTGATAAAAATGTACCTAGCATAACTATCTAGCAAAGTTCATTTCATACCTTGTAGGTATATCTACTTAGAGTATTAGATTATACTTGTATAAGTCGAATGTGCAATTGTGCAGATCTAACGTTAGTAGGTTGATAAAAGTTATGTAGGTATTTATGTTTCAAAGTTTATATTATTCTTCTATTCAGCAAAATTTAAAACTAACAGCGAGTCGAGTAGTTCTAGTACTAGTAGCAGTTTTTAAGCCAGCCGATGTTATGGTACAGACGCCAGCACATCAAACTACTACAATCTGCCATATTTCTTTAACAGATTTGCAACTTTATCGCTAAGGCATTAAGGTTCATGGTTGATTGGCAAAATATGACGTTCCGCGAATAAACTGTTGGTCGGTCAGTGTATTACGTACCTACTTATTTGTAATTTACGCAATCTTCCGCATTTTATGTCAGGTTCAAGCATTTATGCACTTTATTGTAATAATTTAAAGTTTATTTTCAAGTGCATTAATAATACGAGGAGACCGCTTGACGCTGCGGTCCCTTTGTCGCGGCATTTGAAAGCGAATAGCGTAGGTACGAACTACGAAGATAGTGTTGACCTCGTAAATGAACTTTAGCAATACAGCTGATCAGGTAGCCCTTTCGAGTTTTATTTACATTGCTGTTTTAAGTGAAACAAGTGAATTTATTATTTTTTAATTGAAAATCTCATTAAGTCAGATAGAAATAATGATTTTATACAGTTTACAGTAAAAAAAAAAATGCAGAAAAAAAACGTAAAAAATAAGAAACAGCCGACGAAAAATTTCAACGCATGGGGGTCCAGAATCATGTACTGAATCCATGGTAAGCGCGTCGATGTCCCTGCCACCCAGCAATAGGCTAATAGGTATTTGAATGTAGTCTAGTCTAAGTAGTAGAGTCTCGCAAGACTTGCGAGACTCTTGCTGCAAGACCAAGACCAAGACCAAGACCAAGACCAAGACTGAGAGCGCAATACCAAGACCAAGACCAAGACCAGGTGTATTGACGCAAGACCAAGACCAAGACTGGCTAAGGTCTTGTCTTGGTCTTGCATTTGGGCAACACTATATCCACCCAATAGCCGTTTGCTGTCGGAGACAAGGCAAATCAGGTTATCGAAATGTATAATTTTCGATAGGATAGCCTGTCAGGTGGTAGCCAGTTATGCTAGCTATGCTGGGGAGAGGCGTTTCCTCAGCATTGAGACGGTGCAAACTTACAGGCAGTAGTTTAACTACTGGACAGTGTAAAATAATGTTTCACGTTCTTGCTTTCATGGTGTGTTCTTCTTAACTAATGAAAAAGAAAAGTGCATATAGATCTTCTCGTCCCACATACCGCAATGTCAATGCGGCAATGGAGAGGGCTATGGTTGGAATCTCCCACAAGATGGACCGACGATCTTGTAAAGGCCGCAGGAATCTGTTGGATGCGAGAAGCACAAAACCGATCGATATGGAGGTGCTTTGGGGATGCCTATGTCCAGCAGTGGACGTATTTCGGCTGAAATGATGATGATAATGATACGCGTAGAGCCGCAGGCAAAAGCTAGATAGGGGGACTACATGACCTAAAGCGTGGTCATTGTCGGACTGCATAGAAAAGAAACAGAAACGCAATGACACAACGCTGGTAATTTATTACAAAATACGAAGCAATTATCTACTTACAAAAAATCTATTGAATGGACAAAAAAAATAAAACACCATTACGTTAATATGTTGCTTGTAGAATAATCAGACAACTGTTTGTCTGATTATTCTACAAGCAACATATCAGAATGATTGCATGTTTATTAGTATGGTTTTTAATCGATAAAATGAACTTTTAGAGGTATCTTCGTGATTTTGTTATAACGTATCAAATTAGTTGTATTATGGTTTCAACACACCATCTAACTAATATATATCCTGAAGAATATCATATATTTTTCTGATTTTGTTTATTGTAGTCGATCATATACTATTTGGCATTATAAAACTTGCGTTTTTTGAGTTTAGGTCGGATATTCCCCTTAAGTAATAAAGACGAACTCAAATAATTTTCATTATTGTATCAGACTTCAATATTTACATAAACACGTTTAAAATCATACATGCATTTTCAGTATCATAGCTTCCCAACCAAATCTGTAAAGACAACACCTTTTCCAGCTCACCGTCAAATAATAATCCACCAGAAAATGCAGCAGCATTTAAAATCACAAATTCAACTCAACATTGGCTAAAAAATCACCTCCAATTCCCGTTTAAAACCTCGTATATCAATTACGGGACACAGGAGAGAATTTAAAATCACTTGCCGATATGCAAATGTGATCCCGGTGTTCAATAAAGTCCCGCCCGGGACGGCCCTAGTCTCCGGACATCGATAGCTTCCGGGAACGGGACGGCCGAAGGATTCTTTTTTTACGACGCTTATGCGGTTTTTTTTGTCGATGGTATAGTGATTGGTAAGGTGCTCTGTTTTAGGAATTTGGTTTTGCTTTTTCAACTTTGATTTTGTGGTAGAAGAAAACGTGTGAGGACTGCTGATTTGAACAAAAACTACGATTCGTCTTAACTTTAAATTCATCACTATTGTTAAACACTACAACTAAAGACACCATCTTTTTGTATCCGATTACTTACGATTAGGTATTAATGATTTAATTTAAATTTTAAGATTTTATTTTTGTTTGAATGTTTATTCTTGTACAGACGCCAGCACATCAAGCTACCCGAAACTGTCAAATTTTCCCAATCAACTTTGAACCTTATGCTGTAGCGATAAATTTGAAAATCTATTAAAAAAAATTGACAGATTGTAGTAGCTTGATGTGCTGGCGTCTGTACAATGACATGCTGACTGCAACTTGAGGATTGATAACTATTATAGATTGTCCTTAGTCAGCATCGGCGTGTCGACCGACGACACGCCAGTGAATTAAATGTTGTTCCCCTTAACTTCGCCTCTTCCACGACACCGACTAGCGCAGAGGTCACTTTGGATGCATTTTTTGGGCCACAGGGCAGCATGAGAGGTGGGACATAGTTTGCACCACAATTCCATATCCACACCCTGCTGCAGCACTGTCAAGATAGCCCCACTTTTCAAGGTTGTACTTACATTTTCGAAACAGAAATCTGGACCCTGCAGGTAGATGTTCGCTCGGTGTCCTTAGTAAATAAAGCCTAGATCCACATGCTAGCGGTTCCTACTTTATTGCGCTGAAAACATGTTAGGTAGCAAAAATAATATACATTTGATAAATTCACGATTTTTTTCTCTTGAGGGTAGGCGGTAGCAATTATACAAAATTTTATTCAAAAATTATTCGATGTAGAGCATCTTCCACACCATCTCATCGACACCAAAGTTCGAACATATATTTATAGGTCCGCTGAAACCATTGGAACGTGTGGGCTCAAGTGGGCCCCTCACACTTGTGTCCCGTCTCACACGCACGCAAGTCCGACCGTATCGTGCTGTCTTTGTCTAGCATGCCATTGAAGGGTATCGAATGTTCGGCGCAACAGGTTGATCGGCTTCAGGAATAGGGTTGGCAGTTTGATTGGTTTCCGATAGAATTTTATTTTTGTTCAGGGTAAAAAAAATCCTGTGAGTTCTGGCAATGTAAACGGAGTATGATTTTATTGTTAGCAACATGTTGTCTGATTTCTTCATGGTGAATATTACAGCGTCATTAAAATTCTAAACTAACTTCGGGTGAAAACAGCCCCGGATCTAAGGGGGGGCAAACCGGGGCACTTGCCCCGGGCGGCAGTTATATGGGGCGCCAAATCCTTGAGACAAGAATTCGAAATATCGAACAAATGAAGCACCTTTTCCTACAATCTCATAGGTTTTTATCAAGTAATCGAATCTTAATATAATATGTTTGAAAAACAATTTTTTCTATTTCCATACGCCCAGTTAGTTTTTGAACACATACGAAGTGGTTTATGAACGCATCTTAACAGATCAAGTAAATTTTTGAACGCGTGCGTAGTGTCCGTGATCTTTCTGCCAAGGGGAATCCCCGTCACATATCTATACGAGCCGAGCCGAACAAATTCAAACAGTTGAACGTCAAGTGACAACACTGTTTGTTTATGTGGTTGATTGCGTTTGCGAGTACCTAATCAGCGTTAATAAAATAAGTAATTTATAAGTGAAATCATATATTATCGTAGTGGAAATCAACAATTTGCAAGTTTTTCTCAAACACTGAAGGGAGGGGGCGCCACTATCACGGTTTTGCCCCGGTTCGAAAAAATCGTAGATCCGGGGCTGGGTGAAAAGGCTTTCAAATTTCGTTCATTCATAAAGTCAGACAAAAACGTAGATACATATTATTTTGGCTACTACTCACAAACAAAACCACTTTAATCACCCGGTTAAGTTAAAGCTAAACGTGTGTCTAAAACCATGTTCAACTGAGGTTCAACTGAATAGAAGAAGTTGGTGAGCACGTTTACCTTCAGAATTTATGAAACACTTCTGGACAAAAGCCTCTCCCCATTTGTTTCTGAAGATTAAATACTACTGTAATAAAATATATATAATTATATATAAAAATATAACATGATTTTTTAATAAAACTTTTGCTATCATAATATCACATAATTTTTTTCCTCGTTTTAAAAATTTTGAAATGAATTCCTGAATAATTTCATGAAAATACAGAGTCAACCCTGCACCGACTTATCGTTTTTCAACCCTGTGCTGGGACGTTCGACGGCCCGTACCGGGATATCTGTTATTGATACGTTAACAGGTGCGAACCGAGCGTGGGGGATTTTTGTACCACGCAGCATTTGAGGGTTACGTCATATACCGACACATTTTATGTGTGTTACAAAGAAGTTGGAAAGAGTTTAGGGTTATCGCTGTTTTGTTTTAAGGATGTTTTTGGGTGGGATTACGTTAAGTATGATGAAATAATGGTATTAATATCACTACAGATGATAATATTGATTTGATATGTTGTTACTGACTGTGTATTGTATTTTGAAGATCAAATTGACGGTTTTGACGGAGAAGAATAACTAAAAGCTCCAGGCGCGACGCGACGGTGCGACGCAAATGTGCTAGAACAATTTCCATGGAAGTTTTTATACAAATTGTTCTACTAAAATCGCGTCGTGCCTGTCTGGGAGCCTTTAGTGTTTAGATAATTTTCTTTTTCATTAATTCAATTGAAAGACGTCCATTACTGGACATAGGTCTCTCCCAAGCACCGGCACTTCGACCGGTTTTGTGCTTCCGACATCTAGCGGACTCCTGCAGCCTTTACAAGGTCATCGGTCCACCTTGTGGGACTTCCAACGCTAAGTCTTCCGGTATGCGGTTGCAACTCCACTTTTATTTTAATATCAATCTGAAATAGTATGAGCGGGATTGTCCGAAAGGGTTACCGCTGGCCCGGAACATAAAGGGTTAAGGAAGGAACACGGGTGGGTTTTAGTCAGTAAGAGTCTGACACTCCCTTCCGCTCCACCCAGAGCGGGGGGGGGTTATTTGATGATTTACCATCCTGAAAAAAAATCTGAAATATTATAGTATAACAGCAAACTGAACAACCAATTTCCTCAGACTCTAAAGCCAATAAAACTACCCACAACACTCCATCAGCACCTTTCATCCCTTACATCAAACCTTTAACCCTTATCCCAATAAATTTTACTGTTGCTCCGACGGTCGCAGCCCATCGATCACGCCCAATACTTGTCCCTCCTCACCTTGACCTTCGCACAGGTCGATCAGACCGCATCCCTTCGATAAGTGACCTTTATGTCAAGTGAACTTTGGAAGGTTAAGTTTTGTTGGGAGTGGCTTAAGTGAGAAGTGTAGGGTTAAAGTTAGCGGGGCTATGTGATTTTATACGATAATAGTTGGTTATAGGGATTTTTGGTATTGGTTTAGAATGTCAAGGAACGAAGTTGATTCAAAGCTTGATGACACCTACTTGCAAGTGATATTTTGAAGAATGATATCCCATCATTGTATTTCTTTTAAATAAAGCCGGTCGATTATGTTAGAATCTCACCATGAGAAGTTAGGTGAAGTGAGATGTCATTCCACTTGAAGCCAGGGATTGACACTAATGACAGCTCACTGTAATCTCACTTCACCCAAGTTTTCACGGTGACATTTTTATCAGAATAGACTGCAGGATGCTCCTTTTACAATATGATGGTCTTTATAGTTAGTATACAGGGTTATTGGAAAAACAACAACACCCTTCTAAGAGGTCATTGTACCTACTCATCATTATGAACAACTTTTACTATGGGACATAACCTGAAATCGCTAAAAAAAATCAGCTGTTCCCTACATTTTGACGAGTTATACGAACATAATTGTAGGGAACAACTGTTTTTTTTCACGATTTCTGGTGTGGTCCCATAGTAAAAGTTGTTTGTAATGATGAGTACAATGATCTCTTAAGAGGCTGTTGGTGATTTTTCAATAACCCTGTATAAACGTCAAGTTTTAGAGAGATCTTGATGTCTGTTTCGAACGTGTTTCTTCTTAATAGAATAGTTTTAAATCAAAATGTGATAACAAATTGGGATAAAAATTTATAATTTACAGAATAATACGTAAGTATCTTTTATCATCGTTATTAAGAAAACTTAACTACAACCTGTCACAGCCTGCAAAAGTTAAACTGTAGCCTACAGGCTACAGTTTAACTAAATAAATATTAAAGGTTGAACCTGTCAACTATACATAGTTGACAGGTTCGACCTTTAATATTTATTTTTAATACTTGAAGTACACATCATATGTGAGGCGGGTTTAATGCTTCAAGCATTTTCTACCAGGCAACCTTTGGGTGATGCAGAGAGCAGAGACAAACTAAATATAATGGGTATACAAGGTGTTTATTTTTGTTTTGATATCCCATATCTCTTGGGTATGAATGAGACCATATCAAGGAATCAACTGGCATAATAATATTAATTATTTTTCAATTATATTTTTTTTTGTTTTCATTTTTGATACAAAATAGTTCGACAAAGTCACGATTATTAATGTAAAACCCTTACATGAAATGTGACAACAACGCATTTTTTTAGCTTTGAATATGAATGATTGGTTTGAATAAAAATGAATTAAGTACTCGTATTTATCAATGAAACTTAGATGCGATATCTTCAAAACTATGCATTTTTGGACTTCTTGTATTATTTTGACTTATAGAATATAACCTTAGAGTTATGAGTTATAAAAAAAACACGTAGTATATACACTTAATAACATGTCAACCATTGCTTTCGAAATTAATAAAAGAAAAACAATCCAAAACTTCAACAATATTCTACGAACAACACTTATCTCCAGCCTAAAGCCATCGATTCCCCATGGTACTAAAATCAACCTAAGTTATCATTACCGTCATACCATTGTATCCATACACACCATCATCGATTGGCCATGCTGTATCGATTTTACAGTTGTTTTGATAAAATTGTTATACCCTATGAAATCTACAAGGTGGATTTTATTATAGAGCTTGCTTGCCTGAGGCTGTTGAAAAGTTAAAGGGAATTGATGCAAAATGGGCTGGTTCGCCTGTTGGCTATGCTGGGACGTAGACGATTTATTGATTTTTAATTGATTGTATTTGGAATTAAATCGAAATCTCGAAAATAAATTCGTCAAAAATATACTAGTCACAATGAGAAAATTGAATTTATCACAAATTAATAAAATTCTTGTCAGAATGACAGTTCGTCGCCTTAGAGTGAAAACCTCGGGAATGCAATTCCTCGTAGTAGCATTTTAGGCTTTCGGACAATCTTATAGTATCGAACAGTTCTGGATAAAAAAGCGACTTAAATTTCCATATTAATTAATAAGAATACGTTACATAACCACCTTTTATGTTTTTTTAACAGACTTCAAAAAAGGAGGTTCTGTATTCTTATTAATTTTATTTAATCCGCTTTTATACCCAGAGATGTTCGATACTATAAGATTGTCCGAAATGCATAAAATGCTACTTACGAGGTATTGCATTCCCGAGGTTTTCACTAGGCGACGAGTTGTCGTTATTCTGAAGCATCACTTGTGGCATTCAGATAAAATAAACACTATAGGATTTATTTATAAACGATGATTAAAGTTAAGTAACGTTTAAACGTCAAAAATTTGGGGTTAAACAGTCGCTAATCACTAAGTTACTTTAAGCGCCGTTTATGAATGAAGAGGAAGCTAATTTAATGAACTAATGAAACTTCAGATCGTCGTGATCAATATTAATGAAGATAACATACTTTAATTTTCTTAGTTTTTCCAATTAATTTGCAACAACCTCATCCATTTTTACTCTAACTGAACACTCAGAAAATCAGTCTTAATTACACCAACTCCAAAAACTCTCAGGCGTAAAGAGCGTCAGTCAGAAATCAAAATACGCTTTGAACCCACACGTAAGCTGAAACCCCATGTTATTAGTTGTAATAGACTATTGTTCAACTAACCACGAATAGGATAGATAACTTTCTACGACGCTTCTGCCACGTATCGCCTTTGTACAGACCTTTGCAGAGAAATATGGCCGCGGGGTGGGAATTGCAGACTGAAGAACGAAAATAGAGGTGGCGCACGGTTTCGAGTTGAAAGTTTTTTGTCACCTCTTTACAAAAAATCTGTTGTTTTGACTAAAAAATTAAAATACTAGCGCTTTAGTATGTTGCTTGTAAAATAATCTGACAAAAAATCAGTCTGATTTTTTGGTTTTTATTGTGAAAAGAAAGTTTTTAGAAGTATCTCCATGATTTTTTTCTGTCGCATCAAATTAATTAATAATAACTAATCATGGTTTCAACGCACTATCCAAATAGCATATATCCTGAAGAATATAATATATTTTTCTGCTTTTGTTTACTGTAGTCGATCACATACTTTTAGGCATGATAAAACTTGCGGTTTTTGCGTTTAGGTCCTGTAGTCCCCTTAAAGGTAGGGGTTCATAGTACTCCTACATTTTGCAAGTGTTTGGAAGTTGATTGGTTTAATAGGTCCGATCCGGCGCCTGATCTCTCTCCGGTCGTGTCGGATTGCCGTCCCATCTAGACTATGAGAGTAAGGGAAGAGTGAGTGCACCTGTGTCTGCGCACACACTTGTGCACTATAATATCTCCGTGGTGCGATATTGTAGCTATTTCTATGCTTTGTATGGTCTATGCTCGTTTGATCTCACTATTATGCTAAGTGATGTGTGGTTAAGTTCTTTGTGAGCGGACATCGGGCGATAGTTCGCATAACTTTGACGTATTTATGTTAATCATCGCTTACAAGAAGCCCTTTGAAATAAAATTTGTTAGATAATGAAATATCATCGTTATTTCTCTTTCTGCAAGAGATCTCAGATAGGAAAAGAACTAGTCTTGATCACAAAAACTCGAAATCCCACAGTGTTTTTCCTAAACTTTTTGCCAACGGTGTCTACATAAATTAGGTATATGTTTAAGGCACTGAAACTTTAACTACTATTTTTTCTACTTTATCTCCTCGTCGTCGTCCCCGACTACGTTGGGGTCAGCTTGCAGTCTAACCGGATGCACCTGAATACTAGTATTTCACATCGAGAGACTGCTTATTTGACCTCCACAACCCAGTTATTGGGTAATACGATACTCCTTGGTAAGACTGGTTGCCAGACTTTCGGACTTCTGACGACCCGTAAGGACTATCAAGGATCCAAGAACGACAGCTGAGACCAACGGCTTAACGTGCTTTCCGAGGCACGGAGGGGTCTCGCTATGTAAAGATGGTCACCCATCCGCGGACCGACCGTGGCAAGCGTAGCTTAACCTGATCGATTGACTCGTGCAGCTGCTATTACTTAGCCACAAGCGTCTCCCGTAACTACTTATCTAGGTACATCTCATTTTTCCTACCTAGATTATTTAAAACAGAACACCTTTTACGTAATTCTGAGTGAAAATTCCCCGAGGTAACCTCTATTATCGAATATCTGGAAATATCAGGTACCTAGCAGTGTGCAGGTAGGTTTAAACGGCTAGAGAAAGGTCGGATAACTTTGCCAAAGGAATGCTCGACCTCTGCGTGTGCCTTTTGATGGAGTGAATTTTGAAAAAAAATTTCTGACGACTTCGTCAGAAAAATACCACCACCACTACCACTACCACCCCCACTAATACCACTTGGTACGACAATCAATTTCAGGCTATAAGCAGCATTATTATCTTTCTTCTCGTGGTATAAGGGAAATTGGGAATAGCCAGTGCATAAACTTAGGCATTATAAGCCCACTTCTGGGACGCAGGCCTCCTCCGTGTGAGAGGGAGTGGACCGTAATCAGGGGCGGATCTTGAATTTGTGGGGCCCTGGGCTAATACTGCTTAGGGGCCCTACCTAATTACTCAACCAATTGCCATTATATTATGATTAGGTTTTTTTAAATTCTAGATAATTTTTATTATTGACAAATCGTCTATTGTTTTCAGTTCGGTTGGGGGCCCTCAGTATCCACGGGGCCCTGGGCTGCAGCCCAAAAAGCCTTTAAGTAGATCCGCAACTGACCGTAATTCACTACGTGGGCCCAGTACGGCGGGGTAATTGCGTAACACGCTATCAGTAGCAAAGGTTTTCATTTTAACAGTTTAACAACATTAATTGCGTCATTTACTTTGGTGAGCAGACAATTTTTTTGAATATATTAACCAATCCATTCATTCATAGGGGTGGAATTTCGAAAAACCCTTTTTACCCACTTTTCATAAAGAACACACCCTCCAAATTTCGGGGTATTCCTCGAACCGCACCAACTTTGAAACGCAATAAAAGTATTCCTCGAAAAAAAAACAAATATTAATAAAAATAAAAATATTGTAATTTTATTCCTCGAAATGCATCAACGATGAAACATAGAGAAGAGCATGAAGGATACGTAATAAATGATATCGATAGACGTTCCATTTGGTGCGTTTCGAGGAATACCCCCAAATTTCATGTCTCTAGGATCAACGGCTTAGGCCGTGCGTTGATGTCAGTCAGGACTTTGAATTTTATATTTATAGATAGATTAGCAATATCCCCCAAAATGATTCAGATTGAGATTGGTAGTGTTCTATGTAATTATGGTGCGGGTTGGTATATGTCACATGTCTTCGAATTTTTGGTTCTAGGACATGCCGGTTTCCTCACGATGTTTTCCTTCACTGTTTTGAGAGCAGTGGTGATGAAATAAATTAACACAAAATAAAGCGCCTACCTGGATTCGAACCTACGACCACTAGACAACCAAGAAGCATTGTCTAGCTATTGAATCACCAGCACATTTGCAGCTTTTCCCCCTTTAGTAAACAAATCGGTATTCCATTCCAATTCCCAGACCCGTAAAACTATTTACCCCCCATTCGTGAAGACGTAGAATTTATGGAGCTTCCAGGCGTGGATATTAGGGAGAGTGTCCAGAGCCGCATTGCAGCAATGTCAGCATACGAACAATTAGAGCTCTTTGTCCGATATTCAATAGTGAGAGCCGAGTGCCGACCTGTAATAACGCCTCTGGTGTTTTGAATTTTGCGGTAGAAAAGTGTGGATAAGCCCACAGGTACATTTTGTATTGATAAAGTGAAAAGTTGCTGTATTCTCAGAGAGTCAGGAACGAAATATTGACTAAGATTGTATTTGAATTAAAAGTTTAATAGTAATATTACTACATAATTATACTGATTGTTTTCGTGGTTTTATTAAATGATAGGTTTTAGAAATCTGACATCAACACTCGATTATCGATCATAGTTTTTCATGTGTTATTATTCCGTAAGTGTCCGCCTGTATTTTCTGAAGAGAAAAGAGATGAGAGTCATATTTCGCTAGTTGATTTCAAGTTTCATGAATACGGCGAGCATAGGTTGATTACATTGTTTTTTAAAGAGTGAAAGTAAAAGAGTAAAAAAAGAGTGTCCATGGAGTTTCATGTTCGTTCTTCTCCATAGGTGCCTAGTATGTTTTGGAATGGGCAACTATCTATCTTTCTGACTGACCGACCTCTTGACAATTCAAAAGTGCCTGTAATTGGTTTATTTGAAATAAATCCTTTGAGTTTGATTAACTGGGCAAGTACTAGACTTACACTTTGGTCTGCTACTGAATATTGCAGTGTTAAAATTCCTGTAAAAGAACGGAATAGCACTTTGATCGACCTCTGAAACGAATCCGAATCAGCCGTTCCGCCGGCGATCACTACACAAACAAAGCAGTCATAATACCACAACAATAATATTTTTTTGCGGATAAATTTTTCGACGCCATTATTTTAGTTTTTTAATAGTTAAAATATTTAGGATATTTATTCTTGCATTAAACCTTAATCGACATTTCCTTTTTATAAAAAAACAAATTTGGAATTGCCCGTCTTATCCACCCTATTCTATCCCGGGCACCCAGATGGGCAGTGCCCACGGCTACGAATCTAAGCTTTCGCACAATTTCCTATCGCATTGCGGAGCACCTTTCTAGCTCCGGGTGGCCTGTCGAACCACCTCGGTACCACCTAGGTACCACGTAGGTACCACTGTGGTATCTACCATGCCAGGATGCGGGAGAAAATCGTAGCTACAGCCATTGTTTCGACCGGGAACGTGTCGGGCGGGTGTCATTATGTTACGGCCTGGGGGTAGTTGTGATAGAACAGTGATTGTTAATTGGTTTTAGTTTATCTTTCACATTGTTTTGGTTGGCTACGTTTCTTGTAAACGGTAATATTTATACAGGGTTATTGGTAAAACACTAACAACCTTCCAGGACTGGATTACTAACATCATAATCAAGAACTTTTGTTCTATGACTTTTTACAAATCATAATACACTAGCAGCGTCCCGCGGTTTTACCCGCATCAGTGTTGATCCTGTAGGAATATCGGGATAAAAACTAACCTATGTTCTTCCCCGGGTTGCAATCTATCTCTCAGCCAAATTTTATCGAAATCCGTACAGTGGTTTAGGCGTGAAAAGGTAGCATACAGACAGACAGAGTTACTTTCGAATTAATAATATTAGTATGGATTTACCAAAACCAAACCGATTTCGTTGTTCTATCTAACCCCGCTCCCCTCCGCTGAATTTTGTACTAGTCACGGCAGTTTGTTTACCTAACAAGCTTTCATTTGCTCCGCGTAGAGTTCTTAACAGATAATCGAATATTTCAATTGGTTGAATTGAAATATTTTTATTTTTTTATAAAAGTCTGATGAATTAATAAAATTCATATTGCTTGGCCAGACTGCAAAGACGGGCGCGGAGCGGGCTCGGCGCGGCGAACTCAAATATAAGAACTTCATTTGAGTGTCCATAGCGGGCACGCGGGCGCGGTGAGGAGCGCGGGCTGTTTGGCGAACAAGTCTTCTTCCTCCATATTATATTTTGACAAACACTGGACACGATAACACGCAGAACGCAGCTGCGCTCGACTGGGAATAGGCAGATCGCGCGCGTTCCCGCACCAGCCGGTCGATTCTGTAAAAATCTCACCGTGAAAACTTAGGTGAAGTGAGTTTGTTTTGCTAGGAATTGACACTATTGACAGCTCACTACACGCTTACTTCACCTAAGTTTTAACGGTGAGATAGTTACAGAATTGCACTGCTGCGCCGCTCCCCGCCCCGCGCTGCCAGTCTGACCAAGCACATAGTACAAAAGTTGTTGTTTATGATGTTAGTAATATAGTCTTGAGAGGTTGTTAATGTTTTACCAATAACGCTGTATAGCTAAACAAATTTTTCAAACAACCTTGGAAAGTGACTGCCTCGTGGTTCAAGTGGTCGCAAGTGCTACTGCTGAGCATGAGGTCCTGGGTTCGATTCGCAGGTATGGCAGTGTTATTGGGTTTTTCCTTTCTCAGTAGCTGTTTGGAGTCTGGATTTGCGCCCGGTTGATGGCAATAACCTTGCCCTGAAATATATGGGACTTAAACATAGCTGGTGAAATGAGGGTCTACTAAGAGTTACACCTCTGCTTAGCCCTACAGGGATTGTAGGCGTGATGTTATGGTATGTTAAAAGGTAAATGCACAGCATTACGTTTTGTCCTCGCATTTGTCTTTTTTTTGTACAGACGCCAGCACATCGAGCTACCCGAAACTGTTAAATTTTCCCAATCAACTTTGAACCTTATGGCTTTAGCGATAAAGTTGAAAATCTATTAAATAAATTTGACAGATTGTAGTAGCTTGATGTGCTGGCGTCTGTACGTGGTTCATCGAGTACAGCTACCTAATTCCGTAACACACTATCAATCTCAATCTGAATCATTTTGAAAGATATTGCTAATCCATTGCTTCTTATGTTCAAAAAAAATGTCTACTCAACAACGTACATAACGCAATGAATTTTGTTGAACTGTCGAAATGAAAGGTCATTGCTACTGATAGTGTGTAATTAATTACCCCGCTGGAAAATCATTATGTTCTCTGTTACAAATGTCTGTGTAACAGTCTCTTTCACTCACCTCAAAGTCCTCTATTAACTTGCTGGTATTGTAACAAAATTTCTTTATTAAAAAAAAAATATCTAAAAAAAAATATATACATATATATGACATTGCAGTAGTGTAAGAAACAATTGTATAATGTCCGATTAAAAGGCTTTATTATTATATTGTAACATAAGTTGTTAAATATGCAGAATATTAGTCCGTATTCAAGACAACAAAAATTCCGCAAACAAAACCACAGAAAGTTTTCATTTCGTACTCAAATCATCTCGAAAATGATCCTCAAATAAACGGCGACATAAAATATACACACATCGTGTGTGGCCATTAAAACCGCGTATCTGAGGCTCCTGGCGCGACGTAGCGATTTATTTTAACACATTTTGTTTATAAATGATATAATGCGATACTCGCGCGTTACGCCACAGAAAACCGTCTTTGTAACGAGACGTTCGGTATTCATATAGAGCTGTTGATACACATAAATATTATTTACGGTAAAAAATGATGTACCGCTAGCTTTTAACAGCGGCTTCACTCCCGTGGCCCAGGGTAAAAAGACTAAAGAATTTTGGGTAAGAAGACTTAAGAACATTTTCGAAATATCTTATTTAAAAAAAGATAATTGGAAATCGTTTCTAAGGAAAATTTAAAATCGGTCTAATTTGGCTGTAAGACTATTTATCGAAAATGTTCTAAGTACAGGGGGACTAAAAAGGCCACTTTACATTATGAATACATAACATTATGAATCATAATATGGCGAATGAGACCGTGTTTTTCTTTTTTTCGCTACACTACGTAGGTATAATCAAAGAGATTGGGATTGAATTAAGATTGGATTGATTGGTATTTTAGCACAGACAAAAAAAAATAACTGAAAAATCGTTCACCAATGGGATTTGATACGATTAACTTAACATTTAACTGTCCATTAGGATTGATAATGTTATCCTTTTATGATTCTACCAAAGTGGCCTTTTTAGGCCCCCTGGTCTAGTTGAAAACTAGCGTCGAAACTAGTTGTTTTACATTTCTGCTGAACTGGGCCTTTTTGGGGCAGCCGTGATGCACACTTTCCTACTAATTTTTGTTTTTATCTAATGTTTTTGAGATCGGTGCAACATACCTTTTTCTTCCACACCTCCATATTAGCCGTCATTTCAGTAGTCACCCCCATTCAAGCCATACCATCTTTCACACAGTCCATCCATCGTTTCTTTGGTCTTCGTCTACTCTTAGCTCTTAGCCATCTATATTCATATTCAAAACCTTCCTCATGACATTTTCCTCATTCTTCCGCATCACATTGGTTACCATGACAACAGATTTCTACGAAAATGTTTTTTTACCGGTATAAAGTACGTATAAAGTGTATATTTCTTTAAAAAAAAGCCTGACAGCTCGTATTAACAGCTCCATATAAATCCCCGCATATGGTGTGCTAAGAACGCTCACGTACATTTTCTAGCACTCCGGTTTATGTAGGGCATTTATTCTTAGAGCACCCCCTGTCCCCGAGGGGTGGTACCCTGTGTTTTGTGTACTTTATCATCGTGTATTGATGTTTTATTTGCACTGTTTTCGTTTGTAATTGTACGTTTTTGCGTGGGTGTAGTGGGTGTGTGTGAAAATTGGTGAAATATAGATTGTCATTTGTCATTTTTAGAGGGGTCATTTGATTTGATGGACTTATTACATAATCAGGCTATAATGTTCCCACTGCTGGGACAGAGGCCTCCTCTCTGTGAGAGGGAGTGGGCCGTAATCCACCACGCGGGCCCAGTGCGGGTTGGTAGATGTCAGATGTCTTCGAATTTTTGCTTCTAGGACATGCAGGTTTCCTCACGATGTTTTCCTTCACCGTTTTGAGAGCAGTGGTGATGAAATAATTTACACAAAGTAAAGCGCCTGTCTGGGTTCGAACCTACGACCTACAACTCGTAAGTCGCGGCCGCCACCATTTGGCCACCACTGCTCTCCATTGGGTAAATGGATGGATTGATTGCTTGACGTCAAACGCGAATGACGTGTTTAATTAATAACCAGCTACTCAGCGAACTTCGTACCGCCTAAGAATGAATAAATGTGAGAAAATGAATGAAGTATTTTCATTTTTTTTTCCTGAAATTCACTCATGTTTTAATAGTTATTCTGCTATTCGGGGCGGAGACAAATCAAACAAATCAAAGATCATAAAAATTGGTCCAGCCGTTCTTGAGTTATAAATGGTGTTAGGGACCCGACTTTGTTTTATTTATATAGAAGATTTATGTAACACACCACGACATTAGGACCTTTAGTCCCCATAGTGATACTGTAAGGTACCCACTTTTAACCAGTTATATTCACGTCCCATGTAAAGCCTCCTACAAACAGGCACGACACGCGAGATAATCGCGCGCGACACAAAGGCACCGCTCGTTGCGCGACTTGCGGTGCCTTTGTGTCGCGTGTCGTGTCGCGCCTGTTTGAAGGAGCCTTAATACCACAACTGGAGACAAATCCAGACTGGGCTGACCATGGATTCGATTCTTAGATCGAGCAAAGTGTTATTAGGATTTTTCATTGGTAACTTCTTAGCAGCTCAAAGTTTGGATTTGTCTCCAGTTAATGGCAATAGTTTCGCCATGGGACAAAACCGGTGTTTTGGGTGTACTAATCTCTGCCTAACCTTTTCTTAAATACAGGTGTGATGATAATTTTGAGTGTAAAAAGTAGTTAAAGCTACTGTACCAATTTTCTCTTATAACCAGGAAGTCTGTCTACCCCAAATACAAACAAAAGATGAAAGCCTGTATATCAACTGATAAGAATAACGAAACACACCAATTTTCTTCAATCATATTTGTCCCTAATACTATAATATATTTCTTATACACATTCACATTTCTATAGTCAGAGCAATTTTAACCCTTACAATGCGAAGGGGGTACATTTGTACCCCTCGAGAAGGTGGTGATTTATCAAAGTATTTCGCACCTAATAAATAACGCACATATTCGCTTTATATTTGTATGGTACATGTAATATTTTAACTGGAGGCTTTACGAGTGATCGAGAGTGTTGTGTTTTGTTTTGGAATTGGATATTTGATGACGGCAGTAGATTTGGGATATCAGTGTGATTGGTGTCATTGGAACATTATTGTAACACAGAAGTGATAAAATGAGCCAAATCTTTTCATAGCAACACTGGTGCTTTTCATAGTGGTCGAGTATTCGAAGCTAATCAGGCGCTTTACGATTTTTTTTTTTTTTTATTTCATCACCACTGCTCTCAAAAACGGTAAAGGAAAACATCGTGAGGAAACCGGCATGTCCTTGCACCAAAAAATTCAAAGGCTTGTGACATCCACCAACCCGCACTGGACCCGCGTGGCAAATTACGGCCCACTCCCTCTCACCCTGAGGAGGCCTCTGTCCCAGCAGTCGGAACATTATAGAGGCTGATTAGAAATTAGATCACATGGAAATGATGAAACGAGCCATTTCATTTTTTAAAAGACAAAATTGAATAATGAATAAGTGAGTCATAGAATTTACAAATAGTAATGAACGCTGTTTTATTTCCTTAAAATAGTTTACTGGAAATTCAACAATGGTTTTATTTGCTTCTATAGATTAATACATACTACGTTTGTTTTCATTTTCTTAATATTATTTTATTTTTATCTTATGTAACAAGGATAATGCGGTTAATTATCTGTCATAAGTAGAAGTAAAATGATATCCAGTTGCATTTCGTTAGACTAGAAGCCGACCCCAATAAAGTTGGTACAGGGCTGAAAGATAATGATTGTAAGTAAAATAATGCCTAAAATAATCGTAAAAAAGACAACTTAATTTTTTATTTTTACGTTTTCATTACGAAATGCATAGAAATAGCCTTCCAAAAACACCATCCTTTTTACAGCTTCATAATAAAAATATGAAACATTTCATTCCCTTTTATTTTTACCCTTTTTTTCACCAAAATCCAATAGCACTCCAGTGTATTAAGTCTATTGAAGATTTATATGAACAAAAACTGCGTCCCGCTATTTTAGTATTATCCCGAACGACATATCTGAGCGACATTTTTGCATACCTTAGGGGAGAAAAAAATATTTATCTTAATACAAACCAACGTACTTAAACCCACATTTTACGGTACCCAACACAAATGTAGGGGTCTTTCTATATTGGTTGACGCAAATAGTCACATGCCATTCGGTATTATGTCATAAATCATAATATTGGAATATTTTTTGAGGTATGATATGAAGTTGGTACATTGTACCCTTATTGAAAGTTACTGTGACAAATGATGCGGCGTTTTAGGGTTAGTGTTTTGGTATATTGAATTTTGGCATTATTTTTGGATTTAGTATGGTAATAAAATGCACATTATTTTAAAAGAAAAAAATATATAAAATGAGAATTTTCGGTTTTATTACACACGTTTTTATATGCTCAAAGTTTGTTTTTGATTGAATTTTTGATTAAATTTATCATTCAATAGTTGCGCCTCGCGGTTTCACCCGCATAAGTGTCGATTCCGTGGGAATATCGGGATAAAAAGAAGCTTATATGCCAATTCAGGGTGTTAGCTACCTCCATACAAAATTTTATCAAAATTGGTCCAGCCATTTGAGCGTGAAGAAGTAACAAACATTAACAAATAATAACATAACACACACACAAACTTTCGCCTTTATAATATTAGTGTGATATGCAAATGCTGTTGCTTACTTCATGATTGATGGTATTGATTATTTAGCGTTGTAATGTCATATCAGATTTCTGGTAGGCCCAATTCTGACCCCATATTCGCCTCTGGCACGATTAACAAAATCTCCATACTAATCAGGGAAAAAATATTTAAAGCAGACGAAGTATTTACAAGTAATGCTGCTTTGATACCATGCGAGATGATTAGGAACATACAGGACATCAAAAACAGTGCTGTAAAATATGCCTCCATAATGTTTTAGCTGCTGATTTAAGCTTGGAGTTTCCCTGCGTGATCGAATCAGAAATGAAAAGATCCGCAGGAGAACCAAGATAACCGATATAGCCCGAAGAATTGCCAAACTTAAGTGGCAGTGGGCAGGGCACATTGCTCGCAGAACAGATGGCCGATGGGGCCGAAAGGTTCTGGAGTGGCGACCGCGTACCGGAAGACGTAGCGTTGGAAGGCCTCCCACAAAGTGGTCAGACGACCTTGTGAAGGCCGCAGGAACCCGTTGGGTGCGAGAAGCACAGAACCGGTCGAAGTGGAGGTGCTTGGGGGAGGCTTATGTCCAGCAGTGGACGTATTTCGGCTGACATGATGATGATGATGAATATTTTAGCAAGCTGTGGAATAAGCATTTTTTTCGATTCCACTTTTCCTCCCTAAGGGGGATTATCAGGAGGGAATTCTAGATTTTTTTATAGATTCCACTTATCGCCCTCAGGCGGGATTTCTGGAATAAGGGTCATGTTCGTGAACGGGCACCGTCGGTTGAGACTGGTCATCTCTTAACTGCCAAGGCTTATTTTCAAACTTATATTTTGAATTGTTTCTTCATTTGTGTCTTTTTTTTACATTGTTGTCACATATAGAAGCAATAACAATAATGTACTCAGGATTTTGTAATATATCTTGATTTAAAAGAGTGTCCATGGAGTTTCTGGCCCGTTCTTCTCCATAGAGATCTACGTTTTGGAATGGGCAACTAGCTTCAACTTTCTAACTGACAGACTATTTAATTTTGACAATTCAAAAGTGCCTGTACATGATTTAATTGAAATAAATGTTTTGAGTTTGAGTTGAGTTTGAAGCCAAGATAGAACATAGGCTTTTATTGTTGCCCACAATCTGACCTTTTTTTAAATGTTTAACTCACCAGCCCGTCCCATCTGTGAAATAAGCCCACATCCCAAAAAAGACACCCAAATTTTCAATGAAAACTGAATCCATAAAAGTGCGATAAAGCTCCCTCCAGCACAACACGGAACAGCCATTGTTAGGAAAGACAAACGCTTGTAAATTGAACGCGAGTGTTAAATCAAGCGTATAATTAGCTCAAATATTTGCCGCGGTTCCAACAAAGAAAACATTGGTAAGACTCCCGATTGTCTGAACAAATCGGGCCGGTAAGATGTTTATGGAAAATGCTTAGCAAAGTGAAAATCTGATGTATTTTATTTTCCAAAATTTTTATAGATTTTTAAGGTATTTAATGGATTTTACGTATCATAACTCCTGTACCTAATCTCAGAAGGGTAAAGCACAGGTGTACCTATAATGTACCTACATTTCAACAGGCCACCGTATGAAGTATGCTTGGTGTAAGGATTCTATTTTTAATTATACAGATTGAGTACTGACTTCGCATTAATAATCGTGAATTACGAATATTGTAACTTAATATTATGCAAAAAACACGAAAATGTTACAAAACATGTAATAAAACCGGTGAGTATTTCCTATCATAAATATTATGTTCCATCTTCTAGAATTTTGTTTTCTTAGCCTGCTCCCATTCTTAGTCAAAGTCCTCCCAACTCCATCTTCTCCACTACTTCTATCTTTCACGAGCCCGACCTTCCTCCTAGCAATATTATCTGACATAAATTTTAAGACCATTTTAAACCGTTTAATTCATTCATCCATCTTCAAAAAGTTTCTCATTACAAAAGCGTCATCTTACCGCCCCCAACCTCAAGAGGGGTCCGTAGCAGAACAGACCCCATGTTTGGCGCTCCCCGCCGTTTGATCCCGACGCTAACAAGACGCTGGGATGTTTGTCTAATCATTTGAAACTTAATACACGTGTCTACACGACTTTTTGTACTAAATTGGCTAATACGATTGACTTCATCTATCAGGAAGCTAAGGAATTTCTCAATAGCAGTTCCGTGTGGTGCCGAACCACCCTATTTCCCGTGGGTTCCGTAAAAGGCGACTACGGGACTCGATGTCTTGACGTAGAACGTCACTTTAGCAAAATGTTATCGTGAAAAATTTGGTCAGTTTCGCATAATGTTACTTTCGCAAAACGTCATTTTCGCACAATAGCATTCGCACACAATGTCACTTCCGCAAAACTAACAAAAAACCCCTATATGCTGATGGTGATCACCGGGGTGGTTTTAGTGAGGTAAAATCTCACACTCCCCGACCTTCCCCCCGGAGGTCGGATGCCTTTTGAAGGTTTCCCACAGAGAAAAAAAGGTATACTTCTGTCTAAACCTTCCGGGAACGTGGGCACAATGCGGGTTGGTGGATGTCACATATCTTAAAATTTTTGTTCTAGGACATGCCAAGGCAGCGGGGTAACTCTGGAGCCCACATAAAATTATTGCATTTCATTTTGATATCCATTGCTTCATAAGTTTGGAAGAATCGTTTGCTCAACAACGTAAAAAAGGCAATGAATTTGAAGAACTGTCATAATGAAAAGCAATGCAATCAATTGCCATTTTATGTATGTTGCTATTACAATTACCCCGCAGGTGTCCTGGCGATGATAAATAATAAATTGTTATATTTCTGTAAGTAGGTTTGTACAAACATTTTTACACGTCAATCATATTTAAAACTAGATGAGGTCGCCGTTTCCTCTCTGACTACTCTGAGAAGAAAGGCCAAAAAGAATTCAGAAGTCACAGTCTCTTTTAGAGTCCAGACATAATCTTGATCAAAAATCATGTGAAGACCGTGTAGATTGGTGTCTGAATTATGGTCTTTGAGGAAAGAACCACACAGATGTAATGGACCCGACCAGTCAGTGCACGCATTGGCAGTAATCATGCGGCTGAACTCAAAACATAAGGAGCTCAATGTTTTACAGCGCCGTTAAAAAAAAATAGAAGGGCAAGTATCCAAGTAGTAAAATTGAAAAATTAGAAGCACCCTAAAAATCTAGTTACCTACCTTCAAAGTTAACAAACAATAATCAAGATCTACACTAAACTCTCACACATTATAGTGTTGTTAAGCAGACAATCGATAGTTTTAATGCATAATATATGTGTTGTTACTTCGTCGCCGAGCAAAGGGTCCCGGCTCGAGTAGCTTCGAAAGATTAAACATTTCGCGGGAGCACTATTAATCAGATCGCCGATTGCACTGACTAAACATCAGTTTAGGGATGTGGGGCTGGGTGGAGTGGTTTATCGATATCGGTAAATGGTTGGGCTGTTGTTAATACAATTATTGGGTAGTTAGTATGCGGGATTTAATCATTATAGTGTCATAGGTATTAATTTCATTAGTTATGGTAGATAGTAGGTAGAGGCTACTCTATACCAAAATCATTATTTTGTCAAAATAAATTCAAGCATTTTTTGACAAAATTTAAATGTTTCATGTGATAGATTGATTTCATTCTGACGTTCGTTATTTGAAACAATGTATCACGTTTATTACGTTAACAACTTTTATGGCATTCCAAATACTTACATTAACTAAAAAAACATAATGATTCTATCATATTAATTTTGATTCAAACATTTTGATTGTTGTTGTGACCAAAGTTCGCCATAACTAAGAAAGAAAAGAAAAAAAATAGGTTTATTTGTCATAGAAACACGTGCATACAAAAATATAGTTAACTAACTTAAACCTACAACGGATTCATCAAACAAACAACATCACAAACTGTCTATCGATACAAACCACAACAACTACCCCATCCCTACCCAAAACCCAAAGGGATCAGCAGAGCCGCCCGGTTAGTGTGAACTAAATGAATCATTAATAATGTAAACCTAACGCGATCCTGACCGCAGACATCGATGTCGAACGCCCTTCACTAGCGTTTAGTGATGTCCATAATTTATTTCTGTATCGGCTTTGATTGGTAGTGTTGAGTGATGTGTTAACGGTAATGCAGAGTTAATGAGTTGATTCATAAATATTAGGGATGTTGTGTGTGTATTGGAAGTCGGTTGTTGGATGGGTGAGGATATATTTTGCTACTTACGAGTAGGACTGATTTTACCAAAGTCAGATAACTTTTATCCGTGGAATAAAATTGACATCTGACAGTTCTTGTATGAAATAAATATCAAAAATTTTAAAAAAATCTCTGTATAAGACAGAAAGAAAGAATTGCAATATTGCATTACTTTACCCATCTGTCGCTAAGAACCCTCGAGATTGTTACTTTTAAGACATTAACCAAGTTATGACACATTTCATACATGATGTCTCAGTTCAGGGATCGAGACCTCATTGATGTAACATGTACTGAAGTTTTGGAAATAAATTACTATTGCTATTTGTGGAAAACTTTCAAATAGAATATTTCCTCATGTTATGCTGTGATTCTTCTTCTTCTATATTATTATACAATATGGAAACCACATAATTATATGCAATAAATTATGTCACATACTTATTATCGCCTTTTCTGACGATATACAAAAAAAAATTATGGTCGCGAAAAAAATCAGCTGTTTCCTTTATTTTGACGAACAGCTGTTTTTTTTTGCAACCGATTTCGTTCACTTTTTGTATAATGTCAGAAAAAGCGATAAAAAATTTAAATATGTGGTTTTCATACTGTATATAAAAGGAGAAACTGACTGACATATCAACGCACTAGCTGAAATTACTGGGACTAGGAATGTGAAAAAATTTTGCACACAGCTTCCTTTTACAATGTTGGGGAGCAATAAGAAAGGTTTTTTGGAAATTCAATCTTTAGGGGGTTTTTGCTTGTATAAAAATCTTATTCCTTAAACATGAAACTTGGCACAAATACCTTTTTTTTTCTAAAAACTTTTCAACACTCTTATGTACAGACGCCAACACATCAAGCTACCCGAAACTGTCAAGTTTTCCCAATCAACTTTGAACCTAATGCTTTAGCGATAAAGTTGAAAATCTCTGAAAGAAATTTGACAGATTGTAGAAGCTTGATGTGCTGGCGTCTGTCCAACACTCTTATGGGTAGGTAGTCCATATTATTATTATTAATGGCTAACGTTTTTACATTTATATTTTTTTTCATCTTCTGTCTTTTCACTTGTTATTCTAATCTCAAACTAAATTAATGTTTGTCATATTTCTGCTATAAAGGACTCGCGGAGGTTAAGCAGCAAATAGGCTATAATCTCTATAGTTTGAAACCGTAAACCGAAATCCGTTTTCACGTTTTCAGTGGAAACAGTCCACGCAAAATAAAGTTCATGTAGTTTCATGTTTTCCAACACCCCGTCCAAAGAAAACAGACAATGTCATATCTACATGAACAAAACTTTAACCACACAGAGGAAGACGTCACATCCTCCTGCCAAAATTACTTACGAACACACGTTTAAGCATATCAATAAATAATATAATTCTACGAACAGACACAATCCGGGACACTGACCGCCACCCTACGGAGTTGACAGGCATTTTGAAAAGGGCTCGGACATGACATGCCAGCAATTCCAGGGTTTCCAACAACAAATATTTATCGGCGAAAATTCTTCGGTTCCTTTTTTTTGGCGAGGAAAATAAATTGTTTTTTAAACTGAAAGGGCTCGGGTTTGGTTTAGTAAATCGGGTGGAATCGGTTCGTGTGGGTTTTCTTAATGGAGAGGCGTTTAGCTGGTTAGAAAGGTTGGTAAGTGGATTGGTGGATGGATTCTTTGGATTGATTGGTCTGTGGGTGGTGTCTATTTTATCTGGGAGAATTTGACGTTGACTTTAATTTTGACAATCTGTGGTTACTTTCTTCATATATGTTTCTGTTTTTATAGGGCAGGTATTATCCATGCACAATTTCTTCCATAAGCAGATAAGTTTTTCAAATTGTCAAAAAATCTAGTCAATTTCTGATTAATTCAGTTAAATATCATCATCATCATCATCATTCCAGCCGAAAGACGGCCACTGCTGGATATAGTATTTCATAGCAATCAAGTATTTTCTAACAACAGACAGCTGTACTGCTGGGGAGTTTGTTGCGCCAGTTCTTCTCCCCAGCGAAAGCACTAGGAAGTGGTGAAGTGCGGGACTTTTGGGGGACTGTCTTTTGTAATCTTGACGTTCGAAAAGTGCTGATTCTCAGTTCAATTTGAATAAAATAATGACTTTTGATTTTGTTTTTTTTTTATAGGTCTCAAGCACCGCCACTTTGACCGATTCTGTACTTTCCGATTAAACATGATCCGCGTCAATTAATAAGCATATAGAAAGTATAGCATAACATCACGCCTGTACTCTCCGGGGTTAGCCAGAGGTGTTTTACTAGACCCATATTTCACCAATATGTTCAAGATAAAGAAAACTGCGATTATGTTGTTTTTTAATTCAATGATTACTGGTCCTTGCTTACAAATATTACCTCAACAAGCATCATTAGCAGTGGCAACCCTAACAGTCATCAACAGATGACAATCGTTCAGACCGGACGCCTCCTCCCGTCCAAGCCGTGACGTTCAATATCCAGCCTGCCATTACTTAAATACGCGTCTTATCTGATCGAGAAATAGGACATTGGCCACCCCTACTGGAGGTGGGTATTTACAAATTATGTCATAATAATATGCGAAATCGACGGAGAAATTTGTTTGATTCCCGGTAAGGTAACATCGTCCATGACCTCTGAGTTTTTTTCGGCATTTCTTTTTAGGGATCAGTCAGATAGGAAATGCTAGCGTCATCTAGTTTTAAACTATTGATATGTAAAAGTTTTTTAACCAATTAAAAAACCATTGTGTGTCGTGTGGATTTATGTATATGTCCATATACGAAGTGTTAAAAGACACAGAAATTAACATCATTTTCTTAGGGATTTTCAAATATGATGGCTTTCAGTGTAATATATCTAGATGCTAATAAATTTCAGTATTTTATAAAGATGTGACTATCAATTTATCTCCACGACAAGTGAGTCGTGGAGATAAATTGGCCACCTCGTTTGGACAAGTTCGATGTCTTAAGGTTAATTTGAGTGAAATCGACACAGCCTACCTAAATATTTAATGGAGGCCATCATCGCCTATTTTTTTTTTTATTCTAAATGGCTCTTGACCTCGATCACACCTGATGGAAGGCGATGGATGAGGTCTATGATGGAACGAGCGTGCCCAGAAGATGCCTAAAAAATAATATGTTAAAAAAAACTAAAAAGTTTTTTGATAAATATAGTATATTACAGTGTACCTATCTGAATATTTGCAGGATGAACTATAGGAATTATTTTTATATTTTTTTTTATTTTTAAACTATTTTCAATAATTGATCTCGTTCTTAATTTTATTTTCATTTTATGTCATTTGCATCCCGAAAGGTGATACCAAAACTGTGATATACATTTATTACATGAATGTAAACCATCTGCATATTGTTTACCCATATTTGCAAATAAATTATTTTAAATTTGTAGTAAACGAAGCAATATTAATGATAAAAAGATAGGATACAGGCTATGACATTAAGTCCAATAATATTTGTGTGATTATAAATAAATAATATAGGTTGGCAGTTTGTCAGGTATACACTTACGTTACCATTTATATCAATTTTATCTTTACTAAGCCTGGCCACACCTACACCTCGACACCTACGGAACCACTTACAGAAAACCCTCCCCAGAAATGACCCTTAAAAAAAAATACAATATCCGAATACCAAAACATCATGTCACAGCATCCAACTCAACCCCAAGACTCCCGATATCCAAGGGTCGCACATATCCGAAAAGCTTTGTCAATGACAAATAGTGCTCGCTTCATCCCAGTTGGCATTTTGACAATAAATAAGAGATATCAAGGAAGGAGCTAGGAGGATTTGCGAGTAATAAATGACGTACGATGCGATGCGATGGACAGTAAAGGGTTAGCCGTATATGAATGTGGTTAGTGATTGATAGTTGTTTGTATTTTTCGTACCGTTGATCATTCGGAGGGTCGTGTTTGTCTTTAGTTTTGGTCGCAGAAGTTGTAGTCGCAAATTAGATCATTCTTACTTGGGAATTTGCTGGTTTTTATGCGATTACCTGTCCTGGGATAGATTTCCAGATGCCAGATAATTATCCAGTGTGTTTTCTTCTTTTTTTTTATTTGTATATTGGCACCTTGTAGCTATTTCATAACATTCTAGTAATTAGTTATTATTTAATCGTGCTTTTGTGTGCTGTCTTTTATGTACACAAATAAACGATTTATCCATTCATCTTTTGGGTTTTTTTTTCAAATTAGAAACTCAATAAACCTTTGGTTTCCTAAGAAAGCGGTGAACGGTCACACTATAACGGCTGTTCAAATACAGAGCGTTTTTTTAGCACCTTAATGTCAGATACCGGTGAGAATGACAGAGTTTCGTGACGGGGTTTCCTAGGTTAGTTGTGCCGAAGATAGTCAGCCCCCGCCACAATCGTGGTTGACCATGTTCTCTGGCATCAGCCGGTCGTTTCTGTAAAAATCTCACCGTGAAAACTTAGGTGAAGTGAGTTTGTTTTTGCTAGACATTGACACTATTGACAGCTCACTCCACGCTCACTTCACTTAAGTTTTCACGGTGAGATGGTTACAGAATCGTACTGCAGTAACAGTCTTTCTTTTATAACTATCCATACTAATATTATAAATTCGAAAGTGTGTCTATCTGTCTGTTACCTCTTCAAGCTTAAACCACTGTACCCATTTTGATGAAATTTGGTATGGAGATAGTTTGAGTCCTGGGAAAGGACGTAGGATAGTTTTTATCCCGATATTCCTACGGAATCGACGCTTATGCGGGTAAAACCACGGGGCGCTGCTAGTATCATCATCTGCCTAGCCATATCCCAACTTTGTTGGGGTCGGGTTCCAGTCTAACCTGATGCAGCTGAGTACCAGTATTTTACATGGAGCGACTGTCTATCTGACCTCTACAACCCAGTTACTGGGTAATACGATACCTCTTGGTAAGACTGGTTGTTAGACTTTCGGGATTGTGACTACCCATAACGACTGTCAAAGATCCACGAATGACAGCCGGTACCAACGGCTTAACGTGCTTTCCGAGGCACGGAGGGGTCTCGGTATGTAAAGATGGTCACCGATCCACAGACCAACCGCGGCAAACGTGGCTTAACCTGATCGATCGACCTGTGCGGCTGTTATTAGTTAGCCACAGTAATGCATAAACAAAAGACAAGGACATTCGAATTGTAATCGATATAATAATCATCACCTCGCATTTCCCAACTATGTTGGGGTTGGCTCCCAGTCTAACCTGATGCAGCTGAGTACCAGTATTTTACATGGAGCGACTGTCTATCTGACCTCCACAACCCAGTCACTGAGTAATGCGAAACCCTTAACGTCGTTATAATCGTTAATTAGATCACGAGCAATAGATATTTACATAAAATCTTAAACAGACTCTCAAAACACGCTACACATGAAAACACCCCTCATGACACTCCCTAACATTACAAAACATCATCGAAATCACGAAATCCTCTCTGATAGACGAAATTTCCTTTGACCATTATTCATATGTGACCCATTAAAGTGTAGGGTGTTAATACGCGCTGACTTATTGGCTCCATCGGTCATGCACACCCTTCGGCCTTCCCTAATGTCAGCCTTTAGGAGCCTTCCTAATGGGAGCCTACAGTGTTTTGTATCGGATGGTTCAAGGATTTCGGGGAATCAATAGGTTTTGTAAGGGTTAGAGAGAGAAAAGGAGTTTTAAGGCTTCTTCAAACAGGCGCGACACGCGATAAAATCGCGCGCGATACAATGGTACTGCATGTCGCGCAACGAGCGGTGCCTTTGTGTCGCGCGTGATTATATCGCGTGTCGCGCCTGTTTGAAGGAGCCTTTATTAGGAAACATTTAGGAAATGTAGAATGATGGATAGACTATGGCTTTTAGATAGGTTTTGGTATTTGTTATTAGATCTTTTCCAATTAGTTTCTTCCCATCCCTAATCTAGCTTACGACATACAATCTTTACGGAACCCTCGGTGCGCGAGTCGGACTCGCATTTAACCAGTTTTTTTCAATTTACTTTAGAAGTTGTAAAGAGACTGTACCTTTAAAATTAAATATCTATGGTCAAGCCCCGCACGTACTACATATGGCACGATACAATAGACAATCAATTGTGTCTCATTAGCGGAACTTGAGAGACCATGCCTTATTTACATGGTGCAAGTAAATTGTCTGTGGCATACCATAAAATTTAAGTAAAAAAATGCTTAGACGATGCAACTTTTATTCTTGCCTTAACTTATGACATGTCACATACAACTAAATTGCACTATGTACCTACATCAGTCTTAAGTGTGTAAGTAACTATCTACTTTTTTTAAAAGACAAGAAAGTCGAGTAAGTAAGTAGGTACCAATTTTACTTATAAATCAACAAATTGATTCGACCAGCTTCAGAAAAACTATAGAATAGAATAGAATAGAATTTTCTTTATGAAAGTGACCAAGACTCAAACTCAAACAAGATTGTTAGTAAAACTTGCGACTATATTAGTAAGCACAGACACTAAACAAAAAAAAACAAGAAATAACGGTTGGTCACCGTTGCGATATCCCATGAAAGGCGGCACAACAGTGACCCACGTAAACACAGTCAAGGCGACTCGCAACCTTGTTTAAGACACTGTTGGAGCCGCCCCACACCCACCACCTGTACCTACCTAGTTGATTTGGTACGGCAAATGGAGAGTTCCATTTGCCGTTGTTGACAGACTAGTCTCGCTTTAAGATAAAATTAAACTTCCATCCAAAAGTTGACAATCAATATCCCTTTCTCCATTGCTAAAACCAATCTCCTTACTGATAAATACGTGCACTGACTGGAAAGATCCACTCAAATAAGATTGGTTCATTTCTCACAAGACCATTTCAGACACGAATCTGCATGGTCCTCATATGGCCTGACCAAGATTATTGTCTGGACTTTAAAAGACACTGTGACTTCTGAGTTTTTTTTTCGGTTTTTCTTCTGAGTAGTCAGTTAGGAAAGACCGACCTCTTCTAGTTTTAAAACATAATTTAATTTTGAAATAGAAATAATATTTATTTACATAAAACATGGTACCTATATAAAATTGTTTTTAAAAAATACAATACAGAGCGTGTTTTTTAAGCAATTTACAGATATAAATATAATAATATCATTTATCAATCAATCCCCATTGTCCACTACACAAAGTAACCCCAATTTACCCAATCCACTACGTATTTACCTACCAATTGACATTCATTTTTCTTACCAAACCCTCCGTCGTGACGTCGCAAGGGTTGGTAATCGGGTGTGATAAATGAAAGGCGACTGGTGGACTTAAGGATAACCGGGTCAGTACCGGCACCGGGTCTAGAGATAGCCCTGGATTGATGGTTGCGCGACCCTGTTTTTTAGAAGTGGATTTTTTAATATTATCAGAGTTTTACCTGAAATTTTTAGGCTCTTTTTTGGCATGGTATAAAAATATAGAGATAATGCTTTCCTATTCGTCGTGTTGCATACTAAAGGGGGCTACTAAACACCAATAAATACTATTTATGATATGTTTTGCAAATTGTAAGTCTGTGTTGGTCGTAGATTGAACAGTACTCTAATGAGGGTTTTCTGAAATGACGTTCGCTAGGTGGCAGCACTGACACGTCAGGTCCAGGCATCTGTCAAAGAGCCTATATTTTCTTTAGTCATGACTGAATGATGAACGAATGAATGAATCGAATGATGAACGTCATCATATATTTTATATTGGAAGGCCTCTTGTCACAGTGGTGCCAACTGGTGTCGTAAATTTTCACGAAAACCCTCATTGCGTAACACACTTTCAGCATTTCACAATCTGAATGATTTTGAAGGAAATTGTTAATCCATTACTTCATAATTATCTTCGAACAATTTGTCTGCTCAACAACGTAAATAACGCAATGAATGATATTGAACTGTCAAAATGATTTTTTTTTTTATGAAAACCTTTGCTACTGTTAAGTGTGTTACGCAATTACCCCGCAGAACGTCATAAGCAAGGAAGACTGACTAGTATTTACTGATTAATAATCATAGAAATCATCAACATATATTTTTCAAAAACTTATATTTTCTGGGAAATATTACTAATTTATGAAAACATTTTGCCCCCCTCCTTTGAAGTCGGGTAAAAGAAACAGTCAAAAGGATCCAATAGAGTCGTCAGTAATACATAACCTTTTGACAATATCATACCGAGTCATAAATAATATTTTTTGCGAAAGACGTAGGGTCACCCTCTGATTTGCATGTACTCTGAGGGTTGTCACATGAATATATCATTCATGAAGGATATACAGGATAGTGCAGTTTTTATTTTACCACAGTGTCTAGAATATTTCAAACCTAAAGGGACTAAATTATCAGCTTTTAAAAGATATTTGTTTCATGCGCTTTCCAATGACCACTATCATCAGGGATAGTCATACTCGTGTTTTTATTACCAGAATGCGTTTTCTATTTTCTCTTTTATGTTAAGAACTTATGTAAACTTGCTTGTAAATTTTATATTTTAATTATTGTAACGTAAATTAATAATTACGGCCACCAGTCGGTATGCATTTAAGCGGAAATTGCAGAGTTATTTTCAAAACAAATAGCGTAGAGTCATCTCAACACCTCTCTCCCTTGAATTTGTATGTATATATATATGTGTGTGTAAACTCGTGACTATGGTAAGCCCTCGACTTCGTCTCGGGCTTACATTCGTCTACTCGTTTGTAAAAACCAACTTACCGCACTAGTATCATAAATAACTATTACAAATCCAACTGGTATTTCTAGTGATTAGCGCGTTAAAACTTTAGCTTTATAAGTATCAGATGAATAGTTTCACACCGATTTCTCTCTTTCAGTCGTCAGTAATTTGACTTTCGAAAGAAGAAGACAAAGCGTTGTGTAACTATACAGACGCTATACAACGTTTATTAGTAAAGGGGTTAGTATAGAGATATTTCAAAAAGTCTAGATTTGCCTCACCAGTAGTCACCAGGTCACCACAATATTCCAGAACAACATAACATTTCCCAAAATAA
Organism: Luperina nickerlii; assembly: GCA_963855955.1. Lineage (NCBI taxonomy): Eukaryota > Metazoa > Arthropoda > Insecta > Lepidoptera > Noctuidae > Luperina > Luperina nickerlii. The sequence goes on along the minus strand of OY979682.1, from coordinate 18,313,940 downwards.
ATAAATAACCTGCTCCAAAAGACGGGTCACCCTCGATTTGCATGTCTCCGAGGGTTGTCACACTAACTATAATTTATTTGCGTCAAATATATCGGAGAATGGAATTACTGTGTCCTTTCCTCAGTCGTATCCGTACGTTTTGAGTGATGGACAACCCTATTGTATATTATGGTCGTATGTTATGTGATTAGATGAGTAACGGTGGAAGTGGAAGTTAAGGTGATGTGCTCGAGGTCAAGTTTTGGATGGGTGGTTGGCGTAAATAGTTCGTGTATTTGAAAAGTACTTTGACTTAAAAGTCAAACCACTTCTTGGTGTATAGAGGTGTTGGTTCGAAACTTGGTCCACTATACCCCAAGCAATCTTTCGCCAGCTCAACATTTCCAGAAGGCCTCTCTTCTTCTTCTCGATGTCACGCAGCGTCCACGTCTCAGCAGCGTATAAGAACATTTCTTACTCGGTCTCTTTTTGTGATTTAGTCCCGGCATCCTTCAAGGCGGTGATTCTTCCCATCCGGATAAAAAAAAAGTCGTCGGTGATTCTACCCGTCATACCAAACCATTTTCGCTATGAAACTCACATCCGATTCGTGATAAAATAATCAATTCCTATTGAACAATAGACAATTTCGATTCGTATACTTAAGACAAGTTTTTTTTCTTCTTTTTTTTTCATAGCAAAAGTTGTTTCGTATGACAGGTAGAATAGCTCCCTTGATGGATGCAGGCAACTAAATTGCCACCAAAATCAAAATCATAACATTTTATTTCACATAAATCTACATGGGCACTTGTGAAACGTCAGAAGCTAGGTGAACCGTTCCAATTGTTCGTTTCCTATGGAGAAGAGCCGGCAAGAAACCTCACGGTGTTTTAAAGTCAAAGTCATAGTCAACTGTGAAAGTTGACTTTGACTTTCACGGTTACTGATTAAAAACCCAGTCCACCCTGCCATCATTACCACCAGTGTATCTCAATACGTATCGATATCGGAATAACAGTGAATACGCCACGTGTACCGGATCATTCCGGATCGCCGCCGACCGGAAATCGAACGGCCGCCGGTCGACCGGACAATTGCGTGGCCGATAAAGTGCATTGTACACTAGTAGTTATTACTCGATTTTCATCCGACAATTTTTAGTGGAGGTACAGACGCCAGCACATCAAGCTATTACAATCTGTCAAATTTCTTCAATAGATTTTCAACTTTATCGTCAAAGCATAAGGTTCAAAGTTGGTCGGGAAAATTTGACAGTTTCGGGTAGCTTGATGTGCTGGTGTCTGTACATTGCGCCTGTAAACGCTGAAGGATAAGGCAGGGGAGTACCTATAGTACACTCATACTTCGCCAGTTATGATTAAGACCCATTAATAGGGCGGGCAAGCCTATTGCCATCAGCACAGATCTAATCTTCGGGCTGCTGAATGAATGAATGAATGAATGAACGAATGAATGAATGAATGAACGAATGAATGAATGAATGAATATATGAATGAATAAATGAATGAGTGAATGAATTAATTGCACCGATCCTAGCATGGTTAAGCCAGACTCGATTAATCGAATGAACCCCAAGATTCGCACTAGTTCCTGTAGCCTCACGTTCATGGTGCTACAGCGACCATTGCATATCAAGGAGTAGACCGGGGGGCGTGGTAATTTTAGGGAAGACGTGCCCGTAGGATAGGAAAGCATTTAAGAGCCCACCGGATATGCTTCCTAGAGTAAGCATTGGTCTAGTGGAGAGATGGGTAATTATAATCTATGGATGGGGCATCTTTTAACGACCTTGCTGCCAGGTTGGTTCAGGTTGAGCTTCATCGGTGAGTCTTTTGGCGGGGTTCTACTGCTTTCTCGGTTCTTTTGCACGTCATTGCTCTGCTGTGAGAAGAAGAACCAGTAGGGGATCCAGGGAGGGGGTTGGAGGGAGTTTCAAGAGATCAGACCGTAATAAATCGTGTTATGTTGTGTTAGATGTTGCTGTTTTCAATGTCATCGTCGGAAGTTTCGGGCTGCTGTTTTTATTGTTTCAATTTTTTTACAGCACATAATTGGGGCAGCCTCGGTAAGTTATAGGGATACTTGTGATGATTTCGCAACTTTCCATGGGTTCTACAATTTTGCGACATAATTAAAAGAAATAGTTTAGATTCTAGGATGTTACAAAATTGTCAAAGTCAAATTTGTTGTAGCATGTAACTTGCGGACTTAAGCTAATAACGGTGAAGTAGAAGAGTCACCCTAACAAAGCATAGAGTATACCTAGAGTTTCAAAAACAATCACTGAAAATGTAAAAGAATCTTAGGAAAATTAAATATTTTCATGCCTAAGAGCAAACATCACCAGAATCTGAAATCAAAACACCCAGTATGCAACATCCTTAACATTATTCGAAATTCAAACCAATGAACGAGCAATGCATCTCATTCACAACTAACAATAGCAACACAACACATGAAATTCTACCTTATTCTATTAGTTATAAAGATGATAGCGATAGCAAATAGAGTTGGTTTTAAATACAGGATTGATATTGTGAGGTATTGGGCCGTGACGTCACATGTTGTTCGAATTACACTACGATTGAGTGACGTAGGGGTATTCGGCGTATTGGGCGCCATTTTACCTTTAATTTAGTTAATATACTGAATTAGGGTTGCCAAAGATAGTTGGTTTTAGTCAAGAAGATTCTTGTGGGATGATGACACATAAAAAAAAAACATTGACGCCACTACCCGCTTTCACTCTACGATTTTAAACACACAAACAACGTTTCTGATTCAAGGAAAAATATTTAGACCACAGTCCAGTTTCAGGTTCAGAATCATGTACTGAATCAAAGGTAATGGTTTGATGTCCCTGTCGACCTGTATATTTTTGACCGACTTCAAAAAAGGAGGAGGTTATCAATTCGGATGTTTTTTTTTTGTTATTATAAAAATCACTGAAGTACCTACTTACAAAACTTCACCACTGCTTTTTCTGCATTTATTAGCTACCAGCTGCGCTACGCGGTTTCACCCGCATAAAGGCTCGTACACACAGGCGCGACGCGACCTAAAGGCACCGCAAGTCGCGTAACGAGCGGTGTATTTGGGTCGCGCGCGATTCGTCGCGCCTGTTTGCAGGAGCCTTAAATGTCGATCCCGTGGGAATATCGGGATAAAAAGTAGCCTATATGTTAATCCAGGGTGTCAGCCTCCACCTCCATACATAATTTTATCAAATTGGTCCAGCCGTTTGAGCGTGAAGAAGTAACAAACATATACACACACTCACAAAATTTCGCCTTTACAATATTAGTGTGATGTGACTAGTGGCCCGCCCCAGCTTCACACGAGTGCTTTTTTTCTAATTTTCCAAATTGTTTTTCATACAAACCTTGTCCTAGCAATACCGAACACAACAAAAAAAAATATTATCCAATTTGGTGCAGTGATTTGGAAGTTATGCGCGTACAGACATTTCGGCGACTTTGTTTTATACTATGTAAGGATGTGATACTTATGAAATTAAAAAAAATAAAGTAAATAAAAAAAGTAAAAAATAAAAATAGTAAATAAAATAAATAGTAAAATAAAAAGTAAATAAAATAGTAGTAGTAATAGTAGTAATAGTAGTATTAGTAGTAGTACCTAAATAAAATAAATTACTAGATCCCTATCTCCAAACCATTGACTAACTACATAATCCAGCCGAGGATATGCCAGCCAAATTTCAATATGAAAACAAAATTGGCACTCTAATTCAAAATTTCAAAGTTAATTTTGTAACAAGAACAAAGAAACACGAGCGCTGGAAGTGGCTTAACTGGCGATGTAATAGCGCGCTTGGCACGCTCGGAGCGCAGTCGATACGAAAACAATAAATAATAGAAGTAAATACGTACAAAGAATTTGGCAGAGTTGTGTCCGGTGGTCGAGATGTAGTGGTGCTGGATGTGATATGGCTATGGTTAGAGAACATTTAAATTGGTGCAGGGAATGTTGGATTGTTTGTAAGTAGCAAAATCTATACAAATAAAAAAAAATCCTATAATTGCGCCTATACGACATAGAGTCATGGACAGCAAATAACATTTCTGGGAGTGGTATTTATTTACCTGTCAATTTTCATTGTTTGCAAAATACCACAATTAGAAAGAAAAGCTAACCAAGCTGTTTCTCATTTAACTATAAGTTAGTATTTTTATCTTATCCTTGCTTTAGCATAATTAGCCGATAATGTTCCCAATGCCACTGCTGGGACACAGGCCTCCTCTCGGTGAGAGGGAGTGGGGCGTAATCCACCACGTGGGCCCAGTGTGGGTTGCTATCCTTGATTTGTTTTACCGAAAAGAACACATCGACAGGGCTCACGACACATAGCAAACCAATAGTTTACAAAAAGTGAAGACATACCAAAGAGAAGTGACATGCAATTTTGCACCACGTACTATCCGCCACTTTGACCTCTCTCTGACGTCGTCTGCCCTGCTAATGATTATGATCTTATTTCCCCATGACACTTCCATCAACTCTACATCTACGATCGTCCAGTTTGTTAGCCGAAAACTTGTACAATAATCACTAATGGAGCGATGCAGTGGTCACAACTCATGCGCCGCGTCCACTTCCACATTTATTGCCTCGGCTGGGAACCAGGACTTTTGTCGATAATATATGTTTAATAACTGCTTTTATGATAACTATTATTGTAACGACTTTATTTGTTGACTGATTTGATGATATTGTTGGTGAGGGGAAATGATAATTTTGATGTACATACGCCAGCACATGAAGCTACTACAATCTGTCAAATTTCTTTAATAGATTTTCAACTTTATCGCTAAAGTATAAAGTTCAAAATTGATTGGGAAAATTTGGCAGTTTCGGGTAGCTTGATGTGCTGGCGTCTGTACATCTTGTATTCATAATTATTTTTATATCTTTAAGTTATGACTTCATGTTGTTTTAGTTTTTACTGTAATACATTTCGGCACTATATAAAAATCTTAATGAAATAAATAGCGAATATTTTCAGTAATTTTGAAGTCCCATGATAAAGGGGACAACCATTAAGGGCTCCTACAAACAGGCGCGACACGCGATAATATCGCGCGCGACACAAAGGCACCACTCGTTGCGCGACTTGCGGTGCCTTTGTGTCGCGTGTCGTGTCGCGCCTGTTTGAAAGAGCCTTAAAACCGGTCACAAATTCAGGATGCTACTGAGAAATTCTTGCCGAGAAACCCTAATAACACTTTTTTAATACAGTTGCTCAAAAAGTGGCGTATTGCAGGGACGTATAGCGTTCGGGATGTGGGCTATTACATACTCGTGCTTTTTTTTTACCTTTCCCGAACTCGTGCGTTCTCTTTCCCAACTGTCAAAATAATGTCTATTAAAAAGAAAAACCACCCATGAAGTTTTTACTAAAAAAAATCATAGAAGTTTTTATGATTCATGCAAATATGTACCTATATTTCTAAAAAGAAGCTACTAATTTGTTTCAATATCAGATTTAATGATTTGATTGAATGAGTTAGGTTAGGTTTCATTTCATTTCATCTCATTAAATTTCATTTTCATTTCATATCAATAAAAAAAATTACTGAAGACTTGGCTGTATGGGCATAGTTCCCTTTGCCTACCAAAATGGGTGAAGAAAAAATCTCTGCTTATATTTTACGGTTGGCGCCATTAGTTAGTTGAGTTTATTGTGTTTTTATTATTTTATTAAATTGCTTCATTTTTTCGCAACTGTATTAAAAATAGTCGTTCAGTACACGTGCGTAACCGTCATTGCAACTTGTTCCGACTGTCAACCCTCGCCTTCGGCTGCGCCTCGGCTCGGGTAGACATTTGTCGGAACTCTTTGCAATGACAACCTTTCCGCACTTGTAATGAAATATACTATTCCCAGCCTAGGAAACGAACCCAGCGAGGTAATTGCGTAACACAACTAAGGGTTGATTTTTCAAACGACCGATAATTTTTATTCGTTGAATAATATTCATTTCACAGAATAGAATGATTTTTCTATAACCCTTTTTTTTTTGAGGATGGGAAATCGTCAAATGACCCCTCCCGCTCTGGGTGGAGGAAGGGAGGCTTTTTTAATCGATTGATTGGCAGTTCCCTATACGATTTTGGTACCTAGTTTAGTAATAGTATATTTCATTACAAGTGCGGAAAGGTTGTCATTGCAAAGAGTTCCGACAAATATCTACCCGAGCCGAGGCGCAGCCGAAGGCGAGGGTTGACAGTCGGAACAAGTTGCAATGACGGTTTCGCACGTGTACTGAACGACTATTTTTAATAGAGTTGCGAAAAAATTAAGCAATTTAATAAAATAATAAGAACACAATAAACTCAACTAACTAATGGTGCCAACCGTAGAATATAAGCAGAGATTTTTTTTCTTCACCCATTCTGGTAGGCAAAGGGAACTATGCCCATACAGCCAAGTCTTCAGTAGAATTTTTTTATTGATATGAAATGAAAATGAAATTTAATGAGATGAAATGAAATGAAACCTAACCTAACTCATTCAATCAAATCATTAAATCTGATATTGAAACAAATTAGTAGCTTCTTTTTAGAAATATACGTATTTGCATGAATCATAAAAACTTCTAGGTATGAATTTTTTAGTAAAAACTTCACGGTTGGTTTTTCTTTTTAATAGACATTATTTTGACAGTTGGGAAAGAGAACGCACGAGTTCGGGACAGGTAAAAAAAAAGCACGAGTATGTAATAGCCCACATTCCGAACGCTATACGTCCCTGCAATACGCCACTTTTTGAGCAACTGTATTAAAAATATCCTTATAACCGTTAGTAACGTTTAATCTGCCTCCTGAATCATTGCCTAAGCCTACCTGTGCCTAACAAAACTCCTTACTGCGCCATCTTACCTGGCTAAGACTGCAGTAGCTAAAACTGCACTTACATACATCTTCCTTAGCTGCATGTTTTTAAGTCACGCCGCTGCAATGTGTTCCATACAAGCCATTGATGCTGCCGTGTTCAGAGAGAGCGACTGTCGAATTATTTTTGTTTTTTCATTTTTTTTTATTTGAAATGGCTTTGCTCTTGACTCTAATCTAGGTCAGAGATGACAGAAACAAAGTCTACGATGGAGTGAGCTTACCCAGAAGAAGCCTGTTCACTCTTACTTTGAAGAGATTCGGGTTGTATGCACTCGGAAACACAAACGCAGGTAGAGGGCTGTTTTATTTATAATAAGAGTATTTTCATTAAATATTTGGGTAACCACGAGGGGCTCGTCTAAGTAATGCCAGCCGCACGGCTCGATCGTTATCCAAGAGTGCGACCAAACTCTCCTAGTCCCAGGCCTGGTGATAAGCACTACTAGCAACCTGAACAGTCAGCCCCATGACTTACCTTGTTGGTTGATTGTCTGATTTTCACAAACAAAATTAGTTGTGTTCAGAGTCAGCACAGTTATTTTTAACCCTTCTTTTATAATCTGCAAATTTGTCCCCTGCTGAAAATTATAAATGCAAAATGAGTTTATTTTCAAACTAGTGCCGTATTACGAGCAGCAGACGCATAGGGTAGTTACACACTGCGGTGATGCAATCGCCCCACTAAGGCCATCTTACACACCATACTTTATCCGCACTCACAATTAGTTGCCACGAGATGGCAGGTAAAACTATACGACAGGGGAAGGCATGGAGTCGCAAAGGTAGTGAAATTTTTGAACAACTGATACCCACTGGGATCTGGAGACAGCTCTTATGACGTGACTATGGCTATGTTTAGCAGGAAAGTAGATATCAAGCAACTTCCCTGTTGAACCCAGCCCCATAATTTTAATAAAAATGAATAATTCGTTGAGAGATAACTATTATATGAGAATTAATTACTCCGTTTTGGAATGTGTGGGCAAATACGCTAGATGTAGCAAGCAACGAAAATCTGCGCATTCGTAGATTACAAGATATTTCCAGCTTGCAAATGTTGTGTTGTTCCACAAACGATGCAACACCTTGACATCATGTCCTGCGTGGCCTGATACTTGAACATTACACGAACTGACGTCAATTTATAATTATATTAACTTTTATAATTTTTGTTTTATAAAAAATATTATTTTGAATGGTTCAACTAATATTATTTATATTAATATTTTTATTTATAAATTTAAGAATAAAATTAAGATATATAAAATATCTTATGATATTATATCTTATGGGTTAATTATATTAAGAATTTGAATTTCTATAGCATTCTCTTATCCTTATCCCAATTTATTTCTGGTCGACGCAACATGTCTCCTTCTTCCATACTTCTGTATTATTCATGCCATAAAACAGTATTGTATGCTATGCTAAACTCATAGCTAAGTTCTGGGCTGACTTAATTTAGATTACCATCGCTACGCTAATAAAGACCTACACCCTTTAAAAAAAAATGTTGAACCAACATCGACTCCATACCCCTGTCCGTCATTTCGTCGTCTCAGCCGAAGTCGTTAGTAACAAACTCCACACATTTGTGTCACCGGATACACAATCCCATTATAATTTTAAATTTTAAGCTCATTTATTTGCGTTTGCGCCCGATGGTAGGTACTCGCGCAATCTTTGATGCGTTTTTGATACTCCACCGCTTTTTTAAGCGTTCTTCTTTTTTTAAGGAAGTTATTTTGAAAGAGTCGTTGAGGTTGTTCTAAGTTGCGTTTGTTTATGTAACAGTTAGAATTAAGTTAGCGGTAGGTACTACTATCCCTGTGTTTTCCAGCAGATGGTGTGTCTTGTTGCTCATGCATGGATCAACTTCGACTAAACACTGTCGTTACACACACACAATATTGTTTCAACTTGCAATAAGACGACTCATCAACTGCCTAGCTTTTTCCCAACTATGCTAAGGTCGTCTTCTAGTCCAACCGGATGCAGCTGAATACCAGTATTTTACACGGAGCGACTGCCTATCTGACCTCCACAACCCAGTTATTGGGTAAAACGATACCACTTGGGAAGACTGGTTGTCAGACTTTCGGGCTTCTGGCGACCCGTAACGACTGTCAAAGATCCACGAATGACAGCCGGGACCAACGGCCTAACGTGCTTTCCGAGGCACGGAGGGGTTTTGGTATGTGAAAATGGTCACCCATCTACGGACCAACCGTGGCAAGCGTAGCTTAACCTGGTCGTTCGATCCGTTATTACTTAGTCACTAGCCCATGACTGATTGATGAAAATATAATGTATAGATAGCTTTACCCTAAGGTTGACTGGTACAAAATGCCTCAGGCATTAAAGCTTTAATAAATAAATAAATATACAGGATAGAAGAGACATTGAAGCACAAACTGTAATCATGAATTCAACCGATTATATTGACCCCCAAGAGTGAACATTTTTCGTCAGTTATAAAAAAACAAATCACCTGTTTCATAGATAAGTGCAATACCTACTCGATCAAAATGTATAGAGCAGCATATTTACTACTACTAGTTTTTACATTTTTCATAGTTTTAAATTGTAAGTTCTTTTAAGACCACGCTATCGCATTATCACACCTGTAATGATAGTGGTAGGGAGATTTTGATAAATAAAAAAAATAAAAATATTAACCGTCCAGAATCATGTTCTGAATCTATGGTCATAGATTGTGCGTCAATGTATGCCACCCTATATAGAATATTCTATCTATTGTACACCATTACAAATTCAGGATACGCTATCAATGATAGATCTATAATGATACCAAAAATTCGACATAAATCTGAAGTCAAATTCCCGTAATCACGAGTAAAAACGTTTAAATGCAAGTCGCAATCTTATCTCAGCGACAAGCTATGTCAAAAACTTGTCAAAAATTAAGGGAGATTAGAGGTTTTTTTTTTCTAATGATATTTTTTGGAGACACATCAGCCGCAGTAGCGAGCTGTCTCACGTGTCAGAGAGATTTAATTTTTTCATTTAGTGGATTTTTGTACGTGAAATTGGCAAAATTGTGGTGTTTGTTCCACAGAAGCCATTAATCAAGAGTTGAAGTTGAAGTTGAGGTATTTTTGACAGATTGAAACTGTGATCTGTCTGTGAACGTTCGCGTTCTTAGAATTACGAGAATTGCCCCTCTGATAGCATCTGACACTATGCCGTATTCAACAGCACTTACCTACCATACGACCATGGTTGTGGAAGCCTTATATACAACATTTCAGTCAGGCCCATAGGTCATTAGAAAAAGGATACGAGGAGGCATTGTATACGTGCGCAACAAACAACGTACACATGCAAATAACATTCATTTAATTACACAATTTTTACACCTTTATGCGGAAGCGGGGCGACCTATGCAGGTCCTCAATCACAACATAATGTAACATAAAATAAAAACATCATTAGCTTCGCGGTCCGCTCTCTAAATTATGAAATAATACGCGCGCAGGTGTGACCTGCGCTCCTATTGTACTTTTGCTTTTTTCTCATAAATTTTTAGGGTTGCGTAGAGAAAATTCACTATTTGAAAAAGATCTACTTAATAAAAGTCTTAAATTTACTGACAGACAACGCACAGAAGTGTCCCTTATACAACGGAGGCGAGCGTGAGTAAGGATTCTTGAAAATTCGACTTCTGAAGGGGATGAAAGTTGCTATGGAAGTTCGTTTTTTTTTTGCCGATGGTAATGGATCGGGCATACAGTAAAATACATCAAATTATGCTTACGTTAATCTCAAATAGTCATAAATATGAAACTAAATATGGTATGATTTAATTAATTTTTCTTAAGGTCAATCATAGGATAATTTCTTAGAAAAATTCTGGCTTAAAACTAGAAATAACTTGAGTAAAAATTATAAAATCACTTGTCAGTTATCACTTTCAATAAATGATATAGATTTTTTATTATTTAGAAATGGGCCTGCTCCTGCCCTCGATCTCTTCTGATGAAAAGCGATGAATGAGCTCCATGATGCAACGAATGCGCCCAGAAGCCTATGGTACTTACCTGCAAAATATTACAAACACAATATACATTATTTCTTTAGCAGAAAATATAGGTGCTAAAATATAGGTAGTGGAATCTATGCTTGGTAGGTTTTCCAGTCTTCACAATAAAACATGTACAGTGTACCTCTCTAAAACAATATACGGAACCAGTTTCTTTCTTATGAATGCATATACATGTCCACAGTGCACTGTTTATTTGTAAATTTTCACATTATTTCCTATTTTTCTAAAGTTACACGTACGATTCCGTTGTGCCGTCGGGAGTTTCTGTTGCTCCACAAATAATAACTGGTGACTCGTTGCTTGCATATCTTCATTTAGTAATGCTTAATTTATATCTGGAAAAGAAGAGGGATAGGGTTTTCATTTAGTTTTATTTTAAACTGAGGTGCTCGTGGCTACATAAGCCGCACAGCACCCTAATTTCGTAATACATCGTCAATCTCAATCTGAATTATTTTGAATGATGTTGCTTATTCATTGCTTCATTTGTTCGAAAAATGTGTCTGCTCAACAACGTAAATAACGCAATGAATGTTGTTGAACTGTCAAATTAAAAGATATTGATATTGATAGTGTGTGACGCAATTACCCCGCTATTCGATCGAAGGTTAATCTAAACTTGCCACGATCTGTTTGTGGATGCGTGACCCTCTACTGCATATCAAAACCCCCACCACCAGGTGTCACCATTGCCAGGATCGCCCAGAGGACTCAGTGGAGCATACGGTGGAGGTCTGCCCCGCTTGGGCGGAGCACCGCCGTGTCCTCGTAGAGGCGATCGGCAGCGGCGGCGACCTCTCGCGTCCGGCCCTGGTTCAAGCCATGGTCCGGAACGAGAGGAAGTGGGAGGTAGTCACCTTCTTCTGCGAAGCAGTCATGCTAGCGAAGGAAGTGGCGGGATGGCTGAGAGAGAGGGCCTCCCGTCCCAGCCGCCGCGGGAAACGCTCCGGGCGTCGGGAGTCGCGTGACGACTCCCGGCCACCGTAGGCGCGGACCTGCGGACGGAGAGTAATGGGTAGCTCATCGTCCGATCAGGACCAGACCCGTGCAAGATGCGAGATGTCATTATCAAATGAAGGGGCCCGTTAGGGCCGAAGCCTGCCGGGTCAGCGGGATTGTCCGAAAGGGTTACCGCTGCCCCGGAACATAAAGGGCTAAGGAAGGAACACGGGTGGGTTTTAGTCAGTAAGAGTCTGACACTCTCTTCCGCTCCACCCAGAGCGGGATGGGTCATTTGATGATTTCCCATCCTGAAAATAAAAAAAAAAACACCCCACCTTGTGCACCTCGAAAAGCACCTTAAGCCATTGGTCTCGGCTGTTCCATCACAGATCTTTGACAGTCGTTACGGGTCGTCAGAAGCCCAAAAAAGTTGGACACCTAATCTTAACCAGTCAGATAGGCAGTCGCTCCATGTAAAAACCTGGTATTCAGCTGCATCTGGTTAGACTGGAAGCCGACCCTAACATAGTTGGTAAAAGGCTAGGCCGATTTCTTTTATTTTAAACTGGTCTATGTTTTGAAAATAGACAGATTGTGATTTTCTAAAATATAAAATAAATTATGTAGTAACATAATTAGGTATAATAAAAACTAACTACGAGTAAGTGTTGGTAAATGGATCGATCGTTTGTATCTGTGGAGGCTTGTAATTAGCTATTTAGTTGTATATTGTTGTTATTATAATGTTATTAGTCTGTAAGCCTTCTGAAAATAAAGAAAATATTTACTTTTATGGTTATTGAAAGCCTTTTCTCGTCTTTCAGACCGTACATACGTTCAGTTTCTTCAGAACAATTAAAAAAAGAAATTCATCGTCAAAAAGCACCTAAAATAGAATTATCATTTCTAAAGAACCCATTAAAAAATTTTATTACCTTTCCTAATAAGGTTAAAAGAAAACATAATAACAGAAATTAATTAATTCTAATTAAAAAAATTAACAGCCAAAGCCGAATCTGTGATACACCTGAGCTAGAGGAGAAAGGGGACGAATGGCACAGAAACACTAATTAAATATAACTGGAAATATTTTAATAAGTTTACGTGGGCACGCCGGCTCTGTTTAAAACAAATATTATGTCCGTTTGCACTGTACGTTAGGTGTGGCTGTAGAAACAGCGATTTGGGATCGAGAGTGAAGTTTGTGAAAGCGGTCTCTCTTATTATTTTTTTCAGAATAAAACAATAATATGTATGTATTTTTTTTCTGATTACGTTTTAATATTTATTAACATTCTAGTGATATCTATTATAGAAGTATGTACCTATGTTTATTTGTATTTATGTAAATATATTCTTATAATATTTGTTTAGTTTTATTAAGTGAATTGTTTTTAGATTAGATCATATGTATTATTTTTTTGTCGCCTTAACTCTTTCACACGCTGTCTACATCTCTCTATTTATTGTCCTATCGCAGGTATGCTGGAAGAGATTTCTTATGAAATAAGCATCACCTTTGTACCTATTTTTCTGTTCTGATTTATTTCGTGACTGTTTATATATGTGTGTACATAAACAGTAAAATAAAATATATAAATAATAAAATGTATTTATTTTGTCCCACAAGTTTCAAAATGTACACAGTTTATATTTCATAAAAATTTGAAGATGGGAGACAGGAGCCCAAACTAATTAAAAGCTGTGCTATTGGTCTCCTGGTCTCGAATATATTATAGAGAGCCAATAGACGCCAGCACATCAAGCTACTACAAATTTTCAATTTTATCGCTAAAGCATTCAAGGTTAATTGGGAAAATTTTACGGATTCGGGTAACTTGATATGCTGGCGTCTGTGCGTTATAAAAAATCAAGAGTAACATTAATGCAATCATAGAATACTATAATAATATTAACTTCACGCCCGTATTCTCCGATGAGGTTGACAGCGTTGTACCATAGTGCTTCAAATCTTGCTAGATATGTTTTTAAAGCGTCATGTAATGGTTAGCCTTTTGTCATCAACCAGGTACAAATTGAGACTCTGGGCTACTACTGGGAAATTCTAGATCGAAAAAAAAACACAATAAATCGTTGCCCAAACTAGAAATCAAACCTCGGGCCCATGATCAGCGGTCGCACTGGCACACATCATCATTAATTTCATCCCGGAATCACCCACTTCTGAGTATATCGTCAACACAACGTGCTTTTTGACGGCCGCCCGCACTTGTACGCAGCAGTCACACTTTTCACCGCTAAAACAACAAGGAAAATAAATACCGCCATTATTAATAATGTATAATTATCGCTCCGCTCTCACTCCCGCTAAATCTATGGCCGCAACGCAAGCGTTGAATTTTAATATCATTACTTGTGCTGCGTTTTTAATTTTATAAAAGCCGGGCTTTTCTTTTGTTAGAGTTACTTGTATTTGTGTTTGGTGCCCACCTGTTTACGTAGCTTGAGTTGCTTTATGTTCAATGTGGGTTCAATATTAATAGGACATATTTTTGTTAGGAATTTAGTGGAAAAATTTCAAGTTTTAATGTTACTGCAATATCCAATAATATCATAAAAATGTTTCTAAATATAAGCTTTAGTGTCTACTAATAGTCAAATTATATCCCCCAAAAAATTTTGGGAATAGACAATTCTTGTTTTTACGTAGACTTCGTAGGCCCTCTCACTGAGAGGCGGCCTGTGTCCCAGTAGTGGGAAAAATAAAGACTGATTATGTAATAGATGGAAGCATGTGTCTACCTACTAAGAAATGCTTACTTTGGCTCTGACCTGACAATCTGATTCTCTCTTCTCCAAGACTCTTTATTTCCACATATTTTTGTATTGACTATTATTATACTTTAGCACTGTTGCTGAAAACGGCTAGAAATATCTATCATCATCAGTAAACAAATGTTTTTCACGACATTGGTAAAGTTCAAAAAAAAATAACGTTTTATTTAACATAATTCTACAATATTCATCCAATCAAATTCCGAAGCCACCGTTTCGATCACTTCCTCAATTCCGCAGCCCCAGTGACTAATTAACTCTTTGAAAAGTGACAGAACCTCCCAGTTCCTCCTATCAGTGACATTAGCAATTTTTCCCAATAAATCCTTAATTACTCTACCGTTTCTCACTCAATCAACATCTTCGGTGTTTTATAGCTTCCGTGCCCCCGTCACTAGCAGCGCTTTCAGCGAATTTATTCTTATATAACGTCTAACTTTATTAAAAAGGGCTCAGATATTGCAGCGCTTGAAAGTCACGAGCATTCCATTGGAGTTGGAATCAAAAATTTAAATTGCGAACATTCTTCACTCGTTCTGTCTTTATTGGTGTTCCGATGCGCTCATTGGAATTGTGGTTCTTAATTTTATACGTGACTTTCCTTAGACTGATTAGTTTTCTTGTTTGAGGACGGAGTTTTAGATTTAAATAGACAGATAGATAAACCATTTATTCAGTGCATACAAAAGACATAGCACAACACACAAATGCGCAATAATTAAATGATAACAAATTACATGAATATGATATAAAAACAAGGTGCCAACATACAAAAAATAAAAAATTAAAACATACTTAGAGAAATTAAGTAATTCTATGACACTCTAAATGGAGGGGCTTGTAGTTAAGTAATAACACCCGCACGACATAGATCATGTTAAGCTACGCTTGCCACGGTTGGTCCGTGGATCGGTGACCATCTTTGCATATCAAGACACCTCCGGGTCTCAGAAAGCACGTTAAGCCGTTGGTCCCGGCTGTTATTTGTGAAACTTTCTAGTCAGACGCCCGAAAGTCTGACAACCATTCTTACCAAGGCGTATCGTATAACCCAGAAGCTGGGTTGTGGAGGTCAGATAGGCGGTCGATTCATGTAAAATGCTGATATTTGGCCGCATCCGGGTAGACTGGAAGCTGACCCCAACATGGTTGGGAAAATCATGATGATATGACATACTTTAAATAAAAAACAAATACACAAAGTGCCGTGTGCGTCTCAAGGTTGCATCAAACGGGAATCCAACTCAGCATGTGTCAGGCAAAATAAATGAAACATGGTTTGATAGATATAGATGCGCGGTACTCCGGGACGGGGGGCCTCGGAGATCCGGGTACTCAGGGAGTAACCCGTTTAAATTACGCTTGAGATACGTAAAATATAATACGTAACTGTTGTATACATACAAGGTGGAGACGACAATAAATTAAACTTCGTACCTATATATTATATTTTTTGCTTATCTGATTTGTTGTAAGTAGACTGGGAAAGTCTCCCGGTCTGCTTACAAAAAAAAAGTCAAATATATCCAGTAGTTTAGTAACTATAGCTATTCAAAGGTCGAGAAAACCCATAGTCATCCCATCATTACTTACTATTTAGTTTGTTCGAAAAAAATCACTTTTTTATTTTGATGTCAGAGTTGCAAAATACTCTTGCATTAGTATAGCCAGTATTTTAATTCCCCACATTCAACATGTCCCGTTTCTTTTCGTAAGCTGCATCAACCAATTACCCACCAAAACCACCCAAAGGTATTCAAGAAAATAAAGAAATAAATTAGTAAAATAACAAAAAAGGGGTTTATTGGAAAAACTTGAAAACAATACAATCACAAATTAAAACCTTACAAAAACACACCTTACCTTTACATTTTACAAACAAAAGAATATTTTAAATTGGCTCAATATTTTAAATTAACCACATTCACAAATCAGGGGAAAACTTTTTAACAAAGTTTCTAATTTAAAGCCACAGTTCTTTTTGCCTGAATATCGGGGGATAAAAAAATACATTTGTTCGGAAGGGTGGGAGAGGGTTAAATGGCCATTTCCCTTCTTTCTATTGAGACAGATTTACACAATGCCCAGGGCCAATGGGCTTTCTGAGACGATATTTTTATATCTTTATTGGGATCTTGCAATATAATAAAATATGTTTGTGAAAAATAGTGGCAATTTGAATGTCAACTCGAAGGGTCGGAAAAGGAAGTAATGACCACGAAATATGATGGGATAAGATAGGAATGTTTTTATTTATGTACTTTATATTTGAATAATACTTTATCAGCAAAAAAAATCATGATAGTTTTTGCAAACTACCCGCGTTTTAATACCTGCTTTTCTACCCGTGAGAATGCGTCATTAGTCCTATGTTACTACACTACCGTTATCCTTTTATAGATGTTGTTTCTCCTTTTTTTTTTTTTTTTTTTTGTTGTCGGGGGGAAACCTTCAAAAGGCACCCGACCTCCGGGGAGGGAGGTCGGGGAGTGTGGGATTTTTACCTCACTAAAACCGCCCCGGTGATCACCTTCAGCACATAGGGGTGGTCCCGGTTCCTCTTAAAAGACCAATTCCGGAACCCCCCCGTGCAACGCCTGTAAGGCACATCCCTGGGGAGACTGTAAAGGGGCCTTCCCTGAGCCTCGCTATGCACGGCAGCACGTGATCACTGTGCCACCGTCTTCCCTGGGGTCACTTGGTGGGCGGACGGAGTCCCCATTCTGTGCGCCCGCGACCCCAAAGGTCCACCTACCTTGTTGGTAAGCGGGTTCGGCGTATTAGGCGCCAAGGCGGTTGCCACCCCGACGCCTCCTTCTCCGAGCAGGATCAGCCCTCTCCCGATCCCGCTCGGCAGCCTCCTTCTTGACCATCACGGTCTCACAGAAGGAGGCTACTACCGTCCAATTCTCTGTCTCTGCCAGCATAGCCCTCACTACTGCCGGCAGAGACAGGTCTCGCCCGATCTTGGCAACCAGGACCCGCCGCTCGGAGGCCCACGCAGGGCACTCCTCGAGCGTGTGTTGTGCGGAATCCAGGCTGCCTCCGCAGTGGTGGCAATTTGCCGTGGCCTCTCGCCCAATTCTGTTCAGGTACTCACCGAAGCAACCATGTCCGGTGAGCACCTGGGTGAGCCTGAAGGAGATGCGCTCCCCTCTTTTCAGCCAGGCTTCGAAGTGCGGCAGAACGGCTTCGACAACGCGCTTACGCGAATATTGCGGCTGCTGTAGCCACTCGCGCCACCGCTCGAGCGCGTGTCGCCATACTTGAATGAATAATGAATAAATCTGTATCTTTATACTAACAATAATGTAGAAGAGTTTATTTTGGGTGAACGCGCTAACCTCTGGAACTACTAGTCGGATTTAAAAAAATAATTTTGCATTTGATAGCCCAATTCTTGAGGTAGGCTATAGGCTATTAACCATCACGCTAGGACTCTTAGGAGTCGAGCAAAAAGAAAAAAGCTATAAAGAATGCTAATCGAAAACGAAGTAATTGTACAGGCGGGCGATGCGTTGCGACGAGGTGGTTCGGGGGAACAAGAAATTTCACGCGGACGAAGTCGCGGGCGTAAGCTATAAAATAATAAAAATCAACGCATTTTGATTGTGTCGTTTCAATACAAAATAACAATGTTTGCCGTATCAGCATTGATTAAATCTTTATATTTTATGATAGCAGTTTTTAACATCACTAATATGCTTTGTTATCGTTTACCTAATGCAGAATCTTTCATTTCTGTGTCACAATTCATAACGATCAAATAGTACC
Source organism: Luperina nickerlii (assembly GCA_963855955.1). Taxonomy (NCBI): domain Eukaryota; kingdom Metazoa; phylum Arthropoda; class Insecta; order Lepidoptera; family Noctuidae; genus Luperina; species Luperina nickerlii. Next base: position 18,295,444 of record OY979682.1, on the reverse strand, counting down.
TATTTAATCCAGAATCGTGACTATTTTCTTCGAAAGAAAATACTCCTTTGCGCACTCATAAACATATCACGTATTTCTCCTCAAACTCCCGATACTTTCGAAACAAATAAATAAGGACACCCCATTGAGTATCCGCAAAATAGAGTGGACGGAGAGAAAAAATATCCGACCGCTAACAGAGCAACTTCCGAACTCGGATATTTATGGACAGAAGGGGTGTTTTATTGCGCTGTGTTCCATTTTAACCTACTTGCCCCCGGCCGTCCACACTTTATAGTGCATTCAGACCGTAGAGTAGCGGATTTGGTTTTTTATTGTAAGTGGCAATGTTTGTGGACTCAAAAAGTTTATTATTAAATGCTATTCTATTATTTGAGCAAATAAAATTAAAATAATATTTTTTTAATTTTAAACGGCGTAATTATTAGGTTGTTGATAATTAATAAAATTTAGGCTGGCTTTTACCCATACAACATGGTAATGCCGTCAGTCCCTTGGGTAAATTACCAGTCGACAGGGATGCGGATGAATTTTTCGTTGCTAGGTATATATTTTAGTTTGTGAATAGTATTAATAAAGTTAGGAGGATAAAAATTTATTATTTTCATTAATTAATTAGGTATTCCAACGAATACCTAATTATTTAATGAAAATAATAACATAATATTTTACACTAATATTATAAAGGTGAAAGTTTGTGAGTGTGTGAGTGTGTGTGTGTACATACACAAACACACACACACACTCACACTTGTATGTTTGTTACTTCTTCACGGTCAAACGGCTGGACCAATTTTGATAAAATTTTGTGTGGAGGTAGCTGACGCCCTGAATTAACATATAGGCTACTTTTAATCCCGATATTCTCTCGAAATCGACATTTACGCGGGGGAAACCACGTGGCGCATCTAGTTTTAAATATAATTCCATAATCAGCCTAAATTGTTCCCACTGCTGGGACACAGGCCTTCTCTCTTCGAGAGGGAGTGGGCTATAATCTACCACACAGGCCCAGTGCAGGTTGGTACTATGTCACATGTCTTAATTTTTTTTTTAGGTTTTAGTTCATGCCGGTTTCCTCACGATGTTTTCCTTCACCGTTTTGAGAGCAGTGGAGGAAATATAAATAATAATTTTAAATACAAATGTTGCTTCAATTTATTACCTATTTGCTGTAATCGATGTTCTTAAGTCGTAAGCAATTATTGTCAATACTTGAACAAAACATTATCTTTGAATATGTTACGAGAACCTTTCGTTACCAATCGGTGTGACACTCGGCCATACAGTTCGACGTTTGGAAAAATAAGTTTAGTTTTATTTTATCTGTATTTTTATTCGTCAGGGCCTTACCCTCAGGCCGATAAGGTGATGTTCATAGATACGGCATATTGTTTCGCTACAACACCATCGCTTTTGGCAGGTCATTCTGTTGTTATGGTTTTTTTTTGTGATTTGTGTGACGATATTCGGGGAAAAGTGGCTGGATTTGTATTTTCTTGCTTTCTACTTCTTTTAGCGCACCTTGGTTACACAGAGCTAGTTTATCTAGATAATGAGTAGATGAAATATGAATTGTATCGTGTATCATCGTTGAGGTACTCATAACTCACCTCACAATGTCTCTCCATCAGCTCAATTAGACGTCTACCAGGTGCCTTTATTTAAAGGGTTTTCCACGACAGTATGTGATTTAATTGCTCCATCTCATCAATGACCTCCCGTGTGACTCATTTCCTTACACTCTGCCATGTACAGACGCCAGCACATCAAGCTACCCGAATCTGTCATATTTTCCCAATCAACTTTGAACAGCATTAAAGCATAAGGCTTTAGAGATAAAGTTGAAAATCTAATAAAGAAATTTGACAGATTGTAGTAACTTGATATGCTGGCGTCTGTCTGTACAATTAGACGCTCTCATCATTACCATCACCATCAGCCTATAGCAATCCACTGCTGAATATAGGCAACTCCAACTACACGCTACTCAACTCGATTCTCGGCAACTTGCATCCAGCTGCTGCCAGCCACCCTGCTAAGATCTTCGCTCCACCTAACCTGAGGGTGACCGACCTTGCGTTTGAGTATTCGCGTGCTCCACTCAAAAAATGAAATGAAATGATTTTATTCTATAAACAGGATATTGAAATCACTTTTACATGTCATATTATTAAAAAAAATAACTAATCTCGATGAGGTCGGCGTTTTCTATCTGACTACTCTGAGAAGAAAGGCCGAAACAAACTCAGAGGTCACAGTCTCCTTTAAAGTCCAGAGATAATCTTGGTCAGATCATTTGAAGGCCATGTAGATTTTAGTCTGAAGTGGTCTTTTGATAAAAGTCATCATCTGCCTAATCTTTTCCCAAGTATGTCAGGGTCGGCTTCCAGTCTAACCGGAAGAAGCTGAATACCAGTATTTCACATGGAGCGACTGCCTATCTGACCTCCACAACCCAGTTACTGGGTAATACGATAACCCCTTGGTGTTGGTAAAACTAGTTGTCAGAATTTCAGGCTTCTGACGACCCGTAACGACTGTCAAAGATCCACGAATGACAGCCGGGACCAACGGCTTTACGTACTTTCCGTGACACGGAGAAGCCTTGTTAAGTACAGATGGTCACCCATCCACGGACTAACCATGACAAGCGTAGCTTAACCTGATAGATCGACCCGTGAGGCTGTTATTACTTAATCAAAAGCTCCTTTATGAGGAAAACACCACCAGTAATCGTGTAGCTCGACTCAGAACTTGAAGACCACTTCTACCTGAACGGTCATTGGTTCTAGGGCTAACAAGGCCCGGTCCATTTTTAACTTGACGCACTATCGAGTCATTAATATAAACTTTTCCCAAGAAGCATACTATTCTATGTATATAGCGCACCATACTACACCTATATAGATATTTAAAAGCCAACACAACAGGCACGAACAACCACTTTATCTCACAAATACATCGACACTAATGCGGGAAAATAAATCCACCCCGATTCCCGAAGGGGTTGATAACACTTAAGCCGTCAATAGCCAACGATTTGCCACTACCCCCAAATTGGGCGGAAGACGTGCTCGTATACAGACCCGTCCGAGGATAAAAAATATCTTCGAATCAGTCGGAGATTGTTTTTGAGATGACCTTCTTGGAGTACGCGTGGTAATTTTGTAAAAATGTTGGGTAATCAATTATTTGGTACGGTGGAGAAAAATATTTGGCATTGGCTTGTTTTTTTTTTTATTTTATGTACGACTATTATCTGACTATCTGGTGTATTGTGTGTCTTTTAGTCTGTGCTAAATAAATCAATTTTCTTTCTTTTCTTTCTTTCCGTACCCAAAGGGTAAAAACGGGACCCTATTACTAAGACTCTACCGTCCGTCTGTCTGTCGGTCTGTCACCAGGCTGTATCTCATGAACCGTGATAGTTAGCAAGTTAAAATTTTCACACATGATGTATTTCTGTTGCCGCTGTAACAAAAAAATACTAAAAACAGAATAAATTAAATATTTAAGGAGGGCTCCCATACAACAAACGTGTTTTTTCGGCGTTTTTGCCTTGTGGTACGGAACCCTTTGTGTACGAGTCCGACTCACTCTTGGCCAGTTTTTTATTATACAAACTTATGGTCGTAGATGGCTTATTATTCGATTCGCACAAATTTAAGGAAAAAAGTATGTACACGTTTTATAATATTGAACCCTTGTCACTTCCGTGCGCTAGTGTCCTTTTTCTATACTTTAATGCATAAAATTCAAAATGTGCCAATTGCGAGTCGCCTGTAGAAAAAATCATATTATTTTAAAGTCAAGATTCGCCCGTTTCGGGCGAGTAAATCCGTGCGAATCGACCAATAAGACTCGTAGATAATTTAATTTTATTGTCTCGGTGTTTGTTTATTTTATTTTATTATATTCGGGAACTTTCAGTTAACTTAAACAGTGTTCTTAAACGATATGAAATATAAGGTAATTTCCAAGTTTCAACTTAAAAAACACATTTATAAGAAAAAACGAGAAAAAAAAAGAACGGCGCAAAATACCTATAACATAAATTGGGAAATAAATAATACACGATCGATTAATACAAACTAAAAATCATTTAGACGCAAAGAATTTATTTTCCGTAAAGAAGTTTTTCACCAACAAATGACTGACAAATGAATGACTTATGTGGTTCTAGCAGCTCATTCTGTATTTTTGTTTCTGTTTCTGCTGCATGTATTATATAGTTATTAAATTGTAAATCCGTAATTGGCTGTAAGTCTAGCTTATATATATTTGAGATAAAATTTCAAAGAGCTGTGGATTTTGTGATTAATAAATAAATAAATAAATGTTAATAGTTGCAGTGTTACGGGTCCTTCAGCCGAAAGATGTCCACGGTTGGACTTAGGCCTCCCCCAAGCACCGCCACTTCGACCGATTCTGTGTTTCTCGCATCCAGCGGATTCCTGTTGAAACATTGGCTGTAAAACATTACATTGATTAATTATTAAGTCTATTATCAAACCCTTTTAAAAAACCCAAACTCCTAAATCCATTTAAATCAATAGAGAGATCCCTTCTCAGAACAAAAATTGCCCCAACCGAACCGCATCAATTCGCCCAGCCACATCTCCACCGGCTTATAAGTTTTCCACCGCCTAATGTTGTTAGTCTGACCACGGCTCTCCCACGGGCAAGATTTAGCTATAAATTGCCTAAGTTAAGTGATTTCCCCTTTTCAATCTTTCAATGCCTCGGTGGATATTTTTTATGTTGGTAGCTTCATAATTTAGTGGGTTGAGATGTTAGGATCGATTCATTTTCAAGCTGTGTTGTTTATTTTGTTAAGGGCTTTTTTTTTGTAGTCTACATACATACATAACCTCACGCCATTTTCCCATGGGGATAGGCAAAAACTACAGTAGTTTGTGGTTTTTCGTGAAAAATCCACCAAATATTTCAACCATAAAATGCAAATATTACATTTTATGGTTGAAATATTTGGTGGATTTTTTCATGTGTGTATGGAAAGTGGTCAAAGCTGCATAAAGACTTCTTCAACATCAAGGAGTATTTGCATAACACCTGTAGTAACCTGAAGGCCAATTATTATAACTAAAAGCGATCAAAATGTAGTCTCAATCTCATCTCAGCGACACTCAATGCTAAAAAGTCTAAAATGTAGGGAAATTGGAGATAATTTTGACAGATTGAAAAGATAATTTCATTACAAGTGCTCTAAAAAACGGTGAAGGAAAACATCGTGAGGAAATCGGCATGTTCTAGAATACATGCAATTCGAAGACTACCAACCCGCACTGACCCCGCCTGGTGGATTATGGCTCACTCCCTCTCACAGAGAGAAGTCTGTGTCCCAGAAGTGGGAAGATTATATGCTAATTTGGTAACCATTTACCATCAAGTTAGCCGTCGGCTTGGCGACCAATGCAAAAAAAAATCTACATTTTAACCCTTACATAACTAGATTGTAAAGGTCATAATGTCACATTTCCAGTAAGAAAATATGTCATTTCTGATGGTATGCGGACGTGTGACCTTAGGTTCTATGGTAATGGAGGAAGGAACCTAGCATTATCAGTGAACGCTTGACAACCGGATCGCAGAATGATGTTTCCTGTGCCAGTGCGGTATGCACTCTATTTTAATATAGTTCTACAATTGTTAGGTCCTTGTCTCTTGCATCCGCACCTATTTTATTATTTTTTTGGCAGACAGTGAATCGTGTCTTAAATTGGGATATCAAAATTCTTTTTTCGTATATAATCAAAATTAGGTACCCTTCTAACCAATTTGCAGGGTATGCAGGGGTCAAGGTCACAGTTTACAATTGCTACGCAGAAGGTCCGAAATTGCATGGCACTTAACTTTTCACTTAATACAACCCTGAAACATGATATTTATAACGTTACGAGTGATGCAAATTACTAGGTGGATCTACGATCTTTGCAGGGTGGCTGGTAGCAACTGGCTGAGAGTTACCGGGAATCGAACTGAATGGCGGGCAATTGGAGCGACCTATGTCCAGCACTTGACTACTGTAGGCTGATGATAATGCAATTTAGGCCTAGCTTTAAACATTCTCCTTTGAGTGGATACTAACTATTTTGGCCGGCTGGAGTGAACAAGATGAGGATCAGAGCTCCCACCTCATTCTTGCCTTTATTAGCCGGTTTGAGTGGAGGTTGGCAAAAGTAAACGTGCTCGGAGGAAGCAAGTATTCCAGTAAGATGCTGGTAGAGATCTTTACCGTACTTTCGGAATTGTCCTTATAGTCATGGAATATCTCTCCACTACGTGCTAGCGACCGTTTTCAGGGGCCCATTATTGAGTGTGCAAGTCACCCCCTGCCATTTTATCTGTGTAATTTATATAAAACATTGGTCAGGCAGGGGCTATAGAGATATAGACTTTCCATAGTTCTAAATAACCAGTTCACATTATAGACTTTCCATATATAGACTTTCCATAGTTCTAAATAACCAGTTATATAGACTTTCCATAGTTCTAAATATCCAGTTCACATTAGCCACCCAAACCCATAATCTAATATCTTTGTTTCCATATCCTGCAACAGTCCTACACCAACAGGGGGTTTGTCCCTGGGTGCACTTGCATAGTGCGAGCAGAGATAATCGTCGGTCGGTGCCTCATTTCATTAAAAACGTCTAACGAGCCTCTGCGAGTTGGCTTCGGTCCCTCGTACGCCTTCCAAAGGTCCGGGGCCCCAGGGTCCCGAGAAATATAAAAAGAAAGAAATAATAATAAATTAATATGCAATTAACATTTTCGTAATAGAATATTTTTTTATTTTATTGAGGACGCAGTAGTTTAGGCCTCGCCTCTCAAGCACGAGGTTGTGGATTTCAAATCCGGGCAAGTAGGTACCAATGTGACTTTTCAATTCATATAATAATAATTATGTACTTTATAAGTTTATCTTGTATATCACTGTCATCGGTGAAGAAAAACACCGTGAGGAAACCTGGACTTCTAATTGATTTATGTCTAAAATCGCCAGTCCGTCTTGAGCAAGTATGGTGATCGATGCTTATACCTTCCGTGTATGAGAAGAGCCTTGTGCCCTGCAGGGGAAGAATAATTAGCTGATATTATTATGTTTAAAAGAGGAGGATAGAGGAGGCTTAATAATAACAGCCTGTGCAGCTGTTGATCGATCAGGTTAAGCTACGCTTCCTGCGGTTGGTCTGTGAACGGGTGACCATCTTTACATACCGCGACCCCTCCGTGCCTCGGAAAGCACGTTAAGCCGTTGGTCCCGGCTGTCATTCGTAGATCTTTGACAGTCGTTACGGGCAGTCAGAAGCGTGGAAGTCTGACAACCAGTCTTACCAAGGGGTATCGTATTACCCAGTAACTGAGTTGTGGAGGTCAGATAGGCAGTCGCTCCATGTAAAATACTGGTATTCAGCTGTATCCGATTAGACTGGAAGCCGACCCCAACATAGTTGGGAAAAGGCTAGGCAGATGATGATACTATGTTAAAAAAAAACAACTTCTCAGTATCCATACTCATCACACTTATACAAACAATTCCTTTCAAAGACACCCGATAACGTTACTTTTGTTTCGTTACCTATTATTCCATTTCCTAGTTACTGACCCAGATAATAAGTTGGGTAACCCAATAGCGTCTAGATCTTTTGTCCACTATTTAACTATTATTCAAATAACTTGAATACGGTTGGCGATGTATGACCGATGCGGACTGTGACTTGTTCTTGTTTTATTGAATGGACGCTTAGATTGCTGTACCTACCTGTTTCGAGTAAAGGATGATGTTTTTTTCATGTATGAAAAAAAAAGAATTCATATTTTTCTTGCTGAACACAGTTTACCTACTGTTCTACCAATTAACCTTTTGACCGCCACGTTCAAAAAATCAAAAACGTGCCCTCGGCGCAAAGTCTGTCATGTAGTCGAACCGTGGCGTGCTGAGCACATTTTGGTTTGTCATCTATACATGACTGTGGTGGTCAAAAGGTTAAGGTATGCAATATATGTATATATTTATTTTTGTGTTATTTATTTAAATTGGATCTTCAAACAAGGTCATAATTATGGAACAGACTTTAAATTTTTTTTTCGAGAAATCGGCAAGCGGTTGGTTGGCTCTTCACGTGACCAGACAGGCCTATTTTTTTGCCAAAAAATCAGCATCGTCTTACAACGTGGCACTGCTGCCAGCCGTCTAGGCACTTTTCCTGTTGACAGCGATGCGGACGAATTGTTTGATGCACTATGATTCTTCCCCCTTTTCTTCTGTTTATTTACAAATAAACTATCTACTGCTCCTGTTGTTGCTTCTGCTCTATGTAGATACTTTCCTATCGCAAGTATGCTGAAAGAGATTTCTTATGACATTAAGTATTACATTTGTATCTATTTTTCTGTTCTGTTTTTTTTTTGTCTGTTCATATAATATATGTATGTACATGAATGCTAAAAAACACTCAATAGACGGCAATAAACTTTCCATTACGTCCAAAATCAACGCGTCATCATCTGTGGGTGTTACCCTTGACAAGGGGCGTCACTTCACAAAAAAAAAAAACAAAAAAAAATACATTTTTCTAAGGAAAGGGGTTGATTTCTTCTCCTACGCAAGTCTATTGTGAACGCCTCGCTAACATTAAGTTGGCTTCTTATTGTCCACGTCTACGTTGTTCTTATGATTGTTTTGAGTTAATTATTGTTTTAGCACAGCAACGCCCACTTGCGTTTCTATTCAAGGTTGGTTTTTTTATTATAAATGGTGGAAATTAACAATGAGTTGTATGTATAAACCGCCACACAACTAAACAACACGCTGTACATAAACGGGTCACGTCTCCGATTGTGTATGTGTCACGCGACACGCGAGCATTGTGTGCGGCCGCCATCGTGACGGCCTGTTGACGGCCCGTCATTGTGACGGCCGCGCTCGGCCGCCCGTGGCCGCATCGGAGGTGGTTGGATGGTGGGCTTCCGTCTAATGCGGTTAGGTGGTTAGGTATTGAGTTCGATTGAGTAGTTTTTTATTAATTGTTGTTGATGGCACGTGTATTGTAGTAGTACCTAGTGACATCTTTTTTGTCACTTTCCTTTTTTTCCTCAGTAATTTTATTTTTCGGTAAAACAGGATCAAAAAAGTTGAATTTCAGCGCTACAGATGGTGGTAAAGGATGGGGAAGACCATCTGACACCAAAACACTGGATCAAAACCACTTTTGTTTTTTTTAAGTACCTAGGTACCTAAATGAAATGAACTAGCTTAAATTTTGGTGTAGGTGCAATAAATAAACCATATTCATGTTAAAACAGCATGTTTTATTGGTAAAATGTACAGAAGGCTAATACCCGTAATTAAAAACTTTAAAAACACAATCATTGTCAAAAACATGTCAAAAATGTGTGAGAAAAAGAAGAGAAAAAATGAATGTGTGAAGTCTAAAACTGAAATATTAAATCTACCTTCACATAGAATGCAAAAAAATAACATAAGTATACTTAAATAAATACATAATGCTAAAATATATAAATATATATACATGGTTATTGGTAAAACATTAAGCCTTGTGTTCACCAATATTTAAATCAACTGACTAAACATTGAATCAGTTCTATGTTTAAAATTTCCTTAGGAAACGTGACGTAAACCAACTGTTTAAATACCTAACCGGTGGTTTAAATGTTGGTGAACTTAGGCCTAACAACTGTACTCGTCATTATGAACAACTTTTACAATAGGACCAAACCTGAAATCGCGAAAAAAAGCAGCTGTTCCCTACATTTTGACGAGTTATACGAACATAAATGTAAGGAACAGCTGATTTTTTCTTTCGCGATTTCAGGTTTGGTGTCATAGTAAAAGTTGTTCATAATGATGAGTACCTCTTAAGAGGTTGTTAATGTTTTATCAATAACCCTGTATATTGTATTACATAATGTTTTACCAATACTTACAGTATAGAGGAAAGGTAATGCTCTTTTAATCGACATTTAAATAGAGAAATAGTTTTTAAAACACGAATGTTAGGCGGAAGTGAGTTCCACAATCTTACAGCATGGACAGAGAAGAAATTAGAATAGTAGCTTGCTTTATGAGGATCAGATTTAAGGAGGGATCTTAGCTGGTGTGATCTACACGGTGCGTCGCTAGGGTGAGCATAAGAAAAACACTCACGCAAGTAGGCAGGATAAGACGGGTTATGTATCTCCCATTTCGGTTTTTGTTTTGCATTTTCAGAAAAATCATCAATCATTATCATAACGCAGCTAACCTTTTTTCAAGAGCTACATCAATAATAAAAAATTAGGATATAGAATACTAACTCCAATGACAATGAACAAAGGGCGGCAATTACCATGCATCTTAACAAAACAAGCAGTACGCTTGGCATCATGCTAATAGATCGAGTTGCAAATTTCGAGATACGAAGACGTACGAAAGGAAAGCGTATTATGGAACTCAAATGAAGCTGGACTGGATACCTGGTAAGGTGCAGTGGTGACAGGTGGAATAAGGCTATGACAGAGTGGCGTTCAAGGACTGCAAGACGAGATGTCAGTCGTCTGACATCGAGATGGGCAGATGACATTGTTGCCATCAAAACCTGGATGAGACTGTCACAGGTGCCTGGTAAAGTCGGGGTGTGGCTGGTGGTTATCAAAACACAGATTACTTTTAACACTTAAATGAACAAATACAAAGATACACGATAACAATTCAAGACATTCTCTTTTTTAAAAGATCGACGCAAAACAATATCATCCCTAATAAAAAAAACATGGCTGCCAAGGGATTAAAAAAAGAAAAATTAACATTTAAGACAAACAGCAGTTCGACTTGCGATCTCTCAAGCGTCTATCAATAATTAATCAGCCATCTCGTCCCGAAATTAGCCACCATTTGAGGGTTTAACAGAGTCTTGTGCAAAGAAGAAAAACCGTATTTTTTGTGCAAGAGAACCCTGAGGGAAATTTTATATAGGAACTCGGTATCGACTAGGGACACTGTGATATAGGTGGACTAGATGTGACATGAGAGTAGTCAAAAAAAAAAGATCGTTATAGTCCAGTCCAGTATTCTAAGAAAGTTCATTGTTTTATCCTCATTTTTCGGGTTCAATTTAGTATTATTAAATCAGGCATTCTGCTCATTACATAATATTCCTACATACTTATGTTAAAAAAATACCTAAATATCATTATGATGTAATTTTTAGCATATCTAACTTCCATAACTCGCAACCTGAAACCGAACAGGTTCAAATCTAACGTCTTAAATAATAATTGCAATTGAAGAGATAAATTGTTTTGCGTAATAAATAAATGTAAGGAGTATATTGTTTTTTTAGGATTATATAAGAAAACATTTTAACCAGTGCGCAAACTGTCACTATGAATTTAGCACATGATTCTAGACGTAAAAAAAATGAGCTGGTTCATAGAAAAGTACAGACGCCAGCACATCAAGCTACTACAATCTGTCAAATTTATTTAATAGATTTTCAACTTTATCGTTAAAGCATAAGGTTCAAAGTTGACTGGTAAAATTTGACAGTGTCGGGTAGCTTGATGTGCTAGGCTGGCATCTGTACAATGCCTACGCGGTCAAAATGTATGGCAGCAAAAATATTTCTTTTTAAATAACCGACTATTTTCTACTTGGGAAGGTTCAGAACCATGTACATAAAATACACAAACAATGGTTAGAGTTTGCGCACTGGTTAAGAATTTATAAGCAAAACTCATACAAAAAGTCTTCCACGCAGAGTAGAACACTGGAAAATCGTCTATCTCAGAACTATCGTATCCAGTAACTCTATCCCTACAAACGACCCTCCGCGATGAATTAATGAAAAATGAAATCGACTTGGCAAATTTAATTTTTTCCCAGTCCTGGACGTTTGAGGGCAATCTGACTGATGATCAACCCAGTGCTCCGTAACGATGCGATTTCAATGCTCTCTAATATTGATTGCTTGTTTGATGTCAGCTATAATTTTATTAGCTATGCTAATCCAACTTGAAAATGATTTGCGATGTTATTTGGTTCGTTGCGAGATGATTTTTTTTGGAATTGAAGATCTCTGTGTGGTATGTAGTATGGTTTGGAGTTTGTATGTAACTAGCTGCGCCCCGCGGTTTCACTGGCATAAGTGTCGATTCCGTGGCAATATCTGGATAAAAAGTAGCCTATATGTTAATCCAGGGTGTCAGCTACCTCCACACAAAATTTTATCAAAATTGCTCCAGCCGTTTGAGCGTGAAGAAGTAACAAACATATAAACACACACACTAACACTCACAAACTTTCGCCTTTATAATATTAGAGTGATTATCATCGAGGTAACTTCAGAAGTTAACAGAATAATTATGACACCAAAACAACACAGTTTTGGTTTGTACCTACCCTAAACAATAAAATAATTTGTTTAGGTTGCTAAATGAATGGTACAAACTTGTCCCTACACCAGAAATTGCATGGAAGAAATTATACAATCAGTAATGTCTGTGGTAACATAGGTTACCTACCGATTACCAAAACCAGCCGACGGCTTGAAGGCGCCTACAAACAGGCGCGACACGCGATATAATCGCGCGCAACACAAAGGCACCGCTCGTTACGCGACTTGCGGTGCCTTTGTGTCGCGCGCGATTTTATCGCGTGTCGTGCCTGTTTGAAAGAGCCTTGAATAAATAGTTATCATGTACTATCTCAAGCAAGTGTCACATCTTGGAATAACGTATTTTTGTTTAGTAGAGTCAGAGTGCTAGAAATAACATGATATTGTAAAGTCGTAAATATATTTTATCCAAGTCAAAGCTTTTCAATTATATTGTGAAGCTCCCATCTGGACTTCCATAGTACCATCCACTGCTGAGTACAGGTCCTCCCTTTTATACCATGCTTCCCTGGTCTGTGCGAGTCTCCACCAGGCCTTACTCGCGATCTTCTGAATGTCCTCCACCCATCTGGATGTAAAGACTCTACTCCACCCGCCATCATCACGACTATCAAAAACATAGTCGGAATTCGAAATTAAAGTGTCTGCTCTTCATCATCACCATCATTCTCCAGCCCTTATACTAATTTATTAGTGGCCGGCGCATCATGACTTTTTCTTCCATACTTCTCTATTAGTCGAGGGGGCCCGTGGGAGGTGGGGGAGGGGGGAGGGGCCCGGAACTAAATAATAACAGCCGCACAGGTCGATCGATCAGTTTAAGCTACGCTTGCCGCGGTTGGTCTGTAGATTGGTGACCATCTTTACATACCGTCACCCCTCCGTGCCTCGGAAAGCACGTTAAGCCGTTGGTCCCGGCTGTCATTCATGAATCTTTGACAGTCATTACGGATAGTCAGAAGCCCAAAAGTCTGATAACCAGTCTTACCAAGGGGTATCGTATTACCCAGTTACTGGGTTGTGAAGGTTAGATAGGCAATCGCTCCATATAAAATACTGGTATTCAGCTGCATCCGGATAGACTGGGAGTCGACCCCAACATCGTTGGGAAAAGGTTAGACAGATGATGACTTCTCAATGAGACGTCATCTTTGTAGTCACCACCTTTTGACTACAAAGGTGACGGAAGGTCAGATGACGTCAGATGGCGTCATATTAAAAAGAATCTGAAACATAATAAACTCATGCTTTCGGTCCCAAATCAGTCTGAGAAACCCTAAAAAAAAACTACAAAGCATCCACACACCCTCAGGCGAAAAACGTTGCCAATCTGTTGATTAGCTACTTTTTATATTTTTGGGGGCGACATTAAACACAGATTAATCGCCCCCCAATCCCAAGAGGGGGGCAGGGGGTGAATATTATACTCCGAATTAATGACAGCTTAAAAATTTTTAGTTAGCTCCAGGGCAGCGATGTGTAATGCACCATTTTAGGAAGATCTGCGACTTTTTTGTTGCATCGCATGTTTTTATGTATTTGTTTATTTATTTCTGTTTGTATCTAGACAGAAACAGAAATAAATAATAATTAGTAGCAGTAATAGTAGTCGAGGTCGTGGGTTCAAACCCAAGCAGGTATTTATCTTTGTGTAAATTATTTCATCACCATTCCTCTCAAAACCGTGAAGGAAAACATTGTGATTAAACCGGCATGTCCTAGAACCTATCAGTAGTGGGAAGATTATAGGCTGACTATCTATATGCCCTAATAATCCTTCGATTCCTTACTTGGTGTTTCTTGCAAATACAGTTCTATTAAAAGCTCTAAAGGATCTAAAAAAGTGCATATTGTGTAAGTCCGTTTGTTAGTGGAAAAATCAGTAAATATCAGTTTCTATCAACTGTTGCGGAAAAGAGCCTGAAAATTTGGAAATGTCAAGAAAATACGTATAAAACAATAAAAGCATTCAATTATTTCGCAAATGATAGAATGCCATCAAATTCCCATTACGAAATGTCATCTTACATTGGTCGAAATCAAAATCGAATATTAGCCGAAATGAATTCGTATCGAGACAAAAACTTTCGAATTTCGTACCACCCCGGTCCCCAGCGCCTTGCATTTTAGGAATTTTTATTTATGCCAGTATTTTTTAAACGTTAATTCGAGAGATGGATTTTTAAAGGGTGGGACAAGTATTCAATATTTGAAAGGTTGAATTTGGAATATTTTTTTAAAAAGAGAGCGTTGTGATTGCCATTTCGAAAATATGTTTTGAGCGTTGCAGGTTAAAATGTTTTTGTGACGATGATTTTTATGATGGGTAAGTATTTTCTCCTACTAAAAAGCCTATAAATATTTATATTTATATTATATTTATATTTATGCTTTTTAGTAGTAGTTTACTATTGGTGATGCCAGTTATTTGGAGATAACTAAACAGTTCTTTAAGTACCTAATTATAATTACTAAATATAATGTTATGAGGTATGTCTATGTATAAGCAATTAGAATCTATAGGTACATGTTATAAAATAGTAACGATCAGTTTTTGTCCGTTTGTCTGTTTGTTTTTGGATGTATGCTCCGGATTAGCGCAAGAACTGAACGAAGGGACCCGTGGCTAAATAATAACAGCCGCACAGGTCGACCGATCAGGTTAAGCTACGCTTGCCGCGGTTGGTCTGTGGATGGGTAACCATCTTAACATACCGAGACCTCTCCGTGCCACGGAAAGCACGTTAAGCCGTTGGTCCCGGCTGTCATTCGTGGATCCTTGACAGTCGTTACGAGTAGACAGAAGCCCGAAAGTCTGATAACTAGTCTTACCAAGGGGTATCGTATTACCCAGTAACTGCGTTGTGGAGGTCAGATAGGCAGTCGCTCCATGTAAAATACTGGTATTCAGCTGCATCCGGTTAGACTGTAAGCCAACCCCAACATAGTTGGGAAAAGTCTAGGCAGATGATGATTAGCGCAAAAACGGCTGAACTGTTTTGGGTGAAATTTGGCACAGAAAATTAATAACCTGGATTAATACTTTTGATCCTGGTAAAATATCACACGGGAACGACTCCCGTGTGATAATTTTCGACACCCACGCGGACGAAGTCACGGCCGCGGGTAGTCTCCAGTCTCGCGGCTAGTACGCCGCCGCACGTAGTAGCGTATATACCTATTTCTACACAAAAACACAAAACTATAAATAAAAAAAAACCTGATCCATTAAATTAATTCTAATTTTCAACCATTAATTTTTATCAGCAATTCTCGCAAGACAGCTTTCAATCTCCGAAGAAATTAAGCCGAAGGTTTCCATCCAGAGAAGCATTATCATTAATCCTAAAACGAACGGACGAACGGAATAAATCGAGCATGAAAAAGAACATAAAAATTAACAAAAAAACAATAGAATTAGCATAGAAAACATCTGTGACGAAATTACTACCGAGGTAGATACTATTGGTAACTGTGAGAAGGAAGTGAGAAAAACTTGATATGGAAAATTACTTTTAGTGAATTTTACAAGACAATATTTTTATTTTGTAAGTCATAATCTTAGGTCATTTATTTGTTGATTCGTTCTAGTTTTTTGCGTTTACTGTTTTGTGGATATCGATAAATGAAATAGATTTGTTTATTCCAAAATATTCCTTAAGAAACCTAATAAAATGTTATATTTACAAAAAAAAAAAACTTATTATAAGCTCCACGCATGACATTATCTTCACTGAACAACATTGGTTATTCATACTATCTATAATAAGGTACCTAGCCTTTTTAGCATGGACTCAAGAATTCTTTTTTATACTCTTTTTGCTTTTTTTTTTTGTTTAACTTTAATCAAAAGTGATAAACTATATTATTTACAATACGTACCAAATCAAATAACTAACCGCAAACATAATTATAAATCAAACTGATAATTTTACCTGGATTCGAAAAAGTCCATCCTTGCCCCGAATACTATAATATTTGTCTACATCGTAAAAATAAAAGGCTCGTTACTATTTTATACTATCGAGAGAAAATAGTACCCCTCTTGTCCTCACCGCATTGATTCCTCAGATCTCACTCCCTCGGGACGAAGTTTATCTCGTGAGCAACGGACATTAAGTAAAATGGCGTATCCTCCCTTCTGTCGCTCTTGTTACTGAGGTGATATTTTTGCCCAGGATGATTATGGGGCAAGGTGGTTCGGGCATGGACTATGCCCAGAAGTAAACAGTGCGCGTTGGAAAAATCGGGAAACTTGTTAAAATATAGATCTAGTTTGATGCGAATTTATTGACAACGACCAAAACGGGATATTGGTTGATAAAATTTCTATAAACAGTACCTATTTTTTACTAGCTTCTGCCCGTGAATTCATTCGCGTGAAATTTCATATTCCCCCGACTCACCTCGTGGCATCACATCGCTTGCCCGCGCTATTACTTAGTTTTTCCTTTGCGTTCTTTCTGTTTTTTTTGCCCGGTTTCTAAGCGTCCTAGAATGATTTTAGTTTCCTATAACTTTCCTCAAGAATTGGGCTATCAGATGCAAAAATATTTTTTCAAATCTGACTGGTAGTTCCAGAGATTAGCTAGCGCATTCAAACAAAAAAACAAACAAACTCTTCAGTTTTACTATTAATGTAGACTAGCAGCGTCCCGCGGCTTTACCCGCATGAGTGTCGATCCCGTGGGAATATCGGGATGTAAAGTACCCTATATGTGAATGAGTAACAAACATCTCTATCCAGTCATCCATCCATCCATACAAATTTTTCGCGTTTATAATATTACTAAGATATTAGTAGGATTAGCTTTTTCCAACAAACATTGGCTTGCAGACACTGTCAATAGGTACGCTGTCTCATTTTGAACGGATACAGCTTTTTTAACACGTATACAAGTGATCTTTTCCACTAAAGTATAAGGTAGTATATGTGTATTGCATAGTTTTTGCTTTAATTTATATTTTTTAAATTTGTATTACATTGATTTTTACAATCTGTGACTACAGTAACTCCAACACTTGTTAAAATTTTAGGAAAATCATCTACTTTTAAAATATTTGTTTTGTAAATATGTGAGCACCATGTATCTATCACATAATTGATTTACCTATCATTTCTTAATTTTTAATCCTTTTTACCTTTTGTGGTAGACTAATTTTATTCTAGGTGCATCGTCTTCACATATAATTATATAATGAATGTATACAAAACCTTGTAAAACATTTTAAAAGAGTAACGGTGGAGTTTCTTGCCCATTCTTCTCCATACGAACACTACCTTTTGGAAGGGGCGAATAGAATTAAATTTATTGTAAGTTTTGAGTTTTAAAGGTGCCTATTTGAAAAAAATGATTTGCATTTTGCTTATCAATAACTGGAGGAAAAATAATCTGTAACCCTGTTTTTGGAAAAATAAAAATATTAAATTAAACTGAACAGTCTGATGGTATCGAACCACGGTCTCCCCAATCGACAACCGACTTGCCATCACTTTAAGACACTTAAAAGTGATACCTCAGTTTCAGAGGGTGACTTTTAATTAGGGGTGACTGATATAAGATTTAACGACGGAATTAATGGATTTTTCCCGACTTGGCAGAAGCTAATTGTGCGTTTTACTGCTGCTCATTAGATTTCATTCGTTTTGCCATTTATTAGATTGATTATTTTATGGGTAAGTGACTCGGGCTAGTAAAAATCTATAAGTGTTTTTTTCAATAGGCGAGAAATACAGTCTTAATAGTTATTTAAATATTGTTTCTAATACATTTGTATACATCATTAATCTCGTAGTTTATAAAGACTTACATAAACGTACAATTAACTGGCTGTTTGTGTATGTGAATTTAAATGTTTGTAAACGCACCCACGATACAGGAGTAATTCCTAGTGTGGGGCAACGTTTTAAAAAAAAAAAATTAACTTCTTAGAAAATCATGGTCATAATGTGCATAATATTAGACTCATTGTAAACACACGTTTTTGTTGCTGTGAAAAACGGGGGTTTATTCACCGTGTGACGCACGGTCGTGAGTGTTGCATGGATCACAATGGAAGCTTGTTGACTGATACGTTGTTTTTTTACGGCGCGGTTTATACGCCGTACCGTAAAGAAACCGAGCCGTGTGCAAAGGGAATTATTGAAAGACACACTCCTATGGAGCAGGACCTGCATTTTCCAAGCATTCTTATCCAGGATGTAATAACACACATGAAAATCAAGAGAGCTGACATTGTGTTTATAGATCACAAAAAATCTCTGCCCACACGTAACATTTCTTCTCATTACAAACATCGGCAAAGCACAAATAATCGAAGCCGGCCAGCTTCCCTTATTACCACCCTCGCAAGGGAAGGAAGCGTCTATTAATTTATGTCTGCACAGACAGTAATGACACCACAGTCGATTATGGCGGTATATTGGAAAATATTGGCATTACGCCCCAAGGGATATAACCGATGACGCATAGGATCGGAGGTTTGCTTTGTTTTGGATTAGTTTGGCCACGATTCCATGTGAAGGTAATGTTATTGGGTAAAGTAATAACTTTCTCTTTTAAAATGATTAAAAGAAATTAATAGAAAACAAGGGTTGTTTTAAACGATGTCTTAAGGTAAGTAAGAATAAGGATCTTTTTGACCAAAGGTTATACAAGGTGGAAGGGACATTAATGCGCAACCAGAGGGGCAGTTCTCTTTTGAAGACCGTTCACAGTCTGATCTCAGGCTCAATCTGTCAAAAATACCTCTAATTTTCCTACATTTTGACAAGTTTTTGACATTTGTTTGTCGCCGAGATGAGATTGCTACTAGATTTTGAACGTTTTAAATTAAGAGAATTGGCCTGTTACCATGGATTCTAAACCTCAATCTAACTAGATTTTACTAGATTTAACTAGATTTTGAATGTTTTAAATTAAGAGAATTGGCCTGTTACCATGGATTCTAAACTTCAATCTAACGTAAGTTAAAAAAAAATTGCTGTTTCATAGAAAAGTGCAATATACCTACTTACCTATCACGGTCAAAATGTATGGAACAACTATATTTTTTTCTAAACGGGTATTTATAAAAAAAAACCGTCTCCTGTATTTCTTTTTAACCAAAGTTTCATTATCTCCCTAGCATTTTCCCAACTATGTTGGGGTCGGCTTCCAGTCTAACCGGATGCAGCTGAATACCAGTATTTTACATGGAGCGACTGCCTATCTGACCTTCACAACCCAGTTACTGGGTAATACGATACCCCTTGGTAAGACTGGTTGTCATACTTTCGGGCTACTGACGACCCGTAACGACTGTCAAAGATCCACGAATGACAGCCGGGACCAATGGCTTCGTGCTTTCCGAGGCACGGAGGGGTCTTGGTATGTGAAGATGGTCACCCATCCACGGACCAACCGTGGAGAGCGTAGCTTAACCTGATCGATCGATCGGTGCGGACAGCCGCATGGGTCAAAGGGGCTTATGGCTAAGTATTAACAGTATTACTTAACCACAAGCCCCTTTTAAAACGTTTATGTTTCTAAAATAAATGCTTTACATATTTGAAGGCAACAGAAAAGCAACAGAGGTTTTACCATTAGGAATTTATCAGAAGTCCGGTACTTGGATTCAGGTGTCTTTGTAGGCTATACTAATACTATTTTGCAGGAATCAAATTTGTGACCCTCATGTAATCCACACATCCACTGAAAGAAAGAAAGAAAGAAATACGTTTATTTACGTCAAATATGACGCATAAAAATAAAAAACACAAAGAACAGAAAAACAAAAATACAATTTGTGAGAAAGTATGCGTCACATCTACGCAAAACGGCCATCGCTCAGCATAATGCTAATAAATACGAGACAGAGCCCCAGCGCTGGTTTTCAGCGACAGCCGATGATTGACGTGATGACGTCAGCCAGTGCAGCATACGATTAGAAAAAAAAAAATGTTGCCGGAAAAAAATAGAATGCTGTTCTTACTCATGCCATGTGAGTTGTTACTGCCGTATACTGCGTAACGTGAGCCATTACATATACGTTGCTATTCCAGATACAAAACTAAAATGTCTCATGCACCTATGTCTAAACAAAAATTTCGAATTTCCTCAAACCAAACACCCAACAGAAGATTATTGTCTAAGATTAATTATTATAAAAATAATAACGCCACATGTCCCAATAAAACGAACATCGATGTGCGATGGTAAAGAAATACCATTAGCAAGGAGTGTTGTTCGCAGATAGTAAGTAATAACAGACGTACTCACACAATGTTTACTGGAGACCTAGAGTCGCTGGAACTGGCATGTTGAGAGGAGTATTGTTCTTGTTTCGTGTTGGCATGAGTTGTAGAATGGCTCCTGCCGTGGACGGTCAAAAAGGTTGACTGGCCATGGAACACACCGGACTGCATCTCGGCAATGGCTGCCAATCTTAACAAAGATTCTGCGCGGGAGATATTTATTTATTTATTAAAACTTTATGCACAAGTAAAAAACTGTACAAAGGCGGACTTAATGCCTTGGGCATTTTCTATCAGTCTACCTTAGGGTGATGCAGAAACAACATTCAGTAGGTGCAATAGCAAAAAAAAACAAATAGAAAATATTTACTTACAAGTAAAATATATACAACAAAACAAAAGAAAAAGTTAAGACAGATAAACAAGGAAACCTCAACAACTTAATTCTGAGACGAATCTGCCAACTTCTTGTGTAAGTGTTCTCGAGCTTTCACTTTAAATGTGAACCGGTTGGAAACCGTCCTGATATTCTGAGGTAGCGCATTCCAAAGGAAAACCGCCTGGACAAAGAAAGAAGACTTTATAAAACCAGAGCGATGAGAAGGACAACGAAGAAGACAATTATTCTCGGAACGAAGATTCTTGCTGTGTGCTGAGCATAAATATTGACAAAGAGAAGTCAGATAAGAAGGAGAAGTGGGTTTGTGAAGAATAAAAAACAGGGTTTTCAAGGCCCTCAACGCTCTACGCTGCCGGATAGTTAACCACTTTAAAAGCGATCGATGTGCAGATACATGATCATACTTGCGGAGATTGAAAACGAATCAAATGCAGCTATTAAGAAGTCGGTCAAGTTTATTGAGGATATTTCACACACAGATACACGAAGTACACAAGTGTGTGCGTAGACACAGGTGCATTCTCTCTCCCCTCCCTCTCATTGTCCGATGGGACGGCAATCCGACACGACCAAAGAGAGATCAGGCGCTGGACCAACGTCTTAACGTGATTTCCAAGACACGGGGAACAAGGAACAGTGCCGACTTTGTGGAGGTAATATTGTTTAGAAAATAGAATTGATTCTAGGCGCCTCTTCCAAAAGGTAGTTTCGTACGAAGTTAATGTTTCTAAAACTGTTTTAAACATGATATTTATGTAAGTATAAACATGCAAAAATTTGCAATTCAGGTTGAATTTGAGACCAAATGTAAAATACTATAATCACGCAATCCTACAAAAGAGATCAAAGTACTAAACAAACTTACATCACAAAACTTTTCACAAGCCACATCCAGCAAACAGTAATCCTATACGAGTAATAACAACAGCATGCTACATAAACGACTCTTCCCATCCACCGGAATATCACCCCCATTCCCTTCGCACCCCCATGCAATAAGGCCGATAATCGCCTGTAACATACAGCAGTAATTTCTAATAAGATAATAGGCCCTCTCTTTTCGATATGGGTGTAATGATCTGGAATATGAGAATTGATGGGATATTGTGCTGAAGGGTATTTTTTGCCACTTTCAGGGAAAATGTGATTGTGGAAGTTAGTCGCGAGTGTAAGTTTGGTATGTGTAGCCGTTGTGCTGTGATAAGAATTCTTAGAATCCAAGAATGCATGATAAAAATCCCTATTGATAACAAGATAAAGAAAATATGTTTAACTAGCAGCCCCACCCAGTTTTACCCGCCTAAGTGTCAATACCGTGGAAATATCGGGATAAAATCTATCTTATGTCCCTTCCCCGGGATGCAATCTATCTCTCTGCCAAATTTTATCGAAATCCGTTCAGTGGTTTAAGCGTGAAAAGGTAACATACAGACAGACAGAGTTACTTTCGAATGTATAATATTAGTATGGATTGCGGTAAAAATGACGCAAGAAAAGAAAACAAACACACAAAAAATACAAGTTTGGGTAAGACATGCGTCACATTCTCGCAAAACGGCCATTGCTCGGGAATACGCTAAGACCTTATGCGAGACAGATCTCCAGCGCTGGTTTTCAGTGACAACAAAGAATTTAAAAAAAAATGGATGAAAAAGAACCATCGTGACGACGTTATGTTATGTAAAAGGATGAAACAAGAAAGTACCTTCCCGTGGTCGCATGCTACTATAGCTTCGTACAGACGCCAGCACATCAAGCTACCCGAAACTGTCAAATTTTCCCAATCAACTTTGAACCTTATGCTATAATGATAAAGTTGAAAATCTATCAAAGAATTTTGACAGATTGTAGTAGCTTGATGTGCTGGTGTCTGTACGTTAGTACATCGGCATGCGACCACGGGAAGGTACATTCTTGTGTCATCCTTTTCAGTAGTCAGGTATTAGTTTTTATTAAAATATTTTTTTTTAATTATTGTGGGGCTTATTTTAGTAATATTTATATTTTTGAAATATGCTAATTAAGCCCTTTCATTTGATACCAAAAATAGCATGATTAAAAAAAAATTATTTTAGGTCATGACTTTATGTCCGCTAAAGGGCGCCATATTTAATGTATTGTGACGTCTCATAGCCTATAATTATCGGACGATCAACTCGCTTCAAACGATACCTAATTTGTCCAATTATGACAAGTAATTTAGAAGTTATGAGGGAACAGACGAACATACAATACATACCGATCATAATCATAACCCTCCTTTCTGCTTTGCCGTAGTCGGGTAAAAAAAACCTCGAAAACAATGCTAATTTTTAGAAGCATCTTCATGCCTGAACATCCATTAAGGCTCTACCAACAAATCAGCTGAAACCTTTTAATCAAACCTCTCAGCTTCCTCAATCTGCCTAGCACTTTCCCTCGCAACTATGTTGGGTCCGGCTTCCCGTCTAACCGATGCAGCTGAATACCTGTATCACACTAATATTATAAAGGCAAAACTTTGTGAGTGTGTGTGTGTTCATATGTTTGTTACTTCTTCACGCTCAAACGGCTGGACCGATTTTGATAAAATATAAAGTATGAAGGTAGCCGACACCCTGGATTAACATATATGCTACTTTTTATCCCGAAATTCCCACGGGATCGAGACTTATGCGAGTAAAACCGTGGGGCGCAGCTAGTTGTACATAAAGCGACTGCCAATCTGACCTCCAGTAACACGATACCTCTTATTAAGACTGGTTGTCAGACTTTCGGGCTTCTGAGTACCCGTAACAACTTTCCAAGGTCAATCATTGACGTATGTGGCTTTGTTCGTCTACTTACGAAACATACGTAAAATAAATATTTATTAATTCCCATAAAGATGTCACCTTCTTAAAAAAACATACTCTGTCTGACTTTTCTGCGTTTTTCCCTTGCTCAGCCAAATTAAGAATTCAAAACTGCTCTCAAAGTCTATCTACAGATGCAAACAAACACTACTTAACAAATCGTCTCATTAAAATAAATAAATATTAATCTGAAAAATAATAAAGCAGTACACACGCACGGACATATTCAATTAAATGTAGTATTTCCAGAGAGGAATGGCTCGCTTCGAATAGAGAAAATCCCTGTACGACTGCACGGATTGCGCCTCACAGATCCGTTAATGTGTATATAGAAGGATTAGTGTTTGGTTTTAGATACGGCGGAGTGTACAACGGCGGAAAATTACTAGGGAATTCCTGGAGTTGAAATTACTAGTAATTACCAAGTTTTAATAGTAATCGTTCGATGTGTAATGACAATGAAGAAGTGTAAGAATGGTTTGTGCCGTCAATTGATATTTGTCTCCGTAAAAAACTACCTGATTTTTTTACGATCACAAACTTGAAGTGAAGCTTTGTCACTTCCGTGAAGTTATATTTTTGCTTGGTTTCCTGGATATAATAATTATAATATATTCTTTATTTCGAACCAAATGTACACAACAACCTATTTAGTACTAGTAACAATGACTTAAAAACTATAGGTCGTAGTGATATGAAAAATAAAAATGGTTTATTATTGCAAATGGTTTACAAGTGAATACTAACCACTAGTGATTGGAGCCTCCTTAGAAGACTCCCTGATATGATACGACATATTCACATTATAGTATTTCATTATCAACATACTAATTGTAGTATTTGATTAACATGTTTTCCGTAATGTCTAAATTAACAGACAAGTTACCCACTAAACGACCATGTATTCAAAACCATAACTCCTTAGGAAAACCTACAACAATTTCCTACTTTCCCTCACTAAGCATTCCTCGCGATTGTAGACCAAGGCTTACACCGTTCCGTTCTACGTCCACTCATGAATACGCGAACATTTTTCGTCGGAAGCTTATGGCTTTTAGATTATTCGCTCGCAATGTTTCCTAAATATAAATCATTTGTGCTACTACGTTATTAAAGCTGTATTTGTAGGAATTATTTTTGTGTGTGTACTCTGCCTATATTAAACATTCTTTGGAGTGGTTTGATCTGTATTTTGGATGATGGAAAATATATTTGTGTTTACTTTTGTTTCATTTACTTAGGAAACCTGGACTTATAGTTAATTTGCTGTTGCCTATGACTTCGTCTGCGATCCAGGATGAAAGTAGCTTATGTCTTTACCCAGGTCATGATTTATCTGTTTGCTAAATTTCATCCTTTGTTTATTCGCCTTCTCTTTATAAAAAGTGGTCTTTGCCTGGCTGATATCATATCATCTTCCTACTAATCCTACTAATATTATAAACGTGAAAGTTTGTGAGGATAGATTGAATTGATTGGATTGAATCAATCAACTCACCCTATTGCAGTCCACTGGTGGACATAGCCCTCTCCCAGGCGCCTCCGCATTCCGCATCTAGTCAGTCCCAGCCATGCATCCCGTACTACGATCGCCGATACGCGGTCTCCACTCCAGGACCCGTCTGCTCCACCAGCCATCGGTCCTTCGACAAACATGACCAGCCCACTGCCAACTGCCATTGCCACTTAAGTACTGTAAAATTATTTAAAAGCAACACTTCATTATTCTGTCTTTTAATTAATATTATTCTGGCAACCGATACACACTTTCCTACATATTCAAAAGCTGTCACACATCTCACCAAATCCATAAAGAATTGAAAGAGGATCAAACCCCCATAACTTCCATTAGATATCCCACATAACCTTCCACCATTAAATAAGTCAAAAACTAAGTAACGCCATTACTTGAAAGCTATAAGAAAACCGAGGAACAACGTGTAACCAAACATAATCTTATTTATCGCGAGGGTAGGTCCGGCATAAATGGGATTCGATGAGCAAAAGAAGCACTTAACGCTTTGATGTCCACTCTGGTAGTGCCTCCCCTTTATTTGGGAGTTAGAGGGTATGGTGGTGGCGGTAGCGGGTGTGTTAGCGATTTGTTTGAGTGTTTTATTGTAATCAATGAAGTAAGTTTAGTCTTCAATGAGTAAAAAAAAGTAATTAAGTGCGATTTGAGCTCATCGTTACATAGTTTCGTACTACAGAAACTATTACAGTTTACCTTCATTTTATTATTATTTTGTCATACCTAATGAAATATTTATTGTCTTTATTTAATTAAAACTTTTTGACCACACAAATGTATGTAAGGTGATTGTATAGGGATCACATCTTTATAAACACGTTTATTTTATGTACCTAATTTCTTAGCAAATAAACAATTATGTTTATGATAGACAGACGGACGGACGGGGTAACAAACAGACGGCACGTAAGCGGTGGCGTCTTCACCTACGAAAAGTGTTATAGCAGCCATTTTATTCGCGAATCTTTTCACTATAACCGCTCCCTTATGATCACGTGTGGCTAGCCAGAAATTTCTTTCTTTGATTATAAGTCTTGCATTAGTCTCATTTTACCGCTAATATATGATTTAGGGGTAAGCAGAGCTCTGGCTTAGTGGGATATAGTTTATTACGGTAGTGTTGTTTTTGTCATAAGACGGTTTACTTACTTGCAAGTGAAGGGAAGCAGGTGGAAATAATTCTTTGATTAGATAAAATACACGATGTTTATTTGTTTTTAGATATTATTCTTTTGTTTTCTTACATGGTCCTATTTTGATTGTCTAGTGGTCGTAAGTGCTACTGATGAGCATGATGTCTAGGGTTCGATTCCCAGATCGGGCCCCCAGCTGGCGAATTGTGTATGTCGGTACTGTATACCTGAAATCGCGAAAAAAAATCAGCTGTTCCCTACATTTATGTTCGTATAAAGGCTCCTGCAAACAGGCGCGACACGCGACACGAATCGCGCGCGACTTAAAGGCACCGCTCGTTGCGCGACTTGCGGTGCCTTTGTGTCGCGCGCGATTTTCTCGCATGTCGCGCCTGTTTGTTGGAGCCTTAACTCGTCAAAATGTACGGAAAAGCAGATTTTTTTTTGCGATTTTAGGTTTGGTCCCATAATAAAAGTTGTTCATAATGATGAGTACAATGACCTCTTAAGAGGATGTTAATGTTTTACCAATAACATGTATAGTCTGTCGGCAGTGGAACAGGGATAGTTTACACTTTTATCAGTAGCTTTCAGAACAGACGCAACTACTTTTAAACAATGTTGTGAACAAGCTGGGTAGATAGTTAATTCTTTTACATCACTCTCGTAACTATGTCATAAGCTTAAAAATTTAATAATGAAAATATGAATTTTTTTTCCAGCATACCTACTTATATACAAAATAATTTTTCCGACTACATAAGGACCAATTTCAATACACCTATAAAACACTAAATCCATTATTGGAGGTACAAATGCACCCCAATAAACAAAATATTCCACAAATTCAATCGACATCTAATTTTAATATTCATTGTAAACAAACAGACAAACTACACGGACCTCCATCAGTCTTAACGAGAATTCCGATAGGGGGTGGGCAGGCTTCGAGGTGCCTCCGTCAACGAATCGATGTCATTGTTTAATTAAATACAAATCAAATTATCTGCCAAGATGCTTGTCTTCGGGACGTTGGATTTATATAGAGAGGGTGGACAGCCCTGCATACAGTATATGACTGGTTTAAGAAAAAGGTTTTTAGAATATTGAGTCGGTAGTTTGTGTTAGTCATACCTGTGTGAAAACCTCTTTTTAAAGTTCAATATTATCGTACAAAACTGTAAAAAAGAAAAAGTGAGAAAATACCTTTACTTGCGGTAAACATGACAAAGAACACAAAAAAGAACAAGTTGGGGATAATATGCCTAAATCGGCCACCGCTCAGCATAATGCTGCGACTCTATGCGAGACAGAGCCCTAGCGCTGGTTTTTAGCGACAGCCGGCATAAAGTACTATAAAGTTTGTAACAAACACGTTGCACCGATTCTGTGATCCACCAATTATGTGTGGAATTGTATGAAAGATGCTAAAACATTGTGGATATCATGAAATAAAAGAAGAGAAAATGCTATGAATAATTTTATTATGAATTGCCTTCATGAAAAACCCATACTCTTAAGTATTTAAAACAAAATGTGTATAAAATAAGAAGTTGGTATCATCCACTCCACAAAATTCTTGTCACTATCTTCACTTATGGAAGCAATGGAGCGAGCGAACTTCAATCAACCGCGCTTCGCTCCGACACCCACTGAACCGTCCTGCTGCTTCGATTTATACTGCGGAACCCTAAATTACAATAATCAATGCCAGGATAGTTTGTCAATACAGCTGCAAACACAACCTTGTTTATGTATTATTTAACCAACAACAATAATTACAACAGTATCTACCCTAATTACGTCACGTAACACTATCACTATCAATCTCAGTCTGAATCTTTTTGAAGGAAAGGTATTGGTAATCCATTGATTTATATGTTCGAAAAATGTGTCTGCTCAGTAACGTAAACTTACAACGAAAGAAAGAAAGAAAAAATCTTTATTCTGCACAAACAAAACGCACATTGAAAATTAAAAAAAAAAGACATTAACAACATCGTACAGCGTCCTTCGTGTTCAATATAATAATGCGTTCAGGATATTGATGGGATTGCCCCGCTATTGTAGTGCGTCAGGGATGTTTGCGGAAGCTCGAGTCCACTGCTTTTATACAACGATGAGAAAACGATGCGCTTCCCTGGTGCACCGCGTGCGGGCCAGCCCCAACCTTATCCTGCGCTGTGTGGCGAGCAGACTCGATTGTCTGTACGTGAGTCGCTGCTACAAGCTCTCCATCTCGGTGATAGGCGTGTGGCAGTGATTCACGTATAGTCATGATTTTAGACTAGATAATTAGAATAGGAATACTAACATAGCGGTAAGGAATATTGTTACTAACACGAATGAGTCATTTTACTTGATTAAATAAATATTATTATTAAATATACATATACATACAACGTGGTCAAAAGTCTCACGCAATGAATGTTATGGAACTGTCAAATTGGTAACTATTGCTACTGATAGTGGGTTACGCAATTGTTTAAACACGGTAGGCAGGGATTTAGGTAGGTAATACCCTACCTACCCTGTTTAATTTCACCAATATTAACACATAACAACCTACAGAAATTGCAACGACAACTCGAAAACTTCGAGTTCCCAAACTTATAATAAACTTGCATGCAGGTCCCACTGTATTGAAATCGTAAAACGGCTTGCAAGAAATTAATTGAAGCAGGAGTACGTTTTCAAAGAAACCCTGCTTAACACCGAAATCTAAACCTTATTTCTGAAACTTTAAGGTTTTAAATGGCCCTTTAAGGCATGGATTTTTATGTTTCGTTCAGCAAAGAACGTTTGGATTCGTTTTTTCGGCTAAAATTGTATGCTTAAATTATGTTTAAGTTTTCGTCTGGTCTTAGAGCTTTGCTAAGACTGAAAATCGTGTTTTTTTTTTTACTTTAAGTATGTGTTTGTGCTTTATGTCTGCATCATTATTATTATCAATATTTTGAATATAATGGCCGATTCCTGTAACTTACGGATCGTTAATGGTTAAGGCGAAAGCGCCAGGGTAGCCCGCGAAAATAATTTTTTATTAGGTTTTTTGCAATTAGCTTGTCAGTATTAAGTTGTACGTTGATTAATATATGATTTGCGGCCGTAACAAATATGTATTTACATAATTATAATCATTAAAGTCATCAAAACAACTCTCTAAGACCACGTAAGTCCAAAGAATAACTGTTTCATGAAATCATCATTCTTTGGAGTTACGTGGTCATAGAGAGTTGTGTTGATGACTTTAATGATTATAATACTGACCAGCAAATTGCAAAAAACGTAAGAAAATTTGAATTTCGCGGGCTACCTTAGGGCTTCCCCCTTAAAATGAAGTATCGGCTCCATCGGTCAGGCACACCCTTCGGCCTTCCCTAATGTCAGCCTTTGTAAACTCAGCAGCTTATCGCAGCCACTGCTACACATAGGCCTCTCCCAGGCTGCGCCACAGCACCCTGTCCTCCGCCTTCCGCATCCAGTCCATCCCAGCCACCTTCCTTAGGTCGTCCGTCCATCAAGCCTGGGGAGCATCCCACAGACCGTCCGTCACACCGTCAGGCTTCCTAATGCGAGCCTCGAGTGTTTTGTATCAATGCTTCAAGAATTTTGGGATTTCAGATTAAAAAACCGAATTTGAATTTGATATAGTTAATTATGGTCTTATGGTAAACCAGGATTATATAAATTAATTAAATCTCCAACTTCATACCAAAGTCCATGGTAATTTATGTTTTCAGGATAACTTGTCAGATTTTATACATACTTAGGTATTTTATGCCGGATATTCCTGAATTACCGAGCAGACTTATCTACCGTTTTTAACAGTACAACTTGAACTATTTTAGTAATAACTGAGGAAACATAGAGGTATGAGGAATAGAGTGTAAAGTTCACTCATACTCTACAGAAAGGGAGGATCCTCCGACCAGACTGGTGTTGTGCCTGGCGAGCAACTGCCAGATGATTCATGTCGGGCCGTTGTATCTATGCTAGTTGCGCGGTAAACTCTGCTTGCGAGATGCAGGATTTTGCGTGACGCCAGTTTGACGCGTAGTTCTTATGCGGCGTTGCAGATACTGCTACAAACACTCACATAGGTACTGCGTTTTCAAAAGCTGCTGTAAAAACGAGGATATCAGTTCGCAACTGATCTAGGACAGTGAGTTGACTGAAATTAATGCTTAAATTTAATAGGTTTTGTAAGGGTTAGAGGGAAAAGAAATATTATTAGGAATCATTTAACAAAAATAGGATCAAGGACAGAAAAAGACGGTTTTTGGATTCATGGTTTAGTCCTGTCTTACGGCCGATTTCTTTAATTTACGGACCTTTATGGGTTTAAATGAAGAATCTTGTATATTCACCACTAATGAAATAAATAGGTACCTCATAGCTTTGCATAGTAGAAGTAGCTATCACAGGTAACTTTAGCTTACGAATCTATTTACATGCCCAGTTTGACAATAAAAAATGCTACCATTGGTAAGCAAAACGATTCGCCTTTGTTTATAGGAACCAAGCATAAGTGATATCATACAAGAAGTACATAATGTACTCCTTGTATGATACCAGTTATTTATTTCAGAGTTTATTATAACTCTCTCATCATCATCGTCATCATTTCAGCTCAAAATCACCCCACTGCTGGGTAGATATAGGCCTCCCCTTTCTTCTGCCCATACTTCTCGATTCTGTGCGTCTCTCATCCAGGTGCTTCCCGCGACTGACGATATCGTCAACCCAGTGCGCTTTTTTTATTTTTTTTAATGCTGAATGGGCCCGCAAGAAAGTAAATCATTTGTTTCATACAAAAGTGCAATATCTACGCGATCAAAAACTAAGAAACAGATTTTTATTTTTAAATAATCGACTAAAATTTTCAACGCAAGGGGAGGGTTTTAGAATCGTGTTCTACTGCATCTATGGTGAAAGGTAGCGCGTTGAAGTGGGATGACACTCTGTACTTAAACACTCAAATTACACTGCGTTAGAAACGCAACTGGCACACTACAATAGTAAAATATTCTTTCTCTCCCAATATTAAAAATAAAAAGAAAATAACGTTCACCTCAAAGCTATTTACACAGACTATGCATAAACAGTATACCTACATAAAGCTGGGACTACATCGATGGATATTAAAGTATATTTTGAAATAGATGTAGAACCGCATTAAGGAGTTAGCCTGGGGCACTGCTTCTTTTTAAATGAAGAGGAAAATTTTAATTTCCTATCGCGTACCGACCGTAGGGAGGGGATAGTGCGGTGTCGATAATTTCCTTCCAATTAAAATGCTTCACTGTAATTTTATAAAAATTATTTCATTTATTGTTTAAACTTATTAGGATGGAATCCTGAGGATCCTAGATCCTGAGGTTTTTGTGGTTTCTGGCAAAAACATCGTAAAAGGTTTGCTTCGTTAAATCTCTTCTCAGCATAATACATCTTGATGAGTCTTGTCACTGAACAGACAGATTGGCAGAAACACACTAATAACAATATAATCAGTTTGAAATTCATATTTTTCCACCAAATTGTAACGGAAGTTTTTTGTCCTGCGTACACTGGTATAATACAGTTTTCCACCAAATATCACCAAACAATAATATACCAAACTATCAGTCACTGTAAAATACCAGTCTCATTTAATAAACGGCGAGCTAATTCAAAATTTATCACGACTCGACCGTGTGAGCAATCAATTTGACATAAATATAGAATAATTGAATCACTACAGATATATAACAGTTTGCATAGCCATGATGATGTCATGTTGAATTGATCGGATAGTATTGTGCACATATCAATTTGTATGCATTCGCTATTGAACACGGAGTCTGAAAATAATGGAGTGCCAATGAGCTTTCAACCGATTTTAGCATCGTTAGTTTCGTCTGAACTGACTGCTGTTACGGTCGATAAACGATAAAGTTGACTTGTCATTAAAATGTGGCGTTTTATAATGTCGAACAAGCTTCAATTCGGTTGCGATAGTACAATTCGCATAAAAACTCATGCAAATAAATTTTGTAAGGTTTCAATCAAAGCTAGTCCATTTTATATTGCTGGAAACTTCTCGGTATCTGCATAAACTCTATGCAAGTATACGAAGCTACCATTAGTAATTTAATAATACAGATTATGTATGATCTTTTTAGTAGACACCTTTTTGAAACGTTGTGAAATAGAAAACTAACATGAAAATTACTGTATTTAAAATTAATTAAATTAAAATTTGTTCTAGACCGACAAACATCTGTGCATGACAAAGATGTATCTCAGTCTTTAATAATTATATCAAATTTTTTGTACAAATTCGTATTTCAGCACTCCATTTTTATAACTTATCATCTCCGTGTCATTTTGTCATCGTTTTATTGGCATTTATTGTTTTTTAATTGAGTGGCGCCGTCCATGTTTTGGTAATATATAATTGGGTGATTCTGAATGAATGGTCGATGCAGTCATCATGTACGTGACTTTCGTTTTTATCGATGAGTAAGTTCTGTTGATTAGCAATCAATTGTCTCATTCATGACGATTCACTTTCAATTAGAACGTTTGGAAGAATAGAAATAGCGTATTCAAATCAGTACTGAACATCATTAATTAAAATAAAATAATTAAATTATTGTTGGGGAGGTCTGTAGAGCTTAAACACGGGAAATGCTGTTGAGCAGTTATTTGGAAGGCATCTATAAAAGTGGAAAACTAGTGTGTCGTACAAAAAAAGATATGCGTCAACTTTATATCTTGACAGATTTCTATCTAGCTAGTGCAGTGATAGTACATGAAGGTGATTTATATAAAAAAGAAAAAAGAAAAAAAAAGAAGAAGAATAAGAAGAAGATAATTATTATTATATATATTTAACAATTATACACAAGATTTTAATTTAAAAAATAAGCGTTATCAGAAATAAGCGTTTCCGTAAATCCCATAAAAAAGTTTTGAATGTCGTCATCATTTATTTTACAAACAACCCCAAAAACATCGATAGTTTTCCCGCCAGTTCGGCACATCACTAGACCTAACCTCCGTCGTTAAAAATATTGCTGTTTGAACGCAGAGTTCGCTTAGCGTTTTAATAAATTTGGAAAATTAAAGATTCATATCTGATTCACTTCACTAGTGAGCCACCAGACTCCTCCCGACATGTAAAAATTTTATGCTCATATTTAGACGACAAAATGTTGTAATAATAACTGGGATTTGTAGAAGGATTTATGTTTGTTATTTTATAAAAAGTATGGTCTACGAAGTGTCTTATCGTTGTGCCAGATATTCATTTACGCAGTAATGAGAGGATAAATTAAATAAAGACATTTTGCACCAACACTTAATAAATTGGGAAAAGAACAGGAGGATGATGAATATCAATAAGCAGGCAGGTTAGTAAATACTTACATGAAATAGTATAAGATACAGATTGTACGATACGTCATCTGTGATAGAATCTGCCGGTAGATTCTGTAAAAATCTCACCGTGAAAACAGTAACGTGGTAATCGACTAACTATAATCGATTCACACACATACCTAATTTATGGTTCGACGGAGCAGCAGCACTACGCGTCATCCATAGACACTCGTTCTAGGATACTATAAAAGCTGTCTCCTGGCCGAGAACCATCCTTTTCATTTCGAGCTCCGCCTTCAAATTTAAAACCTCAGCGACCTGGGTGAGTGTTTTGAGTAATCTGCTAATTCTCTTCAGATACACCGCACTCTTTCTATTTAACAGATTTCAGCGGTGATCGTCTGCAAAGTAATTGTGTCCAGGCTTCCGTGTTGTACAAGTGCCATGTCATCTAAATTTTCACTAGTCATACTGCCTTTGTAAAGCCGTGCATGCCTCGTTCACACTCAGCCGCATGGCCTCGCCGCAATTTGCTAAACCTGCTCTGCAACGCGGCGACAAACTTCTATATATTGATCGCGGCATGTGCTGGCTTGTTTAACCTTTGTGAGCCGCCACGATGGGTGAGTTTCCTTGCTTTCCCCTGAAACCGCTGCTTGGGCTTACGGCTAGGAGACGCACGCGTCGTTGGCGCTCACATATCCTGGTACCACGCTTACGGGCGCACCATGCCACGTGCATGATTCCAGGGTTCTACTTGAGGAGTCGGAAACTACAGAGGCACCGCTGACGGGCGTCATAGCTGCCTCCGCGCCCTACCCGCGGAGAGACGTTCCCGTCGCGGCCTCATGTCGTGCCTCCGCACGTTACTGCCTACCTCAGTCGCCATCCACGTCTGCCACGTGGAGGGCGTGGCTGCTGGGGACCTGCTGTGCCTACGGCACGCCGCTGGCCGCCTTACCGGCCATCTCACCTGCCACGTGCCTGACACGTGGGGCACTTGCCGTGCTCAACTCCTACCAGCTGCCGCGACCGAGACGCGGTAGCGTCCACCACTGCTGGGACTCCTGGTGCCGCCCTTCCTGCTACGGAGCCCCTCGCCGGTCCTCGTGCGTCGTGGCCTAAGCCAGGGCAGTACCCGTTTTCTACCTCACCAGTGAACAGTGAATAAATCCTTAGAGACCCTAGAACCCTAGACCCTGAGACTAATCTGTGTGCTCTTGTTGCTAATATATGTATTAAACTATTGTGGTTTATTTACTACCCCACCTACTAAGACACAACGCCACACTGTATTTATCGTTACGGGTCGCCAAAAGTCCGATAGTCTGACAACCAGTCTTACCAAGGGGTATCTTGTTACGTAACTGGGTTGTGGAGGTCAGATAGGCAGTTGGCATCCGGTTAGACTGGAAGCCGACCCCAACATAGTTAGGATTAGCCTAGGCAGATTGTGTTTTTTAAGTTTTTCGTTTTCAATAAGCTGGTAGATACTTCTTTAATTAAATAATACTTTTAAGGCGACCATCTTCCTCAATATACCATCTTCAGTATAGAATCTGTGTACAGATGAAAATTAAGATATAAATACAACATCTCAATCCACCCTAAGTTCGTTAGTATTCTTAATGAAAAATCGATTTCAAAATGGCGACGCGCCTTAGGTGCGATTTTATTTTTAGGGTTCTGTTAGACAAAAAAATGTCGTGTTTTATTGGGGACCCTTATCTTAACATTGTAGATACTTTTGAATTAAGTCGGAGCAAACGCGGAAACAGAACTCTTGATGAACGTAGATATGGGTTGTATGATGCTGTATCAGCGAGAGATTTAAAAAGTTGTAGGGATTTTAATTACGTGTAGATTCGATATTATATGACACTTTTTATACAGTGACTGCTCCTTGGAAGTAAGATTTACCTTTCAAGAACTGCCAGAATTTCTTTCCAATATTATGTCAAAGTGGTTGTTTATTTAAATACTAGCAGCGCTCCGTGGTTTTACCCGCATAAGTGTTGATCCCGTGGGAATATCGGGATAAAAAGTATCCTATGTCCTTCCCCGGGATGCAATCTATCTCTCTGCCAAATTTTATCGAAATCCGTTCAGTGGTTTGTGCGTGAAAATGTAACAGACAGACAGACAGTGTTACTTTTGAATTTATAATATTAGAATGGATAATAAGGAAGTAAGGATTTTCAGACGATATCTGAATACCTACAATCCACGTCCATAAATTAAATAACATACCTGTAATATGTATTTTTTTTTTTCATTTCAGGTTCTGCAAAATTACTATGTGCAGTATAGCTACCTTACTTCTAACATAGATTCACAGGTAGGAAAAAATATGGTACCTGCTTACTTATTTGACGCCGCAATACGTCTGGTCTCAAAATTAAATTGTATACAGAACTTCTAACCCAAAAAAAATAGAATCCCCTATTGCATAACACACTATTAATCACAACATGAACCATTTATTGCTAATCAATTGCATCATAACGTTCGAAAATTTTGTCTGCATAGCAACGTAACTAACGCAATGAATGTTAAGAAACTGTTAAAATGAAAACCATTGCTAACGTAGTGGGTTTATGCAATTTTAAAAGAATATTGTCATAGAATCAACTTATTGCCACAGGCAAATTGTAAAATTGGAAATAATGTTATTATTATTATTTTTATTTTATTCGACTAAATCCATATAAATTATATTTTTAAATATTAATATTAAAAGAAATATAAAAACATTAAAAAATATAAAAAATAGTAGCCCACCGGTATCGGGAACAGAGTCCAAGCTACCGGCGGTCAGAGCTCATTATTATTATTATTATGTTACGCACCCCGCTAGTCTAACTAACTCCGATTAAAAATTCTACAGAACCCAAAGAAAAGATCGCAGTTCTGCATTTTAATTTTCAAGCGAATCGAACTGCCATCCTCCTGATTACGTCTTCATTTGATATTTATTTTTAATTAAGAAAAAAGGCAGCGTCCGCCATCATACCTAATTATTTTGTAGGTTATCTTAGCAAATGATTTATTCATTCGCGGATTCTGCTGAGAACCTTTTTTTATTTGGCTTGAAGTTAGATAGCTAGGGGGTGGTTCATTAATTAAATTACTTATAAATTATTTTTGAACGATAACGGAAAAATATTGGTTAAGTTTTGGAGTGAGAGAGTAGATGATTTTGGGTAGCTATTGAAGGTAGGTAGTATAGATTCGGATGAGACTGGCACGGACCAGGGAAGCATGGTACAAAAGGAGCGAGGCCTGATGCTCAGTAGTGGGTGGTACAAGACAGCTGCAAGATGCATGAAGAAGCCTCCTCGTGTAGCGCAGTTTGCTCCGCTTTTAATCGTCGTTTTTTCTATCTATCTCCGCCAGTTACTCAACTGAACCGAACGCTCGGCGCATCCTGGACAGTCCCGCCCAACACCTTATTTGAATTGCCAATTCTTGCCTTGCGATGGTAGGACTAATGCCCGCCTGGTTTGCAACCACCATCCCACCGGAGTCCGGCGTCAAGCAGCCCGCTGTGTTTCATCGATGCGTGGGAGTTCCAGGGTCTTAGGCATCTTCTGGGCACGCTCGTTCCATCATAGACCTCATCCATAGCCTTCCAACAGGCGGACATGGAGGATGGAGGTCAAGAGGTCCATTCAGCAATAAAAAAAACAGCTAAAGATGATGATGATGTTAGACTTCGGATCAATGGTGATATGTTATACATCTAAATATTCTTTCAATTATTTGTCTGGCCTTTTGTCGTATACCTACCTACCAAGGTTTAAAAAACACCTGTGAATGTCTGAAAAACTAACTAAGAGATTATGCAAAGAAACTAAAGTTCCCGTCACAAGAAGAATTTCAACGAATTTCAAAGAATTTCTACTAAGTTACGTAGCGCCAATTCAATCAACAGCAAATAATTCCAAATTCAATCAACTCAAAGTAACATACGTGTAATACGAAACTAACGAGCAATATCACTTGGTCGGGTTTTATTCTAACGATATAAAACGCTGTCGTCTAATGTTTTGTGGTCCTGGAATGCGTCTGACTCATGGAAAGTAAATATTTGGGCCTGACGACATTAATTAGATGTGTGTGTTAACATAATTAAATCCTATAAAAATAAAATCATTAAATAACTGTTTTTTTTTGGATTTGATCCAAAGGTTGTTTACAGAATTTATAGCTTTTCGGGACGGGGACTTTAGGCACCAATATAGTTTTTGCTAATCAATCAATGTATGTGCTAGTTTAGGTAATTTGTAGTACGGGTACACACAATAGTTTCCTTATGTTCTCTGAGTAAAACAGTTTGCAAAAAAATCTAACATATTATTTGTGAATATTTTGAAGAATAAAATAAGTACAACATACATACAACATCACAATTAAAATACCTACTCAGTTACAACAGTAAATTAAAATAATACCTAACTTTCATTACACAATCTGAAACAGTTAATCCAAACATGTTTACAAACTGCACAGCCTAAGACTAATCTTATTTCTAAAATATACTATAATTACTATAAAACTAGTCACCCACTAGATCGCTACGCTATAACCTATTCATAGCTAGCCCCGATACGCGACTAGGCATTAATTAAAACGACAAAACAAAATAACCGTGGACTTCAGTTGCAGTCAGAATTCACACTATTCCAATGGGAGAATTAATTAAATACTGCCTCTGTTTTTGCTTATAGGGATACTGGATACGCCTTACAAAATAAAATTCAATATTCTCGCGTTGTTAAGAATTTACTTTCAAAGACATTATGATTAAGAAAAAAACAAATCAGGAGCTTTTGGCTTGGTAATAACAGTCGCACGGGTCGATCTATCAGGTTAAGCTACGCGTGCCGCGGTTGGTCCGTGGATGGGTGACCATTTTTACATACCTACCGTGCCTCGGAAAGCACGTTAAGCCGTTGGCCCCGGCTGTTATTCGTGGATCTTTGACAGTCGTTACGGGTCGTCAGAAGCCCGAAAGTCTGGCAACCAGTCTTACCAAGGGGTTTCGTTTTATTCAGTAACTGGGTTGTGGAGGTCAGATAGGCAGTCGCTCCATGTAAAATACTAGTACTCAGCTGCATCCGGTTAGACTGGAAGCCGACCCCAACGTAGTTGGGAAATGGTTAGGCAGATGACAAGATAACTGTAAAACTGAAAAAAAAAAACAGAACGACAAGCGTTGAGTTCTTTTTACCCAACTCCGCGACAACAAATACAGGTTTACTTTTTAATAATTTCATCCAAATACGCGATGTGATAATATTTTCTAATAATATTGAAAAAAAAAAACATTGGTTTATGTCTGTTCAGACACCCTGAAAAACGAGAACATTTTCAATACACCTCACCCCATTTTCAAGCCAGGCCACATCCAGTACGGCCAGTCCATGGCCTAGCACAGTAGACAGTGGGGCCATAAATTGAGGTGTGCTGTCAATTGCACCCGTCCACCAATAGTTGCGGTTCGACGCCGGGCCGTGCTGTGTGGTGGCCGTACAAATTTTACATGACATTTTAGCCTTTTTTTGCTCACTTTTGATATTTTAAAACTGTGTTGAATTATTGTTTTTTTTTTTTGCGTATTTTGATATTTTTGTATATCACGTACAACCATTTAAAATGGAGGAAATTAGATTTTTGCCAATAATATAACTTAGTTTGAATATTTTTTTAATAACAGTTTTTATTATTGTTTATTTTAATTGAACTGATAGGTAAAAGTGTATCAATCATAATGATGAAAAACGTACACCATATGTTTCAAGGCAATTTTGAGTAGCCATTTTTTTTAAGTATTACTTTGTTACGGAATACCTTACCCGCTACTTACGTTGTAAATATATGTTTTTAGAAATAGAAACTACGAAGTAATGAAGCCATGCCAAAAATTGACCTGAATTACACCATTTTATTTTCAAACCACAAATTACTGATAAAAATAGATGACGTCACATAATGATAGCTAATTTCGCGCCCCACTCCTATAGCCTCGGTAGCGCAGTAGGCAGCGCGTAAGTCTCATAATCTTAAGGTCGTGAGTTCGATCCTCACCCGGGGCATGGCTTTTTGTATTTCTTATCTGATCATAATAATAATCATAATCATTTTTTATTTGTGTAACATAGGTAGTGAATACAGTGAGTGAGTGATTTAAATGTCATTGAGATAATTATTCATAGTGATTGATATTGTTACTTTGAATATTATTTTATTTGTATATTATCTTATGTGTATTTTCCTATCACTAAATAGTGTAGTGATAGGAAAATCCTACTATGAAGTAAGTGGGTAGTCAAAAAATGGCACGCTTGGTTTTCATATAGATCGTGAAGCCTCGTATGCCCTAGGCAACATTTGGCGCGTGACATGTTGCTCAACATAAATTAGCTCGGAACTTTTGTTTAGCATCGGTATCTGTCGCATGACGCATGATCAGTCGTCGACAACATGTCGTCAGATGAAGTAGTGTTGATTTTGGTGGCGGTGGTTATAATTTTTCGTATTTTTTTTTTCGTAATTTCTAAAAATTACGTACAAAATAAATAGAAAGTGTTCAGTGATCTCAGTGTGGTTGATAGATCTTTTACTAATGTTACCCGAATGAGCACTCGTTTGTTACACCACACGGACATTTCTGCGCGTTACGTCTCCAGTCGACAACATTTGATGCTCAACTGCATGTTGCTCGGTAAGAAACAACAAGCCGCGTGTCATACCTATAGCGCGCCAGCTGGCAACGTCGCGCGATGTTGTGCAACGCTGCCGAACATGTTGAGCGAAGCGTGTTGCGCATCAATTGTTGCCTAGTGGATACGAGGCTTTATACTTGCGTTATCTAGGTCTATCTGTATCTGTGGTAGATAGCTTATACTTACGAGTACCAGCAGGGCGATTCTGTAAAAATCTCACCGTGAAAACTTAGGTGATAATGTGAGTTTGTTTTTACTAGGAATTGACACTATTGACCGCTCACTCCACGCTCACTTCACCTAAGTTTTCACGGTGAGATAGTTACAGAATCGCACTGCAGTAGTTATTTTCACTCACGCCGTTTTCCCATTAGGGTTAGGCAGAAACTACAGAACGCCACCTGTTACGACCCTTACATTATCCTTTTGCTTCGTTTACGTTCATACCAATATATTTTATTTGCTGCCTCGATGGTCTTGTGTCGCAAGCGCTATTGCCGAGCATGAGGGACTGGATTCGATTCCTCGATTCTCGGGTCGAGCAAGTGCAAGTACTTTTTCTTTCTTTCTTTTCTTTCTTATTTTCTTTCTTTCTTTTCTTTTATTTCTTTCTTTTCTTTCTTTCTTTTCTTTCTTTCTTTCTATTAGGATTTCCCATCCGGAGTTTCTCAGTAGCAGCCCAGAGTCAGCAATAGGGACGCTCCGTATTACATGGGACTTCAACAT
The DNA here is from genome assembly GCA_963855955.1 of Luperina nickerlii. Taxonomy (NCBI): domain Eukaryota; kingdom Metazoa; phylum Arthropoda; class Insecta; order Lepidoptera; family Noctuidae; genus Luperina; species Luperina nickerlii. Next base: position 18,254,069 of record OY979682.1, on the reverse strand, counting down.
AACTGGTCAAATGTTGGTGTACCTCTGCCTAACCCACACATTAGAAGCGTGGGGATATTTAGTGTTCCGAACCCAAAGGGCGCCAGCGGAACCATTACTAAGCCTCCGCTGTCCGTGCGTCTAACTGTCAGCGGGTTACTCTCATGAACCGTAATAGGTAGACAGTAGAAATATTCACAGAGTGTATTAATAAAGATTAAAGGGGTAAGTAATAGATGATATAACAACAAAATCTCTAATATTTACAATATATAACAACGGAACCTATAATTTTATTTAATATAGCGATTAGTTAATATAATGAACGATTGATATAATTTTAAAATAACTAATTTTCATAAGCATAACATACATTAAATATAAAATCGTTTGATATACCACTCAAAAGATATAAAACTTATTTGGTCTAATAAAACAATAACTTTATATTTTGTTTAAGATATATTTAAAAGTATTTTTTCTTTGTTTTATTCTTTGTAAGTTCTATCGTAGTTATAGGTAATAGTCACCTAAGTAGATATTAAACATAACTAGTAACTAATTACCACCTGCGCTAAGATAGGTCGACGGAGCCCCGCTTCGCGGGGCTCCTATTTCTGGGTGGTTTAAAAAAAAATAACCACGAAGGCTAAGGCGGGAGCTCCGCTCCGCTTCGCTCCCGCCTTAGCCTTCTAACCTAACCTATCCGAGTCGGGGTACTCTGAGTCGGGGTGTTAACCATAATAACGTTTTTATATACATATATTAAACGTTAGACCTAATGATTTTCGATTAAATAAACAATATACATATTAAACGTTAGACCAAATGATTTTCGATTACATAAACGTTATATCAAACAACGTTATACTAATTAAGTTTTAGAATAAATAAATGTTATATGTAAAGAAATTATATCAACAGTTGGTATATCTCACGTTGATTATATCTTATGAACGATAATAAAATGAAATTAGACCAAATGAGTTTATACGTTATGAGACGCACCCAGATTAAAGGATTTTTTTTTGCATTTTTTTCCTTGTGGTACGGTACCCTTCGTGTGCGTGTCCGATTCGCACTTGGCCGGTTTTCATAGCTTCACGCATCACATATCACATTAATGAACTTTAAAGAAAGTGTTCAGTATCATGCAGATAAGTGTTCAAAAATGTCCCAGACTACACTTGCAGCTCAAAAATGAAACAAATCAATTAAAACCTATAAAATTTACTCCAGAAACTGTCCTTGAACCGTCTCCCCGTTCCCATACATCCATGAAGGCATCAATCGAATTATTTAGCTCTAAATCAATTGATATGACTCAGAACCCAAACACGAAATAATTGGTGTGTGAACAAACTAGCAAACTATGTTTTATTTGTGACCTAGTTGAAAATTAGTTTGATCATCGGATACTTTTTTGTGTCATTGGAGAAAATTTAGTTTTGCCAACGATTGTGGGAAAAAATTGGTGGAGCGATAAATGATACACAGTTTTAATTCTGTGAGGGCTGATTTTACCAAAATCTGATATTTTTTATCTGTGGAATAAAATTGACGTCTGACATTTTCAGTATGGAAAAACTGTCAAAAATTCAAAATATATTCTCCACATAAGACTTACTCTGGGTATAAAAGTTTTGTGAAATTGGCCTTTAGGGCGATTTTACCAAAGTCGGTATCTTTTATCCATGGAATAAAATTGACGTGTGACAGTTCTAGTATGGAAAAACTGTCAAAAATTTTAAATTTATTCTTAATTTTATCAGGTAAATTAAAATTTATTTATTTATTATTATTAATTGGTGAAATTGCCATTAGTCCGTTTGTCCAAGCACTTTTACACATCAAAACTAAATTATGTTTTAAAACTTGATGAGCTCCTCAAGACCAAAGAAACGATGGATGGACTGTGTGAATGATAATATGGTTAGAAAGGGGGTGACTTCCGATATGACGACTAATCACACTATAATATCATAAAGGCGAAAGTTTGTGAGTGTGTGAATGAGTGTGTGTGTGTGTTTATATGTTTGTTACTTCTTCACGCAAAAAGTAGCCTATATGTTAATCCAGCTACGTCAGCTACCTCTATACCAAATTTTATCAAAATTGGCCCAGCCGTTTGAGCGTCAAGAAGTAACAAACATATGAACACACACACACACTCACAAACTTTCGCCTTTATAATATTAGTGTGATAATGGAAGAAATTATTTATGCAAGTACTGTAACAATCAATGAATGTAACTCTGATGCTGATGCAATGCAACCTCTTATAATCAAAATCAAAAGTCGTTTATTTTATATAGGCTGAGAATCAGCACTTTTTGAACGTCAAAATTATTTTATAATTATTCCCACGGGATTGACATTTACGCGGGTGAAACCGCGTGGCGCAGCTAGTAGAGAAGTATGCAAGGAGAAGACATGTTGTGTCGACCTTAAATATGGGCAGGATAAAGATGATGAACTGGCTAAGTTCTCTGTTTCCTATCAGACTACTCTGAAAAGAGAGACCGAAACAAACCCAGAAGTCACAGTCTCTTTTAAAGTCCACACATGATCTAATTAGAAATTTGACGACACGGTTGGCGCAGTGGCTGAGCGACCGACTGCTGCGCTGCGTGTCGCGGGTTCGATTCCCGCACGGAACAAATGTTTGTATTGCCTACAGGTAGTTGTTCCGGGTCTGACTGTTCCTGTATGTGAATTTTAAATGTTTGTAAACGCACCCACGATACAGGAGTAATTCCTAGAGTGGGGCAATGTTTAAAAAAAAAAAATAATTATAGGTAGGGTTTATGTATGCTATGCATGCTACGATATGTAAAAGATCATAAGGCTGGTTTTCTACCAGAGATGAGCGAGGATACGTAGCGAGGAAAGTGTGTAAAACTAACCAATACCAACGCTAACTTAATTCAAGCTATAAAAATGAAGCGATGTTATTGGCTGGTTTCACACACATCCCTCGCTACGCATCCTCGCTCAACTCTGGTGGAAACGCAGCCTGAAGACCTATAAAAATACTTCGAACCCTGTTTTGCCTAAATATGGCTGGTTTACATACGGAATATCATGTTTGACACGTAATTCTATAGGCTACGATGTGCGCCTTATGAATCAATGATGTTAATCAGTACCTACGGATTAACTTATCAACATTAAAATAACTTCAGGCGTTTAATAAATTTAAAAAAAATCATAAATTCAACCTTGATCTATAAGATGATATTAAATGTTTAACAAATAAACATCTGGTTAAAGAAGAATTCGCACTTGTGGTTAAAGCTACTAGCTAGCTCCTAGGACATTCATCGATTAGAGAATCTGTATCGATTTGCCTAAGAGGAGCCCGGGGCTAAATAATAACAGCCGCACAGGTCGAGCGATCAGGTTAAGCTACGCTTGCCGCGGTTGGTCTGTGGATGGGTGACCATCTTTACATACCGTGACCCCTCCGTGCCTCGGAAAGCACGTTAAGCCGTTGATCCCGGCTGTCATTTGTGGATCTTTGACAGTCGTTACGGGTAGTCAGAAGCCCGGAAGTCTAACAATCAGTCTTACCAAGGGGTATCGTATTACCCAGTAACTGGGTTGTAGAGGTCAGTTAGGCAGTTGTTCCATATAAAATACTGGTATTCAGCTGCATCCGGTGAGACTGTAAGCCGACCCCAACTTAGTTGGGAAAAGGCTAGGCAGATGATATCGATTTGCCTAACTGACCTTTATACGTAGATAGAACACTTACAAAATTCACACCATCTGGGCTTGAAGGGTTTCCCTAAATATGTACAATTAAATGAACTAATGGACTTGTGAGTGAGTGGCGTCCAAGGACCAGGAGACGAAGTGTTGGTTGCCCTGCGGAGAGATGGGTGGATGACATTGTTACCATCGCGGATTAACCTGGATGAGGCTGGCACTGGAATATGGGGAATGGTACATGAAGAGAGGCATATGCTTAGAAGTGCATGATGATGATGATGAATGAACTATATTGTAATGATTGACATATCTGTAGAAAAACAGTTCTTGTTGACAAAGCTTGTTTGCATATTATAATATGTAACCCGGAGAAATGTCGGTGGAAAATTTTTGAGTATTAAAGTGGATGGCTTTAAGATAAAAGGATATTAAAGAAACTATGAGAGACACTAACTATGAGAGATATATCGATAGCTTACGACATTTTAAAACATATTTTCATGTTTATTGAAAATAGGACACAGTTAAAGTTGCAATATGTTCCAGCGCATCTTGGTTTGCAGGGTAATGAGGAAGCTGATTGTTCATCTAAATTAGCGGCAAAAGAAGGAGTCGAACTGGACTTTATACCAGATTATGTAGAATCAATCAATTAATCAGTTAAATTAAAAATGATCTAACCAATCAATGAGTCAATCTAATCAATGAGTTGAACTTAAATATATCACAAGTAGGTTTAATTCAGTCAATTTTATCACAACCGAAGTCAGATTTAGCGAAAAGATTTAGTGAGCTGGTGTATCTTGTTAATTAGGATTCTCCTTTTAATTTATTTAAGTAAATTTGGATTTAAACCATTGTTATGTAGTAGTAAGTGTACGGCATGATGGGGTCGACGTATCAATTGGGATAAAAACCTCAAATTAATTTAATAAAAGATTTAAAAAAAAAACTGAATGGATAGTGTGAAATTGAAAGATAATATGTCTGGAAAGGTGATGGATAATAGAGAATAGCGAAACAAAAAAGAAAACATATACATAATAGCAGCGCTCTGCGGTTTCACCCGCATAAGTGTCGAACCTATGCATGGGAATATCAGGATAAAACTATCCTATGTCGAAAAAGGGGGAAAGGTCTCGGCACTCAAACTATCTCTATACCAAATTTCATCTAAATCGGTTCAGTGGTTTAAACGTGAAGAGGTAACAGACAGACAGACAGGCACACTTTATATTACTATGGCTATTAGAAGGACGCTTAATCGATTGGAATAAGGGCAGATGGATACATGATGAAACGGCTGTCGATCATCAGTGTCGATTAAAAGTCAATTGGAATCAAGGCATAGAAGAAAACAAAAATCTCCCGAAGCAACAATTGGAAACATTGGCATCCATGTAGATCAAGATCTATAGATCAGCCCATCTTTCGATAAAATTCTCACCGTGAAAACTTAGGTGAAGTGAGCTGTCCTTGCACTTGCTTTTATCAGCAAGTGAGCTTGAAGTGAGCTGTCAATCCTTAGCATCAAAAGGTCTGTTCTGTAAAAGACTCACCGTGAAAACTTAGGTAAAGTGAGCTTCACGTGAGCTGTCAATTTACCTGATGCTAGAAATCCACACTGTTGACAGCTCACTTCGCCTGAGTTTTAACGATGGGATTTTTGAAAGCAAGTGGCGTGACAACTCACTTTACCTAAATTTCCACGCTGAGATTTTTACAGAATAGAGCGTCTACATTCTCTTAATGAGACATCTATAAAATAAAAACTCAACAACGTCTCACATGCCATCACTTACTCAAATGGCCATTATAAATCGATCAGGAATCACGACAAGTCACAACCCCATTCAGGAGCAATCGATTCATTGAGTAACGTCCATGCTGCGATCACCGCTATATTTAGCGATGGTCAATACCTCGTTGATGGAATATGATCAACTGGATCTAATAATAGAAAATGCATCAGTGAACACGAGAGTGCCGCGTGGCGTTTTATTGATAGTGGGCCCGAGGACTGTTGCTGATTCGGGAGTGGTTCGTTTGGGGAAGAGTTTGTTTTTAGCGTTTTAATTTGACAGGGTCCAGTTTGGAAAACAAGTGGTATATACAATCTACCAGAGGCGTACATTATTCCTAGTTATTTTTAAGCACCATAATATTAGTGAGCCTGTATTGCCATTGGCACAAATCCAGAAGCCACCGAAATTTTCATAATAATAAAAAGTCAATATCACTTTGAAGACCTGAGAAGGGATTGTATCCAAGAGCCTGTGTTGCAACCCAAGCCGTTTGCACTGAAATCGACTGCTCAATCTTGATTTTTTTTGTTTTTTTTCCTTCTATATTTATAATTTTCCGTCATTCATAATTTATTTTGTCTATTTTTATCGTGTTTACACCTAGATAAATGTGCATGCTCTGGTCTCCTGTAATTGAGGGAGGACACACAAAAGAACCTTTTTATTATTGTAAATTTATATTGTCTATGTGTATCCTTTGTTGGAGATCCTAAATAAATAAATATCTATGAATGTTTTTCATATAATTTCGAACATCTTACCACAGGACACCCAACGAAAAATAACCTAACCAAGAGTAGACCGTTTGAAATCGATAGCGATCAACATTAGACTCGTTATAGCAATGAAGACACGTATCAAATCATAACTAACTTCTGCACAATTAACAAACGACATGTATTTCATGATATATCGGTTCGTCATGTGATTTCTTTCATCAGCTTGTTAATTGGAAGTACTATTGGATTGACGATTTATTTCTTGGTGGCAGGAATTCCTTCACATCAAGAATTACAGAGGTCAGGGGTCTTACTTTGAACCCTTATAAAAGGTCAATCTGAGACGAAAAAGAAAGTGACACTGAAGATAAAGATAAAGATTCATTTATTTGCAAAAACATGTGTAGATAATATATGGGGTTCTCAGTAAGAGTGCACTTTTTAAATTGAGAATAATTTTTTTTTTTTCGTTTATTTTATTTACCTATTATTTATTTTAATTTACCTACCTATGTTTATTCCGATTATAAAAAATGGAGCGCTTTTCTAAAGAACAACGCGTTATAATTGTGACAACTCTTTACAAAAATGAGAAAGTTACGCTGAAACTGCCCGAAAACTCTTTTCAGCAGAAAAAGTGCACCTGATGTGTCAACCAGATCGTGCGATTTAATGCCTTGCGATTTTTTTCTTTGGAGTTTTATGAAATCTCGGGTTTATACAAAATAACCAGAAACAATGCCTGAGCTCAAATCAGAGATCCAACGCGTCATCGGTGAGATACAGCCACAACTCTGTGTAAAAGTCATGGATAATTTCATGAAAAGAGTGATGGCCTGTCATCAGAGCCATGGGGGCCATTTGCTGGATATTTTATTCCATACTTAATCGGAACATGTCTTCTTTACAATCCAATAAAAATATCACAACTCTCTCATAAATTACATGCTTTTATTTTAAAATGAAAAAGTGCACTCTTATTGAGACACCCTATACACGGTATAATGTTTATTATAGGTTACAGGATATTCTTTGGCACAACATGTTTGACCATGACTGGTGTACAAATTAGGTCGGAAGACCATAAGATTTCATAAAAAATATAAATATACAAAGTTAAATAATCTAAAAAAATAAAAATACAATTAACATTAATATTAAATTATAAATAAAAAACAATGGGTAAATATTCATGGGGTTCAAAATAAATATATAAATTAGGGAAACTTATCAGACAGCTGTGCCGCTGGGGAGTTTGTGGCGCCATTTCTTCTTCCAAGCTAAAGCAAGAGGAAGTGGTGAAGGGCGGGCATTTTGGGGGACACCACAGGCATTCTCTCTGTGAGAGGGAGTGAGCCGTAATCCACAACGCGGGCACAATGCGGTTTGGTAGATGTCACGTCTTCAAATTTTTGATTCTAATTATTTTACTCCTAACACAGGCATTGTTTGCCTAAAAGGAGGCTCCAAAATTCATTGTACATGAAGTTTTTTGTGAAAATAAATAAAATATAAATACATGCCGCTTTCCTCACGATGTTTTCCTTCGCCGTTTTGAGAGCAGATGATATACACAAAGTAAAACGCCTCTCTGGGTTCGGACCTACGACCTACAGCTCTGCTCTCACCTTTTTACCATAACTTGAGCAATATTATCCAGCATGCATCAGAAAGATATGGTCATATTTAATAGACAAAGTGTCGTCACTAATCGGTAAAATTATCAACTGTCCCATACAAAACTTTACGACACAAATGTACAGTGAACAATAGAGATAAGTATGCCTGCATACTTATCTCTATTGTTGACTGTACATTTGTCCGTGGACATTTCATTTATTCATTTTGTGAACATAAGGTACAATAAGGTATACAGATGTTATACAAAAAAAAATGTTGGTCCATGCTATGTCCCGCCAAAAGGCATACAAAATATCAAATAACAAAATAAAAATAAAGTCAATAAGTAAGTAAATGTCACAATTTCATGCAATAGTTAATATAATATGTCAATAAAAATTAAAAACAGCCCCGGACACAGGACAGCCACGGAGAAATGTAGAAACGTCCGTCTGTGTGATCGGACGATCCTGATCGTCGGATATATTTGACGTTTAGTAAGAAACCGATGGTTTCGAATAAAATTTAATATTATTAATAGAAAACAAACAGCTCATTTATCAAATTAAATTTCAGTCAACAACATCCATCGGTTTCTTACCAAACTTCAACTATATCCGACGATCCTGCATACTGATTTTAGTCCCATGGGGAAAGTCAGATTAATGGTCTGTACCACACCGAAGACGTGACCACACCTTCTGCTACATGTCGCAGAAGAAGCAGAAGAGATAAGATTATAAATAGTCGTACAAACAACCTGCATTAGGGTGCTTACAGAAAGAAACGGGTTTTCGGTGCAGGCGAGTCTGTGCGGGTCGGTACCGATCGGTGCAGGCGAGTCTGTGCGGGTCGGTACCGATCGGTGCAGGCGAGTCTATGCGGGTCGGTACCGATCGGTGCAGGCGAGTCTGTGCGGGTCGGTACAGATCGGTGCAGGCGAGTCTGTGCGGGTCGGTACCGATCGGTGCAGGCGAGTCTGTGCGGGTCGGTACCGATCGGTGCAGGCGAGTCTGTGTGGGTCGGTACTGATCGTTGCACGTGAAATAGTACATTAACTTATACGCTCACAAATAATGAAACAGCCGGTCGATTTTGTAAAAATCTCACCGTGAAAACTTAGGTGAAGTGAGTTTTATTTTGCTAGGAATTGACACTATTGACAGCTCACTCCACGCTCACTTCACCTAAGTTTTCATGGTGAGATTTTTACAGAATAGCACCGCTGGTAAAATATGTAACCGTTTCCTTCCGAAGATCAACCTGCAGAGATCTGTACCGGAAGTCGGGCCCGAAAACCCGGAGTTTTAAGCAAATATAAAATGGGATTTACAAAAAAAAAATAGGTAGGTACTGCGACGACTTTAAAACAGCGCAATAATTAAAAATTATCATTCACAAAACATCTCAGAACTTAATTAGCGATCTTCGCAGAAACATACCAGAAAAACGACAAAAACTGCGCTTTTCCATTTCTTAATTTCCGCTGAAATCTAATTAATAAACGGAAAAGGCACACTTCTCTTTGAAAGATAACCCGGGCATTGAACCGGCGACCCAAGCGGAGCGATATCGCCGCGAGCTATAAATTAGGAAAAATGTTCGTTATCTACGGTTTTTTTTCTCCATAATATGGACGACAATGAATTCTGGCCTAAGGGCTGCTTCAATAACTTTCAAAAATCTATTTAAGTGGGGTGCAGTTTCACGTACCTAATTGTAAAAAAAAATAATGTCTTTAATTTGTTTGACTAAAAGTAAACGTGTTACGAAATTAATTAACCTACAACTATCAATTCTATTGTATCATGATAATTAATTAAAATTATTTTCCAAAGCAAGCACATGTTTTTGAAACGTCTGCTAAAACGTACATCTATCAGTCAACTCTGACTATCGCAGTCTTAGCTGAACATTGCCTCTGCCAAGCTGTGCCACCCCCTTTTCCCATCCAGTCTGTCCCATCCATCCTTTTAAGATCGCTGTTCCATCTAGCTGGAAAGCACTAACGCTTGCCGATACGCAGTGTCCACTCCAGGACTCGTCTGCCGCAAAACTTACGTGATAATGACTTATTTGATAACACAATACATACTACACTACAATACGTATGTATTGTAGTGTAGTGTATATAATTGGATATAGATTCTATTTACATAGTAGTATTACTTTGTAAATAGAATCTATATAATCTATCAACCCGAATCTCTTCAAAGTAAGAGTGAACAGGCTTCTTCTGGGTGAGCTCACTCCATCGTAGACTTTGTCTCTGTCATCTCTGACCTGGACTAGAGTCAAGAGCAAACCCATTTCAAATAAAAAAAAAAAAAAAAATATCCAATGATTGTATTGCATAAGTTAACTTAAGTGAAGCCCATCACAGACTATAATCAATATTATAGCGACCTCCCACGCACTGAGACCAGGATATAATATAGTATATTTTGCCTTCATTTGATTGACTATTGACCTAGCTATAATATAAATTACAATATTTATTTTTTTATTTTATTATAATTATGTACACACAGTAAAATACATAGGGATATAACATAATTATAATTTGGGTACGAAGGTACTGCTTATTTCTTAAGAAATTTATTCCAACAGACCTGCGAAAGGAGAAGTAAAAAGAAATATAGACAAAAGTGTGTGAGAACAAGAAGAGAAAAATATGAATGTGTGAAGTCTAAAACTAGAATATTAAATAAACCTACACATATAATGTTGTTGCTCAATATATGTTGGTGACGTCATAGAAATATATAAGCAGACACTTAAAGATAGTATTGAAAATATATCGTAATATGCCTAGCTGATTTATATTAATATATACATATATTATAGCTACATCTGTGATGGGTTTAAATCATATTCAAGGAGTAAAACGCTTCTCCTTAATAGGTCACTAAAAATGTGACGATTTTACTAAGATGACTAATTTAGTCACCTACAGTTTTCTTATTACTAGGTACAATAGACACATCTTTAGATACCATTGGAAGCAATTCCTTGGCTTCTTCTACAGGTTTCAACCCTTTTATGCAATCAGAAATCTCCTGCAAACTCATATCTTTAGTTTCCGGTAGATATAAATATATCAAAACCAAACATACGGACGAAGACAATGCAAACAATAAAAAAGTACCATGCATTCCTAAAGCTTTAAAAATGTATGGACATATTTTTATAAACGTACCGTACGTTACCTTAAAAGATAGTGCTATAGCACACATAGATAAACTTCTACAATCTGTAGATATTAATTCACCACATATAGATGTAGATAGAATCATTGGTCCGCAACTTATGGCTACTGAGTAACCAATCAACAAAAAAATTGATAAATACTTGTTTTCTGATACTACTGATGCTTTTACTAAATATAGATCTAAAGACAGCAAAAATAAAAATGCTATTGCTATAGAAGAAGAGGTTAGTAATAAACTACGTCTTTTGAATGCTTTTGATAAAGCACATCCTACATACATTGTTGAAACTGTCACAGAATCCAATATTAACATACCAGCATAAGCAGTAGACTCATTGTTAGTTATTTTCTTTAGCATATCTATAGCGTACACTGTACAAACTAATTTCCCAGAAAATATATACAATGACATCAATAATACTGAGAATAGCACAGGTTTGTAAAATTCTTTTTTATTTACTACTTTAATAGACTCCATAGCTTGATTTCTTAAAGATTTTTTGCGTCTGTCATTTTGATGATCACTTATGAGTTTTTCGAGTTCCTTTTCAGAAGACATCGATGACCCTTTCAGCCATCTATGGGCACTTGCGCACTGCTCAAAGCGACCTTTTGTTGCCAACCACAGGGGAGACTCCGGCCAGAAGTACACTGAGCCTAAACTATATATAGAACACACCAATCCAAATAAAGCTATCTTCTTCCAATGGAAGAAAGTTCCTATAAGATTTGAGGCTAATACACCCCAAAAGAATGTTGCAGATTTGATGGTCAAGAAGAGGCCTCTGTTCTTTGCTGATGCATACTCTGTGATGATGACAATTGAGATGGTGAGGTACGAAGCACTGACGACTCCTTGGAATATTTCACTGATGAGGATCATGTAGACATCGTTGCTGTTGTAGAAGATGATGAATCCGATGAATGTGGAAACGCAGATGAAGCTGTGCGTGATCTTTCTGCCTACGAGCGCCACTAGGGTGGGCAGGAGGATGACCCATGGCATCCCACTGTAGCTGAATATGGCAGCTGGAAACACAATATTAACTCATAAAGTAATTGTAAATTAGGGTAAATTAGAAAAAGTTAGCAATTTTTATGTTAGCGTATCATATTTTGTCGTCGTCGTCATCATTAAATACTCAAACTCAAACTCAAAACTCAAACCATTTATTTCAATTAAACCATTTACAGGCACTTTTGAATTGTCAAGAAGTCGGTCAGTCAGAAAATATGAAGCTAGTTGCCCATTCCAAAGCGTAGGTACCTATGGAGAAGAACGGGCAAGAAACTCCATGGACACTCTTTTTAAATGATATTTTACAAAAATATTAGTTACATCATTACTTTTGATTTTAAAATTATATAATGTGAGAACGATGTAAAAAAATTAAGAAAAACGTAAGTGTTAAAAGCGTCCAGAGTGCAACAAAATAGTACTTAACAAACTACAATCCAAAAATAAATTAATTAAAAATACTGGTCTAGCTGCATCCGGTTAGACTGGAAGCCAATCCCAACATAGTTGAGTAAAGGCTAGGCAGATAAACAAGGTGGCAGGTACATCGACGAGCAAACTATAACCATCAATCAGCAATTGATTCTAGAACGTAACGTAACAATCGGTTATCAAAGATAAAATGTGCTATTTCATCGAAAAGTGCTGTATCTCGGCGTTCAAAATGTATGGAACAACTACTTTTTTTAACTTCCATTGTATCAGGTTGCGCGTATATGTTATTGTTAGAGTGGTTTTGATGTAAAATTTGCATTTTATAGCAATTTATTTGCAATCATATGTATCGCATATAAACAGACAACATTAGAAGTAGACCGTGGGTTTATTTAAACTGGTCCACTGTTTTTGGAAAAAAATTATTTCCTAACGACAGACATGCAAAATAACATAAGCTTCACAGCTAGAAATTAAGTAACAGGTTTTTTATGGCTATTGATAGCCAAAATAACCTGTATGACAAGATACTAAACTGTATGTTTGTCAGACATATATTTTAATAAATTAATTTGAATGCGTGTTTTCGTCGGTGTCCGTCAAAATGGAAAATACTTGAATCAAAAGCTGCACAGCATTTTTTTTTTCAATAAATCAGCATTATTTCTGTTTTCAGTTGAAATTACATAAGCCAGTCCTTCAAAACGCCCAGACCTTCACTACTTCCTGGGAAGAAGTGGCGAAACAATGTTTCCAGCAGAACATCTGTCTGTTCAGTTACAAGAACACAATACATAATTTAACATATTTTTTTTTACTGCACCAATAGATATAATTTGCTTCTTTTCCTACCATATTGTCACCTCAATTATCCATATACAGGGTGTTCCTGGAAGTATGGATCAAATCGAATAGGGGCGTGGCGGGTAAGGTCATTTTCAAACGTTTTAACACTGAGAATGTCGGTGATTTTTTTACGGTTCAAAAGTTATGAGCAATTTTCGTTTTTAAGGTTCCGTACCAAAATAAAACGGAACCCTTATGGTGAGACTTAGTCTGTCTGTCTGTCTGTCACAGCTGGATATCTCAAGAACTACTAATGCTATCAACTTGAAATTTGGAATAGTTTTAGATGACGTTTGCCCAACTATTTTTCAAATAAGAAACAAACAAAAAAAAATTTTTTATTGCAGCAGGGACTGAAAGGGGGTCTGAAAAATTCGATGTAGGGCTACTAGGGCATGTGGGGTATGATATGAAAGAACACAGTTTGCACATTCTCAAGCACTTTTCCTTTCTTCTTTTAGACCGGATAGTTTTGACTTTTGATGAAAAATGTAAGAAAATATCGTTCCCCCTTATCTCCGAAGTTTGCAAAGAGAAAAATCTAAAATAATTCTATGTGATAGAAGCTTATGTAAAAATTACAGGAAAAAATAAAACTATGTCTCTAAATAGCACTTTTTCAGAAATCATCAACAAAAGTTACACTAGTTCCACTATCGGTCAAGAGATGGCGCTGACCTAAAACAGCAATATTCTACACCGCAGTGCGCAGTGTTAAAATTCTCTAACGAATACAGGCCTCGCCGATGAAAATTTAAAAACATATTATGGTACGGAACCTTCAGTGCGCGAGTCTGACTCGCTCTTGTTTACAATCCCTTCGCATAGTGCTCAAATAAAAATATAATAAAAAAAACTATCAGGGTTATCAACTAGATTTTTTTAGATAGGTAGCCCTGATAGTTCTTTTTATGATTTTTTTCTTTGAGCTGTAAACTGTACATCGTTTTTTTTTTAATTTTACAAGTTATGGGAACAAGTCTGATGCCGAAATAATAGTTTTTGTCCGTTTGTTTGTTTGTCTGGATGTATGATCTGAGTTGGTGCAAAAACGACTCAACAGATATGAATGAAATTTGACACACAGATAATTTATAACCTGGATTAACACAGATCTTTTTTCAATTAATTTTTTTAGGATACGTTTCCGTGGGATTTCTTCCGGGTGAAGCCGCGGGCAAAAACAGGTCTTGAACAAATGCCAAAAATACCTACGTAACCAAGATGCCATCTCCGGACTAACAGCATCAGTAGAGTTGGCGTCTCTTCGGAGTTGAGGAACCAACACCGTTGGCGATCCAACGCAGAGACCAAGCATGAAGAAACATGACCAGGCACCACTGCTGATCAGTAACTGAAATGGAAACCATTAAGCTGTTTAAAAAAAAAAACTGACGATCATTTCTTCATTTATTTATTTTTGGCAGTATGTCTGACTAAAAGCAGTGGTGGCTCAGTGGTAACGGCCGCCACTTACGAGTTTGTAGGTCTTAGTTTCGAATCCAGACAAGCGCTTTACAGTACCCGGCGATAAATATTGCACATCGACCTTTGGAAAGAGACAATCGGCTAATTTCGGCTTCGTAGAGCGTTATCTCTGTCGCACGAAATACAAACAGTCCGGTATCTATTAGGAGCTGTTAAAACAATTATGATTTGCTTCTTTTGATAATTATTTTTATCCTTTGTATAAAATACACCAATCACCAAAGGTAATATGCAATGCAATGCAATACTTATCGCCGGGTACTGTACTTTCTGTAAATTATTAATCACCACTGCTCCCGAAACGGTGAAGGAAAACATCGTTAGGAAACCGGCCTGTTCTAGAACCAAAAATTCGAAGACAATGTGACTACTACCAAGCCGCACTGGGCCCGCGTGGTGGAATACGGCCCACTCCCTAGCACCGAGAGAAGGTCCGTGTGTCAGCAGTGGTAACATTATCTAGGCTGATTTTGTTTATAGATATTATGCTAGTGTGTCTGGAGTTCTGTGCAATGAGTGAAAGAATTTTGTGTAATTTCCTTTAACTAATAAACGTGCAAGAGAGCCATTTTATGATAAAAGTAAAATAAATCACATTAATATTATAAAGGCGAAAGTTTGTGTGTTTGTATGTTTTTTACTTCTTTACGCACAATGGCACACAGTTTATGACTTTTATCCCGATATTCCCACGGGATCGATACCTAAGGCTCCTTCAAACAGGCGCGACACGCGATAAAATCGCGCGCGACACAAAAGCACCGCGAGTCGGCAACTGGCGGTGCCTTTGTGTCGCGCACGATTATATCGCGTGTCGCGCCTGTTTTGTAGGAGCCTTTAAGGCTTGTACACACAGGCGCGACGCGACACGCGACACAAAGGCACCGCAAGTCGCGCAACTGGCGGTGCCTTTGTGTCGCGCGCGAATATATCGCGTGTCGCGCCTGTTTTGTAGGAGCCTTTATGCGAGTGAAACCGCGGGGCGCTGCTAGTAAATAATAAAATTAATAAAATATGGTTACTAAGTACGGTGATTTACTTCAAAAAAGTCAGGTGCGTAGTACTCGCAACCAGCGTGCGTATGACCTGACGGGCAATTCCCGTATAAGAACGTTCAGTCTGAACTCAAGTCTCTATCTGTCAAATATATACCTCTAATTCCACTACATGTCGGCAAGTTTTTGACATTTGTTTGTCGCTAAGATGAGACCGCGACTAGATTTTGAACGTTTTAAATTAAGGCTCCTACAAACAGGCGCGACAAGCGATATAATCGCGCGCGACACAAAGGCACCGCTCTTTGCGCGACTTGCGGAGCCTTTGTGCCGCGTGTCGTGTCGCGCCTGTTTGAAGGAGCCTTTACGAGAATTGGCTTTGAGATGTACAGACTGTAGGTATATGAACGCAATCGAAGCAAAAAGAATATGTTAGCCGGCAGGGCCGAAGCCTGCCGGGTCAGCGGGATTGTCCGAAAGGGTTACCGCTGGCCCGGAACATAAAGGGCTAAGGAAGGAACACGGGTGGGTTTTAGTCAGTAAGAGTCTGACACTCCCTTGCGGGTCATTTGATGATTACAAATCCTGAAGAAAAAGGCATTCTGTAGCTTCTGCCTACCTTCATGAGAAGAAGGCGTGAGTATGTGTGTTTGAATAATTCATGTGTGATTTAAAATTGTGCCTAAATTCTGGTTTTATTTATGTTATAAATATAACTAGGACTGCTATTTAAATCAGGTAATTAAAATACTTGTATTAAATTTTTATTGTGACATCCAAGCCGCACTGGGCCCGCGTGGTGGATTACGGCCCACAGAGAGGAGGCCTTTGTCCCAGCAGTGGGAACATTCTAGGCTGATTATGTATGTATAATTATATGTATTATACCCCAATTCTTGAGATATATTGGGATCCTTTTTCATCAATACTACCTGACCATAATGATTATTATATTTATTTAAAACTAAATAAGAATATGTGTCTGGTACAAAATCTCATTCGCCATTGAAGACTGTTTGTTTCGCCAAAATTGAACTAAAAACTCGTCTGAGAACATTCATCACTTTTTGTGTCGTATAAAATAGACTAAAAACTAGTTTGAGTTTAAAAAACCTTACGATTTATAAGCGCACACTAACTGACAGATATTACAGAATACCATTGCGTTCTATAATTATGCAGTTTAGAAAAAATATAATAATATAACCAGTGCTTTTTCATATTTAGAATACTAGAAACTTTAGAATGTTCAGCCGACTCACCGCGTCACATTGCATCGCCCGCCCGCTCTATTACTTTGTTTCACTTAGCGTTCTTTCGAGCGTTCTGATAACGTGATGTTAAATAGCCTATGAGCTTCCTCAAGAATTGGGCTACCAAATGCAATTATAATATTTTAAATCCGACTGGTATTTCCATAGATCTCTTCGACTTTTTTATCTTAAGGGGCTTACAGGACCTACACACAAAAAGCAAGTTTTAGAAACAATAAAAGTATATGATCGACTACAGTAAACAAAATCAGAAAAATATACGATATTCTTCAGGATATATGCTAGGTAGATAGTGTTTTGAAAACATAATACAACTAATTTGATACAATAGAAAAAAATCATGAAGATACCTCTAAAAACATTCTTTTTACAATAAAAACCATAAAAAAACAAAACAAAATTAATAACTTTAATTTCGGAAGTCGGTGTCGTTGGTTCTGTATTTTCGTTTTTTGACACCGACTTTCGAAATTAAAGTTATTTTTCACTTTGTAGTGTTTTTTTTGGAAGTCGGTTGTTTTATTTTTGTAAAAAAGTTTTTATTTTTCACTTTTTAGTTGTAACCTACCTACCCGAAACAAATTTATAAAACACTACTTGCTATGTGAATATCAGTGACAGGAAGCTATTGAACACATCTTCCTACCCCTTTAAAAGGTACAGGCGTGATGTTATGTTGTGTGATTGCGTAAGCAATGCATACGTTGTCTGTCTCCGAAACTTTACGAAATTTAAATAGGACCATTTCGGAATAAACCTCTTTCGAACAAAAAAAAAAATGCAAGTCCGTCTATATATGAGGGAGTTATGCCCGAACATACATAAAGAAAAATATATATAAACATCCGAATTCAGAACCTCCTCCTTTTTTGAAGTTGGTTAATAAAAAAGGAAGGGAAAGAATCATAGGGCATCAAAAAATTCGTCCGCATTGCTGCCAATAGGAAAAGTGCTCAATATGCTGGCAGCATTGCCACATTGTATGGCAATTCTGAGTCTTTGGCCAAAAAATAGGCTAGCCCTCTGGTTACATGATTCGTTTCCGTCCTTTTCTAACATTATTTTAAGAATAACAATCTAACATAATTACGAAAATATTATCTAGTTTGAATTGTAATCCAATAAATTGTGAATAACTTACCTGTCTTAAAAAATAAATCCATACAAAACCATCCCTTGATGAATCCGATTCACTCATTCTTTTAAACTCACAAAAAGCCAAGAATCACAAAACACACGTGTTATCAATACAAAGTATTGTACCTCAATGTGTTTATGTTAATAAGGTTTCAAGTTAGATTTTAGGGTACTACAGGAAAATTAGAGAAACCTTCGAAATAAAATATGTTGACAAACATCGTCATTATAGTTTATTTACTCCTGTTTATTGATTATTAGATACGAGTGAGTTTATACTAGGGTAAATTAAATTATTTGGCAATCTGTCCCTTAATCACGTGAGGCTCGAGAGGGGTGTGGAGGGGTCCATAAAAATCACGAAATATCACAATTCTATCTACCTCTAAACGTTATTATTGTAATCTTTAATTTTCTGTAATAAAATTAGATGATACTTATACCTGTATTTTATAAATATTAAAAAAAAATAAGATTCTTTGTAGGTACTGAAAAATACACGTGATAAAGGGGGGAGGGGTAGTCTTAAACCTCACCATGTATCACCAAGGGGGAGGGGGGGTTAAAAAATGTCAAAAAAATATCACGTGATTACTGGACGGCCCCTTAGCTAGCGAAACTTTACAGACGTGATGTCTAAACATGATAAAATACCGATATTGAACAACACATCGCAAATAAATTGATTTGATTTGATAATAAAAACTGAAAAGATTTTTGTTGGATTAAACGACTGCTCGTTGTGTTGTTACTTCAAGTGCGAGTTGAGAAAATCTGTTTTCTTTAGTTTTGTCATGTTGAGAGAACGATACCCTATACCTAGATATCGTCTATGAAGTTTACATACTAAAAAGAGGAAGGAGTATAAGGTTCAGTAATGATTCGGAAAATTTGACAGTTTCGGGCTATGCTTGGAGTTTTCCTGCGTGATCGAATCAGGAATGAGGAGATCCGCAGGAGAAACAAGGTAACCGACATAGCCCGAAGAATTTACAAACTTAAGTGGCAGTGGACAGGGCACATTGCTCGCAGAACAGATGGCCGATGGGGCTGGAAGGTTCTGGAGTGGCGACCGCGTACATGAAGACGTAGCGTTGGAAGGCCTCCCACAAGGTGGTCCGACGACCTTGTGAAGGCCGCAGGAACCCGTTGGATGCGAGAAGCACAGAACCGGTCGAAGTGGAGGTGCTTGGGGGAGGCCTATGTCCAGCAGTGGACGTCTTTCGACTGAAATGATGATGATGATGATCCATGGAGTTTCTTGCCCGTTCTTCTCCATAGGTACCTACCTACGCTTTGGAATGGGCAACTAACTAGCTTCATATTTTCTGACTGACCGACTTCTTGACAGTTCAATAGTGCCGGTAAATGGTTTAATTGAAACAAATGGTTTGAGTTTGATGATGTATATCTTATGTGCTGTCGCCTGTACCTTCCTAAAAATATTTATCGGCACCCATGGTAACCTAAATCTGGGGCTGCGACCGCGCCTTAGTAGCCTACGGAATCCTCAAATTCGGTGTAATATTCGTTTCGTATACGGAACTACTTCGGATTACACGACGAAAACTTGTTAGGCCAGTTTGTGTTCTATTGAGATTTTTTTGTCTATACAGTCAATAAATTAAAGAGTTTGCTGGCGAAATTGTGAACTCAAACTCGAAGTATTATTTATTTGTTTAAACTTTATTGTACACCAGAAAATACATAAGTATCTAACAAAAACATACAATGGGCGGCCTTATCGCTTTCTGCTATCTCATAGCAGCAACGAAGCAGAACGTAGCCACAGCACAGCATGAACATTTGCTAATTTTTAAAATAACTACGAAAAACAGCTGATTAGTCGATAATACAGGGTGAACAAGACCCTTCATGAAGCCGTCATCAACGCATTCCAGTTTGATGTATATATATATCATCATCTGCCTATTAGCCTTGTCACAACTATGTTGGCGTCGGCTTCCAGTCTAACCGGATGCAGCTGAATACCCGTATTTTACATGGAGCGACTGCCTATCTGACCTCCACAACCCAGTTACTTCTGGGTATTACGATACCCCTTGGTAAGACTGGTTGTCGGACTTTCGAGCTTCTGACTAACCGTAACGACTGTCAAAGATCCGACCAGAATGACAGCCGGGACCAAAGCCTTAACGTGCTTTCCGAGGCATGGAGGGGTCTCGGTATGTAAAGATCACTCATCCACAGACTAACCGCAGCAAGCGCAACTTAACCTGATCGATCGACCTTTGCGGCTGTTAGAAATTTGATGTCCACCCACGCACAATGTTATAAAATAGGCTAAAGTTTTATTTGTCACTAAACATATGTAGATAGCATTGAAATAAAAAAATCCCACCGAAATGACAAATAAAAATCTCTTGTTGAAATTCACCCATAAATTAATTCTCTATACATTTTGTATGGAACGGCTTTTTTTAATGATATCTCGAGAAAGGATTGACCATTTCGATAAAAAAAAATCGTTTGTCGAGAAGTTTCCTCGCGCATTGGAAAATCACAAAAAAAAACCGTCTACAACGCCATCTTCTGATACACGACAGAAAGAAAAAAAGGAATAAAATGAACTAATTTAATTCAGCTAACAACTTAAGTTAATCCAACTTTATGATTCTGAGGCTTTACGAAGTTCACCGGGTTAGCTAGTAGAATCATAACTACATACAGAACACGTGTATGAAGTAAGTGGGCACCATGTATATTCAATTAAACAATTGTATTATGTTTTAAATAAGAATCAATGGCTATTGCATGTATAATCAGCCTATAATGTTCCCACTGCTAGGACGCAAGCCTCCTCTTTGTGAGTGGGAGTGGGCCGTAATCCACCACGCGGGCCCAGTGCGGGTTAGTAGATGTCACATGTCTTCGAATTTTTGATTCTAGGACACGCCGCTTTCCTCACGGTGTTTTCCTTCACCGTTTTGAGAGCAGTGGTGAAGAAATAATTTACTCAAAGTGCCTGTCTGGGTTCAAACCCACGACCAACACGTAAGTCGTGGCCGTTAGCACTGGGCCACGGTAAATAAAAACACAGTTCGAGGACTTCTATTTTAATTTAGATAGGCGTACCAAATATCATTATATTCTAGACTACAACTACAAATAACAAGGGTTTTTCTAATAATCAAATCTTAAAGTTATTACTTAAATATGATGAAGATAATGACTAGGCTATCATAAACAATCTCATGTTTTTCTTCTAACTCTTTTGAGAAGGTAAAAAGTTAGCCTCTTCTTGGACAACAGGATTTTTAGTTCCCTTCATCCATTCGGCAATCTCTTGCAGGGTCATATCCTTAGTTTCAGGCAGGAACGTGTAGACCAAGAACAAGAAAAATGATGTAGACAAACCAAAGAATAAGAAAGCGCCGTGAGTACCCCATGATTTAAATAAAAATGGTGACATTTTCACTAAAGTACCTAAAAGTATCTTAGAAGATAAATCCATACAGCATGAAGAAAGACCTCTGGCTTCAATTGATACTAACTCTCCAGAAATTGTTTGTGTCAATATAACAGGCCCAAAACAAAGCCCTATCGAATAACCTATTAACAAACATATAGCCAAATAGTTATTCTCAACTACAAGTAACAGTTTAATTAAATATGCGTATAAAGAAATCGATAAAAGAAAGCCAATTCCTACTAATGACGAGCCAATCAATAATTTCTTTCTTGGCAATACTTTCGCAACTATACACCCTACGTACATACAGAATACTGTCACACCATCTAATATTAACATAGCTGTATAAGGCGATATGTGATGTCCTGCAGTTATTTTACTAATTATATCTATGGCATAAACGCTAAATACTACCTTTCCAGAAAATATATATAAAGAGTGCACTATCAAACATAAAATTAAAGGCTTATAAAACTGCCTTGACGATATTACTCTTAAATAACCAGTAACAAATCCTTTTAACTCGAAATTCTTAGATTGCGCATCCAAACTGAGATTCTTCTGATAATTTATTAACTTTTCTAAATCAGCTTCCGCTTGCTTGTCATGTCCCATCATCCATCTATGAGTGTCCGAGCATTTTTCATAGCGTTGTTTTGTTGCCAACCAAAATGGTGATTCTGGGAGTACGATTGCTATTAATAATCCGTAGGCACTGCAAATAATTCCAGCGATGCCAATGTTTCTCCAATGGAAAAAGGTCCCAATAGCATTTGACATGAATATACCCCAGAAGAGAGTGGCAGATTTGACAGTCAAGAAAAATCCTCTGTGTTTAGGAGAGGTATATTCCGTGATAATCATGACTGAAACAGTGAAGTGGGATCCTGTGTTGATGCCATTAATCACCTGACTGATGATGATTTGGTTGACATTCGCGCTCAAGTAAAAAACCACGAAGCTAACCAGATTGCTGATGGTGACAAACATAAACGTGTATTTTCTTCCGATATACTTCATGAAGATTGGCAGAATGCAGGTCCAAGGTAGACCTGAGTACACCATGATGGCAGCTGAAAAATAAAGAAACTTTATATTAATGGTTTATGGACTAAAACGTTGTATAAATTGTTAACTGTTTTGCTAAAGCCAACGTATATGTTTTTATATCCTTGCGAACTAACGCCTGACGTTATTATATTATTTTGACAACATGGATTGTTATATTGCTAATGAGTGTTCTAAAGATATCGTTCGGTTGCCTTTCTTGCAATAACCACTTGTCTTTAACTTATGTGATTAGATATCTCCTTTACCTAAGAAATGGCTGCTACCCTGTCTATTTTGTGGAATACAATTTACCACTTCAGGAACTGAGTCTAATCTAATTATTTAAATAATGTAGACTTTTGGTGGTCTCAATAATTTACTTACGTATCCAAGAAGCAGTAGATTCACTAACGGCATCAAATGAGCCGGCCTCCTTCCTTATCTGTGGGATGAACACGGTGGAGGCGCCAAAGGACATGCCCATGATGAAGTAGCAGGTCCATCCACCACTGCTGATCATCATCTAGAAGAAGAGGATCAATAAAATACATGTTATTACCATCATTGACATCATTCAAAAGTCATTGCAGCCGAAAAACTGCACTGCTGGACAAAGATTTCCCCTCCCCCAAGTGCCATCATCGGTCCTGTGCTTCTCAGATTAATCGGATTCCCGCGACCTTCGCTATGTCACGCCTTGCGGGCGTTATTACCATGCTAATATTTAAACGAGAGAGAAATATGGTAAACCCAAACGAAATAATAAATAGTTTAATACCTGGCCAGCTTTTTAATGTTATTAATCCATTAATTAATTAATATGGCAGTATCATTCTATACTGTCAGGACTAATGTTGCAGTTAATCCTGATATGGTTGTTAAAGACGGATAAGAATGTATCACAATGATTTTCGATAACACTGTCCCGCATGACCGTCAGGTGAATGATAAAGAATTCATTAATTGTTTTGACTTGGCATTCGAGGTCGTCGACACGACCAGGGGTGTAGACTCAGCGGTCAATGTGGCCTATGCCCTAGAGCCTGATAGTTAAAGAGTTTCATGAAGATAGGTGTAAAATAGTAACTGTATAGAGTTTCATGCCGGCTCTTCGCCATAGGAAATGACGAATTTAAAACTGTGCACCTAGCTTCTGACGTTTCATGAGTGCCCATGTGGGTTTATGTGAAATAAAATATTTTGAACTTGAATTTTGAATAATTAGAATTTCAGTTCTCAACATGGTCATAGATTGTGGGCCAGGTTTAATATATTAAATAGTAGTCGTATCAAAAGGTGATTGAGGTGGTTATTGGCAATGGCCGTACATTACTTATAGTTCAGATTTGCGTAACACATTCGTGCCAATACCTTTATGTAGAACAAGATGCTTCTGAACCAGGTTCAATAATAGTCTGATTGTAGAATTAGGTCCATAGAGGTTTTATTTACCTCTAATTTAATCTATAGGTTTCTCATATAATTTGTAAAAAAATCTGGTCTCTGAAGGTAATACATCAAATAGATACTGACAATAATTGTCAGTATCTATTTGATGTATTACCTTCAGAGACCAGATTTTTATTTTATTTTTTATTATGTGATAGTGTTTAAAATGTTTATAATAATAAATTCAGTTTATAATAATAATCGTATTTTGTTGTTATTCCAAGGATTGAGATTAGATAGTGATTCGGTGGCGCCTTGTAATTGTGCGGCTTCTTCATGGACTGGACAAAAACTTCATCGCATTGAAATTAAATGAAATGATGTTTATTTCTGTAAGTAGATCCTTTACACTTTTACGCCTTAAGTTTTTGGTCAACGTTTTAAAACTAAAGCTCGTTTTTTTTTACCCTAGAGACTAATCTGATATTTAAGTCTTTTGTGTTTGCGTTTTTTTAGTCTAGACGTTTGACATTACACCTGTCAATTAGTCTCTGGGATTAAAAACGAACTTTAGATGCCACCGGCATTTTCTAGCTAACTGATCCCTGAGAAGAAATGCCGAAACTCAGAGGCCAGGGTCTCTTTTAAAGTCCAAACATTATATTATTAGTATTTTGTGTGAGTCTAACAATACAGGGTCATGTCTGAAGTTGAATTTTAGCGAACTTTTACCTGTCCTATATTTTAGCATTCGTTTTTTAATAAAATTAACACTGCATATCTTCACAAATACCAAAACGCTGTTCCCTTAATTTGGCATTTGATCTTACATCCAGAAGCCAAAACGATTTTCTTGAAGTCATAAGAGGTAACTACATTCCCAACGCCTAAATTTCTCATGAATGTTTGGTTAATTTATCTTCAGCAATATAAAAGTGAACCGTTAAATTTTAGACAGTGCTGAAATAGTTTCTAGAATCTTTTCTAATGGCCAAGCATTTTAATTAGAACACAAGGTAATTTAAGGATCTGTTCTTAGATTTAGGAATCAGAACGAATCATTACACTATAGTGATCGTATAACAAAATAGCTTGAAAGAAAATGCAAAAATATGGAACCTAGTGTGAAAATACCTATGCCTATAATTATCTATAAAAATAATATTGTAGGTACCTGTCTCAAGAAATATGTCCTCTTCTCCCATTTATTTTTTCTTTGCACACGTTTTTCCAACTGATAATCTTCCATTTTGCACAAAATCACTTCGCAACTACAGTCCGATTGAAGAATCACATAAAAGATACAGACTTTATCTAATCTTCTAAATTAGTGGATAAATGAATGTGATTTAATTGGCAATTCGATAAAAGTGCCATTTTTATTATTGTCTTTGTAGTCTAAGTAGCCTCTTATCGTTTAAGTCTTCAGTTAAAGTCAAAAGAGGTAAATAAAAATATTTTGACAGACTTTTATAAAAGGGTCAACGACCTAAGGGAAGAATCAAAGAGTTGAGTTTGTGGCTCGTAGGACCGCTGCAAGTAATTACAGGTGCTTACCTGAAGATTAAAAAAAAAACTTTTTTTTTCCTAATCTTCAGGTAAACACCTACAACTAAGGTAGATCCATTTCGAAACCAGCACTAGACAGGCCAGGCCAGCACTACCTCGTCTCACAAATTGTTTTGGGAAATGAAATTTAAGCTGGGAGGCACATATAACTTTATAGACGCTCTGTCTTCAAAGATATTTACAGACGCTAGCACATCAAGCTACCACAATCTGCAAAATTTCTTTAATAGATTTTCAACTTTATCGCCAAATCATAAGGTTTAAAGTTGATTGGGAAAATTTGACAGTTTCGGGTAGCTTGATGTGCTGGCGTCTGTAAAAGGACATACCACTTGATTAGCAGTTTAGTTTTCAAAAAAATGCACTGGACACGATTTCATAAAACATAGGTACTGTCAACTGTGTGCTACACGATGATCTCAAGTAGCTTCTGTAACATTGTGCATACTAGCGAAAGTCTGTGGCATATTTACAGTTAACTATCCAGCTTCAAAAGAGTTTCAACTATATAAAGTGATGATCAAGATCAAGTTGAAAAGGGATACATGGATTAGGTACGGAAATAACGTTAGGACAAAGGATTAGCGTAAGGCTAGAAATTTTGGAAGGATTAGGTGAATCGAAGGTGTTTGGGAATAAAAAGCGAATACGAATCACTGTTGTGACAGTTATTCTTTTAATTACGTCTTTAAAAGAAACCCTTGAAATAGGTATGTTACAAAAAATATTTTATTTCATACCAGTCAATATAAAAAAATAACTCTTTTACATAATTCTTTGTACTTGCTGCATCTTTTTCTTGGTCTACTGACTTTTTCTAAAGGCAAGGAATTTTATCCTTACCTATAGCAACAAGACTTCCTTCATCATTGATCTTTGCAAAATTGTCCTAACACTTCTATGTAACAGGTAAAAATTTAACTTCTTCTTGCAAAACATTACTTTTCTCAGACCCCTTCATCCACTCCGCAATCTCTTGCAAACTCTTGTTTTTAGTTTCAGGCAAATACATATATATTAAAAACAAAAATACAGAAGTTGACACACCATAAAATAAGAAAGCACCATGGGTCCCCCATGAGTTGAACATGTAAGGAGATACCTTAACTAAAGTACCCAAAAGTATTTTAAGACATAAATCTATGCAACAGGATGAAAGGCCTCTAGATTCTATGGACACTAATTCTCCAGAAATAGTTTGAGTCAATATAACTGGTCCACAGCAAACTCCAATTGAATAACCTACTAACAAAAATATTGCCAAGTAATTATTCTCATTTAAAACCGATAATTTGATCAAAAATGCGTATATAGCGATCGATAAAAGAAATCCAATTCCTATTAATGAGGAGCTTATTAATAATTTTCTTCTAGGCAACAATTTTACAAATATACATCCGATATACATGCAGAATACTGTGACACCATCTAATAATAACATAGCTGTATAAGCTGACAATTTGTGACCTGCTGTTATTTTACCAATTATATCTATAGCATACACACTAAACACTACTTTACCAGATAATACGTATAAAGACTGTATTAACAAACTCAGAAGCAACGGTTTATAGAATTGCTTAGAGGATACAATATTGTAATAATTAGTAACGAATCCTTTTAGCTCAAAACCTTTGGGCTTTGAATCCAAGCTGAGACTCTTCTGAAAGTTGATTAATCTTTCTAAATCTACTTCTGATTGTTTCTCTTCTCCCATGAGCCATCTGTGTGATGAGGAACATTTTTCATACCGCTGTTTGGTGGCCAGCCAAAATGGTGACTCAGGCAGGATGAATGCTACCAAGAGACTGTAGACACTGAGGATAATTCCAGCAATTCCAATGTTCCTCCAATGGAAAAAGGTCCCAATAGCATTTGACACGAAAATACCCCAGAAGAGGGTGGCAGATTTTACTGTTAAGAAAAATCCTCTGTGCTGCGGTGAAGTATATTCCGTGATGATCATGACTGATACAGTGAAGTGGGATCCTGTGTTGATGCCATTGATGATTTCACTGATGATGATGTGGTCAACAGTGGTGCTTAGGAAGAAGACCACGAAGCTGATTAGATTACTGACGCAGACAAAAGTGAAGGTATACTTTCTTCCGATGTATTTCATTAAGGCTGGCAGGATAAGCACCCAGGGTAAGCCTGCATAGACCATGATGGCAGCTGAAAAGACAAAGAGAGAATTTCATTAAATATGCTGATCTTCTTCTCCTTAGCGTATAGATAGTAATCTAAATGGACTCGGCCCAGAATTAAAATGATGAAAACAAAAAAAAACTTTTCTGCATTTCGACTGCGTGGATATTGCACTTTTTATGAATGGGGAAAAGACCATGGTAGTAGGCTACCCTCAGTTAGTGAGATTATAAGTACAACATTACGACTATTATTAACAATAATTGTATTGTAGAGATCCGAAATAAATTCATCCAACCCGTCAGCAGTTGTGGATTTTTAACAAGTGTCACAAGCTTCAAAAGGGAAAGAATAACTTGTCAGAAGCAGTTCTTTACACTCATAGAGAACTGCAATATCTACGCGGTCAAAATGCAGCAAAGTAATTTTTTTATATTGCCGACGAAAAATTTCGACGCATGGGCGTTCAGAATCATTGCGCTGAATTCATGGTAACAAGTTGAGCTTTGATGTCCCTGCCAGCCAGAATTTTCTAAAGCCAAAATCATATCTAATTCTAGACCCACCACAACTTTTTGAAATTCTCGTTTCTACTTTGAAATCTGAAGTTGGTAAACGCTTGAAAATAAAAAATACCTCGTTTAGGTACTTATTCATTATTCATTCCACTTTGAAAACTATCCTTCGATATTGGCAATAAGTCAGTAGGCCATTAGGTAACCGGTTTTAATGGTACCATTTTACCAAATACCTACTCGTAGATCAGAGCTATCAGTAGTACGTCAACGATAAGTTAGAATAAGCTAAGCTAAGTAACACAGCATTATTATTGTGGCAGCGACTATTGTTTTACTTTTCTGTTTCTTTTTTTATGTCTTTATCACTTCTAACATTTAGTTAAAACGTGGACAATGGTGTGGGTTACATGTTTGTTAATCTTATTTTAGTATTTTTCTGTATTTTGTATCATGTAACTGTTATTTGTCCCTAATATCCCAATCAAATTAATGTAATTCAATCAATCAAAAGTAACTTTTGACTAGCATCGTGCACCTAGTCTTGGTACTTCGTTAGAATTAAATTTATTTATTTTGCCAATGTGTTGAAAGACTCGTCTGGTTGAATTTTAATTTAATTACATTCCAAGGTATACCAGTTAACAATATCCATGTAAGGGAATATGCTGATAAGTCGAGATATAGTCAATAATCACGTGACCAGGGTTGACCTGTTCGTCGGACAACAGCCTTTGGACGGGTTTTCCTTATGTATGCAATCTTTATGATTAAATATGGCTGTATGGATGTAACTGTAAATTAATAAATCGATGTCGATGTAAAATTCCAAAAAGAGATTTGACGTATCAAATCTCTTTTTGGAATTTTTCATGTATCATGATGATTATTATTCTGTCAGGATTGTTGAAAGAAAGTTTTTAAGAATCCGAGAATTTAAACTTTCTTTCAGTTGGGCGATCATGTTCATAATTATTGATGCACACAATTTCTCTTTAGCCACAACCACCACAAAGAGAACCTCAAGAGATTTACTTGCTGTGTTGTTAAAAAGAAAAAAAAAGAATTTATACGTTTATTTGCGATAAATTATCCATCTAAGAAAATCAAATCTTTTCTATGTTTGTTTGTTACGCTTTCACGCTTAAACGACTAAACGAATTCGGATGAAATTTGGCACATGGGCAGACCATGACCTGGATTAAGACAACGGATACTTTTTATTGCGATATTCCCACGGGCTCGAGACTTATGCGGGTGGAACCGCGGGCCCAGCTAGTCAGCTGGGCAGGGCAAATAAATTGGAATAGACTGTAAGATGAATCATTCCACTTTGCCCCACCGGTGGGGCAAAGTGGAATGCCTAAAATTTTGCAGTGGAATCTGCCCCACTAAATCGAAGTATTGGGGCAGATTCCACTACTTTAAAATCTTGTTGGAATCTGCCCCACTAGGGTTCGCACCTTAGAATAAAAGTACAAACATTTAATTAGACGATGACAATTTGGTAGGTACTTACGTATCCAAGAAGCAGTTGATTCACTAACAGCATCAAATGAGCCGGCCTCCTTCCTTATCTGCGGGATGAACACTGTCGAGGCGCCGAAAGACATGCCCATGATGAAGTAGCAGGTCCATCCACCACTGCTGACCAGCATCTGGATGGAATATTAATAATATAATAATATCAGCCTATTATTATTATTGTTATTCTACTCCTAGCTGGCCAAAGGCTTCTCCTCGGGGCCTAGAAAGGCCACTTTGGCAGAATCATAAAAGGATAACATTATGAATCATAATAAATATGGCGAATACAGTCCGTGTTTTTTTTCGCTGCACTACGTAGGTATAATCACAGAGTAATTGGGATTAGGTTTCGATTGGATTGATTGGTATTTTAGCACAGACAAAAAAAAAATAACTGAATAATCCTTTTCTAGGATTTGATACGATTAACTTAACAGTTAATTGTACATTATGATTCATAATGTTATCTTTTTACGATTCTGCCAAAATGGGCTCTTTAGGCCCCCTCATCTTCTGTATACTAAAAATATAATTGAAGTATCTGCTTGTAATATCAAAATAACAGCTGTCAAGAAATCTACTAGAGATCGGTAACAATAGAAAAAGTAATTGTGTCTCATTAAGGCTCGTACACACAGGCGCGACGCGACACGCGACACAAACGCACCGCAAGTCGCGCGACGAGCGGTGCCTTTGTGTCGCGCGCGATTCGTGTCGCGCGTCGCGCCTGTTTGCAGGAGCCGTTAGTGACAGTTGAGCTAATACGGAAGTATATAGAAACGGAAAAAATACATTTAAAAAAATTGTCTGTCTGTCTGTTTGTTCCGGTTAATCTCCGAAATGGCTGGACTGATTTTGACAGGACTTTCGCTAACAGATAGCTGATATTCTAAAGAATAACTAAAATAGGCTACTTTTTGTCCCGGCAGCACGTTCCCGTCGTTGGATATCCTATATAAGTTTCAACATCTACGCGGGCGAAGCCGCGGGCACAGCTAGTACAGACGCCAATACATCAAACTACTACAATCTGTCAAATTTCTTAAATAGATTTTCAACTTTATTGCTAAAGCATACACTTGAAAGTTGATTGGGAAAATTTGACAGTTTCTGGTAGCTTGATGTGCTGGCGTCTGTAAATAATAAACGAGTACTTGTATATTTTTGGAAACCTTTAGAATTGCAAAGAATCTGCCTTTAAACCAGTCAAAAACAGGTCCTTTTAGGTCATCCATTAATCAAATCTCATAACCAACTGGGTTATTTACTGACACAAATGTATAAATATTAATAAGGTAATTACTAGTACCTGTAACATAGGTAACAGGTTGCAACTTAGGTATCTATGTAGGTTACATAGGTACCCAGTTATTTACAAAAAGTTAAAAGAAAAACTGCAAATACCTATGGCATGGGAGAATCCAGATCAAGGGTCACGAGTAAGTATTTATACACACGAGCACGCGTCTACGGCAGAGGTAACTACAGCCGGCGAGGTGTTGACTGTGGGCATCGACGGGTGTCAACAGCAGCCGTCGACGTGTTGACGGTGGGCATCGACGGGTGTCAACTGCAGCCGTCGACGTGTTGACGGCGGCCATCGACGGTTGTCAACTGAAGCCGTCGACGTGTTGACGGCGGCCATCGACGGTTGTCAACTGAAGCCGTCGACGCGTGTCGACGACTGCAGTGTCTCTGCCTCGGATTACGTATGCCGCTCGTGTGTAAGCACACTTCTCGCTCTGGGTGGAGCGGAAGGGAGTGTCAGACTCTTACTGACTAAAACCAACCCGTGTTCCTTCCTTAGCCCTTTATGTTCCGGGCCCCAGCGGTAACCCTTTCGGACAATCCCGCAGAGCCGGCAGGCTTCGGCCCTGACGGGCCCCTTCACTTGATGCTGACATCTCTTTGAGGCACGCGTGGAACAAGACGCGCCTTCCGGCACGGGCCTGGTCCTGATCGGGCGGTGAGCCACCCATTACTCTCCGCCCACAGGCCCGTGCCTACGATGGCCGGGAGTCGTCGCGCGGCTCCCGACGCCCGGAGCGTCTCCCGCGGTGGCTCTCTCCCTCAACCGCCCAACCCCAACCTTCGCTAGCATGACTTCGCAGAAGGAGGCGACTGCCCCCCACTCCCTCTCGCTCCGGACCATGGCTTGAACCAGGCCCGGACGCGAGAGGTCGCCACCGCTGCCGATCGCCTCTACGAGGACACTGCGGTGCTCCGCCCAAACGGGGCAGACCTCCACTGTGTCCTCCGGGGTTTAGAAACCCTTCAAGTATGTATGTAAAATTGTATGCCCAAAATTCTGTAAGTCAGCCACTAAGTTATGGTCAAGGATAATATAGTGAGGAGACCTGGGAAAGCCTGACCTTCACCATTGTCAGGGTAGACTAAGCACAAAGGTCTACATTATCTACGTGGCTGTAGTTGCACAGTATACAGAATTATTTTTTTTACCGGTTCAAAATGTTTACGGGGTGTTCTATCGATGAATATTCTGTTAACACTTGATTGAAAAGTAATATCCATTTGAGGAAGGAAAACCACACATTGAATAGTAACTGTAGGTACCTACCTGAGACCAGTTTTGATATTTTTTAACTCAATGACTAACACCCGTATTTAAAAACATAACAGTCGTTACGGGTAGTCAGAAGCCCGAAAGTCTGACAACCAGTCTTACCAAGGGGTGTCGTATAACCCAGTAATTGGGTTGTGGAAGTCAGATAGGCAGTCGCTCCATGTAAAATACTGGTATTCACCTGCATCCGATTAGACTGGAAGCCGACCCCAACATAGTTGGGAAAAGGCTAGGCAGATGATGTAGATGATGACTTGTCTATGTAAAGTAGCAATACTATGCGAAGTAGGGCATTTTTCAATGCGTTCCATATGATAAGCCTTTCAATTAATAAATATAAAGGGACGCATAGTGCCGATAGCCACTTAAGTATTGTATACGTATATGAAGGAACCCTGCGCGTCTGCGCGCATTGTAAGACCGCATAGTAATGTTTGTGAATACGGGTGTTTGACTTTTGTTTTTATATATTTTACCAATTGTAATACAGATTTTTTTTAATAAATGCAGCAGTTCTCTCGTGATCCTTGAAGAGGCGTACTAAGATCATAAATTATATAATATAACGCACGCCTGTATTTCGCAAAGGTTAAGGCAGAGCGCAGAGGCATCTTTTTATACTCAGTACGCTCATTCACTCGCCAGTACATGATTCTAGACCCTCCTGCGTTGAATTTGTTTTTTTATTTAAAAAAAAAGAAGTTTCCTACAAAGGTACAATACCAAGTCGGTCAAAATGTATGGTTCAGCAATTTTTTTTAAATTAACCAAGGTATTTCAACCCAGGGTGTCCAGAATCATCTACTGAATCCATGGTAAGACGTTGTGCGCCGATGTCCCTGCCGCCCTGGAAGAGGTAATTTGTACCCACAGTTCACCAGGAATGAGTGAGTAAATAGATCATGCTATGGCCCTACAAAAAATGGAATGAGTGAGTAAATATGATCATACTATGGTCCTACAAAAAATGGAATGAGTGAGAAAATATGATCATGGTATGGTCCTACAAAAAATGGCCAGCCAGCGAAACCATAGCGGGGCTGAATGACCAGGGTTCATCGGTCGTATATTTAAGTACCAATAGCCCTCGTCCAGGCTATTTTTATAGCCCATCTTATATACGCTTAGTCACTTTTTACGACAATCTCGGTTGGGGAAAGCCTAGCCACCCCTTGGTGTGAACTTGGCATAAATAATAATAATACCAAACTAATTTTCCCACTGCTGAGCAACGGCCTCTTCTCATACAGAGAAGGCACGAGCATTGATCACCACGCTTGCTCAAGTCGGGTTGGTGATTTTGGACTGATTACAGTCCAAATGCACCAACCCGTCTTGAAAAAAAAATAAATAAAAAAAAATAGTAACTGTAAGTCCAGGGTATCCTCACGTTGTTTTCCTTCACTGATGTCATTAATGTCCAAGATAAACTCAGAAAGTACAAAATAAATAGAATGAAAAAGAAAAATAACATAAAAAATAAACAATCACGATGTTAAATACCTGTCTAAAGAAATATTTCCTTTTCTGCGACACATTTTTACATTCCGCACTTTTTTCCGAATTATCTTCCATTTTGCACAAAATTCACTTTGCCACTGCTGTTTTATTCTTATATTTATAGTAAGATTTTTTTCTATTAATAATCTTAAGAATAATTGACGCCTGAGATTAGTTTTTTTTTATTATTATTTTCCTTAACAGTTTTATCGTGCAGGTTGTGAGAGACTAATGAGATAAATACGTCGATGTGGACCTATGCAGACTTTATATACAGGATCACCATTTTGTTTTTTTTGTAACAAGACTTTCTTGATACATTTGTCGAATTTTCGATGTACAAAATGTATCGTAGCATAAACATATAGTAAGTATATACTACGAATGTAACACTATTAACATTCTAGTATTATTGTTCGAAGGAGAATAATTACTAAGTTTGTTAAAAATACAAGCTTTCTTGTTACATTGATTGAAAAATCAAAAAAAAAATTAGACAATTTTTGGAGCATTGTTAAAAATATGGAAAATAATTTTTTTTTCTTGGATTTATAAACACTAATAACAAAAACAGTGATGACTAAATTAGAAATAAAAAGATGAAGTTAAGAAAATAATTACGTTTTATCTTATTTTCTATTAGTCGATTTTATGTAGGTACAACGTTATTCCAACGCGAAAATAGAATGATACAGTGATCCCAAATAAATAAAAAATAAATAAGCGTAGACCCAAGTTTTACTACTACACAACGAGAATAAATCGATTTACAGAGAACTGCAACAATTTATGAATGAAACAAGGTCAAATTAAGGTGATAATACCGATTACTAGGAACCAGGTGAGCTAATGAATATTAATGTACCTATACTTTAACAATGCCTTAGAAAATAGAAAAATTAACGACAAATCGATTTAGAAGTAATTTGGCTTGACACTTCGTGATGACATGCACGGCGATAAATGGTAGAAAAATGCACAAAATAGGACCATTTATTTTGTCAGCGTAGATAACCATAGATCTGTGTTGCTGTTACACTTTCTTGGGTTCGGTACTCAGCCGTCGCCAACGGGATGCTATAGTCTGTTCCAAAAATTACTCTTGAAAGTGTAATCCAGCCCTGTCCAGCTTAAAATTATTACACAATAAAAGGGAATTTGTAACACATCCATACTATTAATCCATACTAATATTTTAAATGCGAAAGTGTGTCTATCTCTTACCTCTTCCCGCTTAAACCGCTGAATTGATTTAGTTGAAATTTGGTATAGAGATAGTTTCAGTCCCGGGAAAGGATATAGGGTAGTTTTTATCCCGATATTCCCACGGGGTCGACACTTATGCGGGTGAAACCGAAAGGCGCTACTAGTTCATATATATTTAATTTTTCAATTATATATTAATACTAGCGACCCGCCCCGGCTTCGCACGGCTGCAATGCTGATACTAAAATACACTACAGAAAAACTGTGAACGTTGTATATAAAAACATAGCGGCCCGCTCCGGCTTCGCACCGCCGCAAACGCTACGTCCCGCAATTTTTAAATCTGTAATATCTTCGAAAATATTCACTTAAATCATACGGTGTAAAGGGCCATATAGATCTATATTAAATGAACAATGTATTCAAGGTATTTAATTGGTTAAGGATTAATGCTGTATTGGTTAAAATCGCTTCGAAAATTAGCCATTATTTGTCGTAAAAAGTAAATGACAAAAAAAAGTTATTGTGGGTTATCCATAAGAGATAGACATATACCATCACGGACTTTTCTGTAGACCTTTTCAATGTGTACAATACTTAGTACATTATTTTAATAAAACTCGTAGGGTTCAGCCTGCGTTTGCAATGTAAGCGGAAAAAATGTAATTATTTACGACATCACATTAGAAACCTCAAAAATAACAGTACTTCTCCACTATTTAATGGATGTTATTATACATATAAACCTTCCTCTTGAATCACTCTATCTATTAAAAAAAACCGCATCAAAATCCGTTCCGTAGTTTCAAAGATTTAAGCATACAAAGGGACATAGGGACATAGGGACATAGGGACAGAGAAAGCGACTTTGTTTTATACTATGTAGTGATGATGATATATATCACCTCTATTTTTAACAATTATTGATTGACTCATCATCATCATTCCCTTACCCATTTTTTTTTCAGGATGGGAATCATCAAATGCCTCCTCCCGCTCTGGGTGGAGCGGAAGGGAGTGTCAGACTCTTACTGACTAAAACCCACCCGTGTTCCTTCCTTAGCCCTTTATGTTCCGGGCCAGCGGTAACCCTTTCGGACAATCCCGCTGACCGTCATTCTCTTACCCTTATTCCTATTTATTTGCAGTCGGCGCAGCATGTATTTTTCTTCAATACTTCTCTATAGCCCGGAGGGGCTTGTGGTTAAGTAATATCAGCCCCACGGGTCGATCGATCAGGTTAAGCTACGCTTGCCGTGGTTGGTCACGATATTATATTATTATTATATTATCATCATCAGCCTATTATATTATATAAGTATATAATAATAATATAATTCTGTAAAAACATATTTGTTACGGCCGAGAATCATATTTTAATACAACTTAATACTGACCAGCAAACTGCAAAAAACGTAAAAAAAAATTGAATTTCGCGGGCTACCCTGGCGCTTTCGCCTCAATTGCCTTCCAAATGTAAGATTGTGGTTACGCAAAGCGACATCTACATAGTTAAGGTAACACTAAAACAACCTCGTATTGATTGAATCAAAGATGGTTACCACATGGACAAGTATATAGAGCTTTGTAAACTAATTGTTAGAATGGATGTCAAAGTTTAAGTAGGTGTCATAGCTCAGAGTAACTTTAAAATATTAAAACCTATAATCCTACTAACTCACAGTTAAAAGTAACAAAATTACAAATGGTGCTCTGCGTTTTAATAACAGCGCCATCTGTTATGGAATTTGAAAACGACATCGATTTTATAAATTTGCCGACGTACTGAAGAGATGGCGTTGCAAGCTCAAAAAATTTAAATACCTATTTCAGTTTGGAGTTTCACTCTACGAGACTTGTTATTATGGCAGTATTTAATATATTGTGATATTTCAATTTACATATGTTGTCCCACTGCTGGGCAAACGCTTCTCATTCTTTTCCCACTCGAATCTTTTTTGTCCTCGTACAAACCAATCCTGTCGTCAGGCATCAAGCTGTTCCCACTATCTTTGGCTACTGCCTCGATGCCATTGTGTCGTTTTAATTAGTATCCGTTCAGTGGTTTAGGCGTAAAAAGGTAACATACAGACAGACAGACAGACAGAGTTACTTTCGAATTTATAATATTAGTATGGATAGGGCGCGTGGATGTCCTTTACACCGTTTGTCAGGACGTCAACGTGAAACTAGATTGTTAACGTGTGTGACGTCCCGGTGACGGCGTGCGGTGGACACGCAGCCATAGGAAATCTATGTATCGCTACTTCGACGTCATTGACGCACCGTTGACGTGGTGGTCGACAAACCGTTTGTATATCACCACGTCAGGCTATATTTTTGCCACTCCAGGACAATGGCGTCGACAACATGCTTTTCATTACCTTCTCTGCACTCACGTGGGCAGGCACGCCATTGAAACTGTGCTAAGATCCCAACTGTGTTTTTCTTAGCGTAATTCAGTCCTTATGAAAGTACCGACTACTTTTGTTACCTATATTATATTTACTTACCTAAATTGGAAAAGGATGCCTGGAACCTGCGCTTTGTCATTAGTACATAACCTAGCGTCAATGTCGATTGCATTCTGTACCTAATTACTTAGTTATCTCTTTAATATTTTATAAAGTGCGTCTTATTTTTGCAGAATAGAGGTTTTTCATTCTTTGTTTCTTCATACTTTCCTAACTTATGAAATTACTAGCAGCGTCCTGCGGTTTCACCCGCTTAAGAGTAAACTAGTCGCGAGCTCGAACTCACTGGTTGTCATGGCCAAAAAGCACGCTGTCTCACCTGGCTTCGTGTCCGACAGAGCTAGTATCAGTGATGAGCAGTTAGACGCTAGTATACACGCACAACGTCTAGTTCTTACGCACAGAAACACCGTTCCAAACTGCAAGGCGCGTAAAAAATTCGAAAAGTGCTTCGGAAAATCGAGTTTTATGACAAAACCACTGCATAAATCAATTATAAATAAAGATAATTGAACTCTTCGATAACTGAGCTTTGTCGGCACGGACTTGGTTTTGAAGATTTTACAGTTCTTTTATTACTTATTAACACCCAAAGTTGCGTTAAAAATAGCAAGAAAAACGAATCTTTGTTGGCTCATAACTTTTTAATGGCTTTTTATTTTACTATTCTGTTTCCGTACAGACAAAATTAATAATAAGTCAAAACGATATTATGTTTAACTTTGGATGCACAATGTCAAACAGTGAAGTAATACTCTCCCGAAATTTGTATGGAAAAAATATCGACTAGTGGCACCTTAAGTGTCGATCCCGTAAAAATATCGGGATAAATTGCAAAAAACGTAAGAAAATTTGAATTTTGCGGGCTACCTTAGCGCTTCCCCCTTAAGATCATCTTGAGTTTATTTATTCATGTCATGTTATTGTCTGACAGACCACGCACAGTCTAAACCGCTGGGTCTCGAATGAATCAGAATTTAGGCTTTGGCTTATTTAGGTCATGTTTTGCTCAAGAGTACCTATGCAATGAAAGTGAACACTAACGAAGGATTGTTAAAAATTCATACCCCAAATGGGTTCAACATTTTTGATGTGCAGCTCCGCCGTCCGTCTGTCTACAGGGCTTTATCGGTTGAATCTTGAAATTTTCACAGAGATATTAAAGAGTAAAATTTTTACGCTTATTGAATGGAGAGGCATTCAATAAAAGTAAAAATATTGTTTTCTAAATATAGAACGGTGGTACGAGACCCTTAGATAGATAGATAAAACATTTATTCAGTGCATCAAAAGACAGGTATTAAAAACATCAAAAAAGGTGAAAAAATCTAAATCGTCGATAATCGTCGTCCTTCGTGTCCGACTCGCACTTGGCCGGGTGTTTTGGAAACTCAAAGAGCAGAGATCATCATCTGCCTATCCTTTTCCCAGCTAAATTGGGATCGACTGCCAGTCTAACCGGATGGAGCTGAATACCAGTATTTTACATGAAGCAACTGCCTACCTGACCTCCACAACCCAGACTGGGTAGGTAATACGATACTCCTTGGTAAGACTGGTTGTCAGACTTTCGGGCTTCTGATTACCCGTAACGACTGTCAAAGATCCACGAATGCCATCCGGGATCAACGGCTTAACGTGCTTTCCGAGGCACGGAGGGGTCTTGGTATCTAAAGATGGTCACCCATCCACAGACCAACCGCGGCAAGTGTAGCTTAACCTGATCGATCGACCTGAGCGGCTGTTATTATTTAGCCACGGGCCCCTCAACAAAGAGCAGATATGTCAATGGGAAATCCCATCACACGGCTTGCACATCCATAAAGCTTCAGAAAAACATACTCATCATTGAAATACCACGAGGTAAACCACATTAGAGAAAGGTATTACAAATCATTATTTAATATAATACGTCAGTTTGGGCTTATTCTGAAACCAAAGACATTAAGGAAAAAACAAATGCACAAATACAGTTTACAGGAGTATTTATTTTCCCTTATTAGGTGAGTAACCTACCAAATTACGTCACATATTTTAAAATAAGTTACAAACAATATTAGTACCTACGAGTAACGTGAACATTAAATTCATAAATGCGAAATATCTTTTTTTCTTGTTTTTTTTTAATATTCGACGATTTTTATTTTGTCCCTGCCGAAGGACTTGTTCAGACATAGCAACAGATAATGAGATGATGTGAGAGTTATGATCCAATCCAGCCTGCCCCTTGCTGCCCTCCCTACAAAGGGAGGCCTTTGCGTGTAGTCGCTTAGTTTATAAGTATTATGCCCTGGCTGGAGGCCTTATTTTATCAAGGTAGCCACATGATCTCCCTGTTAAGCAGCCGACAAACTCCAAGGTTGATGCCATTATAAAAAATTTGAATAAATGATGTGAGAAGGTTATTTTTATTACATATGGGTATTTGCTATTTATTACATCGGCGCATCATTCATTCATAACACTCGTCACCAAATTGTAACAAAAAGTAATTAAATTATTGTTTTGAATACATTTATCAATACGTTGTTAGCGGATTATCCTTTTAGGTGACGTTTGATATTATTTGGTAATAACATTTAGGTAGGAGCCTACCGATTTTATTTAGATACTAATAGCGTCAAGATACTTACGTTAAATCAAACAATACCCATGGAAATTCTGATAACCACAATAACAACCAAATTCCAGTCACTCATTTCTAAACTTACCACATATTATAAACATAAAATACTTATAATCTACAAGTACCTAACATTATGCGATCACAATAAAGTTGCTTTCAACAAAAAGTTGCCCTGTCTGAACAAACCTTTCTACCCTTTGACAAAACCTAATCGAGATATCGATAAAATTGGGTCTGATTGTCAGACCTTCCAAGTTTTCTGAGCTCGGAAGTGTCAAACCCCCACTGTCGTAGTCCGGGCTGAGTGGGCTGTGGCATCATGAGTACTTTCCGTTGCTGTTCTGTCTACCCCACGAAGTGTTAGTTTTCCCGGAGCTGAAGCTAGGAGCCATTCCGGTTGGTGACTGGGGAGGCGTCAGAGGCATGAGATTCGTTGCTGGGTGGTAGACCTTTGCTGACATCGTCATACTGCCTGAAATTAGAAAAAATATGGAGTTAATGAGATTGCCGAAGAAGTAGACAAAGGTATGTAATGTTTACTCTATCCACATAATCACCAGTTATGTTTAAGTCCCATATCAAGTGGCAGAAATCGAGACTGGTGAGCATCTAATTTATAAATATCTTGTAATTTTTAATGCATTCGTACTTCAATGGCAGCATTTTAGGCGTTGAAAGAACTGAAAGAATACGAAACACCACACTGCGATCCAAA
Organism: Luperina nickerlii; assembly: GCA_963855955.1. Lineage (NCBI taxonomy): Eukaryota > Metazoa > Arthropoda > Insecta > Lepidoptera > Noctuidae > Luperina > Luperina nickerlii. The sequence continues at coordinate 18,213,092 of OY979682.1, read as the reverse complement.
TCGGGGATTGATGGAAAGTGTCTAGCAGAGTTGGCACTGCGATACTTGCGATAACATAAATTATCTATAATATTCACAGAAAACACGTTTCAGTCGTCAGACATTTTATTATGGACAGTTGTCATGGCTACATACAAAATCACTGTGACAGATTAATTACCATGAAGGTATCAACCTCCAACAGAGATCCTAGATGTAGGCAAAAAGGTTGCCAGGGCCAAGCTGAAGTGGGATTGTGTGGGTCACGTCGGCCGCACAGTGACCGCTGGCCAAGAGTCTCCACACGGTGGGTGCCGGAGGATGAACGGCGTCACCGAGGCCAGCCCAGGAAGAGCTGGCTAGAGGACCCAGATGCGTACCGTAAAGGTTGGATCGAGGTGGCTTATGAATAGGATGCCTGGAAGGATTAGGGGATGCCGTTGCTTACCAGTGGGACAGTGTAGGTTAAGTAATTCAATGACAGAGAACGCAAAGCGTAAACCGCTGTCTCTGGCAGCATGAAATAATTTTATTTTATTTTTAGCCGTTAATGTCAAGAATAAAAATAAAATCAACTGTTGAAAAATCAAAAATTTGGTTTATAACAAAAGAAATTCAATTATGTCCATTAGCCACAGTTGAGATATTAAGAAGCTGGCAGTATCATCACAACGGTAATATTTTCTTATTTCTTTTTAGTAAGTATATTCATGTATTCATGCATGTTTATTTGTGCTTATATTTATATGTAATTAAGCATATATTACATTCATAGTTTTAATAGATTTATGCATATCTTTATATTTAAAATATTTATTCCTCAATGTTCATGATTGCACCTACCACTGTTTGTCTCTGCATCACCCAAAGGTTGACTGGTAGAAAATGCCTATGGCATTAAGTCCGCCTCTGTACATTTATGTGCTTGAAGTATTAAATAAATAAATAAATGTCCCACCGCTGGGCAAAGGCCTCGCTACTCTCTTTCCACCTCTCTCTGTCCAGAGCTTCACCAATCTTTATCAAAAGAGTCCAGCTCATCCAGCCATCTCCGTTGCAAGGCAGCATGATGCTACACAAAAATTATTTAATGAACTAAGGAAAGATTGAAAATTGATGCCCCAAAGGTGGTTAATAGAAGATGAAAGTTTGCGTGGAAGTCCATTATTTTCGTCATCGGCCACACGGATTGCAAATACCCACATATTTTTTGCCCTCGACTATAACTAAATACAAAATGGTCTTCCCTAAGCAATTACGTCATGCAAGGTTATAAGAACAAAGACCTACTTGGCATTAAGCCATCGATCGTCAACTGTTTCTGGCCATCGAGTGGTATTATCTGGTTTTTCCAGTCTTATCTACCTAGATTATATTTTTACATATGTACGTCGCGTCGTGTTGGAAAACATAAGAGGTTATCCATTAATTACCGGATACCCTGTATAGATTGCGTTGTTATCATAATATTCAACATAATATTATAATCCTTGCTTAGGATTGCTGGTAATTTTATATATAACAAGGGGGGTTATCGTTGACCCCTATCAAGATAAGACAAAAAGTGGAGTGTCGTCTATTACTTCGTTTTTGCTTAGCGTTCTATCTGACTTTTTTTTCTTTTTGCTCGGCTTCTAAGAGTCATAACGTGATGTTAAATAGCCTATAGCCTTCCTCAAGAATTGGGCTATCAAATGCAAAAAGAATTTTTCAAATCCGACTGGTAGTTCCAGAGATTACCCCCTACATACAAACTTTACCTCTTTATAATATTACGTAGGGTGTTCAACAAGTCTTGACGTGTCTGCAAACGCTAAGCGTACCGCGACAGTTTTTGTGTCCATTATTAAGTGTCGTCAATTACAAGAGTTAACACGTTTGTTTCAGCTTCTAACAATTAAGATTTTAGTTTAAGGGATAAATTGAAAAAATTGAGATGACGTCGTTGAACAAACGGGACTATCGTGTTATTATCTACTATAACTTTAAACGCGGTTTATCTAAACAAGAATGTTTTGACGAGATGTGTTTTGTTCTTGGTCTGGAAGTCCCTTCTGTAAGGACTGTGGAACGATGGTATTTACAATTCAAACGTGGGGATTTTGAGCTAGACGACGACCCGCGACCGGGAAGACCCGCGGAAATTCAAGTGCCGGAAAACATAACTCGTGTGGAAAAAGCCATTACAGAAAATCGTCGAATTACGTATCGTCAGTTAGAAGAACTCTTAAATATTCCTGTATCCTCTTTGCACAACATTGTGACGAAGCATTTAAATGTAAAAAAACTTTGTACATTGTGGGTACCCCACACTTTAAGTGAGGACCAAAAACAACAACGCGTACAATGGGCGCAATCTATGGTGAAAAAATTTGACAATGGCCAATCCAAGAGTGTCAGTTCAATTATCACGGGTGACGAAACCTGGATTTATTATTACGACGTGCCAACTAAATCACAAAGCAAAATATGGATCTTCGAAGACGAAGAGCAACCAACACAAGTGCGGAAATCGAAATCGGTGAAAAAAATAATGATGACCGTTTTTTTTAGCAAACAAGGATTAGTAAAATCAGTGAGGCTTAGCGGACAGAAGACCGTCACAAGTGAATGGTATACTGAGATTTGTCTGCCCCAATTGTTTAAAGAACTGAGAAATCGACGACCGAATTCGGGACTCGGCTCGTGGTTCCTACATCACGACAATGCACCAGCCCATAGAGCTAGCGCTACATCGGAATTTCTGAGAGTATCTGGTATCAAAGTACTGGAACAGCCTGTCTACAGTCCTGATCTTGCACCCTGTGATTTCTGGTTATTTCCGTTTGTGAAAAAACGGATGAAGGGGCGCAAGTTTTCTACGGACGAGCAGTTGGTTGGTGCGTTTGAGGAAGAATTAGAATTAATTAATAAAGAAAAGTGGGAGGGTTGGATAAATGAGTGGTTTGTACGTATGAATAAATGTATTAATTGTAGTGGGTCTTATTTTGAAAAAATATAAATTTATATAATCACACGACAAAATTTATTGAACACCCTACGTAGTATAGATACTTACTATTAGAATGAGACCTGGCATAGGTTTGTTTGGTGTTGTAGTCTTTGGTGGGAGGCATTCTGAAGTCTGTAACAAAAGAAATTGATGTTTTTATATTGGTTATTAACACAAAATGTCAAAAACACCTTACTTTAGAGTTCGTATTTTAAGGACTGACTTTACAATCAACTGATAACTTTATTCGAGGAATAATTTTGAAATTTTGACAGTTATTTCTTACAAAAACTGTCAAAAATTCAAAACACGTTCCGCTCCACCCAGAGCGGGAGGAGTCATTTGATGATTTCCCATACTGAAAAAAAAAAGTGGTCCAAGGTTGTTCGGTAGAAGAACGAGATCCAAGAATACGATCAAGACATGTGACATCTACCAACCCGCTCTGGGCCCGCGTGGTGTATAGTAGTGATGGGCCAACTATGGATTTAGCCAAAGACTATAAATATTCTCTATGGGTTTTGCCAATCTTTGACTGGCTATAGTGTCTCGTCGTCATCTTCCTGCCTTTTCCCAACTATGTTGGGGTCGGCTTCCAGTCTAACCGAATGCAGCTGAATACCAGTACTTTACATGGAGCGACTACCTATCTAACCACCACAACCCAGTTACTGGGTAATAAGATACCTTTTGGTAAGACTGGTTTTTAGAGTTTCGAGCTTGTAACTACCCGTAACGACTGTCAAAGATCCACGAATGACAACCGGGACCAACGGCTAAAGAGCTTTCCAAGGCACGGATGGTTCTCGGTATGTAAAGATGGTCACCCATCCACGGACCAGCCGTGGCAAGCGTAGCTTAACCTGATCGATCGACCTGTGCGGCTGTTATTATTTAGCCATGATGTCCTCTAGTGACTAAACTATTTTATATTTTACTTGATTCAATGAGGGTTTTCTGAAATGACGTTCGCTAGGTGGCAGCACTGACACGTCAGGTCCAGGCATCTGTCAAAGAGCCTATATTTTCTTTAGTCATGACTGAATGATGAACGAATGAATGAATCGAATGATGAACGTCATCATATATTTTATATTGGAAGACCTCTTGTCAAAGTGGTGCCAGCTGGTGTCGTAAATTTTCACGAAAACCCTCATTTTTGTATGCAGTCGGCATACAAAAATGAGGGTTTTCGTGAAAATTTCGGGAACGTCGCGTCGTCGTGAGATATACCCAGTTCAATTTAAGTATCGTATTTTTAACCGACTTCAAAAAAGGAAGTTCTGTATTCGTCCCGTATGTATGTTTCTTATGTACGAATTTATATGCCTAAATGTACTGCATCTCCGGCATTTCTATGCGAATTTTGATGATTCTTCTAGTCGGTGTCTTCAATTCTTAAAATGTACTAGTGTTAATTGAATTTGTGTGGGGTAGAGGTACAACTAAAAAGTGAAAAATTAAATCTTTTTCTACAAAAAAAAAACCAACCGACTTAAAAAAAAAAACTCTACAACGTGATTAATAACTTTAATTTCGGAAGTCGGTGTCAAAAAACGAAAATGCGGAACCAACGACACCGACTTCCGAAATTAAAGTTATTTATCACATTGTAGTGTTTTTTTTTTAAGTCGGTTGTTGTTTTTGTTTTCGATTTCATCTTGTATATTGCAATCCATCTATCCATCTATTATCTTAGAGTAAACTTCACCAGTAGAAGCAAAGATAAGGAACCGATAGAGCCACGTAAATAAATCTGAGCGGTAACGAGCATCGAATCAAGATACTGCGGCGGCCATTAATAATAAATGAACGTATTTATCTCTTGCAGTCGAAGGGTGTATACTACGTACATCATGATGTGATCACTTGTTGAGGTCCCTACTCATTCGGTAAAGAAATTACAAAAAGTACCTATGAAACAGAAATTGTAGAGAGACGGCACTAGTCTGATTTAGGTTTTGAACGAAAGGAAAATTTCAAAAATATCCCGGAAAATTTCAAAATTTTCCCGGAAAATGTTAAAATTCGGGAAAAACTGACCGTATTTTTTTCGACGGGATTTTGTATGCCATGCACTTTTGGACAAGACAATGTCGGTCGGGACAACTAGTAATATAAATAGGTACAATGTAATCTCACGCTGTCACTCCGTTTAGCTTAAACGATATAGGTACGTAGGTACCTACACATTTTGTTTTCTTTATCGTAAGGTTATCTGTCTAAGGCTGAGGCTACATTAGGCCGCGACGCGACCTGCGACACATGAGCGATTAAAACAAGTAAATGAATGCTCACGTATATGGCTACACCGTACATCAAAATTACTAGCGATCTTTGATTTCTTTATGCCATAGGAACAACATTACTGAAATCACGGCATCGGCTATATCAACATGAGCGAAATTGAAGCGAATTTATTAGAAAATTGCTTTTTTTTCGCTTGTAATGTAGCCATACCATGTTTTTCTCGTTTCGCTCTTCCAGTCGCATCGCAAATCGCTGCCTACTGTAGCCTCAGCCTAAGCTTTAGATGATAATTAAATACTAATCCACGAGGTCGCAGAGACGACTATCGAGCTATAAATGTAGATAATGACAATTGCGAGGTTCCCCGAATTATAAAATAGTACGTATCAAGAATGATTTCAGGGGAATTCCCATTTAAGCGCATCGATCGTTGATAGGAATAAAAAACCGGTCAAGTGCGAGTCGGACTCGCGCACCGAGGGTCCCGTACTTTGTAGGTATGTAAATAGTTTATCACGGGATATCAAAATGTCAAAATTCAAACACTTTTGACATTGGCAGAATAGTCGACATCGGCTTTACTTGCCATAATTAAAAATAGAATAGAATAGAAGACTGATTGTCAGATTCTTGGGCTTCTGACTGGATTGCCAAATATCTACAAATGACAGCCGGATCAACGGCTTAACGTGCTTTCCGAGGCAAGGAGGGGTCTCGATATGTAATTTTAATGGTCACCCATACACGAAATGGCCGCGGCAAGCGTAGCTTAACTTTCGATTGATCCCAGCGGCTGTTATCATTTGGCTGTCTCCAGTCAAAAAAAACGCAACGTCAATTGAGCTAAGTGCACATAACACTTTTATGTTCAACAAAATTTAATAACGAGAAAATCCTTAACATAGACTGATGTGTAAGAACCTTTATAGAACATTTATTAACCAATTTTTCCCTTGAACGGTTCAGTCTTAATGCTACGATATAACGATAATGCAGACTATATGGTATTGATGACAACTACCCAACTTGAAAAGGTCGTATCTGAACATACGACATTCAAAATTCAAGCTTAGGTATACCACGGAAGGTGGATAATGCGCTGCGCCCAATATTAATAAAGTTGAGTTCGATACTTTCACACAGTGTTATCATATTTTCGTTTATCGGGACACTTTATGTACAACCGTTTACAAACGCAATCGAATTTTAACTTTATATGAAAGAAAATTAAGTTCAATTTTGTGTAACGGTAATGTAGAGTTACAACCTTTAAAGTGTAACCACATCTATCTTCAAGAGTTGTCTGAAAAGATTTATTTCATAGGAAAAGAAAAAGACGTAGATTGGGGGAAGGGGGGAGGATATTTGTAAAATTGATTATCTTTGACGTTCTTTTGATGGCATCCCTTTGAATATGAAACAGCCGATTGGTTTTAATTTAATTCTTCAGAAGGCTTTGATTTTCGAATCTTTTTGACGATTATCTGTTTCGGTACACAAAGGTATTATACAGGGTGGGTTTTTGGGCTATGCCCCGTCATGGTAACTAGAAGTTGCGCAACAAACAAATAAATAAAATAAATAAATAAACATGTTTTCTGTTGCTGGCAACAATGTATAGTTTGTGTGGGCAAAATGTTTCCAACATGGAAAAACAATGATTAAAAACAATTGACCAGGTTATGACACAGAAAAAACTCTACTTACGTCAGTTATGTCAAACAGTAATACTATCCCGAAATTAGTTTGGAAAAAACGACTAGTGGCACCTTAAGACGTCCTCGTAACAGGGTCCAGTTGAAAACCAGCGTCAGGCACTAGTTGTCTGGCATATTTGCTGAACTGGGCCTTTTTGGCGCAGCCGTGAGGCACATATTCCTGCTAATTTCTTACATCGGACTTTGCACTTTTTATTTTTATCGTTATTTTTGTTTTTATCTGATGTACGACTATTATCTATCTGGTGTGTTGTGTGTCTTTAAGGGCTGATTTTTCCATCGCCTGATAACTTTTATTCGAGGAATAAAATTGACGTTAGACAATTTTTGTATGAATTAACTGTCAAAATTTCAAAATTATTCCTCGAATAAAGTTGTCAGATGATTGAAAAATCAGTCCTTAGTCTGTGCTAAATAAATGTACTTACTTTATTTCTTTTTTTATAGTTTATTATTAGTATATTTCAAACTCTTTTTGTGAACCTCTAACCTCTACTAATTTCTATTTAGGGGGCCCAAAAAGATTTAATAGCCAAGCTTATAATTACGAGCAGTTCTCATAACATAACAACAAAAATCGACTTCTATTCAAAACTTTTTTTAATACAGAATATCCTATCTAAAATACGCGCTCAACATACAAACGATATACAGCGACACACGGGAGGGTAGTTGTATATTTGTGTAAGATAGCAACTGTATCGGAACGACGCTTTCACACCGAGCACAGTGTGTGGAAAGTTCGCCATAGTTTGAGCAACGCGCGGCTGTTGGCGTAGTATGAACATGCCTTTAGGATTAGAAATTATAAATTTTTGAAATGAATACTTCTTTAGGCGCGTTGGGCATTTTTCGAGATGGGAAAATAGCTTTGAACCCGCGCCACTGTTACCGTAAGCGACACCGAGCGTGTTTTTTCATAAAACGACTAAAAAAATACCCGCTTCGGATGTGTTCGGCTGTCCTCGGGATGTACTCGGTTTTAAAGTATATCCGATACGTCAGTGAGTGACGGCGGCGTGTCAGTGATTGGTGGGAGTAAGTCTGTTTGTGTTTCGTTTTCACTTCTGTCGGCACTCCCGGAGTGCCACTGTTTTTTTTTTCTTGCTAGACTTCCCTAGTAGGTAGTCATCTCGGTAGGACCCCTTCCTACCGAGATGACTACCTACTAGGGAAGTATAGAAGAAAAAGACATATTGCGCCGACCCTTAATGATTGAGGTAAAGTATGATGATTTTAGTCTGTTGTGTAATGATTTTAGTCTGTCTGTATAACCGAGTACATCCCGAGGACAGCCGAACACATCCGGTGTTCGGCTGTCCTCGGGATGTACTCGGTTTTAATGCATATCCGATACGCCAGTGAGTGACGGCGTGTCAGTGATTGGTGGGAGTAGGTAAGTCTGTTTGTGTTTCGTTTTCACTTCTGTCGGCACTCCCGGAGTGCCACTGTTTTTTTTTTATTTGTTCTTGCTAGAAAGGGGTCCTACCGAGATGACGACTACTAGGGAAGTATAGAAGAAAAGGCATGTTACGCCGACCCTTAATAATTGAGGTAAAGTATGATGATTTTAGCCTGTTCTGTCCCCCTTCAAAGAAAAGGCCTTCCCACATTTCTTGGATTTCTCTTAATGTTGTGTAATTGACTTTTAATACGTCATGAAAATGGACCCACTTTGCAGCGTGAAGTTTGGAGTTCAAGCCTGGTTCAAACCAATCAAACTGTACATCTCACTCAATGAAACAAACTGCCTAGCCTTTTCCCAGCGACTGCCTATCTGAACTCCACAATCCAATTACCGGGTAACACAATATCCGTTGGTTAAGACTGGTTGTTGGACTTGGGTACGAATGACAGCCGGAACTAACGGCTTAACTTGCACGTAATGTTTCCGAGGCACGGAGGGATCACGATAAGTAAGGGATGGTCACCCATCTACAAAACAACCGCGGTAAGCGTAGCTTAACCTTCGATCAACGCGACTGTTGTTATTTAGCCACGTGCCCCTCTTACCATCTCACTGTACTTAGTTAAAAAACTGTCCTTCTTTGATTTCCAGAGAATAACATTCAGTAAAATACAGCTCTACATATAGAATTGTTTCTTCTTTCATCGTTTCGAAACGTTAAGTAAATTCCCATCAACGCATCCGCTTTAAAAGAAGTTACAGACGCCAGCACATCAAGCTACCCGAAACTGTCAAATTTTCCCAATCAACTTTGAACCTTATGCTTAAGCGATAAAGTTGAAAATCTATTAAAGAAATCTGACAGATTGTAGTAGGTTGATGTGCTGGCGTCTGTACATTTTGCAAATCTGACTTGAGTCATTCGCATTTAATTCCTAAGAACGTCCCTGAGAACACATCATAAAGGATAAGTATTTTTGGTAAATTGATAATATTATGTATGTTTGTCAAGACATTATGTAGATAATAGAGCGAAAACGAGGAGCTAGTAAACCCCTGATAAGAGGCAAATATTGATAATATTATATTGATAACGTTTATCTGTTATACAATTGCGAACATAAGGGTTTAGGGAAAACTATAGTGAAACTTCTATTTTTAGGGCTATTATCAATGATGGGTGACCATATTTACATACCGAGACCCCTCCGTACCTCGGGAAGAATGTTAAGCCGTTGGTCCCGTCTCTGTCATCCGTAGATCTTTGACAGTCGTTACGGGCAATCAGATGCCCAAAAGTCTGCCAACCAGTCTTACCTAGATATCGTATTACACAGTTACTGGGTTGTGGAGGTCAGATAGGCAGTTGATCCATGTAATATACTGGTATGCATCTGTATTTGGTTAGACTGGAAGCCGACCCTAACATAGCTATAGTAAAAGTGCGCAGTGCTGCATACCCCTGCCCTATTTCAAGTTAAACAAATATCAACTTTATTTCAATGGCAGTTACGTTAATTTCAGAATGACTAGCACTATTGAAAAAGTTATAAAACTGTTTGAAGTTGTAGCGTAAACTGAACTGTATAGGAAATGAAGTTATATTTCCATTAATTCATATTTGTTTACATTTTTGGCAAATAAATCGCGAACGCAGATTAGGCAGATTGCACTGAAGTAGATAGGTTATTATAAACTTATAACGCTTCAGAATTTGAAATCTTTGCACTGGCGCAAAATTTATTGCCTCAGTTTCGATCATTTATTTTTTTACGTCCAGGAGTATAATGTAACAGGCTGAAGTTGATTAATTGACAAATGAATGAAAGAGACAGTGTCTTCTTTTTAACAAAGCTAGAGAGTTCATAACATTACAAGTATTAATATACGCCTGGGGTTTATTTATAAGCGATGATTAAAGCTAAGAGACGTTTAAGACTCCTGCAAACGGGCGCCACACGCGATATAATCGCGCGCGACACAAAGGCATCGTCGCTCGTTGCGCGACTACTTGCGGTGCCGTGTCGTGTCGCGCCTGTTTTTGTAAGAGCCTTTAAACGTGAAAAATGTATGATTAAACAGTCGCTAATCACTATTTAACTTTAAGTAATGTTTATGAATAAAGGGGAAAACAATGTTTATGTGTTTGACCGTGATACAATAAAATGATTGAAATGATTGAAATGACAGTGGACGAGCATAATCAAATAAAATTAGATAGCTTTAATGATTTGCAACACAAGCAGATTGCGTAGATACATTAATTATTGCAATCTAGACAATGACTTAATTTTTTTGCCACCAATTTTTGCCTGTTGGCATTTTGACAACTTTCCTTTTCCCGTCAGCTGCGTCATACATCAAATCAACAAAGTTTTAAAATAAATGAGCCTGTAATGACGTCAGACCTTATAGATATTGGTTAACAAGAGGTTACCCTGTGTCATCAACCTCAAAGAAGAGTCACTGTATCTATTTGTCAATAAATGCTTTGATCAATCAATGTGCCTGGCCGGGTTGGCTTCCAGTCTAACCGGTTGTAGCGGAATACCAGTATTTGACATGGAACGAGGCAGTCGTTCCGTGCAAAATACTGGTGGATCTGACCTCCATAACTCAGTTACTGGGTCACACGATACCCGGTTTAAGACCGGGTTTGAGACCGGTTGTCAAACTTTCGGGGTTCTGACTACCCGTAACGACTGTCAAAGGTCTAGGAATAACAGTCGGGACCAACGCTTAAACCGTTGGTCCCGTGCTTTTCAATACACGGAGGGGTCTCGATATTTTAATGGATGGTCACCCATTCTCGACCGACCGCGGTTAACGTAATTAAAACGTCGATCGACCACGTGTCCCTCACAAATGATCTTGATATAAATAATTGAAGTAAATCAAGCCCTATCCTCTTATTCCCAACGTACACCACATTGTTCGTCCTAGATGCAGTAGTGTATCTATTTATTTATTCACCCACCTACCATCGGTGACAGCCATTTTGTTTATCAACTGACGTTCTGCACGTTGTGTATTTGTATGTTTGTGCATCTCTACTGAGATGTTTGATTGTTCCAATGTATGAAAGCCTAGTTTCTAATGTAGATATTTCTCGAGGTAGGGAATGTTGTAGGTGAGTTTAATTTTTTTAGTCTTTTATGTGGCACTAATTCCTAAATGAGGGGCTCGTGGCTAAATAAAAACACCTCGGGTCGATTGAAAGTTAAGCTACATTTGCCGCGGGCGAGGATGGATGACCATCCATTAATTAAATATCGATACTTTAAATTGCAAGAGTTATAACGTCACTAGTATACGGGCCACAACCTCCTTAACAAACATCTTTTCAACATAGGCGCCACGGATAGCCCCCTCTGCAGGGGCTGCCTTGATGCCGAGGAATCAGCCACCCACGTCATCCTGGATTGCGAGGCCGTGGCTTCTCAACGTGCAGAAATCCTCGGAACAATGAGGTCACTCCGCGAAGCCTGTGAAGCTCCCAGGAAGCTTCTGTGCTTTTGGGCGGAGCTAGGCTGGCTCTGTTAGCCAGAATCCCCACGCACAACGGACCGAATGGGAGTCTAAGTGCGGAAAAGGGAGTCCCATCATCATCACCAACGTCACTAGTAGCAATATGCGAGTAAATAACATCACATAGTTTACCACGTCATCACAAAGTTACATCATTATAAGTAATAATTATTATAATGATGTAACCTAATAATCCTAAAACCTATAATCTTCTTTCTTTTTTTTCTTTCTTTTTCTATTTTACATGGGGCGACTGCCTGTCCGACCTCTACAACCCAGTTACTGGGTAATATGATACCCCTTGGTAAGACTGGTTGTCAGACTTTCGGGCTTCTTGCTACCCGTAACGACTGTCAAAGATCCACGAATGACAGCCGGGACAAACGGCTTAACGTACTTTCTGTGACACGGAGGGGTCTCGGTATGTAAAGATCACCCATCCGGCGGCACCTTAACCTGATCGATAGACCTGTGCGGTTGTTATTATTCAGCCAGGGACCTCTCCGTACAGTAACTTACCTATTGGTAATAATACTGCCTTCACTTTAATTTCCGTTCTAATGGCATAACATTAACAATCATGGTGTAACTAAGTAACACGTACCACATTTTTCTTAAAAGCGTTTTTTCCTCATCGTTGAAAGTCAATGACCTCACAATTGGAGATGATGTTGGTCTGTGAGACCCGAGCGGAAGGCCAATAATCCCGTAGGTAATTAAAAACGTTCAAAATCCAAAAATGTAGGTAAATTACAGATATTTTTTGCAGATTGAAACTTAGATTAGATTGCGAACATTCTTCAAAATACGGGAATAACCCGTCTGATTTTGAGTGATTGATTTTAAAAGGTCAATAATATTGACTTTGTGGTATCTCGTATCATATATTATATGATACGAGATACCACAAAGTCATCTTACACCCACATAAAAAGAACGCATATATTAGAATGCTTTCTTACTGCGTTGATTTACCCACAATTTAAAAGCAGGTATTTAGCTGCACATTTATTTCATTTATATCAACTGTACGTAAGTAATATTAATGAGACCCAATGAAAACAACACCAGAGAATAGCTATCCTACCAAATAAGTCCCATAAACGACACATGCGCCAAATTATAAAATATCAAATATAATATTTAAACACCACCCCGTTGTTAATCTTGATTAAAAAAATACGAACATCAAACAGAACAAAAGGGTTGGAGTCGCCACCCACCTTACAAATATTAAATTACTCAATATTTCATACCGATACTAATTTCGCTATCTTAACCCTCGCCGGCCGCGGAACGACAGAAAATATTACGAAAAAAAAAATTACAATCGCCAAAAGAAAAAAAAACCGTCGCAGGCTTAATTGACATTCTTTATGAGCGTCAGTCCTTAGACGCGGATATTTTTTAATTAGATATATTTTATGGGCTTTTTTTTTCGAAAGGGGTAAGCGCGACTAAAGGGTTAACATTTGTTTGAGCCAATGGGGGAGGGGGTTCAATATTAGCCTTTCGTAATCAGGCGGGGAAAAAATGGTCGATTAGGCCCCTTCCGACGTTAATTTAGGATCATTGGGCCTACGTGGAAGGTAAACCCCCCTTCTTGGGTGTCTTTTTAATGTTTTGTTCTCGATGCTGGAGTAAAAAATGTCTTAGATTTGTTTTGTTTCGTTGTATTTTGGTAATTTAATTTAAAATTAAACCTGAAATTACCGATGGATGGCGAAATTTCAAAACCTTTCTAGTATTTTTTTCCAATAACGACCAATTACTGCGATCATCGATACGACCGCCTCTTATTCACGAGTGTGTGGATTCAAATCCAGGCAAGTAACAATTTCTTTCTGAGTTTACCTTAATTAGACATAACTGACATCGGTGTAGGAAAAAATCGTGAGGAAACCTAGACTTATCTATTTACAAATTTAATAATAAAGCTAAAGTTTGTTTATTTGTTGTAATAGCGCGAGCAGGCGATGCGATGCGAGTGGGTGGGTCGAAGGAACAAGAAATTTCACGCGAACGCAGTCGCGGACAGAAGCTAGTATTTAAAATAAGTTTTAAATCACCAGCCCGTCTTGAGCAAGCGTGGTGATCAATGCTCGTGCCTTCTCTGTATGTGAAGAGGCTTTTGCTCTGCAGTGGGACAATAATAGGCTGGTATTATTATTATTATTTTAATGATACGAAAATTCAAGTCCTAGCAATTGGCTAACACTTAGTCGACTTTTGAAAAGATAACATTTTGACTTTTGAGAATGATTTAGTCCCATCTCTTCCACTTCCCATCTTTCATCTATCATTTTTTTATAATTTTTTTCCTTGAGAAAACCCAGCCAATACAGGTAAAGTAGAAGTACCTATAAGCAGACTGTTGTTAAATGCTAAGGTAAAAAATAAATTCAGCAATACACATGCCCTTCCTTCCTGCCATTTTCTTTCTTTCTTTCTTTTTCTTTCCCTTTTACACAAATCAGTATAAACGAATTTTCATCTATGTCAACAGCCAAACAGGAGGGTAGATAAATGGTTTTAACGTATTTTTTCATCGAAATGAGGTGCGTTTGTCGTGCACTAATTCAATCTGCGACACGAGAGATATCGTTGAGATTAGTTGCCGGTGAAAAAAGTCGCCGGAAGAAAGGTTGATAGAAACGCTGATTGCCTGAGGGTTCCGTACCGATTAAAGTTTTTTTTTCTCTCATTCTAACGTTTGTAAGTGTTGTAACTGTGTAAGGCTGCAGGTATATGACTCGAAAGTTGTCCCGTCATATTCACGCTTCCGTTACTATTCTGAGCTAGAAAATAATCGTGTGATAAATGTTGAAGGTACAACTACTGGTCTATATTCTCGAGGTTGCAAGAGTCATAATATTGTACATATTCCTTTTTACAGATTAAGTGTAAGGAAAAATATGCGCTTCGATAACTTTACTAATCTGATGTATTTCTTCTTTTTGTCGATGAAGCGAGTCCCTGTGATATCGTACGTATCCAATTTTAGAAAGGCTCACCAAGCATCCCAACTCACACCCAACGGAACCCCAAAAACTTCGTCGAAGCCGAGAGAACCCGTGAAAAATCTTTATTAAATCCCTCTTGAGCTAAATAAGTTCATTTGCAGAGTGAAAAAAAAAATTTTTTTTTCGCCTTTTTTATAAATTAGTAAACATTTTCGGCGATTTGTATAGCTTACTCCGGGGGTAATTAGTGATTGTCTGTGTGTGGGGGAGGGCCAATTGGCGAATTAAATTATTTTTTCCGCCTAACTAATGAGGGGAGAGGAATAAATGTGGATTTAGATAAATTCGTGTTAGTTAAAGTTAAGACACGGTTATAAATCCCTACTTTTTATTTCGTACTCTCTTTAGCAATCCTGTCTCTTTAATTGGGCTCGGAGATTGGCAGTGTCACGCCTTGGAGTTCTTTTGGAATAAAATTGTTTTTATTTGGTGGGAATGAATGGATTGTCTTGTTAGCTGATAAATATAGACCTGTCTGTTATTTACACACAACACACCGTCGTTGCGCGTGCAATAGTCGCTATGTGTTTTTAGTGAACTTATTTGAGGTATACCTATGAATTATAACATTTAGCGTGTTTATACGGACCTTTCGATGTATGATATCACATAGCTATATTCCTTAACTCTTTAAATATTGCACTTATCACATAGGTAGCTGTTTATACAGTATTTTTCAAATCCGACTGGTACTTCGAGATTACCGCGTTCAACCAAACAAACAAACTCTTCAGCTTTATAATATTAGTATAGACTATGCAATTGGGTAGCCCAATTAGGTATACTTGAACTTAAACATAGCTAGCGAAGTATGGTTGTACTGAAACTGTAAATATATCTGCTTAAGGGGGAAGCGCTAAGGTAGCCCGCGAAATTCAAATTTTCTTACGTTTTTTACAATTTGCTGGTCAGCATTAAGTTGTACGTTGATTAATATATGAATCGCAGCCGTAAGAAATATATGTTTACAGAATTATAATCATTAAAGTCATCAACACAACTCTCTAAGACCACGTAAGTCCAAAGAATGATGATTTCATGAAACAGTTATTCTTGGGACTTACGTGGTCTTAGAGAGTTGTGTTGATGACTTTAATGATTATAATTCTATAAACACATATTTCTTACGGCCGCGATTCATATATTAATCAACGTACAACTTAATACTGACCAGCAAATTCCAAAAAACCTAAAAAAAAATGAATTTCGCGGGCTACCCTGGCGCTTTCCCCTTAAATCTTCGGGGAATAATGTTACGTCATAACCACAACAATGTTTTATTTGTGCCAATGTTGTTTTTGTGGCTAGTGATAACAGTTTCATAACAATATTGTTTTGACATAATATTTTAAACATACATACAAATAGATAAGCAAATTAGCAGCTCTGTGTTGTTATATACAAGAAAATATATGACGGGCGAATTTCACCAAACACCAAACTTTTATACCTCGAATAATAAGTCTTAAAGGCTCCTACAAACAGGCGCGACACGACACGCGACACAAAGGCACCGCAAGTCTTAAGGCTCCTGCAAACAGGCGCGACGCGCGACGCAAATCGCGCGCGACACAAAGGCACCGCTCGTTGCGCGACTTGCGGTGCCTTTGTGTCGCGCGCGATTTTATCGCGTGTCGCGCCTGTTTGAAGGAGCCTTTATGCTGAGAATAAATTTTGCATTTTTGACAGTTTTTTTGACCATACATGAACTGTCGGACGTCAATTTTATTCCACGATAAGTTGACTACGCAGTAGTACATGTACTACAACTACTATGTATGTACATACATACATAACCAGCCTATACTGTTCCCACTGCTGGGACACAGGCCTCCTCTCAGTGAGAGAGAGTGGGCCATAATCCACCACGAGGGCCCAGTGCGGGTTGGTAGATGGTCACTTCGAATTTTTGTTTCTAGGACATGCCGGTTTCCTCACGATGTTTTCCTTTACCGTTTTGAGAGCAGTGGTGATGATTTACACAAAGTAGAGCGCCTGTCGGGGTTCGAACTTACGACCTATACTGGGCCACCACTGCTCACAAAGGTTGACTTTGGTAAACCCAGCCCTAGGTATAAAAGTAAATGAAATCTACTTTCACTTTTCAACTCAAAATATGTAGGTATATTTAAATAACCTTCAAGGGGTATTGAGCAACGATGCGGCTCCTAATTTAAACGTAAAATATAACATAACATCACGCGTGGATTCCGCAAAGGATAAGGCAGTGTACTTAACCCATAGTACAGTCAGCATCAAAAGTCGATTAACACTTAAGTTTTTTTAATCTCGGTTATTGAGCAAAATATTAACCCTTCAGTTTTTTAAATCTCAGTTATTGAGCAAAATATTTGTTCAAAATCGCATTATACTTCTGCTGCAATTTCGAACAAATATTTTGCTCAATAATTGAGATTAAAAAAACTGAAGTGTTAATCAACTTTTGATGCTGACCGTACATACGCCAGCACATCAAGCTATCCGAAACTGTCAAATTTTTCCAATCAACCTTGAACCTTATACTTTAGCGATTAAGTTGAAAATCTATTAAATAAATTTAACAGATTATAGTAGCTTATATTTCGCCAGTTACATTTAATTCTCATGTAACAGGGGGCAAGCCTGTTGCCATCAATTGGGCATAAATCCAGACTCCGGGTTGCTACTGACAATTTCCAGGTCGAAAAACCCAAGAACACTTTGCACGATCCGGGAATCAAACCCAGAACCTCATGGCTCTTACTCGGCAGTAGCGCTTGCAACCACTAGACCAATGAGACAGTCAAAAAAGACATGTCATTGGTAATTATAAGTACAGTGCGTGCCACGTAAGAAGAGACTTGACACACCACGTGGTCTGACATCCGCAGAACACGATTTTAGGTATCTTTAGCGGTATGAGGTCTGAGTGCGGGAAGGGACCGGACGTCATAGGGGCGGCGGAAAGAGCGGGGGAGGCGGGGTCAAGTCTCTTCTTACGTGGCACGCACTGTACGTACTGAAATGGAGGCGCCTAAAACCACATTACTCACATTCTCAACCTACCTGCCATAGATATAAGTTTTATATTTCTATGCTACCTTATACCAAAAGTCGTCAACCCCATGACCTCGATGATTCATACATACATAACTGAGGAAATACGACAGATTCTTATGAAAACAGACAAGACATTCTTAGAATAATGCTTGATCGTTTCTTTTTACATTAATTAGTTATTACAGTTATATACCTACTTTTAATTTTCCTGTAATTTAAGGAAAAATAATATCTTACCATGTTAACGCGCATTGTAGGTACGTACATAAACAACGCAACTATTAAAAAAGAAAACAGTTAATTTACCTATTTCGAAACATGATGTACAGACGCCTGCACATCAAGATACCCGAAACTGTGAAATTTTCCCAATCAACTTTGAGCCTTATGCTTTAGCGATAAAGTTGAAAATCTCTTAAAGAAATTTGACAGATTGTAGTAGCTCGATGTGCTGGCGTCTGTACTTTTTTATTTTTCCAAGCGAAACACGCCATCATTCATATTATGAATCATTTTGAAGGATGTTGCTAATCCATTGCTTCATAGATTCGAAAAAATTTCTGCTCAGCAACGTACAATGCGTGCCACGAAAGAAGAGACTTGACGCACCACGTGGTTTGACATGCGCAGAACACGATTTTTGGTATCTTTAGCGGTATGAGGTCTGAGTGCGGGACGGGACCGGACGTCATAGGGACAGCGGAAAGAGCGGGGGAGGCGGGGTCAAGTCTCTTCTTTCGTGGCACGCATTGTAAATAAAGCAATGAATGTCGTTGAACTGTCAAAATAAAAGCGATTACTCCTGATAGTGTGTTATGCAATGACCTCACTGGTCGGCTGCGGTTCAATATTAGAAATAATTTTAGTAGGAAGATCTTTTATTTAAATATTTCCTCAAAGTATCAGTACAAGGAAAAAGTTTTAGTACTTACATATTTTCAGGTAGAGTTACGAACATAAATGTGTTGCCAAAGTGATGACAGATACTCGTATTTTTGATCATAAAGGCTCCTTCAAACAGACGCGACACGACACGCGACACAAGGGCACCGCAAGTCGCCCAACGAGCGGTGCCTTTGTGTCGCTGGCGATTATATCGCGTCGCGTGTCGAGCCTGTACGTAGGAGCCTTAACGCGGCATTATTTCCACTGCTGGGACACAGGCCACCTCTCAGTGAGAGGGAGTGGGCCGTAATCCACCACGACGGCCCAGTTCTAAGACATGCCGGGTTCCTCACGTTGTTTTCCTCCACCGTTTCACGCGCAGTGGTGATGAAATAATTACACATAGTATGGCGCCTGTGTAGGTTCGAACCCACACACGACCTTATAACTCGCTGCTCTAGCTCGCGACTGTACCTACCTAATTAGTCTTGAGGTGATACAATAGCCGTAGTTACTTAATTAAATAATTACTTATTGCCGCTTTGTCAACTAACTATATATGTTGTGTTATAGGTACAGACGCCAGCACATCAACCTACCCGAAACTGTCAAATTTTCCCAATCAATTTTGAACCTTATTCTTTAGCAATAAAGTTGAAAATTTATTAAAGAAATCTGACAGATTGTAGTAGGTTGATGTGCCCCGGTCTGTACACTAATACAACAATAGATAATTAGCAAAACATCTATGTTTAACCAAAAATCCTATTTAAAAGTAATTAAGAATTAACGAGAGAAAACAAAGGTTTACTCATTATTAACCAATAATAACAATAATGACTTAGATTTTATTTAGTTCAAGGTTACAACCTAGTCACGATTTTTGAACGAAAACTTATCAAACATTTTGGTTGAGTCTCGATTTTATTGAACGGAAGTGGCTTTTGAGGGGCTATGATGACGTCAGATTTGTGTTTTGTTATTTATTTATTATTTTGACTTAGGTACTTGCTTAGGTACTTAGGTCGTAGGTTCGAAGCCTGCCGCCGTGGCCGAAATACAGTCTGGAGGACTTTATTTTATTTAATAAAATACCAGCCTATTACTGTTTTATTGCTGTGCAAAAGCCTGTTCTCATACAGAGAATGCACGAGCATTGATCACTACACTTGCTCAAAACGGGTTGGTGATTTCAGACTTATATTAACTACAAGTCCAGGTTTCCTCACGATGTTTTCCTTCACTGATGCCAATAATGTTCAAAATGAACACAGAAAGTACAGACGCAAGCACATCAAGCTACCCGACACTATCTAATTTTCCCAAGCAACTTTGAACCTTATGCTTTAGAGATAAAAAGAGTTGAAAATCTATTAAATAAATTTGACAGATCGTAGTAGCTTGATGTGCTGGCGTCTGTACATAAATTAGGTAATAGAAAAAGTCATATTGGTGCTTGCCCCGATTTGAACCCACAAGAACGTGCATGAGAATTGAGAGGCGAGGCCTGATATACCAATTATTTTCCAAAATTTTATCATCTGCCTAGCCTTTTCCCAACTATGTTGCGGTCGGCTTCCAGTCTAACCGGATGCAGCTGAATACCAGTATTTTACATGGAGCGACTGCCTATCTGACCTCCACACAATAATTATTTTGCAAAAATCAAAATCAAAAGTCATTTATTCAAACTAGGCTGAGAATCAGCACTTTTCGAACGTCAAAATCACAAAAGACAGTCCCGCAAAACGCCCGCCCTTCGCCACTTCCTAGTGCTTTCGCTGGAGAGAAGAGATGGCGCAACAAACTCCCCAGTAGGAAAATATAGGTATCAGAAGGATACTGACTTAAAAAAATATACCGTTCGCAATTACCGTTATGTTCCTTTTAGTATAAATCTAATACCGTTAGTGTAGTGTAGGCGTCTTGGTATCGCAGTGACGTTGATAAATAGGTACCTACCTATCGGTCGACGGTACCTATGTGGGTGGACAGTGACCTTAAACTCTGCTGACCCAGTTTTTATTTGCGGTGTGAAGTTTTGCGCAGTTATAATGTAGGAAAATGATTGGAACTTGATAGACAAAGTACCTACTTATAAGTATTAGTACTTATGTTGGTATGCGTAATTGGGTAAATTCATATTAATTAATTAGATAATCAGTTGGGTATTTTTGCGTTATTGACTGGCAAACAAGTAGAAGACTAACCAATAATTGGTAGTTCTATTTATAATAATACATTTAGGTACACACGACGACAAATCAAACCACACATTGTATAGGCTTTTCGTACAATAAGAAGACAACTCTCAAACTCAAACTCAAAGCAATTATTTCACAATAAGAAGTCAGCTCTCAAACTCAAACCATTTATTTCAATTAAACCATGTCCAGGCACTTTTGAATTGTCAAAATTAAATAGTCTGTCAGTTAGTCAGAAAGTTGAAGCTAGTTCAGTATAAACTAGTTTCAACTTTCTGACTAACTGACAGACTAATAACTTGATATGTCGTCGTGCGTAAAAAGCAATGTCGATACCTTTTTCAAGCTGTACGAAAAGGGAACATTTCTAGACTTCAACAATAACTAGGCACCTTGTGGTGATCGCAAGTGCTACTACTGGATATTAGAAAGGGAATGCCTACAGAATCAATTCTGTTTTTTTGTAAATTTTGACGTATAAAAGTGCCTTGATGGAAATAAATGATTTGACTTTGACTTAGCACTAAAGTCCTATGGAACATACCAAAATATTATTTGGTTTGGAAAGTATCTAACCTCCTTCATAATCATTTCAGCCGAAAAACGTCCACTGCTGGACATAACATGAAAGCATAGCATCATAGCTAAGCATCGCCTCTTCGACCGGTTACGGTTGTGTGCTTCTTGCATCCAGCGGATACCTGCGGCCGTCACCAGGTTATCGGTCCACCTCGTGGGAGGCCTTCCAACGCTACATCTTCCAGTACACTTTTAACCTCTTTCAGCACCAAGTAACGTAACCTATACATACGTCATACCTAAACTGCCCATACGTCCCGTTTTGAACGGGACTGTCCCTTTCCTCAGCCATCTATGCCTTTGTCCCCAAACAAATCTTCGGGACGCAAAATAGTCCCGTTTTAAAAACATACGTCAGAGGAAATTTGATTTAGTAAGAATGGTGAACTGATGAATGATTTTTATTTTTCACAATTTGTTCGAATTTATTTAAAAGATTTTTTGAAACCTTAACTACTTATTTATTTTAAATTTTCTAGGACAATATTATTTATTATTTCTTAGACAATTTTATTTATTTTTTTATTTTCAATTTTCTTAGACTTTCTTGGCTATTTGTTAGAAAAAAATATTATAAATTATCTGAAAGTATAGTGAAGAACACTAATTGTATTAAGTTACACTTTTTCTAAATAAAGGAAATTAAAAAGTTGTGTCTATTTTCATTTAACCTGCTAACTCTCGTCCCATGCCCCGTCCCGCCCCGTCTCGTCCCTGCTAACTGTCGTCGACCCATGTCCCGTTTTGAGTCAAAAAATATATGGTCAGTTTAGTCATACCACACCATCACCTAATCTTTTAAAAGCCACAGTAGCTATGACTCAACTAATTAACTTACAACACTTTCTACCTGCACATGATTCACAATCCGGGGCACAGAACAAAGGATGCACTTTAGTTTGATTCTTAGAACTGAAAAGGACACCAAAAATTCCCTTCGTCCAGTTTACAAGTTCCGAAAAAGGTCCTACTTACCTGGAAGTTTGCGGGTTGATTCATTGAAAGTGTAATGGAACGTTATCAATTGTTATTGAAATAAAAACTGGGACTGCTCCGATGGTTTAGTGGTCCCAAGCTGCTAGCTGCTCAGTATTCTGAGCAAGAAAAGAAAAAATCATCAATATAACCCTATAAGTTCAAATAATGCTATTGATTCACATTTCATGAAATCGTCATTCAGTAGGATTATATTTTATGAACACAAAGGGTTGTTTTGATGATTTTAATTATGTGAAGTCATATTTGTTACAATCGCGAATCATATTAAGATCAACATGCAACCTGACACTGACCTGCAATTTGCATAAAACGTAAGAAACTTGAATTTCGCAGGCTATCCTGACGCTTCTCACTAACACAAAATGTTTGTATCGTTTCATCACATACATATATATCTAGATAACTATCTCCACGGTCTTTATCACTGCATTAAAAATACCATTTTATGAAACATCAGACAATTTCCTTGTACCAAATTGTTGCCTGGTTCTCTCTTGATTCTTTGTTTTAGTTCCAGGAATAACTTAGATATTCGGTGAGATCAAAACTACGGGCTGAGTGTACTGGGAAGAATATTTAGGTTAGTAATGAGTATTTTGTGTTATAATATAATTACCTTCATATGTTTAGGGAAGAGCTAAATCGAATAATTACAATGTGGAGACGACAATACGACAATAAATGAAAACATTGGCAATACTATAATGCACTAGCTTCTGCCCGCGACTTGGTCCGCGTGAAATTTCACCCTCCCCCCATTCACCCTCTTTCTTAGTGGATACCTAATCTTCACAAAAAACACACCCTCCAAATATCATGTCTCTAGGACCAGTGCATAGTTTAGGCTGTGCGTTGATATATCAGTCAGTCAGGACTATGCAATTTATTATATGGGGTGAAAAATTGAAAACATGCGACAAATCGAAATGGAAGATTGTACTCATCATTATGAACAACTTTTACTATGGGACCAAACCTGATCTCGCGAAAACAAAATCAGCTGTTCCCTACATTCATGTTCGCATAAAGGCTCGTACACACAGGCGCGACACGACACGCGACACAAAGGCACCGCAAGTCGCGCTACGAGCGGTGCCTTTGTGTCGGGCGCGATTCGCGTCGCGCGTCGCGCCTATTTGCAGGAGCCTTAACTCGTCAAAATGTAGGGAACAGCAGATTTTTTCGCGATTGCAGCTTTGGTCACAATCCGGAGTTTGTACTCATCATTATGAACAACTTTTAATAAGGACTAAAAGTTGTTCATAATGATTAGTACAATCTCCCATTTCGGTTTGTCGCATGTTTTCAATTTCAACCTGTATACATAGATTGAAACTATCAAATAAATCCTAACATTGAAATTGAAAAAGTGATTTTTTCAAACAAAATAAATAATAGTGATGGGCTGACTCTTATGGGGCCAACCTTTGTCTTGCATAGTGACTAAACTATTGGATATAGATACTTGTTTGAATTTTTGTATCCAGAATTGCAGACTGCGAACGACATTAGGTAGGTAAACGAAATTTATAACATATTTGCTCGTAAAGGGTCTCTTATTTCACCAATTTCAATATCGTAATGTATCTCATTACGCACTTGTGCGGTAATGTAAAGTAAATCGCACGGTTTATCAAGATTCTCCGTCAAAACGAACGGTACTTTTTTAAATCTTAGCAAAGAGTTTTTATTTCAGAAAAGTAGTCAACATTTTATGAATAAAATTAACTTTGGGAGATAAAATATAATAAATAAACATTTAATTCTTTAATTTAATTAATTTTGACAATAAATTACAACCATTAATATCTGTAACAAAAACAAAAATATTAATTTACTTTATTAATAATACTGGCTGTTTTGTGCCTATGCCTGAAAAAAAAAAGCGCGAACGCGCGCGCATCGCTTATCTGCTAAGAAGTAAAAATTATTCCGCGCGTTTTTCTTTTCGCTGTACTTTTTTTATTTGAAAATGTCGTCAAGTAATGATGAATTTATTAATTCCACACCGCCAGAAGTCTCAGAGGCAGCGAAAAAGGCTACTCTAAGCCTCTTGCCCGAAAAATCGACCGATAGATACAAGCGTATCAAAATTTCATCATATGGAAAACAAGCAAATATGCAAGATCAGTCCGAGTTTTATTTATTTCCTCGCAAATATGTTATAAAACGTCTTATGACATATGTACGTGCGCTTTGAAAATTACAGCCTCTGCTTTCTTTTAGCCCTCGCCTACGGCTCGGGCAAGAAATATCGCCTCGGCTGTAATTTTCAACTTACCGCACTTATATCATAATGTACTATTCATTTACTGTCGTATCTGGTTTATTCTTCGTTCGGCCCACTGAGTTTTGTCCTACATAAAAAAATCTTGGTTCGTCCCAAACAATATGCTTCCTTCGTCCCAATCAATATGCTTCCTTCGTCCCAAACAATGTGCTTCCTTCGTCCCAAACGGTATGCTCCCTTCGTCCCAAAATATAATTTTAAATATTTTATTCTTGCTTCGTCCTATTCTATAATTCCTCCTACGGCCCATATTTCTTTTGTATATGCTAACCTTACTTTTTTGTACAATCGTCAAAAAAGGGTTACGTATTATTAAATATTTAACATCAATCAACTATTTATCACAACCTCTCCTCACTGTCTTCTCCGCGAGAAAAAAATTACTCGTGTTATTTTATAATAACACTCTTTAGGCGCTCTTAGTGAGTAAATTGTACGTATACAGCTGACGTCAATGGAATCTGTTTAGAAGGGCAGGTAAAAAAGGTCCATCCCATTTTTATTGCGTCCTTTGTTTTTTACTTGTATTGATTCATTTGGCCAATAGCTTTACTTTCCGTTATCAGTAAAACGGGCTCCACGCTAGCTCCTCGTCACCTGGTTATAGTGTGTTTAAAGTGCTTTGTTTCCATCTCCCTTGTTGTAAACAAGGAAATTATGCTGGTGAAGATAGCTCCACTATGATTGTGCTACTATAGATAATGATCGCCTCAAAACATAATCGATGGTATATCTACATCGATGAACGTAATTAGGTTGACCGTCTCATCGGACTGCTCATTATGTCACCCCTTGTTAAATGTCTACATTTACACCTGTAATTTTTATGGTGTACATAATAAAGAATATTCTAGGTATCTATCTATCTGGTCTGGGTCTGTCTTAGCAGTTGTTGTCATCGATCAACCGCATAGCAAAGAACTCTTAACATTATTATAAAGTAGGAAAAAACAAAAAACACCACGCTTTCTCACTATATACTATCGGTGATCATAATCGAACCCACGATAAATTCCTACCTGCACCGTATCTTTATGACGATTTGATTAACCTCTTCATGATTTCAATCACACCCGTTATTTATATATTATAATATTTCCTTATGGCATAATTCTAGTAAGCATAAACTCCATCAGAGACCCAGACGTCATGGCTAGCCTAAGAACTTTATTTTGTCCATTTCTAAACTAAAGATCACATCTACCGTCGAGACAGCATTTTTCCGTATTCCCCGTACCTACGTGCCTAAGTTATTCAGTCGTCCAAGAATGCGCGGTTCTAAGTAGTATTACAATTGGTAATAATACGAACGTGCTCCGACTTAATTTGTTGAGTACGCAAATATTTCTAGTACATACGACGTTATGTTAAGTTGTTCATGTCCAGTACGAGATGGCCTTGCATTTGATTTGATTCATCGCAGCGATTTATTCGGAATTAAAACGAAATATACTAAGACCTCATCATCATCGTCATCATTTCTGCCGGGAATCACCCAATGCAGGGTAGAGGGCTCCCCTTTTTTCAGTCATACTTCCCGATTCCATGCGTCTCTCGTCCAGGTATTCCCTTTGACGATATCATCAACCCAACGCTCTATTGGACGACCCTAAACCTAAACCATTTGCCAAAGCTTGGCCACCATTCGGTCACAGCTTTACTCTACTACTCTATCGGCCATCTCCTTTTTTTTTTGTTTCCGTGGTGGAAAATCCTCAGGGATGTCCTCCGCCCTGGACCGGCGGAGGGGTCTGTCAGACTCTTACTGACTAAACACCACCCCGGTGTTCCATCTCACACCTACTACGCTGAGGGTCGCGGGAACGTACGAGCCTCCCGCAACCCCTGACATTGACCATCTCCTCGTCTAACTAGATCTCTTATACCTAATTCACTAATATAACTATGTATTGTATGTATATATAATATCCTAAAACTCTTGGCAAACTAAAATATGACCTAGAAAAATTCATCCCCATCTGTGTCGACTGGTAATGTGCCCAAGAAACTGGCGGCATTACCACGTTGTATGGCAATGCTTAGCCTCTGTCCAAGGTAAAAGCCAGTCCTTGGATGACGGGAAGTGTTAATCAGTCATTTGGAGATTTCCTTAAATCGCATTTGGACCCCATTTCCCGAGAGTTCCAACCCCAGACGGCTCGAAAATCTAGACTGAACTAGTAGGTAAAGTATATGCTCTAATATTCCCAATGCTGGGACACAGGCCTCGTTTCTTGGAGAGGAAGTGGGCTGCAATCCACCACGCGGGCCCAGTGCAGGTTGGTAAAGATCAATAGTAGGCCTTGCATTGGTTTTTTGTACAAAGAGAGGTCAGGGTATACTGGAATTATACATGATATAGCTTCATATGTAGCCTTTTATACCTACAGCAAGCCTACAGCAGACAGCATTGTATTTTAATTGTGAGCTCCTTTGAAACAATAATATTAGAATTTCTAAGTAATTTTATAACTTGCCAGTCGTTATGGATGTTTATCAAAATCGAGGGTTTGTTTATCGTTCGTCGTATGATGTATTGTTGGTATTTTGTTGGGTTAGTGCCAAGGATTGTTTTGTTCGAGAATTTAAAAGTTTAGTTGCAAGTTGCAGCAAAAATACTGGTACTTAGTTGTGTTATTTAGTACAATTTTAATAGTGTAATTAACACTTTATCATTAGCTTAATGCCGTAAATATTATAATAAACAAGTACCTGAATGTGTTGAACCAAAATTATGAAGTGAGTTTGTACAAACACTTTTTACACGTCAATCATATTTTAAAAACTGGATGAGGTCGGCGTTTCCTCCCCAATTAGGTATATGTGTAGTTAAATATCATAATCAGCCTATAACGTTCCCACAGCTGGGACACAGGCCTCAGGGAGTGGGAACATTATAATGTAGAACATTATAATGTAGTAACCTATTAACCCAGTAATTAGTCAATCATGTGTCAACAGGGATATAAAGGTTATATTAAATTACGTAATAGTGTTTTCCTATCTGAACAAACAGCTGTGCTGCTTGGGGGTTTGTTGCGCTACTTCTTCTCCCCAGCGAAAGCACTAGGAAGTGGTGAAGGACGACGACGTCTGTGACTACAGTAAGTCTTGTGTTGTGGTGAGCACCATGTATCTATCACATAATTGATTTAAATACCTGTCATTGCTTCGTTTTTAATTCTGTTTACTTTTTGTGGTAGACTAATTTTATTCTAAGTGCATCGTCTTTGTATATATTTTTTTTTTTTTAAACATTGCCCCACACTAGGAATTACTCCTGTATCGTGGGTGCGTTTACAAACATTTAAATTCACATACACAAACAGCCAGACCCGGAACAACTACCTGTAGGCAATACAAATATTTGTTCCGTGCGGGAATCGAACCCACGACACGCAGCGCAGCAGTCGATCGCTCAGCCACTGCGCCAACCGTGTCGTCAAACATTTTAAAAGAGTAACGGTGGAGTTTCTTGCCCATTCTTCTCCATACGAACACTACCTTTTGGAAGGGGCGACTAGAATCAATTCAATTTTACTCTAAGTTTTGTCGTTCAAAAGTGCCTATTTGAAATAAATGATTTGACTTTGACTTTTGGGGTCTTAAGTAATTTTGGCGTTCGAATAGTCCTGATTCTCAGTCTAATTTGAATTATTTAACCCAGAGTCTAATATTTTTGTTTGTATTGTACTTCATTAATCATTCCACGTAAATATTGCCAATGTTTCTAATAATGAAATGATTGTTATTCTCTTATGGTCCTTCTAAACGGGCTATAAGGTCACGGCAATGTGTAGCTGTCCTATGGGCAACTATTGCTCGGCCATCACAAAAACATTTTATAGGCTCCTTCAAACAGGCGTGACACGCGATAAAATCGCGCGCGACACAAAGGCACCGCAAGTCGCGCAACGAGCGGTGCCTTTGTGTCGCGCGCGATTAAATCGCGTGTCGCGCCTGTTTGAAGGAGCCTTATTAAAGCTTAATATTATTTATCATTTTATTACAGCTGAAAGTTTGCCTCCTGCGAGCAGAGAGAGCACATAGAGCCGTACCAAAAGTAATGACAACAACTGTATGCAGATTGCAAGGTTCTTACAGTCCGTTAGCTCTTTGTGCTTCAATCTGTTCTTAGGAAACACAGCAGCCTTCCCCCGTCTAACATAAAAAAGCGCACAAACCTTCCCTCAGGCACCCAACACAGGACCACGTTTTCGCTTCAATTA
Organism: Luperina nickerlii; assembly: GCA_963855955.1. NCBI lineage: Eukaryota > Metazoa > Arthropoda > Insecta > Lepidoptera > Noctuidae > Luperina > Luperina nickerlii. The sequence goes on along the minus strand of OY979682.1, from coordinate 18,183,969 downwards.
GCGCTAATATTTACAAAAAGATTAATATAAAACTGAATATTTTAGACCTCGACAAACACAACCTAAAATTATAAGTGACAGAATGGCTACATAAACAGGACTATGCAGTAACGGAGACTTTACTGACCTACATCGCCTAATAATAATAATAAGCACACACTCATCTTCATGCTTGCACGAATACTTCTATCCTCGCATTCATACACATTCGCATATACAACTCCCCCACTCACTTACACATCAACACCACATTACCTACTTATCCTCACTCACACACACCTACACATCAATAATCATCATCACCACCATCATCATCATCTCATTTAATTTCATTTACACACACCCTCACACTCTCACATACTCTCACAAAAGTTAAAACCTGTAACGTAAACTATAACTTTTTTTCATTTCTTTTTTTCCCTTCTGAAGGTAAATTGACACAGTCCACTCATACATAATATCAATTGGAACATCATTGCGAATCACTGTCTCTTAAGATACGGGATATCCTAGTTTAAGAGACAGAGATTAATCTATTGTGTATAGATTTCTGCAGCATCCAAATGTTTTATGTAAATGTTCTCTATCTGTATTTTTAGAAAATAAAGATATTATTAATATTATCTATTATTATATGGCTGAGCAATCTATGGCTGGACCATGTGTGATTCACACTCGTAAACGAGCTACACAATCAGACAACAATGGCACCCTATCATCGATTGTCCGGCAACCTATCGAAAATGTATTGGCTATACCCAGCCATACCAAACATGTCGCATGCTTAATGGAATACTGACTTAACTCAAAAAGATGATTTTTGGGAAATTGCTAAAGAAGATCTTGCTATGAGGATTTATCCTATTTGTTGACGCATAAAATTAAAACTGATTTAAGTCGATTATTAATTTATCATGATGCTTGTATTTTGAACGTATTACGAACGATAATCTATTGATGATATCTGAGTTAAAAAAAATATTATTCTCTGACCTATCTACTAATGGGTCAATGTTCCATTAAGCATGCGATGTGTGGATATATAGCCGGGACATTACTGCAATATTGCACAGTCTGACTGGTATTGCTGGCAATGTTGCACAGTCAGACTGATATTGCTGGCTACTCTTCACAAAGAACACGCCCTCTAAATTTTATGTCTCTAGAACCAGCGGTTTAGGCTGTGCGTTGATACATCAGTCAGTCATATACTTTTATATATTTTTTTCAACCACTGTTGACAAAAAAAAAAATGGCCTGATCAGTGGATCGGCGATTAAAGTTCACGAAACCAATATGCACCAAACCCTGAGCCCGACAGGATTTCCCGTCGGCAGAAATAACAAACGTCGAGACTCACTTTCATCCTCTTACAAAGTAAAAATTTTCAAAAATCCATCCTTAGAGCTCACTTTTGCTGTATAAGGAACCATAGAAATGTAACTTATACCTATATAAGGAACTCATGTGCAAACTCTCATGCTTCTCTAGACCCGCGGTTTTGGCCGTGGGTTGTCTGTCAGTGAATGACATAGATATCCGTGGTGAACGAATAAATGTTTTTTTTTTCTATCTCGTAACTGTCTGACTTGTCTTGAAACCATTATTCAAGTCTAGAGATTCTGTTTTTTCGTATCGGAACGGACTATCAAAAAGCTCAACCATTTCACTAATGTAGCGAGGCTGACTGCTACCAAAGGGTATCGTATTTCCCAGAAACTGGGTTGTGGAGGTCAGATAGGCAGTCGCTCCATGTAAAATACTGGAATTCAGCTGCATCCGGTTAGACTAGAAGCCGACCTCAACATTTAGGAAAAGGGTAGGCAGAGCGAGGCTGACTGCATATGCACTCGTGAAAACAATAAATCTAGGTTTAACATAACATCTAAGAGTATCCAAAGTACACCCAAATTTCGCCAGATATGTTTAAGTTCCACATAATAAAGCGAAGAACGCGCTCATTCCCATCAACCAGGCACAAAACCAGACTACGGGCTGCTTTTGAGAAAACCCAGATAGACAAACCCAATAACACATTGCCTGGTCCGGGAATCAAAACCAGGACCTTATGCTCAACAGTAGCGCTTGCGACCAACGAGACCAATGAGGCCAACGAGGTCAACCGGGCCAGCCGGGCCGACCAGGCCAACTAGCTCAACTAGGTTCAGTTACTTCAAAATACCAAAATTAAAACTGGTTTTCTATTTCAAGTTGATGTCTACAATATTTCGACACCAGGATACGAGCCGCCATGGTTATCGGTCAAAGCAAAGGCGCCGAAAAGCTATGTCAAAGAGAAAGTGCCAACTTTGTGACGTAGGGAAAGGAATGCGGACAACTCAGTATTTGCACGCACCTTGCTCATGAATCATGGTCTGAATGTTAATAGTTAGATAACCTATCGGTCTATCACAACTGCGTTAGTTGTAGATCCTTATATGAATAGATCAGCTTAAAATTCAACAACAAAAGTCATTTAATCAAATTAGGCTGAGAATCAGCACTTTTCGAACGTCAAAATTACAAAAGACAGACCCCCGAAACGCGCGCCCATCACCATTTCCTAGTGCTTTCGCTGGGGAGAAGAAGTGGCGCAAAAAACTCCCCCGCAACACAGCTGTCTAATCAGTTACAAAACTTGCTTTTATACAATAGTAAATATTTATTTTTTATCCATTAATTTCAGGCATCAAGGCCCATATCGTCGCTGCGCCTGCAAAATCCGCTATGTATTTTTTTTTTGAAAATCGGTTTTTGATGCTTATTTATAGTATTTCTCAAGCCACGTGCACCTGTAAAATCGGTTTTGTAATAACTCATTTGGTTAAGAAGATAACAAAATCAGCTATGTAATTTTGGTCAAAAACGGATTTGAAAAACTCCCTATGTGTGCAGGAGACACATAGCGTATTTTCGATTCAAAGCGAGTCCCTTGGAATTGCGCTTTGAAATGACACATAGCGGGTTTATCAAACAGGATACGTGGCACGTGGTGCAATGTTTACGTGTATTTTATTTTAATTAAGTAGTTTTAGATGTTAGATAGTACTACAAAACTCATTATAGATACTTGGTTTGGCGTAATGTAGTAGCCACCGAGTCTCTGGGTGAATTAAACCGTGTAGAGCCGATACTACTAGACTAATTTGGTAAATCCGCTAAGTGTTCTAGGAAGCACAAAAATGCAAACTATTTGGTAAAAGCATAAATCCGTCATGTGATGAAAAGTCAGGTACTTAGCGGTAATTACGACCCGAACAAAACCGCTATGTGCCAAAATTCACTTAAAAAAATTCTAGCTCCTGGAATATCATAGTAAATGGCGAAAAATAAATATTTCTGAATGTCCCGACATAAAGTCTAATTTTCTGCATATTTAGTTTTAATATAATATTAACAGTTTGAAAAAGAAACAGTTTTGTGCTTCTCCTGAAAAGTTGAATTTTTATCCATAGCGGATTTTGCAGGCGCAGCGACGATATAATATGCCTAGCATAACCAGCCTATAAAGTTCAGCAGCAACCGACGATTATCCCTGTATGCACTGTGTAAATGCACCCAAGGACAACCCCCAGTTGGCGTAAGACTAGACATTGCATTGATTCCCTCCAAAAAAAAAACTATGAATTAGTGTGGCTAAGATGGACTGGCTACCTTGGACTAAGGAAGAATTATGGCCTGTCTGACCAAAATTGAATATTAACAATACACGGATAAAATGGCAGGAGGTGACTTACACATTCAATAATGCCCCCCCCCGGAAACGGTAGCTAGCACATGGTGAGGTAGCGACAAAGGAGGCAACATATCCTGATGTGCTTGAGGAATGGAGAGGTATTCCACGGCTTCGACACAAGCCTCCTCTCTCCGAGAGGGAGAGGGCTGTAAACTACCACGCGGGCCCAGTGCGGGTTGGTAGATGACACATGTCTTCCAAGTTTTGGTTCTAGGACATGCCTGTAGATCAGCTCACTTTGTGAAAAATAAAACTACTTGATAGTAGTGTTGACGTGACCGCATTAGCCTAGTCTGTCTTGTTGGAGTGGTCAGAAGTGCAACTGTCACCAGTAGAACCCACGAGGGTTCGATACATGAGTTCGGCAAAATTTCCATCAGGAATTTCTCAGTAGCTGCTTGGAGTCTAGATTTATACTCGATTGATGGCAATAGGCTTACAGGTTGTGTATTAGGTACATGGAACGAAACATAGCTAGCGAAATGTGGGATTGCCCGTGCCCAAGAAATCATGGAGGTGTATATTGACACACTTCTGTGATTTCTTGGGCACGGCTTTATAACTATCGTGACAGTCATCATCCGTCTAGTCTTTTCCCAACTGTGTTGGGATCGGCTTCCAGTCTAACCGGATGCAGCTGAATACTAGTATTTTACATGGAACTAGGTACTTACTGCCTATCTGACCTCCACAGCCCAATTATTGGGTAACACGAATTAATACGATACCCCTTGGTACGACTGATTGTAACGACTGTCAAAGATCCACAAACGACAGCCACACGGAGGGGTCTCGTCATATAAAGATGGTCACCCATCTACGGACCGACCGCGGCAAGTGTAGCTTAACCTGATCAATCGACCTGTGCGGCTGTTATTATTTAGCCACGGGCCCCTCTTCGTGACAGCATCACGAATTCACGACTTATACCTAATATAAATCCGGTAAACATAATATGGATCATCATTGTTTTTATAAGATAGTTCATATCAAGATTAAGTCTGTACCTACTAAGTATCTACACAGTACACAAATGTATACTGTGTAGATACATAGTTATGTTATTTAGGTTAGAGATATGCTATCTAATGTTACGTGAATAGTACGATATTATTTGCAAACAAGACCTAAAATATTGTTCATGCCTACCTAAGTACTCGAAGGTTTCAAGTTGCGTTGTGTTTGGAAAGCCTCAAAATATAACATAGCATCTCGTCTGTATACCTATAAATAGAACTCTGCCGTACCCTTTAGGTACTAAAGGGTACCAACCCACCCCTCTACCCACCCTACCACCTAGGGTACCTGGGTACCTAGTACCCTAGGGTACTAGGGGGTGGGGGCCGAGAAGCAAACCCAAGACCTCATGCGTAGCAGGAGCGTTTGCAACCACTAGGCCAAAAAAGCAGTCAGTTATGTATTTTACATCTATGCAATACTGTTATCTATGTAGTTACAAGCGTTATCAGCTGTATGTAACCGTTTTATCTGTTTTCTATTTAAAGACTGGCAATTAATGATAAGTGATTGATACATTCGATTTGAACTAAAGTTTGCGTGTCTTACTGTGATTTGGTCGAAGAATTGAAGTGTTCCCGTTTGAGCACCTATGCATGGAGCACCAAAGATATTCCAATTTACCTACTCCAGTTATGTTTACTATCAATTTCTTCTATTCTAAAAGGTCATGCTCCTAGTCATGTCAGTCTCCACACAGTGGGTGCCTGAGGATGGACTGCGCCGCCGAGGCCGGCTCAGGAAGAGACGGTGAGTCGACCTAGTCGCTTACCGCATACCGGTTGGATCCAGGTGGCTCTAATAAAGAATGCCTGGATTTGGGGGAGGCTTTTGCTTGGTAACTGTTGTAACTATCTCGAAAAAAACTGGCCAAGTGCGAGTCGGAGTCGCACACGAAGGATTCCGTACCACAAGGCAAAAACGCCGAAAAAACACGTTTGTTGTATGGGAGCCCCCCTTAAATATTTATTTTATTCTGTTTTTAGTATTTGTTGTTATAGCGACAACAGAAATACATCGTTTGTGAAAATTTAAACTGCTCTCACGGTTCATGAGATACAGCCTGGTGACAGACAGACGGGCAGTGGAGCTTAGTAATAGGGTCCCGTTTTTACCCTTTGGTTAGGGAACCCTAAACGCTTATATTGATTAATCCGGGGCAACACATGACATAGTAATGTAAAATAGAGAGAGAGAGATATATAAGTGTGAGTGAGTAAGGTAATCTTAAGGATACGTTCCATATCTCACAGGAAAGGCTCCTTCAAACAGGCGCGACACGCGATAAATGCGCGCGCGACACAAAGGCACCGCAAGTCGCGCAACGAGCGGTGCCTTTATGTCGCGCGCGATTCGCGTCGCGCGTCGCGCCTGTTTGCAGGAGCCTTATCAATACATAGCAAGATGTTGTGATCAGGATGCACCGAATGCAATTTAAGTACCTAAGTATATTTTAGTTTCGCAAATTCGCTAGAGCTACTTCAAGGTATAGGACACGCACGCTGCATGTCAGTGGGAGTAATTCATCAGCTCGTCCTATATGCCTACTTACGGTCCATTTAGGACGATTTGCAGAAAATCATTAAAATGTTTTTTTCATTCTGCAAGTCGTCCAACGTTACTATCAAAATGAGAAAAGTACAATCAGTAGAAAAACTTTGCACTTCTCAGCTACTATTATTGATGTATTAATGTATTTGTTATTACACAATGTATGACTACATTTGTATTTCAGCTTCAGTACTTAGCGTAAACATAAACACCGACTCATTTAATTTCAGCCAACTTTTACTTATAGCTTTTACACAATGGCCGATCATGGACACGCATTGTCCATTGTCTAATTTGAATTGTAATGTTAATAAGCTAATGATCAATTAAACTTATGTTGGTTTGTTATGGCTCCTGGTATTGAAAACAGCTGTATACCAATTTCCATAATTAAAATTTATTTAAAATGTAGTCGTAATCTCATCTCAGCGATAATCTCTGTTAGAAACTTGTCAAAAATGTAGGGAAATCAGAGGTATTTTTGTCAGATTAGATTGAGACTGACGCCATCGCCACTCTTAAGGCGAAAGCGCCAGGGTAGCCCGCGAAATTCAATTTTTTTTAGGTTTTTTGGAATTTGCTGGTCAGTATTAAGTTGTACGTTGATTAATATATGAATCGCGGCCGTAAGAAATATGTGTTTACAGAATTATAATCATTAAAGTCATCAACACAACTCTCTAAGACCACGTAAGTCCCAAGAATAACTGTTTCATGAAATCATCATTCTTAGGACTTACGTGGTCTTAGAGAGTTGTGTTGGTGACTTTAATGATTTCTGTAAACACATATTTCTTACGGCCGCGATTCATATATTAATCAACGTACAACTTAATGCTGACCAGCAAATTCCAAAAAACCTAAGAAAATTTGAATTTCGCGGGCTACCTTAGCGCTTCCCCCTTAACGTTCTTAAAGTTACGAGAATTGCCCCCCTGATCAACAAGGACTGCTGTCTAAACAATTTATGCCGAACATTTAGAATTTGCAGTGCACTGGTAACAATGTATGTACCTACACATACCAAATTAAACAATAGATATCTATGCATAAGCAATTATCTCAGTAATTGTGTTACGTACAAGTACCTACGTAATATTATTGTTGTTATTTTCCTTAGAGTAATTGAACTTGTTGAAAAAGTAGGTACCTATGTACTTGAAATCAATATAAAAGGTATTAAGTAATTCCACTATAAAAGCCCTTTTGCCTTTCTAATAAATTGTAATAAAGACAATAAAATAATAATTAATACACAAAAAGTAAAAAAAAAACACGCAAAAACAGAACGGATGTAATCACGAAAAAGACTCCCGCGCAGACTAAAAATAAAAATAATAAAAATAAAACTCACAAAAGAGGTAGGTAACGGCAACAAAATCCAAACTCAAAAAGAGAACCACACAGCTCGACCACACAAATTTTAATAATAATAAAACATTCGATTTAAAAAAATTAAAACAATGAACTGCATTCAAAACAGCGTTCGATGGCCAACTGACAGAGCAACAGGCAACAGAGGCAACTGAACATTTTGCGACTGATAGCTATATTCCCTTCGTAAGAAGAGCCATGCTTTCGACAATTAAAAACCAACCTTAAAGCAATTCTATAAAGTGTATAATTCAATACAGCAGTATGCTCCAGTATACTACGTGTAACCGTCCAAGCGAGTATTGAGGTCAGTGACGTCTTTTTTCTGTAAGATAAATTCGCGGAAACGAGAGGGCCTATTAAAATTAACGAAAGAATGAAAGAGACAGGAATATTTATCGTGTGTGTCACAGAGAAATTGGCTAGATGTGGTCAGTCATTAATTGCTGTCAATTAAAGATTTTGCTAAAGTGATTTCTATGATTTGACCGTATCGTTTTGTGGAAGTACTTTCCTATATAAGACAGAACCAACAAAGACAAAAGTTGCTTAAGTAGTTAAATTCGGAGAAATAATTATGCTAGTCATGGTTTTACCGAATGGAGATCACGTATCGTTAAGTATAGCGTGGGATGCCCCATAACTAGATGAACTGTCGACTGATAGCTGGTAAAGACTGGGTGCTGAAGATGTAGAAAGTGAAACTAGAAGGAAAGAAAGAAGGAAGGAAAAAGGGAAGGAAGGTTCGGACTATGAGAGTTTGGGAAGAGAGAGTGCACCTGTGGCTACGCACACAGTTGTACACTATAATAAAATTCCCGCGTAAATGGCTAGTTTCCGTTGATATTGGGTGCCATGGCCGAAGTTAAGCATTTTATAATTTAAGAAAATAGTTCCGCAGGGTACCTTAGACCATTTTTGCCTTATTTTTACCACTTTCATAGTCGGTAACAAGACTAACAAGTAAAAGTCGCGACCTTGATGACTCACTTCACATTACGGTAAGTAGTGACAACAGATTTTCATTAATACTAACCTCTGCATCTATTTTGGGGTTATACAAAAGTTTATTCAAATAAACTACCTCGTTGGTAATAGTGGTCGCAAGCGCTACTGCTGACAATGAGGTTCTGGGTTTGATTCGCAGATCGGCCAAAGTGATATTGTGTTTTTCTATCAGGAATTTCTAAGTACCCTACCCGTAACCTATTACATGGGATTTAATCATAACTGGCGACGTATAGGTACACCTCTACCGACCACTTTGGGAATTACGGGCGTGATGATATTATGTTATTTTTAACTACTGAGATACAAACGCCAGCATATCAAGCTACTACAATCTGTCATTAATAGATTTTCAACTTTATCGCCAAAGTATAAGGTTCAAAGTTGATTGGGAAAATTTGACAGTTTCGGGTAGCTTGATGTACTGGCGTCTGTACCTAGAATTTCATGAAACCTTGAATGACTGTATGTCCTTACCAGAGTACAATCAGTCACGTCGGAACCTATAATAAACTGTTAACGTAAAATAGTAAAACCTTGTAAGGGTGAGTAATTAGTAATTAATATAAATGAACAATCTTGACCTTGAACTAAAAGTAGGGCAAGTCCTATGAGTAGGTAGAGCCAATGACCGTCATTACCTGACCCCTCTTGTAAAGAAGAAGAGGCGAAGAGTGGGTCAAGTAATGCAGGGCACTGACGACTGCGGAAAAAATTGGTGCCTATGATGGTCATCACCGATGACTGTACCAATACACCGTTGTATGCGGAACTGTCAGACGACCCAGATAATATATTTAGCAGTTAAACAGTAGTTAGACATTGACAGCACCTTTTTATCGTAGCTGTAAGGTTGATTTTCGTAGTGCAAGTTAAAAATACAGTGCGTGAAAAAAAAATATCGCCTGTGGACACAACGCCTACGGGAGGCTTGTGAAGTACAGACGCCAGCACATCAAGCTACCCGTCACTGTCAAATTTTCCCAATCAACTTTGAACCTTATGCTCTAGTAATAAAGTTGAAAATCTATTAAACAAATTTGAAAGATTGCTTGATGTGCTGGCGTCTGTACAGTAGACCGATTTTTAGGGTTCCGTATCTCTAAAGGAAAAAACGGAACCCTTATAGGATCACTTTGTTGTCCGTCCGTCCGTCGGTCTGTCTGTCAACACCCTTTATCTCGGGAACGCGTGGAGATATCGAGTTGAAATTAAAACCATATACCTACTCAGCTCTACAGTCCCTTGAAGCTGTGAAAAAATCAAACACCTAGAAGTTAACGTAAAAAAAGATACGGCTGTTTATGCCACAAAAAACGTATATTTCGACACTCTCAAGAGAATCAAAATTTATAGGGTTACTTCCCGTTGCCCTAGAATCATTAAATTTGTACAAGAAGTAAGGTTATGCAGCACAAGTAAAGGAAAAAATCCGAAAACCGTAAATTTGTAGGTACAGTCGCCAGCACATCAAGCTACTACAATCTGTCAAATTTCTTTAATAAATTTTCAACTTTATCGCTAAAGCATAAAGTTCAAAGTTGATTGGAAAAATTTGACAGTTTCGGGTAGGTTGATGTGCTGGCGTCTGTACATTAAAAATAAACCCGTTATAAATTATTTATATAACTACAAAGTACGGAACCCTCGGTGCGTCCGACTCGCACTTGACCGGTTTTTTTTTATCATTGTTCCTCTCAACCAAAGTACCTGCCATCTAATCTCTTCACCACGCTTGGTTGACTGGTAGAGAATGCCTAGGCATTAAGTCCGCCTTTGTACCTTTTTGTGCGGAAAGTATAAATAAATAAACCGTTTTTTTTCTTCTGAGTTGAAAATCCGAAAAGAATACCGCCTTGTGGAACACCAACGTCCAGGTCACGCCAACTCGACGAACTCTGATCAACGCGAACCGACTGCTGACGTCACCGAAGATAAGAAGAGAACCATTCCAGAGCCTCGGACGAAACCATAAGATGAGAGAGGATAGAATGGAGAATATCGTGACTGACGGCGTTAAAGGCATTGGAGAAATCAATTAAAACCAAAACGGTAACTTTGGTATCCTCCATCGCTTCTCTAATGTCACCAGTCACTTTAAGGAGAGCGGACGCTGTACTGTGCCCAGGCCTGAACGCAGATTGAAAAGAGTTAACGAGGAGGTTGTTCCGATGAACAAACCCCGTAAATTGCTTGTGTATGCAGGCCTCAAGCCCTTTAGACAGGAATGAGACAATGGAAGTGGGTCGAATGTGACTGTGTAGGAAGGTATTTGATCTCATTCGAATTTTTTTTTTCAGATTTCATTTTTCTTGGGCTCCATAGGGTCCGGAACGGGTTTTCTATAACGAATCATCCTTTTAATGTTATAATTGTTACGTGTAGTCCCGACGGATACTTCTGACTCCGTCGGTATAGGTGGAGGTGGTTCGAGAGGAGGCTGTAAGTTCGTTGTCTGTTGGTACACATTCGCTTCCATCTTCAAGCCTGAAAATAAAATAATTTATTTTACAATTGTTGGATAAACAATTTGGTTAGTAAAATTGTAAAAATTGACAGTCCCCCGGACGAGCTCGATCAAAAAGAAAGTCAAAGTCAAATCATTTATTTCAAATAGGCACATAAAAGGCCCTTTTGAACGACAAAAATTACAATAAAATAGAATATTCTAGTCGCCACTTCTAAAACGTAGTGTATTCTCGGTAATTTACCCATTTCCCCAATGCATTTAATACACTCAGACCAAATAAAAAACCAAGACAGTGTCTGTCAACAGTAAAGTAAGGCCGGTTTCGTAAACATGTGTGCAAATAGTGAGGTGTAGTTTGATTTAATTGTAAATGTGTGCATGTGAGCGTGTATGCATAGAGCGGAGGTGTAGTTTTTGCATGCTTCGCTGTAGTCTGAGTTAGTACATCTCGAAATTAAATTTTCAATACAAATAACTTTCACTTTCTCTTAAAAATGCGCATTTATTGCCGCCTTGAGCTCTTCATAGTTGGAAAATCGTTTTCCACGAAGGTCTTTTTTCAAATTAGGGAACAAATAATAATCACTCGAAGATAGGTCCGGGCTATAGGGTGGGTGGTTAATTTCTTCGGAACCACAATCTCGCACAGTAGCCTTATAAACACGCGCCTTGTGGACCGGGGCGTTGTCTTAAAGAAGCAACACACCGGTGGTCAGTTTACCCCGGCTTTTTTGGTGGGTGGGTCATCTCTGCTATCATTTTAATCTTCATTCTTTTTTCACGTTTTCTTCCGTAGAGGCAGTAAGCGAGCCGCCCAAGCGACTGTAGTCTTCAATACTCTCTCTGCCCCTTTTAAATTCACTTGACCACTTTTGAACCTTAGATAACGAAGGTGCAGAATCTTGGTAAACCGCCACCACCTCTTCGTGAATAGTTTTCCTTGTTTGGTAAGGGATTTAATAACAGCGCTGTGCTTGATTTTCTTCAACATTGTCACGTTAGCTATTCCAGTTGTTGTTGACTAAGGATAACTAGCAAACTAATGATCACAACTTACCTTTAAACACTTAGATAATGTCATTATTAATGAATATGTCAAATTACCCAGATCATTAGTAAATCACCCTGATACCGAGAATACATTGAACGCCCCTCGTATATGTATCAATCATCAACATTTATTTTATCAGTATTAATAATATATTATATTTTGTCAATAACTATTGTCCATTTCTATAATTTTTCACTTTTGCGAAAAAACAAGTTTTGTTTTATAAATGCGAAACTACAATAAATCTGTAATAAGTACTGCTTGGTTTACAGACAGATAAAAAAATAATTAAATATCACCCTGAGGATCCGGAACAAATATCTATGAATGAATGAATGAATGAATTGCATCGATCCCAGCGTGGTTAAACCAGACTCGATTAATCGAACCCCAAGATTCGCACTAGCTCCTGTAGCCTCACGTTCATGGTGCTACAGCGACCATTGCATATCAAGGAATAGACCGGGGGGCGCGGTAATGGTATGGGAAGACGTGCCCGTAGAATAGGTAAGGATTTAAGATCCGGATATGCATTCTAGAGTAAGCATTGGACTAGTGGAGAGATGGGTAATTATTATCTATGGATGGGCATCTTTTAACGACCTCGCCGCCAGGTTGGTTCAGGTCGAGCTTCATCGATGCATCTTTTGGCGGGGTTTTACTACTTTCTCGGTTCTTTTATATGTCAATGCACTGCTGTGTTGTGTCAGATGTTGCTGTTTTCAATGTCTTCGTCGGAAGTTTCGCTACTATCCGTTTCCGGTTTTTTTGTAATTCTCACTGGCAGCGATCTTTTTCTTACTTCTATCTTCCGCTGTATCCATCCAAAAATTGATTCCTTTGTTGAGTATTTCATGTTTGCCTCTAGATATGTGCGAGGTAGCACACCCTGTGGTTCTTGATGCGTTTGGTTACTGTTTTTCCGTCTAAGATTTCATGCATTTTCTTTTGTCTTGGTTAATTCCTAGAGTGGTAAATCAAGTCTCTCATGATAACTTGCTCATATCTTCTGAGTTGACCAGTTAGCTTGAGTAAGTGCCGATACTTTCAGAGACCATGTATCATGCACGGTAAGATCGCCATTCGATACATGAGTCTGGCTAATTTCCAGTCGATATTTGAGTTATTTATGAATGGTAGTAACAATGCCTGTTTGCAACGTTTTTTTAAAGTGCTTTTTCTGCTTAATGTAGGTGATATGTATACATACACAGGTATTTAATTTCATCACATGTCCGTATACTTAACCATTAAGGGTATAATTAGTATTTTTGTTCATATATTTGGAGGCCTCCTTTTTTTTGAAGTCGGTAAAATTAAAACAAGTACATCATTAAATAATAAATATTTATTCAAGCATAATCTAAAAAAAATACTAAAGTAAGCACGTTAGAATACTCAAAAAATTGTGTATTCATAAAATGCATAGTTTCAAGTACAGTGCGTGCCACGTAAGAAGAGACTTAACCCCGCCTCCCCCGCCTCTTTCCGCCGCCCCTATGACGTCCGGTCCCGTCCCGCACTCTGACCTCATACCGCTAAAGATACCTAAAATCGTGTTCTGCGCATGTCAGACCACGTGGTGTGTCAAGTCTCTTCTTACGTGGCACGCACTGTACCTACACTACAAATACACTAAATAATTACCTATATTGTTAGACTTTCTTTTTGATAAGTTTAACATAAAACGTGACAGAACGATTTCGTTCTGTCACGTTTTATTTTAAACTTAACAAAAAAAAAGTCAACAAATAAAAATAAAAACGAGGAAAGATAAAGAAAGTGCAGGCAGGTACAGACGCCAGCACATCAAGCTACCCGAAACTGTAAAATTTTCCCAATGAACGTTGAACTTTATGCTTTAGCAATAAAGTTAAAAATCTTTTAAAGAAATTTTACAGATTGTAGTAGCTTGATGTGCTGTCTGTATAATCATCACCAAATTAGTATGAAAATTTCGGAATTTAGAAATCAATTTAGTATAGATTGGGTTTATTTGAAACATAATAACTGGACTAGCTTTTATTCAAAATAAATAATATTATTTAAAGCACTTTACAATTAACTTTTTGCTTTGGTACCAAAATACCGCGATATCACGATATGTAATTTTATTAACAGGACTGTCTGTGTACTTTAACTTTTAGGCCCGTATTACAGAACTTCACTCAAGACTCAAGCACCTACCTACCTACTACTACATAGTTTACAGGGATTTGATTGGTTGAATCTAGTTTTAAGTAAAGGCTCCTGCAAACAGGCGCGACGCGCGACGCGAATCGCTCGCGACACAAAGGCCACCGCCATCGCCACCGCGACACCGCTCGTTACGCGACTTGCGGTGCCTTTGGGTCGCGCGCGATTTTATCGCGTGTCGCGCCTGTTTGAAGGAGCCTTAACGCTTGAGTCTAGAGTGCGGTTCTTTAATACGGGACTTAGATACAATCTTACTTTGATGGTCGTGTACTTAATTACTTATGATTACTCCATTCATTAGTAACTTCTCTGTCCAGTTTTCGCGTTTCTGTTCCCTAAGACGTGTCCCTTATTTCGTAAGGCATAGTATGGAAATTCATGCCTTTTTTGTTTGCTGTTAGTTGCTATGACGATTAACATAAATGGGTTTCTGGTTCGGAGTCTTCGGGCACTTTAGTGGATGGAGCGACGCCTTTTAAACTTTGTGCAGTAATCCAAAAGGGTCTGTTGCCTGTCACGGCCTCCGTCCGAGGCTCGGTAGGGTCGACAAGAGGCTGCGGCGGGTCAAGAGGAGGCTGCAGGTTCGTTGCCTTATGGTACACATTCGCCTCCATCTGCAATTCTGCAAGGAAAATGTTTTTTTTCTGTTAGTTGGCAAAATATCATGAGGCTTGTTACCTGCAAGCCGGACGGACGGCTTTCCCAAAGATAAAAAAATCAGTAAAATGGCGGCAGTCAGAAGCAATTATTGGCAAGTTTAACCTTAAATTAACTTTAGTTGACCTTCCCGTTCGTGTCAACACTAATAATCTTATGGTTACTTATTTTTATTACATATTTGTTATAATACATAGGTATGCTAGCTGATATGTGGAAAGTGCATTCTATTGTATATAATCAAGTTCTTCAAATTTGACAGACAGATGTGTTGCTTGGGAGTTTGTTGAGCCACCTCTTCCTAGATAATCACTAGAAAGTGGTGACGGACGGGTAAAATAACTTACGACAGTGAGGGACTGTCGTAAGTTATTTTAACGTTCAAAAACAGCTGATTGTCAGCCATTGAATAAGTCATTTATGCTTTTTTTAAAGTAAACCTGACAAGCCTCTGCTTCGCATGGTTTTTAGTCAAAATTCGTTGCATAGCTTAAAAGAACAACATTTTCACACAGGCAGACACGTAATGCTATAAAGTCGCTTTTCGTGTGTGCCTGCGTGCCTGTCAATTTATAATACCTACGTAATCTATATAAATGTATTTTCTTTCTTTCTTTCTTCTTTAATTATGATTAAAGAAGAAAGAAAGAAAGAAAATACAGCCGATATTGTTCCCACTGCTGGGACACAGGGGACTGGGCCTACTCTCTTCGAGAGGGAGTGGGCTCTTATCTACCACGCGGGCCCAGTGCGGGTTGTTAGATGTCACATGTCTTCGAATTTTTGGTTCTAGGACATACCGGTTCCCTCACGATGTTTTCTTCACCGTTTATAATACGTAAAGAAATCTTTGGTCGATGAAATGCTTAGTAACTTCTATAAAGAAAACAATGTAAGGTATTTTATATACCTAATTTAATTTATTATAAACAATAGAATAGAATAGAATAGAATACTCTTTATTATGTAAACAATTACAATAATATGTAATTTACATGTATAATTGGGTAGATGCAGATATATTTTAGTAATTTTTGAATTATTTTAATGTTTAATTTGTAACCTTTGTTGTAGGTCCTTTTATTAATAAAAAAAGACACTTATTTTATTTATAAATAATTCAATAATCACTGAAATAAGCACGTTATTGTGCTTTTTATTCGTAAGATGGATAAATGTATAATTATATGTACCTACATAACTTTTGAATCTAATACAGTTTTCAGGTAAGCAAACATATTCTTTTGGCGTTTTTTTCCAAGAGGTTATAATATTTGCAAACAAAATAATTGCAATAAAAAATATACTAATATTAAGAAAACTGAGATACAGACAGCTTAAAAAATTATGAGTTGTAATTTTCAACATTTCAGAATTTATTTATTAGTGGGTAAAGTACATACATATTGACTCACTTGTATACAAAATTATGAGTATTAATGTTAACACTTTACAACATTATACTCGTACTGCGGTGTATCGCGAGCAGACTGAATTGCTTGTGTATGAATTGCTGCTACATGCTTTCCACATCGGAGTTGAACTTGTAGCAGGGTTTCTCATAACTATATGGCTGTGTTAGATTTGTTGTATCACACTAATATCATATAGGCGAATGTTTGTGAGTGTGTGTATGTGTGTGTGTTTATATGTTTGTTACACTTCTTCACGCTCTAACGGCTGGACCAATTTTGATAAAATTTTGTATGGAGGTAGCTGACACTCTGGATTAACATATAGGCTATCCCGATATTCCCACGGGATCAACATTTACGTGGGTCAAACTGCGGGGCGCAGCTAGTATTAAATATAAATATTTTTTTACTATAATGACTAATTAACAATTAACTTTTTATTTGGTACCAAAATAGTGATTATCGATATATAGTTCTATTCAACATCAAAAACTAAAAAGTAAATCACAAAAAATACAGTAGCTAACAAATAAAGTGCACGAAGTGAGATCAAAACTGACAGGACAGTCTGTAAACTCTCACTTTTAGATGCAATCTTAGTTTGATGGTCTTAGCTTGGTCGTGTACTTATGATCACTCCATTCGTAAGATAACTTCTCTGTTCAGCTTTCTCATTCAAAAGGCATAACATAGAAATTCATGCTTTTTTTTCATCGCTGTTCGTTGTTTCTGGTTCAGGTACCGAGTCTTTTGCTGCGGCGCGTGCGATGCGTAGAGCGCGGTAGAGAGGGGTCGGACTTTTAACCAGAGCACACCGCCGCCGCCCCAGCGCGCCGCGTTTGGCTATCACAGTGTCTGCTGGTGGCTGAGCCGGGTCGGGAGGAGGCTGGGGTGGGTCAAGAGGAGGCTGCAGGTTCGTTGGCTGTTGATACACATTTGCCTCCATTTGCAAGTCTGCAAGTAGAATATTTTTTTAAATAATGAGGTGGTAAAAGAACATCTGTCTCTGTTAGTGTAATTTTTATATGTTTTTTTTTTATCCTTTTGTTTATAAAAATATGGTATTTTAAAATGTAACAAGTATTTAAATGAAATAAAGGAAGAAATAGCAATAATTGTAACCAATCGCAAAATAATAGGAAGCTGACCCAATAACACACAATCCAAACCGATTAGCGCTTTGCATTGTGTGTTATTTGTAAATATGTGAGCAACACTACGCTTATGTCATGTAGTTGATTTACCTATAATTGCTTTATTTTTATTGTATATAAAATATTATAAAACATATTTAAAAGAGTAACGTAACGGTGGAGCTTCTCGCCCATTCTTCTTCATACGAAACAAACTTTTGAAAGGGGCGACTATAACAAATTCTATCTTTTTGTAAAATCTTGACGTTCAAAAGTGCTAAATGCAAAAAAATAATTTTAGTTGTAGGTACCTAAACTTTTTTTGACTTGTTCATAATTCTTGATCCTAGGGCAATGTTGATAATTTTAAGAACGTTCAGTCTGATCTCTCTCTCTGTTAAAAATACCTCTAAAATCCCTACATTTTTGACAAGTTGTTGACATTGATTGTCGGTAAGATGAGATTGCGACTAGTTTTTGAACGTTTTTTACCGACTTCAAAAAAGGAGGTTATTAATTCGACACGTATGTATGTAATATTATTGAAATTGCATTATATTCACATATGACAATCTATTAGGGCTTCCAAATAAATATACAAAATTTTATAGATGTATGTATGTATGTATGCATGTATGCATGCATGTATGTATGTAGGTATATTTGTCCACGCATTTCTCCGCAACTATTAATCGGATCGTGACCATTTTTTTTATTGTATTACATTTACTTCAAGTTGGGGAACAGTGCAAGTTTCATCAAAATCGATTCAATAATTTTCAACATATGGACTAATACGTGTAAGTGTGACGGTCTGGCTTGTTGCTACGAGCTACGGGTGTAGTGTCAAAGAGAAAATTTCTCAAAACCTTGGTTAAAATCTAGTGCAATATTTACAACAAAACAATTACATACCTACTTATTACAAACAAATATTCCAGTTTTTACTTAAGACTAAAAAACACGAAAAAAAGTAATTAAAAAAAAATAAACCGACTTCAAAAATAAATTAACTCAAAATTATGAAATAACTTTAGTTTCGGAAGTCGGTGGCAAAAAACTAAAACTAAAATACAGATCCCAAGAGTTCCGAAATTAAAGGTATTTCATAATTGTGAGTTACTTTCTTTTTGAAGTCGGTTTAATTTTTTTAAATTACTTTTATTAATCACTGGAATTGGTCTTCCTGTTGCAAGTGTGATTTTTTTGTGGTATACCTACAAAAGGAAGAAACAAAAGGCTTACATGGCGAGACGAACTTGACGCCTATATTATGAGGGATATTTTTTTTTTTCAGGATGGGAAATCATCAAATGACACCTCCCGCTTTGGGTGGAGCGGAAGGGAGTGTCAGACTCTTACGGACTAAAACCCACCCGTGTTCCTTCCTTAGCCCTTTATGTTCCGAGCCAGCGGCAGCGGTAACCCTTTCGGACAATCCCGCTGACCATATTATGAGGGATTGGTTCATATTGGCTCAGGATCGAGTTAAGTGGAAAAAGGAAACGGAGGCCTTTGCCCTGATGTGGAACAATACAGACTGATTAAGTATTAGTATTTTTTGTCTTTGACATATCTCGGGCCCTGGGATGCCGGATCTTTGGAAGGCGTGAGGCCCTTTAGACAATAAAAAATGATGAGGAGGCACCAACCGACGATTATCCCTGTATGCACTATGCAAGTGCACCCAAGGACAACCCCCGGTTGGTGTAGGACTATTGCAGGATAAGAAAACCAAATAATGTATTGGGCTATGGGTTTGGGTGGTTATAGTGGATCGGTTACCTTGAACTATGGAAAAACTATGTCCCCTGCCTGACTAGTGATAATATAATATTTACAAATAAAATGGCAGGGTGTGAATTGCACACTCGATAATGAGCCCCCGAAAACGGTTGCACATAGTGTCGTAGCGGCAAGTGGGTAACATGTCTTGAGGTGCTTATGAGGATTGGAGAGGTATTTCACGCCTATCAGGACAATCCCGGAAGTACGATCAAGATCCCTACCAGCATCTCTATTATAATTTCGTTTATTCATATTTTTTTTATTACAAATTGATTGCAATGTGTTACACCTGCTTTGTTCATTCATACAAACGTTAGGCGATCAATTTCGTGAGCCATTCATGTAGATAAGATTTTGGTGACCTGGATTACGATTTAACACAAATCACAAACCTACATTTATAATATTATCCTTAAGTATATTGTATGTTGACAATGTCAATATAACAAGAACATAATGGCTACGCTACCAGGGAATTCCCCTACCACAAGGATGTAGTACTGTGAATCACATTTATCCATATTGGGAAGTACAAACCTTATTAATTTGATATTATATTGGGAAAATCTTACCTTCAAATTATAAGTGCATTCATTGATTTTGACATACCATTGTCTGATGCCATGACTTTTACGAAATATGTACACCTACTTTTAATAAATGCGAAAAAGCTGGCACTTCTACAGCGTGTACCTACATCAGAAAGGTGTGGTCAAATTTAAGAGAAAAAAAACATCAAACTGAACAACTTTCTCCATTGGTCCTATGGAGAAAGTTTGATGGTCTGTACTGCAACACACCCTTTTATTTAACCACACCTTCTAATACATGCTGTATAAAACGACAACCATAGACGCAAATATTAATTTCGTTATTGCACACACCCGGCTTAAATGTTTTTTTTTTTTCAACTAGAAATCGCCAATGATTTCGACATCACGTAATCATCCACAAAAGCATGAAATCTAAATTAACAAAAATATTAAATCAGTAATGTTCAAAAACTTACTCATATGTCTTTTCCGGGGTAAAATTGATTCACCTGGATCCAACCTTGTGTCCCCATCTTGTTTGCTATCCATCATCGCAGTCCCCCTTGGGTGTTGCAGAAATATCTTGCTGATTCGACCAACACAAATGCAACAAATGAGATTTTCGCACTCGTGAACCACTGTTCTATTGACTGTACTTTCTTCCAGTTTATTTTTAAAATTCGTGTTTCGAACGAATTACAGTGCGAACTGGTGATGTCCGTACTGTGTTCTCTTCGTACTATGAGTAAAGACTGATTGAAAATGGCGAGGGGGAAGTACTTATACCAAAACAGATAATGTACAGTCATCAGCGGAAGATTATTAACATTTCAAAATTTTGGATCGGGTAAGTAAAAAATGTGAGTGTTTAGTGTTCTTTTTAGTGATACAATATGAATGGTTGTTGGTTTATCAATAGAGACGCAGACATTCTAACTACTGTAAAAAACTTTAAACCAGTTTTTGTTACAATTTAAAATAATGGTATTTTTTTTAACGTAGGTGTTAATTTTGAAGGTTAATTGTTTTTATCACTACTTAATTAGAAGACAAAATATGATTTTTATTCTATTTATACAATTATTTACCATCTGTATTTTTCTACCATAAAAATGTTTGGGGTAAGAGTTAATTTTAAATCACACAATCAACCAGTGAACCAGTGAGGTATATAACCCAAGGCTTTTAACGTTTTAGCAACTGAACTATTGATGCTCATTCCACTTTATTGAAAACACAAAACACTTGAAAAATCCAATGTTTAGTAATTTTTTTTTGCTGTCTGTATTCTAGGTACTTTTTCGAATTGGGATATAGAAGATAAGTACTTACTGTGTATCGATACTGATAACTATCAGCAAAAAAGCAAAAACGTAGATATTGCTACGCTTTACGGTGATTCATACAATAAATGAACAATCAAAAGTTTTATATACCTAGATAGGTACGCAGTTTTTATTAGCAGACTGGAGGACGCTGCTGACGTTTTTCTCGTTATCATTATCATAATTTCAGCCAAAAGACATCCACTGGTGGACATTAGGACTCCTCCAAGCACCGCCACATCGACCGGGTCTATGCCTCTCGCATCGAGCGGATTCCTGGAGCCTTCATAAGGTCGTCGGTCCACCTTGTGGGAGACCTTCCAATGAAAAATATCTAATGGAAAGACCTAAATAACATTTTGGACAACCTGAGAATTCAGACCTTAAGAGAACCTTAAGTGGAAATGCGGGCGGAGAGACTCTTGACAAAGCCTAAGAACAGTCATAATTCGAGGTTTAGCTTTCGCCTATTTCCTCCTACAATATTAGACCAATTTAAAAGATATTTCATAAACTGAATAAGAAGGATATATACTGTGTCCCTTATGTTTCTCTTTTTTCATTAATAGTTATCAAATTTTCACACAAGGCCTCTGTTCACAGCGGTTTAAATTCGGCAGTTTTTGAGGGTTCTAGTGCTTTTAAAAATAATGTATCGTCAAAAAGGAAAACATAGGGACATACAAGTAGTTAATATTTATTATTCTGTAAAAAATCATTGCTTTATGGTCATTAACCGGAAAGAAAACAGGCGAGAGTCTATGGAGAAAAGATCACCCGCATTTCCTCTTAGCTCGGCTATAGCGATTGCGACCACTGGATCAATGATGCATTAATAAGTTATTAAATCTATAGTAATTATGCAGGTAAGTTTAGCTTAAGGAATTAGAGTACGCTAAAAGCGAAGACATTGCTTGCAGAACAGATGGCCGATGGCACCGAAAGGTTCTGAAGTGGCGACCGCGTACCGAAGCGTTGTAAGGCCTCCCACAAGGTGGACCGATGACCTTGTGAAGGCCGCAGGAATCGCTGGATGTAGAAAGCACAGAACCGGTCGAAATAAAGTTGCTTGGGGGAGGCTTATCTCCAATAGTAGACGTCTTTCGGCTAAAATGATGATGATGATGATGGTTTGTTGCTATCAGCTTTTATTATCTAAATAACAAATAAAAAAAAAAATTTAAAAAAAATTAAAAAAAAAAAAAAAAAAAGATAAATATAAATGATACGTTTCTAAAACGTATCATTTATATTTCATATAAATTATATCAAAATTACTCGGTTTGCATGATTAAAAATTAACGGAATATTGTGAGTAGGTAGTATTTACGTCACAATTACCTGAAAATTTCACAATTATTTCATTACAAAACCATTTCGCAATTTTCATATGAATACCTGTTTAGTTCTCAATTTATTCTCGTCAACGTATTTTTTTTTTCTCTAATTTCATCATCTTCAATATAACATAATATAATAATAATAATAATAATAAACATTTATTTCAGAAAAATATCCATATTGTAACACACACATATAAGCAGCATCGAGCAGCAGATAGCATCTCGCCTGTATATCCTGAAGCGTGAGGCAGATGTCTACCTGTCAGTCTCATTTCGTAGTTATATTTAAGTCCCATGTAATAACATGACGAAATGAGACTGACAGACTGATAGGCTCGCCCCCTATTGGGGCCCTATTATTATTTATTTATCCATTTATTTCAGGCGTCAAGGCCCATATAAAACACATACAATACAATATTAATATAACTTAAAAATACTATAAATACATACAAAATTAAAATTACACTAAAAACGAACAACTAAAAACTAACGCACATGAAGTGTCTGCGTCGTATTTCGCTGACTGGTGTCATGTAGCAGGCCACGAAACCGGCGGTACACAACACCTTTCGGCCAAAACTCTTCCTCTTTCTCTTTCTTTTCCTTGGGGGCGAGCCGATTGCCGTCAACGAGGTGCAAATCCAGGCTGTGGACTGTTACTGAAAAATTCCAGATAGAAAAATCCAAGAACACCTTCTTCAAAATGATCATATTTTTTACAGTGTTATCTAATCTAGATCCATTATCTGCCTAGCCTTTTCAAACTATGTTAGCTAACCTAACCGGATGCAGTTGAATACCAGTGTTTCACGTGGAGCTGCCTATCTGACCTCCACAAACCAGGTACTGGGTACCTACCCGATACCCCTTGGTAAAACTGGGTGTCAGAATTTCGGCCTTCAAACTAGCCGTGACAACTCAACCGTAAAGTGTGAATTCAGAATGCCCAAGTCAATTTTAACTCTATCCAATATAAAAATAACAGAAATAAATAAAAACGTAACCTAAAAAAGAAAGGATAACGCGAACTAAAGAGAAAAACATTTTAAATGACATTACAAAATATACTTAAATAAATTTTGGAGCGGCAGCCATGTTGAATTTAGTGTGATGTTATTAACTTTATCGTTTTCTACTCTTCAAGTCCTTTCGTTTGATCCAAAAAAAAAATAACAAAAAAAAAATGTAATCCGCCATCTTGGAGCGGCGGCCATATTGAAATTAATACAATATTGAGTATTGCACATTGTACGTATGTTATCAGAACTAAAGGAGTATGCAAAATTCCAGCTCAATCGGATACCAAAAAATGGTCTAAAATGGTTTGCAAATTTTGAACGGACAACTTACATACCTACATACATGCATACATACATACGTACGAGCAGTGCAAGCTAAATAAAAGCTTGTAAAAAGGGCAGTGACGTTAGTAGCTCAATGTTTGTTTTCTGTGAGGGAAATATGTACTAGACTAGCAGCGTCCCGCGGTTTCACCCGCATAAGTGTCGATGCCGTGGGAATATCGAAATAAAAAGTAGCCTATGTCCTTTCCCGGGACTCAAACTATCTCTATGCCATTTCATCTAAATCGATTCATCAGTTTAAGCGTGAAGAGGTAATAGATAGACAGACAGACAGACACACTTTCGCATTTATAATATTAGTATGGATAATAATAAATCTATTTAATTAATAATGATAAAGCTTAAGGGGCTTACAAGACCTAAACGCAAGTTTTCGAAACAATAAAAGTATATGATAGACTACAGTAAAAAAAATCAGAAAAATATATGATATTCTTCAGGATATATGCTAGATAGATAGTGTGGTGAAAACATAATACAACTAATTTGATACGATAGAAAAAAATCATGAAGATGCCTCTAAAAATTTTCTTTTTACAATAAAATCCATACTAAAATACATACAATCATTCTGATTTTTTGTCAGATTATTCTACAAGCAACATACTAAAATACTAGTGTTTTAATTTTTTTGTCCAAACAATAGATTCTTTGTAAATCGCATATTCTTATTTTCGAACAAAATACGTGCGCATGTGTGCGTAAACGCTGTGTAGCGACACTGCCGGCCGAGGCCTGATGCTATACGGACGTGTCGCTCTTTTCGCCGCAATATTTCCGCCAAGATTGTTATGTTTTTGTAAAGTTTTATTTGTAAATTCATTGTTTATTATTATTTGCATAATCTTCTTTGCGTAAATATTTTTATTTCGTGTAAATATAAAATACTTTGAAGTTAAAATAGCGTAACCTTGTTATCAATTATCATTTATTGTAAATATGAAGTGAAAAATTCCGTTCGGACTACAAAACGTTCATATAAAACGCTGAACATATTATATATATATATACGAAATTAAAAAATAAGAGCATTTTATTATTATTGAATATTTATTTTTTTAACAATAAAACTATGAATTTAGAAACGTCTAAGATAGTGCAGTCATGACGCATATACGCATAAGCTCAACTTTTTCGACTACATTCGTAACTGTTACGTTAGCGTATGAGGCCGATGTGTAGATTTGTATTCAAGAGTCCCCGGGTTCGAGTCCCAGGGATTCTCTAACCGAAGTTTTCTTTTTAAATGTATTTTGAATTTATATAATATTATGTATTTATTATTTTTTTATAAATAATAATTAAAACGTCTACAATGTAATTATCTTTCACAGGAGAAACACAGTCGTAAATATCAACACGGAAGTTATTTCTAATGCGAAACTACAATTAAAAAAAAAACTAAAAGCACCTAACTTATTGATATTGGGCATAACGAAATAACAAATTCATCTAAAAATTGCGATGAAAATTATCACAAGCAAGATTTTGGTTTTTATTATTATTGATTTCGTTTATAATAAATAGATTCATAATATTATGTATGAATGTTAGGTAGGTACCTATCTTTGAGGCTGTTTACACATTATGCCGCAGCTGCAGCGGCACCGCCACTGCCGCGGCGCCGCTGCATCAGTCACCCTTGGATTTGTATGATGATGAACACACGGCGCCGCGGCGGAGGCGACGAGTTTTGATAAAACCGTAGCAATACTCGCCGCCGAATCATGCTGCCGCCGCCGCGGCGCCGCCGTGTGCAAGGGTTCATGCAAATCCAAGGGCAACCAATACAGCGGCACCGCGGCGGCGGCGGCGCCGCTGTATTATATAATTTTTTTTTATAATGTACTACAGTCGCGCGGTACGTAAACACGCGATAACCCCTCCCGCCTACAGTATTTTAATTTCATCAACCTACTTGAGTTTCTTTCTAGTTTTGTGACTGTACCTACAGTCACAAAACTAGAAAGAAACTCAAGAAGTTAAAAAAAATATTTACCTATAGGTATTAGGTATAGGTAAATATTTTTTTTAACCGACTTCTAAGAATGAGGAGGTTGTCAATTCGGATGTTTCTATTTTTTTTTTTTATGTATGTTCGGACATAACTCCGTCATAAAAATATGTAGATGGATTTGCAAAATTCTTTTTTTGTTCAAAAGAGGTTTATTCCGAAATGGTCCCATTTAAATTTCGTAAAGGTCTGATGAGGAGTTTCGGAGACAAACAACGGAACTCTTCAATACATGCCAGTTTACCCAATCACACAACATAACATCACGCCTATACCCTTTAAAGGGGTAGGCAAATGTGTTCAATAGCTTCCTGTCACTGATATTAACATAGCAATTAGTGTTATATGAATTTGGGCGGGGTAGGTACAACTAAAAAGTGAAAAATATAACTTTTTTACAAAAAAAAAAAAACAACCGACTTCCAAAAAAATACTACAAAGTGAAAAATAAAGTCTTTAATTTCGGAAGTCGGTGTCAAAAAACGAAAATGCAGATCCAACGACACCGACTTCCAAAATTAAAGTTAATTACTTTGTGTTGTTTTTTTTTTTTTGAAGTCCGTAGTTTTTTTTTTTTTTTTTGTAAAAAAGACTTTTCATTTATAAAATAGAAACACGTTGTGAATGGAATAGAAAGAGTTCAATAAAAATACATGGTCTTTTTGATCAATAGATTTAATTAAAAAAACTTATTGACGAATTCAAACAACCAAAAACAGCACAATATTATAGTCTCTTTGCCATATTATTAAGTAAGTACTTGTACTTATTTCAATGAATATTTGTCACAAATTGCACGCTTACTGCTTACGAAACCGTCACACCGTCCGGCGTCCACTCGTCACTGCGGAGCATTCGAGACTGAGTGTAAACCGAAATCGAGGCGCGTAGGTATGATTCGCGTTCCGACCGTTTTTATGAAGATAGAATACTGTATAGATAAAAATACCGTGGCGGGCGGTGCGCGGCGGCGCTGCCGCAGACACGGCATAATGTGTAAAAGGCCTTACTTACTTGACAAAGGAGAATGGGTAGACCGTACCCAGACACAAAGTTAATTGCAGCATTATGAACCCACGCACAACGGACCAAATGGGAGTCTAAGTGCGGAAAAGGGAGTCCTATCATCATCATCATCATGCAGCATTATGAACTATGTTGATCTTTATTGCCCTCATGGAGTAGTTTGCTTAATTAATCCTAAGACAGCATGTCTGAATTCACTTGGAGAAAAAAGTTATGTGAGGAAATTGAATTGATTTATTAAAAGGAAATATTTAACCTATTCTTTCAAAACTTATTGACCTGCTAATGATGGACACTTTTTGAAATTAATGAACCTCTAAAAACTTTTTGCGCTTTTAATGATGCACTTTTTTAAATTATTAAGCCTCCTTTTAACTTAATTTAAAATAATTAAAAACGTAATTTAAAATCTTCTATTTTTTTCATTTTATTATTGATGAATGGGCGGCCCGCTTTTGACCTCGATCACGCCTGATGGAAAGCGATAGATGATAAGTGATGATATGTGATGTTATTTTTTTTATAGATTGGAAACAGTGGTACCACAGGAAGATCACGATTGTGAAGTTATTGATAAAAGTACATATTCATCTAAACGTGTACTAGAAGAAATAACGGGATAAGAGCTTGACCCACCTCTTTTAGTTTTAACGTAACTCCAGAAAAACTTCGGATTATTTTTGAATTCGTTTTCCAATCGCTTCATATAATTGTTGTAACAAAGTTTTGCTAGGTCATTACAGCGCTTAGTTATAATCTGCAGTTCAATTCTGTCTAAAGGGTTTTTGTAAATATTGTGGCGATTTCTGGTCTTATTTTTGCAATTAAGTAATTTGATTAGATCTCGATTGAACCATGGTGGAAATTTACTTTTTTTTGGCACTCGCTTAGTTATAAATTTTTCTATACCTTTCTGAATAACGTCATAAAATACCTCCACCATCTCATTAACTGCCTGCTGTGCTTCAAGTGATTGGGCTACCATTGGTATTCATAAAAGTAGAACACGGCTTTATGAACTGTACAATGAAAGGACTTATGTTAACACTGATGAATTTAATTTGTATGTTAGAAATTATTCAAAATTATTTAAAAAAGTTTGTTATATGGCCAAGTCACGTTATTTGGGTTCAAAAATTAAAAACAGCAGTAATGTAATTAAAACGACTTGGAACATTATTAATAGTGAAGCGGGAAGGTCTAGTAACCGAAATACTGATTACAGCCTGTCTATTAATGACAACATAATAAAATCTGACTCACAAGTCGCCGAGGCATTTGAAAATTTCTTTTCAGATATTCCCGTTTCAACTACTAAATCCCTAAACTCATCACCTTCTGTTGCTGAGTCTTTGCTTAAGGAAAATGTTAATGGTTGCGATTCGGATTTTAATTTTGAATATATTACATGTAGAGATATAATTAAAACCTTTCACACTTTAAATGTAAAAAAGACTGCAGATCTGTGGGGTAATTCTGTAGAAGTTGCTAAGTCTATTATTGACATTGTAGCACCTACTCTTGCTCTTATATTTAATAGTTGTATTGACAATGGGGAGTTTCCTGATCTTATGAAAAATAGTAAAATAATACCTTTGTTTAAATCAGGTAGTACATCAGACCCCACAAATTATAGACCTATTTCTGTACTACCTACCTTTAGTAAAATTTTTGAGAAATTAATTTTAGACCAAATGCAAAGATTTTTTAATAAATATAAATTATTACACAGCAAACAGTTCGGTTTTACAAAGGGTCGTTCAACTACTGATGCCGGTGTTGAACTTTTAGGACATATTTATAATGCATGGGAAGATAAATGCGATGCCTTGGGCATCTTTTGTGATTTGTCCAAGGCATTCGATTGCGTTCTTCACGAAACGTTAATCAGGAAACTCCACCACTACGGGATCCGGAATACTGCTCTGGATCTTCTTACTTCATACTTGAGTAAAAGGATTCAGAGCGTTGACGTTAATGGAGAAAGATCACCCGGATCTTTAGTAACGATGGGAGTCCCACAGGGCTCAATTCTTGGTCCTTTCTTGTTTCTTATTTATATCAATGACTTGCCGTACCTCATAAAGGATAATCATGATATAGTGTTGTTTGCAGATGACACTTCACTTTTGTTTAAACTTAAACGTCAGCAGTTGGTTACTGACGATGTAAATAGCGCGATTTCGAAAGTAGTCCACTGGTTCAATGTTAATAATTTGCTTCTAAACGAGAAAAAAACCAAATGCATTAAGTTTACACTACCCCACGTTAGGCAGGTGAAAACTAATGTGTTGATAAAGGGCGAGGAATTGAATCCTGAAGACAGCACAGTATTCTTGGGCATAACTTTGGATGCTAAGCTTCAGTGGGGTCCCCATATAGATAAACTGTCAAAAAAGCTAAGTTCCGCAGCATACGCCGTTAGAAAAATTCGTAATTTAACTGATATAGAGACTGCCCGTTTAGTGTACTTTAGTTATTTTCATAGTGTAATGTCGTACGGTATTCTATTGTGGGGAAATGCCGCCGATATTCAGACTATCTTTGTTTTGCAGAAGCGTGCTGTTCGATCAATTTATAAATTAAGTCCGAGACACTCTCTCAGAGACAAATTTAAAGAGATTAATGTAATGACTGTGCCTTCTCAGTATATTTATGAAAATCTTTTATATGCCCATAAAAACATAAAATTGTTCAAAAAATACAGTGATATCCATAATATAAATACTAGAAACAAACACAAATATGTTGTACCTACAACAAGGCTCAAGAAAATAGGTGGCTCGTTCAGATGCCAATGTATACACTTTTATAATAAACTACCAAGCCACGTTCAAGATCTAAGCCTTAATAAATTTAAATCGTTCATTAAACGTAAATTGTGCCAGAAAGCCTTTTATACCATTAAAGATTATATTGAGGATACAAAGGCTTGGGATTGAGTTGCTTCCAATTTCTGCATTTTGAGTGTTTTTGATGTTTTTTTTTTATATACACATTGACATTAATGTTTTTTTTTTTTAACTGACATTTGCTTACTTTTTAAAGTATTACATTATTTTAATTATTGTGAATGTGAAGACGATGTGGGTCATTTAGTTTAGGCATTTTATATTTATTATTATTCTCTCTATGGTCTGGCAGTTTGAGTAATTCATGTGGCCTACCCAAATGTCCTTTCTTTGGTATTGTTCGTCGAATCGTTGAGCTCCTTAAGTCTTGAGTTGAGCTGCATGATTTCTGACAAATGCGTGCACTGACTGGACAGGTCCTCTCAATCTGTGTGGTTCTTTCTGGGACGTCAATTAAACACAGAGATGGATAGCTGACTGGTTTATTCATATAAGCGCATACCCACATAACATAATAATAAAAGTAGACACGAATACCTTACACTTTTCCCTCCTAAGAATAAATGTTAACTTATCAGAACTTATAACTAACAGAAAATACCATACCAAGGTATATAAAAAACAAACAACTAAATACAACTCTAATGTTAAGTACTATAACTATTTAGACACATTGTCTTTATTAACGGCGCGCACGTGCGCACGTATTGCTCGGGCCGAAGCCCCCGGCGGCGGCGGCGGCGGGGAGCAAGGCGTCGCCGGTGCGGCCGGGCTCGCCAGGCGTGCGCTACCCGCCTCCGTCTCCAGCTCACTGGATGCCTCTGATGCATCCTCGAAAGCATCATCGTCCTGATCTTTACTCTCCCCCTTGTGTGTACCGATGCTCGCTCGCGATAGTGTTAATCGCGTCTTGTCCCCAACTGGAATTATTTGGTCTCGATGCCTGCGCCACTCGACACCGTTTCCCATGTCAATGCGGTACGACACCGGACCCGTACTTTTAGACACTGTTCCCGTGGACCATTTATTTGAGTTCGAGGTGTAATCACGTGCGAGTACCGGTTCTCCTACCCGGATAGGGGGCTGGGGCGTGCCTCCTGCATGAGCTACCTGACGTTGCTGAGCCGCGCGCGCCACTTGCGCGACGTCTGGCCGTAACGCATCCAACCGTGTCCGCATCCGACGCCCGGTTAGCAATACTGCCGGTGGCACGCCCGTAGTTGCATGCTCACAATTACGGTAATGGAATAAAAAATTATTTAATGCTTGTAACACATTTTCGCCACTAAGAACTGCTCTTTTTATTGCCTTTTTAACCGTCTTTACCGCATTTTCAGCGGCGCCATTACCCTGTGGTCTATAAGGCGCCGTTGTCACATGTGCAATACAATTGTGGTTGCAATAATTTTTAAATTCCATTGATTGGAATGGTGGTCCGTTATCCGTAACGAGTTGCGATGGTAAACCAAACCTACTAAAAACTGTAATTAAAGCTGTGATTGTTGACTGTGTATCAGTACGACCCATAGGAAGTGCCTCAATCCACTTCGAATGTGCGTCTACTATAATAAGGTATTTTCTTCCCGAATACTCCGCAAAATCAGCATGTAAGCGTTGCCATGGAAACAAAGGAAATTCCCACGGATGCAGGTCAGCACGCGGCGCTGCATCCCGCACCCTCCGACACGGCTCACATGAACGACACATCACTTCAAGGTCAACATCTAAGGTGGGCCAGTAAACATAATTGCGTGATAAGCTTTTCATTTTTCTGACTCCTAAATGACCTTGATGAATTTCTTCTAGAATTTTAGTTTGTAGTGATTTTGGTATTATAATTCGATATTTATAAATTAAACAATCAAAATCCATTGTAATATCGCTTTTTCGTGCAAAATATGGTTTCTCTTCTTCGCAACTTGGTACGGATGGCCATCCAAATTTTACAAATCCCAATATTCGCGACAATATTGCATCTTTATTAGTTTCCTTACCTACGTCATGGAAATTAACCGGCATACATTGATGAACTAAGTTAACATAACTCATTGATTCGGTGGGACGGCGCTCCTGTGCTAACGGTAAACGTGACAACGCGTCCGCTGCTCCATTTTGCTTTGAGGTTATATATTTTATCGTAAAATCATATGCGGCTAATCGTGCAGCCCAGCGTTGTAAGCGACTAGCGGCAGTTTGCGGTATACCCACTTTTGCTCCGAAAATGTAGCTTAAAGGCTGATGATCTGTACGTAATTCAAATTTTCTACCATACAAATATTGATGGTGTCGAGTGACGCCATAAAATATTGCCAGAGCCTCCTTATCAATCTGACTGTAATTGCGCTCCGCGTCATTGAGTGTGCGCGACACACAGCTGACCGGTCGCTCACTGCCGTCAGGGAAACGATGCGCCAATACTGCGCCCAACCCGTACGCGCTGCTGTCTACCGATAACACTAAAGGCCGCCCCTCCTCATAATGTGCGAGTACCCTCTCACCTGATAGGATTCGCTTCGCTTTCTTAAAAGCCTCATCGCACTCATTACTCCAATTCCAACTGACCCCCTTTTTTAAAAGTTCATGCAACGGATGTAATAAAATACTTAATTTGGGAATAAATTTCCCATAGTAATTAAGTAAACCTAGGAAGCTTCTTAACTGTGTGATATCAATAGGTATTGGTGCCTTCACAATAGCCTCGACCTTCTGGGGATCCGGGCGCAAACCACTTTGGTCAATAATAAACCCGAGATATTTAACGCTCGCTTGTAGAAAACAACATTTGCTTAATTTAACGGTCAAACCCATATCTCTTAATCTAACCAGTACTTGTCTTAAGTTAACCAAATGTTCTGCTCTCGAAGCCCCCGTCACACAAATATCGTCAAGAAAGACCACCGTGGCACGCACGCCACGCAATGTCTCCTCCATTAATTTTTGAAATTTTTCCGGAATGCAAGATAATCCGAAAGGCGTACGACGATAAACGAATGTACCGATGTGTGTAGTTATTGCTGTACACAGTTGTGATTCATCCGTCAACATCGTCTGTTGATATGCATGCGTTAAATCAATTTTGGTAAATTCCTTTCCCCCACTTAGAGTGGCGAACAACTCTTCGATGCGTGGAAGTGGGTAAAATTCACGTTTAAGTTTAGGATTGATAGTAACTTTATAATCGCCACATATTCGTATATCGCCGTTCGTCTTGATAACCGGCACGATGGGTGTGCCGTAGTCCGAGTGCTCGACCCGGTAGATGGTGCCCTCGGCCTCCAGCCGCTCGAGCTCGCGCTCCACACGCGCGCGCAGTGCCAGCGGCACGGGGCGCGCCCGCACGTACACTGGCTCATTATTTGTCAGTTGCAATTGGAGCAATTTTTTACATTTCCCTAATTGATCAGTAAAAACCTCGGGGAATTCTGTAGCTAACTTACTAATACATGGATCAGCAATAATATCGTTGAAATTAATTTGTTTTATATTGAGGGACTTTAACCAATCCCTGCCCAATAGTGGGCGTCCACCATTTTTAATAACATAACAAGACAAATTGTTTGCCGTAACATTACCTAATTTAACATGGACCAATATATAACCTAATGACTCAATCTGCGTGCCTGAATAACACCGTAACATTAGATTATCCGAATGTATTATTTTATTTGGGAACTTCTGCTTATAAAAATCTTCACTAATCGCTGAAATGCGGCTTCCAGTGTCGACTTCACATTTAATTTCGTAACTGTCAATGTTCACATTAATAAAGTAAGGTTTGTTACCTTTAGACGCCAGTTCGATGCTAAACAAATCCTCGTCCCCCGAGCTATCTTCACTTACGTAGTTTTGCCTACCAGAGCGATCACTGCCACGCACTTCCTTGCACATCACTTTCAAATGTCCACGTTGGTTACACTCATCACAGTTGTAATTGATGTAACGACATCTTTCCGGCCGATGCGGCTTTCCACACCGCCAGCACTGTTGAGTCGACGCAGCCTGCGCCGGCGTCGCAGGGGTGCCCCCTCTCGTCGCCGCGCCTGCAGCCCTAGCGCCTGAGTTGCGCCCCGGCCGGCGCGCGCCTCCGCCTCGTGCGCGGCCCGCGTCGGTCCTATGTAGGCCTTCGCCCGCGTCGCCGCCTGCACCTGAGGTCGTAGCTGCGGCGGTCGCCGCGCTCACCTCCGCGTGCCTTTCTGCGGCCTCTAACGCCAGAGCCAGCTCCACCGCCTCCTTGTATTTAATATTTTTCTCAGCAAATATACGCGATCGCATCGCGCTGTTAGTTAGTCCCGAAACAAATTGGTCGCGAAGGTTTTCTTCGAGCATTGTACCAAAGTTACACGTGGTCGCGAGATGTTTCAAATCTTGGAGATAGTCCGTCATGGATTCCCCAACACGCTGTCTACGTAATCGAAACATGTGTCGCTCGGCAATCTCCGATCTCTGCGGTTCTAGGTGATCGGTCACCAAACGTACGAGTTGGTCAAATGTCTTCGTCTCTGGATCCGCTGGAGCACATAGATCGCACATTAACGAGTATGTAGTTTCACCCACAACCGTAATCAACAAGGGCACACACAAGTTATCTTTTATCTCATTTAGTAATATGTATTGTTTGACACGGCGAATATACGACGGCCACTGCTTCGAATTGATGTCAAATGGTTCTAGTCGACCGATCGGCATTGTTAATAACAATTTTACACGTAATTGGAATTCGAATTTCTCGTCGCCAAATGGGACGTCAATTAAACACAGAGATGGATAGCTGACTGGTTTATTCATATAAGCGCATACCCACATAACATAATAATAAAAGTAGACACGAATACCTTACACTTTCCTCAAAAGACCATCTCAGACATCGACCTACATGGTCTTCATATAACTTGACCAAGATTATGTCTGGACTTTAAAAGAGACTATGACCTCTGAGTTTGTTTCGGCCTTTCTTCTCAGAGTAGTCAGATAGGAAACGCCGACCTCATCTAGTTTAAAAAAAATTATGATTGACGTGTAAAAGTGTTTGTGCAAACCTACTTACAGAAATAAAATCATTTATCATTTATCATTTATCATTTATCATTTATCATTTATCATTTATCATTAACTCATCCCAGGCAGTTTCACTCAAATATTTCCGAATTGGTATGTAACTCGTTTTTCGAAAATTAGGTCTACCGCAAGTAGTGTTATATGGGAGTTTAGCTTCCTTATTTAGAGAAATCACGATATCGAGGGGTGGATGATGCTGGTCAATATTAGCAATCGGATCCTCACTTTGACTCACTCTACACAATGAATGGTTACATAGTATAAGATCTAAAATGCGGCTTGAAGCATTACATACATTGTTAAATTGATTAAGCCTATTAACATACGTGAAATCTATCAAAGTTTGACTTAAATTGGACAACTTAAGGCATTTATCAGAATTATTGACTATACTTCAATCGATATCACCGATATTGAAATCACCTGCGATGCAGACATATGATAAGTTTAACTGTTCAAACACTGCATTACATTTGTCCAAAAAGTGTTCCAAGTACGAGATACGTACAGGTGGTGGCAGGTATACAGAACAGAGAGCTGCCCGACGTACAGATCGAGCCGCAGGTAGATCTAAAATTACCCAAAGGTCTTCACAATTACTTTCAAATTGTTCTGCTCGTTTGGAAATTATAGATTTTTTTACGGCTATCAAAACACCCCCACCTTCTTTACTACTCTGTAGACAAGAACTTTCTCTGTCCCTTCTGTATACAATGTATCTGTCGTCGAACAGCTCGCTGCTCAGTACGGTATTATTAAGCCAAGTCTCTGTAAAAATGATAATGTCATAGTTATTACAGCATACATTACGAAAGATGATAATATGCGTTTTTGTTCTCACGCCTCTACAATTCTGGTAATAAATTTGTAAATTATCGAATTTTGTATTATATTCAAGTTACAATTACATGTATTTTTAATTAAAATATAAAGTATGTTTTTTTTCACGTCAACTTATTTAGGGACTCTAGATTCTTAATGAGGATATGTTCTGACCCATCACTTTTCCTGACGAAGATTCTACCATTTCTAACCCAGACGAATTGATATCCTTTTTCTTTTGCTTGAAGTCTAGTAGCAGCATGCAGCGCTTTGTTAGAAGGAGACAAATTTTCTTACACATATATTGGCTTCTTTTCACCAGCCAGTCCAAGGTCCGCTGTATTTAGTTTTTCGATGTTATTCTTGCCTTTATTGTAGTTAATGACAGAAGCCAAGAGTAGGTCACGAGTTCTTGGGGAGGCCAATTGGACTATGATAGAGCGCGGGCGGGCACTAGAATTTTGTAGTTTGGCTACACGGGTGCAATGATGGATATCGGTGTCGCTCAACTTGCATCCAACGACTGATCCTAGTTGCTTAACGACTGTATAGAGATTCTCCTGTTTATTTTCGGGCAAACAATGAACTTCAAGGTAAGTCGAACGTGCCTGTTGCTCCAAATAGTTGATTCGCTGGCACATATCCGCCATTGACCTCTTAAGGTTAGTATTTTCTGTCTCTAAGTCTTTTACCGAGACTTTAAAAGCCCTATGTTCAGACTGATATTCTTCAAACTCCTGTATGTGAAAATTCAATGACGCCGTCATCTCCGTAAGTTCTTTCTTAATTGGTTCAAGCTCTTTATTTACGACATTGAGTATTGTATTGTTTATTTGACGAAGCATAGAAGCGAATTCAGCCTGTATTACTTCCTGGAGGATATCGCGTACATCATCACGAGTCACAAAGGTTGCTTCAGGGGGCGAGTTCAAAGCAGGTCTCTTGTTCCCCCTAGAGGTGGAGACATTACGGGTTGGAGTATATTCCTTTTTGGAGGTATTCGAGATGTGACTCCCGCAATTAGAACACCTCCATTTACAGTAGACATCCGTGTCCTCGGAAACTTCCGGAAGAGACAGGCACTCAAAATGATACAATTTATTGCATTTGGAACAATTAATCGATTTTTTTCCATCCTTGCTGTCTTCATTAGCACAGCATCCCCATAACAATGTTGACGAAGCCATTCTAATTAATAGTCAGTCTCACAACAATTCCAATGCCGAAATAATTATTAAAAAGAAAAAAATGTATACTGTTCCAAGCACACTATTAAAGACCCCTTCAATCTTTGTTGGTAAAAGTGCACTCTAATAAAGGCCCTGCGCAATACAACGAGCGAACTAACAGCGAGCTCGCGAGAAGAACGTCGTATGCGCCGTGCTATCTGCGGCGCTTACGCGTTTTATTATAACTGGTGAATTACTCCTGACGGTAGATGAATAACTATTTTGATACGTTTTTTGTCTAGAATTGATACACAAAGCACTAAGTCACTTATTAATTGTAGATTGTTGTTATTGATATTATTCACACGATCAGCACTTTTAACGACACTTTAGAGCACTTTTGACGCGTACCTACCAACAATATTTTCTTAGGAGCAGTTCGAATGGGTAGTTACTCGTACAACGTATAATTTATTATTGCCGACTTTCAAAAAAAAAATCACTACAAAGCTACAACCGACGCACATACGTAGATTTTAATTATTTAGGCGGCCAAAAATATTTTTTGGTTTTAATTAGTTCCACGCACTATATTAAATTAAAATAAACTCTTTTTAGTTCAAAATATATATTTTTTATTTCATTACACAAGTTTTATACACAAATATAGTAGCAATTTTCAAAAAAGTAAAACAAAGTTCAAATAATATTTTAAATGATTAAAAATAAGGTATAATTACATCACCTATATCTACCTACACCTATATAAACATAAATAAAACTAAATATCACTCTCACTTTGAGAGCATTCCTCCATTGACTCTATATTTGGTTCGGCAGACATCAACATTTCTATTGTTTCTGGAAGGAATGCTTTGCGAGAAGGTTTTTTAATTTGTCTTTTTTAATTTCGCATCACAGTAAGATCCAATAGGCTTTATAAGTTGGTCTCTGCGGAAGTAGCCGTAACAATCATGGTTTCTTTTGGCGGATAACATTCTTGTTTCACCTTTAATAAAAGATCGTAGCAAGGGAAGTGTCTTGGATTTGTTGCCCTTATTATTTTGTATTGCCGTCTAGTAAGATCCGCTTCCACGTACATATGAAGTGCTTGTAGAGGCGTCAGCAGGGGTAATTTGTCGTTCTTATTCACCTTAGAATAGGCATTTCTATATTTACTCGCTCGAGTTGGTGAATTTGTTATTTCTTAAGAACTTTGGAGGCATCCCTGTGCCCTGTAGTTTGCAAGACTGATTGTGCAGCGTGGACAATGACTTCATCGTCTAAAGTGGCGCGGACTTCTTCCGTTTTCCTTCTTTTGCTGCGCGCACTTAAATCTCGAAAAGGTTTAGTTGGTCACCTTGAGGAGAGGGCGATTCTATTGGAATCACGTAAGTTCCTTCTCATCAAGATTGGTTGTTTTTAAGAAAAACTTCTTCGTGTTTATTGGCTTTCAACCATCTTTGCTTAAATTCGGTTTTCACATAAGTAAATTAGTGCTTCAAACACTTTTTAGCATTTTCGGTGTCTCCATAACGATTCAAGAGATAATTTTCATAAAAATAGAGTTTTTCACTTAAGCTTGGGAATTTTTTTTTTTGTATCTGGTCAAACAAATATTTCCGAGTCACTACTTTAGTACCCGAAGCACCAGACGGACCTAAAACAAAAAGTAAATTGTTTTAAAATAAAAAAGCAGCACAATGCCATTTTGCTCAATTTTGACTTGAAACATTCAGTTGCTCTCAATTTTGAAAAGCGCGGGTTTCCGCGGCTAATTATTTTGTCGTAATATGGACAAATATGTTAAGTATTGAGAAATAAATAAATTATTACAGGGACGGACCCTTAAGTAAGTTAAAAACCTTATAAAAAATTTAAAATACAAAAAAAATGCACATGTGATAGAGCTATCTTTGACAAATTAAAAGTATATTAAGAAAAACGACAATCAAGTATATTATTGTTGTAAAACATAGGTCCTTACCTGAATTATTGTAATCCATAACTTTCATTTGAAAACAATTATTTCATCAATAATTATGCACTTTAGAAGTTATTAGTTTGGGAGCGCTGTCGAAAACAGACACGTACACGTTAAGCGACTATCGGATTCCGACTACTCGAGGGTTACCTCATGCACATCGACGACCTTTGGAAGGGGTGTCGTTTTGTACCTGGAACTGTTTACTACCTGAGTAAATGGTTAAATCATTATTATATTGTTGTTCTAAAAATAGCTTTTGGCCGCCTAATTCATTAAAATCTACGTATGTGCGACGATACCGACTTCCGAAATTAAAGTTATTTTTCACTTTGTAGTGGTTTATTTTGGAAGTCGGTTGTTTTTTTTTTTTTGTAAAAACAGTTTTTATTTATCACTTTTCAGTTGTCCCTACCTACCCCACACAAATTCATATAACACTACTTGCTATGTGAATATCAGCGACAGGAAGCTATTAAACACATCTGCCTACCACTTTTAAGGGTACAGGCGTGATGTTATGTTGTGTGATTGCGTAAATAATGCATACAAATGCGATGGCAGCGATCGCGGTTGATTTGCTGGCATTTATTGAAGAGTTCCGTTGTCTGTCTCCGAAACTCATCATCAGATCTTTACGAAATTTAAATGTGACCCTTTCGAAACAAACCTCTTTCGAACAAAAAAAGAATTTTGCAAATCCGTCTATTTATGATGGAGGTCGTCTATATAGGACCCGAACATAAATAAAAAAAATAATAATAAACAAATCCGAATTGAGAACCTCCTCCTTTTTAGAAATCGGTTAATAATTTTGTTGTCATAACTACTTGTTTCCGCGTCATCTATTGGAATACTCGGGCGTAATCGTAAATTGTATGCTGTATGTCATAATTGTGATGGGCGTCGTCGTTAGATGGCGTACGCGTCGATTGTGTATATGTGTGCATGCGTTTCTCAAGGACACTTTGCTCTACTAGTCCTCTTAAGAGTTTGTTTGTTTAAACGCGCTAAACCTTGGAACTACCAGTCGGATTTGAAAAAATCTTTTTGAATTTGAAAGCCCAATTTTTGAGGAAGGCTATACTACTTAACATCACGCTAGGACCCTTAGGAGCCGAGCAAAAACAAGAAGACAGAAAAAACGCTGTGTGAAAACGAAGTAACAGCAGGGGCAGGCGATGCGATGCGATGGGGTAGGTCGGAGGAACAAGAAATTACATGCGGACAATGTCTAGGCCAGTAGTTACTACTACTATATAATGCTGCGTTCTTGTGTGGAAGGAAAAGGGGTAAGGTATGATGTGACAGACATTCTATAGACATTCCAGCTGTCTCTGGGATGGCAGAGCACCTGGTAGCTTTGTCACAAAAATAATTTAAATAAATTCATTTATTTCAGGTATAACATCATTGCCAAACATAAATGAATAGAAATCACATAGAATAAATTAAATAAAGTAAAAAATAAAGGAAAATATAAAGGAAAAAAATAAAATTAAGAAATCGCAGAAAGCGATGAGCCTATTGTATACTTGTATTTTTTGTTATGAATTTTATTTTAATATTTTATTTTATTTTTATTTTTATTCAAATAGGAACAGCAAAAAGCTACAATATAAAACATAAACATCATATAACTATACAAGACTTATTGACAATATTGCAGCCCACAACGCTGTTCACAGATTAATTAAAAGCATACATAAAGTGAAAATAATAATCATCGCTACGGTAACAATAACTTAGTACAAATAGTGTATAAATGTAATGTTCACGAAAGTTCGTTTAGTATTAGACTTTTAAACTTATGGGGAGCACATGTAAAAATATCTATAATAAATAAATAAATACGTCAATAAGTTCAAATGAAGTCAAATTAAAACAAATCAAATTAAATAGAAACAAAATAAATAAAATTCAATGAAATCTAAATAAATCGAATAACA
This sequence comes from Luperina nickerlii, assembly GCA_963855955.1. Classification (NCBI taxonomy): domain Eukaryota; kingdom Metazoa; phylum Arthropoda; class Insecta; order Lepidoptera; family Noctuidae; genus Luperina; species Luperina nickerlii. The sequence continues at coordinate 18,143,134 of OY979682.1, read as the reverse complement.
TACGTGTTGTCTTTGGTCACCACATACTAAGCCCTGTGTTCAATTCCCAGATTAGACAAGTCTGGATTTGTGGTTGATGACACGATTTGTAGAAAGTGGAAATTCAGAATTTCCAATTCAATTTTAACTTTATGACTAATTAAACATTACATGGAAACGTCAGTGTCGTCAGAATATCAATTGTTGTGCCAGTGCCAACGTTTTTGGGGAAAACACCTTTATTTTTCCTGGAGAAAGTGTCACCAAAAATAATGAGCAACAGTTGCGCAACAGTTTCCGGAAACATTAAATTGCGTAGGCAGAGTGGTTTTTGGTGATTTTGGTGGCCAATTCTCGTAATTAAAAGTGTTAAAAATTTAGTCACAATCTCATCTCAAATCTGTCAAAAATGTAGAGAAATCTGAGATATTTTTGACATATGGCGACTGAGATCAGACTGATCATTCTCAAAATTACGAGAATAATAATTGCCCCTCTGATGTCGTGATTAACTAAGGAATTGAAGTGGTTTCAACGTAAGGAATCATTCAAGTAGTGAATAAGTGTGTGTGTGTGTGTGTATATAACCTATTTATGTATTTATGTACCTAGTTTTAATAAATTTTTTTTTATCATTGTTCATCTCAACCAAAGCACCTGCCATCCAATCTCTTCACCACCTTTGGTTGACTGGTAAAGAATGCCTAAGGCATTAAGTCCGCCTTTGTACCTTTTTGTGCGAAAAATTTAAATAAATAAATAAGGGTCCAGCTATTATGACATACCTTATGCTATTAACCCATGTAAGGTGAAAGTGAACCACCAATCTAATCTCGAGTGCATTATACAGGGTGTTTGGAAGCTGAGTGCAAAGATTTAAAGGAAAGGCTGTAAATGGTGTCAACTACCATTAGTTGACACCATTTACAGCATTTTGAGCCATACATGTCTTAGACGAAGTATCATTTTTTTTACTAAAAACTTTTTGTCAAAAATAATACACCATCTTTAACTGCGAAAAAAAAAAAACATACTTTATCTTCGTCGTCTTCGTCATACTTGTCAAAAATGTATGCAGATTGATTGTATTTTGACTGTTCGCATTCCAATCTCAAACGCAATCTGTTTGAGATTGGAATGCGAACATTCTTAAAAATACGGGAATTACCCCTCTGTCTGTGACATATTAATACACAATAAGACAGTAGATATTTTCAGAAATATGTAAGTATTTCTTTTATCTTTATCAAACGGATGTTTTTTTCGTTACCTATTTCTCGCTCACTCGTGCATTTTGGTGATAAGAAAGTGGTCAAGGTGTTTGTACTCATCACACTATGTTTATCTTTAAATCATTCGCTATTTATGAAATGGACAAACTTCTAATATTTAATAAACTAACAAACTACTAAAATAAAAATGTAATATCCCAACATAGCTAAAACTATTAACAAACTAAAACGCAATCAATTGAGACCTTTCCATATAGGCCATTTAGTTTGATTTAAATTATTCACGTTCGTTCAATACAAAACAAGTCATATCTAGGAGGTACTTTCCCGTATAAAGCGCCTTCCTGTGTGTGTCAGTATCCACCAACATAGACAAAGTATAAGATTTATTAAATATCTATTGACGTGGATATAAACATATTAAGTAGTTATTTTTCCACTCTGCAATTGGCATTTTTGTTTTTATTTGATTGTTGTTGTTTTCACGTTTTGTTGTCATAATTTAAGCAGTGTCGCGGACTCATCACGGATTGATTTGTATTGTCAATGTCAATTCATAATGTGTGTTGTCTTTGGTGCCTGGCCCTGACATCAAGCAATGGACAAAATTGTCTACATTTTCCAAGCTGGAGTACGAGGCTTTTGACTACGTTGTGTGCGTGTGCATTTTTTTTTAAATTTTTATTTGCAATGTGCTTTTTGTTTGTACAGAATAAACAAATTTTCTTTCTTTCTTTTCTTTTCTATTGTTATTTCCACACTAGCATAATCAGCTTGTACTGTTCCCACTTCTGGGACACAGGCCTCCTCTCTATGACAGAAAGTGGGCAATAATCCACCACGCGGACCCAGTGCGTATTGGATGTTACATGTCTTCAATTTTTTTGGTCCTAGGACATGTCAGTTTGCTCACGATGTTTTCATTCACCGTTTTGAGAGCAGTGGTGATGGAATTAAATACACAAAGTAAAGTGCCTGCCTGGGTTCGAACTCACGGCCTAGAACTCTCCCTCTCCATCTCCCTCTCTCTCTCTCTCTTCTCCGAAGTCGGGGACGTTGCCACTGTGCTACCACAGCTCTCACACACTGCATGTGCACACACTTGTGCTCTATAATATCTCCCGCACCGAAGGCTCTCTCACCATGGCCGAAATTCAGTCTGGAGGACTATCATTTGTTGCTTGCAACCATGAGACTAACGGGGCAGAACAACAACAGAATACATAAAATGGTCTAAACTCGCGGTCAGTAAGCGTGATGACTGACTAATATCCCTTTTCTATATAATAGGCATTAGCAAAACAATATAATTAGAAGCCGAACAAGTCCCTTATTCCTACTTAAGTTAAAAAAAAAAAACAAAAAAGTGCATAATCATTGTACGCACTTTAATAAGAATTATCGATTTTCTTCTTAGCAATTGGTAACTACATTCTGTAATTTGCCCAAGGGCATAATGTACCCACATTGTGCCCTTGGACAAATTACGAAGGGAAAACCCTTTATTAGTTGGTATTTATTAATAAATGACGTTTTAAATAAACTTCGAGGAATGTTTATACATCATAATGAACTAATTATTGTTTGTCGCATTATCTATCAGCACTTGGCGCTGATATCAATTCGTCCTTAATATAAACCATCAGTTCCTGTAACGTGCAGCTGACAGGACACGATATTAAGTGTCCCATCGTTTGTGGCACAGCACCACAATTCCACTCCACGGTGGCGTCGTCTATGAATCGTCGTCGTCTGTATTTTATTTGTATAAATTAATAACAAAATATACACCAAGACGCATACAAAAGCTATTTGTAAAATAAAACTATGCATTTAGTTATTAAATCTTGACGACATTACCACTGAAAACCAGTAAATTAACACTCATACATTTTCACTCACACACAGAAAGGAAAATGAAGAATATTGAGTGTATGATGTTTGTAAGTCTACACGTTCAAACATTCTTCATTTTATGTAGATACTTATGTACGTATCAGTGATTAATATAGCTAATTTGTATATTTCTTTGAACTTTTTGTTTCTGAATTTTCTACTGGCATTATATACTTTATTGAAATTTTAACTTTCATTATATATCATGTACTTTTTGTGTTAATGTACCATTGTTGTCTAAAGTAAAATGTCCGATCTAAGAGAGCCAGGTGATCTGTAACCCAAGACCCTCCTACCACAGACACCTTACTCTATTTAAGATTGTACAGACGCCAGCACATCAAGCTACTACAATCTATCAAAATTTTTTAATAGATTTTCAACTTTATCGCTAAAGTATAAGGTTCAAAGTAGATTGGGAAAATTTGTCAGTTTCGGGTAGCTTGATGTGCTGGCGTCTGTACATTATATTGATCAGTGCCTGTCATAAGATGTTGAGGGAGATAAATAAAGATTTATGATTATGACCAGCAGCGCCTCGTGGTTTAATCCGCATTAGTTTCGATCCCGTGGGAATAATGGGATAAAAATTATCCTTGAGGTGAATCCCGGTTATAAACTATTTTGTGTTCCAAATTTCATCCAATTCCGTTCAGTAGTTTTTTTCGCGAAAGGGTAACACTAACAAACATCCATCCATCCATCCTCACAAACTTTCGCGTTTATAATGCTACTAGGTGCGCCCCGCGGCTTCACCCGCGTAAATGTCGATACCGAGGGAATATTGGGATAAAAAGTAGCCTATATGTTAATCCAGGGTGTCAGCTACCTGTATACAAAATTTTATCAAAATTGATCCAGCCGTTTGAGCGTGAAGAAGTAACAAACATATAAACACACACATACACACACTCACAAACTTTGGCCTTTATAATATTAGTGTGATAGTGGGGAGAATTAGTAGAAAGAATAGTACGATTATGACCGGCGCAACACTTTTCGTCACCTTATCACCTGAAATATTGCCGATAAGTTCAGAGTCACACAGGAGGACTTACTTGGGAGGTACGTACAACAGGGACCATAGACTCCCTACATCGTAATTCTCAATAAATCACCACAGTGCATTGTTCAAAACTTCTATTATCTAAAACTTGGCGTGTATGACAAACTTCAGTAAAGTCCGGCCAACTTAAGGGCGAGTTACCAAGTAGCTGGACCGCGGTTCCGTTCACAAGATTATGACGCGTGGACGCGCTGGAAACTTCGCCTTAACGCTTTGTCTTACTAAACATGGTCAGTTTGGACTTTCATGTTGTGGGCTAATTTGAAACGTTGTAATAGGAGATAGTTGCTATAGCAGAAATACGAGAGGAAGTAATTGTTTGTTAAAATTTGTCCAGTTTGTGAACTCGAAAACAGTTTTTGAAGTGAAAACTTCTTTAGCGGCGCTGTGTACTTTTTTTGGAATGGGTAAAAACTTCTAAACTCGCGGCAGGTCACGTGACCCTGATCGAAAATTCGTAAGACGTAAAACGTAAGACGCGCGTTGTTGAGGACAGCGCCATCTATGCACATCGGGAAGAACTACGAGGGCCTCGCGTACTAACTACGTAGTTCATCCAACAACGACGAGATGGCGCTGAACCACGGATATATAACTGACGACGAGCTCCATGCGAGCGGCTTGCTTCTCTTACCACTGCCGCGACCAACACCACGAACTGAAGTCTATCCTGTGTGCTTATTTGTAAATCTGAATAAATTCCTTTCACGAGAAGAATAAACCAGTCACTTTGGTCATCATACCTGATTTGCAAAAAACCCTATAAAATAAGGAACACACCTTAACACGTGTGTTTTGTTTATAAGACGATTCACAAAATACACTCGTAATTGTTCAAGTTTTCACTTCTGTCGGCACTACCGGAGTGCCAGTGATTTTTTTTTTAATAACCTATCATTTCAAACACGTACAAGACAAGACCCAATACCCCTCCGTGCCTCGGAAAGTACGTTAAGCAGTTGGTCCCGGCTGTCATTCGTAGATCTTTGACAGTCGTTATTGGTCATCAGAAGCCCGAAAGTCTAACAACCTGTCTTACCAAGGGGTATCGTATTACCCAATAACTGGGTTGTGGAGGTCAAATAGACAGTCGCTTCATGTAAATACTGGTATTCAGGCTGCATCCGTTTAGACTGGAAGCCGACCCCAACATAATTGGGAAATGGTTAGGCACATGATGATCATAATTCAGACATAGAAAAAAAAACATATAAACAGTATTCTCAGTTTTCGCAGATCGGTGGGATTCCCCGTTGCCGCCTTGTTGCGGAGGTAGATGCAGCTCCACGCTGAATTTTAATTGTGTCTAAACACACTGTGCCGAAGGTACGCGACCGAAATTCGGCATAGTTACACCTGCAATGCTATTTGAATTGCTGACGACACATTATGCCAAAATTACGTTGCGTTATATAGCATTACAGGCGTAATCATGCCGAACTTCGTCGCGTAACTTCGGCATGGTGTGGTGTGCTTAGACACTAAGTGACGCGGCCAAAAACGCTCTCTAAGAAAAAACACAACGTTTCAGTGACATCATTGCTCGATAAATTGGGGACGCATTATGGCGGTCGACGCAGTATTAAGGTCATAGCACACGTATCTAATCGGAAAGGGATCGGCACCGTATCGCCTTTCTTCTCGCCGTCAAACAGGCGTCAACCTAACGTAAGCACGTAACCAAAGCGGATCAAAAGTTCCGATACTTCGACTTGGCTACGGCTAGGCGACGACGCCGCGCTTACGTACGGCTCGCCGACCGCTGGTTAATGGCGCAGCAGGCAGGCCGGAGAGGTGAGGGGGGCAAGGTTGGACGAAGAGACGTAAGTCCGACTCTCCGTACCCGAGTACGGAGAGACGTAAGCGCGGGGAAGACGAGCCGTAAGCGCGGGGACGACGAGCCGTAACGCACCACACCGCGGTTCGTGAGATAGTCCCGAGGCGAGGCGATTACGTTACGATTCCGATTAGTGTGCGTTGTAGTAGGGAGTTTCATACAAAGAATACTGAACGGCTTGAGTTGATACGGTGCCGATCCCTTTCCGTTTTGTTACGTGTGCTATAACCTTTAGCCACCCTGACTTTATATCTATAATATTCGTAAAGATACCTACCTAGTTTACGTAGGTATATGCTGTGACGTTGCAAAATTACATATTGATTGTGTCTAGTAGCGACACCTGTTGTAATTAACGGCGGACTACGCCAGGGTCGTCAACGCTGTTCTGCGTGACACAGATGGCGTTGATGCTTTTTTTGGTTTAGTTAATTAATTGCAAGTTTATTGGATAGTCAAATAATAAATAAACAAACTTACATAATTTACCACATTTTATGTCAAACATAATGTTTGATAAAGTGAAGATACAAATCGATAAGGAATCTATATAGTCTGTGGAAGATGATTCGAGAAACTGTCAGATTGGTCTGGAGAAATAGGCGGGTACGGTGGCCGTTTATTACGATCAAGGACTCGAGCCTAAAGGGCGATTTTGAGGGACTTAATCCTAGGAGGATTGGGATGTGTCCAAAATACCCGATGGGGTTTTAATAAGTAGGAGCTGTTTTGGCAGAATTCCGTGAGTACTAAACCATTTTCTTTGTTCTTGCTGGATAGCCTATAGCTTAGATCATGCATGAGTGTTCTGACACGAGGACGTTGTTACAGGTCTGGCTGTTTATGCTAGCCTTTTAAGTTTGGTGTTATGCGCGATTGATTCGCTGCCTTGGTGTTGCGCCGTGTGGTGATTTGACATTCATCAGAGCGCAGGCGGATTTATGGTTATCCCTAGCGGTGTGGTCCTCCGACATTAGGAAGGCTTTACCTAACCGAATCCAGGTGATGAGGGAAGTTCGCCACTCCAGGTAACGATAGCGTCACCATCTTGTCCGTAGGCCGCGTTCGCGTATGTTCACAGGTTTCTCCTGTGAACGACGCCAAGGACCCTGAACCGTCAACTGAAGGAGTTAATACTGAAGGTTTTATAGAGAGTGTTATCAGTGTGTCATTATGGTTTAATCTATGAGAGAGTTAGGCCTTTTGTAGGAATTAGGTTGTTTTAAGACCAGTTGTTGTAAGGATCTTGTGTCTCGGGTTTGCTTCGTATAGCGTTTATTTTCCCTCTATGAGCACAGTCCGGAAAAGGCCAATACATGTTCGATTGAGCTAGAAGTTGTTAATTCGATCATCCCACGGACTCGCTATAGCGACTCTGAGAAACTGCTATTTAGTCTCAAGGCTGGCGTTCACTGACACCACTAGGAACGGAGACTAGTTGTGTGGGTGTATGCCATAGACTCTGGGAAGGGTACATTAATTTGGTGGCTTGCCACATTGTTTGTATGTGTACCTTAATTTTGTATAATTCCAATAAACTTTGTATTGTGTAAGAAGGTACTTGTTTAATTATCCTTCCTAGCAGATTATACCTTATAAATTTACTTTAGCACGGTGGTGAGTAGTAAAGTTCAAATAGGAACCATCAGCAGCTTGTTTCTAAGAAATTATCAGTAAACTACGGAAGCCGGGTTACAATGTCTCGAGTTTATACCAAAATCGGTAAGTATTTATTTCCTTTGGAATCTGGCCTAGTCATCAGAATTAGTCATTATAGGTAGTCGGGAAAGTACCAACATAGATAAAGAAGTACCTAATACTTCCGCTCTTTAATCAATCCAAATATCCTGCTATAAAGATATAGAATATATAGATAAAGAAGCACTTAATACTTCCGCTATAAGGTGAATGGGTAGTTGAGACCGCGAAATTCGAATTTTCTTACGTTTTTTGCAATTTGCAGGTCAGTGTCAGGTTGTATCTTGATCAAAATATGATTCGCGACAATAGCAGGTACATATTTAGAGAAGTATAATCATTAGAATCAATAATACATCTTTCTAAGTTAGATTTCTACCACTAAAACTTTTCCGTAAGAGATTGGTGGTTGGTGGTAGAAATCTAACTTAGAAAGATATATTAATGATTCTAATGATTATAATTCTCTAAATATTTACCTGTTATTGTCGCGAATCATATTTTGATCAAGATACAATCTGACACTGACCTGCAAGTTGCAAAAAACGTAAGAAAATTTGAAATTCGCGGTCTACCACTATCCATTCACCTTAAAAGCAATCCAAATATCCTGCTATAAAGATATTTGGCGCTCGAATGACGTTGTCAGGCGTAATCAGCCCATAATGTACCCACTGCTGGGACACAGGCCTCCTCTCAGTGAGAGGGAGTGGGCCGTAATCCATCCACGCAAGCCCAGTGCGGGTTGGTAGATGTCACATGTCTTTGAATTTTTGATTGTAGGACATGCCGGTTTCCTCACGATGTTTTCCTTCACCGTTTTGAAAGCAGTGGTGATGAAATAATTTACACAAAGTAAAGCGCCTGTCTGATGGGTTCGAACCTACGACCTACCTACTACCCGTAATCATCTAGGCTGCCTAGTCTTTTCCCATCTATGTAGGGGTCTGCTTCCAGTCTAACCGGATGCAGCTGAATACCAGTATTTTACATGGAGCGACTGCCTATCTGACCTCCACAACCCAGTTACTGAGTAATACGATACCCCTTGGTAAGACTGATTGTCAGACTTTCGGGATTCTGACTACCCCGTAACGACTGTCAAAGATCAACGAATGACAGCCGGGACTAAAGGCTTAACGTGCATTCCGAGGCACGGAGGGGTCTCGGTATGTAAAGATGGTCATCCATCCACGGAACCGTAGCTTAACCTGATCGATCGACCTGTGCGGCTGTTATTATTTAGCCACGGGCCCCTCTACTACTCGTAAGTCGTAAAAATGTAATACATTTTATTTTCAAATAATTAGTACCTATCTTGATGATACAGATTATTCATCGCGCTCTAAAGAATGCGATATTTTTATTTGCAATGTGCGTTTTTGTTTTTGCAGAATAAACAAATTTTCTTTCTTTCTTTTCTGTCTTTTCTTTCTTTTCTTTCTTTCTTTCTTTTCTTTCTTTCTTTCTTTCTGTTCTTTCTTTCTTTCTTTTATTTCTTTTCTTTCTTATATTGATCACCGGAACACTACTTATTTGACATTCGTACGGCCACGATCATATGTACGACAGAAATTCGCGTCCAAAGTGCGTGCGTCTTTTTCTTATGTAGGTAAAGGGCGAAATATTTACCTTTAGATTTGTACCTGTTCAGTACCCTAATAAATAGCCATTCTCAAATGCCTCATCATTAGCCACTTGTCTCCGGTTCCATTTTTTAACCCTTTCCTCCTCGGAGTGGTTCTAACACAAATTGGGTGTTAAATTAGACGTGACTCTTTAGTATCGGGGGTTTAAATAAATAACCCTTCTTCGTTTTACATTATTGCATAAAAAAAGTTAGATTAAAACGAGCGTGTAAAATAAATTCTTGTTAGTAAAAGATAGATATTTTTTCAGGGTAAGTACCAGAGTAGAGTCTTAGTAGGTAAGATACAAAGGTTGAATTCACCAATGAAATTGAACGCAGTCAGCACTTCTAAACCTAGCTGTCAGTGTCATTTTGTTCTTAACGTGTGGGATGCGCAAAACTGTCATCGCTCAGCAGAGGTGTCCCTCAGTGGCGTAGCGTGTGTGGGGCGGAGGGGGCGGCCCGCCCCGGGCGGCAGCCCGCGGGGGCGGCAAAATGTCGCCGGTGAAGCGGGTTGAGATCTATGATTCATTCATTTCATGTGTCAGAACGTCTGACAAGTCAAAAAACAACAATGACGTAAAGGAGACGGGCGAATCTGGGCCTAACGTTACACAAATGAAAGATTTATCAATATTTTGTTTCAGTTTTTTGTGGTCAATTATAAAATATGAAGCAGTTTTATCATGGGATCAGAAATTAATTATTTAATCAAATTAATACTGACTTCCCTTATTTTCATATTAAAACAATGTTGCCATATCATATAGGTAAGTTAATCGATAACAATCGATTATTATTACAATATATCAATAAAAGATACCTCATTGCCTGAGAAATTTAATTTTAATTAAGCACCTATAGAATGGGGGCGGCAAAATGGGTCTCCCGCCCCGGGCGCCGAGATGGCACGCTACGCCACTGGTGTCCCTTTACAGGGTTAAATTAAGTTAGCTAGCGAAACTCCACAGGCGTTATTGTCTGCGGAGTTTCGTTAAGGGGCTTACAGGACCTAAACGCAAAAAACGCAAGTTTTAAAAACAATAAAAGTATATGATCGACTAGAGTCAACAACAAAAAAATGAAAAATAATGCAAATGGATGATTATTATTAATAAAATCAGAAATATATATGATATTCTTCAGGATATATGCTAAGTAGATACTGTGTTGAAAACTAATAACAAATAATAGAACTATAATAATAATAATATAATAAGTTTAATTTATTTTCTCTTCACAAATGTACAGTAGTGGTGCTTAAAAAACTAGCTTAAGGATAAATTTACATTTGAGAGAGACTGGTGCTTGAAATAGGCATTGCGAGCAATGCCTGTAGTACAAGTCACCAGAACTAATTTGATAGGATGGAATAAAATCATGAAGATACCTCTAAAACTTTCTTTTTACATAAAAACCATACTAAATCGAAACCATCTAATCCCTGATTTTTTGTCAGATTATTTTACAAGCATACATACGAAAACACTACTGTTTTAATTGTTTATTCCAAACACTAGATTTTTTGTAATTAAATACTTGCTTTATATTTTGCAATAAACTACCAGCGCTGTGTCATCGCGCTTCTCTTTCTTTTCTATAAATGCAGTCCGACGGAGACCGCGCTTTAGGTCATGACATGTAGTCCCTTTAAAGCATAGTGAGTCACATTTTGCCCAAGAGATTACATTGGGTAATAGGTAATACGGGCTGGAGTCCCCAACTCAACGTCAATGCGCGTATTTTGCGTACTACACTATCAAAAATAGCAAACTTTGACAACAGTACAGCTTTGCTCCTGTCATTGCGTAGGCGTTTCCTAGAAATACGTGACATGCATAAATCTATGTCCACATTGTAGAATTAGAAGATGCATAATAATTATATTTTACTAGTTTCTGCCCGTGACTTCGTCCACGTGAAATTTCTTGATCCCTCGATACACTCCGTCGCATCGCCCGTCCGCGCTATTTATACTTGTTTTTCGCTTAGTGATTTTTCTGACTTTCCTTCTTTTTACTCGGCTCCTAAGGGTCTTAGCGTGATGTTAAATAGTCAATAGCCTCAATAAATTGGCTATCAAATGTAAAAATATATTTTCAAATCCGACTGGTAGGTAATTCCAGTGATAACGCGTTCAAACAAACAAACAAACAAACTCTTCGGCTTTATTAATTAGTACAGATATAGATAGATTGAAGTATGGGCTACGATACAATATTTAAGGGTCCATCGACCTAATTCAACGACACAACTAAAAAAGCAAACCATTTTAAAATAAACAAAAATCTATTAAAATTTGATTAGAAGGAACTTTCTATTTTCCAAAGTTCTTGGACTAAATAGTAAACTTATATTGAAAACTATAGGTACTCAAGTAAGTCGTAATTTAACTAAGAAATCTCCCCATTCCACACACAGATCCAGCCACAATGTACCAGGTACACAGCTCCCGCAAGAGATAAAACGTCACCTCAACATTCTGACTCGGCGTTATGCGGCTGTCAATCCGTAGCTTCCCGCGTTTTGTGGCGCTTTTATAGTCCACACCTCGCTCTTATGGGCCGAAGCACTACCTTCAATTATATCATTGTTTACCTTTACCTACTTTCAGAATAAAATTATACTATTATTTGTGGGCATTATTTAGAATGGGATTCGGTGGTAGAATGTATTTTATGCATCACTGGCTTGTGACGCGACTTCGTCCACGTGAAATTTCTTACTCCCCCGACCCAGCAGGTCGCATCGCATTGCCTGCCCGCGCTACTACTTTGTTTTCGCGAACCATCCTTTCTTAGTTTTTGCCCGGCCCCTAAGTGTCCTAGCGTGAAGTTAAATAACCTTCCTAAAGAAACAAAATATGCAAATATATTTTTCAAATCTGATTGCAGATAACTCTTCAGTTTTATTACTAGTATATAATAGATATATAGATTAAAATTGTGATTTTCTATTAAGGCTCCTGCAAACAGGCGCGACGCGCGACGCGAATCGCGCGTGACACAAAGGCACCGGTCGTTGCGCGACATGCGGTGCCTTTGTGTCGCGCGCGATCTTATCGCGTGTCGCGCCTGTTGAAGGAGCCTTTACATTTGTATCAGTAGTTCAGAATCGAGTGTAGACGAACCATAGTGAGTTTTTGTTAACAATAAAGAGTCAATTGATACTTGCTGCTATCCCGTGTAGCTAGCCGTTGGTCCCGGCTGTTATTCGTGAATCTTTGACAGTCGTTACGGGTCGTCAGAAGCCCGAAAATCTGACAGCTAGTCTTACCAAGGGGCATCGTATTACCTAGTAATTGGGTTGTGGAGGTCAGATAGGCAGTAGCTCCTTGTAAAATACTGGTATTCAGCTGCATCCGGTTAGACTGGAAGCTAACCCCAACATAGTTGGGAAAAAGGCCAGGCAGATGATGATGACTTGCTGCTATCAACATAATATTAAAAGAGACCATGACCTCTGAGTTTGTTACGACTTTTCTTCTCAGGGATCAGTCAGCAAGCAAATGCTGGCACCATCAGGTTTTGACAAAAAAAAAATTGACGTGTAAAAGTATCTCAAAAGATAACTGACCTTTAGAAATAAACATCATTTCATTTCTTTATTATGTAGGTACACACGGCGTCACATCAAGGTATACATTTCCAGTTTTAGCAGACTTCGCATTGTATAGGTTTCTCGTACAATAGAACTCAGCTTGTACTGGTTATGTATAGATTGATGTGTAGCCGTGCGTACAACCGGTTTTCATAACATGGTAATTGTAATAACTACATTTGATAAGAAGAAAATCTTCTGTGTTTAAGTACGAAAAACAATTCACAGTCAAATAAAAAGAAATAACATATTCAGCCTAAAATGTTCCCACTGCTGGGACACAAGCCTCGGGAGTGGGCCGTAATCCACCACGCGAGGCAGATGTCACATGTCTCGAATTTTTGGTAAAAAGAAATGAACCACAATAATTTGTAGAATTTTTGTAAACGTTACAAAACAAACGCCTCACAAAATAATGACAGCAACAAAACCAGTGAACGAAACAAAACACACAAACAATATTCATTCCATAAAAACAAAATTCATTAATTCTCCACAAAAACTACATGAATTACTTTGAATAAAAATCTAACAACACTTAAATCCGCCATTTTGAATTATTCATAAAAAATAATTTTACCAATCATTTAACATCCTGCCAAATTCGTCGTAAGTAAAGGACGGTATAAAAATTTTACTATCCCTATTTTCCGGCAGTAAAGTGTGGTCAATCCAGTTGTCGCATATAGGGGATGTCCCGGTTTTATGTGGCCCATAACTTGGGCACCCTACTTCCTTAAAGGTAGGGTATTTGCTCACAAATTGTCCATCGTATGTTTTATTGGGTATTCTGTCGAAGCCAAATAAAGTTATTAAGGGTTTGCCAGAATGATTTTTCTATGGGGTAAGGTATAATAAAATCATAGGGGTGCCTATGATTTTATATTAAAAAAACATCAACTGACTGTCTATTATTTTGCGTACCTACCACGGAACAGATATATTATCTGTTCCGTGGTACCTACATTCTTTTTTTGGAATAATAATAACGGAAAATATGACTTTTGTTTTTATATTTCTATGATAGGCAGATAGGCAGTCGCTCCATGTAAAATACTGGTACTCAGCTGCATCTGGTTAGACTGGAAGCCGACCCCAACATAGTTGGGAATAGGCTAGGCAGATGATGGCCTGGTATAATTCTATTCAGCTGGTTAAAAACGCATGATTTACCTACACAGCTCAGGCTTACGTCTTTGCTCATTATTTCCTTCCTTGCTTTTCACATATTTTTCTCCATACTATCTGCACAGAAAAATCTGCTATACCAACGTTGTCCGGTAATTTACTGTAAGCACAGGCCACGTAATCGCGCGAAGTCGTAAAAAAAATCTTTCATTAGGCATCAGTGTCCAAGACGCGCGATGTCGCGACTTCTCGTAAAAATCCGTCACGATTTGCCACAATAAGGCATACAGGCCGCGCCCGCGCTGCGAATGACGAATACGTGATGCTGTGAATGTTATTGTGAAAGGACTTAGAACGGTATAGAGAAGGCATTTTTTTTTTAGTTTGAACAATTCAACAATCCTGTAGACATTTTCCGAAGGCAAACCCTTCCCAAATATGTACAGGTTAAAAATGATAAAAAAACTCTTTTACACGTCAATCATATTTTAAAAAATAGATGAGCATAGCTACTCACAACCACTCGATACGCTTCCGTACAGCAGTGCGATTCTGTAACGATCTCACCGTGAAAACTTAGGTGAAGTGAGCGTGGAGTGAGCTGTCAATAGTGTCAATTCCTAGCAAAAACAAACTCACTTCACCTAAGTTTTTACGGTGAGATTTTTACAGAATCGATCGGCAGTATCGAACATCAATCAATCTTATTGTAGGAGTGCTCTAAACGCTGTCCACAAGTCCAAACCTCGAAAATGTTGCCAGTTTTAGGGCTGATTTTTAATCGACCGAACATTTTTTATTCGTGGAATAAAATTGACGTCTGACAGTTTTTGTATGCACGAACTGTCAAAAATTCAACTTTATTCCTCCGATAAAGTTATCTGACGTTAGAAAAATCAGCCCTAAATCAAATAGACGACCGCTATTCATCCGATATCAATTTGCTGTCGGACACAAAGCAAATCAGGTTACCGACATGTGTCATTTTCGATACGATATCCTACTGATTAGTGTTTCCTATCCAACAACAATTGACACAATCATTAAAATAATAAATAATACTTTACATCTCATTGTGTACATATAAAATTCATCAATGTCACAAAATCTTGGTCAGATCATTTGAGGACCATGTAGATTGGTAGTTGTTTTTTACAGAGCTATTTAACTCATATTTTACCAGTTCAGCCTAAATCCCATGTCCCATAGAAGGCGAGTCACCATTTCAGCCGAAAGACGTCCACTGCTGGACATAGGCCTCCCCCAAGCACCTCCACTTCGACCGGTTCTGTGCTTCTCGCATCCAACGGGTTCCTGCGGCCAAGTAACCGGGCACCAATCCAAACTCCAGGCTGCAACCAAAAAAATCCTAGTACGTATAATAAAACCAATTAGACTTTCCTAGACCTTGGAATTGAAGCCAGGGTACCATGTGCACGTGCAGCACTCAGGCTGGCCACTAACAGACCAACATAAAAAACAGCTATTTTAACTGTCATTTTTATGACTTCGTGCATTACAACACTATTACTTGAAAATGTGAGTTAAAGCTGGAAATGTGGGTTGAAGCTGAAAATGTGAAGCTTGAAGCTAAAAATTAATGAATTAATATAAATACTTATTTTCATAAAGGGCGGTGAGTTTAGAGGGACCCGTGACTAAATAATAATAGCCGCACAGGTCGATCGATCAGGTTAAGCTACGTTTGCCACGGCTGGTCAGTAGATGGGTGACCATCTCTACATACCGTGACCCCTCCGTGCCTCGGAAAGCACGTTAAGCCGTTTGTCCCGGCTGTCATTCGTGGATCTTTGACAGTCGTTACGGGTAGTCAGAAGCCCGAAAGTCTGACAATCAGGCTTAACAAGGGGTACCTATCGTATTACCCTGTATACCCTGTAACTGGGTTGTGAAGGTCAGATAGGCAGTCGCTCCATGTAAAATACTGGTATCCAGCTGCATCCGGTTAGACTGGAAGCCGACTCTAACATAGTTAGGAAAAGGCTAGGCAAATGATGAGGACTTATTTTCATAAAATTAACGATTTATCAGGCGAAAATCTTTTTCTTCTTTTACCAACAGATTACAACCTCTGTTTTCAAAACCGCCTCTATCCCTTCCCCACTCTACGTATCGACTTTTACGCGCGCCTAGGTAAATATAAAGGTATAAAAGTGACGTATACGAGCCACTGTTTGAAGGATAGAGACGTCCGTATAGAGAGATATTTGTAGAGATGTAGAGACATGACGAATCACAGTCAGACGTGCGCGGAATAAGACCCTTCGGTCATTTTGTGGAGATGAAATGTAGTTTTAGCTGAGTTTGGCAGGTGTGACTGGTAGTATCCATGTTGATTTTAACACGCTTTTATTAAATTTACTTGTACTTAACTGTTAGTTAACAATGTAGGAAAATCTTGGAAGTCAATTTTAACCTACTTTTGATTGTCGCATCGAAATGAAAATTTGCACGTATGTAGTTTAGATGACAAAACTATAATTTAGTATCTTGGAGCTGATCCCGTGATGGAGCCAGGAGTTGTATAGTGGATCTTTTCAGTGGCTACTAGCATACTCCTTGTTTGGGCTCATATGATTTGTTTTGACGATTTGATTTTTTTACGTAACAAAAACCAATTTTTTTTTTGAGGCAGTGTCAGTTAAGAAACGTACCTACATATCAAATATATTTAAAAAATCAACAAAAACAAAAAGTGCAACTATATTATAGAAAAATTCTAGTACCAATAGAAATACACCCTTCCTTTTTTTAAAGTTGGTTATACATATCAACTCAACACAATCTTCCAATATTTTTTTTTCATTAATGCTCACATTCTTCGTAAACATACCGCGAATCACTTGGAAACCCTCGCCATCTGCATATATAAAGGGTGTTGCTAAATCAGGACGGTTACCGAGATCAGACATGCTGATCTGAGAGAGACATCAATAACGAACACCCCTGTTGTCAGGAGATTACATTTGGTGTACATCAAGTATTGAACATTAGGCTCGAGAGTGGAATATATGGGGTTTAGTTTTGTACAATTTTATTTAAGTTTACATTAACATAACGACGGCGAAGTGCCAATAACACCTAACTGACAAAGTCAATGATTTACACAAACTGAAAAAAAAACGTTCAAAAATAGACACTTCGCGTTGGTTTAGTTGTGAGGTACTTCCACATTTTAATTTAGTGCTGTTGCAACTAAAAATACACAAGAGATTTCACTAAAACATGCGAATAACACTAAAAAAGTGGTCAAAACTATAAAAAAGTGAATTTCTCGAAAAATGTCAGTTAAGAGGTATTGGCACTTCGCCGTCGATAAGGCGTTTATTCCCCGAAGGTTTGAGCACAGGTGCATTGAAGGTATCCACCTTTCGTCAATTATTTTAGTGGCCGATGTAAAAATGAGGCGAGCATATTGCCACCAACCAGGCACAATGCAGACTCCCGATTTCTGCTGAGAAATTCCAATTGGAAAAACCCAATAACAGTTCGCCTGACCTGCGGTGTAATTGCGTAACACACAAACAGTACGAATGATTTTCATTTTGACAGTTTAACAACATTCATTGTGTTATTAAGTTGTTGAGCAGGCAAATTTTTCTAACATATGCAGCAATAGATTTGCAATATCCTTCAAAATGGTTCAGATGGAGATTGATAGTGTGTTACGCAATTAGGATGCTGGTGATTGAAACCAAGATCTCAAGCCCCATAGTCGCGCTTACAACCTCTATACCAACCAGCCAGATGGGCTTGTAAGTCACTGGGCAAAAAAGCGGGCAGCCAAACTTAACCGAAAAACATTTTCTTGGCGTTTACAACAAAAATCTAATCCCTTATGTTTTCACCACACATGAAACATCAAGATCTTCAGTACACACTCAAATTTGAGCCTTAAATCCTTAACGACAAAGTTCAAACTCCCATGAACGTTACATAAGTCATTGTTAAGGCAAAGCTATCGAAAAGAAATTGTAAAATAAAATCAAATGTTAAATTGTTCTTTCCCAATTTGGTGTCGTTTGCTTGAGGCGAAGTAAGGTACACGTATGGGGGTGTCCCTTTACAATACTTCGCCTTAAGTGAGATTGAATTGTTTGTGTTTTTGTTGTCTTGTTATCAAATATTGTGGGAATTGAGCCGTGTAGATATTGCGTTACAGTTTTTCCTTAAGTGAGCAGTTGTTAAAGAAGCAAGATAGTTTTTAGCAGAAAAATCGTTGATTTAGACAAAGCACTTTTTTTTAACATGCCAATTTTAACGATGCGACAATCTTATTTTTATGTCAATTAAAGACAGTAATGTATAAATAAAAATTCTCAGATATAAAAATATCCAGAACTTCACCATTTTAAGGAAATATTGAAAAAAAATGTGGTTTTTCTATTTCGTGTAACTTGTTAAGTATGTGGAATAGGGATTTAACATTTAGGTATTATTTTTTGACTCTTTGGTCTAGTATTATGTAAAAGGAATACACGATTCAATTAATGAGGGTTTTCTGAAATGACGTTCGCCAGGTGGCAGCACTGACACGTCAGGTCCAGACATCTGTCAAAGAGCCTATATTTTCTTTAGTCATGACTGAATGATGAACGAATTGTTACAGTTCCCCAATGCTAAGGGAAACCCTTAGTGATCAATTATATTTGATTGCATAGGTTTCCCAGAAATTATCACGTCATCATATAACGGCAGCATTGCCTCACACTCCCCGCGGAGAGTCAGTCTCGTCCCGATCGCCGAATCGTTACCATCTCTTAATATCGCTGTGTCTGCCAGTTTCAACTTAGTGAACCCAAAAATTGTAACAAGGTCAAATCCACTAATTAAACCATTTATTCCAGTATATTTAAAGTGTCTTTTTTAAAACAAGGTTTATCTGACCTCGCGTAACATTGGTGGCAGCTTAAGGGATTTTAAAAATCCTCGGATCGCCTCAATTCAGTGAAAATTAAATTATAAAAGAAAAACCACACTTACCTACTTGTGTTGTGTAGTGAAAAGTGAAGTGAAAATCCAATCTTACCTCTGTATCCTGTCGCTGTATCCTGTCGCTGTATCCTGTCGCTGTGCCTCTCCGCACAGTACCGCTGTATCCTACTGGTCTTATCAGGCCCTTACCTGCTGTGTTGGTGTAACGGGGTGCACCCCGAATATCTGTGACTCCATTGGGTGACCTTGCCTGGCTAAGAAATGATTCGTGTTGCCGTCGCATTCGCAGTGTTCCTGTAAGTACATCTGTTCCACATCGAAACTATCTGTGTTGTGAAAATAGTGCCAGTGATTTAAACTACAAAGTTTCATCGCATAGTTTCAACCAAATTCGAACTTCTAAGTGCTAGACTTAATAACATTCAGTTAATTAATTATTGTCCGAGTACACTATCTTATCACTCAGCTCCGAGAATAGTTCAACATTCTTTTCTTATCGCAACTCCGTACTTCCTGCGCTATCTTTGTTTTAATAACTTTGCATGCCTAAAGACGAGCCCAGTACCATGTCTAAAGAAACAAAAGAAATTGACATGAACTTTATAAGCAAATTTATTAACAAATTCGACGGAAACCGCGAAAAACTTAATGCGTTCTTAAATAATTGCAGAAATGCAATAAGCCTTGCATCACCGTCTCAACAAGACACAATATTAAAATACATTTTAAGCCAACTTGAAGGCCGTGCCGAAAGTGCGTGTTGCATTAGGGAATTCGAAAACTGGCAACAGCTAGAAGAATTTCTCAAAAACCAATTCGGCGAGAAAAAACATTATGCTGCACTACTCTCGGATCTCCAAGACTGCTGTCAGACTAATAGCGAAACAGTCAACCAGTTCGCACTACGTGTAGAGACATGCTTAGCTAAACTTTTAACCGAAATCAATATTTCAATACCCACAAAAAAGAAAGGTGAACTGGCTGGCCGTGTCGCTGCAATGCAAGACTTAGCATTGCATACATTTATGACTGGCTTAAATTCTCGCCTATCAACTGTAGTTAGATGCCGTGACCCTGAAACTTTAAATGAAGCCATTGGCTTCGCTATGTCCGAAGAAAAAATATTACAGACAACCTCTAAACGTAATCCATCTGCAATCAATACCAATTCACCTTATCAAGGACGTTTGCCTCAGCGTCGATTCCAACCAAACCGAAACCTTGCACAACAAGGTGCTTCAAACGAATCCAACGGTCAAAGACCACCTGCATTTGGTCCTCCAGTATGTCGTTATTGCAAAAATGTGGGCCATACCATTGAGGAGTGTAGGAAACGAGAATTTAATAATCGCTTCAGAGATAACCAAAGACCATTACCAAGGCGCTACCCAAACAATCAAGGTCAAGTTCACGCAATAAATAGCAACGAAGACTACGTGGAAAATACTGTAGATAAACCAAACGATGATTTAAACGAATAAAGGGCTCACGGTGGTGTCTCGTGAGACCCAAACCTCAAATTCAAAAACATTCCCATTACAAAGACACCAATACTGTACCCGCTGTATCCGCTGTATCCTCTGCATCCTCTGTACCCGCTGTATCCGCTGTATCCTCTGCATCCTCTGTACCCGCTGTATCCGCTGTATCCTCTGTATCCGCTGCATCCTCTGTACCCGCTGTATCCGCTGTATCCTCTGTATCCGCTGCATCCTCTGTACCCGCTGTATCCGCTGTATCCTCTGTATCCCCTAACAATAGGGACTCACGAATAAACCGCAGCACTGTATCCTCTGCATCCGCTGTACCCTCTACATCTGCTATATCCCCTAACAATAGGGACTCGCAAACTAGTCGCACCGCCGTATCTTCTGTATCCACTGTCCCCGATAAACGTAAAATAATTAATCCTGATGCCAAACCCACTTCAGACTCGATCGCTCCTCGTCCAATTCCTGAAACAAAAATTTATGAGATTAATATTAGTCCATTTAAAAGACGCTTACCTCACATCCTTGTCCATACCCAAGTGTCGAATACCACCTTGTCCCTCCTCGTAGATTCTGGTGCAACTGTAAGCCTTCTAAAAAAATCTTCTATACAGATACCAGTTGACATCACAACAGAAATAATACATTTGAAAGGTATTGACCCCATTGATCAAGCTTCACCATCGATAGGCCATTTCCCACTGAAAATAAAAATAGATGATAAAAATAGTATCACTCATAAATTCCATATAATACCTCGAATACACTTACCTTATGATGGTGTTATTGGCACTGATATGCTAATCGCTTTCGGCTGCACTATCGACTACACTCGTGAAACCTTAAAAATAGGTAAAAACGAAATAAAATTACAGTTCAATGCGCCTATCTATGTAATTCCTCCCAGGACTGAAACTGTCATAGAATGCTCTGTTTCCAACCCCGAGGTGAAAGAAGGACTCATACTAGACCAATGCTATCACGAAGATATATTAATCGCTAATTGTTTAGTCGCAGTTAAAGAAAACAAAAGAATTAACCTATCAATAATCAATACATCCGAAACTCCTGTTACCCTAAAGTCAAATTTGGATATCACACTCATTCCCTTAGATTCTTTAACCAAACCTTTCGATCCAGCAAATGATCATACAGTCTGCCATTTCAAACACACCAACTCTTACCTCCGAACACAAGAAGTATTAAACCTTCTTAGAATCTCCCACCTCAATCCTGAAGAAGCAAATGCTCTTCACGATGTTTGCTCTGAATACTCAGACATATTCTTCATTCCTGGTGACAAACTTTCCCACACAAATGCACTCAAGCATAACATAACGACAAGCGTTCAAAATCCAATAAATGTAAAATCTTATCGGTTCCCAGAGGTACACAAACAAGAAGTCAACAGACAAATTGACCAAATGCTCGATCAAGGAATCATAAAACATTCAGAGTCTCCATGGTCTTCACCAATTTGGATTGTTCCAAAAAAAATCGATGCATCCGGACAACAAAAATGGCGGATAGTAATCGATTACCGAAAACTAAATGACATCACTATTGGAGATAGCTACCCTATACCGCAAATATCCGAAATTTTAGATCAGCTGGGTCAGAGTAAATATTTTTCGACCCTTGACCTTGCATCAGGATTTCATCAAATTTTAATTAATGAAGAGGACGCCCCTAAAACAGCGTTTAGTGTACCTCAAGGACATTACCAATTCACGAGAATGCCATTTGGCTTAAAGAACGCGCCCGCTACTTTCCAACGGTTAATGAATACCGCTCTCACAGGCCTCCAAGGCATACGATGTTTTGTGTACCTTGATGACATAGTCATATATTCTCACGATTTAAATTCTCACATCGATAATCTTTCGTCAGTATTCCAAAGGCTCCGAAATTACAATCTAAAACTACAGCCCGACAAGTGCGAGTTTCTCCGACGTGAAGTCGCATATCTTGGCCATCAAATAACTAAAGATGGTGTTAAACCTAACCCTGAAAAGATAAAAGCAGTAACCCAATTTCCTACTCCCAAATGCCCGAAGGACATTAAATCCTTCCTCGGACTTGTGTCCTACTATCGCCGTTTCATTTCTAACTTCTCTAAAACTGCAAAACCCCTGACTCAACTTTTAAAAAAGGACGTCCCCTTCCTTTGGGAAAACCAACAACAAGTCGCCTTTGACGAACTCAAGTACAAACTTACCTCTGCTCCTATTCTCATTTATCCAGATTTTTCTGCCCCTTTCATCTTAACGTGTGATGCCTCTAACTATGCCATCGGTGCCGTACTCAGTCAAGGTCCAGTTGGTAAGGATAGACCAATAGCATATGCCTCTCGGACCCTCAACAAAAGCGAATCCAATTATAATACCACTGAAAAAGAACTCCTTGCTATTGTGTACGGTTGCAAAACTTTCCGCCCATATCTTTATGGACGAAAATTCCTAATAATTACCGATCATAGGCCATTAAAGTGGTTGTTTAATCATAAAGATCCTGGTAGCAAATTACAAAGATGGCGCCTGAAACTAATGGAATACGAATATGAAATTGGCTATCGAAAAGGAAAACTTAACGCCGCCGCTGACGCCTTATCCCGATATCCTGTAAACCCAATTCAACCATTAGATTGTGATCCCATTCCATCTACTTCTAAGCAAGATGCAGATAATTCCACACCTCCATTCAGCCCTTTAACTCTCGAGGATCTTGATATCCAACTACCTCCTGGTTCCCTAAACCTTGACGATAAATTACCATCTGTAGACCTCTTAGAAAACGATGATTCACCACCAGGTATCGACGATCCTATTACGCCTGAAACATCTAACGATTCCCCGAACTCCACAACAAATCTTTCTCGTAACGATAACTATAGCAAATTCCTGAAAACGATGAGTAACAAAGATTTTAATAGCAACGCTAAAATCACAGAACACAACGAAAGCATCCTGAAGACTAACTGCAAAATCATTGTCATACCTACTTCCATCGATCTCGATGACTCCAACCCTCACGTAGAAGAAATCTTGAGCACTGTCGAAAACTCTAACGAATTCCTAGATAAGGAAAGAACCCTCTACTCCTTTATCTCATTCAATCACAAAGGAAAGACAATATACTTCCTATTCACTAAAGTATATCATTTTGATAACAGTTCTTATGAAGACATTTATAAAAGTATACTAAATCTGCAATCTGACGTACTAAATAATCCTATCGATTCCAACCTAGACTTAGCTATTACTGATTTCCAAAATCCTTTCGACAAACATATCTGGGCGAAAATATACAACATGTTCTGCTATATCTTTAACAACACTCAAGTATCAGTTCATATTTATCATAATACCATAATTTTCCCTACACCCTCGGAGATACCTAAAATACTTCGCGAAAACCACGACATTCCTATCGCAGGACATCTAGGATCTACGCGAATGTTTAATCGAATAAAAGAAAGGTATTTCTGGAAAAATATGAGGACGGATATCGAAACATACGTAAGAAATTGCTCCCCGTGCCAAAGTAACAAAGCCCTAAGACAAATTAATAAATCACCAATGCAAATAACTACCACTTCCACTAAGCCATTCGAGCGACTCAGCCTCGACCTTGTGGGTCCCCTTCCAGAAGCTGGCCTTACTAAGCTCAAATTCATCGTTACACTACAAGATGACCTTACCAAATATTCCCTTGCCTATCCCATCGTTAATGCGACAGCAGAAGAATCATGTGAGTGTTTAGTACATTTTATTTCCGTTTTCGGCATCCCAAAGTCTATTCTAACCGATCAAGGCACAAACTTCACCGCAGAATTATTTAAAAGAACCTGCGACTTTTTGAAAATTAAGCAAATCTGGTCTTCGCCATACCATCCTCAAACTCAAGGTGCACTTGAACGAAGTCACTCAACACTTAAGGAATACCTCAAATCTTATGTCAATGAAAGTCATTCTGATTGGCATAAATATGTCTATACTGCTATGTTAGCGTATAACACCTCCACTCATTCCACTACTAACTTCACACCGTACGAGCTCCTCTTCGGCCAGAAGCCTTTTATTCCAGACTCCGTCTACGAATTACAATCAGACCTTACATATCCAGAATATCTCAAATCCCTGCATCATCGTCTAAAACTCTCACGTGAAAAAGCCATCGAAAATATACAAAGATCTAAGGAAAGATCTAAACAGTATTATGATGCCCGCTCGCGATCTGTTCAATATAAAGTAGGGGATTACGTATATCTCAAAAATCATGTACGTTTGCGCAAAGCCTTTTCACCAATCTGGAAAGGACCGTATAAGGTTGTAAAAGTCAATGGTAGAAACACCTTGACCTTACTCATAAATAGACGCCATGTGACACACCATTATGACGAAGTCAAACTAGCTCCTAGATCTGAAATGCAGTCCTAATTGTATACTCAATACTAATTGTAAATATATTTTATTACAGTAATTCTGCACTGGGTCAGGAGTTCATTACACCCCTGACGAACAGTCCTGGCATCTACTTCGACCCCTTAGGTTCTTTAAGTTTAGTCGATAGTCACCTTAGTGTAGTTATTCCTTATGACATATCCTTTATTAACCCGCACATTCTTAACCTTCGTCTTGTTCTTGATAAATCCAAACAAATATGCGACAATGGTAAAGTCTTTGATTATTTAGAATGTAGTAATCTTTTTGAACCATTGAACACTCGTTATAATGATATAGCCCATGACAACGAAGCTATTTTTCATCTTACACCTCACCAGTCCAAAAGATCTGCACTTCTAGGATTCGTAGGCACTATATCAAAAAAGCTATTTGGCACAATGGATGAAGACGATGCCATTCGATATGACAACGCCATTAAAGAAATAGAAACAGACCAAAAGAAACTAGCCCTTCTAATGAAAGAAAATATATTAGTCACTACTACTTCACTTAGATCCTTCAATGAAACTCTGTATATAATAAAACTAAATGAAAAACATCTCAAAAATGCAATGGATGAATTGTCCCAAGATATTCTAAATATGACTTACATTTCAAAAGAATTAGGTATTAGGTCTCGTATGCTGGAATTAACTTCCATGATAGAAAATAGTCTCTTAGCGTTGTCCTTCAAAGTTGAAGACATAATTAACTCCATTATGTTCACCAAATCTAATGTCCTGTATCCCACTATCTTAACACCTAGAGAACTTTATACCGAATTGGTCAATAATTACAGATTCTTACCGGAATCTAAACAACTTCCAGTTCCTTTGAACCTTGATAACATACATACTATTTTAAATATATCAGAAATATCTAGCTATCTTAATAAAGATAAGGTAGTGTTTACAGTAAAAATCCCTCTCATTAACCCTATATACTTAAATGTATTCATAACTTACCATCGCTGGTTCCACATGATAAAAATAATCCAAAGTCATATTCGACCATCATCCCGTCCTCCAAATATATTGGTATCAGCAGAGACAGGTCAATGTACTGTAAATTAGACAATCTGGATTATTGTAAAATAATCAATAATGATCATTACCTGTGTGAAATATCAATATTATACTCCTCTTCCGCAACGCCTTCCTGTGAAACGGAAATTATTACAAAAGTACTTACCTCAATCCCTTCGATTTGTGAAACCAAATTTATTCAAGGTCACGTTAGCATCTGGCAACCACTACGCCATAATAGATGGTTATATGTAATGTCAGAAAAAACTAGAATAAGTATTGAATGTAATAACTCTCAATCTACTGAAATAGAATTTAACGGAAATGGTGTATTGTACTTACCTCCTAAATGTGTTGCCTACTGCAAGGACACTCGTTTAACCTCGCATGAAAATCGTAAAGTTCAACTGAAATCCATTGTTTCTAATTTTAATATTTTAAATGATTCATGTTGTAATATAGCAGCTTATAATAACATTGTACCAAACTTACCTGTAGTTAATATTAAGAATGTTAATTTAGATGCCTTAGCTTATGATAATCCTGAAATCCTAAAAAGTCTTAACAATATAATTGAAAAACCACATATTGTTTTATATCAAAAATACTATTCAGGTATTACAATTATAATTATAATTTCTATTATGTGCTTTATTATGTATAAGGTGTATAAAACTGGCATACACAGGAAAATAATGAAATTTAAGGAAAATAAAACTCCCAAAAATAATGACCCTGAGTTAGATGATATTGAACTCTCTGACGCTAACACGAGACCCTCTCTCCGAATCGGCTGACTCGTATTTCACTAATTAAAACATAAACTTCACTTTAAAGGGTGTAGTTTACTCTAAATCGGGGGGCTGTTACAGTTCCCCAATGCTAAGGGAAACCCTTAGTGATCAATTATATTTGATTGCATAGGTTTCCCAGAAATTATCACGTCATCATATAACGGCAGCATTGCCTCACACTCCCCGCGGAGAGTCAGTCTCGTCCCGATCGCCGAATCGTTACCATCTCTTAATATCGCTGTGTCTGCCAGTTTCAACTTAGTGAACCCAAAAATTGTAACAAGGTCAAATCCACTAATTAAACCATTTATTCCAGTATATTTAAAGTGTCTTTTTTAAAACAAGGTTTATCTGACCTCGCGTAACAGAATGAATGAATCGAATGATGAACGTCTTCATATATTTTATATTGGAAGACCTCTTGTCACAGCTAGTGTCGTAAATTTTCACGAAAACCCTCATTGTTCTCGATACAAAAAAAGTTGCTAAGTTATATCATTTTTTTTTACTTTTTTCGACATCACGGCGTAACGCTTATGAGTTATTCAATAAAATTTACTTTAAAATATAGAGAAATATCATATCAAAGTTTACTCAAACTACCTTGAGTAAACTTTGATATGATAGAATAGAATAGAATAGAATAGAAATGAATGATGAATGATGTCTTTCGTTTTAAATTTAATTCATTTATTTTGCTAAGAAAGGAGTAAATTCGTTTTTGCTCATACGTCGTTTTATTCCGAGCGCACGCACATTATAGCCATCTCTCTTCTTTTGCGTTTCAAAAGTAATTGCGTACTTTCGCTCGCTTAGTGATCAGTCGCTATGATTTATTTTCGAGGTAGCGCCTTCTGACCAAGACATGCAGCATTCTGATTTGAGAGTCAATCCCGATCCTACCTACCTCCCAAAACAAATGACAAAAGAAACAGTGACGTATGCAGGAAATCGTTTGGCAAACGCGAAATAATAAATTGTTTAACATAACAAATTCAATATAAATAGTTGCGTCCCTCGCAGTTGGAGCGCTATCAAAAATCCCTCTTCTACACTACATCTATCTGCATTAGGGGTGGCAGGAGTTATGCTGTATGTAGCTAAGAAAGTTTTAGGAATATTTTTTGGCTCAAATTAGCTCCCTGTAACTGACTATGTTGAGCCTGAAGAAAAGCTCTCAGAGGACCATCAACTCGCGTGACGACTCCCGGCCACCGTAGGCGCCTGCAGACGGAGTGTAATGGGTAGCTCACCGTCCGATCTGGACCAGGCCCGTGCCGGACGGCGCGTACTTGTTCCACATGCGCCTCAAAGAGATGTCAGCATCATTTGAAGGGGCCTGTCAGGGCCGAACCCTGCTGAGTCAGCGGCATTGTCCGAAAGGGTTACCGCTGGCCCGGAACATAAAGGGCTAAGGAAGGAACACGGGTGGGTTTTAGTCCGTAAGAGTCTGACACTCCCTTTCGCACCACCCAAAGCGGGACGGGTCATTTGATGATTTCCCATCCTTAAAAAAAAGGACCATCAACTGCCATGGAAATCTCTTAACCGACTATGAAGCCAGATGGGCCATTGGTGGTTCGACGACCTTGTGAAGGCCGCAGGAACCCATTGGATGCGAGAAGCACAGAAGCGGTCGAAGTGGAGGTGCTTGGGGGAGGCCTATGTCCAGCAGTGGACATCTTTCGGCTGAAATGATGATGATGAGTATAGCTAGCAACTAAAAAAAACTAGTTCTCGATCAACGAGCAGCGAGTGCGCGAAGGCGACGGGCGATTACTAGCCGGTATGCGTATGCACCAAGCGAGAGGCTCTGCAAGTGTCTATAGAGTCACTCGCAGAGTATCTCGCGCACAGAACACTCGCTTATAGGAGCGAGTATTCTGTGCGCCAAGCGTACTCTCTTTGATAGCCCTTATCGCTGCAATAAACGAACATTCGCCAGTGGTATGCAGCCTTACATGACCTAAAGCGCGGTCACTGTCGGACTGCATAGAAAAGAAAGAGAAGCGCGATGACACAACGCTGGTAATTTATTGCAAAATGTGAAGCAATTATTTAATTACAATAAATATATTGTTTAAACTAAAAAATTAAAACACTAGTATTTTAGTATGTAGCTTGTAGAATAATCTGACAAAAAATCAGAATGTATGGTTTTTATTGTAAAAAGAAAGTTTATAGTTTTTTTTATTATTTTCATGATTTTTTTCTATCTTATCAAATTAGTTGTATTATGTTTTCAGCACACTATCTATGTAGCATATATTCTGAAGAATATCATTTATTTTTCTGATTTTGTTTGCTGAAGTCGATCTTATACTTTTATTGTTTGTAAAACTTTCGTTTTTTGTGTTTAGGTCCTGTAAGCCCCTTAATATGGGTATCTATTTTACGTATACGAGACGTTTCTTGAGCGAGAAAATCGCTGATAGCTAGTTGCTTTCTAGTCGGCCGTAGGACGCGTGTTTTAAAACTATCATTTGACAGATAAGCAGTGAAAAACGCAAAAATGCGACGTTAACAAAAAACTTCCTGACCCACTCACTCTAGTAAACACCATCCACAATTTAAAAGAAGCAAATCAATGTCACGTATGACGGCGGTGGAGACATTACGTCATATCATATTATTCTGAATACCGCAATATATCGTGATAAACTACTGTATTCGGCTCACAAAACCAATGGTTGTTTGATGAATGAAGAGCTTAGACACGTATTTTGTACTATGTTTATGTAAGGGAAATATTTAATTGATCCCCTAAAAACTTTTTGATCTTTTAATGATGATCACATTTTTTTCAAAATTCATATTTTGGGGTCCTAAAAATACTAAATTTTAATAGCCACGTAACTGCGACCAACTTGGATGGCTACGCTCATCGGACATATAAAAAGAAGCGCAATTATTTAAAAAAGTGTGCATCATTAGAAGCGCAAGAAGTTATTTGAGGTTCATAAATTTTAATATTATTCAATAATGTTCATATAATTATATAATTAATGTGTACAAAATATTGTAAAACATTTTTAAAGAGTAAAGACATTCCGTCTGGCCCATTCTTCTCCATAAAAAAACTACCTTTTTGAAGGGACGACTAGAATCAATTTATTTTATATTTTGACGTGAATGTTGACGTTCAAAAGTGATTTTTATGTGCCAATTTAAAATAAATACTTTGACTTAGACTTTAAAAAGTATCCATGATTAGAAGTTCAATAAGTATTATTTTACAAGAATTTTAAGATTTTTTTTATTTCGGTTGCGGCTGTTGCCTTGTTCAACTCAACAATACAAATAATACGGATTAAAAAAGCATTCATATAAACAGGGACCCAATATTCCTGTAATGGCTGTCCCATCAACACCACACTCCTGCCACCCCACGCCAGTCCAAAGCGTCAACATATGACATTATTGTTTCCAACATAGACTTATGTGCGACATAATTTTCCAATTTTCCGAACAAATGTCTCGTTGTGAAAGGCGTGTATGCAAAGCTGTTTGTGTATTGTTGAGTGCGCGTTGAGGATGGTCTGTTAGACCCGAAAATCTTATAGGTTACTAGCTTCTGCCCGCGACTTCGTCCGCGTGAAATTTCACCCTCTCCCCATTCACCCTCTTAAGGGTGGAATTTCGAAAAACCTCTTCATACCTACTTTTTACAAAGAACACACCCTCTAAATTTCATGTCTCTAGGACCAGCGGTTTAGGCTGTGCGTTGATATATATCAGTCAGTCAGGACTTTGAATTTTATACATATAGATGATATTCGCAATTAGCCGGTTTTGACTTTGACTTTGACTTGCATAATCAGCCTCTCCCACTGCTGGGACACAGGCCTCCTCTCGGCGAGCGGAAATGGGCCGTCATCCACCACGCGGGCCCATTGCGGGTTGGTAGATGTCGCATCTCTTCGAGTTTTTGGTGGATTAGCCGGTTTCCTCACGATGTTTTTCTTCACCGTTTTTGAGAGAAATGGTGATGAAATAAATTACAAAAAGTAAAGCGCCTGGCTGGGTTCGAACTCACAACCTACAACTCGTAAATCTTATGTGCTTGAAGTATTAAATATTAATTTATTTAATACATCAAGCACATACATGTATAGAGGCGGAGTTAACGCCATAGGCATTTTCCACCGTCAACCTTTGGGTGATGCAGAGACAAACAGTAGTAGAAGCAATCATGAAAATTGAGGAATAAATGTTATAAAAATAAAGATACGCATGAATCTCTTAAAACTATAAATACTCGTATATATATTTATCTATATTGATAGTCTGTAGGTACCACATCCTTTAGCAAAATCACTAGAAATTGGTGAAGGGCGGGCGTTTTGGGGGACTATTTTTTGTGATTTTGACGTTTGCAAAGTGCCAATTCTCAGCCTAATTTAAATAAACGACTTTTGATTTTAACTTTTATAATTTAACGACATCTCTCTGATACACGCTGTACAGGCATTGAATTATAAAATATTTTAGAGTTAATCCCAAAGTTGGAGTTGCAAATATTCATGCGTTTCTATTTTATATTTTGTTACTCTTCTGCAACTGACCCCATTTAAACATACTTTGAAGTGCCGTTGAATTTGGATGTGACTAATATTCAAAGAAATAAAGACAATATGAGGTGTAGATATTTTTTTTTGTCAATTTTTTACATTGTTCTCACATATAAAGCAAAGAGAATAATGTACCCAGGATTTTGTAATATCTTGATTTAATAGAGTGTCCTTGGAGTTTCTTGCCTGTTCCTCTCCATACAGTTACAAACATACATTTTGGAATAGGCAACTAGCATCAACTTTCTGACAAACTGAACGACTCTTTGACAATTCAAAAATGCCTATAAATGGTTTCATTGAAATAAATGCTTTGAGTTGGAGTTTGTTATTTTAATAAAACATTGTAAAAGTTTTTTCCCAAGTATCTAATGCAGTAACATAAACGCGAACACCACGGCGCGGAGGAAACATCGTATCACTGAAGGAATCAAACGCCGGAAGCGGAAAGGAACGTATTTTTCGAATTTGAATTCCGAACTCCGACTACTTCCGGAGCGGAAACTTGAAGATTTTACGAGATGGAAGTTTTAAACGGAATGGCGGATTTATGTTCTTTCATTTTTACGATGAGGAGTTAATAATTTATACCGTTCAAACTTAACTCGCGAATGGTATTTAGGATGTTTTATTAGGGTTCCGAGTGAAAAAACGGGACAGTTATATTATTATTCGCCTGTCTGCCTGTCCGCCTGGCACAGCCAATTTGCTCTGAATCTACTAGACCGATTAACTTGAAATTTAGTATGCATATGATTTATTCTTTGATATATTATATCAGAAGTATACAGTACCCGGCGATAAATATTGCACATCGATCTTTTTACACAAAACCGTTTTATACAAAGAATAAAAATAATTATCGAAAGAAGCAAATCATAATTGTTTTAACAGCTCCTAATAGATACCGGACTGTTTGTATTTCGTGCGACAGAGATAACGCTCTACGAAGCCGAAATTAGCCGATTGTCTCTTTCCAAAGGTCGATGTGCAATATTTACCGCCGGGTACTGTACCTAATTTCGATAAAGATAGAGGTTCTTCTGGCTAAGTAATAATAGCCGCACGGATCGATCGATCAGGTTAAGCTACGCTTGCCGCAGTCAGTCTATGGATGGGTGATCTTTACATACCGAAACCCGCCCTACGTGTCTCGGAAAGTACGTTAAGCGGTTGACCCCGGTTGTCATTCGTGGATATTTGACAGTCGGTACAAGACGTCAGAGGCCTGAGTCTGACAACCAGTCTTAACAAGGGGTATCGTATTACCCAGTAACAAGGTTGTGGAGGTCAGATAGGCAGTCGCAGACGGCAGACGCTCCATGTAAAATACTGGTATTCAGTTGCATCTGGTTAGACTGGAAGTCGACCACAAAAATAGTTGGGAAAAGGCTAGGCAGATGATGATGACCTAATTTCGATAAAACAGTTACAGTTTATTTTACTTTTAAAGGCTCCTTCAAACAGGCGCGACACGCGATAAAATCGCGCGCGACGCAAAGGCTCCGCAAGTCGCGCAGCGAGCTGTGCCTTTGTGTCGCGCGCGATTCGCCTCGCGCGTCGCGCCTATTTGCAGGAGCCTTAAATCAAAATATGTAGGTCTAGTAAATTGTTCATTTCAATGAATGCTAAGTACTTAGGTTAATTGAAATTTAAAACACAATATAAATCACAATCTGAATCATTTTGAAGGCTATTACAAATACATTGCTTCATATGTACGAAACATTTGTCTGCTCAACAACGTGAATAACGCAATGAATGATGTTGAACTGTCAAACTGTTAGCTATTGCTATTGATAGTGTGTTACGCAATTAACCCGCTGTTTTGTTTGAAATAGCCCAATGACAGTCAGAAGACCAAAAAAAAAATCTCCCAAATTGTTATTTTTGCTTTTCTGTTGTTTGTGTTTTTATTTTTATGCGTCATGTTTGCCGCAAATAAACGTATTTTCTTTCGTTCTAAGACAGTTTAGATCAGAAGTATTATTTTATACAATTATCAATAACTAGCTTCTTCTTCAGCCTCTGTTTCTTCTTCTACTTCGCCCGCGTGAAATTTCACCCTCCCCCCATTCACTCTCTTACGGGTGGAATTTCGAAAAACCCTTTCTTAGTGGATACATGCTCTTCGCAAAGAACACACGCTCAAAATTTTATTTCTCTATGACAAGCGGTTTAGGCTGTGCGTTGATATATCAACCAGTCAGGACTTTGAATTTTATATATACCTACAGATATCGTAGACATTCTTTTAACTTTTCAATTTTACACCAACAACATTAAACTGCTTCTTTGGTCTAGCGGTCCCAAGATCTACTGCTGAGCCTTTGAGAACCAAGGTCCTGGTTCGAAGGCTGAGTCGGTAGACAACAAAGAGTTATTGAATTTTCATCTGCAATTCCTACGCAGTAGCCCTGGAGTCTAGATTTGTTGATTGGTCGATGCCAATAGGCTCGCCCTCTCTTACTTAAGCGTTCCTAAACCGAAACGTGGATCCACACGAGACACAATTGCTTTCTAATTGTTTCTGTAATTCAACCGGTTAAACATATCTTGCAAAAAAATTAAACTAAAACCCGACTAACTGAAAAGGATGAAACAAGTAAGTCCCTTCCCGTGGTCGCATGCGTTCATTTGATACCTCACAAGGCAACATCTCAAAATATTTATTTTTAAATTCATTACTTTATGTCTTCTAGAGGGCGCCATATTGAATTTATTGTGACTTCACATAATTATCCTATAACCAGCGGACGGTCAAGACGCTTCCAACGATACGTCATTTGTCTAATTATTATAAAGTACTTTTGAAGTTGTGAGGGAACAGATGAACATACATACATACATACCGGACAAAATCATAACCCTCCTTTTTGCTTCGCCGTAGTCGGGTAAAAATGTGGGTGTATTATAGGTGTAACACTGTATAACCCTTTTTGGAATAAAGGCGTAATGTTACAATTTTTCAAACAAAGTTCCAGCACACATACAATTTCCTTGCCCCAAACCTCCCCTTACTAATATCGAACCTTATAGATATGTATCGAATAAAACCGGTCAAGAGCAGGCGGACTCGCGCACCGAGGGTTCCGTACAAATTTGTAGGTATGTAAATAGTTTGTCGCGGGATTTTTTTAAATATAACTACAAATTTACGATTTTCGGCTTTTTTTCCTTTACTTGTGCTTACCTTGCTTCTTGCCGAATTTCATGATTCTAAGTCAACGGGAAGTACTTATCCTATACATTTTGATCCCCTTGAGAGTGTCGAAATATGCGTTTTTTGCGGCCCATCTTTTTTTACGTTAACTTGGAAGTTTGATTTTCACAGCTTCAAGCGACCGCAGTCCTGAGAATATGGTTTTAATTTCAACTCAATACCTCGACGCGTTCTCGAGATAAAGGGTCTTGACAGATAGACTGGCAAAAGGGTGATCGTATAAGGGTTCCTTTTTTTTACTTTTGAGGTGCGGAATCCTAAAAACGAGCCAAACATACATTTGTTCAAGTAATTGGTTCAATCTTCACATTGACAATCGTTTTGCGCGATAAGGCGCCATAAAAAACGTTGTAACGTACTTTATTCCTCTCAAATTGGGTATAGATTTTATTTGATCATAGATACGGAAGCAGTTTGTATGGAAATGTGTTTATTTCTTGTATTTTTTGTTAGCTTTTTTGTTGATTTATTTCAACAACTAGATTCTGATCACAGGTTCGTGGATGTTGGAAAGTAGCCTTAGTCACTCCTTATAATATCAGCTGACAGTGACAGTCCTGTCAAAATCGGTACAGCCGTTTCGGAGATTAGCGAGAAGAAACAGAAAGACAGACAAATTAAAAAAATATATATATTTAAGTACCGTGTTAATATACTTTATATGCATTGAGTAAAAATTACAAACAGACAATTAAATTTTATTTATTTGTAATAAACTTAAAGATGAAATATTAGGAATTGTGTGATTTTCAACGTTTTGCCAGCGTTCTACAGAAACGGTATAAGATAATATAGGTAATTATTTATTTATTTATCCTCACACTGGAATGCGATTCAGCAATTGAATTAGAATGGTTTAGCAGAAATAAACATCTTTAGATATTTTTTATCACCTTTTTATTTTAGCACACCTGTCCATTACCACGGGGAACACTTGTGGTAACTGTAACGTGTTGTGTGCTTTCAGCCTGACAATATTCTGAAAAATCATTGCTTGTGAATGCAGATCCATTATCTGTTATCATTCGACTTGGGTTCCCAAATGCTTGTTGATGAATCCGTAATGTATTAATTAGCTCTGTAGAAGTTGTAGTTCTTCTCGGGAACAACCACACAAACTTAGTGAAGGCATCTACGATAGTCAAAATATATTAACAGGACACAAAATGTACAATCCACTCGCTTTAAAGTATTACATTGTACTCCTCAATAAAATTGCGATACCAGTGAGTTTGGGGTTGCCAGCGATATAAATTTTAATACATGCAACATTTAATAATAACTTATGGTGCGTAAGAGGGTGGATATTGGTGGTTTTATATCGAAAATTGATATTTTTAGATCTCAATATGGAAATGAGGAAAGCTTTTCGTGAATATCGAGGGTACAAGATGAATAACTAGGGACATACGTGCCATATTGATGCCTGGTACCGACGAGGATGTAAAATGTGATATTTGTCAAATTTCTTTAATATATTTTCAACTTTATCGCTAAAGCATTAGGTTCAAAGTTGATTGGGAAAATTTGCCAGTTTCGTGTAGCTTGATGTGCTGGCGTCTGTACATGAAAAACAGTACATTTGGACCTGTGTCAACGGGCCTCTGCAAATAAGACAACTGTCATTTTAAACCTGACCATTAGGGAAATTAGGTAAATGAAAAATCTCTTTAAGTGATAAATAATCCCAGGTCCCTTGAGATCCCACTTATTCAGGTAACACTGTATTACCACAAGTTCTAGCTAAATATTGAATTCTATGATACGTTAGATTCGTCCATAACAAATGGACCTTATGTTCTAAACACGGTTCTGTCCGAGTGACAGCGCCATGTTGCGTTGACAACCTCACGCCACAAACTTCATTACGTGTCCGAAACGTCAAAGGGAGAGGTGGTCACCCTATCAGCGGAGAGCGGGAGACCAGACGATGTATTCTGCAAAAATATCAAGGTGAAAATGTATGTGAAGCGTGCCACATGGTGATTTAAAAACCTTGGCACATGGCATATCAAGGAATTTAAATCACCATGTGGCAAGGAATAATTTTTTAAAATATTTTATTGAAATTTAAACTAAAATTCAAATTCACTGGGGTAAATGTGATACGTGCGCCGCATATAAACACTTACAATTGCCTCCTACCGGTCTCTTAGGTGATGTGAAAAACTGTTTCAGGTAAAGTGAGCTGTCAATAGTGTCTCAATAAGCGGTTCGAACCCACGACCTTATCACGGACTTATAAATTTTACCCTTTAACTTGAGGGGCATCCGTGGGTCGCAAGTTGTTCCTGTGACCTGCCGCCATTTCATCCATCCTGAGTTGATCCGGTGCGTTACGTCTTGGTCTACTTTGCCATCTCCTTGGACAAGCTCAAGAGTAAGTTCTTTCTCTGCATCATGTATACCACAAATAAACAATTCTTTTCTTTCTTTAAGCTTTAATTAGTCAAAACACGTACCGTAACAATTGTAACAAAATCCAGATATAAAGCTTGTTTCTCGCTAACACTGCAGCCTGGGGTTATAACCCGTCAAGCCGCGCGTGTCGCGGACGCGATGACGCGCCGACGCGCGTCCACCTAATTGTTAATTAATGTGCTAATGCTAATGCCGCGATCGGTGATGGATGCGAATCGGATTTGTGCGTTTAAATTGACATATCGCGCGTCTAACAATCGCGTAATGTGTTATTAATCAGGCCTAATATTGTTGATTGTGCTATGTAATTCAACGGTTGTGAATCCGTTATTTTGTGGTTGTATAAAAGGCTTCGATTGTTTGAGTGATTAGTAGTTATGGAAATTAATTGACTAACTGGGGTAATTATTGAGTTGGTTATTTGTATTTTAATGGAATATCACAAGCTAAAATGACAGGCAGTAGAGGATTTATCGGGAAAACCTTTTTTGCCAAGCGCAGTAGCATTTTACTACGTCCAATAGTAAAGTCGAAAACATTCCAAATGTCTCCAATTCCCAAAATCGTGGGGTAATTGCGTAAAATACCATCAGTAGCAATGGCTTTTATTTTGAGGCTGAGGCTACATCAGGCCGCGACGCGACCTGCGACACATGAGCGATTAAAACAAGTAAATGAATGCTCACGTATATGGCTACACTGTACATCAAATATTACTAGCGATCTTTGATTTCTTTATGCGATAGGAACAACATTACTGAAATCACGGCATCAGCTACGTCAACATGAGCGAAATTGAAGCGAATTTATTAGAAAATTGCTTTTTTTTTCGCTTGTAATGTAGCCATACCATGTTTTTCTCGTTTCGCTCTTCCAGTCGCATCGCAAATCGCTGCGTACTGTAGCCTCAGCCTGACAGTTCAACAAAATTCATTGCGCTATTTACGTTGCTGAGCAAACAAAGTTTCTGAACACACGAAGCAATGGATTAGCAGTCTTCAAATTGATTCAGATCTAGAATGTGTGTTACGCAATAAGAGTTCCAAATTTATACAATTACCAATTGATGTTGAATTGATGATCAGCAAACGACTGAGCATATTAACAGATTCACTGTCCATAAAGTAGACACAATAGTTAAACAATCAACATGAATCATATATGATTCATGGGACAGGGAAACTGTTAAGGTAGGTATACTCACACTCACCTAACCCTTGAATACAGACGTCATTTTACATCCACTCATGTCATTTATTGTTTGGGATACTTTTAAAAAGTCTTCATGGAAAAGTCACTTGTTTTAAAAAAGTTTCCTCTCAATAGTAATCGCGATCATTTCTCCCAAAAGCCGCGTACGACAGTTCGGACTCATCGATCGGCGCGGCTCAAATAGATCGTGACAAATTTAACACTCGCATGCTTGACGTTGTTTTATTGCTGTCTTAATTCTGGATGGGGTGCAAGTGAAAAGCGTGTTTTTGGTAGGAATCAATCTATTTAGTTGTCGCACCCATTTCACTAATTCACAGTGAAATCTTGCGAGTTTATGCGCAAAATAACCAGCCTGGAGTCCAGAATATTTATTTATTTATGTTTTATTATTAACTAGTTGCGCCCCGCGGTTACCCCCGCACAAGTTTCCTATATAAGAAAAAGTAACCTATATGATAATTCAGGGTGTCAGCTACCTCCATACCAAATTTTATCAAAATTGGTCCAGCCGTTTGAGCGTGAAGAAGTAACAAACATATAAACACACACACTCACAAACTTTCGCCTTTATAATATTAGTGTGATGTGATAGGCTTTATTTTTTGTTTATTTTTTTGATAGATTATTTTATATTTTGTGAATGTGAGGATATTGCAAGCCTTGTAGACTATAGATATGTTGACCAATTTTTAATACTGAATATTAATACTTATTATATTTATTAATACTGAATTTAAAACATTGTAAAAGCTAATTATTTATAAAAGAGTAACCGTGGAGTTTCTTACCGGCTCTTGTCCATAGGAAACGACCAATTGGAACCGTGCACCTAGCTTCTGACGTTTCATAAGTGCCCATGTAGGTTTATGTGAAATAAAATATTTTGATTTTAAATTTTTTTTTTTTAGCAAGCGTCATCTTACACAGAATACACTTATATTTTCTTCCAGTTTTCCCCTGTTCCTATAGTCACGACATACATACTCAAAAATTCTCTCACGTCACGTCCCTGATTCCTCCACATCATATACCATGACAACCTATTCCCAGTCAACTTATCGGTCACCAACGCTACATTCAGACTTCCCATACATACTCAGAATGCCTGAATTACCAGAATTACCTAAACTCGCTATGAACGCCTTAGTCGCTACTGCCTTTCATTTACACCAACTCCTATATTCTCTTTCTACTGTCAAAGTTTAAACTCCTTTTTAAAAATGTATTCCGATTGTGAAGGGGAGTTCAAACTGTTTTATTTCTATTGGATGTGGCAACTTTTATTGTTACCTTCTTGTTAAGCTAAATGCATGAAAATAAAAAAGGAGATTTACGTAGCAGTGTAAGGTTTTTGTTTTTTATATAACCACTAGCTTCAGCCCGAGACTTCACCTGTGTGAAATTTTGCAACGTCGCATTTCATCGCCCGCTCGCGTTATTACCTCGTTTACGCTTAGCGTTTGTTTTTTTTTTCATTTAACTCGGCTCTTAAGGGTCAAAGTCAAAGCATTTATTTCAAATAGACACATAAAAGGCACATTTGAACGTCAAAAATTACAACAAAATAGAATTGATTCTAGTCGCTAATTCCAAAAAGTAGTTTTCATATGGAGAAGAATGGGCAAGAAACTCCACCGTTACTCTTTCAATATTTTGCATACATTAATTATATAATAATAATATGTGAAGACGATGCACCTAAAATAAAATTACTATACCACAATAGGTAAAAGAATTAAAAATGAAACCATGACATATAAATTAATTATCTGGTAGATACATGGTGCTCACATATTTACAAACATGGTAAAATAAACGATTTCATATAAATAAAAAAAATTACAAGTAATAAGTCAGGGTGTGAGTTAAATTAGTTACAGAATGTAAATCAATTTAAAAAAAGAATTGCTATTAGCAACCAGTTTGATTTTGTCTAATGTAAAAATAATGTTATTCGTTTTATGATTCTGCCGAAGTGGCCTTTTTGGGCCTCCTACTACGGATTAACTCCATTGACAGCTCATTTTATCTAAGTATTCATGGTAAGAATTCCACAAAATAGGTCGATTGTGTTCATAGTTAAAGGTCCGTCAGAAGTTGGGCGAAATGTCCCAGCGCTGATTCGTTTACCCATTCTCCTGTAAGTGTCGTTATTTACCAATATTTATTTTCTCCAGACAGTAATTCATTTTGTGAACTGCCTGGAGAAAAAAAAGCACGTTAAGCCGTTAGTCCCAGCTGTAATTCGTGAATCTTTGACAGTCAATACTGGTAGTCAAAAGCCCGAAAGTCTGACAACCAGTCTTACCAAGGGGTATCGTATTACCCAGTAACTGGGTTGTGGAGGTCAGATAGGCAGTCGCTCCATGTAAAATACTGGTATTCAGTTGCATCGGATTAGATTGGAAGTCGACCCAAATATAGTTGGGAAAAGGCTAGGCAGATGATGACAGATCATTTTGTTAATATGTATGGATTAGTATTTAATATTGTATTTTATAGTCATTTCTGAACTATTTAATTTCGTATGTTGCACCTGCCATGTTTTGTCCCAGCATCACCCTAAGGTTGCTTGGTAGAAAATGCCTGAGGCATTAAATCCACCTTTGTACAGCATTGTTTTTATTGTGCATAAGTTTTAATAAATAAATAAAGGACAGTAGAAGACCAAATACTTACAGAAAAAGTTGTAAAATAAACCTACCATTCCACCAGCACCACCAAAACCCATAAATAAAACTACCACATTCTTCCCATATTCCTCCCGAATCCACACTCTATGATATACAACCCTGCTTCGCTTATTGAGACGCGAACGAATGAAATATTGGTCGCGAGCATTACCCAGATCCGACTTTGATCCAGTGATAAATATGGTGCGAATGTGACGGTCTTAAGAACCTGATGTGGCACGTATCGGGAATTTTAAAATGTGCTCGCGTTTTAGGGTTACATGTTGAGAATGTATTTCTTTTTTAAGTCTTAGTTTTATTATTAATATTAAAATGGCTTTATACGATTATTATTTACACTAGGTACTAAATCAAATGACTAATGAATAAAATAAATACAATAACAATATGATATTTTAAAATTATGTTTGGGTTGGATTTTTCATCAGTTATTCTGCTGTCCTTATCACATTTTATCTGGTAAAGATGGGGCCCAAAACATATAGTTTTAAAACTTAAAATACTTTTAGATTGCTGTGAATAATATTTTAATGTAAAACCATAAATGACTGGACAATTAAATTGTAGATGTCATATAAAATTGTGGATTTTAGCCTTCGATCAATAATGTACTAGATGCCCGATAAGCGCTTCAAAAACGGCCCGAAAAATAAGAGCACAAATACTTTTGTGCTCTTATTTCAAATTAGTATGGTCCAATCATAGCCAACGTTAAGACGTCAAAATGCCTCAGTGCGCGTTCAAAAATTGTGTAAATAACCACCGTAACACCAAGATTTTAGAAGGAATATCTTTTTTTCGGTAAGTTTCTATCATTTAATGTTTTTCATAAAATAATAACACAATTAAATAGTAAATATAAATAAATTAGCAAATATTATGATTTTTGGCCAATGTTTGCGACAACGCGCCAACTATTTTAGCAAACATCGACTATTGTGGAACAGGGGCATGGAGTGGTATTGTTATTTTAAATGTTATTTTTGTTTGTAGATTTCCTAGCGACCCATTTTGATGTGCAGAATGGGTATCTATTGTCGCGAAAGAAAGAGGAGAAGAAATATACAAACCTTTTAAAAATTCGACAACATGTTCGATTCATTTTAATTATTTTTAATAGATTGGACATAACAGGAAACACGCAAAGGCGTAGATTACATTATATTTGTAAAAACGAAACCGCTCAAATAAAAATTGATTCCAAAAAACAACTTTATAGTAAGCTGAATCTGTTTAAAGGAAATTAAACATACATTAGGTTTAAATACACCGATTAACATAATGATACTATTTTAGTCCTCCTACTTTTTTAAATCGGTTAAAAATATTTGCCACCATACAAAACGAACCTTCGCCTAAAAATATTATATTCTGCAACTCCAATACTTACTGTGTTCTAAGCATTGAAATGCAATACCAAGAACTACGTCTAGTTCCAAAATACAGTAAGCACGAAATTGTCAACAAAATGTTTTTAACCTTATTGCTTAGAAATTAAGTTTCATTTTAGAATAAATATTTTTGTAGTTATTATAAAAATGACTTTTTATTTTCAAGTGACATTTTAAATTTATTGCTTTTAACCTATCTCCGATGACAGAAGGACTTAAATATTTATCATTTGCATTCGTAATACAACTTTATGTTAGAGTGTTAAGGTTTATAATAATTTGAAGTTGTTAATATTATTAAACGTTTTTCTACAGTTCGTAGTAAGAAATATAAATGTTTATGTGTGTGCAAACGTGGCCACTTTAGCGACTTACTTTTGTTCCTGATCATTCATCTAGTACTATTATTGATCGAAGATTTTAGCTACGAAAAGTCTGCAGTGTTTGTAATATTAGCTACTTTAAACATTTATGTTAATACCTACTTACATTGCCCTCCAACCTTATAAAAATGCTATACCTCCAATATTATCAAGGAAAAATCTACATATTTCTAGTAAAAGAGTTGAAAGACACAACTAAATCACTAGAAATAGGGACCAATTAGTTCAACCAGATTTCAGGCTGGCTAAAGTAGACTCGTCTTTCATGGGCTACTGTTTAAAATGTTACAATAAAATACCTACCCACATACTTCAACTGAATAAAACGAAATTTAAAACTTGTATAAAACGCACACTATGCAGCCAGGCATATTATAAATTGGGGGATTACATCGCTGATAAAAATGCTTGGCTAATCGCTGGTCCTGCTCCATAAGGACGCACAAATAAATTGATTAGCATTGAAAAATACTGTTGGAGCTGCTGAAGATTTTAAAATACTATATTTGCATTATATAAATTCAATCTCCTAGTATTGTATAATTGCAAAGCACATATGTGAGTTCTATGTACATACTATAAAGCTTCCATTTACTGGGTACGCCTTTCATTGAGCTGAATGTGCCCTGGCGGCTGAGAGTATGTCATGCTCACTCAAATGTCTCGCTGACGGTGGCGCGTGTGTTGGATCATTTAGCTTCCTTCAAAATGGTTGAGTTGAATGGTGCTAATACATGCGTCATGTTC
This sequence comes from Luperina nickerlii, assembly GCA_963855955.1. Classification (NCBI taxonomy): domain Eukaryota; kingdom Metazoa; phylum Arthropoda; class Insecta; order Lepidoptera; family Noctuidae; genus Luperina; species Luperina nickerlii. The sequence goes on along the minus strand of OY979682.1, from coordinate 18,099,714 downwards.
GTGAACGGGCGCCGTCATTAGGGACTGGTCATCTCTTCGCTGCCATGGCTTATTTTAATTTAATTGAATATTTGAATTGCTTTTTTTTTCGTATTTTCATTACGGACGCTTTTAACATTCTGCATCGTTCTCACATGCGTAATTTTTAACATACATAACAAACAAGACTTTGTAACCGTATTATTTTGATTTAAAAGAGTGTTCATGGAGTTTCTTGCCCGTTCTTCTCCATAGGTACCTACGCTTTGGAATGGGCAACTAGCTTCATAATTCTGACTGACCGAAAGTGCCTGTAATTGGTTTAATTGAAATAAATGCTTTGAGTTTGAGTATGTTAAAAATAAGTGCCACAGAGAGCCGTTCAAAATTTTAATAAAAACGCACTTTTAACCTCCCATTAAGATCGCCAAACAATCCGTGACACTCCCATAATAACACAAAGACATCGTCGAACACTCAGATGAGTACCTACACTAGGAAAATACCCTGATTTTTCCTGTAAAATTTATATTTTTTAAAGTGTTAGTCTTAGAAGGTCTCTCAGGAAAATTCAATAAAGAAACATCGTATTAGTGAATAATTATCAGAGATTTTATGTAAATCATAAAAAAATAAAGTAAGTAATTCATTTCGGTATGTAATTTTATCCCTTATTGTAAAAAGGGAGTTATTAACTAAATGAACGTAAACAAATCAAAAGGAATAAGTAAGGATCGTATCAGAGTATGCACAGTGTGACTTTCTAGCAACAATTAGCTTTGCCCATCAAATGAAACACATCAGTTTTCTGGATGCAAGCACACAAACATGCGGACATACTTTCTTAATTTTGTAATGCTATGACAACACTGAGCCCCTCGTTTTTAATATCAGCTGTATAATAAATAGGTTAGCATTCCCTTTATGAAGGAAAAACCTATTAACGAACGGCAAATGTATCAGGGGGTGGATTGTGAAGGTGCTCGATATTAATAGCGATCATGATTTAAGAGTACCTAGTATTATGATGGTTATACAATATTTTGATGGTTTTGAAGGTGGCTAGAAGAGACTGGACGCGGAAGGCGGAGGACAGGGTGTTATGGCGCAGCCTGGGAGAGGTTTAAACTGATTGACGACAGAATTTATATTGAATGAAGATACAAATAGATTGATTGACGATATTTTAATTTGATAAAGTGAGGTAAGGTTGGGTTTTGATTTTCCCTCATGGTAAGTATTATTCAATCAATCAGTCATATTCTTTATCGTGGATCATAGATAGGTACAGAATATAGGTATTTTTATAACAGAGTATTATGTTATCAAAAATGTAAAAATTGGTAAGGACATGACATGTTGCGCCGTGTTTTATCATCGTTGTATTTAATCCCCAGAAAAAAACGAAATTATCTATTTTTTTGGCACTAGGTGTGCAAAGAAAAGTGAGTTGCTTAGTGATGATACCGTTAGGTGTTTATTAAATTCACTTTTTTCATGTTTAAAAATATTTTCGTCAGTGGTACAACTTAAAAAATATACACAAATATCACGAGAAGTACTCGATAAATAGTCGTTTTTTATCAGGCCTACGTTCCTAATAAAAAACGACTGTTTATCGAGTACCTCTCGGGATAGCACCCCAAGAATATTGTGCAAACACCCCAAAGCGAAACGCGACAAAATAAAATATCTATTACTATTAAGGATAATGACGAACCTTCTTAAACATGACTTAATATCAGTTGGGAAAAATATTACGCTCATCAGTTGCGTTCAGCATTTCTTTTTTAAAGGAGGATTTATTTCGCATGCGATTTTTTCGCCATGTCATTAATCGGTAATGGGGATAGCGAATGGTGTTGATAATGACCTATTTTGTTTTTTGTGTATAATGTATTTTTTCTCTATTGCTTTAATTCATCTTATTAGCTTCGTGCTGGTATAACAATGTTTCATCAATTAGTTATCTACTTGAAGTTTTTGATATAATCTATTTATTGAATAGGTACCTACTTGTTTTAGCTTAGCGTTCTTTCTGACTTATTTTTTGCTCGGCTCCTATGCAAAAATAATTTTTCAAATCCGACCAGAAGTTTCAGAGATTACCTCGACGGCGATGTCGTCCTTCAGGCGTCAAGTGAGTGACGATCTTTACCCATCTATCATACATACATAATAAGCTCACGCATTCTTCCCATGGGGTTTGGCAGAAACTATAGAACGCCACCTGCTACGACCCTTATATATACAGGGTTATTGGAAAAACACCAACAACCTCTTAAGAGGTCATTGTACTCATCATTATGAACAACTTTTACTATGGGACAAAACTCCGGTGACCATCTGTGGTCTTCATTATCAGTTCCACTTCACTAAATGGTGCTTTCCGAGAGCAAATGCACGAGTTACTATAAAAAATACCCAAATCGCTATCGCATAGGTGTGCCTATAAAATTTGAGGGTTTCCCTCGATTTCTATGGGATTTCCTCATCAGATTCCGACTTGGTGACAATGGGACCACCTCGAGACCATACCCTTTCAAATAAAAAAATAATTTTTGAAATCGGGTAAACATACATAAAAAAACATATATAAAGTCGAACATTATAACCTCCTCCTTCTTGGAAGTCGGTTAAAAAGATAAAAGTATCCGCTAACGACAATAGTTCGAAACAATCGTTTATCATCTGCGGTATATGCTGACTGTACCCACACGCTTCAATAGTATTTATACAGTTAGCAAATAAAATTGGAAAAAAAAAACTTCGCCAGTGAAAGAAAGAAAAATACATTTATTTGTCACAGAAACATGTCATGCATTTTTCTGTGACAAATTAATCTATTTCTCTTCTTATTTCTTATTTTTTGGTATATTATGTTGTTGTACGCAAAATACGCTCATTGACGTTTGTTGTGTTTTCATTATGTTATTGGTTCACATCTGGACAAGTACCAATATGACTCTTTCAATTCATAATTATTTACTTTCTTAGTTTATCTTGGATATTACTGACATCAGTGAAATCATCGGCATGGGATAAAACCTTGAGGAAACCAGCGGAGTACAATGCGTGCCACGAAATATGAGATTTGACCCCGCCTCCCCCGCTCTTTCCGCTGCCCCTATGACGTCCGGTCCCGTACTGCACTCAGACCTCATACCGCTAAAGATACCTAAAATCGTGTTCTGCGGAACTCAAACCACGTGGTGTGTCAAGTCTCATCTTTCGTGGCACGCATTGTAATTGCGTAACACATTATCAGTAGCAATGGGTTTCTTTTTGACAGCTCAAAAACATTCATTGCGTTACCTATTTACATTGTTGAGCAGACATTTTTCGAACTTATTAATAAGAAGCAATAGATTAGCAATATCCGTCAAAGTTATTCAGATTGAGACTTATAGACAACTAGCAGCGCTCCGCGGTTTCAGTCGTGTAAGTTTCGATTCCGTGGGAATATCGTGATTAAAAGTATTCTATGTATTAAACCGGTAAATAGTCTATCTATGTGCCAATTTTCATCCTAATCTGTTCAACGGTTTACGCGTGATTGAGTAATAAACATTCGAACATTTCACAAGCTTTCACATTTATAATATTAAGTAGGATATAAGTTTGAAATCACCAACCCGTCTTGACTAAGCGTAGCATACTCGTGCCCTTTTTGTATGCGAAGAAACCAAGGACCTGCAGTGGGACAATAATGGGCTGGTATTATGATTATTATTATTACATCTCAGAGGAAACAGTGCCTATAACAAAAAATATTATAGGTATTTTTTTCTGCTCAGCCTTTTTATTCCAACCGTACCGTAAGCCCGTGACATAGTACGTAAACTTACATCATTATCGAGTGGTAAACGTATCTTAATCGACGGGAAAATGTTGGAACTACAGTTAACTATACTACCACTACTACGGTTACAAACTCGAAAGAGAGTCACCAAAAATAAAACTGAAAAGAAGAAAACTAAAGGGTTCTTTTAAATTGGTATCATCTTTAGAAAAGATACAATCAGTTAATTTTTTTTATCCGACTCCAAAAAGGAAAAAGTTATGCAATAGTCAAGATTTTTGTAAAAAAAAACTATCTAAAAGCGACTACAAAGTGAAAAATCATTTCAGTTTTACAAGAAGTCGGTTCTGCGTCAAAAAATCAAACCAAAGACAACAGCTTTCGAATTAAAAATATTTTTTCAATTTTTAGCCGACATGTGTATGTGATGTTCTTGAGTAGAGACAGCGAATCGGCAAACGTAAGGTAGGACCGTCCTCTAGCTAGGTGGATCAACGATCTTCGCAGGGTGGTTGGTAGCAGATGGATGAGAGTTACCGAGAACCGAGCTAAATAACGTGCGATTGGAGAAGTCTATGTCCAGCAATGGACAGCTATACCCAACTATGGTGGAACCCAGAAGGTGATTAATGCTACTGTTTTAGCTGTCAGTAATTAATGTGAAAACTTTTGTGACTCACTCACTTTTCACTCAAGGAAAAACTCACTAAAGCGTCAACGCCTTTCGAGTTACAATAGTACCTTTTTTCTGAACCCTCACCAATCTCTCGTACATTATTTATAGAGTAAACTTTGTTATTGTTTTTCGCTATAAGTGGTATAATATTTTGTAATACAATAGCGGTAAAACTTTGTATCGGGCCCTTTGCTAAACTTATGGTTCTGGTTGATCGCTTGCCCAATGTGGGGTGCTTGTAATCGGGGTAGAAATTGTATAATTATACAAATAAAAATAAATAGATAATTATATCCTTATACCCACTATTGTATAGAAGTAAGTTTTTCTAACTAAACAGGCAGGTATGCTGCTGGGGAGTTTGTTGCGCCACTTCTCCCCAGCGAAAGCACTAGGAAGTGGTGAAGGGCGGGCGTTTTGGGGGACTGTCTTATACAATTTTGACGTTTGAAAAGTGCTGATTTTCCGCCCAATTTCAATAAATGCCTTTTGATTTAGATTTTAAGTAGGTACGTGCTGTTTTGGGTTTTTACATTAGGAATTTCTCCGAGACCCTTCCGTGCCTCAGAAAGCATGTTAAGCAGTTGGTCCCGGCTGTCATTCGTAGATCTTTGACAGTCGTAACGGGTAGTCAGAAACCCGAAAGTCTGACCACCGCAGGTCTTGCCAAGGGATATCGTCTTACCCGGTAAGACGATACGGACCTTTGTGGAGGTCAGATAGGCAGTCGCTCCTTGAAAAATACTGGTATCCACCTGCAGCCGGTTAGACTGGAAGTCAACTCCAATATAGTTGGGAAAAGACTAGGCAGACGATGATGGTGGTTAGATAGTCCATACTCTGGATTATAGCCCGGTATATGGCCCGGTTATGGCTTTAGGCTTGTTCTCTATTCATCATGATCATCATTTCAGCCGAAATACGTCCACTGCTGGACATAAGCCTCCCCCAAGCACCTCCACTTCGACCGGTTCTGTGCTTCTCGCATCCAACGGGTTTCTGCGGCCTTCACAAGGTCGTCGGACCACCTTGTGGGAGGCCCCTGTGGGCGTTACGTATTAGGCACACCAAAGAATCTAAACACAACTAACGAAGTGCGATTTATACATGTCTGCCTACCCTTTCAGTTTCTTAGCTGATCCAAACACTAAAAATACAATTTTATTTCCCTACTAGCTTCTGCCCGCGACTTCGTCCGCGTGAAATTTCTTGTTACTCCGACCCACCCCGTCGCATCGCATCGCCTGCCCGCGCTATTACTTCGTTTTTGCTTAGCGTTCTTTCCGACTTTTTTTCTTTTTGCTCGGCTCCTAAAGTTCATAGCGTGATGTTAAATAGCCTTCCTCAAGAATTGTGCTATAAAATGCAAAAAGAATTTTTCAAATCCGACTGGTAGTTCCAGAGATTAGAGCGTTCAACCAAACAAACAAACTCTTCAGCTTTATAATATTAGTATAGATATTACACACAAAAAAATGGCATCAAATAATTTCCACAAAAAGTAGGATTTCCAGATATTTACTATTTTAAGGCTCCTTCAAACAGACGCGACACGCGATAAAATCGCGCGCGGCACATAGGCACCGCAAGTCGCGCAGCGATGTGTCGCGCGCGATTATATCGCGTGTCGCGCCTGTTTGTAGGAGCCTTTATTCCGAATTTCCGATACAACCCGTACGCAAAATACGCGCATTGACGTTGAGTTGCAGACACCAGCCCGTATTACCTATATTACAACTTACAATCAACCCTAAAAAGCTCAACAACACAAAGGCAACATTTAACCCTATAATGTTTTAATAATGACGTGTGTACCAACGAATCAATTTGTAGTTTAACCCTTCGGCCGCCGCACAGGTGTGGTGCGGCTGTCAATTTTAATAAACGATCGCTAGGCGTGTGTATTTTTGATTTAATTGCGTGAGCATTGGAGGGTTGGGCACTGATACTGTTTGTTTAAGTTAGGGTATGTGTTGGTGACTAATCAAAATTGTAGGTGGTATTGTATTATTATTTTTGTATAAGGTGAATTTGAGACAGAAATCAATTCACTTTGCGTTCAGTGATTTTTGTTAAAAAAAATCAGCCTGCCTTTTTCCAAATATGTTGGGGTCGGTTTCCAGTCTGACCGGATGCAGCCTGAATACCAGTATTTTACATGAAGTGACTGCCTATTTGACCTCTACAACTCAGTTGCTGGGAAATACGATACCCCTTGGTTGTCAGACTTTCGGGCTTCTGACGACCCGTAAAGACTGTCAAAGATCCAAGATTGACAGCCCGAACCAACTGCTTAACGTACTGTAGAGACTGTGTAGCTCTACCTTTAGAAGGAAATGCAGGCTGGTTATAATTGCCGGTGTGTTCCATTCGAACGTTCAAGAAATTGTCAAATATTTTTATTATGGTTTTTTTGTTTAGTAGTAGAAAAGGGCTAGAAATGACATGACTATGTAAAGTCGAGAATATACTTAATCCCAATCAAAGTATTCTTTTAATTATTTCGCGTAGCACCAGTAGCTACGCCTCACATATTGGTGGAGGCGCCGTCCTTATTGTTGTTTCAGCAAATTGATATAAGGCGATACCCTATACCTACATCCACACGGGTGTTTTATAAGAAGAAAGCGATACCACTCCTTGCAGGCCAAGTAGAGAATAAAACAGGCGCAGAATCGACGCCGGAGTAAAAAGCTAAGTGGTTGAATGTATTTATTTTATTTTAAAGAGTGAAATGGCTCAATTTTTCACGGGCACCAACGGTGTGTGCCTAGAGGAGTTTTTCAACCAATTTAAGGTAGTTGCCGCCTATAATAAATGGCGTGAGAGCGATTGGGCGCTGATATTGCGCGCATACCTTCAGGGTGCTGCCCTAGTTATACACAAATATATGTACGTACCACGAAGGTATTACTTTTGATTTTATGTGTGATGTCTTACGAACAGAGCTTCCGTGCAGATGTCACAAGATGATTTATAAGGTGCAAAAAGAAGAGATTGCACAAAATTTGTCTAAAGAGGGCGGACCAAATAATGATGTAGATGATAATGCTTCTTTATTATTTAGTGGAAGACAAGATGACCCGCCACACGACGAGCAAGGCTGCGTAGAAAGCAGTGCGGAAGTTGATGGCGATGGAGAAGATGATGACGAGCGCAGCAGCCAGGGATGCAGCCCTGCAGAGGAGGAGAAGGAGCAGATGGAAGTGGTCAAGAATGAACACGACGAAGAAGATGACGAATCGGGTCAGGCCATTCCATTTAATAATATAATTAGTTGTGTTTCAGAGCCTCTGGTTGAGCATGATGTTCACGATGTGGAAATGAATAAAAATAACATCGTTGTTGATCAGTATATTGTGAATGGTTTTTCGATCGATGTCTCCGAAACAAAGCAGAATGGTCAAATCGTCGCGGTGTCAGTTGACAATAGTGTGGTAAATAGTGTTACTGAGTTAGTTGAGAATGATGGGAAGGTGTGTGCATTCAGAAATGGTCATATGGAGGTGAAAGACAATTCTGCGAAATTTATAGACTCGGTTAAATGTTTTACTGTTGGGGTCTTTAATAGTAATGATTTTGTCATTCCTAATTTTGGTATGGTTATCCCTAAGTTTGGTAATATTATTTCTCGATGTGCAACAAACAATCTAATAAAAGCACGCTTAAAGAAAAGAATCCCGTTTGTTAGAAAAGCTAGGACTAAAGGCTCAATTCCAAAATTATTTTCAATTATTTATAAATTTATAAAAACATTTTCCAAAAAGTATCAACATTTTATAAAGAAGTTTTCATTTTTAAAATATAAATTCAAATTCAAGTTCAGATACAAAAACCTTTTAAGATTGATTAATACCTTTTTATGTTAGATTATAGATAAACTTTTATTGTCTTTTGTTGACATAATTATCTTGTCATTATAGTAAACTAGCGACCCGCCCCGGCTTCGCACGGGTGCAATGCTGATAGTGCTGATACTAAATACACTACAGAAAAACTGTGAAAGTTGTATATAAAAACATAGCGGCCCGCTCCGGCTTTTTTATAGGCACGCTCTTGCCGCACCGGGCGGCCGGCCGGTACCGCCGCAAACGCTACGTCCCGCAATTTTTAAATCTGTAATATCTTCGAAAATTTTCACGTAAATCATACGGTGTAAAGGGCCATATAGATCTATATTAAATGAAAAATGTATTCAAGGTATTTAATTGGTTAAGGATTAATGCTGTATTGGTTAAAATCGCTTCGAAAATTAGCCATTATTTGTCGTAAAAAGTAAATGACAAAAAAAGTTATTGTGGGTTATCCATAAGAGATAGACATATACCATCACGGACTTTTCTGTAGACCTTTTCAATGTGTACAATACTTAGTACATTATTTTGATAAAACTCGTAGGGTTCAGCCTGCGTTTGCAATGTAAGCGGAAAAAATGTAATTATTTACGACATCACATTAGAAAACTCAAAAATAACAGTACTTCTCCACTATTTAATGGATGTTATTATACATATAATCCTTCCTCTTGAATCACTCTATCTATTAAAAAAACCGCATCAAAATCCGTTGCGTAGTTTCAAAGATTTAAGCATACAAAGGGACATAGGGACAGAGAAAGCGACTTTGTTTTATACTATGTAGTGATATGTCAGTTAGAGGTAAACATTATAATAATAATTTTAGTACAACTTATTAACATGTTTTCGTTTGTATTTATTCGCATATGCTGGGAAGAAAATGTCGGACGCGGCCGGGAGCGTGTGAGGTGCCATACCTCGCAGCTCTCAGAGGCCCGTGAGGTGCCATGCCTGGCAGCTCCAAGGGGCCTGAGGGAGTGAACATATTGTCGTCTTCAATGTTTTTAATTTGAATAGGCTGGGATAGCATGAACGTACTCCAGAAAATAATAATGCGAGTTATGGGAGGAAATTGATTTTGGAAACTGTGGTCACTCCTAGAGGGGGGTGATAGACACTCAACTTAAGTTGAAACCAGCTTTGCTAACGGGGCATAGCCTTCGCAAAGTGTGTTGAGTTGACACAATTGGTTCAGCTTGTGATTGAGCACCCACAGTTTAATCAGTATTGACTGATATTTCATGGAGTTAGTATTTTTGAGAATGGGGTAGATTTTTTAATTTTTCCTCTGGAGTATGGGCATATAATAGTTATCGTCGATGAACCCTGGCCTCTTACGCTTTTCCCTCCCTCTGGCTTAATACCGTCCGATGGGGTAAAAGAGTTTGAAGTTAAGATCATTTATTTTTTCTTAAGCCTCTTCCAGGCTGATGTGAACTTTCACGTCAATTGTTTTTATTAGGAGGCCACGTCGCATCTTTTTCACCAGTTTTGGCGCGACGAAGTTTAAGCATGACGACGTTAGTTTGTGTTAGTGCAGGTGGGCACTTATAAATGTTAACTTACCTGGCACTTAGCGAAGTGTCGGATACGCGGTTCGTTCGTCCTGACTTAAGCTTTCTCTTGCAAGGGTTGGACCTCACCTTGTAAACTTAAAGTCTGGTGTTAGGTAATGTTTCTGTTAGGATAGGCAGGAAGGGCTTGGATGTTCGAATGGTGTGAATAAAAGTCTGGTTTGGAAATGGAGCTATGCCATTACTTTTATTCAAAGGTGGGCGTAGCTCATGTAGAGACTGTGTAGCTCTACCTTTAGAAGGAAATGCAGGCTGGTTATAATTGCCGGTGTGTTCCATTCGAACGTTCAAGAAATTGTCAAATATTTTTATTATGGTTTTTTTGTTTAGTAGTAGAAAAGGGCTAGAAATGACATGACTATGTAAAGTCGAGAATATACTTAATCCCAATCAAAGTATTCTTTTAATTATTTCGCGTAGCGCCAGTAGCTACGCCTCACAGTACTTTCCGAGGCTTAGGGGTCTCGGTATATAAAGGTGGTCACCCATCCACGGATCGACCGCGGCAAGTGTAGCTTAACCTACCGGTCGACCCGTGCGGTTGTTATTATTCAGCCATGAGCCCCTTCTCATTCTACCAATACTATCTCTCCCAATTCCGACATACTTTTAACCTCAATCTGAATGATTTTGAAGGATATTGCAATCCATTGCTTCATATATTCTAAAAATTCGTCCGCTCAGCTACGTAAATATCGCAATGAATGAACTGTCAAATGACACAAAATACAGATTGATGCTGGTTCAGATGTCGACATTTTTCTCAAAGCGACTGCTAGTCTGTTTTGCAATTAAATAATAACTAAAGTATAAGAAGTCTTTTTATAAATCTTTTAAAAAAAATTCACCCTCCCCCATTTACCCTCCTTTATTAGGGGTGGAATTTCAAAAAACACTCTTAGTGGATAGGTACCTACTCTTCACAAAGAACACACCCTCCAAATTTCATGTCTCTAGGACCAGCAGCAGGGCTGTGCGTTGATATTATTAGTCAGTCAGGACTTTGAATTTTATATATACATATAGACTAGGATCCGCTCTGAGAGGTATGTCGATAAAAACTATCCTATGTCCTTCTCCGGGATGAATCTATCTCTCTGCCAAATTTTATCGAACTCCGTTCAGTGGTTTAGGCGTGAAAAGGTAAGAAATGTAATTAAATGGGTCAGCAATTATAAAATTTGGCGAGCCACCCAAAAGCAGCATTTAAATAATTTGGTCAGCATACAAAGATTTTGTTTGCAATAAAAAAAATCAGGCAGCAATTCTTGTTCCGCAACTAATTTTGATAATGGTCAAAAATTAAATCATACATAGGCAGCCAACAATAACATGAGTCTGCATAATAAACATTCAGTCCGCAAAATAACTACTTGAGCGGCAAGATTTTGTGGATTAGGCGTGAAAAGGTAACATAATTTTCATTTCATCGAATATTTATTTGCGATAACAACATTTGCGCTGTTGATCAAAATGTATAATGTTCATATGATGTTCCCACCCCGAGGTTCGGTTTTGTTAGGTTACTTTAAACCCTTTTCACAGAAATAGGAGCCCCGCGAAGCGGGGCTCCGTCGACATTGGATGCAAGAGCGAGTGAAGTTCTTTCTTTTCGTAGTCACTCATTTTTGTTCTAATATCAGCACGTTCTCCACTAATAAAAGCTGTTTATATGTGCGTTTGTCGTTATTATTATCGACCACCTTATGCTGTACAAAAATAATTACAGCCATCCAGAATGACATAAATTGCTGATTGATTTTGAAATGTTTGCTGACCATGAGTTGCTGACCAATTAGCTATTTCTGCTCACCGATTATATTTTTCTGCTCACAGAAATAACAATACTATGCTAACCATTTAATTGACACCCAAAAGGTAATACAAGACAGACTGACAGACAGACAGACAGACTTACTTTCGAATTTATAATATTAGTATGGATAGATAAATCTTAGGGCCTGTGCACACCACGTTTTTTAAACGCGCCGTTGTCGCGCGTTTTAGGAACGTGCGTCGACGGCGTGCTTTTATCCTACAGAAGGTCTACAGGCTGCGTCTGACTCGCGTGCGTATCGCGTCTGTATCGCTACAAACGCGCGTCGACGGCGGCACGTTTAAAAAATGTAGTGTGCACAGGCCCTAATGGATAAAAAAACCCTATCTACAGGTAGGTACATACATGTACCTACATACATACATACAAATGAATACAATTGTCAAAATAACAGCTTTTTACTAAATGCATGTGACATTATAATTATACGGCACTTACAGCCAAAAAAACAATTTTAAACATTTTTTTCTGTCTGTTTATTCCGGCTAATCTCCGAAACGGCTGGACTGATTTTGACGGGACTGTTACTGGCAGATAGCTGATGTTATTATAAGGAGTAATGTATGCTACTATAAGTTTAGAAAAAAAATTAGGGTACCGCGCAAAAATAAAACCCATGACGTTCCTACATCCACGCGGGTTTCCGACTTCCACGCGAAGCCGCGGGCGCTAGTTCATAATAAGTGGCACCACCGTATCACGAAATAACTGCACTATCCTGTAGGTACGTACAAGTCCCTTATAATTTTCGCGCCAAAACCGACAGGCATTACACTAAATCCCCATCATAATCACCACCCATACCCACTTTAAATTATAATTTTTCAATGACCGCAGGAAAGCCTAAGCAAACAAATAAATAACGTAATTAAGTAAAATTAGCGGCTCATGTAATAATATCGTAGGGCTCCAAACAATAAGGGGATAAATATTTATTAAAGGGCCTGAAACTGTCCACTGTTGGGTCAAAACATGGAGGGGGAAGGTAGAGTAATGTGGATACGCGGCTTTTATAAATGCGTTGTGCCAACGTTATGGATGCATTTCTTTACTAGGGTTCCGTATCCAAAGAGTAAAAATGGGACCCTATTACTAAGACTCCACTATCCGTCTGTCTGTCTGTCTGTCACCAGGCTGTATCTCATGAACCGTGATAGCTAGGCAGTTGAAATTTTCACAGATGATGTATTTCTGTTGCCGCTATAACAACAAATACTAAAAACAGAATAAAATAAATATTTAAGGGAAACAAATTCAAACGTATTTTTTTCGTTGTGGTACGGAACCCCTCGTGTGCGAGTTCGACTCGCACTTGGCCAGTTTTTTTTTTTAATTTTATATAGAAGTTTGCTGATCAAAGGTAATTTTTATTTTTTTAATGCAAATAAATAGATATATTTATATTAGTAATAATGCTGAAGTGTTTGTTTGAACGCGCTAATCTCTGGAAATACCCAAAATTTATAAATTCTATTTATATATATATATATTATAGAATTTATTAATATAATATATATTATAAATTATTCATGAATTTTTGTAGAACATCGGGAAGAAGCATGTCCTAGAACCATAGACTCGAAAACAAGTGACATCTACCAACCCGCACTGGGCCCGCGTGGTGGACAACAGCCCACTCCCACTCACAGACAGGTGGCCTGTGTCCCAGCAGTGGGAAAACTATAAATTAAATTATAATGATTATGCTAGATTTTTTAAGTCTAGACGATATCATTGTCATATCCAACCCATTCCTCGCTGCATGTGTCTTGTTGGTCAAGCTGCGTTAACCTATGTAGCCCTGGGGGCGTCCCTTCGTTGCCACCAACTGTCATAGCGTGTTTTATTATTTATACCACACCACGCTCTACGCAGCCTGTTTGCGTAGTTTGGTTCCTGGGAATAGCGGTCACAACTTCATTTGTGAGGTAATTAAACGTTACTTCTGAAGGTTGCATGAATAAAGGAGTAACTGAATAGTTTTACGTCTCGAAAAATAAAATTTTTGGGGTTCCGTACGCGAAAAGGAAAAACGGAACCCTTAGAAGATCACTTCGTTGTCCGTCTGTCTGTCCGTAGGTCACGACCCTTTTTCTCAGGAAGGCGTAGAGTTATTAAGTTGAAATTAATATCAAACACTCACGGTTACAATCCCTTGAAGCAGTGAAAAAAATCAAACTTCTAAGTCAACACAATCAAAAGATACGGGCTTTTATGTTCCGGAATCATAACCTACAGGGTACTTCCCGTTGACCTAGAATCATGAAATTTTACAAGAAGCAATGTCATGTAGCACAAGTAAAGAAAAATATCCAAAAACCGTAATGTGATGTGCTGGCGTCTGTACATCCACAGTAACGGATACCTACTGCCAATAACATATAATGCAGTGAGCAACTTAAAGCCTTAGAAAATCGGTGTCTTTCCAATGACACTTACATACATAGAATTTAAAAGTGTTATCAAGATTGTGCTGATTTAGCCGTTTGGGGTTGAAACCCTCGGGCCGTGGGGTCCGAGTGCGCATGTTCTTTTTAAGGAAATTTCGAAATGGCTGGTTGACACTTCCCATGACCGGGCAAGGGCTGGCTTTTACCTTGGCCAGAGGCTAAGCAAATAATAACTAATACATAATTAATTAATAAAAATAACAAAATTAAATCCTAACATAACTAAAACTATAAAAAAACTAAAATACGGCGTCGAAAAATTTATCCGCATCGCTGTCAACTGGTAATATACCCAAGAGACTGGCGGCATTACCACGTTATGTGGCCATGCTTAGCCTCTGGCCAAGGTAAAAAAGCCGGCCCTCGGGTCACGGGAAGTGTCAACCAGCCGTTTCAAAATTTCTTTAAAAAGGCCGTTAGCACTCGGACCCCACGGCTCGATGGTTTCAATCCCAAACGGCTTGAAAATATAATATTAAACATTCTATAATTTTATCCCCATACGAACCACCGCAATGTACTTATGAAAATAATACACCACATAAATCAATGATCAACTTCTTCCATTCGACAAACACAACTTAAAAATAGTTAGAAATAGTTTTAAAATAGTTACTGGTACCAGTTTCCATTAACTCCTTAATCATCAAAATCACAATAACTAAACACCATTTAAAAGGTTCGATCGCGTGATACCCACGGTTTAAGTTAACCCATTAAGTTAACCCATTAGGATAACTACAAATACATAATGGCTTCATAGCAAAGGGTTAAGTCTGATAATGATTGGGCCTCACCCTTTGAATTAGGAAAATTACTTGCTTTGTTATATTTAAACTATTGGTGGTCTATGGTGCTACGTCATCGATGATGTAGCATTATCAGCATATAACGTTCCCACAGCTGGGACTGGGCCGTTATCGACTACGCGGACCCAGAGCGGGTTGGTAGATGTCACATGTCTTCGAATTTTTGGTGCTAGGACTCCGCGGCATTGCCGGTTTCCTTACGATGTTTTCCTTCGCCGTTTTGAGAGCAGTGGTGATGAAATGAAATGCACAAAGTAAAGCGCTTGCCTGGATTTGAACTCACGAACGTAACTCGTAAGTCGGGGCCGATACCACTCGACCAACACTACTCATTAAAGCGCAGACGGAATACAATCGGTTGCCGATTTTTGTACCTCAGCTAAATGAAACAGTAGAGAACCAATGTTTTAATGCTCACGTTGCACAAAACGTAGGACATACAAAAATATCTAAACGATTGTGGAACCTATAAAAAGTATGCCATGTGCAAGCGCGCAAATCTAATTACCTGGCTGTTACTCAGAAATTCACCAAAACCCAACACAACTTTACCCAATGTAAGAACGAAACCCAGGACCTCAGAGGTAACAGGGTGATTACCAAACATAAAACCGTTTAAATGAATTCAAATAGCGTGAACTCACGCAGGTTATTTCTAAAATTGGGCAAAATAAACAAACTGTATCAATATTAGTAGTAGTTACTATTTTCCTTGATGTCAATACAGACCTCGGGCTTAGTAGGTTCAAGTAAATATTCACAATGTAATGGTGACGCGGATGAAGAGGTGAAGGAAGTGTTTCGAGTGTAGTTCAACAGCGGTGTTGAGCTCAGTATAAACTAAAGACGCCTCGTAAAAGAGTATTAACAGATCAGTAGTTCTATTCTGTAAAAATATCACA
Source organism: Luperina nickerlii (assembly GCA_963855955.1). NCBI lineage: Eukaryota > Metazoa > Arthropoda > Insecta > Lepidoptera > Noctuidae > Luperina > Luperina nickerlii. The sequence goes on along the minus strand of OY979682.1, from coordinate 18,083,828 downwards.
GTGAAAACATAGGTGAAGTGAGCTGATAATAGTGTCAATGCCTAGCATCAGGTGGAATGATAGCTCATTTTAAGCTAAGAGCTGAGCTGAGCTGAGCTGAGCTGAGCTGAGCTGAGCTGAGCTTTGAGCTGTTGAGCTTTGAGCTGGGAGCTTTCACCTAATTTATAACGGTGATATTTTTACAGAATAGCACCGCTAATGACTGATACAAAAACTCAATATCGCTGGGAGTCAAACCCAAGGCCAGCAGTTATATTTAATAGCACTTACAAGCTCTAGCTCTGCTAGACTGACAAGGCTGTTAAAACATTTTTTTCCTTTATTTTCGAGTGCAGGGCAAAGGCATGTACCCTTTCTCATCTCTCTATCTTTTGCGATATTAGACCATGATGAGAAAATGATATTTATTTCTGTGAGTAGGATTATACAAACCCTTAACACATCACACTAATATTATAAAGGCGAAAGTTTGTGAGTGTGTGTGTGTGTGTGTGTTTATATGTTTGTTACTTCTTCACGCTCAAACGGCTAGACCAATTTTGATAAAATTTTGTATGAATGTAGCTGACACCCTGGATTAACATATAGGCTACTTTTTATCCCGATATTCCCAAGGAATCGACATTTACGCGGGAGAAACCGCGGGGCGCAGCTAGATTTTGAAATCTATACCCCATTCGCAATAAGATTAGACATTGAAATAAATCTTTTTTACAGTCCGTTCAACCGATTTTGACTTCTATTGCGTTGGTGGCATGACAAATGGCAGCTGCAATAAACAGTTGGTATTATAATCACGTTTTTGCTTTTAATGCCGTTCTTATGCCTACGGAATAGAAGTAAAAATCGGTTGAACGGACTGTAAAAAGTTTTGTTTAAATGTCTAATCTTATTGTAAATGGAGTATAGACAAGGTCGGTGTTGCCCATCCGACTACTCTGAGAAAAAAACACGAAACAAACGCAAAGACCCAGATATAATATTGGTCAGATCATGTGAAAGACATGTGTGCTGATCGTCATACCCGACCTTTATCGTGGTGAACCTCAAAGGCAATGTTTTGTCGTTCTAATATTATAAAATACTAGATTCTGCCCGCGACTTCGTCCGCGTGAAATTTCTTGTTACTCCGACCCACCCCGTCACATCGCATCGCCTGCCCGCGCTATTACTTCGTTTTTGCTTAGCGTTCTTTCTGACTTTTTTCTTTTTGCTCGGCTCCTAAAGGGCATAGCGTGATGTTATATATAGCCTATAGCCTTCCTCAAGAATTGGGCTATCAAATGCAAAAAGAATTTTTCAAATCCGACTGGTAGTTCCAGAGATTAGCGCGTTCAACAAAACAAACAAACTCTTCAGCTTTATAATATTAAGTATAGATTGAAAAAAGCAATTCGTTTCCATCCGCACTATATCCCTGTTTATCGCAATGAGGTCCCCAGACAACTAGCTAGTTGTGCGTTCCCGAGTTAGCTATTAAGAATTTTTAATTTGTCCACAAACAGATCGTTTGCGTCGATAACGTGTTGGTGACACGCTACCGTTACTGATATTGTTGTTATAGAGGTTCATAAAACATTTAATTTTGTAAATAAGTTTATTGTAATTAGAAAAGTCGGATGGACTGGACATGGACTTTTGAAAAGTAAATGGGTTCTAGGAAATAAGTTAAAAGGGCTCTAGGAAATAAGTAATAGCTTTCATCGGCTTTCAGTCATATTGAATTTTAAAATGTCAAGTGCCAGAAAGAAAAAATACTCGATTCAGACGGGAGAAATGAACTGATCTGAAAACTTACATGAAAATATAATTGATTCTAGTTGCCCCATCCAAAGCATACGAATAGTTTCGTATTGAGAAGAATGGGGAAGAAACTCTACATTTAGATACTCTTTTAAAATATTTTGTGTACATTCATAATTTTATAATTTTTTATCATCCGTAAAAACACATATCAAAACTGGAAGTAGGAGGGTAACCTCCTCTTCAGAAATCAATAACAAAAAATAAGGCAACAGCCCAACGAGTAGTAAATCAAGAGGGGGACCCTCTAAAATCGAAGCCAGAACACTCGCGGTATCTTCATAAGAATTGATGTGGCGAATAAATCAGGGAACGACAACCTTGTGTCCGAAATACGCCCAAACACTTGACTAATCTGGATTTATGGATGTGCGTACGCAGGTTGAGGATTTTCGGGAGGAATTTTCCTCTGATATTAATGCTGGATTAGTTAGTTTTTGCACACATGAAAACACTGAAACAGGTCAACTTTCCCAAATAAGACCTTTACAGAGATTCTAAGAGAAACTTTGATCTTTGAACCTATTTGCCTAAGTTTCTCAATTAAATCTCAATACTGGTTGCGGTGAGCAACGCAACTTTCATTTTACGTAAACTAAGGTCAAAATTAAATTATTGTCAACTTGAAAATCCCATTATTTACAACTAGCAGCGTCCCGCGGTATCACCCTCATAAGTGTCGATTCCGTTCGAAAGACACGTGGCGCCATCTATTATCATAATGACGTTATTGTTGGTTTCCTCGAGAACAGAAATTTCTTTCGGGATAGGTACCTTTATCCCGAAAAAAATTTCTGTTCTCGAGTGTACCCTTGTACACTATATCCGTTTCTGTACACCTGACAACGTATATGCAAAATTTCAGGATGATCGGTTCAGTGCTTTAGGCGTGAAAGGTAACAAACAAATTTACTTTAACATTCATAATATTAGTTAGGATTAATTAATAATAATATATAAATAATATAATAAATTATATAAAGTTAGGAAGTTATGATTACCTAAATAAGACCTCGACAGATCTTATTGGTATTAAGTTCGCACGAGTAAACGTGGGGTCCTGGGTTCTACGAGTAAGTTCTGTTCTGGCAAAGTGTAATATCTTTTAAAATTGGGAATTTGTCAGTAGTAACAGCTTAATAGGTGCTCGCCACTTAGGACCTGTAAAAAACTGGTAAAATGTGGGCTTACAATATAATACACCTTTCCCTTAACTCTTTTGGACATTCCAGGTGTGATGTATTGTCATGTTTTATAAACAAAACAACATTTCTCTGTAACAACAAAAAGTCCCCTACGCTGTACGCTCACAGCTGCCCGATGAAGCATTAGTGAGAGGCAACATTTTTACCTATCACACGCACTTTCCGATCCTCGATACTAATGGACGCCTCTGATCAGACGCAGAACCTGGAAAATGTGTGTTATTGGTTAAAAAAATGGCTGCGAATTTGTGTGGAAATACGCTAATTCGTTATATTTTAATTGGGTTACAATAAAGTATGTACTTACATAAACTAATCGTTCAAATCAAATCAATGATATCAACCCAAATTATTACAACTATTTATTTTTAAATAAATATAATTTTAAAATAATCATAACAAAACTATGAAAAAAAAAATGAATAAATAAATAAAAATGTTTTATGAAAATTTACTTTACTACAAATTTACCGTATCTGTAAAAAAAATGTTATTTGGTAGATTTTTTATAAAACCTATTATTTTGATTATTTAATTTGCATGGAATAAGAGGCTGTTTTATTTTATTTATTGAATACTAACTGTTTTCTAGACTGAGTTGATTGATTCAATAATGTCCATTTTTTTTATTCGCATATTAAAATAAAAATTTTGAGTTAATATATTTATAACATTCATGCATTATTAAAACATTTTAGTTTTGCGCGTTGAATATCAACAACAACAAACAATTTTCTATATTTGTATATGCTAGCGAAAATAATCTTTTGTTATTTAATTTCGCAGTCTGTGTGAGCATTCTATATACATTAAACCAATAGCATTATTTCCCTTCTAATAAATCAATTACGATTTTCATCGCACGAAAACACCAAAACCTGACGCCCACATACCGTGTTTTCGTCCACACCACACCCATCATTTGTCTCGATTTTGACAACAGCATATCGGCTGAAAAATGTGCCGATATACATCTCCCAATTACAAGGCCGCTAAGTGAAAAACCGGCTTCTGCCATATTTCGCGGGTTTTTCGACAGCTGGGCTTTCGACAGCTTTGATTTTCTTTTTTTGTTATACAGGACACGTCAATTTGTGTTGAATCAAGATTTATTTGTGTTCTGTTATGGTTTTTTGCCAATTTTTTAGCTACCCGGTTTTAAATTTTTGTTGAAACAGTGCCGGATACCTTGTTCTGGACTACACCTTGTTTTATTTCCACCATTGAATCATCAATAGAATAGAATAGAATACTCTTTATTATGTACGCCATATAAATTACAGACATAAATATAGAAACTGTACAAAGGGTGACACAATGGGCGGTCTTATCGCTAAGAGTGATTTTTAAAGACAACCAAAACTGCAATACAATACAATCAATACTGAAATTTAATATATTTTTATTTATACTATTCTATATAACTCGGAATATTTATTGTCACAATGTTGCAACAAGTACTTCACTAAGAGATTCCTTGCGTATTTTTTATCTTTATCCATCATTTTAGATTTGACTTAGACCTTTGCAAATAAGTCTAAAATAAACAAAAACTATTATAGACTTTTAATTAGTAGAATAATTATTAATTTCATCATATTCATTAATTTCATCCCCAACCATTCGCCAACCGCAATCACTAAGGCTTTAAATCGATGCAAAACTGTAGCCGTAGACGCAAAACACAGTAATTACCACAGTGATTGCACGTAATTGCCCAAAAATCGATGGCAACCAATCGATCTTGCCCCCACACCTGGATATAGCCCGCGAACACGCTAACTGGAAATCAGCCGGTAATCGGCGCTGATCAATCATTGGGCTAGATTCTATAGGTCGCTACACAACGCGGGTTGAATTATTTCTTTTTCTGTGTTATTTCTTGAATGAAGTAATTGAATAATGGCGAATACTAGAATGTTTGTTTTCCAGTTTATTGGTTACTAAGATTCTGTTTTCCTCTGTAATGTAAGATAACAGACTTAAAATAATAATAATAATTTATATATAAAAAACCGGCCAACTGCGAATCGGCCTTGCACACAAAGGGTCTCGTACAATATTTTAACACTACATTATAAAAAACACGATACTTGTACGGGAACCCCCTTAAATTTTTAACATTATTTTATATTTATTATTTGTTGTTTATGGCACCACTAGAAATACACACTCTGTGAAAATTTCAACTGTGTACCTATTGCATTTCATGAGACGCAGCCCGTTGACAGACAGACGGATGGATGGACAGCGGAGCCTTAGAATTAGGGTAGGTACCGTTGGCACCCTTTGGTACTGAACTCTAGAAAAGGCAAAAGAATCATAGTCAAGTCGCGGGCAAGAACTAGTTTCCCATATTTACAATTACAGAAGACATTAAGAATACTTTATTGATTTCCTATTATATATGTCCTATATTCTTTTTAAGTCCTTACAATTATGCTTAATTAATATCTAGCTAAAGTTCATGCATGCAGTTCAATTGTGCATTGTGTTGTGGAATTCAGATAGGCAGTTGCTCCATGTAAAATACTGGTATTCAGCTGCATCCGGTTAGATTGGAAGCCGACCCTAACATAGTTGGGAAAAAGCTAGGAAGATAATGATGATCAGCTAAAATTCTAATTAAAGGCGCACAAAAATTGAAACCCTTAATCCTAAACTAGGAATACCTGTGACTTAGGAGTCAGTGTTCTACTGCCACTTGAACACTAGATCCCTATGGAAATTAAGAGCTGGATTCCCTAATCACTAAAAACATTGTCACTAAAGCCTAGGACACACTAAACATAGCTATACTATCCTATAGCCCCATACCGGTCCCGCCAGTGAAATCGCCCGTGACGCCCTCTAGGGGAGGTTACAGCCCCAATTAGAAATAGGACGTTTTCGTAAAATGCATGTCTGTGTGTACAATGGTTTAGGAGTATTGGCTTGTAATATCTACCAGATAGTTGATTTTTAGAGTTCCGTACCCAAAGGGTAAAAACGGGACCCTATTACTAAGACTCTACTATCTGTCTGTCACCAGGCTGTACCTCATGAACCGTGATAGCTAGACAGTTGAAATTTTCACAGATGTTGTATTTCTGTTGCCGATATAACAACAAATACAAAAAATAGAATAAAATAAATATTTAAGGGGGCTCCCATACAACAAACGTATTTTTTTCGGCGTTTTTGCCTTGTGGTCTAGAACCCTTCGTGTGCGAGTCCTACTCGCACTTGGCCAGTTTCTTATGTTCTATGTGAAAACATCTATACTAATATTATAAATGCGAAAGTGTGTCTGTCTGTCTGTTACCTCTTCAAGCTTAAACCGCTGAACCGATTTAGATGAAATTTGGTATAGAGATAGTTTGAGTCCCGGGAAAGGACATAGGATAGTTTTTATCCCAATATTCCCATGGGATCAAAACCCACGCGGTTGAAACCGTGGGGCGCTGCTAGTCTTAAATAATTTGCCAAGTTGATGGTCAAGACGTGATTGTTGTCATAATTATTTAATTTTATACTAGCTTACTAGTTACTGCATGAGGTTCTGGGTTTGATTCCTGGATCGGGTAGATAGTTAGTAGCAGCCCGGAGTCTGGATTTGTGCCCGGGTGAGACTCAAACGAAACTGGTGAAACCTGGGTATAATAAAAGGTACAGTACCCGGCGATAAATATTGCACATCGATCTTTACCTTTTTTTGTATTTTATACAAAGAATAAAAATAATTATCAAAAGAAGCAAATCATAATTGTTTTAACAGCTCCTAATAGATACCGGACTGTTTGTATTTCGTGCGACAGAGATAACGCTCTACGAAGCCGAAATGGCTAATTTCGGCTTCGTAGTATTGTCTCTTTCCTAAGGTCGATGTGCAATATTTATCGCCGGGTACTGTACACATGTTATGAAGTATTGTTTTTATTTTAATCTTTATTTATTTAGAGGCTTTTACTTTACAAAGGTACGTCAGTCTCATCATATCCTAATCTAACTAATTATTACACGTAATTATAATATTATTCGTACAAATATATTATTGCGTAAGCGAGGAAGAAAGTGATCCAGTAACTATTTCAGTCAGTTTCGCTTCTCCCGAATTAGGTGTAGATAATGTTCTAATGAAAGCCCCTCCCGCAGTACTATCTCCCTCTCTCTCCTGTTCTTTTCACATGAAGTATTGTTGAAACAAGCACTTCGCTAGCGACGTCGTACCGTATTCATTTAAAAAAATCCATATTACTTGTCTAGATTATTATGAGGAAATGTGGGTGGTCGTTTCTCCATAGAAACGCTTTCGCCTGTTTTCTTTCTGGTTAATGACCATAAAGCAATGATTTTTTTTACAGAATACTCGTAATAAATATTAACCACTTGTATGTCCTTAAGTTTTCCTTTTTGATGATACATTATTTTTATAAGCACAAGAACCCCCAAAAAATAACGATTTAAACTGCTGTCAACAGAGGCCTAGTTTACAAATTTGACAACTATTAATGAAAAAAGAAAAACATAAGGACAAAGTATATATCCTTCTTATTCAGCTTATGAAATATCTTTTAAATTGGTCCAATATTGGAGGAGGAAACAGGCGAGAGCCAAACCTCGAATTATGACTTTTTACTTAGACTTTTGAAGTCTATCCGACCGCATTAGGACGGCGACACAGAGGTTTCTGTGCAAAATTTCAATTTACTAGGTCCAACCAAGGGTTTGGGTGCTGGACGGTGCTAGTCAGTCAATGAGTGAGTCTACGTTTTTTTATTTATGTGTAAAAAACAAACATAATATATTTATTAAGACTCGCACAGGAGGAACACAAATTAAAATTAAATATTAAAAGACAAAAACAAAAATTTATTTATTATTTATCACAAACACAACTATCATTACAGGCAAAAATCCTAATGCGGTAGCGTGGTCTTTAGTTACATTCTAAATTACAATTAAAAAAATAACGCGTAGTGTGGGACGCCCGCGCCCCTCAGCTAGATGGACGGACGACCTGAAGAAGGTGGCTGGGACAGACTGGATGCGGTAGGCGGAGGACAAGGTTTTGTTACGCAGCCTAGGAGAGGCCTATATCCAGCCATGGACTGCAATAGGCCGAGTTGATTGATTCATACAAATAAAAATACTTAACAATAGGCAAAAACAAAAAAAAACCCGTATTGATAAAACCCCAATTATTCTTTGGTCTTTCACCCCTCCCAACTTGGAGTTATCTTGGTAACTCCAAGTTGGGAGGGGTCAAAGACCAGAGAATAATTGGGGTTTTATCCAATAAAAATAATAATAATTATGATAATTGGAGTTTTGGGTTTTTTTTAACTATCTGATATTTCAGCATTTTTTAGATACAACTATCTGAAAAATGCTGAAATATCAGACAGTTTACTTTGCCTTAATATATTTATAGTTACAGCCTCAGAGCTACGCGACACATCAACGGTGGAGAATAATTATTCAAATGTAATAGAGCAATATTCCAGGCAAGGTAGGGATAGCAAAAAAAATTGCAAAGGCATTGTGTATAAATAAAAATTAAATTTCTGATCAGCCAGGCTGAAGTGTAATTATGTGGATCTACCAAGACATCCCAGGATCGTCAATCACGGGACATTTGAGTGGAGTGTCAATTAGAACCATATTTGAACGGCAAATGTATTCAGAAATGCATCGGAAAGGATTTTTACCTGTTGGTACCGACTGTCATTCGTAGATCTTTGACTGTCAAAGATCTACAAATGAAACGTTACGGGCAGTCAGAAGGCCAAAAGTCTGACAACCAGTCTTACCATGGGGTATCGTGTTATCCAGTAACTGAGTTGTGGAGATCAGATAGGTAGTAGCTCCATGTAAAATACAGCACCAGCAACGTATGCTGCATTCGGTTAGACTAAAAGCCAACTCCAACATATTTTCATTTGGAAAAAGGCTTAGTAGATTGAAGTGGTCAGAAATCACAAATATGAAAAACTTCTCCATCTTTCTTTGGAAGGTGAATGAGGAGGCCTTTGTCCAGAAGTTGTTATAAAAAAAAACTACGGTTGTTTTGCGAACGGTACAAGTTAGAACACTATCGAGGCCGATCTCTGCGCAAAAATATGATTATCGCGAGCCACATTACTAACAAATGAGATACAGGCGGAGACACGAGCACCTAATAGTATCATCATTTGTATAGTTGTTTGTGCGACTCTTTATTTACCTTGTTCTATGTGTTATTTACTTTGTTAAGTAACACTGAAGTGGCAGTGGGCTGGCCAAGGACCGATGAAGGGTGGAGCAGACGACTGCTGGAATGGAGACCGCATATCGGCCAGCGTATTGTGGGACGCCCACCAGCTGGATGGACCGACGACCTTAAGAAGGTGGCCGGGACAGACTGGATGCGGAAGGTGGAGGACAGAGTGTTGTGGCGCGGCCTGGGAGAGGCCTATGTCCAACATAGTGGACTACGATAGGTTGAGTTGAGTATTACTATACTATGTATAACATAACATCAGTCAACATCGAAAAAACTGACATCGAACAATCGTTCTTCCGACTAACAATAGCGTCCGTCAAACGTTCTTCGGACAAATCAACTGCTATAAAACGTTTTGCAGTCAAACCCATTGGTAGAAATCTAGACTACCGAAAATTTCCTGATGGAAAACCTTATAAGCCCACGTTCGCACGGACGAAAAATTATCGCGGCGGGATTTCATCGCGCACTGGATTTTAAATTTTCGGTGTTGTGCCGAGCATTTAGAATCCATTAGAGCGCATCACAACGCGTCAATAAAACACACTGTTGGTTTTCCAACTCTCGGCGCTGAGCAGTGAGCTTAAAATCCAGTGCGCGAAAATCAATCGCCGTTTGGATTGAACCCAGGACCCCGCGCTAAGCAGTGGTATTTGCGACCACTAGACCAAAAAGTTACTAGTCCTTGTGTAATTCGAACATAATTTGAATTTATTTATTTATTCAAATAAATTCAAATTATGTTCGAATTACACAAGGACTATTATTCCATCATTATTATTTCTTTTATTTCAATAAATACATATATAAATTATATTTTAAAACATTAGAATATAAAAACATTTAAAAATATAAAAAATAGTAGCCCACCAGTGAAGAAGGGTAAATTTTTGTAAGAGGTAAGCCGGAGTAGATATCTTTAATATGATTATATTATTTGTCTATAGAATACTGACTGTGCCATTTTTCAAAGGGAAGCCGGTAGGAATCAAGTCGTATGAAACCTTCGCCACTGTAGCGCACCGGTATCAGGACCAGGGCCCAAGCCACCGGCGGTCAGGGCTCCAGAGAGAGGAACCTCCTAACAGTGGGGGCCGTGTCCAGAAGTACTGCTTTCTGAACCAAGCTCTTGATCCAGCTGCCCGAGAGCCTCTTCAGGTGTTATTTCTTCATCATTTATTTTTACAATCGTATGATAAAATAAAAAGTAATATGACAGATAACTGGGCCTTTTTGGCGCAGCCGTGAGGCACACTTTCCTGCTAATTTCTTACATCGGATCTTGCACTTTTTATTTTTATCTTAGTTTTTATCTGATGTACGACTATTATCTAACTATCTGGTGTATTGTGTGTCTCTTAGTCTGTGCTAAATAAATAAATGTATTTTCTTTCTTTCTTTCTAGATAAAATATTATATATATAATATAATACATACATCAATTGTGCGGTATGAAATGTAAAACTGCTTTGATGAAAAAGAGTATTTTTGGTATGGCTTCAAAAATTTACAACAAAATACCTGATAATATAAAAAATCTGCCCCAATCAAAGTTTAAGAAAGCTCTCACCTCTTTTCTAATAGAAAAATGTTATTATACTTATTATGATTTTTAATATTTTTTAGTTTGTTTTTGTTTTATTTTTCATTGTTTGTATTATTTCGTTTTTAAGTACTCTAGTTTTTTTTTAATCCTATTAATTTTAACATTTGTATGCCTTCACGGCAAAGCATAGCGCTCAATTATGTTACTACAAGACCTTTATGTAAATACCTATGGTTTACAAATAAAGATTCTGATTCTGATATGTTTTTCATTCATTCAATAATAAAAGGCCAGAATTCTCTAAAACCGTATCACCAATCATCCGTTCTGTCCCCAAGGGGCCGGGCAGGATGAACGGAAAAATGCGCAGCTTCAAGTGTATTCAATCTTTCAACCGACATAATTATCGTCAGATATCCACGTTCAAGTTTTATGTAGATGTAGTGTCGATGGAAGAGGGGAGTACGTGGTTTTGGGAGGTTAGCGAGCGTAGGTTGAATTTTGTTCCGTGTTTTGTCTGCTTTGACGGTCATGATTAATAAATAATAAGATTACGAGCAAATACGTGCTTTTTATTACTTAGATATTCTGTAAGTTGAAACCTGAAATAAGTAATATGCTCGAATTGTGACTATTGAGCACCACACTCAAAATCGGATAGCAAACTCAAAAAATCAACCAACATTGTTGATGTAACTCTCGACTGCATTCTGTATGCAAACCTAGAACTCCTACAAGAATACATAAAAGTGTCAGTCGTGAAAAACTGTAAGTTTTGTGTGTTTAGTCTTTTTTTATAATATTGTCCGAACTGCACCTTTTACAAACAAAAAATTTTACATAAGTAAAATTTTTTGTTTGCAAAAAGCGGTAGAACAATTAGTAATATTTGCCATCGACAAATTGAGAAAAAGACTAATGATCTTATTCACAATTGTCACTTCCATCCAACTATCTCCTCACTCAACCACCCTTAGGCGATGCGAAGGGGGAGTGGCGGGGAGGGGGGACTTCAGGGTGGTTTGTCTCTTGAAAAAGTCTCAATAACTCGACAGCGCGGAACGCGAATGACATCGTTAGTGCAAGTGGCTCGAAGAAAAGGCGAACTATCTACTTGGTACCGTGATATCTATCGGATGCTGGTACAGGATGTGGCTGAGACTGGGACTCCTCCAGGAAATTTTATCATCATTGTAAGCGATATCTACAACGCCACATGCGAACTACGCGTCATACTGACGTCACGCAAAATCCTGCATCAACATAATCATTCAACAACAACAACATCATTATCAACATCATCTTCATCATCATTTCAGCCGGGAACACCCTGCAGGGTACAAGCCTCGCCTTTTTTCTGCCATACTTCCCGATTCCGTGCGCCCCTCATCCAGGTGTTTTCCGCGATTTTGACGATATCATAGACCCAACCCACTTTTGGCGTGCAATTGGAAAGGCCTTTGTCCAGCAGTGGACTGCTGAAGGCTGATGATGATGATGAACATACTTTGGACGGGCCTGGTTTCTTTGGCCACAATTCGGTCACAGCTTTACTGCATCGGCCATCTCCTCCTCTAGCCAGATGTCCTGCCCAACTCCACTTGAGGTGCATCGCCCTGTCCCCAACGTCGTAGAGTTTCAACCGACGAAGAATTTCGGTGTTACGCACTCGGTCTGTAGGATTTTGTTTAATTTTTAGGGTCCCGTACCTGAAAAGTAAAAAACGGAACCCTTATAGGATCATTCGTGTGTCTGTCTGTCTGTCACAGCCAATTTGCTTCGAATCTAATGTACCAATTAAGTTGAAATTTGGTACACATATGAATCTCTGTGACCTAAACACAGAAGTGTAACGTAAATAAATTAATTTTGAATATGTGGGTCATTTTTGGGGGGCAAATAGAAAATTATTTCTTTTTATTTTTATTTTTAAAAAAGTTTCGCAATCTGTACAGTGTGACATATCAAACGAAAGGGCTTACTGTGAGGATCTCAAATATATTGTTTCATAATTTTAAAGTAAATTGTATTAAAGTTATTTAAGAAAATATACTAAAATTGACTATTCCCCCCTTATCTCCGAAACTACTGAGCCTAAAATTTTGAAAAAAAAATACGAAAATAAGTTCTATACGATTACAAAAAAATCTGTAAGGAGCAGGTCTTAAAACAACATGGTAAATCTCTCAATATTGTGCGTACAAACTTACATTTTCAGTTGGAATGTATGGGAGAACATGTTCTTCAATTACAATGATAAGTTTCTTTTAGTTACCACAAACAAATTTGGGTCAGATTTAAAAAAAAACATGGCAGATGAAATATTCATCTTACGGAACCCTCTCCACGCGAGCTCAACTCGCACTTGACCGGTTTTTTATTGCTTAAACGTATTAAGTTTTGTCTATTCTAAAACGAGTATGAACAGAACCTTACACACACTCAGCCATGTCTGCAATACTCGCATCTAAATAATTTTAACGACCTTCATACATGAACGAAAATTACGAAAAGCAAAATTTTTTCCATTTCACTTTTACAAACACCCTGTATTCAAGTATTGGCTAGATCTGAATAACAGCGTCGCGTAAAAACTCGCGACTATGTTCATTTTGCGGACTTTCTGGCCAAGCACCTCTGATCTAAAACCAACCTTATTTTTTAACAGTAAGGTGGTAAATCCCTCGGCGATGGCAACCTGACCCAAGTTTTAAAGGCACTCTCGAGTTTTGCGCCGTGATCACGCATCACTTGCGTATAAGTGCGGGGTGTAATTATTTTGGATTATTAAGTCTTGAATATTGGAGATTTTATAGTTATTTTTGTAGTGAGAATTGATTTCTGTTTTTTTTAAAAGAAAATAGCATGGTAAATCCGTGCCTCGGAAAGCATGTTAAGCCGTTGGTCCCGGCTATCATTAGTGGATCTTTGACAATCGCTACGGTTAGTCAAAATCCCGAAAGTCTGACAACCAGTCTTACCAAGGGGTATCGTATTACCCAGTAATTGGGTTGTGAAGGTCATATAGGCAGTTGCTTCATGTAAAATACTGGTATTCAGCTGCATCCGGTTAGAATGGAAGCTAACCCCAACATAGTTGGGAAAAGACTAGGCCGATGATGATGAGCATGGTCAAATAAATAGTTTTCTTTATTTTACAGGAGAGCGCATAAACGTAATATTGGAGCCTATGGAATTAGTATATTTCATTACAAGTGCGGAAAGGTTGTCATTGCAAAGAGTTCCGACAAATGTCTACCCGAGCCGAGGCGCAGCCGAAGGCGAGGGTTGACAGTCGGAACAAGTTGCAATGACGGTTTCGCACGTGTACTGAACGACTATTTTTAATACAGTTGCGAAAAAATGAAGCAATTTAATAAAATAAGAAAAACACAATAAACTCAACTAAGCAATGGCGCCAACCGTAGAATATAAGCAGAGATTTTTTTTCTTCACCCATTCTGGTAGGCAAAGGGAACTATGCCCATACAGCCAAGTCTTCAGTAGAATTTTTTATTAATATGAAATGAAAATGAAATTTAATGAGATGAAATGAAATGAAACCTAACCTAACTCATTCAATCAAATCATTAAATCTGATATTGAAACAAATTAGTAGCTTCTTTTTAGAAATATACGTATTTGCATGAATCATAAAAACTTTATGAATTTTTTTAGTAAAAACTTCATGGTTGGTTTTTCTTTTTAATAGACATTATTTTGACAGTTGGGAAAGAGAACGCACGAGTTCGGGAAAGGTAAAAAAAAAGCACGAGTATGTAATAGCCCACATCCCGAACGCTATACGTCCCTGCAATACGCCACTTTTTGAGCAACTGTATTAAAAAGTATATTTCATTACAAGTGTGGAAAGGTTGTCATTGCAAAGAGTTCCGACAAATGTATACCCGAGCCAAGGCGCAGCCGAAGGCGAGGGTTGACAGTCGGAACAAGTTGCAATGACGATTTCGCACGTGTACTGAACGACTATTTTTAATACAGTTGCGAAAAATGAAGCAATTTAATAAAATAATAAAAACACAATAAACTCAATTAACCAATGGCGCCAACCGTAGAATATAAGCAGAGATTTTTTTTCTTCACCCATTCTAGTAGGCAAAGGAAACTATGCCCATACAGCCAAGTCTTCAGTAGAATTTTTTATTAATATAAAATGAAAATGAAATTTAATGAGATGAAATGAAATGAAACCTAACCTAACTCATTCAATCAAATCATTAAATCTGATATTGAAACAAATTAGTAGCTTCTTTTTAGAAATATACGTATTTGCATGAATCATAAAAACTTCCATGAATTTTTTTAGTAAAAACTTCATGGTTGGTTTTTCTTTTTAATAGACATTATTTTGACAGTTGGGAAAGAGAACGCACGAGTTCGGGAAAGGTAAAAAAAAAGCACGAGTATGTAATAGCCCACATCCCGAACGCTATACGTCCCTGCAATACGCCACTTTGTGAGCAACTGTATTAAAATAGTATATTTCATTACAAGTGCGGAAAGTTTGTCATTGCAAAGAGTTCCGACAAATGTCTACCCGAGCCGAGGCGCAGCCGAAGGCGAGGGTTGACAGTCGGAACAAGTTGCAATGACGGTTTCGCACGTGTACTGAACGACTATTTTTAATACAGTTGCGAAAAAATGAAGCAATTTAATAAAATAATAAAAACATAATAAAGATAAACTCAACTAACTAATGGCGCCAACCGTAAAATATAAGCAGAGATTTTTTTTTCTTCACCCATTCTGGTAGGCAAAGGGAACTATGCCCATACAGCCAAGTCTTCAGTAGATTTTTTTATTGATATGAAATGAAAATGAAATTTAATGAGATGTAATGAAATGAAACCTAACCTAACTCATTCAATCAAATTATTAAATCTCATATTGAAACAAATTAGTAGCTTCTTTTTAGAAATATACGTATTTGCATGAATCATAAAAACTTCTATGAATTTTTTTAGTAAAAACTTCATGGTTGGTTTAATAGACATTATTTTGACAGTTGGGAAAGAGAACGCACGAGTTCGGGAAAGGTAAAAAAAAAGCACGAGTATGTAACAGCCCACATCCCGAACGCTATACGTCCCTGCAATATGCCACTTTTTGAGCAACTGTATTAAAAAGTATTTTTTGAATTGGTTAAAGTGACTTACTAGGTTTTAAAATGATCACTAGGGAGTAAAAGGTGCACTTACTAGGTATCGATGCTTAATTAAATCTCCTTTTATTTAAGTTTAAAACGCTGCTGTTTTTGTATTTGGTAGAGACCTTCTAGGTTAGCAAGATTATGCAATAAAACTATTTTTGTAAAAAGTGTCCCTTACTAGGTTTTGAAATGGGACAGCCGTGTGTAGTTGTCAAATATTCGGGGTTAACTGCCATTACTAACAACTGTCTCTGTATAATTATATTATATATTAATATAATATGATAGTCGCTTTACGTGTCTGTGTATGAACACGTTGTTCTAAACTACGCAACGGATTTTGATGCGTTTTCACCATCATCTAGAGAATTTATCCCGGTAGGTTTATTACTATTAAACTTAGGGCTGACTTTTCCAACGGCAGAAAACTTTTATTCAAGGAATAAAATTGACTTTTAACAGTTTTTGTATGAAAAATGAAATGAAATGAATGAATGAAAGGTTCTTAATTGTTTTGTTTACGTTCACATAATTAGTAAGGTTACTATACGTACTTCTAGGTCCTAGGGCTTCCCTTCCAGCGTTTCTACTGAAACCTGCCTCTTTTCCAGAACCCAATTCAGGCTTGTATTAAAACAAAGGTCTGGGGACTAGAAATTTTCTCTTGAGTGTACTTTCCTGTCAAAAAGAGTATACTTAATAAAGTGGATAAGACAGAGATTAAAACAGAAGAAGAACTAGCAGGGGATCAAGGAGGGGGGTGGAGGGGGGGTCAGTGGATCAGACCGGAATAAATCAAATCTCCAATACCATGAACTTCTTCTTATACAATGCACTAAAAAACCAACTGACAAACGAGCAAAGATTTTGCATGCGATAGCAAAACATTTACTGAAAATTTATTACACGAACTAATTTCAGATTCTAGTCTGTCATTGCAGTTGACATGAAATATTGATCTAGACAAAAGATTTATGTCTAGGTAAGTGGTACGTCGACTGAAATCGATTGTACACGAGCTGGTCTAATAAGGTCACGATATGGCCTTCCGTTTCGCTTGCTGTTTGTACAGTATATACGGAGTGAGGTACTAGGGCTGCAGTTTTTAAAGGAGCTGTTTTTTTTTATGTGACAGGTTTGAGAGAGAGAGAGATAGAGGAGCCCGTGGCTAAATAATAAGAGCCGCACAGGTCGATCTTTAAGCTGTTAGTTCCGGCTGTCATTCGTGGATCTTTGACAGTCGTTACGGGTAGTCAGAAGGCAGAACATCTGACAACCAGTCTTAGCTAGAGGTATCGTATTACCCAGTAACTGGGTTATAGAGGTGTGTTCAGAAGCTCAGGGAGATTAATAAATGAAACGTGGACTGTATACTATTTAAATTATATTAAGAAAAGGCGATAAATAGGTAGCGGTACAGTGATGTTGTCAAAGAGAGCGCGAGTGTCGTCCTAACCGTGCAATCGTGAAGTGATCCGCCGCCGTCGGCGCGCGCCGGTGACGTCAGTCCACATGATCATGCGCTTGACGCGTGAACGGGTGAGATAGGTAGTCGCTCCATGTGAATACTGGTATTCAGCTGCATCCGGTTAGACTGGAAGCCGACTCTAACATAGATGGGAAAAGGCTAGGCAGATGATGATGCTTGAGAGAGAGATAGGTAATTACATGAAGAAATCAATCTGCACCAATAATCATACGCCAGATCAGGCACCAGCCCTACCATTCATAAAGAAGCGATAATCTATCAACGATTTTCTCGCCCAAAAAACGTACAAAACATAGCAGGTCCCGTGTAAGTAAAAGAGATACATATATTGATAGTTCGTCAAAAGCTTTTAAAGAGAGTACTCGCCCATCGACCGCTTGCTTGGCGGGCAGAACCCTTGCTGAGAGGCTCACTCTTGGTGCATGCGCATCATCATTTCAGCCGAAAGATGTCCACTGCTGGACATAGGCCTCCCGCAAGCACCTCCACTTCGACTGGTTCTGCGCTTCTCGCATCCAACGGGTTTCTGCGGCCTTCACAAGGTCGCATGCGCATACCAGCGAGTAATTGCTCGCCGCCGTCGCGCACTCGCTGCTCGTCGCTCGCCAACTCGTTTATAGTTGCTAGCTCTACTATTGTATAAGTATAATTAGCCTATAATGTTCCCACTGCTGGGACACAGGCCTCCTCTCTGTGGGAAGGAGTGGGCCGTAATCCACCACGCGGGCCCAGTACGGGTTGGGATGTCTTCGAATTTATGCTTCTAGGATGTCCTAGAAGCATAAATTCGAAGACATCCCAAGACAGTTTAAAAAATCGCGTTGGTACTTGAAGGCATGTGCCTTCAAGTACCAACGCGATTTTTTAAACTAATTTTATTATTCAATTTATTTAATTTTTCAAGTCTCATGACTCAATTTGTTAGTAAAGAAACTTATGCATTGGCATTTGCTCGGATTTGAACCACTTTACAAAAACATTATTAGTCAACACCATTCATTGTGATAACTAAATAAAACCGACTCCAGCCCATTACCACTTTCCGTCAACACATAATTGTGCTCGTTATCGATATTGACTTGCAAATACGCGTTTCCTATCACGAATGTCTACTGTTCATGTAAGTAGGTGAGAATTATCATATTACACCTAGATTAACCTTCAGGCAACGCATACACCAACTTCTTACTAAGTGTGCATACTTACGGACGACACGCGTTAACGGTACCTGCAGCCGTCGACGCGTCCGCGGCAGCCGTCGACCCACGTTGACGGCTGCTGTCGCTCGTGAGTAAGAGCACTAACAGTAAAGAAAGGGGAAACTAAAGGCAAGCAATAAAAGCACACGTATTTTCATTGTGAAACAGCTGGTGTTACAAATCCATACTAAGATTATAAATGCGAAAACGTGTCTGTCTGTCTGTCATCTCTTCACGCTTAAACCACTGAACCGATTTAGATGAAATTTGGTATAGAGATAGTCTGATTCCCGGGAAAAGACAAAGGAACATTTTTATCCCGATATTCCTACAGGATCGACACTTATGCGGATGAAACCGCGGAGCGCTGTTAGTTTATTCATAAAACAGAACATCACGCTGTATTAGCCAAAAGGTTAGGCAGAGGTGTACTTATAATACACCCACGTTTCGCAAATCATGTTTAAGCCCCATGTAATCCGCCGCGGGAGACGCTCCGGGCGTCGGGAGCCGCGCGACGACTCCCGGCCACCGTAGACACGGGCCTGCGGACGGAGAGTAATGGGTAGCTCACCGTCCGATCAGGACCAGGCCCGTGCCGGACGGCGCGTACGTGTTTCACGCGCGCCTCAAAGAGATGTCAGCATCAAGGAAGGGGCCCGTCAGGGCCGAAGCCTGCCGGGTCAGCGGGATTGTCCGAAAGGGTTACCGCTGGGCCCGGAACACAAAGGGCTAAGGAAGGAACACGGGTAGGTTTTAGTCAGTAATAGTCTGACACTCCCTTCCGCTCCACCCAGAGCGGGAGGGTCATTAGATGATTTCCCACCCTGAAAAAAAAAAGCCTCATGTCGTAAGGGGTGATCCTAAATTGCCATCAACCGGACACAAATTCAGACTCCAGGATGCTACTCAGAAATTCCTGACGAAAAAACCTAAAAATACTTTACTCGAACTGGGAATGGAAACCGAGACCTCATGTTTAGCAGTAGCACTTGCTACCACTAGAGCAATGAGGGCAGAGGGTACTGGAAACTGTGATCCGGCTGCCCCATTTCAAAACCTAGTAAGGACTTAAAATGAAATTTTACAGGAGAGCGCAAAAACGTAATATTGGAGAAATGCTAATGGTTGTAAAAGATACTAAGATTTTGAATTGGTTAAGTGACTTACTAGGTTTTAAAGTCACTAGGGAGTGAATGGTGCACTTACTAGGTATCGATGTCTTAATATATCTGCTTTTATGCAAGTTTAAAACGCTGTTTTTTTTTTGTATTTGGTAGAGACCTTTTAGGTTAGCAAGATTATGCAATAAAACCGTTTTTGTAAAAAGTGTCCCTTACTAGGTTTTGAAATGGGACAGCCGAATCGTTTTAATTAATTCACACTCATCATCATCATCATTTCAGCCGAAAGACGTCCACTGCTGGACATAGGCCTCCCCCAAGCACCTCCACTTCAACCAGTTCTGTGCTTCTCGAATCCAACGGGTTCCTGCGGCCTTCACAAGGTCGTGGTTCCACCTTGTGGGAGGCCTTCCAACGCTGCGTCTTCCGGCACGTGGTCGCCACTCCAGAACCTTTCGGCCCCATCGGCCATCTGTTCTGCGAGCAATGCCACTTCGGGCTATGTCGGTTATCTTGGTTCTCCTGCTATGCTTGGAGTTTCTCTGCGTGACCGAATAATTCAGACTATGACTAATCAAAGCATTTGTTTCAAAGTCCCCTACCCTGTACACAACTAGCACTTAAAACAAAACCGAATCGGTTCGGTATCGGGTAGCAATCGACGCGGCCGGCACGCCACCGGCACGCGAACGTAACGGTGGCGTGCCGTATCGACTGCATTCAAATCGGACGCTCGTAGAAATTGATTTACGACGGCATGTTAAGGCTTGAGTTGTGTTGTGTGGAGGTAGATTTAAAATGTCCTCATTACATTAACAAAGGTGTGGTAAAATTGCGATTTACGCGATTGCGGAATTGTCCGAAAGGGTTACGCTGGCCCGGAACATAAAGGGCTAAGGAAGGAACACGGGTGGGTTTTAGTTAGTAAGAGTCTGACACTCCCTTCCGCTCCACCCAGAGCGGGAGGGGTCATTTGATGATTTCCTATCCTGAAAAAAAAGGCTCCTTCAAACAGACGCGACACGACACGGGACACAAAGGCACCGCAAGCCGTGCCTTTGTGTCGTGCACGATTATATCGCGTGTCGCGCCTGTTTGTAGGAGCCTTGAGTCATTACTCTTATCAAAAGAAAAAAAATGCAGAGTGCTTGGAACATAAACTTTATTAACATGGAAAAAAAGCACAGAAATACGTGCACTATACAAAAATGTCTTTCGAAAATGTATCATATTATGTTTTAGTGGGCGAGCCTATTGTCACTGACATAAAACCGGGCACAAATGTAAGAACCGGGCAGCTGTTATCACATTATGCCTGAATCGAACCAAGAACCCAACAGTCGTGCTTGCGTCTACAAAATCAACGAGGTACTCAAAAATAAAATAAAAAATATAAAAACTTTCCATTTTCTTTCTTTTATCCCAATATTTCTACGGGATTGCTCTTATGCGGGTGACACCGCGGGGCGCTTCTAGTATTAAAAATTAATCAAAGCATCTACAAAATAGTAGACAATCTGCCACCACGTGTTTCAAAAAATTATCTAAAGAGCCATCCAATAAATACCTTTAAATAAAAGAAGCCTATTCCATCCTCCTTAGCCAGTAATATCACAAGAACGTCACGACAAGTTGCATTCATATTGTCTTATATCGTATTGGCGGGAAGTCGGTGACATGACCTTCTACCCTGGATTTATTGCTAGACTGCTTCCGAAGCACCATGGCGGTTATGGTCGCAGGTACATCGGCAGATGTGATAGATAAGGCAGGCATGGAATTTTCGTAGTGCATTTTATGACTATGCAGTTTTTTGTTGAAAATTTATGTCACTGATAGCAAGTTCATGGTAGCGATAAGAATTTTAGTTTTTGTTTTATAAGCCCCCATGTAAAAGATATCCGTAGTTAAGACTCAGAGGGTTTTTAGTGGCGAAATCATATTATACTATTAAGGAGTTCCTAACTGAGAAAGAGTTCTTAAGCTAGTGCATAATCTTGATATAAGTATAATTAATTGTATAATATTTTCAAATTGTGTTTTGTGTGTAATATTTTCAAATTGTATTTAGTTATAAGTCTATGTTAAATCTTTTGCATGCCTACGTGGTAAAATATGGCTGTACTATTATGTTTTTTTTTGTCATCGTTATATCTTACCCATATTTGCAAAATAAAATTATCTTTATCTTTAATAAAATTGAAGCCAGACTTTAATACAATATAGAAATAGTTCTAAGTACCTAGACTTCTAATTTTTCTTCCCGACTCCGAGTTCCACTTTTTAAATAGGTAAATACTGGAAGTAACTCATAAACAAGAAACACCAAAGCGATCTTATAAAGGCCACATAACATACTCAATAGCACTGTTTGATTTTGTTCTTTAAGGCTTCCGTAGACATATAGCAAAATCGAAAATCTGGTAAAATTAGAGTAATTCCTCCGTACCATGGGATATTTAATATACTGGCCAAGTGTGAGTCAGACGCGCACACGAGGGGTTCCGTACCACAAGGCAAAAACGCCGAAAAAAACACGTTTGTTGTATAGGAGCCCCCATTAAATATTAATTTTATTCTGTTTTTAGTATATGTTGTTATAGCGGCAACAGAAATACATCATCTGTGAAAATTTCAACTGTCTAGCTGTCACGGTTCATGAGATACAGCCTGGTGACAGATAGACAGACAGACGGACAGTAGAGTCTTAGTAATAGGGGCCCGTTTTTACCCTTTTGGTACGGAAAATAGGTAAGTACCTAGTTTGAAGTAGATAAACTTCGGGGTGCGATAGTCACAGTTAGTCCCACGAATACAATATGGTGGCAACCCTATTGCCCATTGAAGAGAAGTGGTAGACCAGTGGTGGTAACGGCCCCGACTTGTGTAAATAATTCCATCATTACTGCTTTCAAAACCGTGAAGGAAAACATCGTGTGGAAATCGGCATTTCCTAGAACCGAAAATTCGAAGACATGTGACATCCACCAACCCGCTCTGGGCCCACGCGGTGGACTACGGCCCACTCCCTTTCACTGAGAGGAGGTCTAACCTGTGTCCCAGCAGTGGGAACATTTATAGAAATCCCAATAATTCCTCCAAAAAATCTTATACAAATTCGCCAACTATAATTCGGGTACAATCAAATTCTCTTCGGAGTATGTAGCACCACGCAACCATAAGTAGTAGTAACAAATGTTCGGTAGGGGTGCAATATTTATCTACCCCGGGATGGTAGT
This sequence comes from Luperina nickerlii, assembly GCA_963855955.1. Classification (NCBI taxonomy): domain Eukaryota; kingdom Metazoa; phylum Arthropoda; class Insecta; order Lepidoptera; family Noctuidae; genus Luperina; species Luperina nickerlii. Next base: position 18,060,809 of record OY979682.1, on the reverse strand, counting down.
CAGGTTTTATAGGGAGGGACTGGTCACTTCGGAATTTGCGGTATTTATTTATTGTGTCGTGGCCAGCCAGTGACATATGTTACGGGTATGCGGAGAGAAAAGTGTTACCGAATTTTTTCAAATTTTTTTATTTTTGATGTCAAAAGTTTTTAGGCGCGTTGAGCGATTTTTGGAAGCCGAAAATCTTAGGGGTTCGCGTGCCCGACATGCTAATGTTAACTTTATATCTGTTGTTGCCTTCCTATGACGTGAAGCGCTTGGCTATTTAATTAGAATTGTTGTTGATACTAAGATTATTTGGTAAAATATTGTTTAAACATAACTAAAAGTAATTAAATTGACATTGCGCCGGCGTTAAGCTCTGAATGTTAATTACATTCAGAGCTTAAGTAAATTGGTTTTACAGGTTATTTCTAGATAATCTTAGACTACTTCAAGTAAATATATTACGATACAAAACATAACCAGCATATAATAGTTAATATATAATTATTATTTTCGTAGAAACGTAAATTATAAAAAATCAACAATATTAGATTTGAACTTAATGTTATTATTATGACCACAGATTCTGTGTTATTGATTTTCAATATAACTCAAAACTCACCTTTGTTTTAGTAGCTTCTACAATTAGACCCCATATTTAAATGCAGTCCCAATGTCTCCTCTACACTTTTGTGCCCGCCTGTACCCAGGAGTATATTAAACGTCGGAGGAGCCGGCAGAGCTCGCCAACATTTGGTTTTTATACACCAATACTTTGTCGCATTCTTGCCGACTTTTGTATATTGGATGCTGTAGCCACAAGCTTGAACAGACATGGCAGGGTATTGAGCAAATTTCGATGTTACCATGCGGGTGATGCGCAGGGCAGGTGAAGGTGGTGACAGTTCGTTAATGTTTTGAAGAAAGCGAAGGTTTCAAGTCACAATGTAAAACGAACTAATATTGTTTACTCTAACCCGCCATTTCTATGAAATAATTCGGGGTAATGGCTATTCAAATTATTTTGTTTTAGTCCATCCTGCTATTACCTGAAGCAAATACCATTACAGGTCCAGAAAACTGATCAGGGGGCCTAAAAAAGCCACTTTGGCGAATTATAAAAGGATAACATTATGAATCGTAATGGACAGTTAACTGTTAAGTTAATCGAATCAAATCCCATTGATGAAGGATTTTTCAGTTATTTTTTTTTTGTCTGTGCTAAAATACTAAACAGTCCAATCCAAATCCAATCCCTATCTTTTTGAACCTACGTAGTGCAGCGAAAAAAAGAAAAACACGGACTGTCTTCGCCATATTTTGCCCTGTTTTTAGTTAAAAAAACAACTTATTTTTTAGTAACTAGAAAGAATATTACCATGTTTTTTGGAAAAAATAAAAATGATCTAGGTAATATCTATTAAATTTCTTATCTGTCAGTTGCCCGGACACTGTTAATTATTATTAAGGCCTTGATTTCCATTATTTTACTAAGATGGTCACGTCTAAGCGTTCCAAACCCTACATAGTTTAACGCGAATATGTCCGGCGGACTAATAAGCCCACACTACGATAATAAATCTCGCATAATGTCGTCTGCGGGCTTATTGATTCTCGTTATTTAGATTTGTTTGTTTACTACACCATGACTTGTACTTAAGTGTAGATGTAGCTTTATTTATTAGCGATATGATTTATAATAAAAAAATAAAACACTTTTATTACAGACCTACCTATTTATTAACCAAATAGGTCTTACATCGTTCTCACATTATATAATTTTAAAATCAAAAGTAATAATGTAACTAATATTTTTTGTAAAATATAATTTAAAAAGAGTGTCCATGGAAATTCTTGCCCGTTCTTCTCCATAGGTACCTACGCTTTGGAATGGGCAACTAGCTTCATATTTTCTGACTGACCGACTTCTTGACAATTCAAAAGTGCCTGTAAATGGTTTAATTGAAATAAATGCTTTGAGTTTGAGTTTTCTGTAATAAAAGTATTATATACGACACATGATTTAAAAACTAGTGTTAGTACATCTACCAGAGAAACAACACAACACAACAAAACATTATAAAACTCTTGATTTTTTAAATGGGTTTTAGTATTTAACCCTTCAGCGGGATTGTCCGAAAGGGTTACCGCTGGCCCGGAACATAAAGGGCGAAGGAAGGAACACGGGTGGGTTTTAGTCAGTAAAAGTCTGACACTCCCTTCCGCTCCACCCAGAGCGGGAGGAGTCATTTGATGATTTCCCACCCAGAAAAAAAAAAAACCATTGCACGACGGATCTGCAAGACTCACCAAGCGCTCATTCAGATCCATCACTTTAAGGAAATTCCGATATAAAGAAAATTCACCAAACTCGCTGCATTCCGAGTTCTGTCTTCTCGACATTGCCTAGAGATCATTTTGCTCATCGCTTTGTCAATATTTCCGACTCGAGGATAGAACCTAGGATACCATGCCGAGTAGTCACACTTTTGAGTTACGATACAATTGTATATATCTTTAAATATATCTTTAAAGCGATGCGCTAGCGTAGCTCGCGAAAGTCGAATCTGCTTAAGATTCTTCAGGTTAATATCAGGTTATATGTTGAATAAAATATGATAAATACAAGTATGTACTTACAAAATTATAATCATTAGAATCATCAATACAACAGAACTGTCTAAGTTATAATTTGCGTCAAATGTTATGATTTCATGGAAGAGTCATTCGATAGGACATTCTGAACTTCGAAAGTTGTATTGATGATTTTTATGATTATAATTTGGTAAATACATATTTTTTACGGTCGCGAATAATAAATTGATCAAAATAAACCCTTATAAAAAAAAAACGATTTGAAATAACAATATCTATTGAGAGCAAACCTAGAAACAGACATATCATTTGATTATAGTGTGGCTTACCTAGAGCACACTTATACCGATAAATATTACTTTAAATCATGAAGACATAACCAGCCTATAGGGTTCCCACTGCTGGGACATAGGCCTCCTCTCTGTGAGAGGGAGTGGGCCATATACCACCACGCGGGCCCAGTGCGGGTTGGTAGATGTCACATGTCTTCGAATTTTTGGTTCTAGGGCTTGTAGGTTTCTTCACAATGTTTCCACCACCGTTTTTGAGAACAGTGGTGATGAAATAAATAACATAAAGTAAAGCCTCCTTGGGTTTAAACCCACGACCTAAAACTCGTCAGTCAAGGCCGTTACCAATGACCCTTCACTGCCTCAATCTCCTGTCACTGGCCTGTCATGAAGACATAATTTGTTAAATAGCAAACTATAAAATGCAAAACCAATATCTGCATCACTGTTATTTCAATTCGCTTTTATATCCACTTAATAAATGACACCATGACAGAATCATTGTCATGGCGTCACGGCAATGACGTTCTGATGGCATATGAATTCGGTGGCGATGGCTCGCAATACAATTATAATATTGGTTGAATAATTAACACGATTGTTGCATCGTATCGCCGCAATTGTTCTGTTATGGCTATCACATTAGGGTGGGGATGAGGCGCTATCGTTTTCGATAAAAAAGAAACTATACAAATTTATTGACAAACAAGTACCGCCGCCTTTGAATGTCTAAAACCACAGAGGGGAAAACGTTCACATTCTAGGACTTTAAAGAGACCTTTGAGTTGGTTTAGGCCTTTCTTCCTAGAGTAGTCGGCTAGGAAACGCCGACCTCATCTAGTTTTTAAAATATGATTTACGTCTAAAACTGTTTGTACAAACCTACTTACACAAATAAAATAATTTGTCATTTAATATACAATCAATCACAGTCGCAATCTGTCAAACATACTTACAGTTCTTCTTTTTTTTTGACAGGTTTTTACACGCTAGTGACACTGATACAAACTGAATTATCTGGTGTGCCTTCTAAAACAAATTAATTATACCTGGATATAAAAATGACACATCGAGATTTAGAATGAGAGTGTTACATAGGTCCAGCACTTTTATTTCACGAAGTGACACGCGCTTTACTTGTGGTAACTGAGTGTACATACACGCTGTGAAGGTGTGCGTGAAGACGAGTAGTGTCAGCACATAATACACACACACACACACTTGCGACTTTGACATTGTCTCGGACGGTACTGGGAGCTCTTGCGCTTACACACACATACACAGTCTGTTTGGACACTTGGTAAATACGAGTAAAGAACGCATCACTTGATGAGATAAAAATACAATTAGTAGTCTTAGTAAATACCTAATATATGTTACAATCATCTTTTTAAAAGCTACAGTCACTTCAAAATCCTTCCAAAACACCAAAATATCGATAAAAACACTCGATTAATTCAGCCAGCAGTGGTTTAATCGAGTATAGGCCATCCTTCCGCCTATACAGGTTGTTCCAATACGAGTGGCACATTACCTACGTCGGCAACACGAATTAATGGTGATTTTATTCCGCACAGTGATCGTTATTTTGGAAAGTTTACCGTCATTGTTTTGCTTCGTTATGACGTCAGTCGTTTGATTGAATGGTCGGCAATCGCTGGGAATGAATTTTCGTGTTTTTTGGGATTGTGTTTTTTGTGTAATTTGTTCGTTTTTTTTTTTTTGATGTTTTTGCGTTTTCCTTTAGGAGTTTTTCGGTAGCAGCCCGGTGTCTAGATTGGTGCCCGATTGATGGCAAAAGCCTCACTCTCTATTACATTGGACTTAAGGGGATTACAGGACCTAAACGCAAAAAAACGCAAGTTTTAGAAGCAAAAAAAGTATATAATCGACTACAGTAAACAAAATCAGAAAAATATATTATATTATTCAGGATATATTAGGTATGCTAGGTAGATAGTGTGTTGAAAACACAATACAAATAATTTGGTACGATAGAAAAAAATCACTAAGATACCTCTAAAAACTTTCTTCTTACAATAAAAACTATACTAATTAATACACATACAATTATTCTGATTTTTTATCAGATTATTCTACAAGCAACATACTAAAGCACTAGTGTTTTAATTTTTCAGTCCAAACAATAGATTTTTTGTAATTATATAATTGCTTCATATTTTTCTCTATGCAGTCCGACAGTGACCGCGCTATAGGTCATGTAGGTACTCCCCTTAATCAAAAATGGCGAAAAATGTGGATGTACTGTAGGTATACCTCTGCTTAACCTATTCAGGGATTTTAGGCGTCATGTCGTTACTTTTTCTATTTTTTTTTTTGTGGTTTGGAATCATTTTATTTACCGGAAATAAACGTATTTTCTCTCTTTCTCCCAAAAACATCTCCAAGTACCTCAAACAGCGCAATCAATAGCCAAATCTAGCAAAAACACGATATTTATTTCGTCGCAATAAGGAAAACAGTTCACCACACACAGGGGGCGCACAATAATAAAAACTAATAGAAATGGTCGCCATTAGCCGTTGTCGACTATTGGCGATCTGTGTTAAGTACTGTCGGTCAGTGTGCGTTGATATAGATAGATTTGTTGAAGGAAAGATCTTTTTCCTTGTAGTGTAGTAGATACCTAGAAAAAATATCGGTCAAAATATTGAGGAGTTTTGTGACACATGCTTGTTTAACATAAATTAAATTCATAGAAAATATCCATGATTTATCCTTATTGAATCAATTTATTATTTGAAATGTTATAAATAACTATCTAGCTTCTGTTATTCTAGTTTAGCCCACGAGGCATTAACTCACTTGTTTTTTAACAAAAAACTAATAACCATTCATAATTTTTCACGAAAGATTTCGCGACAAAAAAAGTCGCAAATCTATGTATAAAGTCGCAAGTATGCATCTCGGGGACTGTCAAGCGTTGTCATCCCACGTGCATTACAAGAAGTATGCCCCGAGCGGTACTGGGTACAGTCGGTAAGAAAAATTGCTTACCTTTTGTGAGTTAAGAAAAATATTTAGGTACCCATCGTTCTTTTGTACAGTAAAATCAATCTTTGATATAGCGCGATACATAGTGATATTAATAGAAAACTGACTTTTACTACTCTTAGACTCAGATCTGGACATATTCCATGCAAAAAATTTGCTTTCATGATGAAGAAAATCGCTTCACCCAATTGTGACGAATGTGAAGTTGTCGAGGACCTACATACAACATTTATTGATGGAATGTGTCCAATATGTGTCCAGTAGAAATAATTTAGTAAGGTCCCTGAATTAGAACAGAACTGTGTAGGCATGTTCCATACAATTCTATCCCAACCAAATGGCGACGATGCGAAGGGTTTGTTCAAATTCATGGCTCACGTCCTGTGAAAGTACAATTGTTTAGGATACGATAGGACTGGCATACGCTATGCGTAAAAGCTCCTATAAATAAATAAAGAAAAAAAAATTACTCGATACAAGGATCTCTAGGCGCTCGAATGACGTTGACATGGGGGCGCTGTTGTTAAACATTTGTATTATTGTTTTTAGAAATGCGTTGAAACATTCAAGATGGTGGCGTTCCGATACACGCGCCTAAAGATCCTTGTACAGCTATAATGAGGTATGAATGAGTCGTTACATCATATAACATCGTGTCTGTCATCCGCTAAAGCAATTAATCTTGGCATTACTAAAATGAAAGTTTCCTTATGATTTTCGTCTATGATCGTGTCATGGACAGTTTTAATAGTTTTAGAATAAATCCCATCGAAAGGCCAATTCCCGTAATTAAATACGTTTAAAATCTAGTTGCAAATCTCATCTCAGCGACTAATTTAAAGGTATTTTTGACAGATTGAGATGAATATTAGAATTCAGTTTATCTTATATTAAATAACTAGCGACCCGCCCCTGCTTCGCACGGGTGCAATGCTGATACTAAATACACTACAGAAAAACTGTGAACGTTGTATGTGTACGTTTTTATAATAAACGCGTCCGATCGTTGCTAAATTCAAAGTGCTATAGGGAAAACTGCGGCCTCAGACGCGCTATTTATAGGCACGCTCTTGCCGCACCGCGCGGCCGCGGCCGGCCGGTACCGCCGCAAACGCTACGTCCCGCAATTTTTAAATCTGTAATATCTTCGAAAATATTCACTTAAATCATACGGTGTAAAGGGCCATATAGATCTACATATTAAATGAACAATGTATTCAAGGTATTTAATCGGTTAAGGATTAATGCTGTATTGGTTAAAATCGCTTCGAAAATTAGCCATTATTTGTCGTAAAAAGTAAATGACAAAAAAAAGTTATTGTGGGTTATCCATAAGAGATAGACATATACCATCACGGACTTTTCTGTAGACCTTTTCAATGTGTACAATACTTAGTACATTATTTTGATAAAACTCGTAGGGTTCAGCCTGCGTTTGCAATGTAAGCGGAAAAAATGTAATTATTTACGACATCACATTAGAAACCTCAAAAATAACAGTACTTCTCCACTATTTAATGGATGTTATTATACATATAAACCTTCCTCTTGAATCACTCTATCTATGTAGTGATAGGCAAATTAAATAGCTTCTAAATACCTCTTTTAAGACATAACAAATTCGAAATAATAAAAATTACAGGAGAAAACCAGACATATTTAACACCAACAGAAAAACTAAAACATATTTTCCACCCTGACTGTCCCTCCCATAATCGAAAGCTACCAACATAATATACAAAGAAAAATAATAACCTTTGCACACGACTGTACGTAGAGGTACAGTCAAGCACAATGCAAACAATAGCGCGAGCCAACAGCGCACAAATCTTAATCTTAGCATTCATTATGGTGCAGAAACGAACCTGAATTTATTCTAGGTAACCTCGCACCGACGCTTATGAACTACGGGTAGCTTCACTTCGAGTTTTATTTATTTTAGGGAATATTTTTAACTGAATAGTATCGTGTTATAACTGTGTTGGAGGTCAAATAGAAAGAAACAGAATTACATTTGGCACAGACTAAAAGGCATACAATATAAGGCCTGTAAAAAGATACTTTACAAAGCCGAGAGCCACTTCTACTCCTCGTCATTGTAATATTTGTTTTTGAAGTGAAAAGTTCTTTAGGCGCATTGGGCATTTTTTGACATGGGAAAAAACCATTGAACTCGCGCCACTGTTATCGTAAGCGACACCACGCGTGTTTTGTTTATAAGACGATTCAAAAAATACCCGCTTCGGATGTGGTTGGCTGTCCGGGTCCTCGGGATATAATCGGTTTTAATGTATATCCGATATGTCAGTGAGTGATGGCAAAATATTCTGTTTGTGTTTTGTTTTCACTTCTGTCGGCGCTCCCGGAGTGCCACTGTTTTTTTTTTGTACTGGACCATACCTGGAAACCTATTGGTTACGCATATATTTAAGGTCAAAATTCCAACTTTACTGAGGTTTTTTTTACGAAAACTAGTTTTTGATGTTGTAACACAATTTTAAATACCCCACTACACCTGTAACGTTGCATGCATAAGCACAACGTTTTGCGTGTGTTACATTGCGCACTGCCGCAAACAGCAAATTTTCACACCACAAATAAGTCATTCCCAGCAATTATTTTTGTGCAATGTTATACTTAGTTTGATGTACAGACGCCAGCACATCAAGCTACTACAATCTGTCAAATGTCTTTAATAGATTTTCAACTTTCTCGCTAAAGCATAAGGTTCAAAGTTGATTGGAAAAATTTGTCAGTTTCGGGTAGCTTGATGTGCTGGCGTCTGCACAGAATGCTTATTTGACGGCTATATGACAGGTCTTTTTACACCTTTAGATCATGAAATTGAATAATTGTGACTGCCTAGCGTCCTCACAACCATGTTGTTCGGCTTCCAATCTAACCGGATGCATCTGAGTACCAGTATTTTACATGGAGCGACTGCCTATCTCACCTCTACAACCCAGTTACTGGGTACCCCTATACCCCTTGGAAAGACCGGTTGTCTTCTGACTACCCCTTTCGTAGTTGATAGTTATAGAATACACCGACAGATTTTTTTTTTAATGAAGCAAACCCTTGCTTACAATACTCACCCGAACTGGTCATTACGTTCCCAAAAAGAAACCGTCCGTACCTAAACTAACCACACCCGAAAATCGAACACCGACCCACAATCCTTCAAAACTTTTCCACCACACATCCGTATTCCGCTCCCACAATTTTTACAATACACCTGAAACTGGCAATCGTTCCCTTTCTGTAATGAGAGAGAATATTACTCGATGGCCCTCAGGCGTTTTTAATTTGCCACAAGATCACCTACAGTATACATGTTCTTTTTTTTCGGCGTAATAAGGCGTTCTGAGTTACTCAGCGTTTATATAACATCGATTAGGAGTTATGATTGTGCGGAGAATGAGCTTGTTTCCTTCGTATCTTTTTCGAGGATCTTGTGGTTGGTGAAATGGCTAGCGCTTCTTTTTGTTTTCTTTTTTGCAAGGGGTGGTTTTGATGTGCAGTTTTTCTTTGTAATTTTTGTGACATACGTAGAAATAAATGCGGTTTCTGTGGCACATATGATCGAGCGCTTAATAAATAGATTTATAAATTAAAGATAAGCATAACCTGAGCAAGACTTTTTTACTCAATAAATCCCATCTCGATTTCAGGCACGGTAGAGACAGTCTTATTCCCGACAACTGTTAGGTAACGCATGTGTACTCTAATGTGGCTAATGTAACCTATCTTGGCCATAAAGGTACTCTAAGCTTATATGTCGTATCTCGTGTCGTGTCCACCACGTTGAGAACCTTTACTATGTGATATGGAGAGCCTGGGGTCCTAAAATTCAGGGCGCTTAGTTTAGACTCCAGATCTCCCAAAAATTACCTTAAATTACGCGAGAGTCGCGCGAGAATTTACTAATACCATACATGATCAGCCTAAAATGTTCCCACTTCTGGGACACGGGCCTCTCTGTAAGAGGGAGTGCGTCGTAATCCACCACGCGGGCCCAGTGCGGGTTGGTAGATGTCACATGTCTTCGAATTTTGGGTTCAAGGACATGCCGCTACTACTCTATAATACTATAACTGAGACATATTCTCTTTCTTCCTTTATTCTCGAATCATCCCATAATGTATAATTATTAACTGTTCTCTTCCCCACCAGGTTATCACATATCCCATCAAATCAATACTTTTACACCCCACTTACACACCATAATAATATCTTAATCCAAATTAGATGGCCGCCATCAATATACCGTTGGTTTGGACAAGATATAACCGTAATATTTTTATAAGGTTATAAAAATAATGTGCTAGGATTTTATGGGCATAACTCGTAATTATTATGAGGTATGACACATCCCTGGTGAGGCGGTGATCGCCCTAATAGTTTGTTCTGATTGGATTTTTGATTTATTTTGTCATTAAGTTTGTTGACAACAGATAAGTCTAAGTTTGGGATAATTATTAAAAACCTATATATCACCTTTCTCAATAATTGCAATATCAAATGCAAAAATATTTTTTCAAATCCCACGTGCGTTCCAGAGATTAACGCGTTCTAAGAAACCAAACAAACTCTTCAGCCTTGTTATTAGTATAGATTCGTGATTTAATTTTTAAAGACTTTTTTTGTCCAAATGTCAAATACCGCACAAAGTATTCCATACTATCTTTATTTAATAGAAAAACAAAAGAAACTACCCATCGTTGCGTCCAGCTGCCAACAATATAGCCTGATCAATACATACGGCAGCGCAAATTGCGCGGTACAGTCGAACGCATTTTCTTTTACGATCGCACACCACTGTTTACGTGTTTCGCGAAGATACGGACGATAGACGCGATGTACGAACCTATTGATTTGTTTTGGAGTTGGCAAGATAGAAATAATAAAACATTAAGTTAAAGTCAAAGCATTTATTTCAAGGCACATAAAAGGCACTTTTGAAAGTCAAAAATTACAATAAAATAGAATTGATTCTAGTCGCCCCTTCTAAAAGGTAGTTTTCGTATTTAAGAGGAATGGGCAAGAAACTCCTCCGTTACTCTTTTCAAATGTTTTACAATATTTTGCATACATTAATTAAGTATATAAGTGCAGACGATGCACTTAAAATAAAATTAGTAGACCACTTAGGTAAAAATGAAAAATTTAACCATGACATATAAATTAATGTGATAGATACAAGGTGCTCACATATTTACAAAAACATTGTAAACATACTTTCCAGGAATAGAAGGAGTAGAAGTCTATAGTCTATAGGCGATGAACACTTATTGACAACCGATATATTCCTAAAAGATATCATACCACCGTGAAAACTTAGGTGAAGTAAGCTGACATGCCATGTCACCTGGAGGGGCCCGTGGCTAAATAATGACAGCTGCACAGGTCGATCGATCAGGTTAAGCTACGCTTACCGCGGTTGATCTGTGGATGGGTGACTATCTTTACATACCGAGACCCCTCCGAGCCACGGAAAGCACGTTAAGGCAGTCATTCGTGGATCTTTGACAATAGTTACGGGCAGTCAGAAGCCCGAAAGTCTGACAACCAGTCTTACCAATGGGTATCGTATTACCCAGTAACTGGGTTATGGAGGTAGGATAGGCAGTCGCTGCATGTAAAATACTGGCATTCAGCTGCATCCGGTTAGACTGGAAGCTGACCCCAACATAGTTGGGAAAGGGATTGTCACTATTTGACTTCACCCAAGTTTTCACAGTATTTTTTTTATAGCATTGATCGACTGGTGGGTCATTTTATTCTTTGATAACAAAGAACAGAATACATCGACTGGTCAATTCCTTGTTTACTATCAAAAAACACAAAATCCACCGCATCCAATCGCTCTGGCATCCCAAGTTAATAGCGATCTCGTAATGGCGGTTTGCTAGTTGTAGCCCCATAAAGACATCCCCACCGTTTATTAGCCTCCCTGGTCCACGTACGTAACCTCTACGATTAGTGGTGAAAAATCAATTTGGGCTCCCTTGTGTGGAACAGACATGCTATGGGACAGTTGTTTCTGTTGGTGACTGAACTTTGTACCAATAATAATATACTGGGATCAATTTGCTTACTTGGTCTTCCTGAGCATGAGGTTCTGGGTTCGATGCAAAGTATTATGGGAATTTTTCACAGTAGCAATAAAAAAAAAAAAGCAATAGCGTTCATTTTGACAGTTCAACATCATCCATTGCGTTATTTACATTGTTGAGCAGACAAATTTTTCGCACATATACAGCAATGGATAAGCAATATCTTTCAAAATGATTCGGATTATGATTGAAAGTTTGATACGCAATTAGGGTGCTGGATTTGAGCCCGGTTGATGGTAATGGGCTGTCCCTATTACGGGTTTATGGTACTTAAACATAACATAGAGAAAGTTGTTCAGTTTAATGGTCTGTACTTACCCTCTTAAATATAACGACACATTTCTGAAACATGCTGTATATAAGACACAAATTTTTTAAACCTTCCAGAAAATTCTTAATTCGAATTCAAAACAAAATGATTCCTAATTATAATTCATTGCCATCAAACTCATCGCTAGTGAAAGTTTAGTAATTACTAATTAACAAACATCAAGTGGGGGTCGTGTTCCGAATATTTTTACTCACTGTACTAACAATCCAGTTGTGATAAGGAAAGTTGGTAGCGTTGGGCCGCTAAAATGTTGCACTATAGCTACGGTTTTCTAGAAGAGTGGTGGCTGGAGTGACAGCCCGTCATGAAAATGATGGCAGCGTGGTTTGACTTTACGGTGACAAAAAACGCTCGCTAGGAAAACACATCTTACAACCTAAGGCCGATAAGGTCGCTCGTTGTATATTTTGTAGTGTTCGATGTATTTTCTATGCTATGTATTTTTGTAGTGCACAATCTCCTTCGTGTCGCTGGTACGACTATATTTTAGATCTTGTTGGCCCAAAACTTGCAACATCCACGGCGTTATCAGTGACAGCGCTGAGGTCATTTGACTGCATTTTTTGGGACACAGTGGGCAGGATAAGAGGTGGAGCATGGTTTACGACATAGCTTCACAGTAACAACCTATATACTGCCGTTCCGTCAAGGTAGTCCCACTTTACCAGGTTGGACTTACATCTTCCCACTTGTTCAGAGACGGTGGTGTACTATAATGATAAATATACATGAAAATGTTAATGTCTAAATCACCTTGACTACAATTCTCCTAAACGCGCCATTTTAGCACCGCTAACGGATGCAACAAGACGACCCTTTGACATCGACTAACGTATTTAAATTCATAGTCTTATGAAGTTAGCCCGGACAGGGGGTGGCGGGGGTCGCGGGGTCCGTGGGGGTCGCGGGGGGCGTGAGGCGTGACTGTACACTTTTTGGCTTCGGTTAAGTCGGATCGCCAGTAACCGCCCGTGTGGAAAAGGGGTAAAAGTATGGATTTAGATTTTTTGCACAAGGTCTTTTTTTCTCTAATTCTTATATTTTTATTATATCTGTGACTTTACGAGTATTATTTGCAATACCAGCGACATCGGCGATGCGTCGTAATCCTAGAGACAAAAACAGAAACGGATACCGGTGCCAATCCCTTAAATTCGGAGCACAGCTTTGCTTAATAGCAGAAGTAACACCCAGAAGCTAGTCACTAACATCAGTTAGTGACTAGCTTCTTCTCAAAGAAATGCTTATAATGACTATTATTGCTGATCCAAAATAAACAAAAACAAAAAGTAAAAAAAACACCAACATACATAACGTATTAAAAAAAAAACTAAGAAACAACATCTTAATTTGCTTAGATAAGCTTTTTAACGCTATGATTCACTGCAACATCTTTTACCTATATTGTATACTTTTACAACTTTATTCTCAAAAACCCAAAATTCTCAAAACCAGACTTACCCACTTCTCGCCCCGGCCATTATCTCCGAAGGAGTTAAAATGCTATAGTTCGTGTTGTGGCATAAATTAACTGTAACTCGCAAGAAACCGCGTCGCATATTATCACCATTTTGTTCAAGATTAACGAAATATTCACCCCGTTGTTCGGAGTTTCGATTAGCTTGCTTTGATGCCGGATTATTATGCTGATGTATGGTTTACGTGGTTGAAAATACAGTGGTTATACAAGGAGTAACTCAAAACAATTTAAGGGGTGTTTGTAGTCATTATTAGAAACAACTTTTACTATGGAATCTGCAGGAAATCGCGAAAAAAAACTTCTGCTGCTCCATACATCTATGTTCGCATAAGTCGACAATATTCGAGAGCACTGGTGGCTGGACTGGTGCCCCCGAATTACAAATTGTATGTCGCGGGCTCGTTACTTTTTTTAAGTAAATTCAGAACCTGTTCTCAAAACGGAAAAGGAAAACATCGTGAGGAAACCGGCATGTCCTTGAACCAAAATTTGAAGACATATGACATCTACCAACCTGCACTGGGCCGCCGACTGCTAATATGTCATGTAGTCACGAAGTCCAGTGAAGGAATTGCAACTATAGCCATTGCTATAATGTCCATGTAGTTACTTGCTCGTTTCCAATTACAGTGTGCTCGTAAAGTCAAACTGTCGATGTAAAATTAGTAGCCCTAGCGCCCTATTCGTGCAGCATTTAATTGTTTGGCAAAGAATTTATTCGACGGAATTAGGGGAAAAATCTCAAATAAAATTACTTGAGAACATGAACGAAACGAGCTATGAAAAAATCTTAACATTAATATTAAGATAACTGATTGGCCTATTTCTTGATATTACTGTAAAAGTATTTACTATCTAAACTTTACATTAGTGGTAATTAAGTTGATTTCAGAGTCAGAGTAACTAGCACTATTGAAAAAGATGTAAAAAATTTGATTAGTTGTAGTGTAAACTGAACTTTATTGTGTAGGAATTAAAGTTGGTTTTCCAAAAACTTTTATTTGTTTACATGTTTGGCAAGTAAATCACGAACGTAGATTAGGTATCCGATCTATTTCGAGGTTTATTATGATCATCAACATTGAATGGGAGCCTTGTTTCACCCACTGTTGAGTTAAAAGTCCTCGTGCGTTTTCTGCCATGCTTCCCTAACCTGGCAAGTCTCATCCAGGTCTTCCCCGCGATCTTCTGTAGGTCGTCCATCCACCAGACCGTTGGTCTGCCAAAGCTCTTTCTTCCATCTATCAGCAACCATTCCGTTAGAGCTCTGCTGCACCTGCCAACACCTCGTCAAAGTACATTAAAATACTTATCATAAGCACTCCTATGACAAGTATTTTTACGTCTACAGTATATCAACTTAGGTTGGAACTCATAACCACTTATATGCCAATCCTACGCTTTAATTCACAAAGCGACATACGACTCCCGGAAGTCTCGCAATTATTGATAACTCATTAGTCAACACTTGATAAGATACAAAATGAAAAATAAACATATTGAGTGTTTATCAGTAGCCAAAACTGATACAAATGAAAGTGGTCTAATCGGAGTTCACGCCATTTTCTCCGGATCTGATAAAATGGCAATTCATCAGCGTCATCAGCCTACAGCTATCCTATGCTGGACATAAGCCTCTCCAATTGCACGCTATTCATTCTCGGCAACTTTTATCCAGCTACTTACTACCAGCCACCCTGCAAAGATCCTATCTAAATGGCGATCGAATAAGTACACCAACCGCCGGTCCATTCAACAAATTGATTCCACAAACACATTCCGAACAAAGCCGTTAACATTATCAGAACTGCTCCATCAAAATGGCACTAGACAAACTATCCACCCATTGTCCAGGGTTCGAGTGCCGACCTTTGGACGCCCCCTAAACCCAATTGCCCGTAAAATCGGCTAACCAAGTGGAAAATATATCCGACCGGAATTGTGTGATGGTGCCTTTTTCGTTAATATGGCGGCCGAAGATCGGTGAGGATGGCTACTGGGGCTGTGGACTTGAGCCCCTGCCTTAGGCTGGCGTATTTTTCAAAACAGCAAGAAAGCCATAATATTTAAAAATCAGTTTTATTAAAAATGATTGAAAATTCTATTGTTTGCCTTGACTGCTTTTGTCATGACTGAGATCGATTCAAGATGATTTGAAATTGTTAATATAGAATCCATGACTCATTATTATATCTAAGAAATTGGCGGTGGGAGCTTACCGATATTCCTGCAGATCTCTCTACAACGTTGAAATGAAACCTGAAAACCACAAAATATAATAACATTGCAGATTAATTTAACGGTCTAAGTTTATAAGTAATAATAAAAAACTACTACTACTAATTTTATGCCAAAAACCAAATGAAGCGTGAACTTTTCATTCAAACTTAACTGAGAACAACTCAATTGGTCCCAAGTTCAATCATACCAGAGTCTTACCAAAACTAAGGTCAGCATTGCTCTTTACTGTTATAGAGGTTCTGTCCTTGATGACGGCTCTTTGAATAGCACTGAACATAACCATCGACAATGCTCATAATCACGCTTTGTTAATGAAGAAGATAGTCATTTCAATGAATCACATATGACATGATGTCTGTATTTACAAATGTAATAGATAAAATATAAATAGAGAAGAAGAAATAGTATGTTTAGGTTAAGTAAGCAAACTGAAGTTGCAGTGGACTGGCCATGTTTGTCGAAGGACCGCTGGCCGGTGGAACAGACGAGTCCTGGAGTGGTGACCGCGTATCGGCATAGTGTGGGACGCAGCCTAGCTGGATGGACAGACGACCTTATGAAGGTGGCTGGGATGGACTGGATGCGGAAGGTGGAGGACAGGGTGTTGTGACGAAGCCTGGGAAAGGTCTGTATCCAGCAGTGGATTGCGATAAATTCAGTTGATTGAGGTATAGTGTATCTATATTTCGCAGTTTACAACTGGGTACAAATTCAGGCTTCCATCAGCCGAGAGTCTCCTAGTAGTAAAAGCTGAGAAGCTATGGTCACATTTGTGTATAGCGTGTTATGTCCTCATCTGTTGCGTACCTATCAATAATAATAATACCCGTAAATTACTATTCCATTGCTGAGCAAAAGCCTTTTCTAATACAGCGAAGACAGGAAGGAGAATTGAGCATCACTCTTGCTCAAGACGAGTTGGCGATTACAGACTTATATTAACTATAAAATCCAAGTTTCCTCACGATGTTTGTCCTCCATTGATGTCGGTAATGTCTAAGAAAAATTCAGAAAGTACTTAGGAATTGAAAAAGTGATTGATTTGTAACTTATGAATTTAAATTTGGCAGATTCAGATACTACATATTTTAGTAGTAAAGTTAAACTACACTTGCCGCTGTTAGTCCGTGGATGGGTGACTATCTTCACATACCAAGACACCTCCGTGCCTCGGAACGGGTCCCGACTGTCATTCGTAGATCTTCGACAGTCGTCAATGGTCGTCAGTAGCCCGAAAGTCGGACAACCAGTCTTACCAAGGGGTATCGTATTACTCAGTAACAGGGTTGTGGAGGTCAGATAGGCAGTCGCTCCATGTAAAATACTGGTATTCAGCTGCATCCGGTTAGACTGGAAGCCTACCCCAACATAGTTGGGAAATGGTTAGGCAGATTATGATTATGTACAGACGCCAGCATATCAAGCTACCCGAAACTGTCAAATTTTCGCAATCAACTTTGAACCTTATGCTTTAACAATAAAGTTGAAAATCTATTATAGAAATTTAACAGATTATAGTAGCTCGATGTGCTGGCTGGCGTCTGTACATAAGAAAGTGTATTCTAATCTGTGTATTTTATACGATACAACACACTACAGGGATGTGTCTTGCCTTGACTGGGGATCAAACAGGATCCCATAGGACCAACAATGAGGTCTGAATAATTAAAATACAAATAAAATATTAAGTAACTCAACGCGAATAATATTATTATCACAACATTTCCGCACTATTCGTCACGCGCACTGTTATCAGTCTTTATCTGGTCCCAGGAGAAAAAATTGCGCGACCACCGACCAAGTTCCTGACCATAAATTCATTAGACACCGACGACATTTTTTTTTAAACTCACGTCCGTGTTGTCTATGGTAAGTTTAGAAGTGGCAACTTTTAAAACGCATTCATTAATTATTTTAACATAATTTATATTAAGGCCCAAGAACCAGCAATGCCATCCAACGTGGCAATGTTGTCAGCCTTTTCGGCACTTTTCCCACTGACAGCGTTGCGGAGGATTTGTTCAATGCCCAAAGAGCTCTTCCATTTTTTTTTCTTTATAAACTTGTATTATATAGGGTGACTGGTACCGCTTATTTTTTTTTATCATTTCATTGAGAAAGTTGTTTGTTATAAAAATAAAATAATAATATTTTACTGTCATGCATAAAGACAATTAGGGTGTTAGTCTTATTAAAAAACTATATTAATAACATGCAGGAACACTAAAAAGAAAAAGACAATCACAATCACAGGAAGGTTTAAGTTGATTGATATATTGAAAAAATGTGGTTTTTCTATTTCGTGTAACTTGTTAAAAATTGAAAAAAATTGTATATACCTACTTACTTGGAAACCCTATTCCACATAACTTAACAAGTTAAAAAACAAAATTTTAAATCCCAATTTAACATTTTGGTATATTTTTTTTTTACTCTTTGGTCGAGTATCATGTAAAAGGAATACACGATTCAATGAATTTTTCTCGATACAAAAAAATTGCAATGTTATATATATATTTTTTTACTTTTTTCGACATCACGGCGTAATGCTTAACAGCGCGCGGTGCGATTCTGTAAAAATCTCACCGTGAAAACTTAGGTGAAGTGAGCGTGGAGTGAGCTGTCAATAGTGTCAATTACTAGCAAAAACAAACTCACTTCACCTAAGTTTTCACGGTGAGTTTTTTACAGAATCGACCGGCAGTTATTCAATGGAATTTACTTTAAAACCTAGAGAATTATCATATCAAAGTTTACTCAAAGTAGTTTCGCTCGCTTAGAAGGTTTCCAAGGATTTTAGGTTTTCGAGGTAGGCTCCTTAACCCTTAAATTGGCAAATGAATATATTTCTAAAATGTAAAATTTTTTTGTTATTTCCTGGTTCATTATGATCCCAGAGAACTGAAAAATATTGTGAAAAAAATTTACTTATTACAGTTTTCGCGAAAATCTATGTACTCCGGAGAGTACATTGCCAACTATAGTATAAAGTATTTCTTCTTATGTTTGTACTACGTAGAGTACGGCGCCAAGGTATCAATTAAACACATCTAAGTTAAATCTTTAGTTTATTAATCATAATAATTTCAAAGTTCTTATTGAACAAAATTTATTGAGTGTGAAATTGACGGAAGCAATTTCTTTTGTTTGTTTCTCCTACCACAAAACACAGATACCTACATTTTGCTCTTTATGCAAAAGACTTTGGTTCTTGGACTTAAAAAACAGCGAAAGTATTCCAATACTGTTTCATTTTGAGTTTTACGAAGCTTGTGTACTCCGTCATCCACCTATGGCGTAAATAAGTTTTTTTTCCAGCTGAAATGGTGGAAGGAAGTGTGATTCGTCTTCAGAACTAGAACTTTCATCGGAACATGCATTTTCTTTCGGGATCAAAGCTAATATCTTATTCGATCGTGTCAGGTTCAAGCACTGCAGAAAAAGAAAAAAGAACATGCTGTACGACATACAATCCACACCTCAACCGATATTATTTTATATCAAAACAAACAAAAAAGCCAGTTTGCATTTCTTTATGTTCTTGGCAATGTACTTCGTGTATACCGAACTTTATTTTGTGCTCTTTACTAAGTACTTGGCAACGGTATTCACGGAGTACACACAAAGTTTCGAACTCATAAAATGATGATTACGTAATTTACACAATAAATTACGAACGATTGATATTATTTATAATGTCCATAAGCAATTTACAGCCCAATAACCACAAGTCTCATTCAAAAAAGTTTAGAAAAACTTAAAAAACTTATCCGTAACGCAGAGACACCAAACCGCTTCGAAAACTTTTTGAATTTGACAGATAATTTTCGATGTTACCACATCCTAATATTTTTTTTACCAAATTATACAAGTATTGCAAGCTAAAAAAAACATAAATGTTATTCTTTTTAAGATTATCACTACAATTGCTTTTTTCAAAATGTATGTCTTTGGTGGAGTACACTGCCAATTTAAGGGTTAACAAGCTTTGCTGCCAACATGTAGCTTGGTAAACCTCCCCATTGCTGGCCCATCCAGCCTCTCTGCAAATACCTTCAGAATGCTGTGTTATGATGAGTACATGTGTCTAAGCGTCCGTCACTAGTATTACCAGTCAATCTATTTAAATAAGTTAGATTATTTGTTGTATTTAAAATTTTTCAAACCGATTTGGACGATTTTGTCACACAAAAATATACAAAAAAAAGGGAATTATGTGAGATCACTGCTTTTACTGATCTTCTTACTAAACTGCTTTAGCAAATAAACAACTTCATCAATTCTTCAAAACTTCAACGTCTAGAAAAAGAAAACCGCCTCATTAACTTTGCAACAACAAACAGGTCTCCATCCTTAAAAAAAACCCCAAACATTATCCAAAACATAATAATAATGATTAACACCAGCCCCTTCTAATGAACCGAGCTCTGTGCATCCTCCAACGCGTCGAGCGGCTAAAAACTCCCCACTATATCATAATTTATTTATTCTGATGACCTCGCCGAGTGCGGTCCTGTCCCACCTAATATATACATTAATATAATACGTTTAAAAAAATATAATTTTATCTCAGTCCTGTATTGTTTCTCTCATTTGCAATATGGCGTATTTTTTTATCTTTTATACTGCATAATGTCTTTTTTCTGGGGTAATTAAAATTATTATAGGTATTTATTACTGCAGAAGGCCATTTGGCGTGTTTATTCCTACTCCTAATCGTTCCATGTTTACATTAATTAGCAATGCTTTAGGAGTGTTCCAGCTTTATTGCCGATAATAAATTTTGGCCGGTTTGAATTGTGCGGTGTTATTTTATTATTTTTTTAAGTTAGCTCGATTGAGGCTTGGTATATGGTGTTTTTCTAGACTTCACAGATCACTATCGAAGATAATCAAAGTAGCAATTTCCGTAATTTTAAGAATGTGCACAGTCTGATCTCAGTTTCAATCTGTCAAAAATACATCTAGTTTACATACACTGATTGTCACTGAAATGAGACATAATTAACAACAAACAAACATACATTAATACAGTGAATATGATAACTACACAAAGGACAATATTTTTTCAAATGACTTAGTTATCCATATACGCGACCTACGGAACACTCGTCACAGTCTACCAGGAATTCGTAGCAGCCTACGAAAAATCGTAGGCGGCGTAGCGCAAAACATTCGTAGTAGGTCACGAATCTTGGTCATCATTTTCTTTGATAACGAGCAAGGATTTACTTCTGTATAAGCAACAAGCAAAGCTTAAAATCACTTAAAAATAAAGAGAAATTTCCATAGTAAAATTTTAACAACTCAACTATTTACAGAGACAACATGGATATATACTATTGGTAAAATATAGGCTCCATTCAAATTGCTGCTAACCTTCCAACGCCCTTCAATTACGTACAATATCTTAACTAAGTTTCGTCCAATATCTTACTAGATGTGTCCGAAGTTGGGCCAGGTGGGCTCTTAATTAATAACAGCAATCATTGACCGCCGTCGGCTGTTATTGGAAGCTATCACAACATTTGGGTCATGAGTCTGCATCCTGACGTATACGCTGATATACCTTTTTGATACTTGCGAGTTTTTTAAGGTGATATAATTTTAATTGTGGTCATTGTGGGCACTAAAATGATTGTCTTTTAAACTCTGAGTTGATGGGCCTTTTAGCACAAGAAGCAATAACAAAAATATGTATTGCAACAAAGTCCCAGCCTTCTGGCCGATAATCACCTAAAGAGCAAAAGAAAGGGCTATGCTTGGAGTTTCCCTGCGTGATCAATCAGAAATAAAGAGATCTGCAGGAGAACCATGGCAACCGACATAGCTCGAAGAATTTCCAAACTGAAGTGGCAGTAGGCCATCTGTTTTGCGAGCAATATACCCTATATGGCTTTCAGAACAGATGGCCGATGGGGCTGAAAAGTTCTGCAGTGGCGACCGCGTACCGAAAGACATAGCGTAGGAAAGCCTTCCACAAGGTGGACCGATGACTTGTGCTTGCAGGAGTCCGCTGGATGCAACAAGCACAGAACCGGTCGAGGAGGCGATGAACGTGAGAGAGCTATGTGGAAGTTTGAAATGAAATGATGATGATTATATAATTTTTAACCCCAACGCAAAAACGACGGGGTGTTATAACCCAACCAACATTTTGACGCTAATTTCCACCTCTGTTATCGTTTGTATTGGTTTAACGGGTGTATAAAAGCGCCCAGTAAAACTTTTGTTTATTCAATGGTCATGACTATAACTAAATAACTCATCAAGATGAGTAACGGTAACAAGAAGACATAATATGACTAAGGTAGGTATAAAAGATAAAAGCTGAACCACAGTAACACTAGGTGTAGTAAGTTCAAGTAACAATAAGTACCTAAGGTAATAGTTGGATTTCTAATAAGTCTCACTATTTTCAAGTGTTCTTAAAAAGTGCTAAGTAAATGTTTTATACCACCTATCTTGCCTAGGAAACGTATTATTACTTAAGGAGGTATAAACGGTACAGTCGCAACCATCATAGCACCTGCTTTTATAAATTCAAGTAACAGAAATTACTAAAAGTAATATTATAGTTTGTTATAACTCTTTCTACCGACAAGAGCTCTTGAAAATAGTTAGCAAAATATTTTTACCACCTACGTTGCTATAAAAGTATTAATTGCAACTTATTTACAGCTACTTAATTCAGTAATCAAAAACCCCTATTTATGATAGCAATTGGTATTATGGAGTTATTTTTAGAGCCCTAATCGTTACAGTGGGGTTCAAATTTACTTTTATGTTATTCTAAGCCATAATAACACGGAATTTAAACATTTAAAACCCTATTCTGGTATAACAAGTGCTACAATAGTTCTAACTACAGCCCATCCAGTACTTCTTGTTCATTAATAGTAATAATAGGAACCTAGGATAATAAGGAGTAGACACCATTTTAAATCAAACAAAACCTAAAAATAAATCAGAAAAAAACTAGTTTAAAACTCATATTTTGTTTAATTTTCTCATTTTAAAACGCAAAATATTTACTACAATACACAATGAATGTAAAAGACAGAGCCAATATCCTGTTTTTATCAAAGTCAAAGTCAAAGTCAAAGCATTTATTTCAAATAGGCACATTAAAGGCACTTTTGAACGTCAAAAATTACAACAAATAGAATTGATTCTAGTCGCCCATTCCAAAGGGTAGTTTTCGTATGGAGAAGAATGGGCAAGAAACTCCACCGTTACTCTTTTAAAATGTTTTACAATATTTTGTATACATTAATTATATCATAATAATATGTGAAGACGATGCACCTAAAATAAAATTACTATACCACAATAGGTAAAAGAATTAAAAATGAAACCATGACATATAAATTAATTATCTCATAGATGCATGGTGCTCACATATTTACAAACATGGTAAAAGTAAACGATTTTCATTTAAATAAAATAAAATAAAAATTACAAGTAATAAGTCAGGGTGTAAGTTAAAGTTATTACAGAATGTAAATCAATATCAAAAAAAGAATATATTTTACAATTAAATTAGCAACCAGTTTGATTTTGTCTAGACTCTAGATTGTCCTATGGAGCAGGACCAGCATGTTTCCAAGCGTTCTTATCTTGGATATAATCTTCTAATTTATAGTATGCTTGTTTACAAAGTGTACGTTTAATGTGAGTTTTAAATTTTCTTTCATTTAATTGCAATATATCACAAGGTATTTTATTGTAACATTTAACACAGTACCCCATAAAAGATGTGTGTACCTTGGCTAATCTGAAAAATGGTTGATGTATTTTATCTTTATTTCTAGTATTAAAATTATGTCTATCGCTTATTTTATTAAAAAGATGTAGATTTTTTCTTACATACATAATATTTTCATAAATAAATTGGCAAGGTACCGTCATAATATTAATCCTTTTAAAAAGTTCCCTGAGAGATTCGCGGCGACGTAGATTATAAATGGCTCTGACAGCTCTTTTTTGCAAAATAAAGATGGATTCAATGTCAGCAGCTCGACCCCATAGTAAAATGCCGTACGACATAATGCTGTGAAAGTAGCTGAAATAGACTAAACGTGCGGTTTCTACATCAGTTAACTGTCTTATCTTTCTAACAGCATAAGCGGCCGAGCTAAGCCGCCCCACAAGAGATGTTATGTGAGGTCCCCATTGCAATTTGTCGTCTACCGTGATTCCCAGAAAAACAGTTTGATCAACAAATTCCAGTTTTTCTCCATTCAATATGATGTCACATTCACTACTTCTAACATTAGGTAATTTAAATCTAATGCATTTGGTTTTCTTTTCATTTAGTACCAAATTATTTACCGTAAACCAATCTTGGACCTGAAGAATAGAGTTATTCACGTCGTCAAGATTTTGTGCCCGTCTGTCTATCTTAAAGATCAATGAGGTGTCATCTGCAAATAACACCATCTTCGGTTGATTTTGAAGTAATTGGGGTAAATCATTAATGTAAACTAAAAAGAGGAATGGACCCAATATCGAACCTTGAGGAACGCCCATTGCTATTTCAGACCCTAATGAGTTTACGCCGTTTACTTGAACTTTAAGCTTTCTATCTTTTAGGTATGACTTCAGTAAATCAAGAGCTAAATTCCTAATCCCATAATGCTCAAGTTTCAGCAAAAGTGTCTCATGGTTTACGCAATCGAACGCCTTAGAGAGGTCGCAAAAGATTCCAATGGCATCTTGTGCTTCTTCCCAGGCGTTAAAAATGTTCTTTATTAGGTTGACACCGGCGTCAGTGGTACAACGCCCTTTGGTGAAACCGTACTGGTGTTCATGAAAGATGGAATTTTTATTAAAATGGCGTAACATTTGATTGAGCATCAACTTTTCAAACACCTTACTGAGAACCGGCAGAATCGAGACAGGCCTAAAATTGTTGGGGTCTTTACTATCACCGGATTTGAACAAAGGAACTACTTTACTGTGTTTCATGAGATCTGGAAAGACTCCTTGGTCTACACTGATGTTAAATATGAAAGCTAAATAGGGCGCAATCGTTTCGATGATAGATCTACAAACTTTTACAGACATTCCCCAGAGATCTTCTGTTGATTTAATTTTAAGATCTTTAAAAGCTTTTATAACAGCCTGGGGGTTTGTATGTTGATGTATATCTAAATTTAGATTGAGTGTATGCCCCGCATGATAAAATGCAATTTATTTTTACTTTAAATATCACTTATTTTTAAGGCCCTGCAAAATTGAGACGCAAAACATATATTATTTTCTCAATAAAGTAACCCTCGCAATAAATTTTAGCCATGTGATAAAGAAATCAAACTTCACTCATCGAGATATTGACAATCCGTAACTTGAAATTCACTTAATTTCAACTCCTTAGTTTGCCATCATTTTTGAGAAATAAAGTAACACTTTTGGAACTAATGTATATGCAAAACAATAGAAAAAGAAAACAAGCTACAGCCCTGAGTTGCTAATCAACACTGATCAAGATACATAAAGCAAATCCAAGAAAAAAATGGACCTAAAAAAGAACTAATATGTTACTATAAAATTTATACCAGTAGACTTCAGAACTTGTGTACCACCTATAGTTTTTATTATAACCGTAATACAGACTTTAAAGTGCTTGAGGTAGTTAGATTTATATTATACCACCATTATAGATACAAGAAATTGTTTGCCACTAACGCCACCCTATAACTATTATGTAACTCTCAGTGTTAAAAGAGTGAGCATTAAAATTATTATATTACTTATAGCGCTATAAGACGTGGGCCCAATCGAGAGTTTGTAAGGGGTTAGAGCGTGCTCTAACACCAATTGCTAAAACCATTGTATCACTCTTGCTTGCCAAATTCACTTTTAAATAACTCTTTTATCACCAATTCTTATTACCAAAATGCTAGTTGGGAATTAATTTATTTTATCCTTTAATTTGTTTGTATAGGTTTGATATCGGTTCTTTTAATGCAGCTCCGGTCGACGTTATATTTGTCGACTCTGGCTCTGTTATGCTGAGTGATTGCCGTTTTGTGCGGATGTGATGCATATTTTCCCCACTTTCTTTCTTTTTGTACTTTATTTTTCATATTCGGTGCATATAAACTTATTTCCTTACATTTAAATCTTGAATATTTCGACTCAAGTTTAATCAAAATATCAAGACCAACCGACCGCAGTACATTCACACGAGTCAGTCACTAATAGCCGTCGGGTGCAATCACGGACGACCTCCAGTTTTGCAGCTGTTTGCTTGCGATGTAGCTCGGCAGATCAATTACACTTAATTAATTAATCAAAACATTGTAGATTACACTCGAATAGATTCTCTTGTATGAGTTTAGTATTTGGTGAGAGTTTAAAATGACCCGCTAAACATAATTTAAAAATTATTCTGTCAATTCCAAACGACCTCTACACATTTTTGTGAAACGTGGAACTAGTGTAAGCTTGATTTACACGATTGGAATTTAACTGCCTTTGGTATATTATAATTTGAAATAACTGTAAATGTGGTGCTGTTCCAGAATTGATGGGACACTCACACACACACACACACACCACACACACACACTAAACACACACACACACTAACACCCACACACACTAACACCCACACACATACACACACTAAACACACACACACACTACACTTGCACTTAATATCGTGTCCTGTCCTGTCAGCTGCATGTTACAGGAACTGATGGACGCTGGTTATGGCGCCAAGCTAGTGGCTGAATTCTGGGCCGATTCCACTTAGATTGCTATCGACTCGTTAAGAAGAAAGAGTCGAAGTAACAATAAAAGTTGCACCGTATATATAGTGTTTATTTAGTCCATGCAAGTTATCTTGTTGCTTTAATTTTATTGTATGCCGCAGAGACGAAAACTTGCATCGCGGAAATGGGGTTTAAGTGTGTTAGTTGCAAAGTCACAGGTCCAATTCAGACAAAAAGCTGAAAGATTGTTAAACTCATGTTAATTGATGTGATTGGCTGACTGAAATGTTGTTCACAGCAGCCAACGTAAGTTTGATAATCTACAAATAAATAGTTTTTAAGAATCCGTGCGTTCTGGTGGAAGAAATTTATGTGTCACTAGCAGCGCCTCGCGGTTTCTCCCGCATAAGTGTTAATCCCGTCGGAATATCACGATAAAAACTATCCTGTGTCCTTTCCCGGGACTCAAACTATCTCTATACCAAATTTCATCTAAATCGGTTCAGCAGTTTAAGCGTGAAGAGGTAACAGACAGACACACTTTCGTATTTATAATACTGCCAGCGCCCCATGGTTTCACTCGCATAAGAGTCGATCCCGTGGGAATATCGGGATAAAAACTATTCTATGTCCTTCCCCAGGATGCAGTCTATCTCTCTGCCAAATTTTATCGAAATCTGTTCAGTGGTTTAGGCGTGAAAAGGTAACATACAAACAGACAGACAGACAGAATTACTTTCGAATTTATAATACATATTACTATGGATTAAGTATGGATTGCTACTCATTCTTCCGGCTTAACCCTTTCACCAACAAAAAAAAAAACTTTGCACACCAAATTGAATTACAAAAATCATCCTCCAATAGTTATCTCCGATCAAAATTCACCGAAAACGGGGACCATAAATTTTAACTTTTTAAGTCTAACTG
This sequence comes from Luperina nickerlii, assembly GCA_963855955.1. NCBI lineage: Eukaryota > Metazoa > Arthropoda > Insecta > Lepidoptera > Noctuidae > Luperina > Luperina nickerlii. Next base: position 18,033,105 of record OY979682.1, on the reverse strand, counting down.
ACCGAAAATCAAGTCACACAGAAAAGGGCTTTTAAAAGAAGAAATAATCTTTAATCTGCCCAACCGACCGTGGTCGAGGGTTGGTGAAATAGTAAGTGATGCGTGAGAAACGATTAAAAATGTTATCTTAGAAAAATGGCCGTCCCCCCCCCCCCTCCCCCCTTCCCCCGGACGATTGGGGGCGATTTCATTAATGTTGAAGAGCTTACTGGGTAAAGGGGTAGTCTGTCTACAATTTTTCTTATTAGTTTCCGAATTGTTTAATGCTTGGTAAAAAATGCAAGGTTCTATGTAAGTCTGTGTGTAAGGATTTTCTTCTTTGGATTATGCTTTTTGATTGAAATTAGGACATAATTTAGTTTCATTATCATATTTTCACTACATGACTATTCCTGATTTGTTTTTATTCTGTTCTGTTGTTACTGTGTTTGTTCTGTTCTATTCTGTTGTTCTGTTCTGTGTGTGTGTTGTTTTGTTCTGTGTGTGTATTGTTCTGTTCGGTTGTTCTGTTCTGCGTACTGTTCAGTTCTGTGCTGCATCCGGTTAGACTGGAAGCCGACCCCAGCATAGTTGGGAAAAGTCTAAGCAGATGATGAAGTCCAGGTTTCCTCACGATGTTTTCTTCTTCAACGATGTCATTAATGTCCAGGATAAACTCAGAAAGTACATATACATTGAAAAGTTTCAAATTAAAAATTATACAAATTAAATCTTACTAAGCAGTCGCCCAATCCACCGGCAATCCGTAACTCGAAAGGGTAGAAAAACAGGCATAAGTTATATCAAATTATGTCTAAAAGTAAAGACTTCATAATTTTAAATATGCACAAAGAGTGAATTAACGTGTAGACATAAATAAAAATTAAGGGTTACCCAGGTAGGGGGGTAGCCCTTTACCCCTCTAAATATAATTAAGTATAACCCAATAAGCCTTTTGCCACAAACAAAAGCAAAAACCTACGAGATTTTATTATCATTATTTGCATATTAAAATAATTATAATTATACGGGGACGGATAAGAATGGGGTTGTTTCCCTCGATTTAAATCCGAGGTATAGGATGCCTGAGAGCTGTGAATTTGTTTATTAGTTACTGTGAAAGTTACGTGGTGCCTGCTTCAGTAAGAAATTTAGCCCTTTCCTGTTCACTTTTGTATCAACAATACGACGGAATGACTGAAACTCAAAGCATTTTATTTCAATTTAACCATTTATAGGGACTTTTGAATTGTCAAAGAATCGGTCTGTTAGTCAGAAAGTTGAAGCTAGTTGCCCATTTCAAAACGTAAATCTCTATGAAGAGAAACGGGCGAGAAACACCAAGGACACTCTTTTAAATCAAAATATTGGACACATTATTCTTCTTGGTTGTGACTTAACACCATAACGACATTTTGCTAGTTATATTACGAGTAATACCATAATAATATGGTGCAAATCTATTGACATTAGGTATGTAAGAGAGAATTTCCAAATAGGAAAACTTAAACTTTCTCAATGCGGATCGTATCGAGGACCTGAAGCTCAGCTTGTTACAGTCAGTCTTCTGTAAAATAAAAAAATCCTTACACAGGGCTCATCATCTGACTAGCCTTTTCCCAATTAGGTTGGGGTCGGCTTCCAGTCTAACCGGATGCAGCTGAATGCCAGTATTTTACATGGAGCGACTGCCTATCTGACCTACACAACTGGGCAACTTTTTATTTATAAGAGAAACCATATTAGTTCATAAGGGTAGCATTGAAATTGCGTAAAATTAATATGGCCACATTTTAAGAATACAGATACCTACATAATTATGTAAAATAGACAAAACATCGGCCTAATAATATCACTTAAAAGTAACAATAATTTAATTTCGTAATTTCTAATAGTAACATTTATTAAAATCTACAATTAGCTATTATGGGGCTTACATGACCTAAAGCGCAGCCACTGTCAGACTGCATAGAAAAAAAAAGAGAAGCGGAATGACACAACGCTGGTAATTTATTGCAAAATTTGAAGCAATTATTTAATTAGGTACAAAAAAACACTGGCACTCCGGTAGTGCCGACAGAAGTGAAAACTTGAACAATTACGAGTGTATTTTGTGAATCGTCTTATAAACAAAACACGCGTGTTAAGGTGTGTTCCTTATTTTATAGGGTTTTTTGCAAATCAGGTATGATGACCAAAGTGACTGGTTTATTCTTCTCGTGAAAGGAATTTATTCAGATTTACAAATAAGCACACAGGATAGACTTCAGTTCGTGGTGTTGGTCGCGGCAGTGGTAAGAGAAGCAAGCCGCTCGCATTTAGCTCGTCGTCAGTTATATATCCGTGGTTCAGCGCCATCTCGTCGTTGTTGGATGAACTACGTGGTTAGTACGCGAGGCGCTCGTAGTTCTTCCCGATGTGCATAGATGGCGCTGTCCTCAACAACGCGCGTCTTACGTTTTACGTCTTACGTCTTACGAATTTTCGATCAGGGTCACGTGACCTGACGCGAATTTAGAAGTTTTTACCCATTCCAAAAAAAGTACACAGCGCCGCTAAAGAAGTTTTCACTTCAAAAATCTATTGTTTAGACTAAAAAATTAAAACACACTAGTGTTTAAATTGTTTAGTCCAAACAATAGATTTTTTACAAAACAGCAACAACAACAACAATAGATGTTGCTTGAATCTGACAAAAAATCTGAATAATTGTATGTATGTTAGTATGGTTTTTATTGTAAAAAGAAAGTTTTTAGAGGTATTATGTTTTCAACACACTATCTACCTAGCATATATCCTGAAAAATATCATATATTTTTCTGATTTTGTTTACTATAGTCGATCATATACTACTGTTATTGTTTTTAAAACTTGCTTTTTTGCATTTAGGTCCTGTAAGCCCCTTATCATCAATTTTCACGTAGAAAGTCTGTTACGATACCGTGATTATAAAAATATAAAATATACATTTATCCAGATTATAACATCGGTATTAAATATTTCAGTTCGCATAGGTTTCATAGTTTGGAAACATTTCAAGTAAACTTCGCATCTACTTTTTAACAATGGGGGTTTTCGTGAAAATTTACGACACCAGTTGGCACCACTTTGACAAGAAGTCTTTCATTTCGACAATGAATATAACTTATATGATGACGTTCAGCTTTCAATTCATTCATTCGTTCATAAGAAATATAGGCTCTTTGACAGATGCCTGGACCTGACGTGTCAGTGCTGCCCCCAAGCGAACGTCATTTCAGAAAACCCTCAATAACTTTACAACGGTGTAAAATGGGAAGATATTATGTCACCACAGATACTAAATCTAGAACTATACAGTCCATAAGGAGGTTATGTGAATAAGTCTATATTTCAAGGTGATACTCCTAATTCGACAAATTGAAACTTATTACAAAAGTCAAACTAATGTCATAAAAATTGTAATGCGGTAACGCGATTCCCCTTGGTAAGACTGTTGATCAATGAGACAGTCTTCTGCATAATAAGAAAAGCCATACACCTTGTTGCAATCTAATTATGCTCTTGCAATCAAAAACAACATAAACAAGAACATAAAGGGCTAAGGAAGGAACACGGGTGGGTTTTAGTCAGTAAGAGTCTGACACTCCCTTCCGCTCCACCCAGAGCGGGAGGGGTCATTTGATGATTTACCATCCTGAAAAAAAAAACCCTTTTCACGCTTTCTCAATTTTTCCTACCTATTCGAAGTTAATATTAACCCTGTAATCGCGGGGGTCGTTTGTAATTTTTCATAATTTCACGCGCACTGGCCAGTGGTGGGACACAAAGAACGGAATCAAGTAAAAAAGACCTTAAAAGGAAGACCCGGGCATAAATTACATTATAATATAAATTAATATGGTCACACTATGAAAGAGGTTAAGGTTTTACCGGGATTTTGTGTGAGGTTCCGTCAACGTATTATATTTCTATATTATACAATGTAGCGATTAGGTTATCACATAAATTGAAACCACGTATTCTACATTACGTATTTTGAACATACACAATTAAAATAATTAATAACAATATAAAATATATAAAATGATATTTATAAAATGAATACATACAAATTATTTTCAAAGAGTAACGCGGGAGTTTCTTGCCCATTCTTCTCCATACGAAAACTGCCTTTTGAAAGGGGCGACTAGAATCAATTCTATTGTATTTTAAATGTTGATGTTCAAAAGTGCCATTTTTCTTCGCCCCAAAATTTTCGCCCCAAAAATACAGCCATAGTGACCTCTGAAGTTTTTGGACAACAAAATTTAATACAACGTCGCGCCATCGACACGACGAAGAACAATTATATTTCTAGCTGACATTTTTTATGGGTATGTACAGACGCCAGCACATCAAGCAACTACATTGTATCTATCAGATAATTAATTTATATGTCATGGTTTCATTTTTAAGTCTTTTACCTATTGTGGTATAGTAATTTTATTTTAGGTGCATCGTGTTCACATATTATTATTATATAATTAATGTATGCAAAATTTTGTAAAATATTTTAAGAGTAACGGTGGAGTTTCTTGCCCGTTCTTCTCCTTACGAAAACTACCTTTTGGAATGGGCGACTAGAATCAATTCTATTTGTTGTAATTTCTGACGTTCAAAAGTGCCTTTTATGTGCCTATTTGAAATAAATGCTTTGACTTTGACTTTGAAGCTGGCCTTGGATTTGGTAAAACCAGTCATGATTTTGATTTAATGTTACACCTGAATCGCTAAATTTAAAACCCTTAACTTTTTTTGCTCGAACGGCCGTGTCAAAGTCTATTCCGAAAGCTGAAATAGGACATTTACACAACTTTGACTTTTGACTTTACAATCTGTCGAATTTATTTAATAGATTTTCGTCTTTATCACTAATGTATAAGGTTCAAAGTTGATTAGAAAAATTTAACAGTTTCGGGTAGCTTGATATGCTGGCGTCTGTACAATTTGCAGTGTATCACATGGACTATTATTTGGTGTCTAAATATGTTTTGGTATTTCTTTAGCGTTTTAATTACACAGCTTAACTTCTAATTTAATAATATTTCTTTTCATCTCAGTCCAACACTTTTTGAGATATAAAAATTTTCAACACAGGAAAGAAATAAAATATATTTATTTAGCACAGACTAAATAAATACAATACACCAGATACATACATCAGATAAAAACAAATAAAAAGTGTGAAATCCGATGCAAGAAATTAGCAGGAAAGTGTGCCTCACGGCTGCGCCAAAAAGGCAAAGCGGATCTTTTCTAAGAATCATTTAAATTAAAAAATATTATTACGAACCAAGGTACACTAGAGGTGTACCTTGGTTCGTAATCGCGAACCTTTCATAGAATACAGGTGCAGTCTTATGTTATCACGAAAATGCATTTTTCAGAAACCTGAAAATAAAAGAGTACTCACATAAAAAACACACATTTCCTAGTCACTGACGGAACTCTAAAATATATTCTTTGATATGAACTTTACATGAATTTGAACGTTATTTCCAGTGTTTTAAAATTAACTTTCCTTTGACACAATTTTATTATAAAACTTGACTCCGGAAAGTCTATGAATTTCAAAGTCAATTCATGTATGGGTCACGTTTATATAAAAGAGGAGATAAATTATAAAAGGACTTCATATTATTATTAAAATCAATGTTAATAGGATGAGAACACATTTAAAAATATTTTTTCTATGAGAATACAAATATTTTGTTTGATACCACGTTGGTACTGTGGTCGTAAGCGCTGCTGTTGAACATGGATTCCTGAGTTCGATTCCCACCTTTTTTCCATATGGATTTTCTCAGTTATAGCCTGGGATCTAGATTTTTGGCTGGTTGATGCAACTGAGTACTTACCAGTATTTTACATGGAGAGAAAGCCTATCTATCTGACCCCCACGACCCTTTTGCAAGTCTGGTTGTTAGACTTTTGCCGTCTTAATACAAAACGAAATCTAACTTTTGCTCTGGCCTAAAACTTTGAGCCAGTATTGTATTTTGAACTTTATTTCGATTTAGGTAAAGTTCTTATTACTAAAATGACAAATAAGTACCGAACAACTGTCATTTTTATATAAAGAACTGCATTTCAATAACAATTAGGTTCTTAATTCAATATCTGCCTCAGTGCTTTAAACCTGATCTAGAGAAAAACCTTGTTTTGTAATAAGGGGATAAGGCTTCTGACTCACCGTAACGACTGTCAAAGATCTACGAATGACAGCCAGGCGGCTTAACATACTTTCCGAGGCACGGAGGGGTCTCGATAAGTAATGGATCACCCATCCCCAAACCGGCCGCGGCAAGCGTAGCTTAACTTTCGATCGACCTGTGCGGCTATTAATTACTCTTTAGCCACGAGCCCCCTTACCTTTTTTTTTATTTATCTAAAAACAATAAATGCCGTATGTATTTACTATAAAATTATTCCCATTTACATACAGCACAAGAAATGCTTTCACTAAATCTAACTCCTGTATTTCCCTGTCCTCTGTTTAGCGTACTTTAGTTTAGTTTAGTGCTGCGGGTTCCCCTGTTTTGGCGCTAGTTTATGGGGAATTAGATCTGTTTCCTACGTCTGGCGGGGGTGCATCGATTGCTCGCCAGGTATATTTTAGTTTTTACCATCCAGGCCCGTCTTCAACAACGTATAATCAACCGATTAGATTTAATCAGTTGTTTTACGATTATTTAAACGGTAGACTAAAATGTTTGCGAATGCGGGTCTTTTTCGTTAAAAATCTCCATTTTTTTTTCTAAGATAGTTATAGTGAATGAAAAACTAGAAAAAATCTATAAAATATTGTTGTTTTAAGAGTTCAGTATCCAAAGGGTGCCAACAGCACTGCAACTGCACAGCAACTGCCTCCGCTGTCCGTCCGTCCGTCTGTCTGTCGGCTGGCTGCATCTCATGAACCGTAATAGGTAGACAGTTGGAATTTTCACAGACTATGATGTTATTCTATTTTATCCTGCTCTATTGCCGCTATAAATAAAAATAAATGAAAGTAAAAAATTAAAGGGGGTCTCCAAAGGAAACTTGTTTCAAACCTAAATTACAACTAGAATCAATTCTATTTTATTGTAATTTTTGACGTTCACAAATACCTTTAATGTGCCTATTTGAAACAAATGATTTGACTTTGACTTTGACATAGATTAAAATAAAAATTTTGACGTGATGTTTTTTAACCAGTTTACAGAAACAAATTTCATATATATATTTTTTTATTGTGGAGGTTCTTGTTAAAGGAAGATGTCAAAAGCCTGTCAAATTCAATACATTCCACGTTAGTTCTCCTTATCACGAGGTTTATTACGATACGTATAGCACGACACTTGTTCACAGTATATCATAAATATATCATTAATTGTGTATATCATTAATTTGTCCTCTATCGCAGCAACTGAAATTTACACTTCTTCCCAAAAAAAAGGCAACACAAAACAAATCAAAACACATCCTACTCCCAAGTCGATCGTTCTACCAAAGGGTAGAGGCCCCAGTAGTTGGCAATCGGATAATAATATATATATTTTCGCTCCATATTCCGTGGAAGTGCTCTGAATATGATATACTGCGGATAAATCGGTAGCGACTGCCCTCAGGGGGGTGTTTACATCGACAGGGGTAGTTTCAACCCCAGGAAGTTGGGACAAAGTATTTTTCGATAGTTTCAGTTCGATGTTTTTGTGAAAGTTTTTTTATTTTTGTTTTGTTGGTAGGTATTACCATTCTGTTTTACGCTTTTATAGTACGAACAATCAAGTTTATGTATGTATGTATCTATACTAATATTATAAAGAGGTAATGTTTGTAAGTTTGTATGTAGGGGGTAATCTCTGGAACTACCAGTCAAATTTGAAAAAATCTTTTGTGTTTGATAGCCCAATTCTTGAGGAAAGCTATAGGCTATTTAACATCACGCTATGACCCTTAGGAGTCGAGCAAAATGAAAAAAAGTTGGAAAGAATAGCGCGGGCAGGTGATGAAAGAAAAGAAAGAAAATTGTGTTTATTTGGCAAAAAAAAAACCTTAAAAATGAACAAAACAAATTCAAAATGATTAAAAATAATAATGCTAAAAGGGCCTCAGCTCAGCATAATGCCAGATGGCAACACAAAGTGCACCACCTGACGCTGATTTTCAGCTGCTGCCCACGAGTGCCATACCATCACCGGTGCCGGTGCCGGTGCCGGTGCCGGTGCCATCACCGATAGAAGGCCTGTGTTCCAGCAGTGGGAACATTATATACTGATTTACTGTGCATGTTTATGTTATGGCGTGTCCCGGCGTTTTATACCATCTAGCCAAACTATTACCTAAAATCTAAAAAAAAGTGACACTCCGGGAGCGCCGACAGAAGTGAAAACTTGAACAATTACGTGTGTATTTTTTTTATCGTCTTATTTATTCGGAAAAAACCATGGAACACTGTCGCGAGTTCAATGGTTTTTTCCCATCTCAAAAAATGCCCAATACGGCTAAAGAACTTTTCACTTCAAAAAAACTGTGTTCATAGACAATCCCAGACGATATTCCATTTTGTCCAGAGATTATTTCATCCGAAAGTCAACTTTACATTTTATCACAAAACAAATAATTCTCAGGTACAAATATTCAAATAGCTTCAGTAAAATGACACAATCGTTTTCCTACCCTCCAGCAAAAAGGGTACCGTACAGATATGGCAAATAAAGTATAAAATATGATCTCTCAATATCCGCCGTACACTGGCTGTCAATAAAATTTGTTACATAAATCACGGTGGTTTATGGGGAGTGATAGAATGATCCCTTTTTCTTGCACGGAAGTGTGTGGGATGTATTCTTTTCTTTTTTTGTTTTCTTACCTACCGGTTTTTTTCTTCAGTTGGTACTTTATTTTTGTGTAAGTTTCCTGTGAGGCTGCTAATTGATTTGGTCAAGATGATGGCGATTGAAAAAGAAAAGAAAAATAGGTTTATTTATGGGTTTTTTTTATAGGTTGCTTTTTGTTTTTTTTTTTTATTGAACAGTGACACCATTACTAAAACATTTTTTATGTGTTACATTCGGTCAGTGGGCACTTAAATATAAACCCTAACGTGACGATATAATTTTTCGTCGAAGTCCACGTCAATAAAATGTATGGAAATACGGTAATTTAAAAGCGTCTTCATATATTTTCATATTATCGTCGACGTCCACGGCGGACGTCCAATTGGTAATAAAATTGGTAATCCATCGCTTCATATGTTCGAAAGATGTATCTGCTCAACTACATAAGTAAATAACGCATTTAATATTGTTGAACTGTCAAAATGAATGACATTACCACTGTCAGTGTGTTACGCAATGAGGGTTTTCTGAAATGACGTTCGCTAGGTGGCAGCACTGACACGTCAGGTCCAGGCATCTGTCAAAGAGCCTATATTTTCTTTAGTCATGACTGAATGATGAACGAATGAATGAATCGAATGATGGACGTCATCATATATTTTATATTGGAAGACCTCTTGTCACAGTGGTGCCAACTGGTTTAGTAAATTTTCACGAAAACCCTCATTATACCGCAGAGCTTTGGTTTAAACTAAAAAACAATTATATCTACTTTTAAATTGTCAATTCATCACAGGCTTCGGAGCAATTGTAAGAAAATGCCTTGTATGATAAAGAATCAACATCAAATGTGATTACAAGACATTCTAAGATCCTTCTAAAACATCAAAGTACACAAAACATAATAAAGTAAACAGCAGCGTTCATTATTTGTTCTTAATAATATAATAAACAATAACCTGCATATTACTGGTTGATATTAAATAACTCAATTCGTTTGTAATTTGTCGACAATTGTGCTCGACAAAGGCACGGTTCGAGCGAGTGAGCGCGAGTATGAAGGAAGTCGGTAGCTAGGGGGCGTAGGGATGGGACAATGCTTGTCGATGAAAAGTTGTAGGTATTGAGAAAATATATTTGAAAATTAAGCGAAAATCGTATTATTTATTTATCCATATTTTTCTGACCCATATAAAACACAGAAAATACAATATTAATATAACTAAATACATGCAACATTATAATTACACTAAAAAACTAATGAACACGAAGTGTCTGCGTTTTGAACTCTCGTATGGGTAAGCATAATGATTATAATTATTGCGCAGGTAAATTCATCATCTATGATCGGGTGTAATATTTAGTTTACAATTTTCGCACAGACATTTTCATGTTTCATAGACAGTTTGAATATACATGCAATGTTTTAGCATAAATATACTTAATGTAGTCGTCTTACCTTGACCAGCCGTTATGAACCTATCTATATAAGTGTGAACTTCAGCTGCAAAAGAGTGATTGACTAGATAAAAACTGCTAGCTATGTTGGTAAGCCTTTTCTATGGTGACCTAACAGACCTTGCTGCTCCCTTGATTATCAATTTATAATTTACAACGTTCTAATTTTATCAATAATTTGGTACGTATTGACACACGTTTTTGTGTTCAGAAGTTTTTTTTTAAAACAGTAGTTGTTTTTGACAGCAGGATAATAATATTCGCATTTGACCACTATCTCACCTGATGATGATGATGACGTGGTTGTGACGTGCGGTAATGTTGCTGACGATAGTGAACGCTTGCCTAGAAGTAACCGACTATACTGGAGACTTTAAGACACCCAAAAACTAACAATCATCTGCCTAGCCTTTTCCCTACTATGTTGGGATCGGCTTCCAGTCTAACCGGATGCAGCTGAGTACCAGTATTTTACATGGAGCGACTGCCTATCTGGCCTCCACAACCCTGTTACTGGGTAATACGATACCCCCTTAGTAAGACTGATTGTCAGACTTTCGGGCTTCTAACTACCGGTAACGACTGTCAAAGATCCACGAGTGACAGCTGGGACGTGCTTTCCGAGGCACGGAGGGGTCACGGTATGTAAAGATGGTCACCCATCCACAGACCAAACGCGGCAAGCGTAGCTTAACCTGATCTATCGACCTGTGCGGCTGTTATTATTTAACTACGCCCATCCAAACGAACAATAACCCAAAAACTAACAATAAAATATAAAATCTATCGATAACTGCCCTGTCCCCTCCCGCACTCAACAAAGCAAACGCCATTGCCAGTGGCGTTGTCGGAGCGGTGCGCCGATGCGTTTATAATATTTCATTTATTCGTTATAAATTATAATCGAGAATGAAGACGTGGAACTTAATTCTGTTTATGTCTAGCGTTTAGCCGCAAACTTGTGACTTATCTTCACTTTAATTAGTCATCTTTGTTTTGTTTCAGTTAATTTTAAACATGGCTGGGTTATGGTGAGGGATAATAAATAAAAGCGAGTCAAAACGAGTAAGGGCTGATTTTTTAATAGTCAGATTACATTTATCTGAGGAATAACTATTGCGGTTTGACAGCTTTTGTTTAGAAAATATGTCAAACTGTCATAATATTCATTCCTCAGATAAAAGTTAACAGACTATTGAAAAATCAGCCCTAAGAGTAAAAGCAAGTTGTCAACACTCAGATTGTAATACAGATATTATTGCATTACAGAACCATTTACATGAGCATATTGATGATCGCATCATTTTGTTCGTTGCAAAATTACAATTATTGCAATTTTTGTAATAGCAAACAGTATGAGCATGAGATAGTATGTACTACGGCGTAAATATGTATCCGCTATCATACAGATACGACGCTATACAAAGCCGAACTTTTTGTATATCTCGATCCCGAAGGTGAACATGGTCGTGTACATACAAAAACTTACACCTTCTTCCCATGGGGACAGGTAGAAACTACAGAGCCTGGAGCCTGCTAAAATCCATAACATATTCCTTTGGTCTAAAGAAAGAAAAACTTTTTTTTGCTTTTTTTTTAGTGTTTTTGTTTTTTTTTTATTTAATAGTTTTTTTTTGGTATTATTTTGTTTTTAGTTTTTCTTTTTTTTAATATTTTGTTTTTGTATTTACCACTGGTCATAGTGGTCATACACGCACGCTGGTTGCGAGCACCACGCACATGACCTTTGCGAAGAACGTCACCAATAAGATCACTATTATCTATATGTCCATCTAGTCTGGATTTTGTGATTTGAAATTAGCAGTGAGCAAGTAAGCAATGCTTCATTCTTATTTGTATGAGAAGAGGTAGCAATGCGTTTCTTCTTTGTGTAAAAAGAGGTCCGTGAATGAAACGTACATAATTATTGCTTTTTTTATTGTAATGAAATAGCGGCCATGCTTGATGGCAATGTTGGCATTAATCAATTAATTTTTTAATCAATTAATTAATTTGATTAATTTTAATCAGATTAAATTAATCACGATTAGAATAATCACGATTAGAATAATCATGATTAAAAAAGTAATCTTAATCATGATTATTGACGTTAATCATTAATCACTAATCATTAATTGATTAACTTGATTATAAACTAATACATCCATCAATGTTATTAATTCTATATAAAAGAAATGTTGGAAAATAATGACACACATTTCTTAAAATTTTTTGGTTGGATTGTAGCCTTATGGGCGCTATGGAGCGACGACCAATTTTATTGCATTATCTGGTTGACCTTGACCATAGAAATCATTTAGGTTCTGAGAAGCATGGCCCTACGACGCACCGTTTCCGAGTTATGATGGCCTATTATTATTTTTTTTTATTTTTATGAAATACTCTATATTTTCAAAGTGGTCGCTCGGATGAAAATCTTTTCTGAAAAGAAATTGTTGCTCTAGTCAAAAACTACGAGATGGTGTAAAGAGACCAGCAAAATAAAGTAAAAAAAAATGCAAATATTTTCTAAGTGTCGGTTCTGATCTTCAGCTTGCGTATCTTTAGGGGCAGAAGACAGTCAAATTTTCTAAGATTTTTTTTTAGTAGAAGTCAACAGCGGCAGTGCAGCATCTTATTAACCTTGACTATAGAAACCAATTAGGTTCTGAGAAGCATGGCCCTACGACGCACCGTTTCAGAGTTATGGGCTTTTAATTTTGTAATTTTTTTTTTACTTTATTTCGCGTGTTTCTTTACACCGTCTCATAGTTCTTGACTAGAGCAACAATTTCTTTTCAGAAAAGATTTTCATCCGAGCTACCATTTTGGAAATATAGAGTATCTTATAAAAAATATAAAAAAATCAAAGACCCATAACTCGGAAACGGTGCGTCGTAGGGCCATGCTTCTCAGAACGTAAATGGTTCCTATAGACATGGTTAATACGCAATAAAAACGGTACTTTTTAAAAAAACCTTTTCGAAAAGAAATCAAAAATTTTTAAGTCCCAAAAATTTTTTTTTAACGATAAATATTTTTTTCGTCTCTTTGCTGCTCATAGTGCCCTAAGACGACCCACTGACCTAAGCTGTTGGTGTTGGGTCGATCTCCAGAGGCCTTTTTTTTCGTGTCGGGCTGGATAAACCCATGTTAAAATCGAAAAACGTTTTCAAAATATTTTTTTATATACAGTTCGGTGTCTAATCTAGTTGATACAAGGCTAATATTATGAATAAGTTTATTTTAAATATTGAAAAAAAAATCTTAAACCCTAAAATCCTGATCGCTCTGGGTTGACCCAACTCCCGATTGAATGAAAAAAATATTCATGAACTTTTTAATGAGAAGGTTCTTAGGAAACAACTTATTTAGATTACATAACAAATAGTTAATCTTCATGGTAATAAAATATTTTTAGGTATATTAACAATACTTTTGCCACAATTTGAATTTGAAATCGTGACCGGGCATTTTATCTCATCGCTCTGCGCTGAGGTAAAACATCGCGCTCATCCCTAGTTACGCGTTATAAACACTATATTCCCTTCCCGCGGGGAAACCCCAGGGGTGGTCTAACCGCCGAGGAGGATACCTGTGTGCCACGTTCCCGCGCTCCAACATTACGAAGGTAAGTTTATGATTGCTCTGGATTTGGTTCTCGAATTTTATGATTGCTATGGCACGTTATTTAAATTAAATAGTAAGCTTGTGAATGTGTTTGTTACGTGAATTAAGTGATCGTTATGATGTTTTTAATGAGACGTAATCACAACTTTCTGCTGCTTTTAAATTCGGCTATATTTATGATTTTGTGACTTTTTGTGATCGCTATGGCTGTGATTGCTCTGTCCAAAAAGACCAGAGCGATGATATTTTGCAATTATTGTACGTTATAAACCTATTTTAAGTAGTAGTACTGGACTGTAACAATGACAAACGATGAACTATGCATATAACCTTTAATTTATAGCCTTTCCTGGGTTTCTTTGGGTAACCTAAACCCATAAACAGATTTTGACGTATTTTACCTTGATGATATTATTATATTGGCATTTAGCTAATCACAAGTGTAACCCTTTCTTCTCTAAAATTTAATGGCAACTATTGTTGCAGATTGAAATCATGCCTCGAAATAAATTATCTATTGAAGAAAAACGTCTTAGGAAGAAATTGGCTGAGCGTCGTAGAATGGCTAAGATATCAAATACCTACCTAACCCTAAACCCTACTCCTACCCTACTTCTACACTACTCCTACCCTACTCCTAACCTACTCCTACACTACTCCTACCCTAATCCTACCAAAAAAAGTATCCTAGTGTTGTTTTTAGACTTATCCAGGCAATTTTTTAAAATTTTTCTTGCTGTAAAAACCATCCTTGAACTTCAACGAACATTTAAAAAAAGAATTGGCCAAATTGGTCCAGGCGTTGTTGAGTTATGCGCTTACTAACACATTTTGCGATTCATTTTTATATTATAAGTACACTACTCCTACCCTAATCCTACCCAAAAAAAGTATCCTAGTGTTGTTTTTAGACGTATTCAGGCATTTTTTTTAAATTTTTCTCGCCGTAAAAACCATCCTTGAACTTCAACGAACTTTTAAAAAAAAGAATTGGCCAAATTGGTTCAGGCGTTGTTGAGTTATGCGCTTACCAATACATTTTGCGATTATTTTTATATTATAGATATTCCGTATTTTTGATATGTATGACTGATAATATGCCTTGACCTTTTTCTAAAATAATACATTTCTCTTACATATGTATAATATTGTTACACGTACACTGAATATGACTGAAAACGGCTAAATAAATAATATTTTATCAATATAATTATTTTTTTGTTTCATTGATTTCACCATTTATGATCGCTCTGGCACCAATTATGATTGCTCTGGTCGCGAAATTTTTTGAACTTAAATATCTCCATAACTGTTTGTGGAAATTGAAGGCCAATATGAAAAATGTACTATTTGAATATCATTATTTTTAATGAGATACATAATTACCATTAAATATCAATATCTGAAAAGCACCAGAGCGATCACACGAATACGCCCGTTTTGGAGATTGACCCTGTTGTTCTTCCAATAAATTAAATGAATGAACTTGTAGTTAATAGTTAATCAAATAATCAAATTAACGATTAAAGATTATGATTAATAATCTTAATCATTTTAAATTTGATTATGATTAATTAATCTTAATCAAATTTTTTGATTATGATTTTTAATCATTAATTTTTAATCGTTAATCAGATTAGCTTTGGGCCAACACTGCTTGATGGTAAAAAAACAGGCCAAGTGCGAGTCAGACTCGCGAACCGAGGGTTCCGTACAAATTTGTAGGTATGTAAATAGTTTATCACGAGATTTATTTTTCCTTTTTTGTAATGTAACTAAAAATTTACGGTTTTCGGATTTTTACCTTTACTTGTGCTACATGACATTGCTTCTTGCCAAATCTCATGAAGTACCGTATAGGTTTTGATTCCGGGACATAAACGTCAACATCTTTTGATTCTAACTTCTAAGTGAACGCACTTAGAAGTTAGATTTTTTCACTGCTTCAAGAGATTGCAGCCCTGAGTATTTGATAATTTCAACTTGATAACTCGGACGCGTCCCTGTGAAAAAGAGTCTTGACCAACGGACAGACAGACGGACAACGAAGTGATCTTATCAGGGTTCCGTTTTTCCTTTTTAGGTACGGAACCCTAAAAATTTTTAATAATAATAGTACAGATGTTCTGTCACGAAGTCCGTTTGGCTATGAATGTTGTCTTAGCGTGCACATGCACATTGTGATCAACAGAGACTCAACAATGGGCGAAGTAAAACGGTACACATTCGCGGAAATAGCCTCATGCGACGGCAGCAAGGGGCAGCCGCTGTGGGAGCGCGCTTGTCGGGATACGTCACTCTACTACCATCAAAGCCGAACGGACTTCGTGAAATAGAATATCTGTACTCGAGAAGTTGTTTACTACTGGGTCATCATCATCATCATTCTCTTGCCCGCGGTCGGCGCAACATGGCTTTTTCTTCCATACTTCTCTATTAGCCGTCATTTCGATAGTCACCCCTTTTCTAACCATATCATCATTCACACAGTCCATCCATCGTTTCTTTGGTCTTCCCCTACTCTAATAGCCATCGACATTCATACTCAACCCTCTCCCTACGATATTTTCCTCATTACTACTAGATATGGTATTAAAAAAAATTTAAACGTGTCGTTGCATATTATCGTCAGATGACGGATTGACTTCAAAATGGCTTCCTTGTTCCTTTCTTTCAAATCTGTAAAACGAACCGTTAATCTATAAAGAAAATTAGAAAAAACAATGGGAGTATGTTTAAAAAAAATAACCTGCATCTACAACAGCCGAGAGATCTATTCTGTAAAAATCTCAATAGTCATCTCAAATCGTGAAAGTCGAAGTGAGTTCGAAGTGAGCTATCAATACTGGCAAGCCCATCAGATGGAAAGACAGCTCACTGCAAAGTCACTTCACCTAAATTTTCACGGTGAGATTTTACAGAATACAGCGACTGTCGTCGCAATGACTGTTCCTTTATTTTAAATCTGAAAATCGCAGCGTTTAACGAACAAAACTAAATTTTCTTCCTACATGCAAATAAACCATAATAAACAATGTATTACAATTCAACGCAAAAATCGTCAAACAATACTTGGCAAGACTTATCCGTTTCAGCGGCAATAATTCAAGAAGGCACAAAGGGACTTGCTTTCTACCAAGTTTGGTACAGGTTTCTTGAAGGAGCCGAGAACAGTGAGAACAATACTGAGAGTTATTGCTCTCCGTGTCCGGGGGAAGCCGGAAGCTCTGGAAAAATGGCCGCGGAACAAAGTCTCTTCGATGCAGCAAGGGAAACTGGTGCGAACTGGTTTTGGCTGGTTTGAACCGGTTCGGGTGATGACTGAATGATGGTTTTAGAGAATTTTTAAACTTTTTGTGATTTAGTTTGAAATAGTTAAGAGGAAATGCGGGTGGTCTTTTCTCAATAGAAACGCTCTCGCCTGTTTCCTTTCTGGTTAATGACCATAAAGCAATCATTTTTAACAGAATAATAAATATTAACTACTTGTATGTCTCTCTGTTTCCCTTTTGATGATACATTATTTTTATAAGCACTAGGTAGAACCCTAAAAAAATGCCGATTTAAATCGCTGTCAACAGAGGCCTAGTGTACAAATTTGACAACTATTAATAAAAAAAAGAAAAACGTAGGAACACAGTATAATATGTCCTTGTTATTAGTTTATGGAATATCTTTTAAATTGGTCCAATATTGGAGGAGGAAACAGGCGAGAGCCAAACCTCGAATTATGACTTTTTACATAGGCTTTTTCAAAAATCTCTCCGACCGCATTTCCTCTTAAATATTTGAAGTTATATAATGGATATTATTTTATTACGTAGGTACAGACGCCAGCACATCAAGCTACCTGAAACTGTCAAATTTTCCCAATAAAATTTGGACCTTATGCTTTAGCGATAAAGTTTAAAATCTATTAAAGAAATTTAACAGATTGTAGTAGCTTGATGTGCTGGCGTCTGTACCTTCATTGCCAAGATAGGTTACATTAGACACACCAGAGCACATTATCGTAACCTACGAGTATAGCCGTTAAAACAGAAATAGTCACTGTAGCCGAAATCGCCATAGGATGGGGTGTAATATTATCATTTTATTTAATTTAGTTTATGGTAGGTAAGTCATAAAATAAATATGTTGAGAATTGTGTATCTAAGGTCTATTATCTATACTAATATTATAAAGCTGAAGAGTTTGTTTGTTTGTTTGTTTGGTTGAACGCGCTAATCTCTGGAACTACCAGTCGGATTTGAAAAATTCTTTTTGCATTTGTTAGCCCAATTCTTGATTCTTGAGGAAGAATAGGCTATTTAACATCACGCTATGACCTTTAGGAGCCGAGCAAAAAGAAAAAAGCCAGAACGCTAAGCAAAAACGAAGTAATAGCGCGGGCAGGCGATGCGATGCGACGGGGTGGGTCGGAGTAACAAGAAATTTCACGCGGACGAAGTCGCGGGCAGAAGCTAGTTTAAGTATATGTTTCCAATTGTTGTTATTTCAAGTGAAACAAATATAAACTTTGTTTTAGTGGTAATCAAGTTGATTTCAGAATGACTAACACTATTTACAAAGTTATAGAAACGTTTGAAGTTGTAGTGAGAACTGAACTTTATTGTGTGGGTATTAAAGTTATTTTTCCAAATACTCAAATTTGTTTAAATCACGAACGGTGATTAGATGGCTTGTGAAATTTTCCAATCGCTCTTTTTAGGGTACCGTACCCAAAGGGTAAAAACGGGACCCTATTACTAAGACTCCACTGTCCGTCTGTCACCAGGCTGTATTTCATGAACCGTGATAGCTAGGCAGTTGAAATTTTCACAGATGATGTATTTTTGTTGCCGCTATAACAACAAATACTAAAAACAGAATAAAATACATATTTAAGGGGGGCTCCCATACAACAAACGTGTATTATTCGGCTTTTTTGCGTTGTGGTACGGAACCCTTCGTGTGTGAGTCCGACTCGCACTTTGCCAGTTTTTTTGTATAATGTCCTAATTGTAGTAAGTATCTTCCCAATCTAATACCTACTTGATTTTGCGGCAGTCAATAATAGGTGTTTATAAGTTTTCTTTGCAATGCTTATAAAAATAGTCACAGTGTCGTTGGTGTAGTCGTCGCAAGCGCTTCTGCAGCATGAAGCCCTGGGTTCGATTCCCGAGTCAGGCAGTGAATTCCGGGTCAGCGGGATTGTCTGAAAGGGTTACCGCTGACCCGAAACATAAGGGGCTAAGGAAGGAACACGGGTGGGTTTCCGCTCTGGGTAGAGCGGAAGGGGTCATTTGATGATTGCCCATCAAGAAAAAAAAAGGCAGTGATATTGATTTTTTCCATCCGGAATTTCTCAGTAGCAACCCGGATTCTGGATTTGTGCCCACATAACATAACATGACCAGCCTATACTGTTCCCACTGCCGGGACACAAGCCTCCTCTCTGTGAGAGGGCCATAATCCACCATACAGGCCCAGTGCGGATTGGTAGATGTCACATGTCTTCGAATTTTTGGTTCTAGGACATGCCGGTTTCCTCACGATGTTTTCCATCACCGTTTTTGAGAGCAATGGTGATGAAACAAATTACACATAGTAAAGCGCCCTCTGTCTGGGTCAGAACTCACGACCTACAACTCGTATGTCGGGTCCGTTACCACTGGGCCACAGCAATGGACTCGCTCCCTATTGCAAGGAATTTAAACAGGTCTACAGTCACGAGCATAAGTATGTATACACTTGGCTTTATTCAAAGACGTTTTTCTCCTTTAGTTTTGAATGAAATTTTATGATATTACGAACAAAGTCTTTTCGAACCCATAGGTTTGTGTAAAGTGTCGTATTTCAACGTTGCATTCGTTATTTAACGAAAAAAACGCAATTGAAAGTTGCCAAGTGTTGACATATTAGTGCTCGTGACTGTACTATAGGTACACTTCTGTTTTACCCTTCGAATTACAGGCGAGATGTTATATATATATTTAGTTTCAGGAAATGAACAACCAAACCAAAAGAGTGAAGTAAATGTAAAAGTACATATTAAACATTTATCGCAGCATTACGTACCGAATTATTTTAATTAAAATTCCCCTAGTGTGTACTCGCTTTAAAGAATCGTGATAATTGTACAATTTGTACATAGTTAACTTATGAGAGCACAATTAAACTCAAATTGTCTCGCATTCTAACGTGTAATGGACATTACATTATTTTACTGTCATGTAAATTGTTACTTACTGTTTTTACCACAGATATAGATACACCTAGATAACGCGAGAGCAACTTCTTCGCGTGCCAAAAATCGCACCAGCTTACGTACAAAAATCGTAAGCCGCCACTTTCGCGCTGTCCTGTGTACTGCTGGCTGGGTGAGCGTGAGCGCTGGCACTAGGCCCTGGGGGTGGGGCAAGACGGGTTCCGGGCAGCGTCTTTGAATCGATTTGATTTCTCCATCACTTAATAGTGCTTGTGACGTCATAGTAGGCAGTCAAAAAAATGGCACGCTTAGTTTTCATACAAATCGTGATACTTGCGTTATCTAGGTCTATAATATATATCTGTAGTTTTTACTTCTACAGACGAAATTCTGAAATTAAATAGGATATGGAATTACTTTAAAATGTTGTGTGGTTCACGGGTTCAGTACATGATTCTGACCCCCACTGCGTTGTAATTTTTCGTTGGCTTTGTTTCCAAAATTCTTACACTTATGGATTCGTCTATGAGTGTGATTGAATTATCGGAATGAAATCAGTACTGTTCCAAAGATTAAGGTTACCCCCTACATACAACAATTAGACTTCTTTATAATATTAGTAGCAGTGGAGTTCCAAGGGTATCATCCCCACATCGCGCTATGACCTTAGGAGCCGAGCAAATAAAAAAAAAACCAGAAGGACGCCAAGCAAAGACTAAGGACTAGCGCGGCAGGCGATGCGATGCGACGGGGTAAGTCAGGGGAACGAGAAATTTCACGCGGAAAAAGTCGCGGGCAGAAGCTAGTACCTTATATTAGCAACCCTAATTTCACAGGAAAGCACAAAAACACCTGTACCAATGGATAAATTCCTCTCCTTTTTTCAGCCACGTAGGACGTTTGTAATGCCCCCTGAATACCGCAAAAAATAATTAATACCCCACGCATGCATCAAGCCGTCTCACTGTGCACCTTGACATCTTTATGGATGCTTTTTTTGTATCTTTATTTTTGGAGTTACTTAGGAAAATATTAAAAACGCCCAAGTAGCTGAAGTGTTTTATTATATGTACATATTTTACTGATCTTCTTAAAACTTATTGACGTTCCTCATGATGAACACTTTTTAAAATTAATCAACCTCTAAAAACTTTTTGTGCTTCTAATGATGCACACTTTTTTAAATAATTGGGCATTCTTTTACTTTGGCCTTTCTCACCGTTTGACGCAATTAACTTAGCTAGCACCCTAATCGAATGGGTTAGGTTAGAACTTTGAACAACAGACACCAGTACATCAAGCTACTACAATCTGTCAAATTTCTCAAATAGACTTTATCACTAAAGCATAAGGTTCAAAGTTGATTGGGAAAATTTTACAGTTTCGGGTAGCTTGATGTGCTGGCGTCTGTACATGATATAAATTTTTATTCATAACTTTTGATATTAAAGTTATAATTATTTCATCTGTCAACAGTAGCACATACATAGCTACTCCTAAATTTTTTATAGAGTTTTTAGTAAGTTGTTATTACCATCGACACAATAAATCAATATATGGTTAGCTAGTCATTTAATTTTGAACCTAGACTAAAAAATAAGTTGTCTTAAAAATTGTAAAAGTTATATTAAAGTCAAAGAGTTTATAAATCAATATTACATTTTTATCTATCACAATTAAAACTACTACTATTTTTTCCATGCCTCGGAAATCACATTAAGCCATTGGTCCCGGCTGTCATTCGTGGGTCTTTGACAGTCGTTACGGGTAGTCAGAAGCCCGAAAGTCTGACAACCAGTCTTATTAAGGGGTATCGTATTACCCTGTTACTGGGTTGTGGAGGTCAGATAGGCAGTCGCTCCATGTAAAATACTGGTATTCAGCTGCATCCGGTTAGACTGGAAGCCGACCTCAATATAGTTGGGAAAAGGCTAGGCAGATGATGAATTAAAACTAAAAGAATATTTTCTCAAATATCATACGGAACCTTTCTTAAGAACCTGTGCTCCTATTATTAGGGCAATAAATACGTCTTCGCAACGTATATATCACTCGTTCACGCCAACGCACATAAATAATTGTAGACGTCTACGTACTTTCGGCGTACGACTTGCGTACCTACAATTAATTTATTTTGTATTTGTGTAAGGAGGTTAGACCTGAAGACTTGTAAGGATCAGAATGTTGGGCAACAAACGAGATGAATGAAAGACAATTGCATGCAATTGAGTATACTAAGATGGATGTGTGGTGTTACGCGAATTGATAGAATTTTTTTTTTTGGTGGGAAATAATCAAATAACTTCGGTTGTAGCGGGAGGGAGTGTTCCTTCAGTTGCCTGTGCCAGGAACCACGGTAACTCTTTCGAACGACCCGCGACCCTGGCAGGCATCGGCCCTAGCAGACCCCGTTAGTTAGTGCTGACATCTCTTTCAGGCGCGCGTGGCACACAAGGCGCCGTCGACCCGGGCCTGGTTTTACCGGACGGCTGATAGAATATACCTTAAATTAATTTGCTGACAGGCAACGCACATCCTTAACCGCTGGGTGTAGAAGCAGGACATTTTGCACAATAGCTGTTAATACAGGCTGTCAGGGAGATCGACGCGCGAACTATTACACGAATTCAGCACTTGATTCCTAACTGTAGAAATTTTTCGACTTTTAATTTTTTTTGCTTTTTGTGCTTTGGCGTTCTGGCTACTCGGCTGCCCTATTTGAAAACCTAATAAGGACTAAAACCGAAATTTTACAGAAGAGCGCACAAATGTAAAATAGGTCAGCCTATGAAAAGTATTTATGTTAGGTAAAAGAAAATTATATTGCTTTTAAATAATAATAATATCTAACGAGGCTCTCGTTAGGCGTATGGATCAAGGGCCAGATTCAAAAGGCAGTACTCCTCAATACGGCTCGCATTGTGAGGAGGTTCCTGTCTCTGGAGCCCTAACCACCGGTAGCTTGGACCCTGTTCCCGACATCGGTGGATCACTATTTTTTTATATTTTTAAATGTTTTTATACTTATTTTATATTTTAAGAAAAATTTAAAAATGTAATTAGATAAGTTAGTAGACGAATAAACGAAATTATAATAATATTAATATTATCGCTATTGTTTGTAAAAAATAATAAGTAATGAACATTTGCAATACCTACGCGGTCAATATGTATGGAACAGCTATTTTTTTTTTTAATATACGACGAAAATTTTACAACACAGGATTAGAATCATGTACTGTATCCATGGTAACGTACGACCGTTGTACGCCGATGCCCTGTATAGCGAAACTGTGCACTAAAGAATTATTTTTAAGCTCACCCCCTAGAAGGGTAAAACAGGGGAAGATATTTATATGGAAGTTTGTCAATTTTGCCGACAGGAAAACTGTATTTTTCGGAGGGGTAAGCAATGGTGTACCTATAATATTATAGTAGTCGCACATTTCACCCGTTAGTTTAAGGCAAATGTAAAAGGAAACGAAATCACAAAAAATATATAAATGTTAGCTTAATTATTGTGTATACCATGTACCAGTTTCTAAAGAAATATTTTGTTAGAATCGTCTTACGAAATTATAATCCCGTCAAACATTTTGTGGAGCGCGTAACGCCATCTAGCGTCGAGTAGTAGAATCAAAAACTTGTTCTTGTGAAAGTTTCAGTACAATATTTAGTTAAAAGTTATGTTAGATTTCACATTATTAAATAAAAACAAAGTTAAATTATAATAAGGCAGATTTTTTTCTTATCATGCTTTTTATGGCATAATTTTTATCCATGATAATGCCTCACCTATGAAGTAATTGTTCTGTTAAAATAATGTTATAGCAGGCACAAATAATTTAGCAACTATTTAGTTTCCATTTTCAAGTATTAAAAAATAATGTCATGTAACAAGTTGTAGCCAGCATCGTAGACGATCGTAGACGCGCGCTGTAGCATCTGCTCCGAAGCTACGAACTACCTTGCTACGCGGTACATTCTTTTTTAGTTTATGTTTTACAAGCTTTTTTATACATATTACAAATTAGTAGTAGTAGCTTCTCGTATCTATCTGTGTGACCACGTTTTTCTATAGTAGGCAACAAATTTTGAGAGCAGAGGAGATGAAATAATTTACACAAAGTAAAGCGCTTGTCTGGGTTCGAACTTACGACCAACAACTCGTAAGTCGCGGCCGTTACCACTGAACCACCACTTCTCCTAAGTGTAGTACAGACGCCAGCACATCAAGCTGCCGTAAAATTTTCCCAATCAACCTTTAACCTTATGCTTTAGCGACAAAATTGAAAATCTATTAAAGAAATTTGACAGATTGTAGTAGCTTGATGTGCTGGCGTCTGTACATATTGCGATTAAATGCAAGAAAATTTAAAACTCATATTAAAAGTACACTTTGTAAACAAGAACATTACAAATTAGAGGATTAAATCCAAGATAAAAATGCTTGGAAACATGCTGGTCCTGCTCCATAGGACAATCTAGAGTCTAGACAAAATCAAACTGGTTGCACATTTTTTTATTTTTTATATCATTGATTTTTACATTCTGCGACTACAGTAACACACACTTGTAAAAATTCTAGGAAAATCATCTACTCTTACAATATCTGTAAATATATGTGAGCACCATGTTTCTATCACATAATTGATTTACCTGTCATTGCTTGTTTTCAATTCTATTTACCTTTAGTGGTAGACTAATTTTATTCTAGGTGCATCGTCTTCACATATAAGTATAGTATACAAAACCTTGCAAAACATTTTGAAAGAGTAACGGTGAAGTTTCTTGCCCATTCTTCTCCATACGAACACTACCTTTTGGAAGGGGCAACTAGAATCAATTTATTTTATTGTAAATTTTGACGTTCAATGGTGCTTTTTATGTGGCTATTTGAAATAAATGACTTTGTCTTTTGTAACGTGTGTATTTTTCCACCCCTTTAAGACCTGTATCCCATGGCGCCCTCATTAAGTAATGAGACAAGGCCATAAATATCACTTCCTTACTCATTACCTAGTACAGCATTTTCGTTTTAAGCCGCCCACGACATCTCTTTGTGGTTATTTATATTAATAAGTTTGCTTTATTCTGTGTGCTAGTATAAAGGTCGTAATTGAGCTGGTTAGTGGAAATGGGGTGATTGTGACAAATAATTAGAAGTATAGAATAGTATTGTGTCCCTGATTTGAATGAATTACAGTGATCTGCACCGTAATTGCGTCTCGTCGTCACTATTAATCTCAATCTGAATATTTTGAAGGATATTGCTAATACATTGCTCCATATGTTCGGAAAGTGTGTCTGCTCAACAACGAAAATAACGCAATGAATGTTGTTGAACTGTCAAAATGAAATCCAGTGCTACTGGTAGTGTGTTACGGAATTATCCCGCTGTTGTACAGACGCCAGCACATCAAGCTACTACAATCTGTCAAATTTCTTTAATCGATTTTCAACTTTATTGCTGTAGCATAAGGTTCAAAGTTGTTTGGGAAAATTTGACAGTTTCGGGTAGCTTGAGCCTGGCGATAAATATTGCACATCGACCATCAACGATTGATGTATTTTATACAAAGAATAAAAATAATTACCAAAAGATAGCAAATCATAATTGTTTTAACAGCTCCTAATAGATACCGGACTGTTTGTATTTCGTGCGACAGAGATAACGCTCTACAAAGCCGAAATTACTCGATTGTCTCTTTCCAAAGGTCGATGTGCAATATTTATCGCCGGGTACTGTATTAATAATGTAGCCTGTTATTCCTTGAAGAGTTAAGTAGAGGTGTAAGTATTGTACTTCCACGTTTTGATAGTAAATAAAAAACCAAAAGAGATAAAGAAAAGGAGTGTACAAGGTTCGTAGCGTGGTGTCCTGTAGTGTCTACCTACCCCCTTTAGTTTAAAGTCGAGTAATTGTTTGCTTTACAACAAAACTGGCACTGTACGCATTTTTTGACAAATAAAATTATCTTTGTCTTTATTTAAATTTATCTGAAATTCCATAATCAAGAGGTTAAACATACATTACAAACTGACCTGTGTTGGACTTGGAAATAACGCAACCCTTATCTTAAACTGAACATCAATCGTGTTACAAAAGGCTTTTACTAGAACTTAAAATGAACCATCAGAAAGTCAGTTCTTGTAATTTAAAACGTTCAAAATGTAGTCGTTGTCTCTTCTCGGCGACAAACAAAATGTCAAAAACTGGTAAAAAATGTAGGGAAATTAGAGATATTTTTGACACATTGTGACTGAGATCAGAACCTTCTTAAATTACGAGATTTGCCCGGTTTTTCGTTTAGTTTCTTAAAACGGGCATTCCGGGGAAGGATATTAGTTAATTTATGTCTCAAAAATAATCCTGAATGGGGAATAATAGAGGATAAAAGTTTGTATGGAAAACCCAGAATTTCTTAAGTCAGGGATATGAAAATTCAACTTTATGCTTTTGGAAAAAAAAAATAAGGAATTAGAGTTTCAGCGTTTTTGTAGAAACACCCTCTAAGGGGGTCAAATATGTGAGATGATTTCTAAAATTGACGCGGGCGAAGCCGCGCGATATAGCTATTTTGAAATAAATACTTTAATTTTGAGTTGAAATAATCGGAAACAATTGTACAGACGCCAGCACATCAAGCTACTACAATATGTCAAATTTCTTTAATAGATTTTCAATTTATCGCTTAAGCATGTTATATATCCTTCTCATAATACAGTCGCATAATAACTTTCAATTTTCACAATAACCAGTAGGTATATTCAGCACACGCCCCGCCCACTCACGTATTGGTTTCGAGTATCGGTTCGAGTCTGCGCACTGGGCGTATTGAAGTCACAACCTCGCTTGCTTACGCCCCGTGGCATTGTCTGTTGTCACAGCTTATATTCACAGATGACCATGATCCAAGATGTAGTGATAACAATTAAAGGTAGCGACTAACATGATAGATGTCGTAGAAACGCCGGGCGGGGACGCTCTAGAAAGCCATACCCGTATACAACGTGTCCCAAAATTCATCGATAAACGGGCTCCAGAAGGTGGACCCCCTCATGATTACTCGCGAAAAAATAAAGAGGAAAAAAAATTTTTTTTGGAATTTATATCTGAAAGTACAGACGCCAGCACATCAAGTTATTACAATATGTCAAATTTCTTTAATAGATATTCAACTTTATAGCTAAAGCATAAGGTTCAAAGTTGATTGGAAAAATTTGACAGTTTCGGGTAGCTTGATGTGCTGGCGTCTGTACATTGACATCCTTCGAAAATTGACACCCCTTAAGATATTTTTAACTGCCATGACCACAATTTTTCAAATATTTCTGGTTTTTTTTTGTATCGACAACCTACGAGTAAGTAGCACTGCTATTCACCACAACTCTTAAAAATCCCAGAATGCCTGTAGTTTTACTCAAAAACCAATAAAATTGTTTTTTTTTATTATACTACTAACAAAATATGGACATCCTAGTCTGAAATAAACAAATTTTATTTTATTGATTTATTATCAGTCCACTTTGTAATTACCAAAAAAAAAATTGATATTTTTTTTTATTAAAACAAGTTAATTAAGCGGACACCAGAGGGTGGAACTGCCCATGCAGTTCCACCCTCTGATGCTTATAGTTGAATTTTAAGACATGTTCTATACAGTGATGATCTTCAGAAAGTTCAGGTGCATGGTACTCACAACCGACGTGTGTCCGTGATCAGAAGGACAAAAATTTGCTTTAATTCAAATTAACACCAACTTGCTTTAATTCTTACTCGTATTGTGACACCTTTATTTATTTTCAGAATTTAGTAAAAAAAAAAAAAAATCGTTGTGAACCAGGACTGAAAACCAATCGTTTTTATCTAAATGTATCTTAAAAGAAAACAATACATAGGAAATTATTCGTTCGGATTCCTACCAAGTGATTAATATTAGGGACAAGGCAAAAACCACTACCTAATAAAGCGTGGGCGTGAATACACATTATCGTATCGACAGGTCGTAAGGGCGTGGTGTATCGATATCGATAGCTATCGGAGTATCGAAGGCCACGCCCCACAGAAAAAAATACACCGATGCGCGCATGTCCAGTCTGATCGGTTCGTAGATATGAAGATAGGAAGCATCTTTAGACATTTCTATAAAATGTCGAGCGTCAATATGTATAGACAAGAGCGTTTACGCCTTACGACATTTCATACAAACTTTCAAGCCTTTATTTTCGAAATTAATGAACCGATTTTAATAAAACTTCATACGCATAAGCAGGATACAAAGGTCTAAAAAGTTACTTAAGAACATTTTCAAAATGTCTTATTTAAAAAAAGATAATTAGAAATCTGTTTCTATGGACAATTTAATATCGGTCTAATTTGGCTGTAACACTATTTTTCGAAAATGTTCTTAAGTAACTAGCGAAAAAAAATCAGTTGTTCCCTACATTTATGCTCGTGTAACTCGTCAAAATGTACTAAACAGCTGATTTTTGTTTTGAGATTTCAAGTTTGGTCCCATAGTAAAAGTTGTTCATAATGATGAGTACAATGACCTCTTAAGAGGTCTTGCGCATTTAACGTTACACGTTGTATAGTTTACGTTTGATCTATAGCTCTAGGGTATTTATGTGTTATCTTGACTTGTAAAAACAAACAGTGTCACCTATCCGTCACTTCCATTCTCCTTCTTACGCTTATCTCTCTTCTCATTCTCCTCATTCTCCTTACTTAGTACGCGGATAAGAATCCGCGTACGTATATTTATTTTTTCTATACCACTCTTTGTTTGTCTTATTACATACATACATAAACACACCTTCTCATGGGGGTAGGTAGAAACTACCGAAAGCCACCTGGTACGACCCTTCTTCCTTTTGCTTCGTTTCAGTTCATATATCAGAGGGCAATTCTCGTAATTTTAAGAACATTCAGTCTGATCTCAGTCTAAATCTATCAAAATTACCTTTAATTTCCCTAAATTTTTGACAAGATTTTGACTTTGATTGTCGCTGAGATGAGTTTGCGACTCGATTTTCAGCGTTTTTAAATTCGGCAATTGGTCTTTGATTGAACTCGCCAAAGTTGTAGATAAAATTTTAAAGACGCAATTTTTCCTTTGAACGTCAAAATTTACAAGAAAATACAATTGATTCGAGTTGCCCCTTCCAAAAACAAGTTTCGTATGGAGATGAATTGGCAAGAAAGTCCATCCTTTACCAATAAATAACTTTTCCTGCCCACACATCCCGTGCAGAGGCGTGTGCATACGGGCGTGCCAGCCTTCGCTCCGGTTGGCTGATCGGAAACCAATCGATAACCGATAACCGCCTCACGCCCGCTTCCGGTCGCCGTAGGGCGGGCGGCGTGACGTAGCTTTTTTATGCGAAGGCTCTATTTTATCGTAATGGTTTTTTGATGGTGTAGATTTTCGTGTAATGAAAAAGAATGGTGTTTTTTGTTTGACGTAATCTCTAAAAATAATTGAAAGTTTTTTTAGATGTTACACAAATAGTTGTTAAATATTGAAATTGCCTGTTAATTTGATAATGTACATGCCACTATTTTCCGAGGGGGTAGGCAAAGGTGCATATGATACCAACGTTACGCCAGTAACGATTTTACTCCCACATAAGGGGTAAAACCGTTTGCCTGGTACAAATGAAGACTCTTTGCTGTAACGCCCGTGACTGAGAATGTCACTTTGGCCAACCCTGGATCGAACCCACGCTCATAGAAAGAAGCATTCTACGAGTACCTGCAGTCCTTACCTCAAATTTTGCGTCGCTCTCAAAATCACAGTGATCTTTATTCCAATGACAAGAAGGTTGATATTGGTTCAATGCTGTCAGAGGGAAAATCTTCTAAATCTATTTTTAATATAAAATAAAGTCGGGTTAGTTACCACTTTATAACTCAAGAACCACGGGATCGATTTTTATGATATTTTGTTTGTTGGATTTGTCTCTGCCCCGAATAGCAGAATAACTATTAAAACATAGGGAAAAATTACAAAGAAAAAATAAAACTAAAACTAAATAAAATACAGATCCCAACACACCGACTTCCGAAATTAAAATTATTTCATAATTTTGACTTCATTTCTCTTTAAAGTCTCGTTTTGTTTGTTGTGTGCACTTGTGGCTTTGTGCTAAATAAACATGTTTTCTTTCTTCCTTTCTTTCTTAAAGTCGTTTTATTTTTTTTAATTACTTTTTTATTTCGTAATTTTTAGTTTTAAGTAAAAACTGGAATATTTTGTATGTAATAAGTAGGTAATAGTTTTGTTGTGAATATTGCACTAGAATTTGACCAAGGTTTTGAGATGTTTTTCCCTTTTACACTACACCCGGAGCTCGTATCAATAAGCCAGGCCGTTACACTTACACGTATTAGTCCATATTTTGAAAATTACTGAATCGATTTTGATGAAACTTACACTGTTTCCTATTTTAAAATAAATGTCCTTAAGCCAATAAAAAAACGGTCACTATCCGATTAATAGTTGCGGAGAAATGCGTGGACAAACATACATACTTACATACATCTATAAAATTTTGTATATTTCTTTGGAAGCCCTACTAGATTATCATTATGTGAACATAATGCAGTTCCAATAATATTACATTACATACATACGTGTCGAATTGATAACCTCCTTTTTTGAAGTCGGTAAAAGACAAAGATTTTCTCATAGATTTTGTATGGATCGGCTTTTTTGATTCTGAGGCGGTACGTAGTTCGCCGGGTCAGCTAGTAATTACATATAAAAGAATTGTACACTGACTTTTTCTTCCATACTTTTCTATTAGTCGTCATCACGAAAGTCATCCCATTTCTAACCATATCATCATTCACACAGTCCATCCATCGTTT
The DNA here is from genome assembly GCA_963855955.1 of Luperina nickerlii. Classification (NCBI taxonomy): domain Eukaryota; kingdom Metazoa; phylum Arthropoda; class Insecta; order Lepidoptera; family Noctuidae; genus Luperina; species Luperina nickerlii. Next base: position 18,002,129 of record OY979682.1, on the reverse strand, counting down.
CTTTGGTCTCCCCCTACTCTTATAATGCTACAATAAAATACCTTGTGACATATTGCAATTAAATGAAAGAAAATTTAAAACTCATATTAAAAGTACACTATGTAAACAGGGATATTACAAATTAGAGGATTATATCCAAGATAAGAATGCTTGGAAACATGCTGGTCCTGCTCTATAGGACAATCTAGTGTCACAAGTGTACAATCTGTGACTACAGTAACTCACACACTTGTTAAAATTCTAGGAAAATATCTACTTTTCCAATATTTGTAAATAATTTGTAAATATGTGAGCACCTATCACATAATTGATTTACTTGTAATTGCTTCATTATTAATTCTTTTTTTTTTTTTTTTGAGTAGACTTCTTTTATTCTAGGTGCATCGTCTTCACATATAATTATATTATGTATACAAAACCATGTAAAACATTTTAAAAGAGTAACGGTGGAGTTTCTTGCCCATTCTTCTCCATACGAAAACTACGTTTTGGAAGAGGCGATTAGAATCAATTCAATTTTACTGTAAGTTTTGACGTTCAAAAGTGCCTTTAATGTGCCTATTTGAAATAAATGATTTGACTTTGACTTATAGCCATCGACATTCATACCTAAAACTTTCCCCACGACATTTTCCTCATTCCTCCGCATCACACGCCAACCGATGACAATCGATGTCCACACAACTTTTCCGTCAACAGTGTCACTTTCAGACTATACTGTGTTATAATAATAATATAATGAACCTATAAAATTCCCAATGCTGGGACACAGCCCTCCTCTTTGTCGGAGGGAGTGGGCCGTAATCCACCACGTAGGCCCAGTGCGGGTTGGTAGATTAAATTAAATAAATCACCTATTTATAAAGTCAGTATTGTTTCTTTGATTTGTTTATTTGCTTTAACTAAATTAAATTATTACTTATTTAAATACATAAAAACTCTTAGGCACTAAAACTATATAATCATTTTGAAACGTTAACAAATAACTAAAAATATTATCAGCTTGCTACTATTAACAATGTGTAATTGCTATTGACTTGCTATCAAGAAACGATATGTAATGGTACTCTAAGTTTTTCTTGTTACCCACAGCTTTGTAAGAAAAATATCTGCGCATCTACTACTTACTAGTTTATTTTACTCGATACATAAACTTATGTAGAACGGCAGGTGCCGTTCTACATAAGTTTATGTATCGAGTAATATGTATGATTAATTTGTATTTCTCATGATAAGTGAATTGTATTCTTTTTGAGAAATAAATGTCTTAAACCGTAGATATCACATGTCATTGAATATTTGACTCTAGGACATGCTTCTTCACGATGTTTTCCTTTAACGTTTTAAGAGCATTTGGTGATGAATTTATTTACACAACCTAAAACGCATGTCTGGGTTCAAACCGACGACCCGCAATTCTTAAGTCGCAGCCGTAACAACTGGACAAACACAGCTCTTATGATAATAATTATACAGATTACTTACATCTCTGCTGATCCCTCTTTTTAAAACAAGCGCGTTACGTAGAAATATGCCCTTAGCATTAATACTCATTTGTCAGCTTATTATTATTGTGCCTTAGCAAAGAATTGTCTCAAAAGGGTTAATTACTATAGTCTAAGAATTGAATTAAAACATGCCGATGTAATGTTGTGGACACGACTTTTGAAAACTAGTTGTTTAGAAATTTAAAATTGTTTAATAATAATTGGAACTTGTTCTGATATAAAAACAGACAGAAGAAAGAAAGAAAGAAAATACATTTATTTAGCACAGACTAAGAAACACACAATACACCAGGTAGTTAGATATTAGTCGTACATCAGAATAAAAAATAAGATAAAAATAAAAAGTGCAAAGTCCGATGTAAGAAATTAGGAGGAAAGTGTGCCTCACGGCTGCGCCAAAAAGGCCCAGTTCAGCAAAAATGCCAGACAACTGGTGCCTGACGCTGGTTTTCAACTGGACCTGAATTAGACAGATTAAAGTAAGGCTGGTCTTGGAACGAAGTCCCACTCCAGGGCAGAGGTCTGGGGGCCTATAAAGTCCACTTTGGCAGAATCATAAAAGGATAACATTATGAATCATACTGGACAGTTAACTATTAAGTTAATCGTATCAAATCCTATTAGTGAAGGATTTTTCAGTTATTTTTTTTGTATGTGCTAATATACCAATCAATCCAATCCAAATTCAATCCCAATCTCTTTGATTATACCTACGTAGTGCAGCGAAAAAAGAAAAACACGGACTGTTTTCGCCATATTATGATTCATAATGTTATCCTTTCTGTAACAGTAATAATAATAGTAATTCTGCCAAAGTGGCTTTTTAAGGCCCCCTGTCCTGAAATAAAGAAGGCACAAGCATTGATCACCCTGCTAGCTCATGGTAGGTTGCCGATTTCAGACTTATCACACTAATATTAGTGGGATCCCGTGGGAATATCTGGATATAAAGTAGCCTGTATATTAATCCAGGGTGTCAGCTACCTCCAAACAAAATTTTATCAAAATTAGTCCAGCCGTTTGAGCGTGAAGAAGTAATAAACATATAAACAAGCACATACACACACACAAAATTTCGCCTTTATAATATAAACATTTTACAGTGTGATGTGATTAAGTAGGATTTAATTTATTTTCTCTGTTCATAATCCACACTATTCCAGCGACAAGCCAATGGATAACACAATGAGACGGCGACAGATCGCGTCTCGGGCCAAAGAAAAAGCAAAAAAAGCGCCTGCAAGGAAATATCTTTCATCTTGTAATTATTTTTATCCTTTTAGCGAAATAAAGATAAAGAAAAAAGACGAACATATAACAGTCACACCGCGCGCGCGCATGCGAACGGTTGGATATTGGTGCGTGACGGTGTGGTATTCGGGGATTTTAAAATGTCCTCTTTGGTTAAATGTGCAAATTGCAATGTCGTGATCAACGAAGTTCTGGCCTTCGTCCATAATAAAATATCTGTGATGGACGATGAAAGTATAAGTAGAATTTGTGCGAGTGCTTTCTCTGAAAGTGAAATTGTAGCGGCGAAGAAGTTGTTGTTCGAATCCTTACCGACAACAAAACGTAAGATAACGAGGAGGAAGGCGGGGAAAAATGTTCGAGACATAGACGACATAATCTGTCTTATTCGCGATACCGACTCCGAGGATATCCCAGTCTTCGTGGCCCGCGATCTTGAGAAGTTACCCCCGGTTCTTTTCGATCATGTCGACGTGACGAGGCTACTGAAAGACATTGTTAAGCTACGGCAGGATCTCGACATGATGAAAGAAGACTATGCTACAGTTAAGCAGATGGACCAGTTGAGAAGTGAGGTGCAGTATGTTTCATCAGGATGGCGCAATGTAAACACCAAAAGAGGTGCATATGCCGCAAGACTCGCAAGCTATGAGTGCGATAGTGGTCCCATGGGATTGCCGCTAGAGTGCAATGAAAGCAGTAGTGAATGTTATCACCAACAACTTGCGTTAGAATCTACTCTAAAATCCGTTATTAACAATAATCATATATCGGAGGGTAGTAGTGAAGCTTCGCCGCAAAGTAAGCGATACGACTCGACCGTCGAACTTCGAGAAACGGCTACGATGACTCACGTCGCGGGTCAGCTGATCGAGTCGCTCGCGGCTCCTCACGCGCAGTCCGCGCCCGTTCCCCCGCCGGTGCGCGGTGCGGCCGCTGGGGCATCGCCGCCGCCGCCGCCGTCCCCCGCGGCGACCGGCGGCCGCGGTCCCCAGTCCCTCGCCCCGCTACCGAGGCTATCTAGTCCGGCCGCATGTACTGCGCCGCTGCCGCCACCAATCGACAAAAACGGATCTGTTCCTTTCGCACCTAAATCGTTGGCGGAGATTGTTCGAGAAGGGAAATGGAAGACCCAGGTCCCGAGTGACCAGTGGATTCGTGTCCAAAACAAAAGATCACGAAACCGTTTCGTCGGGAAACGAGGAAAAGCGGAGCCTGAGCCTGGAAGTAAGTTTATGGCAGCGGAAACTAAGGTTCCCATGTACATTTATAATGTGGCGAAGGGCGTGTCCGTGTGTGACATCCATACCTACATAATGAAAAAAACTAACATTGATGTTAAAATTGAAAAAATGGATATGAAGTCAGCGAAGGATTACGAATCATACAAAATATTCGTACCAAAACATTCGTTAATAAATTTCCTGAGTGATGACTTCTGGCCAAAGGGGGTAGCCTATCGTCGATTTATAAACATTATCAGACCTAACAAGGGAAATGTCCGTGTGACTAGCGAGAATACAGGCAAATCTAATTTATGAATAACATCAACTTGATAAGTTTTAACTGCAAAAACGTGATGAGATCAGTGGAATGTGTGCGGAAGCTTTGTCGCTCGGCGGATGTTGTGGCGCTGCAGGAGACGTGGCTAATGCCGCACGACCTCGGATACCTGGCCGCGATAGACGACGACTTCGCCTGCACGGGTACCTCTGCAGTGGATATCGCGGCAGGTGTTTTGCGCGGTAGGCCTTACGGCGGAGTTGCCCTGCTGTGGAGAAAGGTTGCGTTTCCGACGGTAACCGTAGTGAAGTGCAATAGTGTGCGTCTCGCCGCGATAAAAATTGAGCTCAGTGATCGTTCCATCTTGATATTTTCTGTGTATATGCCTACCGAATCCAATGAAAACTTAGTGGAATTCACAGAGTGTCTCAGTGAAATGACAGCCATAATTGACAGTCAAAGTGTGCAGTCAGTGTTTATGTTAGGGGACTACAATGCGCACCCTGGTGAGTCATTTGCTACCGAACTTTTAACTTTTTGTGCGGAACAATCATGGTCCTGTGTAGACCTGGAACTTATGCCGTCGGACAGTCATACGTTTGTCAGTGATGCGCACGGCTGTCGGCGCTGGCTCGACCACTGTCTTGTGACAGGTGCCGCACGGCACTCCGTGTCCGCGGCCTGTGTGTTATATAATACTTATTGGTCTGATCATTACCCTGTATCTATACGATGTAACTTTAATTTACTCGAGCCAAAGATTTGTTTACCTACTGTGTCTATAAATAGAATAGTCTGGGGTGAACGTGACTCGACTCAAATATCGAAATTTAAAAATGTATGTCACTCTAGACTTCGTGAAATTGATTTTCCCTCAGAATTAAGAAGCTGCGCAGATAATATGTGTTGTAACAAAAGTCATAAAGTCCTGTTAGATAACATGTATAATGAGATTATTTGTATACTGTCGGAGGCCGCTTTAAGTAGTTATAATGTTATCGAAAAGCGTAGAGGTAAATACATTACCGGGTGGAATAGGACGTCCGCGGCGCTCATGAGAGGGCTCGGCTATGTTTTCAGGCTTGGTTGTATGGGGGTAAGCCCGGGGCTGGCCGTCTTTATGATGATATGTGTGAAACTAGGCGCGCTTTTAAATCAAAATTAAAGTGGTGTCAGAATAATCAACAACAAATAAAAATGGATATTATTGCTGAACTTCACTCAAACAAGAAGTTCGGTCAGTTCTGGAAAAACACGAATAAAATGAATCATAAGCCGGGCCTCCCCGTCAGCGTGGCGGGAGTGCACGAGCCTAGTGAGATCGCCACTATGTTCTCCCACCATTTCAGGGTGGACTCGCCTCTGGGGCCAGCGCGGCAGGGGCCCGATGCTGAGGAAGGTAGTGAGCGTAGTGTGTATTTTACTACGAAGGAAGTGCGTGCGGTGATTAAAGGCATGGTGAGGGGTAAATCCCCGGGTCACGACAGCCTTAGCATCGAGCACCTGCAGCACGCTGGAGTACACCTACCCAGAGTGCTTGCTATGTTGTTTACCCTGTGTTTGGGCCACTCCCATCTGCCCGATAATCTAATGCGTACTATAGTTGTACCAATCATCAAAAATAAAACTGGTGATACATCGGATGTAAATAACTATAGACCGATCTCACTAGCCACAGTGGTCGCCAAAGTGCTGGACAGTCTGCTGGGTCAGCACCTGGATAAACACGTCTCGCTGAACGATGCGCAGTTCGGTTTCAGACCCGGGCTTTCCACCGAGAGTGCTATCCTGTGCCTTAAGCAGACTGTACAGTATTACACGAGTAGAAAGACTCCGGTCTATGCATGCTACCTCGATTTATCGAAAGCGTTCGATCTTGTATCGTATGATATTCTATGGGGTAAATTAAGGGATGAAACTTGTCTACCTAGGGAAATTGTGCTATTATTTATGCATTGGTATAACAATCAGAAGAATTGTGTAAGATGGGCAGGCTCTCTTTCTGGGGAGTATGGACTGGAATGCGGGGTGAGGCAGGGGGGGCTAACCTCTCCCAAGCTTTTCAGCCTGTACGTCAACCGACTGATCGATGAGCTCAGCAGCACCGGCATAGGCTGTCATATAGATGGAGTGTGCGTGAATAACATCAGCTACGCAGACGATATGGTGCTGCTGAGCCCGTCGATTGGTGCCTTACGAAAGCTCTTGAAAATTTGTGAGTCCTACGCGGTGGCCCATGGGCTCAAATACAACGCGAAAAAGAGTGAAATAATGATTTTTAGGCCGGACAACAAACGATACACATTCGTTCCGAATTTCACTCTAAGTGGTACAGCTCTTAACAAAGTCGAGCAATTTAAGTATTTGGGCCACTGGGTCACCGAGGACCTTAAGGACAGTGTGGATATCGAAAGGGAGCGCAGAGCGCTGTCTGTCCGATGCAACATGTTGGCCCGCAGGTTTTCACGGTGCACGGGGACTGTCAAAGTTGCGCTTTTTAAAGCGTACTGCCAGTCCTTTTACACCTGCAGCCTGTGGGTTAACTATACGCAGCGGACATACAGCGATCTGCGCGTTCAATACAATAACGCGTTCCGGGTGCTGATGGGGCTGCCGCGCCACTGCAGCGCCTCCGCGATGTTCGCGGCGGCTGACACAGACGGCTTTGCGGCCATCATGCGCAAACGGTGCGCATCTATCATGCGCCGCACGCGCGACAGCCCCAACACCATCCTGCGTGCGCTGGCGGACCGGTGGGACTCTCCGATACTGGCGCGCTGGATACGGCTGCACGCAGTCGTTTAGTGATTTGCTGCCATTATCGGGAAGTCCACCCGGACCTGCCACTTTATTATTATTAAATCCATCCATTATTTATTACTAACACTAGTTTTTAAGCTCGCATTTTACTAACAAATATGGATGTACCTAATCTTGGATGAATCTGAAATAAAATGATATTATTATTATTATTATTATTATTATAATCAGTTTGTCTAATCCACTCGCTGACTATTGTCGTACCGCTATTATGCTCATTTTTTAATGAAAAATTCCTTATTGTTTTTGATTTTCGTATCGCGCGTGCTGTTGGCACGAAAGAGAGTGAGTGAGTACCAGCAGACATCTTTATTACGCACAAATACATTTTCATTTGTAAGAGTTTTTCAGATTACCTACATCGAAAAATTAATTGTATAAAACTCGATGTTTTTCTTAGTTTTGTTTTGTGTACAAACGCGAGCCGGTCGATTCTGTAAAAATCTCACCGTGAAAACTTAGGTGATGTGAGTTTGTTTTTGCCACGAATTGACACTATTGACAGTTCACTCCACGCTCACTTCACCTAAGTTTTCACGGTGAGATGGTTACAGAATCGCACTACTGCACATCAAGCTACCCGAAACTGTCAAATTTACCCAATCAACTTTGAACCTTATGGTTTAGCGGTAAAGTTGAAAATCTATTGAAGAAATTTGACAGATTGTAGTACCTTGATGTGCTGGCATCTGTACATACCTAATGATTGATCACATACACATACGTAAACTCACGCCATCTTCCCATGGGGGTAGACAGGAACTTTAGAACGCCACCTGATCCTTACATACTGAAAAAATACCATGAACCCACCACCTTACCACCCCCCCTTCAAAATCAGCCTATAGTGTACCCACTGCTGGGACACAGGCCTCCTCTCTGTGAGAGGGAGCGGGCCATAATCCACCACGCGGGCCCAGTGCGGATTGGTGGATGTCACATGTCTTCGAATTTTTGATTCTAGGACATGGCAGTTTTCTCACGATGTTTTCCTTCACCGTTTTGAGACCAGTCGTGATGAAATTAAATACACAAAGTAAAGTGCCTGCCTGGATTCGAACTCACGACCTACAACTCATAACTCGGAGCCGATACCACTGGGTCGCCACTGCGCTACCACCCACCCTACCACAAATCAATAACTAACAATGTTGTTTTCTATTCATAAACTTTATACATGCTGTTCCGTTCGTTCGTACGTTCTTAAAGAACGTTTATTAACTACTAGTTGCGTCACGCGATTTCGCCCGCGTAAATGCCGATCCCGTGGAAATATCGGGATAAAAAGTAGCCTATATGTTAATCCAGGGTGTCAGCTACCTCCATACAAAAGAGCGTGAAGAAGGTAACAAACATATAAACATACACCATACACACACACACTCACAAACTTTCGCCTTTATAATATTAGTGTGATATAACCAGTGTTTCTCATGTTATAACAAATTAATATCTAAAACCATAAAAGTTATAACTTTAAACCTATCGCACCCTCTTCGATACTAATAAATACCACGATTCCATTCGCAAAAATGCTTTAAGCCATGTCTACACTTGAGGTTCTAAAACCGTCACATCAAAGGTCCGGGCAGTAATTAGCACTTTTATAAAAACCCCTTTTAGAACAAATAACGGAGTTGCGTTAATCCTGGAGACAGGTAGGCCCGCATTAAACTTGTGTCCTACCCCTTACTTTCTCTGGTCATTACAGCCTGACATAGATTAAAAGATAGAAGTGAGATGGGATACCAGAAATGTTACCTATCAATTTCCCTTACGTTAAAAAAAATCAGACAAGCCAAGAAAATATGTATACACCAGCTTCCCTATGCAAAATACGCGCATTGACGTGGAGTTGCGGACACCAGCCCGTATTACCTATAGACTAGCTTGTATGTTGTATGTCGATAAAAACTATCCTATGTCCTTCCCCGGGATGCAATCTGTCTCTCTGCCAAATTTTATCGAAATCCGTTCAGTGGTTTAGGGGTAAAAAGGTAACATACAGACAGACAGAGTTACTTTCGAATTTATAATATTAGTATGGATTATGTGAAAGATGATTAAGTATGGCTGAAAATGAAGTAAATCCTATGATGACTGCTAAAGGCTCCCGCAGACAGGCGTGACGCGACTTGAGTAGAACAATTTTTAAGAACACTTCAAAGAAATTGTTCTACTAGATTCGCGTCGCACTGTCGCGTCACACCTGTCTGTGGGAGCCTTAATATGGAAGGAAAATACATGGTGCGACGGCTCCAAATAAATTCAGGACAATCAAGAGGATTTCATGTCATATTCCGAGCGAGCTTATTTTTTCAACTCCTCCAAGAACAAAGATCTGTCGTATCTGCATTTTAATCTATAATCGAACCAACCCCACCGGTCATCTTAATCAACCCTTCAAAGGACAATCGGTCCACTTGACCCCCGAGGGATCGGGACCCAAATCGCCAAACTAATTATTGTTATAACCCATTATTAGTGTATTAACGGAGCTCAATTATTTATGTTTTCATTAGGTACCGAATTTTGTGGGTTACAAGTTTCTTAATGAAGATGCTGTATTGATGTTTATAGATGTAGTAAGGAGTTCTATGGAACCTTTTATGTCCATTTTTCTTCACAGGAAATTACATTTTGCAATGGGCAAACTAGCTCCCGCCCGCGATTTCGCCCGCGAGGTATGTCGATAAAAACTATCCTATGTCCTTCCCCGGGATGTAATCTATCTCTCTGCCAAATTTTATCGGAATCCGTTCAGTGGTTTAGGCTGAAAGGTAACACACAGACAGACAGACAGAGTTACTTTCGAATTTATAATATTAGTATGGATACAACACACGCATTAGTTAACTGTTCAATAATGCACATATTACCATCAGCATTCATAATAACATCACCGCAAAAGATTTTCAAACCATACCCAGACAATCATCTTACGTAGCCCAAGATTTCATCCCTCCTCGCCATTATAATGTAACATACAGTACTTAGGGGCACACTAATGGTTATTTGTAAGGCCCGGACGGTCGATCGCGAGAGCTCGATTTGTTACTATACTATTACTACTGTAGTTTACACTGACCAAGTGCTAGTACAGACGCCAGCACATCAAGCTACCCGAAACTGACAAATTTTCCCAATCCACTTTGGACCTTATGCTATAGCGATAAAGTTATGACAAATTGTAGTAGCTTGATGTGCTGGCGTTTTTACATACTCGTATGTATAGTGTAGGTGAAGAGAAATCAAAAAGAGAATGGGAATGGTGTATTGTCTTTGGTCCTTGTCCCTGACATCAAGCAATGGACAAAATTGTCATCTTTTTTATATGCTTGAGTATGAGGCTTTTGGCTACTTTTATGTGTATATTAGCTGTCAATAGTGTCAATCCCTACCATCAGATGGAACGATAACCACCGATGCTGATACCGAAGGTGGAGTGACGTCATTGTTGAGGAATATTGACACTAACAGCTTTTGAACATGGTTTAGATTTGCTAGTCGCATTCAGTTTCATTGGTGAAATTCGCCCTAAATAGTAACGGTGTATGTACGTTCATGTCCGAATGCGTTCTAGTAAACCGGAGGGCTGAGAGTGACCCTTTCGGTTTAGTGTCGCGCCGATATCTTTACGATATCCGACCTCTGATGAACTGGCCTACAGGGGGACGGATTGTTTCTTACAAAACAACTGGTTTTTACACGTAATTTACAAAACAAGTAGGTGTGTACCTACTTGTTTTGTAAATTATGTGAACTGTATAGTTTGACCGTATTTTAGTTACATATTTTATTTTAGATTTAAAGATCTTACCATAAAATTGTTTAAATAAAAGGTTTTGTTAAACGATTGCAAATGTGTTATTGGGTTATTTTTATTCAAATATTTTTATAGGACTTATGAATTTGAATATCCTCTACTACTATTCGACACTATTATTTTCTATTATATGAACTGTATATAATAATAAATAAGGACCACATACAGATACACTACATTTTCACTGCATTGCGTTTCTGTATGTATACTTATACATTAATATTACAGATTTTTGGATGAGCACTGTTACTTAACAGATATATTTTCTTATTTTTTTTGTAAGCAAACAGCGCTACATAGCTCTGTCTTCGCTTCTTAAAAGTTTTGTTACTAAAAAAAAAAAATATCAACTACTTAGTATCGATTTAGCCCCTCAATACGTCATGCACCACAAATTCTGAGACATAAAACGGAGTCCGGCCCTGTCCAGCCAATGGGCCGTACACGACCGAATTTAATCGTGTTCGGACAACTGGCGGGGCCGAGTGGAAACTGTTTAATGTGAAAACTAGCCAGTGTATACCGCCCCTTAGACTTATGACGTTGGCTTAGTGGGGAAATGACTTTCTGTTATGTGTTGCTACTAAGCAGCTATTATTATTATTATTATTTATTTATTTATCAGATTACAAATGATCCATTGTGGTTAGCACAACAGGAGCTTAAAATCTATGTTAGTAGGTACACAAATTAAATATAAATAACAATTACATTACATTATAGAATCAATTACAAAAAGAAAAAAAAAAGAAAATAAAATAAAATAAATATAATGACAAATAAAATTAAAAAATTAAATAAAAATAATGATTACAATTAGAACTTTACTTTACCATCCCAACTACGATGCGTACCCAAAGCGAGTGCATGAACTATGAAGAAATAATATATCAGTTGCTTTGTCGCCTTATTTTTTGTTTTTATTAAAAATTACTATTTTTAAATAAAAGGTAGGTACAAGGCAGATGTGAGTGGAAAACTGCAAGGAAGAAAAATCTGGTCAGTAGTACTCACAGAAAAGTCCGGTGAGTAGGTAGTACGCGCAACCAGCGTGTATGTCTGACCAGGAGGCCTAAAAAGGCCACTTTGGCTGAATCATAAGAGTATAACATTATGAATCATAATATGGCGATTTGGATTGGATTGATTGGTATTTTAGCAGAGACAAAAAAAAATAACTGAAATACCCTTCACCAATGGGATTTGATACGATTAACTTAACAGTTAAGTTAAATTAAAATTTAACGTATGTCCACTCAAAACTATCGTATCGTTAGCCATTACGAACATGGAATTACAGTGGGAACAAATAAGTCTTGGGGAGGGTCGCAGGTTCGATCACCGGTTGTGTATATGTTGACTTTTGATTGCTCCGTTTTAATGGGTGTCGGTGAGTCAAGCACTATTCTTGTGAGGAAATTTTTATTACCTTCATTCAGTGTTTTAGAGAACCTATAGTGTAAGTTAAAAAAAATCAAATCATGTATTTTAAACAGGTACAAAAAAGGCACTTTTGACCTTCAAAATTTACAAAGCATGGAATATACATATATACAAGTAGGTTACATATATAATAAAACTGGCCAAGTGCGATTATCCTGTCAACAAGTAACAGGCCTACGCTGTCCTCTCATACCTACTGTAATTTGAAAACATTGTAAAAGCCAATTATTTTTAAAAAGAATAACCGTGGAGTTTGTTACCGGCTCTTCTCCATAGGAAACGACCGATTGGAACCGTGCACTTAGCTTCTGACGTTTCATAAGTGCCCATGTAGGTTTAAGTGAAATAAAATATTTTGAATTTGATTTTGGTTGCCTTCCAACATATTTCTAACAATATTCCCCTTTTATAGCGTATAAGAAGAAGTTAGTTTTCCCCTATACAATGTGTTTCAGAGGCAGAGACAAAAAACAATTTTTAGTTTTTTTGTCTGTTTGTTCCCACTAATCTCCGAAACGACTGGACCGATTTTGGCGGGACTTTCACTAGCAGATAGCTGATATTATAAGGAGTAACTTAAGCATTTTATTTTAGAAAAAAAAATAGTGTTGAAGAAAATGAAAACGCGAACGAAGTCGCGGGCATAGCTAGTAGACAACACGGAGTAGTCAAACAAAACATAGAAAGCGACGATAATTACACATTCATTATCGGAACCCACCCAATTTGGGGCCGTTAATCAACAATCCAACACAAAGAGATCCACATAAAAAGGGGTTGTTTGTTAAATCAAGTCTTACAGATAAAAAAAAGACAATCACGTCCCTCCGTCCCCCTTTGTCCCTTTTATTTTTTCTTAATTTCAACTTGATCCCAATCAGGAGTAAATTATAATGGTGAGTTGACTAGAAGAATGGTCTGTTGTATTGTCTCTGGCACTGCTTTTACTTTTTACTTTCGTCTTTGGAGATCATCGGTATTTATATAGAGCTGCCGATCTCTTCTGCAAAAATCATCTGCCTAGCCTTTTCCCAACTATGTTGGGGTCGGCTTCCAGTCTAACCGGACGCAGCTGAATACTACAGTATTTTACATGAAGCAACTGCTTATCTGACCTACACAACCCAGTTACTGGGTAATTACCCCTTGGTAAGACTGTTACTGACTGTAGGTACTTGTTAATGACTATCAAAGATCCACGATTCAGCCGGGACTAACGGCTTAACGAGCTTTCCGAAGCACGGAGGGGTGTTGGTATGTGTAGATGGTCACCCATCCATGGACCAACCGCGGCAAGTGTAGCTTAACCTGATCGATCGACCCGTGCAGCTGTTATTACTTAGCCTCAAGCCCCTCGATCTTTTCTGCAAAAATCTCAGACTGAAAACTTAGGCAAAGTGAGCTTGAAGCTATCATTCGACCTAATGCTAGGGATAGACAATATTTACAGCGAACTTCATCTACTAAGTTTTCACTGCGAGATTTTTCAGAATAGATTGAATTTTTGCTTGTCGCATTTTCTTTCTAGTTGTTTGGTGTTTTTATTTTTTAATGGATTTAAAAGCTATACTACCTATTTAAGAAGATACCTATCGCAGTCCACTGCTGGACATAGTGCCCCCCCCCCCCCAGACTGCGCCACACACCCTGTCCTCCGCCTTCCGCACCCAGTCTACCCCAGCTACCTTTTTTAGGTCGTCCGTCCATCTAGCTGGGGGGCGTCCCACACTACGCTTGCCGATACGTGGTCTTCTCTCCAGGACTCGTCTGCTCCACCGGCCATCGGTCTTTTGATAGACAAGGCTAGCCCACTGCCACTTCAGTTTGCTTACTCTGCAAGCTATGTCGGTAACTCCGGTTCTATTATTATGCAAAAGTCTTATTGTTTAAACAATAACACTTTTATATTATAATTATATTAACGTTTCATATTATTTTGGCACACTAGAACCTTCAAAAGCACACCACCAACCAACCTTACAAAATAAATAAAATATCAAGAAAAACATTCTTCGCCACGACTTCGTTTCCTCGCTCGAAGTTAAATTAACTTTTTTTTCGCCTTTTTTTGTTTATCGGCAGCCATCTTAACCCCTTCCTTTGCTATATCGGCAACAGAATTGTCAAAGATGAGAGCAATGAACGTCGTTTTTAAATTGAATTTGTTATCGAGATGCCAATTGAGGGTTAACGATTCGATTACGCTCGAAAAAGTGTTATTTTTTCAAAAGTCGCGCCTCTAATGTTTTGAGTTTCAAAACAAGATGGCCGCCATTTTGGCGGAAATTTCCGTTCTATGGTTGAAAATTGATGATTTGATGTTTCCTAAGTGTAAAGGGTTGTTTTTGTTTTAAAACTTGATCCACTTTGTTTTATTTAGGTTTATAAATGCGGCAAGATTATTATTGCCAATGAAAACTGTTCAATTCAGAACCACCTTTTACTCGGATAAGTATTAACAAAAATATAAAGTAAACACGATTAATAGAAAAGAATTAACCACCATTATGTTAACCATGTGCTCAATAGTAATATGTCGTATCTGTATCCATTTAACTGTATGTATAATAAAATACATAAATCAACAATATTATGTAGTTATAAGTGATTTTTTTAATCATTATTACTTTACAAATATGGGTACATACATGGGACACTTGACATTTTTACATTTTCTTTACACATGATTATAACTGCATTGTTGGCTCTGATAATTCCTTTTATAACCCTTATCTCCACGTTAGTATCTTATTGAGAGTAACATTGATATCTCCTTCAATTATATCCCAAGAAAACACTATACATATAATATTATGTATCTAACAAAAATTACATCTTTCAAGTGCCCTTCGAAACCGCTCGTTCTCGCACCATTAGCTGAAAATTCAAGTTAAATCCTTTAAAAAAACATTCTGTTTTCCGTCCCATAGACACTAAACAATGCACTCTGGTTCTCGTATTAATTAGCTGTGGCATACTAGAGGTGCACTCCACTAGAGGGGTGCTAACTGTTCGCCAGTTTGCTAATTGAAGTCTTCGTGACGAATCACTGACGTCTAATACAATACATTAATTGTTACAATGCGCATTTTTTGCATATCTTTTTGTTATCCAGTAAATTCTAAAGCTCCCGGTTACGTTGTAAATTAATTCATACGGGATTTTAGTTACATTTTACAAAGAGAGCGATTTTTCCACTAATTAAATAAAATACACTCCGTCGTTAGTCCAGTGGTCGCAAGGGCTACTGCTGAGCATGAAGTCCTAGGTTAGATTTCTAGGTCAGGCGAAGCGTACTTGGGTTTTTCTATCAAGAATTCATTAGTAGCAGGCAGAAGTCTGAATTTGTGATTTTGATGGCAATAGGCCTATTACATGAAACTTAAAGATACCTAACTGGTGAAATGTGGGTATACACCAGCGGTGCTATTCTGTAAAAATCTCACCGTGAAAACTTAGGTGAAGTGAGCGTGGAGTGAGCTGTCATAAGGTGTCAATTCCTAGCAAAAACAAACTCACTTCGCCTAAGTTTTCACGGTGATATTTTTATAGAATCGACCAGCTGGTATACTTCTGCCTACCCCTTCGACGTCATGTTATGTTATGTAAAAAAACCGGTCAAGTGCGAGTTGTACTCGCACCGAGGGTTCCGCTCTTTGTAGGTATGTAAATAGTTTATCACGGGAATCATGTCTCGAAAATTTTTCCGTTTTTTTTTTGTAATGTATCTACAAATTTACGGTTCGGATTTTTTCCTTTACTTGTGCTAGATGACATTGCTTCTTGCCAAATTTCATGATTCTAGGTCAACGGGAAGTACCCTATAGGTTTTGATTTCCTTGTGAGTGTTAGTGCGGCATAAACGGAACATGAACGTCCGTATCTTTTGATTGCGTTGACTTAGAAGTTTGATTTTTTTTAATGCTTCAAGAGACTGTAGCCCTGAGTAATTCATATCAATTTCAACTTGATAACTTCACGCGTTCCTGAGAAAAATCGTCTTGACAGACGGACAGACAGACTGACAACGAAGTGATTTTATATGGGTTCCGTTTTCCTTTTGAGTTTTTACAATGAATTGAATCCTACATGTTTGTCAGATTTAAGACCTGCACCTTTACAAAAAATATAGTTATTCAACGACTTCGGTCTCCATCAACAAGGAAATCAGGAGAATAAAATAATACTCTGTGATACCGAGTTTCCTGTGCCATCTAATAATTATTATTTGTTATCCAAAATATTAATGTGCCACCAACCCGATAAAAATATCTCCCTCTAATTTTCCCATCTCCCTATCTCGAACTCACTAAGATACATAACAGAACAGAAATGATAAAATTCAAAATTTGTAAAATTATGCCGAAACATTTGAGCCAGAAAATACAGGCTTATTACTCAAAAACGCCGATCCCCGATCCAGTTTTTGGAAGACGTCAACTATTCGACCGCTGAGCGTCTTATCCGAGGCGTATTTGAATAATTTTTACATTTAAAATCATTCGCTACGACAACATCCAAAGGGTAACCACTCTGAATCGCGACCATTGCCACGAGATAAGGAGAAAACTCGATGGAGCGGTGCAGGGGAGAAGCGTTCGAGGGAAATCGTAATAGGGACGCTATTGATACTTGTTGAAATTAGTAGGAATAAATGTTTCGTAAAACGGTGATAGTCAACTATGGTATGTCTTGACTGTCAAAATATGTGTTTGTTATGTTCGAGAATTTTTAAATCAATTATTGCACATACAGAAAACAAGACAAGAACGATCAAGAAATTAAAGTCCAGCTTTCCGAGGTAAGGGTTTGAATACGCATTTTTGGTAAGTTTAACCATTTCGCGATTTTCATTTGAACGTGAATTAAATGATTTGACTTCATTTAAGGATAGTCCCGGAAAGTATCTGAGGCGAATCAGACAACAACATACCACGAGGCGGGGCGAGGGACACTGGGCCATATTCCTCGTTTTTATTGATGTTGTATGTAAGAAATCACGCGCGGAGGCGCGTTATCGGCGCCCCGTCACGTGACGCGTTGTAGTGTGTGCTCCGCCTAAAAGTTGAATTGTTAATAACAATTGTCTAAGCCCACGTTTTGTAATAAGAGGGAATAAATAATGGGCAGTCTATCTATCCTGCCCTCTGAGTCCTAAAACATGCTGTCAAAGTGACCTCTGCGCTTCCACCCATGGCGCCGTGGAAGTGGTGAAGTTTTGAGCCAACAAGATGTACCATACAGACGTGTGAGCGATCCGAAGAAGCAGTCTATCACCTTCAAGTCCTTCTCTCAAAAAATCGCGTTTCTCTCATCTCTTGCACCGCCTAACAAATAAATTCCGAGTGATTCTTTTAATACGGATTTTAAGCAGATTTTCTGTGGAATAAGTAAAAACGAATCCGTCACTCCAGCTAAAGGTTTAACTCTGCTCTGTGAATATTTATAAGTTTTTCTATTATTTTATATTAAGCGTCTTCGGGGGATTCCACCAGCTTTTATTTTAATCGTTCTATAGATTAATTTTAATTTCACTTATTTAAATAAGCCTCTTTTGGAATATTTCCATTTGTTGTAATGAAATGATTGTGGAAGGATACTTTTTTTGTGAGAATTTTATTTTTATTGTTACACAAATAATAGTTTACTTGAGTGATTGAAGCAGTGGTGGCTCAGTGGTAACGGCCGCGAGTTACGAGTTGTAAGTCGTAGGTTTGACCCCAGACAGGCGCTTTACTTTGTGTAAATTATTTCATCACCACTGCTCTCAATACGGTTAAGGAAAACATCGTGAGGAAACTGGCATGTCCTAGAACCAAGTTGCGGGTAGGAGCTAGTGTGAAGAAAGAAACGAAATGCATATACTTGCACGAAACGTGGCACATAAAAAAACACAACACAAAAAAGTTAATAATATATTATTATTATTAATAATTTTGTATTTTTATATTTTTTATTATTTATATTTTTTTTGTAATTTTGTATTATTATTATTTTGTATTATTAATATTATTAATTTTGATTTAGATTTTAGTGCAATTAAATTGTAAAATACAATGTTGTATGTTGTGTATTGTGTTTGTTATTGTAATATTTGCCTACAAACGAGGCGACCTCAATCCGCAGACTTACAAATTCAGCTAGTTGCACAGCCTAACATCACATTACAAAATCTAATGAACAAACAAGATAATGTTACAACTAGCGTACTATTTAGTGCCAACGCTGCCTCCGCGGGGTTGCCGCTGAAAACCTTTTAATATCAAATGAACTCAAAATTGGTACATGTCAAACGGTATTATTAGGTGGAAGTTTTAAGAGTGGATGATACCGTTTGAGCAGGTGGAAGTTGACTCATCTTGTAGAAAGAGTCTGGTACGGTTAGCCGAACTTCTTATAAAACTTCATGTGCTATGTTAATTGCCAGCTCCTGTTTTTTACATACGTGTGATCATAAGTTTCATTCCCGTCAAAACGACAGTTAATACCTATCTTGGTTTCATTAACATAATCATAATTCGTTCCCACTGCTGGGACACAGGCCACCTCTCTTTGAAATGGAGTGGGCTGTAACCTACCACGTGGACCAGTGCGGGTTGGTAGATGTCACATGTCAACGAATTTTTGGTTCTAGGACTTGCCGGTTTCCTCACGATGTTTTCCTTAACCGTTTTTGGTTCCATTAGTAATTGTTAACTTGGTCAGCTTATCAATTAATTCGACATTCTGAAACGCTTTCAAAACCAATTTCGTTGGTTTTGGAAAGTTGTTGGTTTGGAATGGTCTACTTACTAACTAGCCAGTAGGATTCAGATTCTTATATATTTTCTTTAAAAAAATATTTCCCGCAAATAAATATACAAAGCTGGTGGTATCACCAGCTCTATATCACACCGCGACCATCCTACGCTAAATAATGATGGTAGCGCGCGTATGATTACGTATTAGAGCGACGCGACTAGTTTCGTTCGCTGCGCTGCAACATTCATGTATCGACGTGTGTAGCCAGCCTTATGCGCTCGCGTTATGTGCTAGTTTTGATTAGGTTTGCTAATTTTGTGTTGCTTGTTCTACGGTCAATTTCGTGGTACTTGTTGAGGTCTGGGTTCCAGATTTTTTTATTTTAACCCGGTTTTTATTTTTTCGTAATGAAATGTTTTGCCTATGCTAATTTATGTGCCCATGTCATAATTATTTTTTTTTAATTTTGTGTTTCCAGATTTTGGCAGCGAGTAAATTGCGTGTGTCAAAGGATAGATATAAGTTTTGTCAAAGAAAACTACAATAATTTTATAAACACTAGGTAGGCAATTGTTATGTTTCAAAAAGTAAAATTGCAAAAAAAATGTTCAGATTCGTCTCAGAACTGAGTTGTTGTAGGTTTCCTTGTTTATCTCTCAAAACTTTTTCTTTTGTTCTGTTTTTTTTTGTATGTATATACATATGTATTTATTCTTATATTTTACTTATAAATATTTTCTATTTGTTTTTTTGCTATTGCACCAACTGAGTATTGTTTCTGCATCACCCTAAGGTAGACTGGTAGAAAATGCCCAAGACATTAAGTCCAGCTTTGTATAGTTTTTTTTTTTATTTTGTATAAAAAAAACAAATAAACAAATAAATATTTTTTTTTATTTTTCGTTACTATCTGGGAGCCAATGGGCATTGTTCATATTTTTTTAAATGTTGTAATTGAAAAACCATTTCGAGGAATAGCGTTACTGATCATTACGGACTAATTAATTTTGAAAAATATTCATATGTTATTGATATTTTTGATAAAATACGATTGACCTTCTTTGCCCTTCAAATTACGTACGTCTGGCTGTACAGTTTTGTATCGTTGCCTCAGAAAATAAAAAGTAAGAGGCAAGTATTGTCTACAATCTGTCAAATGTCAAATTATTGTAAATATGTCAAAAATATAAACATTCTTGTTTATAAATCTCATTATTCCATTACATACATTATTTCAACACTCGACAATATTTAATATACTGGAAGAGTTATGGAATACAGGAAGTGCTTTGTTCCAACTTGCAGCAATAATAGCAATGATGTATAAAAAATAATAGTAATAATGTCGCCGCGTGCGTTATTATTCTATTTCTAAGTCGCCGCGTCGATTGTTCTAGTGACGATAGAGAGTAGTATATTCCTTGGAGGACACTTACACATAAAAAAATCATTTGTAAATAAATACGCTAAGCTAGGATTCGATTATTTAAGACGTCTATTCGGCCTATTGACACTTTGACAGATGTGACATTGTTGACGTTGTGTTGACAGATTAAAATTTTTAATAATGTACTAGTAAGGCAACGGCACTTAATCTTTATGCTACTGGATGACGTCACCTACCTTAAAAACTTAAAATAATTAAATAATTTTTATTAAAATAACTATTGAGCCAATCATCAAAATATTCAAATTAGTTTCTCAAAATGCTCTAAATTTACAAAAAATAAAATAAAATATAATGGTTAGAAATTTTGGACAATCCCCATTCCAGTAATTTTAAGAACGTTCACAGTCTGAACTCAATCTGTCAAAAATACCTCTAATTTCCCTACAATTTTGACCAGTTTTTGACATTGACTGTCGCTGAGATAAGATTGCCACTAGATTTTAAACATTTTTAATTACAGGAATTGGTCTTCAGAAATCATAGAATACTCTTTATTATTTACACCATACGAATTACAGATATAAATGTACAAATTCTGATTAACACAATGGGCGGTCTTATCGTAAAAACGGAATCTTTTAACGACAACCTTTAGATGGATATAAAGGGAGAATGAGAAAAAGAAATCAAATCTGTTTTAATTTCTTCAAAAGACCATTTCAGACATCAATCTATATTGTCTTCACATGATCTGACCAAGATTATATCTGAACTTTAAAAGAGACTTTGTCTTCTGAGTTTGTTTCGGCCTTTCGACTTAGAGTAGTCAGATAGGAAACGGCGACCTCATCTAGCTTACTTTTATTTTATGACGTGTAAAAGTGGTTCCGAAATCCTATTTACAGAATAAAAAGAATAATTTCATGTCAATATATTATTTTTTCTTTCCTTAGCAACAAAATGAAACAAACCCACATTGAAACCACTTTCCTTACAACAATAAATCCAGTCACAAGCAGAGTAATAATTGCAATTATAATTATACACGCTGAAGTGACGACGCGGCGTAATGCGTTATACAGTTTTGAAAATTTGATAACTTTACAAATTCGTAGGTCGGTAGTACACGTTGGGGAAATCTGCGGGACTCATTATTGTTTCTAGTGAAGCCCTGGGAGGATGCGTTGACGGAACACTAATGCCACCTTTTCGGAAACGAGCTGGGAAGACTTGGATGTGGCAGTTTTGAAAATGTAAGGTGAAATTATAGTAATAAAATTATATATTTTTATTTTGGCAACAAACATCAGAAGATAGGCATAAGTGAAAGGAGGGAAGGGAGGCTTTTACTCTGCTTTAGGGTACTAACGGCTGAAATAAAAAATAAAAAGATTAAAAAATTTAATTGGTATGGTTAAAGTGTCTTAGGGCTGATTTTTCAATCAGAGTCAGACAAAAAAAAAAAGAAAGAAAGAAAGAAAAATCAGAGTTTGACAGTTTTTGTATGAAACAACTGTCAAAATTTCAAAATTATTGAAAAATCAGCTATTAAAGAAAATAATTATTTATTTAGTTCAGGCAACAACGATCCATAAGTTAGTTACGGACAAGAATCTTAAAAGCTAGGTTAGTGTGAAATTTTGTCACCGGCGACCAATTTCTTTTTGACGACTGGTAAAGTTAGATTTTTTGTCAAAAGTAGACGCACACTATAAAACAAACACACTTATCTAAAGTAGACGAAAGCCTAGTATGCGACAAATAAAATAATTTAACGAAGTGAAACGAAGTGAAAAACTAAAATTTCAAATTTTAGTTTCATATTGAAAGTATGAATTATTTCGTAAAATATAGGATTAATCATTTTCGAGTTTTTAACAAATCACCACAAAAAATAAATTTAAAAAATAAATTATTAAATTTTATTTTATAAATAAATAAAGAAATAGACTTCTTAAATTTTTATTTAAAAAATTACACGCATTATTTTTACAACAGAACTTCCTACTTTCGTATCCAAGCATATTCCACGTAGCCGTGTCTACGAAACCTCTACGCCGTAGCGTTCGTAGCTCGTAGCAAGAACGTAGCGAGTGGTCGAGTTATCAACTGGAGAGCCCTTAAGAGCGAAGTTCGAGATGGATTTTTGCTGTAACCGGCTGCGCCTAATTGTGTAATGTTATTGAGAGTATATGTGTCAGCTTTCAGGAGTGGCTTCAGGGATATTTAAATTCATTAGGCAACCTTCTTATAGTACTTAATGGGGCATTATTGCCCCTCAGGACAGATGGTTTCTAAAAGGCCTAGAAACAGAAGTTGGGTCGTAATAAAATTAGTTGGTTCAGTGTTAATGGGTAGGTTAGCTGTTGGCTAAGTAGGTTAAAACAATACAGCATATTCGTTGCTTAGAAAATATACTGAGACAGTTTGTGAATACAGAACGAAATCTTCAAGTTTTCAAACTTTACACATCTATATAAATAAAACAAAGTCGGGTTAGTTACACCATATATAACTCAAGAACGACTGGACCGCTTTTTATGATACTTGATTTGATGGATTTGTCTCCGCCCCAAATAGCAGAATAATTATGAAAACATGGGAAAAATAAACGAAAAAAAATTATGAAAATAATTAATTTTCTCAGGCCAAAAAATAGGCCCGCCCTCTGGTCACGTGAAGAGTCGACCAACCGTTTGGCGATTTCCCGAAATACTAGGTGGGCACTCGGGCCCCATGGCCCTAGAGTTTCAACCCCAAACGGTTCAAATACATAATCGCCAATTAAATTATTGTATTTGCGCCGTTTGAGGTTTTCAGCACCTGCAGCAAAGGGAAGTTTGCCGGGTCAGCTAGTATCTGAATTGAAATGGTTATCATCATCATGATTGTCATTTCAGCCGAGACACGTCCACTGCTGGACCTATGTCTAGCAGTGGACGTGTCGCCGTTCGAATTGGCGGCGCTAGGCCTATGCCTAGCACCGCCAATTCGAACGGTTCTGTGCTTCCCTCATCCAGCGGATTCCTGCGGCCTTCACAAGGTTATCGGTCCACCTCGTGAGAGGCCTTCCAACGCTACGTCTTCCGGTACGGGGTCGCCACTCCAGAACCTTTTGGCTCCAAGGGCAATCTGTTCTGCGAGCAATGTGCCTTGAATTATTCTCAAAAACCGTAAATGACATATGTAAACATAAAAAACATTTGGAGCGCTTACTTTTTTCATCGTCATTTACATCCTCTAGTGATCCAAAGCAATTCACAGAACAAACATCATCTGCCATCATCTGCCTAGCCATTTCCTAACAATGCTGGGCTTCCAGACTAACCGGATGCAGCAGAATACCAGTATTTTACATAGTGCGAATGGGCATTCGCACTATGTAAAATACTGGTATTCTGCCATCGTATTATCCAGTAACTGGGTTGTAGAGGGCTCTACAACCCAGTTACTGGATAATACGATCCACCTTGGTAAGACTGGTTGTCAGACTCGGGCTTCTGACGACCTTTAATGACTGTCAAAGATCCACGGATGACAGCCGGAACCAACGGCTCAACGTGCTTTCCGAGGCACGGAGGGGTATTGGTATGTAAAGATGGTCACTCATCCACAGACCAACCGGGGCGTGGCTTTACCTGATCTATCGACCCATGCAGCTGGTATTACTTAGCCGCCAGCCCCTCAAACAAAACCCTGATTTAAATTAATAGCCATCTTCACAAGTTAACAAATAAAAGCAGTTATCAACAAACGCAATTGCAGTAACAGTGACTACCATCCAAACTTCCAAACATAACTCCATTTAAAAAAACAAAACTGCTTTCAAGAATTGCCATAAAAATGGTGAATTATTATCTAAAGATAAATAATATTGTATTTTATTGCTCCAGTAACACCTTGTGTCTTTTAAAGAGGAGAAGTTTCAACATTAATAGGTCTTCCCGAGTTTCGGGGATTAATAAAATGCGACTGCGACACTTCTTAATTAATAGCACTTTCTAAAGAAAACAATATCATTTTATTAGCATAACCTCTTAGGAGTTGTATACACTTGCGGAGATTATATTATGAGTGGTGACTTTGAGTTGGCAACATAGATCCGACTCGCTGTTTTTTTTTTATTAGTTTTATTATTGTAGACTAGTGGTTGAGGCCTTTGTCGAAAACTCTTAGACTAACAGAAGTTCTTTAACAATTAACGAAGATTTTCAATTTCTGAACATTTCCAAAACGAAAAGTCAAAGTCAAATAATTTATTTCAAGTCGACTAATAATAATTAGTCCAATGGCAGCATATTATTTTTAAGTTTATCACGAAAGACACGTGGCGCTATCTATTAACATATTAACATTATTGTTGTTTTCCACGGGAACAGCACTTTTTTCGAGATGAAAAAAATACCCTATGTCCGTTTCTGTACCTGACAACGTATATGCAAAATTTCAGGATGATCGGTTCAGTGGTTTAGGCGTGAAAAGGTAACAAATTTACTTTCGCATTTACAATATTAGTTAGAATTTTAACTAGCTCATACATTGTGCATGCTATTTTCACTATGTTACTGCTTTCAGAGTACTTTTTTTTTTAATTTGCCTGGTATGTAAGTATATCCTATTGCCCGATTTGTGAACCAATAATAAAAAAAGTAGGTAAGCCATTAATTGACCGTAAAAAAGGTACAAGAAAATAATGACACTACCCAAAACAAAGTTTCGTATGGAGAAGAATGGGCAAGAAACTCCATAGTTACTCCTTTAAAATGTTTTACAATACTTCGCAGCGGACCTTACCCCAATGTAAAAGTGTCTTAACACCAGCCTTAAATAAAGCCAGTGATGACAAGTTAAACAAAGTAGCAGAGTTGAGCAGTTAAGGTTACTTTGTAAAGTTTTTTGTTAACTGTTGGTGTCTGCATTGATACATTATGCTATAATCTACACTTGTGCTTCGTAATCTACCTGCTTATTTTGATCTGTTTTTAAGTTACTGGGACAGTAAAATCAAGTTGAAATTGACTTTTATAAATACTGTTTTTTTTTTCTATCTGCAATCAGCCCTTGAGATTTAATCAGAGGGGCAATTACCGTAATTAAAAACGTCGATTCCCGTAATTGGAATCGAGTGGCAATATCATCAATGTCAAAAATGTTGAGGTTTTTTTGAGGATTAAGGCTAAGATCAGACTGTGAACGTTCTATAAAATAAATAAATTAAAATAAAATAAAAATAAAAATTGTTTATTTTCAGACAAATAAGTCCATAGAGAGGTTAATATTGTAAATCTTCTAAACTATGTTAGTAGGTACCAAAAAATAAAATAACAAAAGTGACTGGTTAGTATAACAGATATCTTACACACTATGTTAGTACAATAAAAATACAATCACACTGTCAACATACAATCACACAATCTATGAATTACGAGAATTGGTTCCGATTGGTTGTTTCTTAACTTAGTAGATTGAGATTGTTCACAGACTGCGATGCGTCATCTCTATAGTAGATTAAAGAAACATTGGAATCATCCTTATTTATTCATATCAACGATCTTCGACTGCATTATCGCTTGCCATTCGTAAATAAAGTGTCAATTCGTATGAAATTGTTTTATTGATCAACCGGTCTTTTTCTGTAAAATCCGATGCTAGGATTTGACACTATTGACAGGTACTTTAAGACCAGTTCACCGTAGTTTTCACAGGGAGGCCTTTACGGAATAGATCTGCTGTGTTCTATAATTTTTCATTTTTATATAATACTAGCTATGCCTCGCGGTTGCACTCGCGTAAATGTCGATCTTGTAGGAATATCGGGATAAAAAGAAGCCTATATGTTAATCCAGGGTATCAGCTACCTCCATACAAAATTTTATCAAAATTGGTCCAGCCGTTTGAGCGTGAAGAAGTAACAAACATATAAACACACCCGCACACTCACAAAATTTCGCCTTTATAATATTAGTGTGACTAGCAGCGCCCCGCGGATTCACCCGCATAAGTGTCGATTCCGTGGGAATATCGAGATAAAAACTATCCTATGTCCTTTCCCGCAAACTATCTCTATATCAAATTTCATCTAAATCTGTTGAACAGCTTACGCGTGATTGAGTAACAAACACCCAAACATCTTCACAAACTTTCACATTTATAATAAATAAGTAGGATTTTCCCAAAAATCAGTGGCAAAAAAAACATTAACAATGAAGTCATTATTAAGCACAAAAAAAATGAAATGAGTACCTGAAAATGGTGACATCAAATGCTCCTTAATACCTAGTAAGTTAACCCTCACCAACAAACTTCCAACAAAAATTAAAATTCACAATAAAGCCACAACAAACGGACATAATAACTCTGAAGTATTTAAATTAACGAAATCAAAGTTGTAGACGTTGATAACTATAATTTTGTATTAACATAAAACAACACTTAGAATTCGCCCCGTCTCCATCTTAAAGTTTATTAGGAGATATTCCTGTGATAACTTGGAGAAATATAAATAAAATGACAATAGAATAATTGCCTAACACAAACATTCGAGGGTTGGGGGTTGGTTAACCCTTTTGTTGCGTCGCGGATTTCCAACTGGCAACACTGCGTTTTTGTGTGACTGTCTCAAATTAGTAGGTAACTTGTTACCATAAATTCAGTATCTACATGATTTTGGACTCCACTACGTTATAAATTTTCTAAAAAATTAGGTATTCCGTATATTTTAACCGCGTAGGTATTACACGTTTTAATGAAACAGCAGTTTTTTTTATAACCTACGAAAAATTTTGAATTATGTGCTAAATTCAAGGTTACTGTTGCATTTCATTTACGCTTTTGTTTTTTTTTTTCTTTATAGTGGAGAAATGTTAATGTACAGACGCCAGCACATCAAGCTACGCAAAACTGTCAAATTTTCCCAACCAACTTTGAACCTTATGCTTTAGCAATAAAGTTGAAAATGTATTAAAGAAATTTGACAGTTTGTAGTAGCTTGATATGCTGGCGTCTGTACTCTGCACCACCACGGGGAGATAGTGCAGTTATGTGGGACTCTAACCCACTAAACCTCCATGGTGTCCTCCTCTGCCGCTTATGGCGGGAACACGGGCACGCGTTAGCACTAATCCGTGAACCCGCCGTGAAGGGCATTTACCCTCACATGTAAATAATTTAAGATAGCGTACCTTGTCTTGATATATGCAAAGTTGAACATACTTACGATTCTTCTCCATGGTAAGGTCAAAATCAAATGCCATTCAATCAAACTAGGCTGAAAATCAGCACTTTTTGAACGTCAAAATGACATAATACCGTCTCCCAAAACGCCCACCCTTCACCACTTCCTAAAGATTTACCTGGGAAGAAGAAGTGGTGCAACAAACGCCCCAGCTGTATAGCTGTCTGTTCAGTTAAAATAACTTGATTCAATAGAATAAGCAAAGTTATAATTTTACCAGCTGCGACCCGCGGTTCTACTTGCGTAAGTGTCCATCCCGTGGGAATATCAGGATAATAAATATCTTATGTGTTAATCCTGGTTATAAACTATCTTTGTGCCAAATTTTATCTAAATCCGTTTAGTAGTTTTTGCGTGAAAGAGTAACAAACATCCATCCATCCATCCAGACCTCCATCTATCCTCACAAAGTTTCTCGTTTATAATATTAGTAGGACTATTGGGATTAACATTACGAAATACGAAACATTACTGTATGCTACGATAATACCCATATACGCGCATAGATTGTACAGTACTCGGCGACAAATATTGCACATCGACCTTTACCTTTTTTGTATTTTATACAAAGAATAAAAATAGAAATAATAAATAATTATCAAAAGAAGCAAATCATGTTTTAACAGCTCCTAATAGATACCGGACTGTTTGTATTTCGTGCGACAGAGATAACGCTCTACGAAGCCGAAATTAGACGATTGTCTCTTTCCAAAGGTCGATGTGCAATATTTATCGCCGGGTACTGTACCTAAGTACTCCAGACTCCCACACCGGACCATTTTGAAGGACCAATCAGGTCAGTAAAGGGTAAGTGTTTTACTTTACCCGTAACACAGGTATTTTATGCCTTTTTCGGGCACCAGTTACTTACAAAAGTTAAACCATTTTTTTTGGATTAAGCACTTCCTGTCCACAACAACATTTGTGATGACGAATAAATTCATCTAGTAAATTCACTTATTTAAAAGATTAAGACAAACAATCTGCCTGGCCTTTTTCAAACTATGTTAACCACTACACCTAGCTATGCTTACCAGATGCAACTGAATACAATTTTTCACATGGAGCGACTAACTATCTGACACATCCACAGCCCAGTTACTGGGTAATACCCCTTGGTAAGACTGGTTGTCAGAATTTTGGGCTCCTGACTACACGTAACGACTGTCAGCCGGGATCAACAACCTCTTAACATGCTTTTCGTAGCATGAAGGGTTCCTTGATATGTAATGGATGGTCACCCATCCACGAACTGACCGCGGCAAACGTAGCTTAACCTTCAATCGGCCGTGTGGCTGTTATCATTTAGCCACGAGCCCACTAAAATAATAAATATAGATAACTAGCAGCGCCTCGCGGTTTCACTCGCGTAAGTTTCGATTCCGTGGAGATATCGGGTTAAAAAGTATTCCATGTGTTCATCCAGGAAATGGTCTATCTATGTGCCAATTTTCATTCAAATCTGTTCGACGGTTTACACAAACATCTTCACAAACTTTCACATTTATAATATTTAGTAGGATTATTTATATTATAATAGGTGTAGGTGTATATCTTCAACACAATTCACTCGAGTTTTACCATAGAAAGTACGATGATATACAGCAAACAGGTCTTCACTCAATAACCAATATTATGTTACCGACACAAGGTTCATTTTAGCAAGTGATGATTTTGCACAGTGTTAGGGGTTTCTTGAAGGTGGCAATAAAGTGTTGTTATGCAAATAATGATAGCGAAGGTATCGCCTTCTTGTATTCAATATTTTAATATCCATAGATACCCCGTGGTGGTTCCGAACTGAATTCCCTTGTTTTATTCAAGAAATAACTGATACTCCGTGTTGCTGGGAGTTTTTGGCAGCACTTCTTCTTCTCAGCGAAAGCACTAGGAAGTGGGGAAGGGCGGACGTTTTGGGGGACTGAATCGGATCCGGCCCCTTTTTTTTATTGGCTAACATTGCGCCTGCCAGGGTTCGAACCCACGACCTACAACTCGTAAATCAGGGCCGTGGTCACTGGGCCACCACTGCCCAGCCACACCCTTATTACATAAAACTAAAACCCAACTGGCGAAATGTGAGTGTATTATATCCTGCCTAACCTTGCGGGTAATACAGGCGAGATGTTATGTTATGTTCCTACATTGCCTTTGCCATCGAGTATTCAATCTATCAAAGACTGCCTTCAATGCCTGCATGGTATTCACAGTGGTCATGAGACTACAGATGGTCATTCCGCGCCTTTCAGCTCTGGACAAATGTTGACCGACTCTGAGCGAATACCAATGGAGGAGAGTTCGCGTCGGATAGTTGACTTGCCAGCAACTTACTTGCTTATTACTGTACATACAAGCTTTGGTTTTCTATGAAAGCGGTAATTTACGGCCTTAAAATAAAGTCTAAATAAAGAGCGTTTTTTATCACCGTACATTCAAACTCAAAGACACATAACGTCGCCTTAGAGTGAAAACCTCGGGAATGCAATTCCTCGTAAGTAACATTTTATGCATTACGGACAATCTTATAGTATCGAACAGTTCTGGATAAAAAAACGACTTCAAAAAAGAAAAATTTTATTTAATCCGCTTTTATATCCAGAGCTGTTCGATACTATAAGATTGTCCGAAATGCATAAAATGCTACTTACGAGGTATTGCATTCCCGAGGT
Organism: Luperina nickerlii; assembly: GCA_963855955.1. Lineage (NCBI taxonomy): Eukaryota > Metazoa > Arthropoda > Insecta > Lepidoptera > Noctuidae > Luperina > Luperina nickerlii. The sequence continues at coordinate 17,971,744 of OY979682.1, read as the reverse complement.
TTTCACTCTAAGGCGACGATAATTATCATATTTGAACTGAGTTGTCTTTTGTGTTAATATTATTCACCATAAGTATGTGCCAAATAAAGGTAAATTTCTTTCTGTTTCTCTTTATAAGCCCGCACGCATGAAGTAAATTAATCAATTTGCCTAGCCATTTGCCAACTATATTGGGGTCGGTTTCCAGTCTAACTGGATGGAGCTGAATACAGCTGTATTTTACATGAATCGACTGGAGTAATATAATATAATAAAAGATAACCAAGACAAAGAACAGAAATCTATAAATTAATAACAACCCCGAGTTTTTGTAGACATTGCCAAAGATATTGCGTTAAAAATATGTAAGTGGACTTTCAGCTGGTGAAGTGAGCTCGAAGTGAGCTGTCAAGCTAATGACATGTGACAGCTCACTTCACCGAAGGTTTCACGGTGAGATTTTAACAAAATAGTACAACTCTTTTTTTATTCATAAATTTCTACCATATAATAAAGTTCCAGTGAGAGCAGTGGTGTCCCAGTGGTATCTGGCGCGATTTACGAGTTGAAGGGTAAAGGTTTGAACCCAGACAGGCGTTTAACATTGTGTATTTAATTTCATTACCACTGTTCTCAAAACGGTGAAAGAAAAGATCGTGAGCAAACCGGCATGTCCTGGAACCAAAAATTCGAAGTCATGCGAAATCTACCGACCCACACTGGGCCCGCGCGGTAGATTATGGCCCATCCTGCGCCTGCTGCAGGCAGCTCGGCCTGTGTGCCAGTAGTGGTGTAATCTTTTCATAGCCAGTTAATCAACCAAGCAACTGGCCTACTATCCCATCTAAACGCACCTCCCCCGTCCCGGGCATGTAATGATGTCCTATTGACTTGCCGGTCCGAGCGTGGCATTGAAAGAAACGTCTTCCGGTCAGTGTAAACACAGCCTAATAAGGGTGCATTCAAAGCATTCAAAGCCGCGATTGCGACTTTTGGTATCACAGTTGCAAAAACCGTAGAACTAGTGGACACCGTTTTATGTGTACGGAGATTAACGGCATCATTTTTCGTGTAGAAAGGAGTGGAACATTTGAATAAGAAGTAGGTAATAAGTAGGTTACTTCTAACCAGGTTCAGGTTAGCCACGAGCCAGTCACACGAGTCTATCGATCAGGTTAAGCTACGCCTGCCACAGTCGATCCGCGGATCGGTGTCCATCTTTATATACCGAGTTCCGCGCCACAGAAAGCACGTTAAGCGGTTGGTGCCGGCTGTCATTCTTGGATCCTGACAATCTGCGGGGTAATTTACGTTGTTCAGCACTCACATTTTTTGAACATATGAAGCAATGGATTAGGAATAATCCTTCAAAATGATTCAGATTGAGATTGAAAGTGTGTTACGCAATAAGGATTCTGTCTAACCAAGGGGCATCGTGTTACCCAGTAACTGGGTTGTGGAGGTCAGATAAGCAGTCGCTTCATGTAAAATACTGGTATTCAGTTGCATTCGGTTTGACTGAAAGCCGATCCCAAAATACTCGTAGTTAGGATAAGGCTACCAGATTGATTGCAGTAAGTTACTCACTAACTTTATTGTCATATTGTAGTTTTTATTTGTTTAATTTATATAAATATTTAAGACGAAAAACGGGAAATAAGAGGTATTTTTTACAGATTAAGACTGAGATCAGACTGTGAACATTCTTAACATTACAAGGATTGCCCTCAGTATAAACCTGTCGGCCAAATAAAACCAGCCGGATAATTTGACAGATAAAATGGCAACTGATCGCAATGCCATTCATTGTGACAGTTCAGCGATGTTCATTGCGTCATTTGCGTTGTTAGCTGATGAATTTTTCAAAACTTATGCAGCAATGGATTTGGAATCTCTTTCAAAACCCTCGGGTTGTGAATGAAAACGCGATAAGGGTGCGAAGTTATCCTGTTAAAGTAGTAAAGTTTTTTCAACTAAAATAGCATGGCTTAATCAGCCTATAACTTTCCCACTGCTGGGACACAAGCCTCCTCTCTGTGAGAGGAAGTGGGCCGTAATCCACCACGCGGGCCCAGTGTGGGTTAGGTGATGTCACATGTCTTCGAATTTTTTGTTCTAGTACATGCCGGATTCCACACGATGTTTTCCTTCAGTCACCAAATCGGGCACAAATTGTCTGAACGACAATAATAATCAAAGTCCGCCTGCTGCGGGCGTACCTAGTACCCTTACACAAGCAACAACTTACTCAATATGAGAGCTATGTAAGTTAGAGTCAATACTACAAACGGCAGATGATGAGCTGGGGGCCACAGATGAGATAGAAGATGGAATGCTAACCTTATGCTGCTCATACTCAATGGCTGTCAATGATTGCGATAAAAGGCTATCCCTTAGAGGGGATAGGTAGGCTTTTTTATAGATATGTTTAGTTATGACAACATTTTTTTTTCCAAATGGTAGAATTTACTTGGAAATAAACTATTATTTGTAACTTGTAACAACTCCTCACCTGTATACCAACATTCTATGCAAATAAACATTTTCTATTCTATTCTAAAACCGCCCATTGTATCACCTTTGCACAGAGCGCGACCATTATTATGACAGATTTGAAGAAATCGTGAGATCAAATGACGGGTGCAACATAATTTTCGTTTCTGAATGAAAATACGCCACATTTGCGCAGCATTTACTCTGCTTATGCGTTCGAAGAATACCTACGCTGACCAAATGCAAGATATAAAGGTGGCTTTAAAGTTAGGTAATTAGATAATTTAAGTCCCAACAACCCGGTTGAACTAGTAGCATACCAGATTAATAACTAAGTTTGAAATGATTGCCACGGACTGTTTACTTGTTACACACTAACGATAATTAATAGTTATTTCTGTAAATTGGTTCAAAAAAAAACTTTAACTCGTCACAAATAAATTATGTTTTAAAACTAGATGTGATCGGTGTTTCCTATCCGACTGCCTTGAGAAGAAGGATCGAAATAAACACAGAGGTCTCTTTTAAAATCCAGTCATAATTTTGGTCAGGCAATTATCGAGGGATACAGGCATGATTTGAAATACTCTATTTACTGATTACTCTGTGACCATATTACTTCACGATGATATAGCCGGGGAAACTTCCGATACGAAGCTATTGTAGAACACAAATATTGAAACTGAGCCTACGGAGTCGGACCACAGTTAGTTGAGCAACAGTTGCGCCATTATATTGGAAAGTTTGTAGTGGAGGTAAATATTTACTTAACCATATGGTACATATGTGCAAGTAAATATAATCATCCTTATTATAAAACTATGTACACTGAACAGCTGAGGCCAAAAAATATGTATTCACTTAGTCAAACCAAATCAAAATATTTTATTTCACATAACACACCTACATAGGCACTTATGAAACGTCAGATGCTAGGTGCACGGTTCCAATTGGTCGCTTCCTATGGAGAAGAGCCGGCAAGAAACTCCACGGTTACACTTTTAAAAATAATTGGCTTTTACAATGTTTTCAAATTACAATGTTAACAGGTATGTGCTTTCCGAGGCACGGAGGTATATTGGTATATAAAGATGGTCACCCCATCCACGGACCAACCGCGGCCGATCGACCCGTGCAACTGTTATTATTTAGCCACTAGCCCCATTTAAAAGATAAATAAAATAATCATTGGTTGATCATTCAGGTTTGACTATTTTCTGTCGTTTTATGTCAATTCAAATCATATTGTTGTAAAATACTGTTTTTTTTTTGGTGGAAGGTTTGTTACAAAACTAACCTTTTACTTGTGCATAAAGTAATAATAAATAAATAAAATAAATTCTAGTTTTCAAACTGGCTTTCTTGTAAAAAGCTGTGCCTTCACATCTTGCAAGGTTCCCTATACCAGCATAACCCTAAATCTTATCCAAACATACAAATTCATACATAATCCCTAATTAGCCACCACTGGAAACTTCGCCACCCTTGGATTGATTAGAGATCAAACAATAACCCTTGCGGCGCTCCTGTGAGCAACTATGTCCAAGTTGTACATTTTGAGTTTTGGGTGTAGAGTGGCCATGGGGCAGGCGGGTTTATTCTAAGCCAAAATAGTGCATTAAACACAGTCGGGTAAATTAGACTTCAGACATATTTTTCATTACGAAATAGGCCGCGATTTAATAATCAGATTCAAGAAAATAAGCACTTTTTGGCGGCTAAAATTTACATCAGGTAGCGTCTAAAACGGATTAACGGATGTTTTCGACATGACTTTCAATAAAAATCGTTTTCTAAAAAAAAAACTTTATCCCTTTGTTGGCTTTGGTCAGTCATTGATCTATCAGTGAATACATCTGGCGACAATAAATTGGACCCAGATAAATTATATATACCATATACTTAATTGAAAAGTGAGAATTTCAAAGAGATCACATACGGCAGACACTATATGATGCAGCCGAAGAAACTACAGCCTTCTCGTTTTCTTTTTATTGATTTAAGGACATTCCCTCCTTACCGTAATCTACAGGCACACTACCCCAAGACAGGTCCAAAGGTGGAATATTTGCCGAGCAAGTTCCTGACCGTTGTTGACACTAACGATTTGTGCCCCACCATTGCTCTTGCACGTTAGTTCGAGTTATTAACACTATCTAATTGATGTGTGCTTGAAGTTCTGGTGGCTGTGGTAGCAGTAACAGGGTTATGAACTTCTGAGGTAGGATGTTGGCTCAAACAACCCAAGAGTACGTCTTCGTGGTTGTTGATAAACATGCATAGATACACTGTTAATTAATTCATCAAGCGGCACGCATAGCATCATTTCAAGTTTTGGCGATGGAAAAATAAGGATGCATTTTGGGATGCATGAAGAAGCCTCCTCGTATAGCGTAGTTTGTTCCGCCAGTTACTCAACTGAACGCTCGCGCTCGGCGCATCCTGGAAAGTCACATCCAACACCTTATTTGACTGGCCAATTCTTCCCTTGAGGTGCTAGTAAGGCTAACGCCCGCCTGGTTTGCGACCACCCTCCCACCGGAGTCCGGCGTTAAGCAGCCGGCTGTGTTTCGTTGATGCGTGGGAGTTCCAGTGCCTTAGGCATCTTCTGGGCACACTTGTTCCATCATAGACCTCATCCATCGCTTTCCATCAGGCGTGCTCAAGGTCAAGAGCGGACCCATTCAGCAATAAAAAAAATAGACAAAATGAATCTACAATCTGTCGCTTTGTCTATTCTTCCGTCGACAAACCCGTTTCTATGGTGGCGAGGCTACGCGTGCAGGACATGTCTGACAAACTGTGGGCCTAAATAACACAGAACTGGTGCCCTGAGACAGTATGCAGGTAGGCAGGCGTAGGAGATGGCGGGATGAACTGGAAAGGTTCCGTCCAAACTGGCAGGAGGACGCAGAGGCTGGCGAAAGATAGAAGGAGTGAAAGGAGGCCTCTGACCAGGGACAGAGCAGGATAGAAAAATAAACATCCTCATGTGACGTATAAGAAATATGATGGTATGTTATCTAACACGAGCAGAGGGCAGTGGTGGCCCAGTAGGATCGGACCGAGGGAAGAGACGCAGGTCCTGGGTTCGAACCCAAGCAGATACTTTACTTTGTGTTATTTATTTCATCATCACTACTACTCTCGAAACGGTGAAGGAAAACAGCGTGAAAAAACCGGCATATCCTAGAACCAAAAATTCGAAGTCCTGTTACATCCACCAACCCGCACTAAGCCCGCATGGTGGATTATGGCCCTCTCCCTCTCACAGAGAGGTGGTCTGTGTCTCAGCAGTGAGAACATTAGCGGCTGATTATGTTATTAATACAGAACATAAACCAATGACGCCGAAAGTAATAACCAAAAATTAATCAAATAAAAAGCTTTTATATAAATATGGAGGCTCGGAATCGCGCGTCTATCAAAATCATTAAAATGAACGCGAGGACAGTCGCGGTCGTATTTCGATGGATACGCCCAAATTTTCATCAAATATATGACACGGCTTAAGTGATGAGAGGTTAGCTATTATCACTTGCAACTAGGACACTTTGCTAAAGCTACAGGTTCCCAGAACAGCGGTGGCTGCCATATAGCGTCCGAAATTTACCGTCGAATGACGTCACTGAAACGTTATTTACGAAAGTAAGTTGGGGTGTTTTTCTAGAGAACGGTTTTTGATACCGTAAGACGAACCCTGCTGCCATCGTTTCCATAAAGCTACAGTTTCCTAGAAGAGCGCTGGCCGCACTTAACGGCCGTAGTGACAGCTGTCAAGAAAATTATGACATCGGCAAAGATTTAAATCATTAGATTCGCCCTACCGCGTCAAAAGATAGTCGCGTTTCCGTTTCATTGTAACACCTCTGACACACAATGATTTGACTTGATTATCATGGAGACGCTATTTAATAATGTCATTCTTGACACTTTTCCACTGGTCATCTGTCCACTGGTCCTCTCATTATGGACACTTTTCGTGTGACTAAGTACGGCGAGAGCAAATCTAGCGATTTCAATCTTTGGGCACCAACTTTTGACTTATTGTCAAACTACTGAAGGCCAATTCTCGTAATTTAAAACGTTCAAAATCTAGTCGCAGTCTCATCTCGGCGACAAGCAAATGTCAAAAACTTGTCAAAATGTAGGGAAATTAGACGTATTTTTTGACAGATTGAGACTGAGATCAGACTGTGAACGTTGTTAAAATTAGTAGAATTGCCCCTCTGATGTAGATGACAGATTTTCATGATGGCCGTGATAATATGACGAAACCGCTTTCCTAGGAATCCAAAGCTTAATTACTGCCGTCACTGCGTCTGTAATGTGGTAACCACCGCTCTTCTAGAGCACCGTAACTTTAGCGGCAAGTCAGGGTGACAGTCAATATTTGCTTCTGACTACCCGTAACGACTATTAAAGATCCACGAATGACAGCCGGGACCAACGGCTCGTGCTTTCCGAGGCACAGAGGGGTCTCGGCATGTAAAGATGGTCACCCAGCCACAGACCAACCGCGGCAAGAGTAGCTTAACCTGATCTATCGAACTGTGCGGCTGTTATTATTTAGCCAGGGGCCCTACTACTAACTAATAAATCAACAGTGACAGCCGAGTGGTATCGGTAATTTGCAATATTGTGATGAAGGAAAGCATCGAGCATTTTAAACTAAGTGTACAGACTCCAGCTCTTCAAGCTACTACAATCTGTCAAATTTCTTTAATAGATTTTCAACTTTATTGCTAAAGTATAAGGTTCAAAGTTGATTGGAAAAATTTGACAGTTTCGGGTAGCTTGATGTGCTGGCGTCTGTACATTAAAAACGCCAAAAAAAATTAAGTCCCGTGGGAGGCCAAAAAGGCTTCTATCTCAGGCTCTCAGCATAATATTGCGATATTTAAGAAATCAATAGCTCGTTTTTGTAACCAAGAAATCTCACGCTCCCGCTCTCGCGGTCGCTCTTGCCTCAGCCCGGTCATCGCATGCTCGGCACGCCCAAATTCTCATATAGACTAACACGATATGCAAATATGGGACATAAAGGTATATTTCGTGATAACACTGTAAGGTAATTAATAAAATATGTCCTCTCAACTAGTGGGCGAGGATTGGGGCCATACTTATTAGATTTGATTGTTTTGCCGCATGATTTATTATTGTTGTTTTGACCTTAATTATTTTCGTATGTGATATTAGAGTGTTTTTGTTTTCAATTATGACAATTTGTGAATGGTTAATTCGGAGGGCTGGAATTTTTTCTAGAACAAGGCTTAAAACTGCGTAGCGGTTATACTTAAAGAGTGATGACCTTTAATCGAAGAGGGATGCTCAGGTTCAGCAGATCATGTTAAGTTACGCTTACCGTGGTTGGTCCCTGGATGGGTGGCCATCTTTACATACCAACCCTCCGTGCCTCGGAAAGCACCTTAAGGCGTTGGTCCGGACTGTCATTCGTGGATCTTTGACTGCCGTTACGGGTCATCAGAAGCTCGGAAGTTTGACAACCAGTCTTACTAAGAGGTATCGTATTACTCAGTAACTGGGTTGTGGAGGTCAGATAGGCAGTCGCGCCATGTGAAATACTGGTATTCAGCTGGATCCAGTTAGACTAGAAGCCGACCCCAACAAACTTGGGAAAAGGCTAGGATGGTGACTTGTAATCAAAGATTTCCTTCTTCGAAATAAAAATGGTAAACAGTAAATGTGTCAAAAGTTATATCAGAACTAACATATCTGTACTAAATACTACAAAGAGGTAAATATTGTGAGTTTGTATGTACGGGGTAATTTTCGGAACCCTCGACCTGGTTTCAAAAATTCTTTCACTAATGGAAAGTTACAGTAATGCCTAGTATCATAGGATATATTTTATGTTGAAACAAGAAATTTCACGCGAACGAACTCGCGGGCAGAACGTAGTAATACAATAATAATCTGGCCAAATAATATGCCCTGCTCCATTTTGAGCCTTTAAATCTTTAACGGCCGAACCAAATAACCTATTTTCAGTTACAGACAGATCGCTACTGATGGTAGCCAGTATAATAATTAACTGCCATACAAATCGCTACTGATATAGATTATTGGGACGTTAAAACCAGAGATGGATAGGTTTTTCTACCTCCAGTATGCCGAAACTGGTAATAGATAGGGTTCGGCCGTTAATAGCAAGAATAACAAAAACCAAACATTCCTTGCTAATGAATAAAAAAGTTTAAATTTTTGAAGGCAATCTCTAGCAACATTATCTTTGCATTCCTTTTTCTGATATTAGACATATCAGAAAAAGGAATGCAAAAATAATGTTGTCACCCCTCAGAATACCCTACCCTGTAAAGACCAAACACGGGGTCATACACGTAAACTATCCATAATCAAAAAAAGATTTTTAATTAAATACACGTACAACCGCGAACACTAGTCAATTAACATTAAAATGCCACAGGTACACGCGCCACCAGAAATATATTAGAGTAGTAAGTAATATTAATAACGATTACATTGCATGCGATTAGGCAATGCAATTAGTGGACTTCGGTGACACGTTATGTTTGATTTAAATATCGAGAGCGTTCTGTTTGCGAGTGTACCTACAGGTTTAATATGTAGATTTTGGTGCCGATTCCCTTGTTCACAAACTAAACTAAATTTAAGTTCAGTGCATCTTTTTCTTTCTATTTCATTAGGAAAAGGACAGAAGATAAATTTTAGTTTAGTCCTGTCAAATTAATCAGCGCCTGACACTACTCCATACAAGTTTAGACGTGATTAAAAACACTTGCCTACTAAAATTACGTCAATTTACGTCAGGCACTGATTAATTTGACAGGACTAAACTAAAATTTATCTTCTTTCCTTTTCTTAATGATATAGAAAGAAAAAGATGAATTGAACATAAATTTAGTTTAGTTTGTGAACAACAGGGTCGGTACCGTTGTAAACGTGTAATTTATTAAACTTTATTTTTAAATTAAACGTGCATTTTCATAATAATTATGGTGGAGATATTAATATTATTTAATTTTAATCCTTTATTTCATTATTATACCTATCAATTTCATTTTTAAATATTAGAATATAAAATCATTTGAAAATATATAAAATAGTAGCCTAACGGTATCGGGAACGGGGTCCAAGCTGCCGGCAGTCAGGGCTCCAGAGAGAGGACTCTCTTAACAATGCGAGCCGTGTCCAGAAGTACTGCTTTCTGAATCAAGCCCTCTAGCTGCCTAACTGAAGCCTCCTCAAATGTTTGTCGAGGCTATTGGCTATTTAGCCATTGACTGTCACGATTATCGGCACAATAATCGCTCACATCCTACATGTCGAGGACCTCGCGAGCCAAGTCAAGATACTTAATGGTAGTCCGACTGTTATTGTTAGATGACAATACTATGAAAACAGAAATAAGAAACTATGTTTAAGATGAGTATAATCTGAAAAAGAAGACTAGCAAACAGCTTGATGAACTAAAGGTATGATAAACATAATTATTATTCCTTTCAGAAGTCATATGGCAGAAGTGATAATGACAAAGGTAGGTACGTTAAATTCAAACGATTCATAGGATAGTACACGATAAGCTTCATACGACTTATCAGTTATCATAACAAATAGAAATAAAACTATCAGTTACTAAGGAAAAAAACTATATCTTATAAAACCTTATCCCTTTTCCTTATCTTGCGTTAAATAAATGATATCTTTACAAGGTGAAACTATATTTTCAACTACTTCTAGTTATTAAGCCAACACATTTCGTGTCGTATAGTTCATCATGTTTGCCAACAAAGTGGTCCTAGTGACGGGCGGCAGCTCCGGCATCGGTGCGGCTACTGTGGAGTTATTTGCCAAGGAGGGAGCTTCGGTTGCCTTCGTTGGAAGAAACGAACAGAAACTAAAGGAAGTCGTGCAACGTTGTGAGCAGCATGGAGCCAACACCCTCGTTATCAAAGCAGATGTCTCCAAAGAGGAGGAAGCCAAAACTATCGTCCAAAAAACTGTTGACAAGTTCGGTAAACTCGACATACTTGTCAACAACGCTGGGATATTACGGTTTGCGAGTATACAGCAACCCAATCTGTTACAAAACTACGATGAGGTCATGAACACGAACCTGCGCCCCGTCGTCCTCATCACCAACTTAGCGGTCCCATACCTCATAGAAACAAAAGGCAACATCATAAACGTATCCAGTATTGCATCCACATTAAGTAATATACCAGGAATGATGTCTTACAGCGTTTCCAAAGCTGGTATGGATCATTTTACAAGGTTTGCTGCAATGGAACTGGCTGCTTCTGGCGTGCGAGTGAATTCTGTCAATCCTGGACCAGTTATAACTGACATAATATCAAATTCTGACTTGGCTCCAGAATTACAAGAGGGTAGAAATGTTGCAAGTAAGACAGCTCTGGGAAGATCTTCAGATGCTGATGAGATTGCTGACATAATCCTGTACCTAGCCAGTAACAAGGCTAGGGGTGTAACCGGGTCCTGTTATGTTGTTGATAATGGTTATATGCTGAAGTAGGCTCTTTTATTTCTTTTTGTGATTCCCGAGTTTGTCATTTGTAAACAAATGCATGTGTGAATATTTTACTTGTTGTTTTATTATGTGATTGAATGGCTAAGTACTTCATCTGCATCATCTGCCTAACCTTTTCCCAACTATGTTGGGGTCGGCTTCCAGTCTAACCGGGTGCAGCTGAATACCAGTATTTTACATGGAGCGTCTGCCTATCTGACCTACACAACCCAGTTACTGGGTAACATGATACCCCTTGGTAAGACTGGTTGTCAGACTTTCAGGCTTCTGACTACCCGTAATGACTGTCAAAGATCCACGAATGACAGCCGGGACCAACGGCTTGACGTGCTTTCCGAGGCATGTAGGGGTCTCGGTATGTATAAATGGTCACCCATCCTCAGACCAAACGCGGCAAGCGTAGCTTAACCTGATCGATCGATCGATCAATCATCAATCTATAAGTATGTATTGGATTTAATTATAATCTAGGGGCACTAAGTTTTTTATTAAAATCTACTTTTCGCGCCTAGAACGTTCTAAATTTTGTTTTTACACGTGTGTATATTGATATTATTTTCAGTAAGGCACTCTAAGACATTTTATTCTTTACTTTTTCATAAAATGAGATCATTCGTGTCTCATCAATGTTAAATTATTTTTTTTTTCTGTTATATTTTAACGACAAATCTTTAAACCACCAACTAACGCAGTCGGGTAAAAGTGTCATTTGTTAGAAGTACTAAACTTGACCGCTCGTCAACGTTGTCTTGTTTAGCGAAGTCACATATAAGAAAGAAAAGAAAACGAAACATCAGCCAAAAATAGACACAGTAACTAGAATATATTAATCTTTAGTAAAATCATCATACATTTTAATTAAATTATGTAATCATTGATACTGGTTGGTACAAGGTGCAAATAACGATAGATATATTTCGTTGCCGACAATACTTGCTATGTTATCGCTATCACCCAAGCCTAAAATGTCTTGACTAATAATATTACATTAACAGTGTGCCGTTATCAATTACGTAATTAGAGCCAGTAATGCCCTTGGCCTTATCACTGGCTACATACACTATCATATCAGCGATCTCACTAGTCTCCGATATTCTTTGAAGCGCCGTATTCTTTTTCATATTTTCTCCATTGACTTCCATACCTTCGAAGATATCAGTACGGACTGGACCAGGACTGATCGAATTGACTCTTATTCCATGAGGGGCAAGTTCCAAGGCAAGGCTTCTAGTAAAATGGTTCATTGCAGCCTTTGATGTCCTGTATGCTATGTTGTTCGGTCTTGTGGTGCAGATTCCAGCAATACTCGACACGTTGATTATGTTTCCTTTCGATTTGATGATGTGGGGAGTAGCGAAGTAGGAAATACGAACAGCACCTCGAATGTTAATATTCATAACCTCATCGTAAGTCTTGAGAAAATGGTCTGACAGAATGCCAGCTTCTCTCAATATTCCAGCATTGTTAACAAGCACATCCAGTTTTCCGAATTTATCGATAGTCTTCTTGACAACTACGTCTGCTTCTTCATCTTTGGACACGTCTGCTTTGATGGCGAGTGTTTCCGCTCCTAGTTTCTTGCACCTGTCAGCAACTGCTTTTAGTTTGGCTTCGTTTCTTCCGACAATGGCTACAGAAGCACCTTCTTTAGCGAACAACTCTGCTGTGGTAGCACCGATGCCGGCACTACCTCCTGTAACTAGAACCACCTTTTTCACAAAACTCATTTTAATCAAATTTATTTCTGTCTAACGTCTGATCTGTGATGCTGACATGAAATAGACTGATATGATAAAATTATCACTCAATATACTGATTATGATTACTTTTAGACACTACTGCTGAACATAGCTAAGCCTCTATAACGGTCACTTATACAAATATAAGTGTGTTATAACGTTAAGTATGCCGTTCATGTTAATTTGCATTGAAATAACATGATGCTATCTGTTTGTAGAAATTAATTTTGGTCCAAAACGTTTTAATTGGTTATAATTATTATTTACTTTACTGCATCTGCTTAAACTTTTCCCAACTGTGTTGGGATCGGCTTCCAGTCTGACTGGGTGCAGCTGAATCCCAGTTTTTTACGTGAATCGACTGCCTATCTGACCTTCACTACCCAGTTATCGGGTATTATTATTATTTACCTTACTATAGGGCATTTTACTAGCATCAAATTACTTCTTATTTAAGTCCCTTATACCCGAGTGGGAGGCACATATTTACAAACACGCATCTATCTTCTAAAAAATTAAAAAAATAATTTTCGTGTGTTGCCCAATCTCGCAAAAACTCGAAAACGGCTCGACCGATTGTGATGAAACATTTGTAATTTGTTGTGTGCGCGCCGGAGAAGTTTCCTAACAAAAAATAGAAAAAGTCATTGCAACGCATTAGATAGTCCTTATAAATGAAAATAAAATGCTGTTCGTTGGCATAACTTGAGATCGGCAGGACCGAACTGGCAATTTTTCAATGAAAAATGTTCGTTATATTCCGAATTAGTTTTTATAGAAAGAGAAAATGGAAAAGTTTCCCGGAAAATTTTCAAATTCGGGAAAAACTGAGCGTCCTTTTTCCTATGGGATATATCGTAAATAAAGTATGTATTGTTTTTACTTATATCTAAATTATGTTTAATTTTTATCAAAACCTGTCTGGCCAGCTAGTTATTAAAACAAAACGAATAAAGCCGCGGGTATCACAATACTAAAATTGTGATGATGATGAGAAAACTTGTAGTGGCAATTAATGATAAGTAGTAGGTACCTAGGTTACGTAATGTAAATGGAATTATTCAAGTAGGAAATAAACAATCATCTTTAAACGATGTGTTTGAAGTTAATTAAGGACAAATGTGATGTTCTTTTGTATTGAAATTGGATTGCTTGATAAGGCCCACTTAATTATATATAATTACATTGCTTAAAACTGCTATAGAAAAGTTTTAATCATTACAAAACTGGGAAAATCTTCCGTGTCGATGATAGGTAATAGGTAATACGGGCTGGTGTCCGCAACTCCACGTCAATGCGCGTATTTTCCGTGTCAATGATATTGGTGTAATAATAAAGTCTTCTGGGCCCATTTCCGGATGACAGCGATGCGGACGAGTACTTCGTCGTTTATGTGTACTTTCGTGTTAGTATAGTTAGTCATCCTGGTGGAAATTGTGTTATAGTTATATATAGGTATATATGTGGGTAGCAGAGACATCCACGCGCAAACTGCACATGATTCTAAACATTCTATGGGAGAAACTGTACGTTGGTTATCGAAAAAAAACACCTGTTACATAGAAAAATGCAGTACATACGCGGTCAAAATGTATGGAATAGCAATTTTTTTTTTATAACCGAGAAAATTTTCAATGTAAGGGGATTCAGAATCATTACGTACTGAATGCTACCCTGTATATTGTACAGACAACCAGCACATCAAGCTACTAAAATCTGTCAAATTTACTCAATAGATTTTCAACTTTATTGCCAAAGCATAAGGCTCAAAGTTGATTGGGAAAATTTGACAGTTTCGGGTAGCTTGATGTGCAGGCGTCTGTACATATGCATTTTGATGTTTATTAAAAATAGCTTCTGAAGATACTTAGGTATTATAATTTCCATAAAGTAACACAAAGGCAGGACACACTGCTCGCAGAACAGATGGCCGATGGGGCTGAAAGGTTCTGGAGTGGTGACCGCGTACCGGAAGACGTGGTGTTGGAAGGCCTCCGACATAGTGGACCGATGACCTTGTGAAGGCCGCAGGAATCCGCTGAATGAGGGAAACACAGATCCGGTCGAAGTGACGGTGCTTGGGAGAGGCCTATGGCTGAAATGATGAAAGCAATAAAAAATATAAACCTGCTTATTTTCAGGTTTATGTTTTATAATTTTTATAAATATGATTATTCTTTAGGTAGGTACAGTCACGAGCACTAATATGTCAACACTTGGCAACTTTCAATTGCGATTTTTTCCATTTCGTGAAATAACGAATGCAACGTTGAAATACGACACTTTACACAAACCTATGGGTTCGAAAATACGTTGTTCGTAATAACGTAAAATTTCATTCAAAACTAAAGGATAAAATCGTCTTTGAATAAAGCCAAGTGCATAAATATTTATGCTTGTGACTGTACCTATACCACAATCATATTTAAAATATACAATATCATATTTTCAGAGAGCCCACCCTCTATTTGTCAGAGACATAAACATTGACATGACATTGTCATAAAACTATGCTTCCATAACTATTTAATATAAGTCCACAACCGGCAATGGAGGTCAGCCAATAGTGAATAGACAGGTGTGGTCAGATTATGGCTAATGTGTGATATAACTGTACAGCTCCAGGTTGAGCGATACTGCAAACGCTATATAATTATTTTAATATTACCTTTTATGCATTGTTATTGACAGCATTTTATTTACTTTCAAAAGGTTTTATGACGTTACGACCGTTTTGTAATATGCGATGCTTGAATAGATCGGGCCCAGTCCAGTCTGATCACTATGTTTAGCAAGTTAATATCTTAGGGATAGCAAGCTAAATACTTATGTGTGATCCTTGACCACCAAATTACCTTCAGGAAGCACATAAAAGTGGCTCGTTCGTGCGCCGGTTTCGCTCTTAGTAAGCTCCAAGTCATATTGACTGCCCGCAGCAAATTGTCACTCAAAGTGCAAATTGTGCATTTATTCCGAGGTCATCCGTCCCGTCATGACCTATGCTTGCGTCGTATTCGCACACGCCAAGCCACATCATCTCCATCGAATGCAAACCCTCCAGAACCGTCTCCAATGAAAAGTCACGGGAGTCCCCCTCTATGTCCGCAATGAGAATCTACACTTAGATCTCAGAATGCCCTTGGTCCAGCAATTCATGAAACGCCTCTCTAAACTCGTCTTAAGCCGAGGCCCATACCCCACAGGAGGTGCCCTTAGCATGTAGTCGCTTAGTTTTTAAGTCTTTTTCACTGACTGGAGGCCCCAATTTATTAAGGCACACACATGTAAGTCCAGTTAAGCAAATGACAACCTTCTAGGTTGACCAACGAGATGACATTCCCAAAAAAAAAAAAGATCGGGCCCCCGTCTGCGTGTATTTTTCGTTTAATCATGTTTGGACGTTCCCATCGCGTTTGCGGAGTTTCGCTAACTAATTTAATTTAAACCTGTATTATTATACACATAAGTGTATACCTAATATCAAACATACATAAATCTCGACATTTTATCAAGTCGTGTAAACCGGCCGGGCCGCTAATAAAAAAATCAGACGTCATCTGCTAGGGACGCATTTAAACCAGTCGACTTACACGAACCATACATTATATCAGAACACACATTTAAATCTATTAGGAAAATTAAAAAAATCGCCCCTTCTGCTCGTTTGATAAGAATCTATTATTACAATAAAATCCTACTTCGGACCGCTCCCATACAAACTGTATGATTTCATACAATTATTTGTAATGGTGACAAACGTTTTGTGTATCATTAGTTTCTATTTATAATTCCGTTTGGGTTATTAAAAAGGGCTATTCTGAAAGTCATTGTTGTTTGCAGATTGTTTTTTTTTTATTAATTGTTAATGATTTTGTGTACCTTATGAATCATATTTCTATATGAAATGGAGATGTGTGTGTGGACATGATCTGTTCTATAGTGAAAATTTATTAAGGGGCCGATGACGTCAGCCTTACAGATGTTGTTTTTTTTATTGTTGCTGAATGGGCTCTTGACCTCAATCACACCTGATGCATTTAATTGGATTGCTGATCAAAATGGTGAAGGAAAACATCGTGAGGAAACCGGCATGCCCTAGAACCAAAAGTTCTAAGTCTTGTGATATCTACCAACCTGCACTGGGCCCGCGTGGTACATTACAGCCCACTACTTCTCGAATAGAGGAGGCCTGTACTTTTCCAATATTAGTAAATAATTTGTAAATATTATATGTGAGCACCATGTATCTATCACATAATTGATTTACCTGGCCTATGATTCTGTAAAAATCTCACCGTGAAAACTTAAGTGAAGTGAGTTTATTTTTGCTAGGAATTATCACTATTGACAGCTCACTCCACGCTCACTTCACCTAAGTTTTCACGGTGAGATTGTTACAGAATCGCACTGCTGTAATTGCTCCATTTATAATTCTTTTTATTTATTTGGGGTAGACTTATTTTATTCTAGATGCATCGTCTTCACATATAATTATATTATGTATACAAAACCTTCTAAAACATTTTAAAAGAGTAACGGTGGAGTTTCTTGCCCTTTCTTCTCCATACGAAAACTTCCTTTTAGGGGCGACTAGAATCAATTCAATTTTATTGTAAGTATTGACGTTCAAAAGTGCCTTTAATGTGCCTATTTGAAATAAATAGGCTGATTTCGCTTAGTTATTCGAGTTAGATTTAAAACGACCAGATTATTTATTATATCGCTAACAGCGATCTCTACCTAACAACTTCTGGATAGACAGGATACTCCAAAACCCTTAAAAAAAATCACAAAATTTACGATTCAAAACAATACAAAAATCTTAATTTATTTATTTAATACTTTGAGCTCACAAACAGAGACGGACAGACACAGGCACACGTACAGAGGCAGATTTTATGCCATAGGCCTATTAGTCAACCTTTGGGTGATGCAGAGAAAAAGCGGTAGGTGCAATCATAAAAAATTGAGGAATAAATATTTTTAAATATAAAGATACGCATTCAAATCCATGGCGCTTAATCCATCTTATAAACAGATCTTATAATATTCAAAAAGACACGTAAAAATAAACATATCGGCACTCGGGTATCAAAAACGTTACCTATACGTCTCTCCGGCCACCCCCACATAAATAATAGACACCCTATTATGACTCAAAGCGACATACGAAGTAAGAAATCAGTCGACGTCCGCGAGTCTGAATATTTCATGTTTCATTTCAGACTTTACAAACTTCTTTTTAGTATTTACCAATAGGATTCTCGACTCTATTCCAAGGGCGTAAGGTTGGTAGATTAAGAAACATGTGTTGGGTAATTTTGTCGTAATTTCGGCATTCGACTCTCAATACGGGATGGCTTATTAGCGTTTTTTAAGAATGTGTGTTTAGGCTTTAGTTATTAATAATACACTCGACTAACCTACTAATTGTACCCGGTTTTCTATAATATATATTTAACCTAAATAGTTACAGTCTACTGACAATATTAATTACCTACCTACTTTAATAACTTCATTTGTAAATAAGTACTTAACTTATTAATTTATGATGTATCTGAATGTAATTGTAATTTTATTATACCCACTGCATGCTGTGATTGGCAAAACAGAGAGTCAACCGTATTTTACGGAAGGTCAAATGTATGTACCTAGGTAGGTACAGAAGCCAGCACATTAAGCTACCCGAAACTGTCAAATTTTCCCAATCAAATTTGAACCTTATGCTTTAGCTATAAAGTCGAAAATCTATTAAAGAAATTTGACAGATTGTATTAGCTTGATGTGCTGGCGTCTGTACATACATTTGATCTTCAGTAAAAAATCAGTTTCAAACATAGACGTATAAAAAAGTGATTCAGCACAGGTGTGTTTAACAAAGAAACGTTTTCAATCATTCATTCATTCACTGTTGAATCTTGTAAGGTTTATCGCACTTTAGCTCTCAAACTATTGAGAACAGCCCTTGATGCCACGAAATAACAGCTCTGTCAAAGCCAAATTGATCTTGTAGTTCAGTTGGTTATAATTATCACTGTCATAAAAAAAATATTTAAAAAAAAAACTTCCTACACTATATACCACACCAAGCCTCTCGTGCAGCATTAATTATATAACACACTATCAATCACAAACTAAATCATTTTGAAGAAATTGCTAATATAATCTATTGCTTCAAAGGTTTGAAAAATTTGTCTGCTCAATAACGTAAATAATTATGCGATGAATCAAACTCAAAAACTCAAACTCAAAGCATTTATTTCAATTCAACCATTTACAGGCACTTTTGAATTGTCAAAAAGTCGGTCAGTGAGAAAATATGAAGCTAGTTGCCCATTCCAAAGCGTAGGTACCTATGGAGAAGAACGGGTAAGAAACTCCATGATGGACATTGTTGAATGAATGTTATTGAACTGTCAAAATTAAAGTCATTGTTACTGTTATGGCGCATTCCACCAAACTTTTATACATAGACTAAGTCTTACACTGGGAATTTTGGAATTTTTGACAGTATTTCCATACTAGAACTGTCAAACGTCAATTTTATTCCATGGATAATAGATATCTGACTTTGGTAAAATTAGCCCTTAGTGTGTTTACACAATTACCACTTTCAACTTTTTCCCGCCATTCGTAGTGACTGACAGCTGTCATCAGTGACAGCAGTTACCTTACTTTAATGAATGCGACAGTGTATACATATCTATCTTGCTATTGAAGTTCGGTTTATTATATCTATAATCTAAAAGGACTGTAAAATAGAATTTTCAGGAATAGAGAACACTTACTGTTATATTTCAAATACCTACTTATACAAATTCAAAGTTCCTAAATGTTAATTGAAGAATTGCCAAACTTAAGAGGCAGTGGGCAGGGCACATTGCTCGCAGAACAGATGGCTGATGGGGACGAAAGTTTCTGGAGTGGCGACCGCGTACCGGAAGACGTAGGGTTAGAAGGCTTGCCACAAGGTGGACCGATGACCTTGTGAAGGCCGCAGGAATCCGCTGGAAGGGGGAAGCACAGAACTGGTCGAAGTGGAGGTGCTTGGGGGATGTCCAGCAGTGGACGTTTTTCGGCTGAAAGGATGATGATGATAATCTCCAAAATAAGTCAGCATAAAATAAAACTGTTAATTACCTTGCTGTTTTTTTTTAACTTCTTTACCAAAATAGTTGGTCCAGTAATCCAGCATTATGCTGAACACACGGAGTCTGCACATTGACGTTCAGAAGTGATGCCGAGTGCTGATAATGCAGATCACACACTGCTCGGAAGGATTGCCAGTAATGGTTGATAGTTCTACAGTTCTGCGTCTAAACAAACACTACGTTTGATTGTTTCTTTTGTTTCATCATCATTAGCAACCCGTCGTCACCCACTGCGGGGCCATATGCCTGCCTCTCCTTACTTCCAAATAATAGGTAGTCGCTCAGGCAGAAGCCCGTTGCTGTGATAGACCTTGAAGTTATGTTCAAAGACCTTTTGACGCGCGGCCAAATTAAATTAACGCAGCTATCTTGTTTATTTCAATACATTGCACGAATCTTCCTGCAACGCATTCCTGTCAATGGCATTCGAGCGCAAGAAGATTCTTTTAGCTGTTTTAATAACATTCAAACTACCTGATTTTATCATTCTCATGACTAGTGTTGCCCAAATGCAAGACCAAGACAAGACCTTAGCCAGTCTAGGTCTTGGTCTTGCGTCAATACACCTGGTCTTGGTCTTGGTCTTGGTCTTGCAGCAAGAGTCTCGCAAGTCTTGCGAGACTCTACTACTTAGACTAGACTACATTCAAATACCTATTAGCTTATTGCTCAGAGTGGCAGGGACATCGACGCGCAACCGCTTACCATGGATTCAGTACATGATTCTGGACGCCCCTGCGTTGAAATTTTTCGTCGGCTTTTTCTTAATTTTTTACGTTTTTTTCTGCAATTTTTTTTACTGTAAACTGTATAAAATCATTATTTCTATCTGACCCAATGAGATTTTTAATTAAAAAATAGTAAATTCACTTGTTTCACTTAAAACAGCAATGTAAATAAAACTCGAAAAAGCTACCTGATCAGCTGTATTACTAAAGTTCATTTGCGAGGTCAACACTGTCTTCGTACCTACGCTATTCGCTTTCAAATGCCGAGACAAAGGGACCGCAGCGCCAAACGGTCTGCTCGTATTATTAACGCACTTGAAAATAAACTTTAAAATTATTACAATAAAGTGCATAAATGCTTGAACCTGACAAAAAATACGGAAGATTGCGGGAATCCCCGCGCGGCGTCTAGTCGGCCATGAATCCCAATGAATCAAAAATAACGTTATTGTTGTCTATATATCATCAATACAATACCTTTTAGTGTTATGACGATACGGTTTTGATACTGGGGAACGTCTATCAAAATCGGGATTGAAACCAAATACCTACTATAACGCCCAAATCTCAGTTTGACTTAACTGCGAGACGCAAGAGTCTTGCAGGCTTAGTCTTGTTCTTGCTCAAGTCTTGCAGGGTTCAGTCTTGGTCTTGGTCTTGCTACAATAAGTCGGTCTTGGTCTTGGTCTTGCAAAAATGCAAGAACAAGACCAAGACTGCAAGACCAAGACCGATTTTGGGCAACACTACTCATGACGATAAATCGACAAGAAAGTCACTGCGACACCGCATCAACACCGCATCAAAACTTGTCTAATTAGACTAGTAACGTATTGCCTTGTCTCTTTTTCGCTCCCGACATGCCATCCTACTTCCACGTGTCATCTAGTATTATGATATTGTAGTTGTTCCATTTTTAAAGATCGAATGTTGGTTAGGTATCTAACCTATCATCTACCACTTTTTACTCATAGATGAAAACTAATTAAAATAATACTACTAAACAATATACTCGTCGATTTGCAACTCCGTGTGTCACATAAGCCTGGTTTGCAGCGGTTTGTATTGAAATTTTTGAATATGCCAACACTCGAGCAGCTTGCTTTTGAGTGTATCCGAAAATATTCGGAGTAATTATACACGGTGGCGTATCTCTCGAATTTAGTTTGGCGTGTGTAGAGTTCGTCATGCGGGTATGCTTGCGTTTTTTCATGTTATTAGATAGCAGACAGTGGCAGACTTGTTGTAACCGACAACTAAGGATATTTGCAATTTCAGTAGGATTATTCTGTAAAACTGACACCATGGAAACTTAGGTGAATCTTAACTTGAAGTCAGCTGTCAATAGTGTCACCTAGAATCAAATGAAATGACAGCTCACTTCAAGTTCACGTGACACAAATTTTCACGGTCTATAAACTCCAAATAGCTGAAATATAGTACACGTAGCATAATCAGCCTATACTGTTGCTACTCCACGGTTACTCTTTTATAAATATAATTGGCTTTTAAATTGTTTTCAAAGGGCTTTGAAGGTCCGTGACATATCTACCTGTCCGACATTTTTGTTTTTTTTTTTCAAAATGGCGTTCTCGCATTATTAATTATAAATTGATAGCAAAGTTGATGTATAGGATGAATGCGTAGCCGCCATTAAAAAAAAAACAAAATGTCGCACAGGTGAATGCTTACGCGAATCCCGCACCCCTGGCCATAGGCAGAGGTGGAACACCGCGGTGGTTTTAGCCGGTAAGAGTCCGGCGTGCCCGTCTGTCATCCGGAGGAGGACGGAAGAAGTCCATGAAAATTTACACCGCGCACCAAAAAAAAAAATCATCCCAAGCTCCATATAAAAATCTTCAATTCCCTTACACTTTTAATAGATTTAAGAGGACAGTGTAGGCTTGTCAACAAGTACTAGATACTTAACACATTACGAACTGGTCGACAAATTCTATTTTATTCTTTCTTAGGCGAATGACCCTATCGATCCGAAAACCACTACACATCTATACAAACTGAAAGTATATACGGTACTTATAACAAAAAAACAACTTTAAAACTTTTTGTCTGTCTGTTTGTTCCGGCTGATTTCGAAACGGCTGGACCGATTTTAACTGCACTTTGACTGACAGATAGCTGAAGTTATTAACGCTAACTAAGGCCATTTTATTTTAGAAAAATATTTAGGGTTCCGCTAAAAAAACATAAAACCCATCCGACTTGCACGCGAACGAAGTCATGGGAACAACTAGTCATAAATATAATTAGAAGACTACAACTATAATTGCATAATTTTGGAATAAAAGAGAAAAATATCAATCATCGCTAAAAGTTCGGAACAAATTCAATTTCTTTGATAGACAAACGTACTTTTTTCCGTTTTTTGCATACTATGAGAGTAATCCGCGAAATCCAAGGGGAGGCAGCCTTGTCTAGCCACTCGCTGCTGTAATGTGCATGGTGTAGATCACGGATTCAACAGCGGATGAGGTATCTGATTTTTGGAACGAAGTTCTTTTACGGAGCTTGTGACAGGAGTGAACTTTTAGAAATGTCCACGTAACGAAAAAGCTTTATGCCCCCTCCGTGTGGCTTTTTATTATATGTTACATCGTGTTTAAACGCCGAGGGACCACACCCGTGGTAGGTACAGACGCCAGCACATCAAGCTACCCGAAACTGTAAAATTTTCCCAATCAACTTTGAACCTAATGGTTTAGCAATAGAGTTGAAAATCTATTAAAGAAATGTGACAGATTGTAGTGCTGACGTCTGTACAATTTTGTACCCGCATGCAGTTACGCGACTTGACAGATCGGGCAAGACGTCATATTCATACAAACGATCACCATGATAGTATACTCGCGCGTGATCGCTTTCAGTTAGGACGCAGCCTTACGTAATTTTAACGTTCAAAAAGGGCTAATTCGCAGCCTGATTTTTTATTATATATTGCTTATGATTTTTTATTTGGAATCACCATATCCATCACTCACGACAGAGCTCTCTGATCAATGCACATGGTTTTGTTTGCCCAAGTCTCACCCGTCAAGTTATGTAAGTATTCGTTTCTTTGCTCCAAACTGACAGTTCTTCGAGTCCCGGTAGCCATGTTGCAGGACCTAATACTGATGGATGCTATTAAAGGGGATTAAAGGGTTTTAGAAACCTGGCATACCTACCGTCGCACCATTTTGTTTTTTTTTTCAAAATGGCGGCCACGCATGAAACCTTTGTAAATCTATAGCTGACATCAATGCATTAGATGTTATAAATATTCACTCTGGAAGTTAAAAGTAATCAAAAATCCATGTAACAAAATTTTGTTGTATGGATTTTTGATTACTTTTAACTTCCAGAGTGATTATCCATGCAACAAGATTTTGTTGCAAGGATTTTTGATTACTTTTAACTTCCAGAGTGATTATCCATGCAAAAAGATTTTGTTGTAAGGATTTTTGATTACTTTTAACTTTCAGAGTGATTATTAGTATTGCTTATACATAATCATGTATAAGCAAGTTCTAAAAATATGGATGTCATGTGATCAGCTTTGCACGTTAAATATCTCGAAAACGTGACAATTTACTGGGTTTGGTCTTATTATGTTTTCTGTTTACATTAATGTCAGCTAGCAATTTATATAGGTTCCATGCCATTTTGAAAAGAAAACAAAATGGCGAACCGGTAGGAATGCCACGGATCTTCAAAGTTATATAATGTACCTATACTTTGATCGTATGGTAATGTTGAACAGTAATTTGATAAGTGGGGGGCATTAGTTTTATTGATTTTTGAAGTGACAACTTCTTGGCGCGTTTAGCGATTTTTGGTAGCGCCTTAAAGGCAAAGATACAAATAAGGAACAAACAAATACAATTATTCAATGGATCTACCGAACGACAATAACATCAGACACATTTACTGAGAACCTTATTTGCATATTTTAAAATATTTACAAACATCCTTCGTAAACGAGAGCGCCGCAATAATACAAACTTAGGGCATAAACTTAAAATTACAAATACCTACTTTATTTCTTACGCAGTAGAGTTCACATGAACAGAAAATGTTAATATTGTTTAAAATACCAATACCTTTCGTCCCCCAAACCGTATCATGCATTGCAAACGTAAAACATCGCTGATAAATACAGTTTTCGCGCCAATATCGTCCTTACTGTCAAACAATAAGAATTTGAGGTTAGAAATTTTGGCGGCAAACGCCAAATGTGTTTTATATTTAAAATTCAAAGAAACAATATCGGGTGTGCATACAGTTCTATTTTCGTCGCATCAGGATATTTTATGAGCGTAGTGGGAAATACGACAGTTTTCTCTTTCTGAAAAAATGGCTGTCGAGAATTTATTATGCGTCCTCTACTCGGGCGCCATGTTTTAATCACGCGTGAGTGTTGCCCGTTCATACAGGTAATTTGTTCTGCATTGTTTTTAATCTTTATTACCGTAGATATTTTATTGGAGGAAGGAGTGGCGAGCCAATTAATTAGAAGCATACTTACACATAAGTATTGTGATGCATGAATATAGGTATATAACCTTTTTATGTTTATTTGGAATAGGTTGGATAAGCTCGACAGACTGCTCAATAATGGTATGCGGTTCATATTCAACCAAAGGAAATATGACCATGTGTCGAGCTACAGGTCTGGCTCAAATGGATGTTTTTTTGCCAAAGGAGAAGAAATGAATGCGCATAAAATATTTTTCAAAATTTTAATAGTGTAACCCTCAAAATTAGAGAAGGCACTGATACCGATTTTTAATTTCATACTACTCCAAAATAATTTCAGCCAAAAAGATAAACCAAACTCATTCAATGGGTGAATCGCCCCAAAAATAACAAAATATCACTTGTGTCGAAATCAACATAATAAAAACGGACCCTAGGGTAACAACCCGATCTTTGTCCAAATCTTTGGAATGTATTCAATAACACGCAATGAAGGCTGAATGGGGGACTGACCCTTGCCTCTTTACTGAGAATACCTACGGAAAACCAATTCAAGGTCCATAATAATTATGAACAAATCTTTTGAATCCATTTTCAGTGGAATTATTTTAAATAAGAAAAAATTATTGTTTCGTTATTGGTTATTCCATTCAGTGACAAACATACTTTTATTTTTTGATACTATACTAGCTACGTCCCGCGGTTTTAACCGCATAAATTTCGGTCCCGTGCGAATATCGGGATAAAAATAAAATGTCCTATGTCCTAATCCAGATCATGACCAACAGCTTTTTTTTTCAGGATGGGAAATCATCAAATGACTCCTCCCGCTCTAGGCGGAGCGGAAGGGAGTGTCAGACTCTTACTGACTAAAACCCACCCGTGTTCCTTGCTTAGCCCTTTATGTTCCGGGCCAGCGGTAACCCTTTCGGACAATCCCGCTGAATGACTTATATATGAATGACTCTTTATAATATTGATTTGGATAATAGTTCATAGAAGTACAGTCCACCGCAAATCAGTTGTAATACTTTTACCTTGAACTGGCTTAACATAGTACGGAGTTTCAATAAAAAGTGCCTTTTATGTGCCTATTTGAAATAAATGCTTTGACTTTGACTTTGAATAGAATAACAGGCCATCTTATTCTGATTGGTTACTATGTGTGACTTGCGGCGTACTGTACCTACCTACTTATAAGAGGCTGCGATTATTCATAGCCTAAACACTTTTTTTCTACATTTTACATGCTTTTGAAAGCAATCCACTTGTCTACTAGAAAAAATAAACGCACATTGACAACACCATAGCAGATAGTGTTTTATTTTCGTTTTTTGAATCGCAACATTGGTAGCATTTTCTTTTACACACTTACCAACTTACTATTACTTTCGCACCCGTCCTTATTGAGAGCAGTTTAAGGTATATTTTTGGCTATTTTCTGGTAGACAAAATAATGCATTAACTGCGCTAGATGCAGGGAATTGAATGGGTAGTGCCGCCATAGACAGCTGTCACTATTGTCTAAAGAAACGTGTCGGGCTATATGAGATCTTTTAATGATTGCAGTAGCTAAAACGAATGACAAATTAAAATGATGATGGAAGATGAAATGAGGGGATTCCATCTAAAGTAAGTCTTATAGTCTGTTCCAAAATATATCTGATGGAAGTGTAAAGAATCGATCATATACTTTTTTGTACTGATTTTTTGTCAGATTATTCTACAAGCAACATACTAAAATACTAGTGTTTTAATTTTTTAGTCTAAACAATAGATTTTTGTAATTAAATAATTGCTTCATATTTTGCAATAAATTACCAGTGTTGTGTCATCGCGCTTTTCGTTTTCATGCAAGCCCCTTAAGTTAGGAGAACTTAATTTTACATGTGTGTAAAGTAATTAACATTACGAAACGCAAGACATTAAATTTAATTATTTGGCATCACACTCCCGCGCTATCACTTCATTTTCACTTAGGGTTATTTCTGTCTTTTTCTCTTTTTGCTCGGCTCGTAAGAGTCATAGCGTGATGTTAAATAGCCTATAGCCTTTCTGAAGAATTGGGCTATCAAATACAAAAATATTTTTTCAAATCCGACGGATAGTTTCAGAGATTACCCCCTACATACGAACTTACAAACAAACAAACATAAACATATGACGGACGGACAGTGGAGGCTTGGTAATAGGGTCTCGTTGGTACGAAATCTTAAAAACGACAATCGCACTTCAAAAGTCAGCTGTTATATATAGATTGTGTTACCTAACCTCACTTTCACTAAATCTCGTTTACCTCTGCTCGAAGATTGCCAAAAACCGCAAAATTATTAGGGAGGGTTTGATAATATAGTAGCTTTCAGTCGACACCTATTTCATCTTTTTACATCCAGACCCAAGATTAGTATGAAAGCGTTTCACCTTCCTCCTTTTACCTCTTTATAATTTCTTTTATTTAATTAGTTCCTTATTTAATATATTTTTTAAATTAAAAAAAAAAACGTATAAAAACATTTTAATATAGTGGTCCGTCGGTGTCGGGAGCAGGGTCCAAGCTACCGGTGGTTAGGGCTCCAGAGACAGACCTCCTCACAATGCGAGCCGTATCGAGGAGTACTGCCTTCTGAATCAGGCCCTTGATCCAACCGCCTAACGAGATCCTCGATAGATGTTGATCGAGGCTTTCGGCCATCAGGCCATTGGCCGATACGACAATCTGCACAATGACAGGCTCACATTCCACATGTCATTCCTCATGTCAACAACCTCGTGTGCTAAGTCAAGACAATTATGATTTGTTTTTCTTTATCGCTTTCACATGACCTCTTTATAATACCTATTATTAGATAAGTATAAACGTGGCAGCTAGCACACGCCAATAAGTAGCAAGATAAGGAGTCATTACTTTCTAGATTACAAACGTTACTCTCAATCCAGGCCAGTATCCAAAGAATGAGAGCCACCACAAGCCATGTCTACAACAAAATAGAACAAATTATCGAGGGGGCAACACAGAATGCAATTTCCTCGCCGGACCAGCCAATATGTCTCCGGCGATCCCGGGGCAGCGTACAAATGAATAAAAATCAACCGCACACATTCTACTATTTCTTATCCCACACAAAGAACTAACGTAAAGACAAAACTTTGTATGTGCGTGTGACTTTTTTCCGGAATTTCTCTTCATAAAGACTGTCTCATTTACGTACTAATTATTTACTGAACTGCCCCGTTGGTCTCGTGGTTGCAAGCGCGACTCCTGAGCATGGGGTCCTGGGTTCGCTTCCCGGGTCATGTAAAGTGTTATTGAGTTTTTCCATTAGGAATTTCTTAGTAATAGCCCGGACTTTGGAAGTCGGGCGGCGATGTGATACCCCCATGCCGTTGGTCCTGCGCCTGATCTCTCTCCGGTCGTGTCGGATTGCCGTCCCATTGGACCATGAGAGTGAGGGAAGAGGGAGGGCACCTGTGTCTGCGAGCACACTTGTGCACTATAAAATATCTCTCGTGCCGAAGGCTAGTCTCCATTGAGATTGGCCGCCGTGGCCGAAATACGGTATGGAAAACTTGTATCCTTTGTCTTAAAAAACAACTGCAGTGGTATTCTGTAAATATCTCACCGTGAAAACTTAGGTGAAGTGAGCGTGGAGTGAGCTGTCAATAGTGTCAATTCCTAGCAAAAACAAACTCACTTTACCTAAGTTTTCACGGTGAGATTTTTACAGAATCGACCGGCTGACTCAAAATAAAAAAACTTTACAAAGTGATAAATAACTTTAATTTCGGAGGTCGGTGTCAAAAACCAAAAATGCGGAACCGAAGATACCGAATTTATCACTATGTAGTGTTTTTCTTGAAGTCTGTTGTTTTTTTTTTAGAAACATTTTAATAAGGCTCCTTATACATCGCCACTCTAATTGCGTTACACACTATCAACCACAATCTGAATAATTTTGTAGGATATTGCTAATCCATTACTTTGTATGTTCGAAAAATGTGTCTGCTCAACAACGTAAATAACGCAATGAATGTTGTTGAACTGTCAAAATGAAAGCGATTGCTACTGATAGTGTGTTACGAATCACCCCTCTGAAAAAAAAACACCTTTCCAAACCAAAGTTTAAAATGTTGGCCTAAAATTAATTTCACCGCAGGGTCCACGTTACGCACACAAGATTAACTCTAAAAGATAACGCACAATAATCAAGTTAAGGTCTGCATTGTGCCATCATAAGTAAAGGTCTGCCCAGATTAAATTTATGCCCCCTAAAATAATTAATTCCCTTTAACTTCATTAAGAAACCCGCATAGGTGTAATTACAATGAGCTAAGGAATCTTAATTGTCGAATAGAGAGAGTGACATACGGATTGAAAGGATGGCGGGACTTTTGGTCGAAGAACCTAAAGTGCTACAAGTATCTATTGAAATAGTACATACTAATTCCATCGTTTAAAAAATGAAATTCTGTCAATGTCATTCAAAAGCATGGAATTAGTATGTACATTTGTGAAATTACAATTTCACAAAATGTACATACTGATTCCATGCTTGAATGGTCATCAGATCCAATCTAACACCTTGATGCCTGACAGTAAAATATTAAGTATAGTATTTTTATTATTTTTAAATCAAGATGGCGGCGTTAGTTGGAAGTGTACTGTCATTCCACCTCGTGCTAGGGATTTACACTATTGACAGCTCACTTCAAGCACACTTCACCTAGTTCAACTAAGTTTTCACGTTGACATTTTTACAGAAGTAATCGGCTGGTGTAATGACAGCTCAATTTACCGAAGTTTTCACAGAGAGATTTTTAAAGAATAGATCCGCAGGTGCTGTGGACGTATCTTAAGTCGAGATTTTTAAAATCGTACATTACTGCAACGCAAAAGACTACTCAGGCCGCCTTTTATCGGTGGCCGATTCTCACTCATGTCGGTCGTTGTTGTAACCAACAAATCCAGCCCCAGTCGACCAAACCATTCGTCCGTATGTTAGCCCAAACACAGGACGCCTTATGCAAGATCACATAATGGGATGAATATATGGGTTACTGTCGGTCAGAGCGTCATGCCACAGACAATACGCGGGAATATGGCTGTTATATCCCGGTTATCCGGACACAATAGCGGCTAAAGCTTTCAATA
Source organism: Luperina nickerlii (assembly GCA_963855955.1). Classification (NCBI taxonomy): domain Eukaryota; kingdom Metazoa; phylum Arthropoda; class Insecta; order Lepidoptera; family Noctuidae; genus Luperina; species Luperina nickerlii. The sequence goes on along the minus strand of OY979682.1, from coordinate 17,941,478 downwards.
ACACAACTAAACTGCTCATGAATTTGGGTGGCGTTTGTCTTAAAGGTAATGGTGGTAAGATATCTATTATCTAAGATGAAAAGCATGAAATCGGAAAATCTATATACCTACTAGTAACAGAGCTGAAGAGTTTGTTTGTTTGGCCGCGCTAATCTCTAAAACTACCGGTCGGATTTGAAAAAATATTTTTTCATTTGATAGCCCAATTCTCGAAGAAGGCTTATAGGTGCTATCAAATATCACACTAGGATTCTTAGGAGCCGAGCAAAAAAAATTGACAGTCCAGTTGTTGGGCACTGGATGCGCACACACCTGTGTAATTACTAGGGGTCTGGCAATTAGGAGGTGTTTTTAATGATTTTATTATGAATAAGATGATTTTAATTTAATTTATTGTCCGAAATAAACGTTTTGAATTGAATGGGATTGAAAAAGTAAGAAATAACACTTAGTGAAAACGAAGTAATAGCGCGGGCAAGTGATGCGATGCGACGGACGGGGTGGATCGGGGGAACAAGATATTGCACGCGGACGAAGTCGCGGGCAGAAGCTAGTATGTAAATATTCAAATAATAGAACTGTATTTATCATTACTGGCATTTGATACGCTCAGCTCTAGACATTGTACCGGGTCAAATTAAATTAGCTAACGAAACTCCGCAGACGTGTTGCGTATCGATATATGTACAAATATAAGCATGCTAAAACAAAATAGAAATTAATTTTATGTTTTTTTTTTTTGTTGATTCCTCGACCGCTTTAGTGTAGGTATTTACATTAAATAAATCAATTTAAAAAATACAGATTTTTTAATGTAAACTTCACAGATGTGACTGGTGTCGAAATCTAAAAACGATGAAACACATTTTCTCAAGTCTTACTTCAAATAACAACTCTACTACTTTTTTTTATCGTGTTTAGGTATTAGGTCTGTAGAGTTTCGCTAGCTAATTTAATTGGACCCTTTATAATATAAACCTTTACGTAATGTTGTAAATAATCAAATTTTCTATCGGTGATGAGTATAACTGATGATTATGACAAAAAGATTTGAAATTAGAACATCAGTTAAATTCTAAACATTCTAATACACTAATAAATAATTCAAATCAAAACAGATATCGTAGGCAGAATAGCAGGATACCATTGCAACAGTCCTTATTAGAAAAAACTTCATCGGAAAGCTGGGAAACCACCAACTTACTAAAAGCACAAAAAAATACCAACAACCTCATCCATGACCCTTATAGTTAAAGATATTAGGTCTATATCGCTGGCATCTCAATACAGCAGACAGAAAAATAAAATATGGCAGCTCTCTAGTTAATATTGACTCGTCAACAGTGGATTTCGTTCAAACTTTTCTCATTTGGAATCCAGTCAAACCGTCCTTTAGCTGTATAAATGGTAGGATCCGTTTTTTATGTTCTAGACTCTAGATTTAATAAATCGAGATTGTTAAAATGAAAACTAGTGGAAAAGAAATTGAAATAATAAATTCGTATCATTAACTTATGCTGACCAGCAGTGCGATTCTGTAACCATCTCACCGTGAACACTTAGGTGAAATGAGCGTGGAGTGAGCTGTCAATAGTGTCAATTCCTAGCAAAAACAAACTCACTTCACCTAAGTTTTCACGGTGAGAATTTTACAGAATCGACCGGCAGTTCATGATTCCCAAGGTAAGTTCATGCTGCTACCGTGTTGTAAAGATAAGTCGACCACTCAGCTTATCATAATCAGTCTATAATGTTCCCACTGCTGGGACAAAGGCCTCCTGTCTTCGAGAGGGAGTGGGCTATAATCCACCACACGGCCCGAGTGCGGGTTGGTGGAAGTAATATGTCTTCGAATTTTTGGTTCTAGGAGACATGCCGGTTTCCTCACGATGTTTTCCTTCACCGTTTTGAGAGCAGTGGTGATGAAATTATTTACTCAACGTAACGTGCCTGTCTAGGTTCGAACCTACGACCTACAACTCGTAGCCTGGGCCACCTTTGGGCCACCACTCTCTCGAGTCAGCTAATAAAATATGGTAACGGTAAAAGAAAGAAAGAAAGGTATTTTATTTGGGTGACACACAGGAAATACAAATAGAAAAAAGGAGCATTTAAAACTAACAAATTTACATTAAAAACAAACAAAAAAAATATATTAATAATTATCTTATTCCGCGATTAAGACGTAAAGCAGCAGAGACGTACAGACGCCAGCACATCAAGCTACCCGAAACTGTCAAATTTTCCCAATCAACTTTGAACCTTAATGCTTTAGTGATGAAGATGAAAATCTATTAAAGAAACTTGACAGATTGTAGTAGCTTGATGTGCTGGCGTCTGTACCAAATGCGTTAATGTGTCAATTTTAGTTCCTGAGACGCTCGAGCGGGGCGCTTTGAATGGGCACAAAAAACAACTGTCATTTCGTATAGTATATTTAGGTCCAGCATACTTGTATATAGGTCTGTGGCTACCACTCATAAACAGTAATGCTATTCTCTCAAAATCTCACCGTGAAAACTTAGGTGAAATGAGCTTAAAGTGAGCTGTCAAAAGCGTCAATCCCTAGCATCAGGTGGAATGACAGCTTACTTTAAGCTTACTTCACCCAAGTTATCACGGTGATGTTTTTACAGAATAGCACCGCAGTTATATCTATTCTGTAAAAACCGTGAAAACTTAGGTGAAATGGGCTGTCATTCCACATAAAGAGAAGAAAGAAAATACCTTTATTTGCTGTCAATATGACGCAGAGAAAGAACACAAACACAAAAATATGTGGGGAAAATATGCGTCACATCCAAGCAAAACTGTCATCGCTCAACATAATGCCACGACCCTATGCGAAACAGAGCCCCAGCGCTTGTTTTCACCTGATGCTAGGGATTGATATTTTAGTCGAACTGTCTGAGGGGCAATTCTCGTAACTTTAAGAACGTTCACAGTCTGATCTGTCTCAATCTGTCAAAAATCCCTTTAATTACCCTACATTTTTGAAAAATTTTTGACATTGATTTTCGCTGAGATGAGATTGCAACTAAATTTTGAACGTTTTTATTTACGGGAATTCGCCTTCTGAAATGTGGTTATTACAGTCCGTTACAGTTATTTTAAACTCTGATTTTGCATCGCTGTCCAAATCACAGAGATCTTTATTCTGATTCTAATAAGGTTACTATACTATTTTATTTTTCTCTATGTCAATAGTGCCGATGTCGACAATTCTGCCAATGTCAAATGTGTTATGAGAAAACGTGGGGTTCAAATTCGACAATATTAAACGAAGAGAAGAAGAAGAAGAAATTCGACAATTTTGACATTGGCAGAATTGTCGACATCGGCACTATTGCCATAGAGAAAAAATAGAATAGAAGGTTACTGTTGGGTTGCTCTCACCAAGAAGCTTATAGATAAAAGTGGAGGCAACACTCTAAATACCTAAGTGAAGACGACTGTGGTCGGACACTCTCTTTCTAAATACCTACACACTTATGAACGAGACAGTCATATGTGTTTTCTTTGTCATATGTATGTATTTAGAAAGAGAGTGTCCGACCACAGTAGTCTTCACTTTGGTATTTAGAGTGTTGCATCCACTTTTATCTATAAGCTTCTTGGCTCTCACTGACAAGTCTGTCAAAGTTATTATGATCGTTACAATAAGGTTGCTGATAAGTTGCAGCTGTCACAGATAAAATAACTGTGAACGGACTGTAACTTCCTATACCACAAGTGCCACGACCATAGCTTTTCTGCCGCTACACAGCGTTGCTGTGTTCCGGTTGAAAGAGGTGTAACTGGCACATAAGAGTTTTGAGCTTTGTCTCTGGATTAACACATGCTATACCTCTGGTACTGCAATATCCATAGGCAACGAAGACAACTTACTGTTACTGTTAGCCTGCATCATCCCACTGCTGAGAAAACGCCTATTCCTATGACTTCCAGCTCTCGAGATCCAGTGCTATAGTGAAACACTGGTCGTTTGTTTTCTCCAGCTCGTCCCGCACTCTTCTACGTGGTCTTACAGAGCCCATATTTTTATACGGAGACCGACACCCGTTGTATAATAAAATGTCCTACCCACACGATATTATGCTTACCCCAATGGAAACAAGCGTGACGTGTAAATGCATTAAGCTACAATTTATTGATCTTCGTTGAACCCGCTCGGGACAAGGGACTTTTGACTATAAATTTAGTGTTCCTGTCACTTGCTGTAATTAAGAGCTTCTGCATACTATCTCTCAAGTATACCAACTCAAGAAAGACAAGTATACCCAATTTCTGTCGTCTACAGTATAAAAACAGTTGGGCAACTCATACAATACAATTAGGGTAAAATTATTTCTTATACACAATCTATATTATATATAAAATTCAAAGTCCTGACTGTCTGATGTATCAACGCACAGCCTAAACCACTGGTCATAGAGATATGAAATTTGCAGAGTGTGTTCTTTGTGAAGAGTAGGTAACCACTAAGAAAGGGTTTTTCGAAATTCCACCCCTAAGAGGGTGAAATTTCACGCAGACGATTTTCCATTCTGAAATTGACTAAAGTGACACAACTTAATATTTTAGTTGACAGCACTAAGATGGCACTGAGTAATTAATTTATTAAAAATGGCAATTTTGTTATTCTGAATTTCACATTTTTCACCTAAAATTTTGATTGTCTAACTAAATCTGACTATTTTTAATCGCGATTAAAAAGGTCATCATCTACCTGCCTAGCGCAACGGAAGCTCCCTCCTTGACAAATAACTCCACAGTAGCCGCTCCGATGCCAGAGCTGCCGCCTATAACTAGGACCACTTTGTTTGCAAACATTTTGAATTACGACACGTCACAAAACTCGTGGATTTACTAAGCCTTGCTGTTTAAATATATCCTTTTATCATACAAAATAATCTTCTAGGTATTAGCTAAATGATTGGCAAATTATTTTCCGATTCACCTGACTCAGCGTTAACTTATCATTACTCAAAATAAAAATAACATCATTAAAAGTTGGCATAAAGCATCAAGTATGTGCAAGGTAAGTAGAAAATTGCACCTACCACTGTTTGTCTCTGCATCACCCAAAGGTTGACTGGTAGAAAATGCCTATGGCATAAAGTCCGCCTCTGTACATTTATGTGCTTGAAGTATTAAATAAATAAATAAATAAAATTGCATTGTTCCATAATGTGCTGATAAACTGTGTAAGTGGATTTTATCAAAGTGTTGACTGTTACACAAAGCGTACTTACACAAAGCGTACTATATCATTAAAGTTATTTCTATTTTACCTTTATTACCTTTATTATTTATATTTTACTACTTCAATATATCTTGTCACTATTATTATAAACCATCAATGCGTGAAACCTTGTGAAACACAACTTGCCTCGCTTTCAAGGGACTTTTCCACATTATTGTCACAACAAAATATCCGTTGTAACGCGCGATTTTTTTCCCGCGACGCCGCGTGTGAGAACCCCTAGCATCGAGTGGCAACACTGGTCGGCGGAACGCGCGCCGCACAAGACAAGCCGGTTCGACTGAGATGACAATCTGATGGATTGTAAAACGATAATTTCCATATGCATGTCTTAGTTTTAATGTTCACCTGGCAAGTTGGCAAATATAAACTGATTCCGTGTGTATGAGTGTTTAATGCAATAAATTAGAACCTATGAGTTAAACCCTAAACCGTATTATATACTACTACTTTTTATATTGTATAGTAGAAAAGATTTTTGTCTCGCTAGTAACCTAGTGACTGCCAAGCATTGTCAAGACATGACGTTCATAACTTTAGCAAAATTGGATGATCTCTGAAGATGGTCAACCAAGATCATGGCATAATATTTAAATTAACGTAGTTTGTGACATGACCTGTTCTGTTAAATCTCCACAAAATCAACAAATCAAGAGTTACAGTTGACTGATACATACATAATTATATTATAATGCACATTTTCCTCAAAAACCATATAATCCCTTAGAAATTCTTCAGTAATATTTTTTATCGTTTCCGTCGTATTTTCTTGCACATGCATCATATACTTTTAGTCCAACACCGAGAGTGTTGGAGTAAAAGTATCAGTTACTGGGCAGGGTGGTACAATGAGCTTCAGGCGAAAAGTGGTTCTGATCACAGGAGGTAGTTCTGACATTGGTTCTAACACAGCAAAGTTGTTCGCTAAAGAATGTGCTACAGTAGTCATAGTCGGTCAGGACGAAGCTAAATTGAAAGCTGTTGCTAAATGTTTGGCGCAATTAGGAGCAGAAACACTAGTTATTGAAGCAGATGTATCCAAAGACGAAGAAGCAGTCGTAATTGTTAAGACAACTGTCAACAAATTTGGAAGACTGGACGTGCTTGTCAATAATGCTGGAATTTTGAGAAAAGCTGGTATACTGACAGACCACTTCTTGGAAACGTATGATGAAATGATGAAGATCAACATGCGAGGTGCTGTCCTTATCACATACTTTGCTGTTCCTTATCTTATCAAAAGTAAAGGGAATATAATCAACGTAGTGGGTACGGCTGGAGTCAGTAACACACCTTTAAATATAGCATACAGGACATCAAAGGCTGCAATGAACCATTTTACTAGAAATGCTGCTTTAGAACTAGCCCCACTTGGAGTTAGAGTGAATACGGTCAGTCCTGGTCCAGTCCGTGCTGCTATTTTCGACGGTATGAATATAAATTTAGAAAAAATACTAAACAATACAGCGCTGCAATACTTATCAGAGCCTCCTGAGATCGCTGCTATGATATTGTTTCTAGCAAGTGGAAAAGGTAAAGGCATCACCGGCTCAAATTTCTGGCGGAAACTACGGTTGCATGATAATACAATTTGTAGAAATTAATGTTGTAAGCAATTTATGAGATTGAAAAAATAATGAAAAATTCGAAAAGATTCATTTTCATTTTATGACTGATAAATGACATAAATGTTAGAGGGGCCCGTGGCTAAATAATAACAGCCGCACAGGTCGATCGATTAGGTTAAGCTACGCTTGCCGCGGTTGGTCTGTGGATGGGTGACCATCTTTACATACCATGACCCCTACGTGCCTCGGAAAGCACGTTAAGCCGTTGGTCCCGGCTGTCATTCGTGGATCTTTGACAGTCGTTACGGGTAGTCAGAAACCCGAAAGTCTGACCACCAGTCTTACCAAGGGGTAAGGCAAGGGGCAAGGGGTAGGGGGGGGTATCGTATTACCCAGTATCTGGGTTGTGGAGGTCAGATAAGCAGTCGCTCCATGTAAAAAACTGGCATTCAGCTGCATCCGGTCAGACTGGAAGCCAACCCCAACATCGTTCGGAAAAGGCTAGGCAGATTTAAATTAGATAAGTGTTACATATTCAAGTTTGCTGTTAATTCAATTCAACAAAAAAACTACAGTAACCTTGAGTACCAGTAGCATTGTTACAGCACACTGTTTAAAAAAGTTATGATATTGTCTCCCTACAAGTATTAGGCGGGGAGCCACCAATCCTGAAAGCTCCGTGATCACGGATTCTAATATTTTTAATAAAAAATAAAAGTTAACGTTTAGACGAACAAGATTTGCTTGGTCGGCGTGGATTTGATTGGCCGGAAATATTTTAATTAAATTATTTATTATTAAATTTCCATAATTTTTTTTCCGTCATCACGGATTTTGATCAATCTTATATAGAATTTTGTGTGAAATTATGTTCAACAAGAAAAAATCCGGCCGACCAATGATTTTTAGCCGGAAAGGTCACGCATACCTATTTGAATGGTGTGATAAGGGGTAAAATTTATCCATTATCACGGAAACCATTTTTATTTTTTTTAATTCATGCGTTTTAATGTCACATTTATGATTATCTTGGTATGCGTGCTTACAAACTGCCGAAAGTATCGCGCATACCAAATTTTATTGTGTGAGTGAGGATTATACTGTTATAGATTTCACTTACTTGATGACATTTCTTTTAGAGTCTTTCTTCTACCTCTGGTCTCTTCCTTAAGTTTTTAACTATTTATTATACTAATTAATATGGTAAAGAGGAAATACAGGAAAAAATTTATTTGGGTTGATTATATAATAAATGAAGGTTGATATAAAAAATATGTTCTGAAATTCAAGTTTATTAATCAATAATCATCTACATCATTATCATCAAAATTATCATTTCTCTCTTCTTCTGATTCTTCGATTTCTTCCTCATTCTGTTGGCAACTTAATATTTCCTCAACCTTTAACGGTGCCGATGGGCCAATGTACCACAATGGTTCGAGTACCATTGTGGTACCATCACCATTTTTTAAAAGCGTCTTCCCTTCCAGAAAACGGATTAATTTTCTCTTTAGTTGATGTATTAGAAATAAAACACTTCATATTGAAATTGTTATGATGAAACGCTGAGATTGGATCTAGAGCTTTAAATTATTAACCCAAAAATTTTTAGCGTTGAGTGTTAGGGCGACAGCCTCACTGTCTTGTACACTTTAAACGAGTTTTTATCTGTGAAACTTTTCGAGCTTCATGAGTGTGCCACTAGATGACACTATATTAAATAACGGGTCTAAGCGTCGACAAAACAGAAAGTCGGGTCACAGCAAGATTTTTTTTCTTTTTTTTTCAGGATGGGAAATCATCAAATGAGAAATCGCTTTGGGTGGAACGGAAGGGAGTGTCAGACTCTTACTGACTAAAACCCACCCGTGTTCCTTCCTTAGCCCTTTATGTTCCGGGCCAGTGGTAACCCTTTCGGACAATCCCGCTGACCCGGCAGGCTTCGGCCCTGACAGGCCCCTTCCCTTGATGCTGACATCTCTTTGAGGTGCGCGTGGAACACGTACGCGCCGTACGGCACGGGCCTGGTCCTGATCGGACGGTGAGTTACCCATTAAGGCTCGTACACACAGGCGCGACGCGACACGCGACACAAAGGCACCGCAAGTCGCGCAACGAGCGGTGCCTTTGTGTCGCGTGCGATTCGCGTCGCACGTCGCGCCTGTTTACAGGAGCCTTTACCCTCCGCCCGCAGGCCCCGTAAGTCCGCGCGCGTGCTAGACTCGGACGTTTGAGTGGATAACGTATCTTTGAGGCAGGTAAATGTTAAATTCGTAAGGAATAGAAAGAGACGAACGAGAGGTTTCAACTTGAACCAAAAATCTGCCTCACTCACTCTTTACAAAAATATAGAAATCGTTAAAAAGCGAAGGGTTAAAATTTGGTATGCGCGATACTTTCGGCAGTTTGTAAGCACGCATACCAAGATAATCATAATTGTGACATTAAAACGCATGAATTAAAAAAAATAAAAATGGTTTCCGTGATAATGGATAAATTTTACCCCTTATCACACCATTCAAATAGGTATGCGTGACCTTTCCGGCTAAAAATCATTGGTCGGCCGGATTTTTTCTTGTTGAACATAATTTCACACAAAATTCTATATAAGATTGATCAAAATCCGTGATGACGGAAAAATAATTATGTAAATTTAATAATAAATAATTTAATTAAAATATTTCCGGCCAATCAAATCCACGCCGACCAAGCAAATCTTGTTCGTCTAAATGTTAACTTTAATTTTTTATTAAAAATATTAGAATCCGTGATCACGGAGCTTTCAGGATTGGTGGCTCCCGGACCATATGTGTGACAGTCTGAGTCAAAAACTCCATGTGCCTTATCAACGTTCGCGTACTGTAAGTGCTCATACAGACGAGCGACGGCAGAGGTAACTGCAGCCGCCAACAAGTGTCGACGGCTGTCAACCCGTGTCGGCGGCAGCCGTCAACAATATGCCGCTATTATATTTGAGCACCGTACTCGAATACAAGAGCGGCACGTTGTCTAAATCTTTTGTCATTTTTATTGTTAAACATTGCACAACTTTACTCTCCTTCAAGGGATGTCCGGGTCCCTCTTTGAGGAGTGGCTAGAGAGGCGCCACGGCGTCGTCCTCACTTTTCGCCTGACCAGGTTCTTATCGGGCAGGGCTTCGGAAGATTCCTGTTCCGGATAAGGCGGGAGGAAACGCCCGGGTGTCACCATTGTGTGGATCGCCTGGAGGACACGGTGGACCTTGTCCTCCAGGCGATCCACACAATGCTCGATGTAATGTCGATGTCTCCAGCATACGGTGGAGACATCGACCACCTTGGCATCTTGTCCCAGCTTGGACAGAGCACCGCCGCGTCCTCATGGCAGCGATCGGCGGCGGCGATCTCTCGCGTCCCTGGCCCAGGCCATGGTACGGAGCGAGAGTGCATGAGAGGCCGTCGCCTCCTTCTGCGAAGCAGTAATGCTCGCTCAATGCATGCAAGAGTCGCGGGTTGTCCGAAAGAGATACCGTGGCCTCTGGCACAGGCAACTGAAGTAACACGGGAGGGTTATAGTCAGTAAAAGTCTGACTCGCCCAGAGCGGGAGAAGTTATTTAGTAATTTCCCACCCAAAAAAAAGGGATGTCCGGGTAAGTGTAAATAACATAAGATTGGATTTTGAGGACACAACATAATAAAAAAGAAAAGGCCTGATACACAAAGCAGTACTCCTGGATACGGTACGCATAGTAAGGAGATTCCTCTCGGAGGAGCCCTGACCGTTGGTAGCTTGGACTCTGTTCCCGATACTAGTTGGCTACTATTTGTAAGTGTTTTATACACTTCCTTTTTCTTCAACAGTATTTGAAAATGTAAGTAATGGGGAGGTACATTTAAGAAAGAAAATGAGTAATATACTTTATTATTCTTAACTAGCTGCGCTAGATGGACGGACGACCTAAAGAAGGTGGCTGGGGTAGACTGGATGCGGAAGGCGGAGGACAGGGTGCTGTGGCGCAGCCCGGGAGAGGCCTTTGTCCAGCAGTGGACTGCAATAGACTGAGTTGATTGTTGATCGAGCTGCGCCCCGCGGTTTCACCCGCACAAGCATAAGCCTCGACCCAGTAGGAATATCGGCGGGATAGTATCCTATTTCCTAATCGTGGTCTACACATGCGCCAAATTTCATCCAAATCAGTTCAGCCGTTTTAGCGTGAAAGCTTATCAAACAAACATACAAAAAATCAAATCTTTTCACTTTAAAATATTAGTTTAAATTACTTTATTTATTCACGTTTTTTTTTTAAATACTTCTGTATGAAAAGTAAAAAAGTTTTTAGTCATACTTATTGGTATGTACCAAAACGCTGCGAGGTTATTTTGGCGCGCGGCAATAATCAGAACAATGGATTGGCGTTTTTTTCATACATTTCCTTTAGTTATTGTTCTGAGTACATTTCATAAAATAATTGCACAAATCCTTACCAACAGCGCCCCCTGTCAACGCCATTCGAGTGCTAAAAGATATTTGTAGCAGTTTAACCATAAAAATAAGCTGCTTTATATAACTGACAATATATGATTACTGTCAAGTCATGACATTCATCCTTCATATGCACTGACCTCACTGATCTGTATTATACAAGTACGCTTTGTTTATTAGAGTAGGTCATGTCAGTTTCAGTCTACTATATCAAAAAGTACTCTGTGGTCAGCGTTCATAAGTCATCATGCTGTCAGCAATATGTTCATGAAAACTTAATTCTTCAATGGCCTTTCAGATTATAAGTGCTTCAGCGACCAAATTTGTTTCGCTGATAAAATCCCTACGTTTGATTGACTATCATAGTACGTGACATGGACAAAATTGTGATAGATAACTGCACTAAATCTAAAAGTGTAAATTAGGTTTTCATTCCACTAACAACAAATATGTAATACCTACCTTTATTAAAAAAATTCTGTTGTATCAATGTTCTCATGTCAGTAACTGGGGAGGTGTTGGGACAATGAGTTTCGTGCAAAAAGTGGTTCTGATCGTAGGAGGCAGTGACGGCATCGGTGCTCTCATAACGGAGTTATTTGCCAAAGAGGGTGCTTCAGTAGCCATTGTCGGTGAAAACGAAACTGAACTAAATTCTGTTGCTCAGCTTTGCAAAAAAATAGGAGCAGAAACACTAGCTATCAAAGCAGATGTGTCCAAAGACAAAGAAGCAGACGTAATCGTCAAGAAAACTATCGACAAATTTGAAAAACTGGATGTGCTTGTCAACAATGTTGGAATATTGAGAGAAGCTGGTATTCTATCAAACAACTTTTTGAAAACGTATGACGAAGTGATGAACATCAACATGCGAAGTGTTGTCCGCATCACCTACTTCGCTACCCCCCATCTCATCAAAACTAAAGGAAACATAATCAACGTATCGAGTATGGCTGGCATCAATACCACAAGACCTCAGCACATAGCATTCGGGACATCAAAGGCTGCACTGAGCGATTTTACCAGAAGCACTGCTTTAGAATTAGCCCCTCATGGAGTAAGAGTGAATACAATCAGTCCTGGTCCATTCCGATTAGCTATTTACGATGGTATGAAAAAAAAATCGGATAAAATGCAAACTATGTCTCTTCAACGATTATCAGAACCTACTGAGATCGCTAATTTGATATTGTATGTAGCCAGTGACAAAGGTAAAGGCATCACTGGCTCTATTTTGTGGCGCAAACTACGGTTTCATGATAACACCAGTATTTGAAATTTATTTCCTAAGTAAGGTTTATGTTTTGAAAATTATAAAAAATAGGAAAAAAACTCGTTTTTTTTGTGCTTAACAACTGGAAATTACATTTAAGTACTTACCAAAGTGCGTTAATCCGTAGTATCCATACTAATATTATAAATGTGAAAGTGTGTCTGTCTGTCCGTCTGTTACCTCTTCACGCTTAAGCCGCTGAACCGATTTAGATGAAATTTGGTATAGAGTTAGTTTGAGTCCCGGGAAAGGACATAGGATAGTTTTTATCCCGGAATTCCCACGGGAAATGTATGCGAGTGAAATCGCGAGGCGCTAATAGTTTTACATGTCGATGTCCTTGTCACCCTATTTAAAAGAGAAAATCGCTTCGGTAATACCGTATTGTCCCATAACTCAAGTAACGGATGTTGGAGCAAAAACAGCCAGAATGAAACTGGGTTGCCCACGACGCAAAAATGCACCCAGAGAGATGAGCAAAGATCGTCACAAACTGGACGCCGATATTGTCGTTGAGATCGACCGCGGCGAAGCTGGTGTGACGATCTGGATAAGTTTGCAGGTTAGGCATGGCCACTGTGGCCAAAAATTGCAAAGGACAGAGAGGTTCCGAAGTAGAAAGGGGAGGCTCAGTAGTGGACACAATCGAAGATACAAAAAAGATTCCAGTAGACTTAAACAGAAATCGGTCCTTTAGCTTTTTTGCAAAAACAGAAACCTGTTTTTCACACAAATAAATTATCACTTATTATAATCAAATGCTATTAAGTATGTTTATTTTCCATGATTTTCAAAAACACAAAAATTCTAATATTATATAATACAATTAGGTCAGATAGGCAGTCGCTCTATGTAAAATACTGGTATTCAGCTGCATCCGGATAGACTGGAAGCCGACCGCAACATAGTTGGGAAAAGGCCACGCAGATGACGATTATACAATAGAATTATATACTTAGGACATCTGGAATTATAATTCACCATGCTACCATTCAACTGTAGTTTAGCTAACTCATTTTGTAATTTAACAAAGAACCATTATCTAATATGAAATTCGAGCCAGTGATGCTCTTACCCTTATCACTGGCTACATACAATATCATATCAGCAATCTCAATTGGCTCTGATAATCGGCGCAGCGCCGTGTTATTTTGCATTTTTTCTATATCCACTTTCATATCTTTGAAAATAGTAGTACGGACTGGACCAGGGCTGATTGAATTCACTCTCACTCCATAAGGGGCTAGTTCTAAAGCAGCGCTTCTAGTAAAATGGTTCATTGCAGCCTTTGATGTCCTGTATGCTATGTTTAAACTTCTTGTGGTACTGATCCCAGATATACTTGACACATTTATTATGTTTCCTTTAGTTTTGATGAGATGGGGAGCAGCAAAGTAGCTGATGCGGACAACGCCTCGTATGTTAGTGTTCATCACTTCGTCATACGTTTTCAAGAAGTGGTCTGCCAAAATACCAGCTTCTCTCATTATTCCAGCATTGTTGACAAGCACATCCAGTTTTCCAAATTTGTCGATAGTTTTCTTAACAATTACGTCTGCTTCTTCGTCTTTGGACACATCAGCTTCAATGGCTAGTGTTTCACCTCCAATTTTTGCCAGACATTGAGCAACGGCTTTCAATCTAGTTCTGTTTCTCCCGACTAGGGCTACTGTAGCACCCTCCTTAGAAAATAATTCTGCTGTAGAAGCCCCAATGCCAGCACTTGCTCCCGTGATCAGAACCACTTTTTGTGCGAAACTCATTTTTACTAATCATTGCCCTGTGAGCTCTGTTCGGATAGAAGTATTCTAATGAAGGTATGTCTGCTCGAGTAATGAGCAACAACATAAAAATAGATACTATGACGATGATATTAGTAGGATAGAAACGTTGTACATGCTACTGATGACTAATTTTTCTATTTAGTGGTTAAGATTATCTTTTGAAGACAACATGCAAAGAGCCTCGTAATAAATACCACTATGATACCAGATACTGGGTCATATTCAAAAATATTGTACTTTTTAACGTCCAACATAGTTATTTTTATAACAAGGCATAATTACTTATATAAATACTCTAATAAACAGATTAAAAACTTGTTTAAATATGATACAAAACAATAAAATCCTCCCTAAATCTTAATAAATAAATAATTTCAAATAAAATCTACCAAGGGGTAGATTTTGTTTCATAGAGGCAACCTGTGTCCACATTCTGCGGTACTTTTAAAAATATTTTATTATTCAATATTATGTTACAATTCATAAGCATTTTATTTCTTAATAGAGTATGGTTCGAGCCCAATGAATTCGATAAATATATATATAATTATCTACAAAACGTGTAATTTATAATTAATTAATTGATGCGTGTCCTGATTTCACTAATTTCTGTTATTCCTTTCTGTTATGTCATATTTTTATTCTCTTTATGGTAGTTATCAAAATTATTTTAGTGGCAAAATTAGTCACTTAACTGTCTTATTCATTGACTAATCAAAAACGTTCGGCCATTTTGTTGAGCATACGGTGTCGAGATTTTTGTGGTGCAGTGATTATTCGACAATTGAGAGATACATTTTACTGTGAGACGTTTAAATCATTGGTAAGTACTTTTATTACTTTGTAACACAGCTTAGAATAAATGGGTACTGATGCAATTGCTATAAAATAAAAGATTCGTCTGAGAATAAGAATTGGTACAGCGCAAGAGATTTTTTTAGTTTAGACACTAGCAATCCATTCATATATGTTATCATATCGGTTACTTTTTTCTGTGACGTAACAGATATGAACGGTTAAGGTTTGTTCACATTGTACACAAATAACAATACATTTTAATCAGACCTACCCCACTTCTTTCTTATTTTTATATTGATGATTTTGTGAAGGTGACCTTCACGAAACGACAATATGGATAGATTCAATAGAAATCTGTCCCCAGACAACATAAAACGTGAAAAATGTATTTTATCGATGTGCAATCAACGATTTTTTGGTGGCATCATGAATATAATGTAATTTAAGGTACACACTCACGTGTGTCTGCTGTACCTTTACCATGCCTATACCCTATTCAAACTAGATTAATTAATTAATTAGGCAAAATGTAAACAAACCGTACAACTTATCCTATTTTTTTTTATTTAAGCTTAAAATCATTAGACAAAACTTTAGAATAGAGTAGGTATTCTAAGCCTCCTGGCATCGTAAAATAGGTTTTTTTAAATGGTAAAAAAAATATCGTTCGTTACATTTGTCTTTGCTTTGAGGTAGTGTTGAATAGTATTTTTTGATGGTTAGGAGATTGGTCTGGGATAATTAAAAGTACTTCTAGGATGGTTAGTTGTGGTCCTCTTTTAGAATTGTTCGGGAATTACTTTGGAATATTTGGGAAAAAAATATACCCGGGGACTGGGGATGGACTTTCTGTTTTGGATCTCTGCAGTTTTATATTAAAATATACAATTTGAATTTCAATGATCTATAAATATGTAGATGTTTATTTTTTTGTTTTTAGGCAATATACCACTAACACCGGCTGAACGGCAGCGAAATTATAGAGAACGAATGAAAGCTAAAATATGAAACCTGAAATATGGATGAAAGAAAAAATAAAGAAGCTGACGATAAACGGAGAAAATACCTGAAGATTTGTTATATTTTGTATATCTTGTAATATTTGAAGTGTATTTTTTTTAACTATAGCGTGTCTAATGCCAATTTGACAGAATCGATGCGATTAATACTTAATTATTAAGTTTAAAAATTATATGTTCTGTGTTGTGATGGTTTCATACGAATGTGCCAGATACTGCACTTATGACTTCTGAAAGACGTCAAAAGTAAGCATCTATAAAATCTATTGTCAAGTGCAGTTTGGGTAATTACCTAACAGAGTTGATTACTTGAGGGGTAAAAAAGTTTGGTATACCTACACAGTTTAAAAAAGTGGATTTTGGACTACTGCTCATATATATGAGCAGTAGGAGTTTCCTTTTCCAGTGAAGTTTCCTTTTAACACCCAAATTACACTTGATAGGTGATATGACAGAGCTGCTTAGAACAACCTTTCAGAAATGGACGGTTGGAATGTACCTAATTATTATTTTGCACTTTGATTTACTTTTAACGAAACTCACTGTCTATTTATGCTGAAATGAAACAGCATAAAAAAAACTTTGGTTAAATTTGCAAACTGATTACATTAATAAAACTAATTTATCATTAATTTTGGTGTTTTATTAAAATCTTAATAATCCCGACACGTTCATGCACCCAGACCACAGATAAATAACTTATAAAGATTCATGTTTGCTTGAGTCAAGAGGTAAACAAAAATTTCAAAAATGTCCTGTTTCTTTCTTTTTATTATCTATTTATTTAATTCAAAAGTTTTCGTTTATTTTATTATTCCAAGAGAATTAGGATACACAATTTATATTTTTTTATTTATGTTTATAAATTTTAATGTTTGATTGCATTTTATCTCAAGCCATTTTGAATAGGATAAAGGATAATATTTTTCTTTTTATTATTACTTCTAAATTTTCTTTAAAAAGTATGTGATTATAAACTGGCCCTAATAATTCCTCTCTGTTACTTTTCTGTTACAACAAAATCATTTTCCTATCTGTTTCATATCCGTAACTTACATTTATTCTGAATACGACCCTACTAATAAACTTTAACTTGGTAGATTTTCGGAGATATTAAACGCAGGAGATAGTTCAGTGCAAAATAAAATTGGCCAGTGAAGAAAATCAGAAATAATATTACAACAATAATTATTAAACTGTCAGACCATCCAAGTTTTCGGAAAGTTATGGCCACAGAGTAAAATAATTTACATAGTTATGGCTAACAGTGAATGTCATAACTTGACAGTTATGATAGTTACCAGTGTCACAAAAATCTTATTGTTTTCTTATAGAAGTTTTTTGCGCGTAGGTATTTAGTTTGCATTGTTGAAATAGATACGAAGAATTATAAAACTACAATTCATCCATCGCTTTTCAGCAGGCGAGCTCGAGGTCAAGAACAAGCCAACATCGCAATAAAAAAGACGTGTTTCTTCCGTTAATCGTTGACCAACTACATTACAAAACATGTTGTGCCAACCCCAAATAAATTGGGTAAAGGGCAGGCGAATGATGATGATACTGATAAATTGATGATGAAACAACATTACACTTTAAGTATTTTAAGTATATTTTAAATAATTA
Source organism: Luperina nickerlii (assembly GCA_963855955.1). NCBI lineage: Eukaryota > Metazoa > Arthropoda > Insecta > Lepidoptera > Noctuidae > Luperina > Luperina nickerlii. The sequence continues at coordinate 17,923,682 of OY979682.1, read as the reverse complement.
AAAAATATTTTAAAAAGGTACCTATTATAAGAATATTTTTAAAAAATAAAAATATTTCAAAAATATTTTAAATATTTCAAGAACATTTTAATATTTCCAAAATATTTTTAATATTTCAAAAACGTTTTCAATATTTCAAAAACATTTAAAAATATAATTAATTAACGCACTTTGCTAAGTACTTACGTAATTCTCAGTCGTTAAGTACAAAACCTGGCTACATACAATATCAAATTAGCGATCTCAGTAGGTTCTAATAATCGTTGAAAAGACATACATAGTTTGCATTTTATCCGATTGTTTTTTCATACCATCGTAAATAGCTAATCGGAATGGACCAGGACTGATTGTATTCACTCTTACTCCATGAGGGGCTAATTCTAAAGCAGTGCTTCTGGTAAAATCGCTCAGTGCAGCCTTTGATGTCCCGAATGCTATGTGTTGAGGTCTTGTGGTATTGATGCCAGCCATACTTGATACGTTGATTATGTTTCCTTTAGTTTTGATGAGATGGGGAGCAGCAAAGTAGCTGATGCGGACAACACTTCGCATGTTGATGTTCATCACTTCATCATACTTTTTTAAAAAGTTGTTTGATAGAATACCAGCTTCTCTCAATATTCCAACATTGTTGACAAGCGCATCCAGTTTTTCCGACAATGGTTACTGAAGCACCCTCTTTAGCAAATAACTCCGTTATGAGAGCACCGATGCTATCACTGCCTCCTATGATCAAAACCACTTTTTGCACGAAACTCATTGTCCCAACACCTCCCCAGTTACTGACACGAGAGCATGAGAACTTTAAATCAGGCATTTCTTTTTAATGTAAAATGTTAACTTAATTGTGATTATTTTTTATTATTGTTATTTTGAATTGAATTTGTAGTGTTTTGTATGCAATGTGACTGTATGAATGTATTATTTCTATTATGAGTCAATGATACTCGAATTAAATGATTTAATTTTTTTTATTATAAAATGTGGCACCGACGATGTATCTATACTTAATTCCACCACCGATGGTGTAACCAATATTTTGTAACAATATTGTCATTCGTAGATCTTTGACAGTCGTTACAGGTCGTCGGAAGCCCAACAGTCTGACAACCAGTCTTACCAAGGGGTATCGTATTACGGTCAGATAGGCAGTCGCTCCATGTAAAATACTGGTATTCAGCTGCATCCGGTTAGACTAGACTAGAGTTAGACTAGAGTCTGACAGTTTAATAATTATTGTTGTAATATTATTTCTGATTTTCTTCACTGGCCAATTTTATATTGCACTGAACTATCTCCTGCTTTTGGTAATATCTCCGAAAAATCTACAAAGTTAAAGTTTATTAGTATCTGGTATCATAGTGGCATTTATTACGAGGCTCTTTACATGTTGTCTTCAAAAGATAATCATAACGTACGTAACAAAAAATTAAAAAAATAGGTTTTTGATTTTTAAAAACGGTATTTAATATTTTTATTATTTTAATTTCAGTAAGCATATTATACATCTAAACAACTCTTTAAAACTAAACGTCATCACTAAACTTGATCAGCTTGATCTAAATTGATTGATGCTTGCTGCTAATACTTGTAAATTTCTCGTCGACTGGTCACCACTTCACGCGACCAGAGACCTGGGTCGTTATTTGGCCAAAGAATTAGCATTGCCATTCAACGTTGCAAAGCTGACAGTCTTCTGGGCACGTCTCCGGATGATAGCGATGTGGACGAATACTTCGACGCCTAAGTATCTTTTTGTTTTGTATTGTATTTGTATACTTAGTATTTAGTTACACATTTAATTTAGTACCTAGTGTAAATAGTTAGTTATCTATACACACACTTATACCTAATTAACTGATAAAAAATGATAATAATGAATAATTATTACACTAATGCCATTCCATTATCTATTAAATAACATGCTCCTGTAATACTGTTCGCCTTATCACTGGCTAAATACAGAATTAGATTAGCAACTTCTTTGGGTTGTGAAGCTTTCTTCAAAGGTGTTTTTTTAGCTGTTTCTTCCCAACTGTCGGAGACTCCTGCATGGACTAGCTTATTAATTAAATTTGTGTGGACAGGTCCTGGATTAACGGCATTCACTCTGACACCTGATGGTGCAAGTTCAAATGCAGATGCACGAGTAAAAGAATCCACACTTGCTTTGGAAACACAGTATGCTGGATATAAGCACGCAGTTCTGATTTCCGTACTTGCTATACTTGAAATATTGACAATACAACCTTTGGTCTTCGCCAAATGTGAAGCCGCTAAAGACATCAGGACCACCACAGCACGAAGATTTGTGTTCATAACCTCATCATAAGTATCAAGTATTGTTCCATCTAAAATTTTCCCTTCTTTTATAGTGCCTGCAATGTTGACTAATATGTCAAGTCTTTCAAAAGTTTCAATTGTTTGTTTGATTATTTTCTCATCATCCTCGTGTTTGGAGACGTCTGCAATGATGACGAATACCCTGTTGCCGTATTGCTTGCATTTCTCTGCAGTTGTGTGGGCTCTTCTCTCACTGATGTCTACTATCACAACATGGGCTCCTTCTTCAGCAAAGAGTAATGCTGTCGCAGCTCCAATACCAGACCCTGAGCCCGTCACCAAGACCACTTTATTTTTAAAACTCATGTTGTTAGTTATACTGCTCTCTTTGGCGTTGCAAAGAATACTGCAGCGAATGCCGTTTTAATCGACTCGGCCTACAATGCGTATTTTGATACCTTTATCATTACACTTATTATCTCTACTGTTGCTATAGGTATGTATAAAATGACTAGCTTAAACAGGTGACTTCTTAAAATTAAAATCGATTTTTGTATTAAAGACCGTTTCTTTATGCAAAATTTGCAACAAAACACCGGACATTAATCAAACATTGTTATATGTGTCGGAAATACGTTGCTCATTCGTATGACTATTTGGGAAGGCAGCGCCACCAGGCGGCGCTCAACTGAGTCTAGCCTGACGTTCGTGTGAGTCGACGAGAGTGAGCAGCGGTGTGGAGCAGTTCTCTTCCCCATAAGACATCGTACGGACAACATTTGTGCTCAGAAACTGTCATGCGTTCCGTATCTAGTTGTGTCGTGTACCTACACTGTGTGATTCGTTAGTGTGACTAATTTGTTCGTAAAATTATAATTTGCACAGCCACACCCCACAGTTCTATTGCACAATAATCAACGGTACCCATAGTACGCCCAAAGTAATTAAAATATGGCTGATTATAACGATAGAGACGTGCCTTTTCCGTCATATGTATACATATATGAACCAAATGATAAATCTTATTAAGTATTAACAATATTGACATTTAATGATACGTTATCATTATTATTACAGTACTGTGTCATTAGTCTGCCATCGTAATTTTATAAAGCACTAGCTGCGCGCCGCGATTTCACCGCATAAATCTTGAACTCGTAGGAATATCGAGATAAAAATATTCTACATTTATGTCTTAATCCAGGTCATGGTTTACCCATGTGCTAAATTTCATCCAAATCCGTTCAGCCGTTTTAGCGTAAAGCTGTAACAAACATACCAAAAATCGTCTTTTTCTTATTTAATTTCTTTCTTTAATTAAAACGGTTTAATACTAATTATAGAAATTAAAGACACAGTTTGTGTAAATAAACACATAAAAGATATTTTTTTATATAAATTATTAAAATTGTTTTTCATGCAACTTTCAGAAAGAAGTGAAATCCCACCAAAAACATTTTTATGTAAAGTGTTGCCAAGGCGAAACCACATATGGCTCGCACTGTCAAAAAGTTATCATATCTCATGTAGAGCCAAGTTTCTAACTCTACTAGCCCTAACTCTACTAGCCCTAACTCTACAAGCCCTAATTTCACAAACTCTACATCTTAGTCAAAATATGTAGCTTGGCCGTTTCCTACCACCACATGGACGTAAGGTGAAAAATGTATTCACTGTTCATAATTTTTTTGTTATACAATAGTTTTTGTAGTAATGAAACAGCCAAATCAAAGCAAAAAGCAAGATCTATTAATTATTTCTCAATAGCAATCCGGAGTTAGGATGTGTGAAGGGTCGCCCTCTATTACATAAGGTTTATAAAAACCGGAAGGCTTCTGCTTTTTCCTTCGAGGAATATAGGTGCAATGTTATTTCCACTACATAGTGCATACTTTTGTTGCGCATGGAGACTTAGATCCGCGTTTAGTTTTAGACCTTCGCCGCTAAAAACACAGTTCCAATCTATTATATATATGAGGGGTGCAGAATCAAAGACAGCTAAGTGCATCTGCATCTGCCATATTGAGCTCGGCGCCGTCGCAACGCTGTGATTAGTCAATTCGGATTGAAGCTGTCTTTGATGTTGACAGGACAATTTTAAGCTACCTTTGATCCCAATGCCGAAGTTCAATCTGGATTTTCTACCGTATTCAATAACAACTTTTAAATTGGATCCATAGAGAATTGAAAGACATGTTTTTTGATTCATAACACACACCTCATATTTTTCATTCTACACACCTCATATTTTTATAACATACATAAATCTCCATTCCGTGGAAATATCGCGATAAAAAGTATCCTATATCTTAATCCAGGTCATTTTCTACACATGTGGCCCGTTCAGCCGTTTTATCGAGAAAGCGTAACAAACAAATATATAAAAAATGTTCTCTTGATAATAATTGTTTAGATTAAGAATGTTAATCATAAGTATCAATAATTATATTAAAAACAAACATATATATTATATTTAATGTCTTTTATGCGAATGCTTAACAGATCAATACTGAAGTTAGATATAATAAAACATTTGATTTTAAGATTCAAGTTCATACAAAAATCTGTTACTGTCCAGCTAAATATTTATTAGAGCCAGAAATTTAAGTTTATTTTCATGTTATGGAACAACAAACTGAATGTCATATTTTAACAAAGTTCAAATTCCATTGCAATCAAAAACTTATTAGGACATTTATGTTACTTAGGTACTCAAAAATCAACTTAGAATACAATTTCACTAACGTGGACGACTGATTAAGTGGCAATGGAATGTAAATTATCTGAGGTTATAAACACTGATATGCGTAGAATAAAAAGTAAGAAAATCTGACAACACTGTATACAATTTTTAAAACTTTAGCAGCACCCCATTGTCGACACCATAATTAGAGCCTGTCACACCTTTAGCCTTATCACCAGCCAGGAACATTATCACATCAGCTACTTCCTCTGGCTCGGAGATTCTCTGTAGAGCAGTTGCATTGCAATTTTCTTCCCAAATTTTAACATTCACCAAACCCTGTAGCATGTTAGTGCGGACGGGGCCTGGACTCACTATGTTCACTCTGACACCTGAAGCTGCCAGCTCCAACGCCGCTCCGTGAGTGAAATGGTTCAGAGCAGCTTTAGAAACACAGTACATCATCAACTGTGACGCTTGTACGTATGTTTTGGCGAGTATGCTCGAGATGTTGATGATGTTGCCCTTAGTCTTCGCCAAGTACGGCGCCGCCAAGCTCGTCAAGTGTACCACAGCCCGCAGATTGATGCCCAGCACTTCATCGTACGTTTGCATCACATCTGGACTTATGAGCGACGTGGTCTTCAGTATGGCAGCGTTATTAACGAGGACATCGAGTTTCCCGAACTTCTCAATTGTTTTTGTGACGATAGTTTTGGCTTCTGCATCATTGACGACGTCAGCTTTGATGATGAGGGTCGGAACGTTATATTTCTCGCAGCGTTGGGCCACTGCCTTCAGCCCGGCTTCGTTTCTTCCTACGATGGCAATGCTAGCTCCTGCTTTAGCGAATTGTTCAGCGGTGGTCGCACCGATGCCGGCGCTGCCTCCTGTAACGAGGACCACTTTGTTCTTGAAGCTCATGTTGCACGACTTTTAGGTACGAGGACTGGTAGCGTATTGAAGGCTTAGGATCTTACACAATGATCTAAAATACAGGTGTATCAAAGAGACACTTGTCCGGTACAAGACATGCGTCATATAATTTTAAATGGAGATATACGCGGTAGGCAAGCCAGTAATCTAGTTTTATGACTACGCGGTTACACGTGTACAAATATATTTTGAACCCGCGTAATTTGTCCTCAGTCGTCAGTTTAATTAACTAGGCGGATGCGTTGATCTTTTTTTACTGATTGGTCGGCGAACCTAGTCATTTAATTTAGTACTTAAAATAAATAGTTATATACGCATTTTAAGTTATTTTTAAAATTATAAATGTAAATCTACCTCGATTGTCAATATTAAACAAATTATATTATTAGTAGGTTTATAACCTAATCATAATTAGTACCCCTATATTAGGTCTGTTATGACAATTTCCGTAAAGATTTCATAGAAATTGGTATACCAGAGTCGCGTTGCACCTGTCGGCGGAATCCTTTCATTTTTTTTTTTTTGTCAAAAGTGATAATACTATAAACTAGACTATACACCAAAATTATAATACAACTCATTAATATGTCGCTTATAACGAAGTCTAAAATAAAAAGTACTCGACAAGATGTGACTGATCTTTTATTACATTCGTTATGTAGGTAAGTAGTACATCCTTAAATCTCTTATTATACATACCTACCTTCGTATGATACGTCTTACGGCCGAACCCAATAACCTATTGACAAATCGCTATTGACAGTAGCTAGAAATTGTCAAATTTTCCCAATCAACCTTGAACCTTATTCTGTAGCGATAAAGTTGAAAATCTATTAAAGAATATTGACAGATTGTGGTAACTTGATGTGCTGGCGTCTGTACAAATTATAACTGCATTATAATCATATAGATCGCTACTGATATAGATTATTGGGATGTTAAAACCAGAGATAGTTAGGTTTTCTACCTCCATTAGGCCAAAACTGGCGATAGATACCTATGTAATTGGGTTCAGCCGCTATTTTGTAACGAAGTTTTTGAAGTGAAAACTTCTTTAGCGGCGCTGTGTACTTTTTTTGGAATGGGTAAAAACTTCTAAATTCGCGTCAGGTCACGTGACCCTGATCGAAAATTCGTAAGACGTAAAACGTCAGACGTAAAACGTAAGACGCGCGTTGTTGAGGACAGCGCCATCTATGCACATCGGGAAGAACTACGAGGGCCTCGCGTACTAACGTCAGACGTAAAACGTAAGACGCGCGTTGTTGAGGACAGCGCCATCTATGCACATCGGGAAGAACTACGAGGGCCTCGCGTACTAACTACGTAGTTCATCCAACAACGACGAGATGACGCTGAACCACGGATATATAACTGACGACGAGCTCTATGCGAGCGGCTTACCTGATTTGCAAAAAACCCTATAAAATAAGGAACACACCTTAACACGCGTGTTTTGTTTATAAGACGATTCACAAAATACACTCGTAATTGTTCAAGTTTTCACTTCTGTCGGCACTACCGGAGTGCCAGTGTTTTTTTATATTTTTTTAAGTTTTAGCTTCAAGTTGAAATAACAAGACAGTGAAGAACTGCTGCCAAACAATTTTAGCGTGGCAGTCTTGATAAAGGAAATATGTAATTGATACTCAATTACTAAGACGATTATAGTTCCATAGAATGCTGTAATTAATCATTGGACTGTATTCAAATGCCATTAACGTACGATGCTACAAAAATGTTTTTTTTTTTACTGTGTTTTTTAACAATAACCCTAGTTGACATTTGCCATTATTGTGACATTTATTACTGTAATTCAAACGATTTGACATTAATTGGTATTTTGTATTATTTTGTTCTCCTAATTTATTATTATTTATAATTGCAATATCCTTAAATATGTGTAAATTATAATTTGCATGGCCATGTGACGGTAGAACATGGAGGATTCTTATAATAAAACATCTATGTACAGACGCCAGCACATCAAGCTACTACAATCTGTCAAATTTCTTGAATAGATTTACAACTTTATCCCTACAACATAAGGTTCAAGGTTGATTGGGAAGATTTGACAGTTTTAGGTAGCTTGATGTGCTGGCGTCTGTATTAAATACCCATGTTTGCAAACCAATAAATTATTTGATTTGTTGTTGTTAGTATAATCTGCCCCGTAATTACTTTACCACTTTTGTCAACAATTCCTAGTAAATTGAACTATCTAACTGTCATGTGTCGATATCAATACTCTTGCGGCAGTCCAACTTCCTGACTCGGCGTGCTGTGCTAGCGCTGCTGTTGTGGCTGTGGAAAACCTGAAGCAGCGAAAGTATAATAATAATATGGTACTTTCGCCACTTGAGGTTTTTGTTCGATATTTATATTTTCGTTTGGCGTTGAAACCCTCGGACCGAGGGTTCCGAGTGCTCATGGTTTGCTTATCGAAATCTCCATACGGCTGGTTGCCGTTTCCCATGACTCGCTTTTACCTTTGCCAGAGGCTAAGCATTGCCATACAACGTGGCAATGCCGCCATTCTCTTAGGTGTATTACGAGTCGACAGCGACGACGCGGAGGATTTTTTCGACACCATATTTATGTTTGTTAATAGTTTTAGTTAGGATATTTATTTTTATTATAATAGTTTCTTAGAAATAGAAATCATTTATTTGCCCATAATGTAGGTATACAGATATGATGGTAATTTCCATGAGAGTCCCGATACATTTTACCGTACGGCATGCAAAATTATTTAACCTAAAACATTCAGTAAACAAAAAAAAATATACATAAAACAAAAAAGCATTCCATTCACTGAACAGCATTACCTACTCACATTATTAAAACAACTCATATTAATACATCCGGAATTACAAATATGAATTAATGTCAATAAATTGAATTAAAAAATAGCATAAAATTAAGTTACAATGTCAATAAATTAAATTAAAAATAAAATAAAAAACAAAATAAAAACGAAATCTCAATCTCAATTAATTAAACTACAAAATGTCTATTAGTTAACTTAGTATAAGTATGTATGTTAGTTAACTTAGTATAAGAAGTTTAATCAGAAATAAATAAAATTAATAAAATTTTTGGAAACATAAACCTCTAACGGTCCCATCCCGCGTGGTGGCTTACGGCCCACTCCCTTTCACAGACAGGTGGCCTTGTGACACAAGCCTCCTCTCAGTGAGAGGAAGTAGGCCGTTATTGCCCACAATGGGAACATTAAAGGATGATTATGAATATTTTAGCATAAGGCGTCCCATAATCATATTATTCCTCTCCTCTTGTTCTCACACACTATTGTCGATACATTTCTTTTTCATTTCTCTATGTCATCACACAGCTGGGCAAAAGTGTCTCTCCATGACTTCCAGCTCTTTCGATCCAGGGCTAAAGTGGACCACTAGTCATTTATTTTGTCCAGCACGTCCCGCCATCTCCTATGGGGTCTGCCGCGACGCCTTCTGGCTGTGCCAGGGCTCCACGTGTTGGATTTCACAATTACATAAATAAATAATATATACCAATAATCTTTGTAGTACCTACCTATATTTCCGAACTCACTAGCCATTGTATAAGCCATCAAAGGCTTCTGTGATTTTTTTAGATTCTGCGATATACTTTTTGAACACTAATATAAAAAAATTAAAAAGTTTTCTTATGAACTTGCATAAAAATCTTCGAAACTGCACTTAGTTGGTCCATTATCCGAACGTGCACAAGATCACAAGACTATATCGCTTAAGAGCCTCCAATCTTTGTAGGAGAGCTTCAGGGTAAGTGGCACTGTTGTCGTCCTCCCTAAAAACCGACGTAAATATTGCCAACAGACTTAATATTAAAACGGTGTAAAGTGAACGTTAGCTAGAAGGCGGTTGTACCTTTGAAAGGTTTGTCTCTTAGATAATTTTAGTGTAATGCCACAGAATATCTAATAGTTATTATGCTATATTTAGCCGTTGAAGTAATTTTTGGATATCCGAGTTGTAACAGCATGGAAAAGGCTCCGGGAAAATGTTGTGTTAGTGACGGCTCCCACACTGAACTGCTTCAAGAATCGAGTGGAAAGATTACAAATCTCCAAGTTATTTAATACACACGCATAAGCTAATTAGCTGCTAGTGTGTCTAACCTAATAAAATTTATAATAGGTATACAGCGTGTTTCAGAAACGTGGTCATATCTATGGGTGTGTAAATAATCAACATCAGCGGGGTAATTCCGTAACACACTATCAATCAGAATCTGAATCATTTTGAAGGTGCTAATCCATATGTTGGAAAAATTTGTCTGCTGAACAACGTAAATAACGCAATTAATGTTTTTGAACTGTCAAAATTAAAGCTACTGGTAGTGTGTTACGCAATTACCCCACAGGTCGAGTAGGTATTGAAGTTTTGTATGGGATGGCTGATTATTTTTTCGCGATTACGACATTGGGGTCCCATGGAGAAAGTTGTTCAGTTTGGTGGTCTGTACCACACCCTCAAATATGACCACACATTTCTGATGCACGCTGTATTCTGTAGTATTCTGTACTCATAAAATCCAGCAGGTTAATAGTTGCAAACAATAAGTTACAACGTTCTTAAATTGGCTTAATTCAATAGTGATAGACCTGTCTGTCTGACTAAAAACTATTTTTATCAACCTTAAAAATTGCGTCCTTCAGTTAGAAGCAGTGTACGTTAGTCGGGAAAAATAAGGTTAGGTGAAGCGACGATCTTCGCAGGGTGGCTGGTAGCAGCTGGGCGAGAATCCAGCTGATTGGTGTGCAGTTGGAGATGCCTATGTCCAATAGTGGACTGAAGGCTTATGATGACGTAAGTGCTCACATTGTAGCATATAAAAAAAATCTTCAACAGTTCGGGAAAAAAGGTGAAAATTTATTTCTAAAATTAAATATTGGCGCCGATTCCCTTGTTCACAAGCTAAACTAAATTTAAGCTCAGTGCATCTTTTTCTTTCTATTTCATTATGAAAAGGACAGAAGATAAATATTAGTTTAGTCCTGTCAAATTAATCAGCGCCTGACGTAAATTGACGTATTTTTAGTAGCCAATTTTTTAATCACGTCTAAACTTGTCTATGGAGTATCTTAATTTGACAGGACTAAACTAATATTGATCTTCTGTCCTTTTCAAAATTAAATAGAAAGAAAAAGATGCACTGAACTTAAATCGGGAAAGGGAATCGGCGCCATTGATCAATAATGAGGCAATAAGCTGGGCTGGGTACGGGTGCCGTTGATAAACCAAAGAATGTCTAACCAAATGTAGGTACTATTAGCCAAAAAGGTTTTAGTCACCAGCACGACAAAAACCTACAGATCGACCATCCAAAAAACTAATATAGATACACAAAATGAACTGAAAAGCGCCAAAAACATAATAACATAAACGACGCTTAAGCCAAGGCGATACTAAGACGCTCTAAGGAGATAGTGCTCGGGGGTCATCGCAAACAAATGAGGGGTGTAAATCCTACCCTCCACCCCCTTCTCCCTCCATCTTGCCCCAAACCCCACAGGTAGCACTTGCTCAACCCTTTCTTGGCTAACATATGGCTGGTACACCTTAAATTAGTGAAAGTACTGGATAAGAAGTTCTGTTGCGACATTTTATTAATATATTTTTTATTTATTTAGTTCTAGATCTTATAATTTTTTAAATATTTATTAAAATAGGAAAAATAAGTATAAAAGACATTTAGAAATACAAGAAACTAGCAGCGCCGCGCAGTTTCATCCGCATAAGTTTGGATCCCGTGAGAATATCGGGATAAAAACTATCCTATGTCCTTTCCCGGGACTCAAACTATCTCTATACACAATTTCATCTACATCGGTTCAGCGGTTTGAGCGTGAACTGTAATAGACAGACAGACAAACTTTTGCATTTATTATATTAGTATGAATAGTGATGCGCTGGTTTCGGGGGCAGGTTCCAAGCTACCGGTGGTTCCCAGGACTCCAGAGACGGGAACCTCCTCACAATGCGAGCCGTATCGAGGAGTACTGCCTTCTGAATTAGGCCCTTGATCGTTGAATCGCCTAACGAGAGCCTCGAAAGATGTTGATATTATGATATTTATTATTATAAACTTTAGTTTCATTGAATAGAGACTACATTTTGAGCTGTAAAAAATGTAGTCTCTATTCCCTGAAGCTAAAGTTCATAATCACACCTCCTCACCTTTAGTCGCTTACACCTACATTTTCCCGATAGGTTTAAGTATTGCTATGACGGCAACGAGAACAAGACCACGAAAAATTTCGAAAACGAGTTATGAAACTCAAATAGAGTTGGGCAGGACTCCTGGCAAGGCGCAATGATGACAGGTGGAGTAAGGCAGCGACCTAGTGGCGTCCAAGGACTGGAAGACGAAATGTCGGTCGTCCGGCGGCGAGACGGGCAGACGACATTGTTACCATCGCTGGTAGAACCTGAATGAAGCTGGCTCAGGGGCGTGGGAAATGGCACTTGAACAAAGAGGCCTGTGCTCAGGAGTATGTGAATTCGGGCGTTCCATGATGATGACGGCAACTGTAAATCCAGACTCCGAGTTGGTACTGAGAAATGCCATTTCAAAAAACACTTTGCCAAACCAGAGCAAAATCACTTACATTTGCAAGACCTTTTATTTTGACAACTCAACAACATTCATTGCGTTTTATACGTTGTTGAGGAAACTGATTTTTCAAACATATGAAGCAATGGATAAGGAATTTTTTTCTAAATCCTGCTGATTGTAAATGAAAATGTGTGCTGGGCATCGAATCAAGGACCCCATTCTTAAGACCACTAAACGACAATTAGGCAGTCGGCTCCCCGTTTTTTCTCATCTTTATGTGATTTACATCTTTGACCTAGTTTAGACATTCATTTTATGCTAGCTTTTGCTCGTGGTATCGCCCGCGTAACTGTTTTTTTTTTACTCCCTTGGGGGATGATTTACCAATAGCATGTATATGAATTTTCTTCTCTAACTTAAGACCATACAAACTTTCATCCCCTATATCACCTCCTTACTCCCCCTTTGGTATACCCGCAACCTGGACAGCGACCTTCGCTACCATCTCTACTACCTGCTAACTAGCTAATCTCAATACCACGTCATAAGTTAGTTAGAGACGCCAGCACATCAAGATAAGATAAGATATACATAATTATTTTCGGAAACATGTGTACACATACAAGAATAAAAATAAAAACTTGCATGCAGGATGACATAAAACCAAAGAAACGGTCAATAGTAAAAAAAGAAGCTACTACAATCTCTCAAATTTCTTTAATAGATTTTTAACTTTATCGCTAAAGCATAAAGTTCAAAGTTGATTGGGAAAATTTGATAGTTTCGGGTAGCTTGATGTGCTGGCATCTGTACATATTTTAAGTGTGAAATAGAAGAATGTAACAAAGTGTGCTATCTATCTTACAATATCTATTGTCTTTGGCCTTGGTGTGACCCATAGAAATAGTATGTCAATACTTAAAGTGACCATTAAATTGTGACCTGCCCTGACAACAAGCAATGGGCTGCTTTATCAAACTTTGAACTTTTATTTGAATACGAGGATTTTGGCTACTTTGTACTGGTATGTGTATTTTATGTCTTATTTCTTGGGATATGCGTCTTGTTTATGGAGAATAAACAATTTTTCTTTCTTTCTTTCCAAATCCTAAAGTTTTCGTAAGGTAATTGTACTATTTCTTATCCACCGCTTTGCGATCCAGTGACTCCTCGTAGGGGCACGCGGTTAAGACAGTTGAAGTGTTCGGACGTCCCGTCGGATTTATAGGCGGACTGTATTGGTTCCGTTAGGTTAACCTGTACCTACCCTACCCACTACCTCTACCTATGTATGTAATACCTTAGCTGTACCCTGCACCAGCTCATATATTGTCATCAGGACATAAGTGAACAGAGAAGAAATTAAGATCTTTGTTAAAATTGACATAAACAGGCAACATTCATGACAAATAAATGTACGGAGAAAAAGCCCAAAGAGTGCCAACGGGACCCTATTATTAAGGCTCTACTGTTCGTCCGTCTGTCACAGGGCTGTATCCTTTGAACCGTAATAGGTAGACAACTGATATTCACACTATTCACAGTGTGTCAACATCATCATTTCAGTCGAAAGACGTCCACTGCTGGACATAGGCCTCCCCCAAGCACCTCCACTTCGACCGGTTCTGTGCTTCTCGCATCCAACGGGTTACTGCGGCACAGAGTGTGTAATATTCATCATCTGCCTAGCCTTTTTCCAACTATGTTCGGGTCGGCTTCCAGTCAAATCGGATGTAGCTGAATACCAGTATTATACATGGAGCGACTGCCTATCTTACCTCCACAACCCAGGTTCTGGGTAATACGACACCCCTTGTATTACCAAGGGGTGTCGTATTACCCAGAACCTGGGCCATTAACAATGGCTGCTAAAACAACATGTTGTACCTATAATTGAATAAACTTAAAAACATATGGGGGAAACATATTAAAAAAAAATGTAATGTTAAATATTGCACAGTGGTATGGAACCCTTCGTTTGCGACACGACTTGGCCGCTTTTTAACCTACTTCAAAAAGTACCCAGTAGTATGTACCTAGTGGTAGTCATCCTGACCAAACGCGAGCTTAAAAAGATCAAGATAAATGTTTTCCACGAAAATATAAGTTTTCCATTAGGTATATTCTATTACCGTCCCACAAAATATTGATAATTCAGCTCACACCTACCTCACAACACCTACCTACGTCGTAATCCGATACGAACAGTAAGATCAATCATAGTAATTACTTCACTACGTTTCCCCAAGAATAGACAACAAATGCGACAAATATGACAGCTGTGACAGATCCAACAATTTTTTATCACGCAACACCGTCCCAATTCCCAAGTCGGGAGCCAGGGAAGTAATAGATAGTTGGTGCGAAACAATTCTAACGGTAATTGGGGTAGATGCCTCGTGAGGATCTCTGACACACTTGACATATGACGATATTGTGTAAATTGTATACCCATATTTTGTACGTGACGGAAACTGGTGATGCCACCCTATTTTGGCTTGTTTGGATACGATATGCTTGTGTGATTTACAGTTTTTTTTAGTTAGTAGTTATCTGTGTTCGTCCTGTAATAGACAACTACGCTGTTCTTCTTCCTTTCCTTTCCTTCTTATATTTCATAATACTCACGTGCCTCATTTCATTCTACAGCGCCTACATGATAGTGACAACAGCATTCAGAAAATGATCGCTGCCAGAGTGGACTGGCCCTTTTAGGGACACTGGATGGCGACAGTCACAGGACTGAATAAATTAAATTTAAATTCTTACTAACAGCAAAATACTAACATACTTTGGACCTTAGTCTGAAATAAAGTTTTTATTTAATTTAATTTTAATTGAAAGCGTCTAACGGGACTCTGCGCTTCGGCCCCTAGTACACCTTCCAAAAGTCCGGAACACCAGGGTCTCGAGATATGTCAAAGACACAATAAAAATTAAATGTAATATTTCATTTATTTTTTGCTGATAGTAACATAATAAGTTAAGTTATAGAGCCTAACAAATGAGCCGTTGTTGGCAGCTGTTAGCAGGCGAATGAGAGTAGCCGAGGATTGAGTGGAATGACGTGCGCTTATCTCCAGCAGTGGTCGGGTATAAGCTGATAATGAGACTTTGGTACAGACGCCAGCACATTAAGGTACTACAATCTGTCAAATTTATTTAATAGATTTTCAACTTTATTGCTATATTATAAGGTTCAAAGCTGATTGGGAAAATTTGACAGTTTCGGGTTGCTGGCGTCTGAACATATATTTTTATCCAAGGATCGAGTGAAATGGCGTGCAATTTGAGAGATCTGTCAGTCTAACCAGCTGCCAGCCTGTCCAGCTATGGACATATAAGAACCATTCGATAATCTACCTAATAACCAATATTTGTAGAATTACTTATATGTATTTTAATTGAACACAATACTGTAACATATCCGACACAACGCACGTCCGTCACAGACTAATGCCTGCGGCATATATAGAGACGCGAATAAATATTGTTTGTTGGTATCATAAATAAGGGCCGGGACAGACGTCGGGACGCGTCACCTTTTGATACATTTCTACTGTCGTTATTAATGACAAGTCATCGGTGTCCTCCCGACGGACAAACTCAGGGTTGCCAGGAATGTAAACGAGGATATTGTCTTTTGGCGCTCCAATGGCGTTGACTTGGCGGCGCTGTTATATGCATTTGTGCAATTGTAATGTGAAATGTATTGAAAAAACATGATGGCGGCGTAAGTTCCGACAATGCAGTATTGAGGACTGAGGACATAAACTGATCATCAATAACGTAGTTTTAGCTTATTTTTCGGTGGACAGACAACTTTATTCCCAGTTTAACTTAGCTTAGTTCACTGAGCTTAGTTCTTAATTAGTTTAGCTGGTGGTGGACGATCGGCTTAATAGAGAACGGAATATTAATAAGATATTAGCCTATATTTGTCTATGATTTTGCTATAGGACAATGATGCTTAATTCAGAATAGAAAAGAGTTTTTAGTTGACAAATTAGAACAAACTTGAATTGACCTCATTCAAAAAAAATACCTACTAACAACACTTTCTGAATAGTGCAGTACCTATTAGAACCCATTTTAATTACAATCCTCAAAAGTGTTGTTTCTGAAATTCACAAAAACTAACCTAACCTATATTAATACAAACACTAACGCGCAGCCCTATCCTGGAGGCCTGCCCAGCATAATAATAGATCCGAGAGGGCTGAGGGAGGCATATCGTACATTCACCACCCTTTAATATCATGTGAGAGTTCTGCTAAATTTATCAATGGCGGTAGGACGGCATCGCGACCGGCACTCGGCTTTGTATTACTTATTCAGTCTGCGACGACGACATTGATCTTTGTTTCCAAAGGTAACCCTGTAGGTATAACATACAGAAATACATACTTGAATATGAATACTCACGGCTCGCTCTTTTAAAAACTACAGTCGATCTATACTGTAAAATTCTCACCGTGAGAAGTTAGGTGAAGTGAGCTGTCATTCCATCTGATGCTAGGGATTGACACTAATGACAGCTCATTATAAGCTCACTTCACTCAAGTTATCACAGATGAGATTTTTACAGAATAGCACTACGCTCACTTTAAGCTCACTACACCCAAATTTTACGATGAGATTTTTACAGAATAGACCGGCACGGGTTTTATAAAATAGTTTTTATATCACAAGGCGTACAAATATTGCAACTTGCCTACACAGTACCTAATAAGTGTACAACATAATCAACCTATTATGCTCCCACTACTGGGACAGGTCTCCTCTCTTCGAGAGGGAGTGGGCTATAATCTACCATGCGGGACCAGTGCGGGTTGGTACAAACGCCAGCACATCAAGCTACTACAATCTGTCAAATTTCTTTTAGAGATTTTCAACTTTATCGCTAAAGCATAAGGTTCAAAGTTAATTTGGAAAATTTGACAGTTTCGGGTAGCTTAATGTGCTGGCATTTGTACATGTCACATAAGTATCTTCGAATTTAATGTTCTAGGACATGCCGGTTTCCTCAGGATGTGTTCCTACACCGTTTTGGGAGCAGTGGTGATGACTTTTTATTTGCGCAAAGTAAAACGCCTGTCGGTGCGGACCCACGACCTACCTACAACTCGTAGGTACCTACGTTGTCGGAGCCGTAACTATAATGCGGCAATATGCCATAGGTGTACAGGGGGCCTAAAAAGGCCACTTTGGAAGAATCAAAAAAGGATAACATTAATAATCATAATGGACAGTTAACTGTTAAGGGGCTTTTTTTTTTCAGGATGGGAAATCATCAAATGACTCCTCCCGCTCTGGGTGGAGCGGAAGGGAGTGTCAGACTCTTACTGACTAAAACCCACCCGTGTTCCTTCCTTCGCCCTTTATGTTCCGGGCCAGCGGTAACCCTTTCGGACAATCCCTCTGACCCGGCAGGCTTCGGCCCTAACGGGCCCCTTCACTTGATGCTGACATCTCTTTGAGGCGCGCGTGGAACACGTACGCGCCGTCCGGCACGGGCCTGATCCTGATCGGACGGTGAGCTACCCATTACTCTCCGCCCGCAGGCCCGCGCCTACGGTGGCCGGGAGTCGTCGCGCGGCTCCCGACGCCCGGAGCGTCTCCCGCGGCGGCTGGGACGGGAGGCTCTCTCCCTCAGCCGTCCCGCCGCCTCCTTCGCTAGCATGACTGCTTCGCAGAAGGAGGCGACTGCCCCCCACTCCCTCTCGCCCCGGACCATGGCTTGAACCAGTCCCGGACGCGAGAGGTCGCTGCCGCTGCCGATCGCCTCTACGAGGACACGGCGGTGCTCCGCCCAAGCGGGGCAGACCTCCACCGTGTGCTCCACCGTGTCCTCTGGGGGATGCTGGCAATGGTGACACCCGGGCGTTTCCTCCCGCCTGATTATGTGCAGGAACCTCCCGAAACTTCCGTGTCCGGTGAGGACCTGCGTCAGGCGGTAGGTGAGGGCGCCATGACGCCTCTCTAGCCACTCCTCAAAGAGGGGTCTTACCGCCGCTATCGTGGCGTGCCCTGCGCTGGGTTGCGACAGTCGCTCTTTCCATGCCGCCATGAGATCGCGCCGGAGGTCCGTCCGCTCCGCCGCGATTTGCTGCGGAAGCGGAGTTTCCCCCCGGCGTAGTGCCTCCGCGCGCCACTCATACAGGCGCGCGAGGACTATCGCCTCCAGATCCCATGGCGCTGTTAAGGGGCTTACATGACCTAAAGCGCGGTCACTGTCGGACTGCATAGAAAAGAAAAAATAGAAGCGCGATGACACAACGCTGGTAATTTATTGCAAAATATGAAGCAATTAATTAATTACAAAAAATCTATTGTTTGGACTAAAAAACTAAAACACTAATATTATAGTATGCTGTTTGTATGTAGAATAATCTGACAAAAAAACAAAATGATTGGTATATTAGTATGGTTTTTATTGTACCTAAAAAGAATGTTTTTAGAGGTAAGGTATCTTCATGATTTTTTTCTATCATACCAAATTAGTTGTATTATGTTTTCAACACACTATCTATCTTGCATATATCCTGAATAATATATTGTAACCTATATAGCTTTAGGTAATATTTTAAACATTTTAAGCTTCTCGTGTCGTCATTCATGAGAAGCTTAAAATGTTTAAAATTTTACCTAATACATATTACCTGGACAATAAATATTTCTTTTCTTCTTTCTTAAGTTTGAAAATGTTTGACAATGCTCATCAATGTAAATGAACGTAATGAATGTTGTTGACCTGTGAAAATTAAAGGTTTTCCAATTATGTGTGTTACGCAATAACCCTGTCTATTAACAGTAACGCCCGTCTTCATTTTCAAATCCTTTATCAAACATTAGAGTCGTAATTTCGGAACCTTATCCGTCGGAAGGCAACAATCAATCGGGGTTGAAGGCTCCTTTTTCAAGGCCATGCTGTGGCAACCGGATTACTGATAACCCGCTTGCCCGGTGTAGCATGTGGATAAGAGAGAGACAGGTGACAGTTTTCACGCATACCGGACGATTTCATCCAAATTTCAAGCAAGCTCGACCTTAACTCTGGGATGGCATCGCCTTTGCTACGCCTCTGGAAATGTAAATGGTATTGCATTAAACGTCCTGGCTTCAACTGGCTTATCTCCTGTTAAAAACCTAAGTGAAGTTGAAAACCTAAGTGAAGTGAGCTTGAAGTGAGCTGTCAATAATTTAAATCTCTAGTAGGTACTAGGTAGAATGGTAGCTCTTCACCTAAGTTTTCACCGACAATACAGAATACACCGGCAGCGGCAGATCACCTTCGTAATGCTATGGCAGCAGGTCACGTGACTGAAGCCAAATGCAGCAGCTAAGTCATAGAATCAAACATTGAAGGACCCGCAATGGGCCCACGAGGTGGATTACGCCCGCTCCCACGCACTGAAAAGAGTCCTGAGCCCGTTATTTTTTAGTACCCGGTGGAACTCCTCATGGACTTCCTCCATCGTGAAGGTGACAGAGAGAGGGGCATGCCGGACTCTTACCGGCTCAAGCCACCGTGGTGTTCCACCTCTGCCTATGGCCGGGGGGTGCGGGATTCGCATAAGCATTCACCGCTCCTCCGACAGGCTTCGACACTGTTCCTCAGCGGGTCCCACCGCACCCACTCTCAAGTGGCGCACGTGGAACAGCGTCTCCAGTGGAAGGAGAGAGAGGATGCGGCTTCTCTCTCCCGCTCGGCCGCCTCCTTTGCAGACATGATATCCTCGCAAAAGGAGGCAACCCCAGAGTCCGGAGCCCTAGGTGTGGAGTGTGAACGTGGTATGGGCACATGAGATAGATTATCTATACTAAGTAAAATAATAAAGAGGTAGAATTTGTGAGTTTGCATGTAGGGGGTAATCTTTGGAACTACTGCACCCTAATTGCGTATCTATATCTATACTCTATCTATTTTCTATACTAATATATAAAGCTGAAGAGTTTGTTTGGTTGAACGCGCTAATCTCTGGAACTGCCAGTCGGATTTGAAAAATTCTTTTTGCATTTGATAGCCCAATTCTTAAGGAAGGCTATAGGTTATTTAACATCACGCTATGGTCTTTAGGAGCCGAGCAAAAAGAAAAAAAGTCAGAAAGAACGCTAAGCAAAAACGAAATAATAGCGCGGGCAGGCAATGCGATGCGACGGGGTGGGTCGGAGTAACAAGAAATTTCACGCGGACGAAGTCGCAGGCAGAAGCTAGTTAATCATAATTTGAATAATTTTGTAGGATATTACTAATCCATTGCTTCATATGTTCGGAAAAAAATTCTACTCAACAATGCAAATAACGCAATGAATGTTGTTGAACGATAAAAATTAAAGTCATTCCTACTGACAATGTGTTACGCAATTACCCCGCTGATCCGATACAGAAATTCTTTCACAAATGGGAAGCTACAGTATTGCCGAGTAAGTATTATAGGAGGATAGCCAGTGGATATTATTAGGTTTTTTGTTTTGTACAGACGCCAGCACATCAAGCTACCCGAAACTGTCAAATTTTCCCAATCAACTTTGAACCTTATGCTTTAGCGATAAAGTTGAAAATCTATTTAAAAATAAATTACAGATTGTAGTAACTTGATGTGCTGGCGTCTGTATATATACCACCATCGTCATTTTTGGTAATCGAGTAGAAAAGAAAATCTTCAGTAAACAATAATGAACAATACTTAATAAAAATGATTATTGTTAAAAAATTATTTCAAAAAGATGCAGTTTATACGAAGCGAGTTCCTAATCGCAATTCGACTAACGGCGGCACTCATTCAATGCCAAGAACAATCCACAAACCTTTAAACCATACAAAATATTAAATTACAACGAAAATTCACGTACGAAATCTTGTAGAATGGAATTTATTGCCTCCTATATGTTGTTTTATTTATAAGAAAGCATGGGCCGCGCTGAGGGAGATGAAATTACGTGATACCATTGCGAATCAAAGTGATATACAGCTCTGTGTGTGTGGCACAATCAGTTACCTGTGTGTACGTTGTTTCATTTGAGCCTACTCGGTCGATTGACGACGATACAATATTAAATAATTATGTCCTTAATATAAAAAAAAACATATTCCGAATAAATCACAATTGTGACGTCATGGTTTTGTCCATATCATCCGCGTAAATTGAGACTGGCTGGACATAGGCCTCCCCAATTGCACGCCATTTAGCTCGATCCTCGGTTACTCTCATCTAGCTGCTACCAGCCTCCCCAAAGAGCATATAAACTATTATGTTCTCTGAGCCACCCTGGTCGTATCGTCGCTCCACTCACCCTGAGAGCGTCTGACCAAACGCTTGCCCATTGGCGGCCTTCATGCAAAAACAGACCTACCCTAACGCTCATCAGTTATGGTCGGGCTATTGCCAATTTTGCTTGTTTAATCACTTTGTCCACAAATATAATAAATCAGGCGACACAGCTAAGCCACGCCGCGCCGCGCCGTCAACAAACTCCTCATATAATTATCTACCTCTTACACCTATGGCTAAAAATATTCCAAAATCAAAATATTTTATTTCACTACCTCTATGGGCACTTATGAAACGTCAGAAGCTAGGTGCACAGTTCCAATTAGTTGTTTCCTGTGGAGAAGAGCCGGCAAGAAACTCCACGGTTACTGGTCTTATAAATAAAAAATTGGCTTTTACAATGTTTTCAAATTACAGGTACCTACTGTTAATAGCTATGGGAGGGCAATCTTCTATGCGACGGCAGTGTATTGTTCGAATTATTTACTGGGTAAGAAAAAATTGTCTTTGAATGTAAGTACATTATAATTTCCTTTATTTAATCAAATACATAAATACTTAAATTATATTTTTAGGGTTCCATAACAAAATGGTAAAACGGAACCCTGGTGGTCAGTCTGTCTGTCTGTCACAGCTGGATATCTCAAGAACTACTAATGCTATCAACTTGAAATTTGGAATAGTTTTAGATGACGTTTACCCAACTATTTTGCAAATAAGAAAAGACTAAAAATATACTTACTTATATTTTTTGCAACAGGGACTGAAAGGGGGTCTGAAAAATTCGAAGTGGGGCTACTAGGGCATGTATCATAATGAAAGAGCGCAGTTTGTTTAGTTTAGTTTTGCAGCACATTCTCAAACACTCTCTTTTTTCTTTTTTTTAGGCCGGTAGTTTTCAACTTTTGGTAAAAAATGTTAAAGAAAAATACCGTTCTCCCCCTTATCTCCGAAGTTTGCAAAGAGAAAATCTGAAATTATTCTATGTGATACAAGTTTATGTAAAGATTATAGGAAAATAAAACGAAGTCTCTAAATAGCACACTTTTCAGAAATCATCAACAAAAGTTACATTAGTTCCACTATCGGTCAAGAGATGGCGCTGACATAAAACTGCAATATTCTACACCGCAGTGCACAGTGTTAAAATTATCTAACGAATATACTCGCCAATGAAAATTTAAAAACATATGATGGTACGGAACCCTCGGTGCGCGAGTCCGACTCGCTCTTGCCCGGTTTTTAAATATTAGAATATAAATAATATAAAAACATTTAAAAATACTTACATATATAAAAAAATATACCCCACCGGTATCGGTAAAAGGGCTCAAGAGAGAAGAACCTCCTGACAATGCGGGCCGTGTCTAGAAATACCTACCTACCGCTTTCTGAGTCAAGCCTCATGTCATGATCCAGCTGCCCAACGAGAGCCTCCTCAAGTGTTGGTCGAGGTTCTTGGCTATTAACCCATTGGCTGTTACGACATCGGCACAATGATCGCTGAGTCCACATCCCACATGTCGACAACCTCGCGAACCAAATCAAGATACTTGATTTGTGTGCCTTCTCGGCTTTCACGAGTTTCTCATCATGCGGGACGGTTATGTCAACAATCAATGAGCGCCGCTCTGATCGATCCACTACCACTATATCAGGCTTATTGGCAACAATAGTCCTGTCAGTGATGATGGATCTATCCCAGTACCTACAATGTGATATTTCCATTTTCGAGAACTGAGTCGGGCACATACCTGTAGTATGGCACCAACGATTCCAGAAAACTGTATTTCAGAGCAAGTTGCTGATGGATTATCATGGCTACAAGGTTGTGTCTATGCAAGTGTTCTCCGTTAATTAGACGAGAACACCCGGAGATAATATGCCTGATTGATTGCGCCATTTGCGCCGGCCGGTGGCATGTATATTGTTTGTCATAATAATAATTATTATTATTGACAAACAATTATTACCCTATCTCCCGGGAGAAGTCTCGTTCCACACCTCTGGCTTGCCTTTATTGGCCGGCTGGAG
This sequence comes from Luperina nickerlii, assembly GCA_963855955.1. Lineage (NCBI taxonomy): Eukaryota > Metazoa > Arthropoda > Insecta > Lepidoptera > Noctuidae > Luperina > Luperina nickerlii. The sequence continues at coordinate 17,899,886 of OY979682.1, read as the reverse complement.
TGAACAATGACGGGGAACAGACCTCCCACCTCATTCTTGCCTTTGTTGGCCGGCTTGAGTGGAGATTTGCAAGAGCAAACGTGCTCGGAGGAAGGAAGTATTCCAGTAAGATGCTGGTAGGGATCTTGACCGTACTTCCGGAACTGTCCTGATAGCCGTGGAATACCTCTTCACTCCTCATAAGCACCTCAGGACATGTTGCCCCCTTGTTGCTACGACACTATGTGCTAGCGGCCGTTTTCGGAGGCCCATCAATGAGTGTGCAAGTCACCCCCTGACATTTTATCTGTGTAATTTATATAAAACATTGGTCAGGCAGGAGCTTTAGAGTTTCCGTAGTCCTAAATAACCAGTTCACTTTACCCACCCAAACCCATAATCCAATAGCTTTGTTTCCATATCTTGCAATATTCCTGCACAAACCGGGAGTTGTCTTTGGGTGCAGTTGCATAGTGCGAACAGACATAATCGTCGGTTGGTGCCTCATTTCATTAAAAACGTTTAATGGGCCTCTGCGAGTTGGCTTCGGCCCCTCGTAACCTTGCAAAGGTCTGGGACCCCAGAGTCCCGAGAAATATAAAAAAAATATTATTCTAATCTCTTTCTACTCGCTTGTTAACGCATCGTAATTTTAACTCAAAATGTTTAACGAATTACGAAACGTGTTCAAACGAAGAAACTAAACGCAACAAAATACCGCGACATTAACTGTCAAAAATAACTTGCGAAATTGTCGTCAGCCAAAACAAGAGTTTATTTTAATTATTTCACGATGGATAGCCGTTTGTACGAAACTAAATTACCAAACCATAAAATATTTAAGGATCTAAAAGACAGTTTGAGTGAAAATCCTAGTGGAAAGTTGCGAAATTTGATCGAATTGAAGGATGATGTGTTTTATGTTTGGAACTCCAAAGAAAACTGTTTACTGAGTTTAAATCTGAAGCATTTGGAAGAAAGTGGTGACGAGACTCCTTATCAGGTATTGTATCACCTATACTGTAGATATTTTCATTGATTTAGCCTTGTATTTGATACCGGCATATTTTTTTGCTATGAAACATTTTGAGGTTATGTTGTCTTGTTATGAACACACTCAAACTATTTAATGGTTTGTTTTTGTTTCTTTTTGAAGCAAACGCGCCCGAAATTAGTATTAATTAAATCTCTAGTGATAGGGTAGGTAAATCTAATGTATGTTCTATTAAAACAAGTTTGTAAGTGTAACTTCAAACATACTATCTTCATAGTGAAATTAAATGAAATTAAACTTTATTACAGACTAAGGTCTCTAGTTTGTTAGTATTTTGCTGTTAATAACAATAGTGATTAGGTAACCAGATTAGTATTGTTAGGTTTCACAAACAAAATTTTATTTATTTAGTCCTTTGACTGTTGCCACCCAGTGTCCCTTAAAGGGACAGTCTGCTTTGGCAGCCGACAATATTGGGCCATATTCCGAATTAGCTATAATCGCTCACAGTGCTCACATCATCTCAAATATGTTCCGATTTAGATATTTCGATCATGACAGCTGAGAGCTGTCAACAATTCGGAATGCTCGTGAACCCACTCACAGTGCTTACTCAATGTAAAAACGATATTGTTACAATGTTTCCTTGTATTAACACCACATTTCTCCTTCAGTTTTTCTTCTTTGGTTAGGTGGCGACTGTCAGCAAGAAGCACAATTTCGAAAATGTTTGTTTAATTTAAAGATGATGCAACTCCAAACAAAACACACACTGACACATCCTCACATACACACACTGTCATTTTTGACAGTGCTCACGGTGATATTATTCTAAGATATCGTTAGTGTTATCGAAGATGGTGCATGACATTACTACTCTCAAAAATTGTGAGGAAACGGGGATGTCCTAATACCAAAAGTTCGAAGATATGTGACATCTACCAACCCCCACTGGGTACGCATGTTGGATTACAGCCCACTTTCTCGCACAGAGTGGAGGCCTGTGTCCCAGCAGTGGGAATGTTATAGGCTGATTTTGCTTATGCAGCATTCTCTTATGGCTGAATGTTTTAACAATTTAGCTAGACAGTAGTCACTTGGTCTGATAAGTCTGAATACACATGCTATTGCATACTACCCAGAGTCCTAACATACAAACTATCTGTCTAGTTTGGGGCTCACTGGTAAATCATACTGGTCTTATTTATGTATTTACTAAAGTATCTATTTTCTTTTCAGGTATGTTATTTTAAGAACAAACATTTTTTTCTTCTTTGAATACCATTATTAAAATGTTTTCGGCCTATTGAGCCATGACTTCTATGGTATCTTTAGTGGCAGCACAGAATCCCTCAAGTATGGGTAAGTCTTGATAATTTTATTGAATTTGAGTCTATTACTTGAGTTTATTACTTAAAGTCGACTCTATTCGAGACCTCGGTGTTATCCTTGATTCGAAGCTTTGCTTAGATTTACACATAGGAAAAATTGTTAATAAAGCATACCAACTATACGGATTTGTTATGCGTTCAACAGTTGATTTTAAAAAGCCATCTTCCTATATCTGCCTGTATAAATCGCTTGTGCGCTCTCAACTGGAATATGCCGTGTCCGTCTGGAGTCCCTACTACAAAAAGTACGCTGAGATGATTGAGTGTGTCCAATACAAATTCTTGCGGACTATGCATTATAGATGCTGCGGATACTATTTACCATACCAAGATTTACTTGTGAAGTATAAGCTCGCAACACTTGAAAGTAGACGTAGGTATTTAGAAGCTGTAAATGTCTATAATATTGTAAAAAATACATTTGACTGCATGGAACTGTCCAATATGATATGTTACGCGGTTCCTAGGACGATCCACAAGCGAAAGGTCCGCGCTGGCAAATTATTTTCAGTTGGTATTTGTCTAAGCATTTCCTTCAGTTCCTTTTGTATTTTGTTGAGAGCTTTTTTGTCTTGACGATTCCTGCTGGTGTGCCACTGATGTCGCAGTCTTCTCTTTGCAGCTATCATCTCTCGTATTTCCAGAGTAGTGTCATGGCTTTGCGGTTTAGTTGCTATGAATGGAGTTGATAGCCATGCAGCCTTTTGTATTAAGTTGGTGGTATACCACGCAGCGTCATCTATGTCGTCTACCGTTTTAAGAGGTATGCTCAGATTAATATTTTCATCTATATAATCTCGAAAGGACTCCCAGTCCGTTTTATGGTTATACAGGGTCTCTCGTGGTTCTTTCCAGATGACTGTGGTACTTAAGGTGCATATCACGGGTGTATGGTCTGAGGACCCATCTAGACATGATTCTACTTTTGTATAGAGCCCCGACATCTTTTTACTGATAAAGAAATCGATGAGATCCGGAGTTTTGTTAGGATCCGACGGCCAGTAAGTTGGTTCTCCTGTTGATATTACATTGAGGTTATTACTATCAATTGCCTTTTTTAGTTCTCGACCCTTTGTCGTCGTCAATCGAGAGCCCCAGAACGTGTTTTTTGAATTCCAGTCTCCCCCTACAATGTATCTGTCGCCAAGCATGTGGAAGAAATCGGAAAACATTTGTTCATCTATGCGATGTCGTGGGGGACAGTATACTGCAGCCACATTCAGTGATCCCTGCCAGTCATCTATGGATATTATGGCGGCTTGTATGTGTGCATGTACAAAATTTGGTATGACGTGGTGTCTTATGTGTTCTTTAATTATCACAGCGGCCCCAGCATGTGATGTGCCATCTGGATGGTTGGCATAGTATATATTGCATCCTTTAATTTTTATAACTTTTTGATTGGTCATATGTGTTTCAGAAACTAATAATATATCTAATTTGTTGTAGTTTATGAATAGCTCTACTTCTTGCTTATTCGGGGATAAGCCATTTATGTTCCATGCACCAATTCTGAGAAATTTCATTTTTTCTGCTGGGCTATTAGTGTCGTTAGGAGCCCCATTAAGGTTCCTATTTGTTGAATAAGGATATCTATCTTCTCCGACTGTTTAATTATTATTTGCTCTAGCGAGCTTGTTGACTGAACTTGTTCATTCTCTATTTTCCAGTTGCCAGTTCTTGCAGTGTTGGCTACGTTTTCACTTGCGCGCATATTGTTTATTTCCTGGTTATTTCTGGACTGTTGTGTAGTGTGTCTTGGGAGTTTTAATGGTGGGAAATCTTCTATTCGAGGCGTGAACGTATCCGTGGCTTTTACCTTATCTAGTGGGGTTTTTCTATTACCAGCATAAGCCATTTTGCGTGAACGAATCTCCTTATAGACTTGGCAGCCCTTGTAGTTGGCTGGGTGATCACCTTGGCAGAGGGCACAGGTGGCTGGCGAGTTCCTATCCTTTTTTACGCAGTCTGTAGTTTTGTGTCCTTGTGCGCATTTGACACACCTGTATGGGCGCATGCAATTGTTTTTCGTGTGCCCATATTGTTGGCACCTAGTACACTGTGGTATTTCAGTTGATTTCCTTGGATCTTCAATAGTGACTCTTGTGTGAAATATAGTTTCTATACTTTTTATTTCTGGGTTTTTGGGGCTAGGTTCAATGTTTACGAAGAACATGTTTAAGGGCTTTTTGTTTTTTCTTGATATTGCACAGATGATTTCACCTCGTACCCTGTTCCCTGTGTTTTCTATTGCTTCTATTATAGCTGATTTAGGGGTGGTGTGATGTAAGTTTTTAATTACAATTCGGTAACATTTATTTTGCTTCTGTGTAAATGTATGACCAATGAGGCCATTATTCCGGATGAGTTCTATTAGGTCCTTGTATATTTCAGTTGACTGGGTCATGACTCTTAGCTGATCTCTGTTAATTATTTTATAAGAGTAGCTGTCTCTAGGTATAGTATTATTTAACAGCTCTGTTAATTTTGATAGGTCTTCTATGCCATATAGTATGACCGGTGGTGGCTTGCTAATTTTTTTGGCATGAGTGGATGGATTTTCTGGTGTGTCATCGGTTAGATCTATAGGAAGTCCACTGTATCTGTTAGAAGTTGCAATTCCTATCTGTGCACTGTAGCTGAGCTTCTCAGCCTGTGGCGGGCTGTTCGGTCTCTTCCTTTTGGGGTAGCGGTCTGTAGGTACTCTTTGCCAAGAAGGAGGGCAAGGTTTGTTGGCACCATTATCTGTGGTATTTATCACTGGGGACGTAGTAGGCAAGTTCACTGAGTCAGTGGTCTTGAGGTTTCCATCTGAAGACGATCTCGGTCTTGTGATGAATAGGCTTGGATGGAAGGCTTGTTGCACAAATTTTTTGTTACTGCTGTTGCCAGTAGTATTCACCAACACAGGAGACTGGTCAATACCCTCCAAGACAAACTCAAGACTCTATCGCCATTCAAAGCAGAGGATCATACACTTTGGAAAATGACCAGCTCATTGAAAAGGCCAAAAGAACACATGCATCCACTAAGACAAGCTAACGGAAACTGGTCACGGAAGCCTCAACAAAAAGCGGAGTTGTTTGCCAATTACCTTAAGAATGTATTCAAACCCAATGAACCTGATAATACACACACCGATCAGGACATTGATGAAGTCTTGAACAGCGATCAACAACTGTCTCCACTATTGAGACTGGTGACAACGATGGAAGTAAAAGAAACTATCATGCATTTAAAACAAAAAAAGGCACCAGGTTTTGATCTAATAACGGCAGAAGTTCTTAAACAACTACCAAGAAAAGGCATCGTTCTGCTGACAATCCTTTTTAATGCAATACTGAGACTACAATATTTCCCAGAGCTATGGAAAATATCCATCATCAACATGATAGCCAAACCAGGGAAGCCTCCTACAGAGGTTACATCATATCGACCCATAAGCCTTCTCCCCTTGCTTTCGAAAGTCTTTGAGAAGTTGTTCCTAAAACGCCTCCTTCCAGTACTAAAAGAACAAAAAGTTATACCGGACCACCAATTCGGCTTCCGCGCACACCATGGGACGACAGAACAAATACACCGAGTAGCCCAGACAATACGGCAAGCGCTGGAGAGAAAAGAATACTGCTCAGCTGTCTTCCTTGATATACAGCAGGCCTTTGACCGCGTGTGGCACAAGGGCCTGTTGTATAAGCTAAAGCTCCATTTACCAAATACTGCGTACATGTTACTGAAGTCCTATCTGCAAAACCGATTATTCCAGGTCAAATGCGAGAACTCTCTGTCATCAATCTGTCAAATAGAAGCAGGAGTGCCCCAAGGTTCGGTGCTGGGTCCCATCCTATACACAATATACACCGCTGATCTACCTACCACAGATAATGTTGTGACTGCAACCTATGCAGATGATACTGCAGTCCTCGCCTGTAGTAGGGACGCAAACACAGCATCCGCAAAACTGCAAGAATGCCTGGACGAAATTGGACAATGGCTACAAAAGTGGAGAATCCGAGCAAGCCCCGCAAAATCGGTCCACATAACGTTCACACTAAAGAGAGGGGACTGTTCACCAGTTACACTAGACGGTGCTGTCTTGCCAACAGGCACGACAGTAAAATACTTAGGCATGCACCTGGATAGGAGACTCACTTGGCGAGCCCATATAAAGGCCAAAAGAGAACAGGCAAATAGAAAGTTTGGAGATATGTGCTGGCTGATAGGCAGACAGTCAAAGCTAAGCTTGGAAAATAAAGTCCTTATTTACAAGTGTATCCTGAAACCGATTTGGACATACGGTATACAACTCTGGGGATCAGCGAGCCACTCAAATGTTGAAATTCTCCAGCGTTACCAGAACAAAGTGTTAAAGATCATCACCAATGCGCCATGGTTCACGCGGAACACGGAAGTGCATGATTACCTGGAAATTCCGACAGTCAGGGAGGAAATAGAGAGTTCCTCTGTCACCTACAAACAACGCCTTGAGCGACACAGCAATCATCTGGCTACACAGCTCATAAACACCAACAACTGCCTGTTTCGGCTGAAAAGAATGCGATTAGCTTCCATATAAAATTCAATGAAAAACAGAAAGAGATGACACATCACAGGATGTGCACTTTCTTAAAGTCGAAGAAACAACATCCCATCTGATTAAAGCTACTGGGCTGATTGCAGATTAAAAAAAAAAAAAAAAAAAAAGTTGGTATTTGTAAATCCAACTATGGCTTGCGTTCGCCTGTTCGCAGAATGGTCGATTCCTACAACAGCACTTTTGAACACATAGATATTTTTACATGTGCTCCCCATAAGTTTAAAAGTCTAATACTAAAGGAACTTTCGTGAACATTACATTTATACACTATTTGTACTAAGTTATTGTTACCGTAGCGATGATTACTATTTTCACTTTATGTATGCTTTTAATTAATCTGTGAACAGCGTTGTGGGCTGCAATATTGTCAATAAGTCTTGTATAGTTATATGATGTTTATATTTTATATTGTAGCTGTTTGCTGTTCCTATTTGAATAAAAATAAAAAAAATAAAAAAATAAAAATAAAATTATGCATGGCCTCTTTTTCTGTTTAGGCATAATAATATTTTATTTTTAAGTAGACATAGTAACCTTCCAGGTTCAATTCTGTAAATGATGGCGAAAACCGCATCAAAACAACCCGGACACAGGCAGACACGAAAAGTGAATTTAATTTATTTTTAACTAGCGGTCCGCCCCAGCTTCGCACGGGTGCAATTTTTGTTTTTGAATTTCCGAAATTTCTTTCATAAAAACCTTGTCCTGGCAATACCGAACACAACAAAAAAAGAATTATCCAATTTGGTGCAGTCATTTGTACAGACATTTTGGCGACTTTATTTTATACTATGTAAGGAAGGATAATAATGTTTAGATATTTTTTTGTCAAAAAGTTCCACAACGTTGTTCCCGCAACATGACTTTGTATTGCTACATGGTCTGTGGTGGTGGTATGGAAACATGTTTCCATCTCGATTTAATTTATTTCTGAATTACTAGTAGTAGTTAAATGAGACTATGGAGCTCCCAGGAAGTTTCTGGGCGTAGCTAGGCTGGCTACCACGCACAACAGATCGAACGGGAGTCTTAAGTGCGGAGAATGAAGTCCAATTATATATATGCCTTTGTAAGAAGTGCTCGCCTCGCTTCGCTCTCTCGGCTCGCACGGGGTTGATCACAGTTCAATCCTTTTTTTTTGTTTCCTCGGTGGAGAATCCTCATGGATGTCCGCCGCCCTGCGCGTGGCGGCGGGGTCTGTCAGACTCTTGCTGATTAAAAGCCACCCCGGTGTTCCATCTCACACCTACGCCGGGGGTCGCGAAACATACGATCCTTCCGCAACCCCGACTGGTGCCGGGCCCGCCGCTGCGGGCCTCGTCGGGTTAGGGGGGGAGTGAGGTGTTTGACTCCTCCCGCCTAAGAGGCGTGGAAAACTATGTGCCGCCACCTCGGGTCCTGATGTGTAGGGACGTCTCTGAGTCCGTCGCCCCTGGACCCATTTAGGGGGGCTGGAAGAGGACGTTGTCTGCGCCTGCTGCGGGCCGGATGAGTGGACAAGATCTCCTCCCTTTCCCTAGCCTTTTTCTGCGAAACCACTGTTTCGCAAAAGGAAACCACCGCGTCCCAGGACTCTTCGCTGCCGACCATCAACTCGACTACGCCCGGCAGCGACAGGACACCGCCTACTTCTGAGATGAGGGCACGGCGCGGCTCCTCCCAAGCGGCACACTCTGCCAGCGTATGCCACGCTGCCGTGTCCTCCATCACAGGTCTAACCTAACCATGCCCTGGCTTAGTTACTGCGACCAATTCGGCTCGGGCGTAACTGGTTACAGACTTCCAACCTAAACTATAATTGAATATCATTCAGGCCGTTAGTTGAACGGCCGCCGTTTAGTTAAAAAGCTAGGCAGTTAACTTAACGGCTAATTAAACCAGTTGGCTGCGACATATACAAGGTCAATTTTAATTAGCTCTATTCATGTTTATTGTGGATCACAGGAACGTGTACATAATACAGCTGGTATAAATTAGTGTTTTGCGACCAGCTATGTCCTGCCCTTAGGGCGTCCAATAAAATGTAGGTACATAAAGTGGGTTTACATGCATGTCAACAATAGTATTATAACTCGCTGCTAAGCTCGCGACACTCAGCATCCGTCATGGGTATTAATATCTACTCACGGTGAAACAAAAACAAAATTGATGTAGTTTTTTTTTGTTGTCGATGACCGCAGGTACTTTAATTATTTGAAGTATCACTTTTTTTTCCTGTATTCCCGTTGTCCCCGTTACGGGGCAACAGAACGTCATAAAATGTCCTTACCGTTGTCCCCCTTATGTACAGACGCCAGCTCATCAAGCTACCCGAAACTTTCAAACTTTCAAATTTTCCCAATCAACTTTGAACCTTATGCTTTAGCGATAAAGTTGAAAATCTATCAAATAAATTTGACAGATTGTAGTAACTTGATGTGCTGGCGTCTGTACATATGGGCAACGGGGACAACGGACAATTAAGATTTCACGTATCGTGGTCCACTTTAAATTTTTATTTATTTTTTAATCGTGTGTAATTTAGTGCGGCAAGCCTAAAACTAAAGTGAAAGATTTTTTGTATAATATAAACAGATTTTAATTTAAAATAAATTATGTGTAAACTTCACCAAAGTACGTTATGGGTATGTATATCTAAAAACGATAAAACAAAAAACCTGATGTTTTCATGTAAATGTCTCTACACAACAAGTTTACATAATCAGCCTATAATGTTTCCAATGTTGAGGCACAGGCACAGGCTGGGTCTCTTCGAGAGAGAGTGAGGCGAGAGAGGCTGTAATGCTGTAGTCTACCACGCGGGCCCAGTGCGAGTTGGTAGATGTCACATGTCTTAGAATTTTTGGCGCTTGGACGTGCCGGTTTTCTCACGATGTTTTCCTTCACTGTTTAGAGAGCAGTGGTGACGAAATTATTTGCACAAAGTAAAGCGACTACCTTGGCTCGAACCCAGACCTACGACTCGAAAGACGAGCCCGTTACCACTGGGTTACCACTGCTCTCAACAAGCTAGAGAGCGTTTTTGACGCTGTAAAGTGAAACCCAGCTGCCATATTTTTTTTTCATGACAGTTGTCACTGCAGCCGTTATCTGGCGTCCACCGCTCTTCTAGGAAAGGCACATCATCCACAACGCCACTCAAAAGTAACCTGTTTCAAATTGAAATCGCCAATGCGCTAGTAGTTTTTTTTTTTCTACGACCTATGCAAATAAAACTACATCCCGTTCTATTATCTAAAATGTCTAAAACACCAAAGAAAATCAATTAACCAAATTGATGAATAGCTAAACAAAACAATGAACATGTTACGAACGGCCATTGAAAAGAGCTTTCGATCCGACCGCCATTAATCTCACTTGAAACGTTACCACGGAATTAATTATCCTCTGACCATACGATTTAATGGGCTTCCTGAGGGACCCTGAGGTTTCCGATTAAATCACTACATCTCATTGGCCGATTTATAGTGACCAGAGTGCCCGAGATTTAGTGGAAGCTGGATAAGGTCCATTTGGGGAGAGAAATATTGCTGTGGCTATGAGTTGAAGAAACATAGTAGCTGTTCCGTCTCGTCGAGTTTGGAGTTGGCAATATATCCTAACTATATATTATATATATATTTTTTATAATATTATAAAATGCGAAAGTAAGTTTGTTTGTTACCTTTTCACTTCTAAACCACTGAACCAATCATCCTGACATTTTGCATATTAATGTTGTCAGGTGTACAGAAATGGACATAAACCTTTCATCTCGAAAAAAAGTGCTGTTCTCGAGGAAAACAACAATAACGTTATTATGATAATATGTGACGCTACGTGTCTTTCGCATCAAAAACAGGACGTCTGTCGGTTCAACTAGTTGTTAATATTCCAATAGAACTACTTAATATCGCAAGTAATTTAAGTGAAAACAAAATGTAGTTTTTGGCATAATTGATATTAATCTGTACAAAAAAGAAAATGTACAGTTTTGCGCGCAAAATAAAAAAAAAACTTCAGAAAGTGTCACTTCGCTTAATTATAATAATGTAGGTACTTCAATGTCCCTACACACGCGTAGCTTAGCTGCCATGGTCTTTCTAGCCGGATTTATTGTTTTGGATCCGGTCCTTCGGTCCGAGTAGTCCTTTGCCCTGCCCGATTGTTAATCTGAACTTAGGTGTACTTTTCACCTTCGCCGTTTCGGGCCAAGACGGTCCTAAACGCTGCGAATGTTCAGTTACGGGGTGGTCTCTATATGGCTTTTAACGGGAACTGGATTTTTGTTGGAAAATTATGAGGATTGTTATGCGGAAAAAGGAAAATTTGGAATGTTGTTAAATGGCGTTATGTTGCCTATTCCTTTATCATTCTCGACATTGTTTACGTGAAACAAGAAACAAAAGAACGACGCTTAGTAATTATTCTCCGGCTTCTGTGACGCGTAAAACATTGAAAAGTATTATTCCTTTTATAAAACTTTCAAGAGGTTGAGACCTCATTGTTGGTTTCAAAAACGTGACTAAAGGAAACCATATAATCACGTGTTTCTTTATCCAGCCAATAGAAACATCGGGAACATCACGCGTTGACCTAAACTGGGTCCAATTAATGTCCAGACAGTATACATTGTATAACATTTTAATTAAAACCAACTTAACTGACCCACTTAGACCTTCGATTTAATCAGTTACTCAATAGGTAATTTCGGGGGCACTATACCTGGGCGGAACAATTAACTTGACCCGCCTTCCATACATAAATGTGTAAAGCAAATATTGTCACAATTACGCGATAGCATCAGCCTGTAAACACACGGACGAAGAGTGGTACCCTTCGGCGTATATCTTGAGGCTCCGGAGGCCCGTGTGGCAATCGAGATACAGGCTCAAGTCTTGAGAATAAGCGAGGCAAATCTTTGGCTCTGAGACATATCAAGAGGGACTAAAAAAACGAAGGTGAACTGCTACAATTTTCAAAACATGGCTCATGCAGCTCCTAATATTTATTTCAATTATTCTTTGATTACACAACAGTTAGAAAAAAAAATAGTCATGCAAATTATGTAGATAAACAAATTTTAATCTTCGTAGATGAAGATGCGATTAAAATTCGTTTACATGTAGCACTACCATTATTAAGATTTAATTAGTAAGATCATTGGTATATGTAGTAAATAAGTATGAAGTTATTTTTTGTTGAGTGTTAACTGTACTTATTTCTAAATCATAATTTTATATGCTAATAAAATCAAATAAAAAATATCTTAATTTTAAAGACGATGCCTACAAATGGCGTTTTTTTGAACCTAATATTTCGGTCCCATTGGCCATCTGTTCTGCGAGCAATGCGCTGCCACTTAAGTTTGGCAATTCTTCGGGCTATGTCGATTACCTTGGTTCTTCCACGGATCTCTTCATTTCTGATTCGATCACGAAGGATAACTCCAAGCATAGTCCTCGAGATTGCACTTGGGGTAACTTTTACCCTAATTAGGCTCATTCACTTATAGCGCCCTAAATTCAATTAATCAACGGTCTCTGTGCCCATGGTTTTTCTATCGCGTCGATACCATCTCGTATCACTTTTCTTTGTTCCAATCTCCATGGCATAATGAAAAAGATTATAGCGCTGAAAGTCTACAACTTGCAGCTTACACTCTAAGATATTTTCCTCCGTACCTTAAGATCGTTTTATTACCAACCCGGATGGACTTCGGGGATGGATGGTGGGGAATGTAAATTTACTGTACGGAACCGGACGCGAGGAGGTGAGCATCGGATTGTTTTGTTTTTGGTCGGGCCGCATTAAGGATGGCCGCGTTTCACACCGATTTGCAACTTGGAAAAAGAATATTAACTGGCATAAAAGATATATTTTCATATCCGGATTTGCCACAATCCGTACCTACATCTTTTAGGAAAATGATATTGTTGAAGTTAATGAATAGATCTATGATATATGGTCTCTCACTTTCAATGCCGGCTTCAAATGGTGTTTTCTGATGCATAGTTTCCATTGGAATACACTCTTAGTTCTATCTTCTTTTTAATTTAGTATATTTATATAATAAAACACTATCCTTATGAGTCCATATTTTTGCAATAACATTATCATTTGCCTTACACTTCGGTATAACAACACCGTCCCGCATGTTCTTAACACAGTTCCAACCGATTCTAAACTTAAAGACTCATCCCCAAGGTTTAAATTCACACAAAGGATGAAGGTAAAGATTTGGGAGGTGAACTTAAGACAATCGCGTGTTCGGAAGCATTTCGCCACGGCCTTTGTTTAGACGTGTTAGATCGATGTGCCTAATGTATGTGGATTGAACAGCGTGGGTTTAATTTGCCGCCTGTCCATTTGTTCCGATTGTGGCCTTATTTATTGTGTAACGAGGATTGGTTTGTAATTAATGGTTTGTGTTGATTTTTGCATCTGCTTACGATTATATTTCGTAGGCTGCTGTCGATTCTAGGGAAAGATTAGATTGAATCGTTTTCTTTTGTTTTGTAAAAGAAATGAACATTATAGCTGTTGTAAGGTGACATAAATGTTCCTCTTTCTTTTTAAATATTGTCAATTACCCCCAAACAATAATTCGATCCTAAACCGATTTGACCGTGACTAATTAACATAATTATGAAAGGTTTTCCATGTGCGTAATATAAAACTCAAAATATGCTAACACTTTCTCCCATACAGAAAAAAGTTTTCAGTGTAGCATTTAATTGAACCAACCAAAGTTCTCTAAGTTAAACTAAAACCTTATTATCCTAAAACTAATCAAACTAAACCTCACAGAATCTATTAAACATACAATACCTATCGATAGTCCTGTACGGATTACCCTCAAGTTGCCGGCCCAAGGCACATCGGTTCTTTGTCTAAACCGATTGCTACGGGGTACCCCAAGGAGGTATCCTGGGACAGGTGTGTTCTTGCAAGGATTTTAATTAATAATGTCTCGATAGTATGTGGTCTATGTGGTGTTGGGTGGCTGATTTATCGAGGGTACAATAGAAGGGTAGAATGGTAAACTTTGTTTAGTGGCCTGTGATAATGGAAGATATTGGACTAAGAAAAACGGGGAAGTAGTAACGGAGTTTTCATGAATGTGTTAATTGTTGTTGGGATAGAATATTTGTAAAGTTATTTACATTTAATTGAAGTGAAAACTTCTTTAGCGGCGCTGTGTACTTTTTTTGGAATGGGTAAAAACTTCTAAATTCGCGTCAGGTCACGTGACCCTGATCGTAAGATTCGTAAGACGTAAAACGAAAGACGCGCGTTGTTGAGGACAGCGCCATCTATGCACATCGGGAATAACTACGAGGGCCTCGCGTACTAACTACGTAGTTCATCCAACAACGACGAGATGGCGCTGAACCACGGATATATAACTGACGACGAGCTCCATGGGCTTGCTTCTCTTACCACTGCCGCGACCAACACCACGAACTGAAGTATATCCTGTGTGCTTATTTGTAAATCTGAATAAATTCCTTTCACGAGAAGAATAAACCAGTCACTTTGGTCATCATACCTGATTTGCAAAAAACCCTATAAAATAAGGAACACACCTTAACACGCGTGTTTTGTTTATAAGACGATTCACAAAATACACTCGTAATTGTTCAAGTTTTCACTTCTGTCGGCACTACCGGAGTGCCAGTTTTTTTTTTTTTATTGGGCTAGGTACCGGAATCTTTATACTAATATCAGGCTGAAGAGTTTGTTTATTTGAACGCGCTAATCTCTAGAACTACTGGTTGGATTTGAAACAATATTTTTGCATTTTTTAGTGCAATTCTTGAGCAAGAAATTTCACGCAAACGAAGTCAAGGTCTGAAGCTAGTAAATAGTCATTAAGAACAAACCCTTGTTCTTTATACTTTTCCCTAGGTGACAAATAGTTTTAGTTTCAGGCATGTTTTAGCATTATAAAACCATTGAAATATTTTAAAGTACCTAAATGACATTTGAACGAACAAACTGGGCTAATTTTACTAAAGAAGACTGTTAAAAAAAATGCAAAAACTGGACATAATTATGTTGTAAAAAGGGCAATATTAAATTCCCAAAATCTGGTTTCTTACACAAAATTTACAAAATCATATCCTCCCCTCCAGATAAGCAATACCACATACTTATAACCATAATATAACTTTCAATTAAACCATCGGAATATCGACACAATGGTCTTAATAACCCAGCAGAAGATAAACAAGTCCCATGGAGACGATATATCTTGGGGCCCTTTACTAACGAACATTCTGGAATTAACTGCACATTGCTGACGTCACAAGTTATTAGTTGTATCTCATGTGTATTGTCTGATGTGCCAATAGTTGGATTAATTTGTACAGCCAGCGATATTTAGGGGTTTCGGTGAAGGAAAGTTCGGCGATAAGCTCGGTCAAAGCGGTAGCGAAGTCTTCGGGATGTAGGAGCATGATACAATTAGCTTTAGCAAGCCACTGTGCTAACAGTTGTAGTTTATTTAATTAAGTAGTTAGTGTTATGATTGGCTTTGTGTAATTTTAAAGGGCTTAGTTCCAGTTAAAATATCTGTAAGCTTTTCATTGCTGACTTGGTTGGTCCGTAAGCTACATTGTTATCTCTTGGAAATGATCTTGTTAAAAATTATCTGCATTTCCCGAATCTTTAAAAAAAATCATAATAGTTTTCAGTTTCGAAGGTTCCATACAACTTAATTCCTACCGGTTTACCTTTGAAAAATGGCACAGTCAGTATTCTATAGACTAATAATATAATCATATTAAAGTTATCTACTCCGGCTTACCCCTTACAAAAATTGACCCTTCGCTACTGGTAGTTTTAGATTTCGAACTAGTATTGTGTATTTATTTTATATTTTTGTTTTCTCTACTTATTTTATGCTGCACCGGTTGACGTCAACACGTCAACGCTGGCTGTCGTCGTCGCTAAAAACCAGCGCTGTGGCACTGTCTCGCAAGGGTCACATAATTATGCTGAGCGATGGACGTTTTGCGTGGATATATGTGACGCATATTTTGACTCGACTTGCTCTTTTTTTTTTTTGTTTTTTTTTCTTCTACTTTTTTTTTTTTTTTTTTTATTTGATATGGGTTTGCTCTTGAATCTAGTCTAGGTCACAGGTGACAGAGACAAAGTTGGCGATGGAGTGAGCTTACCCAGAAGAAGCCTGTTCACTCTTATTTTGAAGAGATTCGGGTTGTATGCGCTCGGAAACACAGATGCAGGTAGAGTTCCACTCTTTTGCTGTGCGCATTATAAAGGACATTTGAAAACGCTTAGTGCGAATTGGTGGAATAGCAACTAGGCAGTTATGGTGACTTGCAGTGCGTCTGGATGTCCGAAGGTAGAAGAGGGCTGGTGGGGTGAGGTCGTGGAGTTCTTGGGCACACTGACTGAAGTACAATCTATAGAAGACCAACAAGCAGGCAACTTTGCGGCGATGAGCCAAGCTGTGAAGCTTGGCATCCACCAGTTCTACGTCGCCAATGAGTCTCTTAGCTCTGCGTTCCACCGAGTCAAGCGCGGCAATTTGGTATTTCGCTGAGCATCCCAAAGGTGGCTGCAATACTCCATGCAGGATCGGACTTGCACTTTGTAAAGGGTTAAAAGCTGTCCAGGCGTAAAGTATTGCTTCACCCTATTTAGGATGCCCAGCTTCATGGCCGCAGTTTGGGCTTTAGTTTTACTGAAATAAACGTATTTTCTTTAAATTAATAAAGGTACTACTAGTACTAGACAAACCTAAAACACCAAAGAGCCAAGCACACAATTTATTCTCCTTTCCTCACTAGATCTCTATCTCGCATATTAATTACTAATAAAACTTTAAAACGTGCACACCCGTGTGAGTGTCTCAAGGCTCTCTAAGACGGCTCGCCTCCCGCCTCTCCCTCCCCCTACCCACTTACCACCCTTCTCTGTGTCCGTACATGGTTAGTGTGAATATGTAAGCCCACGGGTGTTCATTAACTCAGCATGTTAAGCCGATGATCGTAGATAGTGTTTGTGGTCGCTCCATCGAGCCCGATTGTGAAAAGACGCTGGGGCGGATCAGGACCAGGACAAAAGAACAGTGAATGCGAATGGAATACGATTTGCAGGCCTTAACATGATAATTTAATAATAATAAAGGAATTTGATTTAATACAAATGTTTCTTAATATTTTCTACTTACCAGAATTCAGGAATAAGAAAATGGCGACTGCGAAGGTTTTAGTCAAGTAGTATCAAGTTGGACCATGCGTCATTCGCTATATTATTACAACAAACTCAAGTTAATATCAAAGGATCTACTAGAACGCTTGCATAACTCGTAAAAGACAAAACTTAAGAAATTCGCAAACCAAAGAACTTGACGCTCACAGACAAATTGATCCCAGCATTTAATTACGTCACACAAACTATAATTATTTATTTTAAATCCAGCACAGTTGAGCGTAGCAGCGCGTTCACCTCGCCACTCCACATTTACACGAACAAATCTAAAATGGCGTCATGTAAAACGTACATCGCGGTGAGCACTTGAAACTCGTTCTTTTCCCGCCTCGGAGTGTCGTTGCCGACATTAAATCTTAATAAATCCCTTCATGCATCACGATGGCAGGTCCTTTGATTTTTCACTCGGCAAACCACGTCTGCGTGCTATCAAAGAAAATCACAACTCTTTTCAATGCGCGTCGATATAATGTTCACAAAGACCACCTTAATTGATCTCCCCGCGCCCCATTCCCCCCTTTTTAAAATATATAAAACCGGTCAGGTGTGAGTTGGACGAACTTTGATGGTTCCAGGGCTATTGAAAAGAAAAAAAGTCAGACTGGGGGTGGAATTTCTTTCGTTAATAACTGCATATTGTTGATTGCGTAACAGGAAGTCTCTGTGAGCCGCTAATTATTTGAGAAGGGAGTCGATATAAAAATTGATCCGTGTTATATATACAATGTATTTTGAGAATCGACTAGTATCGGGAGATACTTATTTGTTTATAGGAGAACCAACAGCTATAAGAAATACATATTATATGAGAAATGTATATATGATACATAGAGCCAATTGCAGGTTCTCACTGGTAAAAACAGAAAATTAATAGAAATGACAGGATCACTAACAACCACGATAGAAAGGAATATATGTATATAGGTACCTATAAGATATAATAAATAAATAATAATAATAATATAAATAAAATGAAGTCTGGTTAGTCCACCATTTATAACTCAAGAACGGTTGGAACGACTTTTATTTGTTGGATTTGTCTCCGCCCCGAATAGCAGAATAACTATTAAAACACGGGGAAAATTCACAAAAAAAAATTAAGACAATTCATTTTCTCATACATTCGTGCTTATTGATTCTGAGGTGGTACGAAGTTTGTGAGTGTGTTTGTATGTTTGTTTTCTTCACGCACAAACGGCTGAATGGATTTGGATGAAATTTGGCACACAGTTTATAACCAGGATTAACACATAGGACAATTTTTATCCCGATCTTCCCACACGATCGAAACTTATGCGGGTGAAACCGCAGGGCGCAGCTAGTAAAGAATATAAGTATACAGAAAGTGTAACGGATGTCACCTCAAAATATCATCAGTAGATACTTTAAAAAAGAAACAAATATCCCAACTATTCACGGTACCCAAAAAGGAAAGCCAAAGGGAGACAAAGAATGCAACGACGGGGCTCTCAATAGAGTGGACAGTGTACCTTCAATTTACTAATACAAATAAGCGCTACTCGGTCCTTTAGGCTCCCGACTACCGCTATAGGCGACGCTTTTAAAAGGACCGTGCCTATTGTGTTCAACCCTCAATCTTGGTCTCGATTATCGGAAAGAAAACACTCATCTATATTTTAAATAATGATCAGGCTACAAGAGACCCTTGGACGGGGGAAACAACGATTGTGATGGATTGTGTGGGATACGGGCCAATAAAGGCTTTGTATAGTTGTCGCCTTGTTCGTACAATATGGGTTTTGGTGTTTGTGAGTTATTGGAGGGAATATTGTCACGACACGGGCTGATTAATTGGCAGTACGTACACTATTAACAAAATAATTTGAGGTGCTTTCAATACGATCTTATCTCAGAAGCGTTCTTAATGTGTGCTTCATTTGCTATCATTTTTTTTTAAATAGCCATGAATGTCCCACTGCTGGGGACAGGCCTTCCTACTCTCTTTTCACCCCTCTTCGTCAAGAGCTGCCATGGATCAATCTTTATGAATGGAGTCCATCTCATTCCACCATCTCCGTCTGGGCCTCCCGCAATGTCGATTGCCATTAAGCGGGGCCTTCTGGGTCGTAAGTTTGGCCCATTGATCATCTGACATGCGGCAGATGTGTCCAGTCCAATTCCATTCGATCATTATTATTCGATCCTTATTTCATAAGTCTGAATCATCATCATTAACATTGTCAGGCACACAATTATCAACGTGAAAAGGAATATTATAATCACAACAAACAGCAACTACTATCATCAGTAAAATAATCTTTCAAAAATTCTAAAAGCGTGCGAAACAAAACCGGCCGTGTAATGAACCCCC
Organism: Luperina nickerlii; assembly: GCA_963855955.1. Lineage (NCBI taxonomy): Eukaryota > Metazoa > Arthropoda > Insecta > Lepidoptera > Noctuidae > Luperina > Luperina nickerlii. The sequence goes on along the minus strand of OY979682.1, from coordinate 17,880,372 downwards.
ATACATCATTAACTGGTAGTGTAGGGACACCAGATAGATAGGAACAGAAGTTTGACTGCATACAACGAGCGGAAATTCACGGAAACAGAGACGCGCGCGTCTGCGTTGTCTATGTCTGTGTCCGTGCAGCTGGCATAACTTAAGGTGAAAGCGTCAGGAACATCAACTCTGCCTGTCGCAGTCCACTGCTATAGGCAAAGGCTACATAAGCTCTCCCAGGCTGCGCCACAATAACCTGTCCTCCCCCTTCCGCATCCAATTTGTCTCAGCCACCTTCTTTAGGTCATCTTTCGTAAGGGTAGTCCGCAAAATTAAATTGTTCTTACAGTTTTTGCAATTTGCAGGTCACTATCAGGTTTTATGTTGATCTAAATATGATTCGCGGCCGCAACAAATATTTATTTATAGAATTATTATCATAAAAATCATCAATACATCTCTCTAAGCTCATATTATCCTATTGAATGACTAATTTCATGAAATCATGACATTTGAGGCCAATCCTTACTTAAGACGTTGTATTGCTGATTCTAATGATTATAATTCTGTAAAGCCATTTTCGTTACGGTCGCGAATCATATTATAATCAATATACAACCTGACATTGACCTGCAAATTTAAAAAAACGTAAGTTCGGCTAACCACTGAAAATCAATCATACTGAGTGAAAGCCTTCTTGTCGCAGTCATGTCGTGCAGCTATCGACTGTTTTAGTTTAGTGCTCTTGATTATAGATCTATTTTGTTTTTATGTTTCATTATTATTAGAGTTAATTTTCTTTTTGTATGAACGTGTTTCTGTGACAAATAAACCTATTTTTCTTTTTTTTAAGTAAATTTTAATTTCTCGGCCTATCTTAGCGCATCCACATTAAAATTGCCGTACGTACGCGGCTATGTGTGCGTGCACCGGTTTTCGCTCGTTGTCTGGAGCCGGTCTTCTGTACCCATCTATGTTGTGGTAGGAGTGTCACACAAACAATCCCGCTCCAGTTTCGCGAGGGACTGGTTGATAGTACGCAGTAGTGGATTCGTTACAGCGAGAGTCTAGTGGAGACCATTGTGAGTCGAGGACGTCTGCGCCGTTGTGTCCGAGATGTTGGTAATTGCCCCCGCTGCCTACGGTTGGAGGGAAAAAATCTGGATGCGATTGAGAATTTTTACTACAGAATGATTCATTTAGTTGCAGATGCTTAAGAGCTGCACGTATACTTATAGTTTTCGGAGACTAATAAATTTACTGTATGTGATGAAAGTTATAGTTACTATAACTGTAAATATTTACCCGCACCTCTTGCTAAGTAATAACAGCCGCACGGGTCGGTCGATCAGGTTAAGCTACGCTTACCACGGTCGGTCCGTGGATGGGTGACCATCTTTACATACCGAAACCCCTCTGTGCCTCGGAAAGCACGTTAAGCCGTTGGTCCCGGCTGCCATTCTTGGATCATTGAGAGTCGTTACGGGTCGTCAGAAGCCAGAAAGTCTGACATTACCCAGGGGTATGGTGTTACCCAATAACTGGGCTGTGGAGGTCAGGTAGGCAGTCGCTCCATGTAAAATACTGGTATTCAGCAGCATCCGGTTAGACTGGAAGCCGACCCCAACACAGTAGGCAGATTGATTGATCTTACATGACCACAAGGCTAATATTTATGTAAAATCTTATGTGTCACGTATCTGACCCATCGTTATCATAAACCATCCTTTTCATGCAACTAATCTCATTTCCATTTAATATTAGTCCGAGAGTTATAAAGTTATTACCACTTTACGATATGCACTTCTACACTCACACCACTCTAGTTTATTCTCCAACGACCTTGAAGGTCATCTAAGTTGAAGATATGGGAGGTCCCATTCATTAATTTTACGCCCTAACCCCATCCAGAAACATAAGGATCCCTTAATAAACCGCGACCGATGTCCCGCTCTGTTTATATGCATATAATAGCGTCCCAAATCTTCTTATTGTTCCCGAATATGGTTCACAGCATCTCATGAACAGGTAATGACATTATTTATTGGCACTAAAGGAGCACCGAGGTTAAAGACAATGAGTCAAAATAGTTTGTAGGATCTTGTTATGATAGTTGGGGAACTATGTGAGTTATGGCCACCTTCATTGATTCGACCCTCGCTCATACAGAGGCCACATTCCAGGGATTATGCATCTCATCAAAAGAAACTTCAGCTTATAGACATTGTAGTAAGTTTGGGAATGTCTTTGTTGGTGAATAGGGCGACTTTCGCTGTAACCTACTGCGTCGTCCAAAAGCGTTCAGAATGTTATGTTAAAGGCTGATTATTTGAGAATTGAAATGTGTTTGAATTATAGCGATGCTCTTGTTTGGTTTGATAAATGTTAAAAGGTGTTTTCATTGTTTTTTAGGGTTCCGTAAAAACGAAACTCTTATAGGATTACTCGTGTGTCTGTCCGTCTGTCACAGCCAATTTGCCCCTGGACTGACGGTACACAATAATATATCTTTGACCCTAACATGGACGTGTAACGTAAATAAATATTTTTTTGAATATGGGGGTCAAACTAGAAAAATAAAAACAAAAGTTTTGGATACTATACTGTGTGTTTTCCAAATACAATTTCAAGTTTAATTTAATTTCGACGATATTTTTTAGTTTCTGTATAATTTTAGTTAAGTTAGGATTTAATCTTGTTATTTTTATTAATGAATTAATTATAATTTGGTGTTAACGTGGACTAAATACATATGTTTCAAGTTTCTTATAGGATCCGTCTTGGCAACCTACTTTACATGAAATATTTTTGGCGGGGAGCATACTCATCGGACGGAACCCTTTCCACGCGAGTTCAACTCGGCACTTGTCCGGTAATCTTTTCTTAAGTTGTTCATCTGCTGGCTGAAGGTTCTCCCCAATTCACAAGTTCTTCTAAATGTTCAGCGCTTCCCTTCTTTCTCATTTAAAATGTTATTCCGTCAATCGAATATCGAATGAACTGTAGACCCTACAGACTTGTTATGAACCTAATAAAATCAAACTGGGAGGAGCGGAGTGGCATCGGGTTTGACGAGAGCCCGACCATCTTGAAGTCAACAATGGTTTCCCGGCTTGTTCTTTGCGTTGCACCGTTATTAAAATCTCGTGGAACAATCGACTTGAAAGCGCACTTCCGCGCGCTATGTACAGACTTGTTGACAGGATCGGCAGGATTTGTAGTTAGGTAGGAATTATTTTAGACTGGCATTTGCCTGCGGCTTTGGTTTCGTGGTCTTTCCTATAGGAACCGTGCATTTTTATGGGAAAAAGTAGCCTGTCATTCTCCGGTCCGTAAACTACCTTTATTGAAACAAACACATCGATTGGTTTTGCCTATGCAAACATATACTTGCATTAATAATTAATATTAAGTAAGATTGTAGGATGGGATTCACCAGGTACTTTCTGTTTTGTCTGGTACTTCGAGACGCGCACTCATCATCTGCCTAGCCTTTTTCCCAACTACGTTGGGTCGGCTTCCAGTCTAACCGGATGCAGCTGAATACCAGTATTTTACATGGAGCGACTGCCTATCCGACCTCTACAACAAAGTTACTGGGTAATACGATACCCCTTGGTAAGACTGGTTGTCAGACTTTCGGGCTTCAGATGTCAGATTTTCGAATGACAGCCGGGACCAACGGCTTAACTTGCTTTCCGAGGCACGGAGCACTTCGAGACGCGCACTAAACAAGGTTAATAAAAAAATCCTCACTGTTTCAACTTTACTTAAACAAGTAAGTAATTAATGTGTGTGTGGGCGATACAAAATAAAGACCGACCTCGATGATAGTTAAGTATAAGTTTATTAGTTTAAAAATTACAATATTAATGTGTCGTGACAAAAATATGGCGGTGCGCGCTAATTCGTGAAGTGAAGTGTAGTGACGTTCGTCCGGTTCGTCCGCGTGAAGCTTGTCGCGAGCGCCGTTGACATTAGACGCGTTCGTTCATATGAAGAATGGCTGCGTTCAGGCGTAGACATCCTCCGGCCCTTGAAAGACTAGCTTTCAACTGGTTCAATTGGCAGACGAACAATGTTGTGAATCGCCCGCCGTATAGTGCCTCTGGCGGTGTAAATATCAACTACTCGACACACGTTGTCTGGTCCCAAATACAAACGTGTGATACGTCCAAGACGCCAGCGTTGCGGTGGTGAATTATCTTCTTTTATTATTACCATCTCTCCTATTCTCGGGCCATCAGTAGAAGTCCTCCACTTTGTTCTATTCTGTAGTTCACCCAGTGTGCTATGTATAAATACAAGATTTCTCGTTACGAGAGATTTCCGAAGTTAGTATGAGCATAATTTTCGCGTATCCTTTTTGTCTCATATTCGGCTTTCCACAAAAAATAAATAAAATTGATTTATTAAGCACGGGTAAGTATCACGCATAATGACGAAGAAAAATACAACATTTAAAATTCAAATTGATACTTGTTTACGAACTTTTATAGATTAGAAAATTATCAAACCGTTAAAAAAAAAAACATTTTTTCGACATGATCACTACAAAATCTGTACCAGCACCAAATGCATGGAATATTAATACCGGGTCTCACCGATGGTGACTCCGAACGGATCATTAAAGGATAATTATCATGCCACTTCACAGGAAACTGGAGGGTTTCCACTCGGAAATCTGATTCTTTCTCTATTTCTCCCTGCAGGGCGAGTTTTTTCTCGGATAATGATTTTGGGAGCCATGCTAATAGGTGCTAAGACATAATTTTGAATGAATGGGGACACTTATAACTCTCCTTTGAAAATTGGTTGGTTTTGTATCATGATTTCAAGAATCTTACCTTTATTTTGAACTAGCTGCGCCCCGCGGTTTTACCCGCATAAGTTTCAATCCCGCGGGAATATGGGGATGAAAACTATCCTATGTCCCGGGGCTCAAACTATCTCTATACCAAATTGTGTGAAGAGGTAACAGACAGACAGACACACTTTCGCATTTATAATATTAAGTATGGATAAGTAATTCAACTCTATTTCACATGAACTTGCTGTGTTGACTGTACAATTTGATCCAAAATAGTCTTGGTAGTGTCGTTAATTGTAAACGATACTACTGGTAGTGCGGCCGGTAGTGTCCTTGCCAAAACACGTATCAGAAGGTCAATTCGCGTAGTTCAAAATCGAGTTGCAATCTCACCTCAGCGACAATCAATGTCAAAAAAAATCCAAAAATGTGGGCATTTTACGGGTGTTTTTGACGGATCATACTGTGAACGTTCTTAATTGCCCCTCAGTTTGCTTTTTCTCCATAGAATTACACAAATCAGGGCCGTGTGAAATATTTTCATCGAGAAACCCTTAACACCCTACACGGGCAACCATCGGCCAATATTTCACACTAACTACATATTCAAAGCCCGATGAATTTGGAATCACGCTAAAACTTGTATGACGTAACACAACCTCTCACGCCCGATGCGTCGAACCTAAGGCATCCACAAAAGGTCCTCCGAAGGTCCGAACCGAAGCGATGCATCATTAATGAACCACCGGCCACATCTATTGTGCACTATTTAACAACTACCCACCCCGACGGGGATTTCGTACCAAATTAAACTCGTCCAACAATGATTGTATAGAAAATAATACTGGGAAAACTCTTTGTCGGAGCACACGGGCGGACGGTGCAAATAAAACTATTGTTACAAGTGGTATTAATTAATGTGAATGGTAAATTAATATGTAAGGTTTCGGCTTCAGGAGAAGTGGGTTGATGTTTAACTTATTCGTATCGAAAGTGACCCGTGTGAGGATTTAAGGGTTTTTCACTAGCGTTCATAATTAGTTGGTTCCGTGATTCGGGATTGAGTTCGTGGAATTGTGCTTCTTGTATGTTATTATTGTCCTTTTTGACTTTAAAATCCTCATAGTTGCTCATGTATACGTTGTTGTAGCAATAGCATTTATTATTTTTCGAATAAATTATTCAAACTCAAACTCAAAGCATTTATTTCAATTAAACCATTAACAGGCACTTTTGAATTGTCAAGAAGTCGGTCAGTCAGAAAATATGAAGCTAGTTGCCCATTCCAAAGCGTAAGTACCTATGGAGAAGAACGGGTAAGAAATTCCATCGTCACTCTTATTAAATTATATTTTACAAAAATATTAGTTACATCATTACTTTTGAATTTAAAATCATATAGTGTGAGAACGATGTAAAAAATAAAAAAGAGATACGCGAAAGCGTCCAGAGAACAACAAATAGTACTTAACAAAACAACACTATTATTGAGTTACCTAAAAATCTGATTGTAATACCGAATTCTCAGTCTATGAGTCTTGTTTATTTGCTTTCAATTTGAGAATTTCTCAAACAATAACACATTTTTCATAATGATAAAAAACGAAATGTACACAGCCAGTGTCTTCTTTGGCTACACCTCGACTTGTCCCGGAGATATGTACCTACCTACCCACCTTCTGTGAATAAACGTAGCACCATGTTATCCTTGGATATTTCTCCATAATTAAAAAGTAGGGAATTGCTAGCGACGCTCGGAGTTGGGATCGGGAGATTTTAATTATGTTAGTGAACCGGCTCTTTGTCCTGGCTGTGCGATAGCTTTTTTGCGATACCCCCAGACTTTTTTTTGAGAAGTAAGCACTAACTAGAGACTTCACAAATAAAACATCAAGTAGTGAAAATGTTGAATGTAACAAAGTTAACGATTCAGCTTTGTGATTTTTGCTGTGATTTGGAGATAGTTTTGCCTGCTTTAATAGTCTGGTAGTTATGAGAACTGAATTTTGATATAACATAAGTCTTAAAGCTTAGATGTAGATTCATAGCCTCGTAGCCAGAGTGCTACGTGCTACGGGCTGTCTCTACGACTATCTTTTTATTAAACAATTGAGAATTTGATTGCATTTCCATTGATGGATAAGGAAGACCAAATAAAAGTCGAATAGAACAACAATCTGATAAACAACATTGAATCTATCAAAATCAAGACCGAAAATACTTTCAACAACATCGTTTCTAAAACGTAGTTAGTTTCATTGTTCCACACGTTAACAAATAAACACCGTCTGATTTCAGTTTAGCAAACCGTACAAAAGTTGTAACAAAATCTCATTTCGCGCGAACAAACATTTGAATTTAACATGAGTAACGTGTATTTGATTGTGAGACTTGTTAGTTCTCATTTACAATCACATGTACCGTTTACAGCATCAAATAAACAACGGATTTTGATTCTGAAACATTTCGTTCTATAATGTACGTGAAAATTTTAGGCATGTCCCGGGGAGCATGTTTGCCATCGTCCGAAGCTCGGACCTCTCGCGCGTAAAATTACTATCACCTACACCTTGGGTAAATATGTTGGCAAGAAATTCGCTTTGAACCCTTTCGTCCCTTTGTTGTTCAACTGAAACTATTCTCAGTTAATCCCTGGATAAACAGTGCTTGTTAATAAATTAACGCGTTATTAATATATGTTACTGTGACCCTATGGTTGGCAGGTGTCCCTTTAGGGTATGTTCTCTATTTTGTTTCATTTTACAACAAAGGTTGTGAGTTAAGAAACAGTAATTCCGGGTCAACTGTAAATATTGTAGCCATTCGGCTTTTTGTGTTGTTAATAAATTACGATATGGTTGGGTGACGTGTTTGTTTTGCTCTCATTATGTCGGGGTATCTTTGTGGAGCGTTTCACTCGGTCAAAGACAAATCTGTGGGGGCTTTGAAAATATGTGCTTTCTTCGGACGGCGGCTGTGGAGGTTCAAAAGTGAGTCTAAACTTACAGTACTAAGTTCTGTTTTTTGAAAAAAGGTTATTAGTAATAATGTCCTTGTAGCCGCGAAAGTGCGCGAATATTTATTAATTTATCGAAATAGTGTTTACATTATTCCTTTTTCTTTTTGCTAATAAAACTTTTTTAGTTTGTATTTTATATTATATGGTGTTTATTTATTTTTATTATGCATCAATATTCGCTGTTCAAAAAAATATTAAGGCATTAAAAGTACGTTAACCCAGATATTGCGATGGGCCTTTTAAAATACCCAAAAAAAACCATAGGAAAAACATGCATACGACCCCTATATTACGACAGTCCTTTTAAAAGGCCACCTTTTCCTGGAAAAAAATATTTCAGTAACATCTGGGCTAAACTGAGTAGTTTCGACGTCATAATACGACCAAGTTTTCTTACTTAATTTCAAGCCTAAACAAAACATCTTGGAGACGGAAAACTATACACCAATAATAGCGCACCATAATTAACGACATCACAAACCCTCATATTGCATTGCCGAAAAATAATCCCGCCGAATCTCCTTTCATCCTTAAATGTATCCTAAGCTAATAAATAGAAGGAGAAAAACTCGGTCAGGGGGCGGAGGGAGATCTAAGTGAGTGCTTTACGTCATATCCGAAATCCCGGTAAAGTGAGTCCGGTAAAGCTTGGCAGTGTTCGATGGTCCGCTCTTCGCGATCTCTGTAATAGCAATAGCTTTGTGTTAAAGCTGCCCGGAGTGAAGTCTCATTGTTTGGTGCAAACATTGGCGAATATCTTGTTTCTTGGATTGGAAATCATGTTTGTTACTAGATTTGGTGATTGTAAACGGTGATGTTGGAATTCAGAAAGTAGTTTTTAAAGTCTACAATGTTGTGAAGATTACTTCTCAATTATAATTAAAAGAGCGCCGTCCAATATCTGATCCTTAAATTTAGTTGTTACTCAGCTGTATTTCATTTAAAGAGAAATATTAAGTAAAATCCTTAAAAACGGTAATTCTGCGCTTACCTCGACCAGAAATTGCCCCAATGAAGTGTAAGTCTCCGCTTATCTCCTATATCTTACGTCTTGCAGTTATATCGGCGTAGCTTAGCGCTTTTTCATCAATCCTGCTTTATTACGGCGGATTCGCTTTTGTCTTCGGCCGGATGTCGGTCATTTAGCCTGACCGTGCCAGTCTCTATTACACCCATCCGATTTCATTCGTATCTGTCGTCCGGAACCGCCCGGAATCTGTCTTCGGACGTCATCTACCGTTTACTTTCGGACGAATTCCTTTTTTTTCGTCCTTCTTTTTAAGGCACTTGATGTATACCCACCCGCCATTGTCAGTTTGTTTTCTGTTTGGCAATTTTTAACGGGATTACACTCGCCGACCCCTGGTCTGATCACGTCTTTGCAGCTGCCCGTCTATTTATGAGGCAATATATTATGGAATATTGAGTAAAGTGGCCTTTAATCTACTAATATAATGGGGTTTAGCGGAAATATTACCGCGCGTTCAATTGTGTTCGGTTTTCTATTGTTGTGTCCTCGGAGTCCTCGGACACAAACAACAATCTTGGTTTAGTGGTCCTCTTGAGATTGTTGTCAACACATACTAGGGGATCGACCGACTATTCATTTAGAAATCTATGAATTGTTTTCTTCGTAATTTTCTTTATAAATACTTTTAGCTTTTATATTCAATACTATCTTTTAACCATTAGCAGATCTTGTCAGTTTAGCACCTAGCATTGATTCATTGACGACGTTTCGGTTTAGGCTCTAATAGTTGAGACTAATATTCAGCCCTTATTTACAATTCCCCCTCAAACTTATTCATCCAAAAAAATATTTATTAACTTTCCTACCCAAAAAACACCTATTCAGTCTTTACTATCCTCACCCCGATAGCTATCCCTGGCAGAGTTCCCAATGAAATGGGATTAAATCATGCGACATTAGCGTTGCCTCGTCCACAGCACTAAATAATCTTCCTTTTATTAAACTCGAGATAAATGATTATACAGTCGACTGTCTCTTGTTTGTCCGTAAATAGGAAAGTGGAATTTTTCTCAGGAATTAGAGGGTGTATTTCGTGTCGATCTTGGGAGAAAAGAATGTCGTGAAGGGAAATTCTGGCATCTAAAGTAGTAAATTGGCCTTGTAATTGATAGCTTGGGATTGTTTATCCTATTTCTAATATTGAACATTCCTTATAGCTTCAGGCTTAATTTAAATCATCTTGTCTATTTATTATTACTTCAACGCGTTCCAGTAATGTAAATTATCATTTATTAAGAACTAGCTTCTGCCCGCAACTTCGTCCACCTGGAAGTCATCTATAACCTACCATAGAACATATTCTATGGTACTCGGCAATAGTGTAGCTTATTATCATTGAAAGAATTTATGAAATCGGATGAGTAGATTCGGTGATTACCCCCTACATACAAACTCACGAACCTCTTTACAATATTAGTATAGATGTCTATAAGAATCGTGAATCCAAATGCAACTATTTTCTTTTCAACATTGTTATTTTCATCAACAATTACATATACAGTACCACTTGTGTCATCTCAGGTTATTTCCTGCATCGCGTGTCCATTGTCCATTATATTGGTGACACGGCTTTAGTTTTGAGTAATTGTGTCCCCGACAGGCTGTAAGACGAAGATCACGTAATATATGGTCTCGGGTGATACTTTCCATTCATTGTTCTGTCATTTATCATGGGTTCAATATTTACTTGATGTTGTTTGGCTGTACTTGTTTTTGTGTGCCTTTAGTGGAATTTAGGTTTTATTAAATCATCTTCTAGGACAATGTTTGATTCGATGGACGATCTATTCTGTCATTTATTAGGTAACGTGATATAATGATTATACTCTGATATATTTCTATAGCCAATAATTGTATAGTCTGCTATGATAAAAAAATAGTATACCTATAAGAGGAAGTCTGAAAATGGGATCGGTGACTAAAAAGTTGTGTGGAAATCGGTTGTCATGTTATGGGCATGTAATGCGTAAGAGTGAATAAAATGTCGTGAGAAAAGTTTTGAGTACGAATGTGGATGCTTATAAAAGTACAGTACCCGGCGATAAATATTGCACATCGACCTTTTTGCACAAAACCATTTTATACAAAGAATAAAAATAATTATCAAAAGAAACAAATCATAATTGTTTTAACAGCTCCTAATAGACACCGGACTGTTTGTATTTCGTGCGACAGAGATAACGCTCTACAAAGCCGAAATTAGCCGATTGTCTCTTTCCAAAGGTCGATGTGCAATATTTATCGCCGGGTACTGTAAGGGAAGACCAAAGAAACGATGAATGGATTGTGTGAAAGATTAATAGGCTAGAAAGGGAGCGACTATCGAGATGACGAATAGATAAGTATGGAACAAGAAGGCATGTTGCGCCGATCACAAAGAAATTGGGATAAGAGCAGGAGAATGATAATATTTCTACAGCCTACAAATATTTGCTTGTAATTTTGAGGAGTTGGACACATAATTTATGTATAGTAGTTGACGAAGACACGAGGTCGATCATCCATGATCCACCGTGGCGGCGCGGCGCGGGTGGCGGTGCCGCTGCATCTACGGCATAATGTGTAAACGGCCTTCATGTCGTTCACCAAAACGCATAATATCCAGTCCGATATTCTTTTGTTATTTTCCGCCATAATACCTACGTAGTGTTACCAATAGTAATCGAATGTGTCGTCCGTACCACTAATGGTATTAGCCTTATTAATCATTTGCCATTCGCTCCTCGTACAGATGTGGGCCAGTGGCACTCAATCTTTTGTTTTCTGTTTTGTTTTTTTGAAGTGAAAAATTCTTTAGGCGCGTTGGGCATTTTTTAAAATGGGGACAAACTATTGAACTCGGGACACTGTTACCGTAACTGACACCTCTGTTTTAAGTTTTGGCCATTATAAAGACATCAACGCGCGGTACATTTTCTTTGGGAAGAATGACCTTCAAACATATTTATAAAATCACTATGTTTTTTCATGTTTTCGCTTCTGTCGGCACTCCTGGAGTGCCACTGTTTTTTCTGTACCCAAAGACTTGTCTGTATCCTGATACGAAGTATATTGTTACTTTATAACAGTTATCAGATATTAATAGTACCATTGCAGTCTATGCATTAAAACAAGCTGTTTTACTAGTGATGTTGTCAAGGATAACTGCGAGTTTTTTAAGTATATTATTTTTAGCGTCGTAAAATTAGCTTAAGATGTCGGATTTATGACAAAATCATGACCCTCCTCTCAAAAGGCCGAAGGAAAACGTCCTACGTGAGGAAACCGGCATGTCCTAGAACCAAAAATTCGAAAACCTAGATAATGCCATCTAGCAACCCGCACTAGGCCCGCGTGGTGGATTACGGCCCACTTCCTCTCACTGAGAGGAGGCCTGTGTCGCAGCCATGGGAACATTATAGGCTTATTATGCCTATGCATAACCCTCCTTTGGCTTTGCCGTAGTCGGATAAAAAATTGCTTCCTCAAATTGCTCGAACCTTTTGAATATGTACGATATAAAAATAATGCTCAGAACTTTGACAAGCATCCCTTCGTGTCGCGTATTGTCACCTACTCGGGAGCAGGAAAAGATATTTGATTAGCCACCGCCGGCCACTAGGGGGCGCCACAGAGGGCGGCTGGACATATGTTATTTATCTAGATGTGACCTCCTCCGTAGCTTATGAGGAAATATCGGTTTCTTACACACAATTTATATCTATGGCTGTTCTATGGTAGGAATTGCTGCGTCCTCGGATGTTTTTGTGTGGATGGTGTTTCATATCAAAGGATAATAACAAAAAGTTTAAAAATGATTGCATGCACAAAGGATATGGTGAATATTATTATGATAATAATGTTTATGAGTTAGAAAATAATATCAATAACTTAGATAATAAATATTGTAATTGACAAAAATCAAATTAAAATCGTCATATAAAACAGGGCTACAGTTTGCAAAAACGCATGACGATTTAGATATGGCGGGCTACCTAAGAGCATGTTTTATGTATCAGCTCTATGCTTATCCCTCATCTAGAGTATTTAATTCTGTCCACCCCTGCAAGTAATACTGCATAGTAACATTGTGTCCAGGGAAATATGTTTAAATAATTCGATACGCGTTCTGATGGGGGAGTCTCTTGACGTTGTCATCGAGAATGATTGAAGATATTGAATTATGAATGTCTACATTTAGTTATCTTTACAAAAAAAGAGTACCCACACATATTTTTTATTAAAAATTATACAACTTTTGTCATGTTTGTTTCATAATTTCATTACGTAACTAGCTGTGCCCGCGACGCGACGACGTTCGCTTGGATGTCGAAAATATTAATGTGTATTTTTACTAATTCTATTTTCTATTAACACCTGATAGAAACAGAGGGGTACTGTCTAAAATAAAAGTAGCCTAAGTTATTACTTATAACATCAGCTATCCGCCAATAAAAGTCCCGTCAAAATCGAATTTTTTTTTCAATCATTCTAATTAAAAATAATATTTTTTCATGAACCATTTCATTTTTTTTTTAAAGTTAGCACCCTTGCTTTACTAAGTTTTTTTTATAAGTTTACTAGCGTGTATATTTTTGTACAATGTGATTCTTATATGTATACAAATATGTATTATGAAATTATTTTCTATGTATAGTTAATGTTAGGGAACAAAATTAAGAACATGGTGCGTAAAAGCTCAGGGTAGCAGGCTCAGGCCCAGGCCGGGCTCAGGGGGGGGCTCAGTTATAAGTTTTAGCGATGATGTGGCAGACGCCAACAAATAAAATTCCCTATAGCTTCGTAATTTTGGTCCTTACGTACCTACCTGCTTACGTGTTATGTGCCAAATATATAAGCACATGAAAACCAAAAAAAAAACCTTTTTTGTTTTAAGTATCTTGTTTTAACTAAGTTCATTTGAAAACAGAACATAAGGGGTAATTAATACAAATGTGCAACCAGCAACGTTCTCCACAGATACACAAAAAACCACCATTAACACCCAGTTAAAAAACAACCCTTAAAGTGAAGTAAATAACATCTATTCCCACCTACAACACCATTGACATGCAATTCACTTACATTCTAATAACTAATAATCATAAAAGGTCGAATCCCCTTGACAATTGACGATCGCATCGCTGCTGTCGACATTATTAATAGTTACTATTTGATATCATAGGTTACACCCTGATCGATACGGTGAGGTTAAATTACTGATATCACGAAAGAATTGTCGTTAAGTTATGCCTTGGTATTTGTTTTTTTAAAGTGATAGTAATAGTTTGATTTGATGACGATAATGGTAGGTTAGGTGCGCCCTAAGTTACAAATAGTACCTAATTATTATCATATGGCTTTTTCAGCATGTTTAAGGCAGAAACAAAGGAATATTTAGCATAGATTCATTCAGACTGCAAAAAGGTAAATCAGTGCTTTTTATATTTTTTAAACTTTTCGATTTATCGATATTTTTTTTATGTTACGATAACAGATAGGTACGTAGAAGTAGTATATATCTGCCTAGCCTTTTCCCAACTATGTTGGGGTCGGCTTCCAGTCTAACCGAATACCAGTATTTCACATGAAGCGACTGCCTATCTGACCTCCATAACCCACTTATTATACTGGGTAACATGATACCCCTTAGGAAGACTGGTGGTTAGACTTTCAGAGTTTCGGGCTTCTGAATACCCGTGACGACTGTCACAGAACTACGAATAACAGTCGCGGCCAACAGAAATAATGACGAAAAAAATTTTCAAAAATAAGAAAAATTAATTAAACACATATTTTCTGGTTTCCAACCAACATCAAAATAGGTAGGTATGTTCTAGGTACAACAGTCGACAATACTATAAGTTCTTCAACAAGGGCTCTTCATAACATTGACATTATTAGACACTATCTTATCTCCATTAGAATTGTCAGGGTGCACTCTAATCGATGCATGCGATGTTGAATAACAGGCGGTGCCCATGAGCTATGGTTGTCGTTAATTTTACGTTTAAATAAATTATTATTTACATTTTATGTTATCGTTTAGGCACTTTCAATTAAGGTGCTGACTACACAATAGCATTATGCTATTTTTTTTATGTAAAAAGAGACGATGGAAAAGTTTCGAAATATTATTTTTTAGCTCACATAAATTTTTGGTCCTTAGGTACAGATCAAACTACTACAATCTGTCAAATTTCTTTAACCCATAAATTGGCAGTGTACTCCACCAAAGACATACATTTTGAAAAAAGAATTTGTAGTGCTAATCTTAAAAATAATAACATTTATATGTTTTTTAGCTTGCAATACTTGTATATTTTGGTAGAAAAAATATTAGGATGTGGTTATATCGAAAATTATCTGTCAAATTCAAAATGTTTTCGAAGTGGGTTGGTGTCTCTGCGTTACGGATAAGTTTTTCTAAACTTTTTTGAATGAGACTTGTGGTTATTGGGCTGTAAATTGCTTATAGACATTATAAATAATATCAATCGTTCGTAATTTATTGTGTAAATTACGTAATCATCATTTTATGAGTTCGAAACTTTGTGTGTACTCTGTGAATACCGTTGCCAACTACTTAGTAAAGAACACAAAATAAAGTTCGGTATACTTACACGAAGTACATTGCCAAGAACATAAAGAAATGCAAACTGGCTTTTTTGTTTGTTTTGATATAAAATAATATCGGTTGAGGTGTGGATTGTATGTCGTACAGCATGTTCTTTTTTCTTTTTCTGCAGTGCTTGAACCTGACACGATCGCATAAGATATTAAACTTTGATCCCGAAAGAAAATGCATGTTCCGATGAAAGTTCTAGTTCTGAAGACGAATCATACTTCCACCATCTTCACCTAAGCTCAGTTCCGACCCATCTTCATTAGATTCCTCATATGAAAGACTGAACATTCTAGAAGACGACCCTTACGACTCCGATAGCGTATTTGACTGTAACATTGATGATGTGCCACTAACACCAACGCTTCAAGAAGTTTTTCCATCTCCTTCAACTAATAATTACGATGCCAATACCCACATTGAATTCAATTCAATCGTTATACCCACTCCATCTGTAGAACTTCTGCAGTCACCAGTTCCTAGCATGTCAAAAGCTTTTCCTGTGCTAATCACTAGACCTAAACGCAAGAACCCTTCAGTAGTGGTCAAAAAAGTTAAGAAAACTAAATTTTCACTAAGTTTCAGCTGGAAAAAAACTTATTTACGCCATAGGTGGATGAGGGAGTACACAAGCTTCGTAAAACTCAAAATGAAACAGCCGGTCGATTCTGTAAAAATCTCACCGTGATAACTTAGGTGAAGTGAGTTTGTTTTTGCTACGAATTGCCATTATTGACAGCTCACTCCACGCTCACTTCACCTAAGTTTTCACGGTGAGATGGTTACAGAATCGCACTGCAGTATTGGAATACTTTCGCTGTTTTTTAAGTCCTAGAACCAAAGTCTTTTGCATAAAGAGCAAAATGTAGGTATCTGTGTTTTGTGATGGGAGAAACAAACAAAAGAAATTGCTTCCGTCAATTTCACACTCAATAAATTTTGTTCAGTAAGAACTTTGAAATTATTATGATTAATAAACTAAAGATTTAACTTAGATGTGTTTAATTGATACCTTGGCGCCGTACTCTACGTAGTACAAACATAAGAAGAAATACTTTATACTATAGTTGGCAATGTACTCTCCGGAGTACAAAGATTTTCGCGAAAACTGTAATAAGTAAATTTTTTTCACAATTTTTTTCAGTTCTCTGTGATCATAATGAACCAGAAAATAACAAAAAAATATTACATTTTAGAAATAGATTCATTTGCCAATTTAAGGGTATGTAGGTTTTCAACATTATACCTAAAGCAAAAGGTTCAATGTTGATTCGGAAAGTTTGACAGTTTCGGGTAGCTTGATGTGCTGGCGTCTGTACTTGAAAACAGACATAGAAATTACTAGTTGTAGGCTGTATCTTCGAACGCAGGCAGGCACTTTACTTTGTGTAAATTATGTCATCACCACAGCTCTCAAACCTACAGGTAACATCCACCAATTCGCACTGGGCCCGCGTGCTGGATTACGGCCCACTCCCTCTCACAGAGAGGAGGCCTGAATCCCGTAACCGGAACTTTATGGGCTGATTATGCTGAGGCAAAGAAATGAATGCCGCAGTGAATACCAACATACATGCCTTATAAACCGAACCACTTACTCATAAACTATACTAGTTCAATAAAGGCAATTTAATTAGAAAGCGTACCATCAATTACTATGACGCGTTTGACGTGAAGGCGCGGCCACGCATCGGCGATAGCCAGTAATTAGCGATGGCTTCCACGGCTTGCCGACTAATTGACGGCACTGTAACGATGTTTACTGAATTTTTGTCTGAAGATAGGAGCGGTTATTGAACGTCATTATGGTAGTCATTTGACGTGCGACTACGCTAAGTAGAACGCTTAAGGTGGCACTAGTCGATATTTTTTCCATACAAATTTCGGGAGAGTATTACTCCACTGTTTGACTTTGTGCATCCAAAGTTAAATATGATATCGTTTTGTCTTATTATTAATTTTGTCTGTACGGAAATAGTAAAATAAAAAGCCATTATAAAGTATGGGGCAACAAAAATGCGTTTTTCTTGCTATTTTTAACGTAACTTTGGGTGTAAATAAGTAATAAAAGAACTGTAAAATCTTCAAAACAAGCTCAGTTATCGAAGAGTTCAATAAAATTTATTTGTAATTGATTTATGCAGTGGTTTTTTCATAAAACTCGATTTTCCAAAGGACTTTTCGAATTTTTTTACGCGCCTTTCAGTTCGAAACAGTTTTTGTGTGCGTGAGAACTAGACGGTAGTCTACACTCACAACGTCTAGTTCTCACGCACACAAACACAGTTCCGACGTTGTGCGTGTAGACTAGTGACTGCTCATCCCTGATACTATCACTGTCGGACACGATGCCAAATGAGACAGCGTGCTTTTTGGCCTTTTTCACCAATGGGTTTGAGCTCGCGACTAGTTCCACCTTAATCATGTTATCACTTCTTGGATATCGTCTGTGTCGTATGAGAATGAAATGTGGCTTCAATAACATTGTGCTCCTTCTGGGGCAATCTTTAAGAACTTGTTCATTAGTAAGTTTAGTTTGTTCATCGGAGGAGTGAGGAAAATGTCGCGAGGAATGTTTTGAGTATGAACGTGGAAGGCTATAAGAGTAGGGGAAGATCTAAGAACCGATGGATGGACTGTATGACCAGATTATATGGCTAGAAAGGTGGTGACTACCAAAATGACGACTAATAGAGAAGTATGGAAGAAAAAATGTTGTGCTGACCCCGAATAAATTCAGCGGGATTGTCCGAAAGGGTTACCGCTGGCCCGGAACATAAAGGGCTAAGGAAGGAACACGGGTGGGTTTTAGTCAGTAAGAGTCTGACACTCCCTTCCGCTCCACACAGAGCGGGAGGGGTTATTTGATGATTTCCCATACTGTAAAAAAAACCCTGAATTAATTGGTATAAGGGCAAGAGATGAAGTTGATGAGTTTGAAGATTGAACAATGTAGTTTTTTAACCGACTAGCGCGACTTCTAAAAAGGAGGAGGTTCTCATTCGGGCATAACTCCGTCATAATTATATAGAATGATTTGCAAAATTCTTTTTTTTTTTGTTGGATAAAGGTTTAATGGGACCACCCATTTAAATTGCGCAAAGATCTGGGGCCCAATTCTGTAAAATAACCAACTTCTCAATAGTGTGTCGGTAGTGTGTCAGTGGTGTCTCAATAGAATAGTCATTGACATTCGGTATTCTACAAAATATTTATGGTCATTGACTTGCCACTGTAGTGCCATTGAAACGCCATAGTAAGACTATTGTAATAATTGGTAGTCTGGTCCACTATAATGTGTCAATGGCTTCGTGATGACCAAAGTTACGGTAGTCTGTAATATTTTTAAGTGTATTTGACAGTTGTGTCTATCGTGTTTGAATAGTGTTTTGGCCATCGAATCGCCATTATGAAGCCATTGAACAACGACACCTCTTTTCGCTATTGTTTTGTTTCAATTTGTTTATTTTTTTTTTTATTTAAAATAATTGTGTGCGTGCGTGTGTGCGTCTTACGTAGTCAATTAATAAAGTGGACGTATTTCGCCACAATGAGGCCTTCTCTATATACTTTGCGGTGGCGTATTTTGGCATTGGCTTATAGTGCCGACCGACGCCGACGTTTGCTCTTGCGGCAGCGCCGCAAATGAGATAGGAAGCATTATAGTGTTTTTGTTTTTTATTATTACAAATGACATGGATGGATGGATGGATGGATGGATGGATGGATGGATGGATGGATGGATGGATGGATGGACGGACGGACGGACGGACGGCCGGACGGACGGGCGGACGGACGGACGGACAGACGGCCGGAAGGATGGCAGACGGGCGGACGGACAGACGGACGGACGGATGGACGGACGGGCCGCGGACAGACGGGTGGACAGACGCACGTATGGACGGACTGACGGACGGACGGACGGGCGGACGAACGGACAGACGGACGGACCGCGACAAGACGGACGGACGGACGGATGGACGGACAGACGGACGGACGGATGGACGGACGGGCCGCGGACAGACGAAAGGACTGGTGGACAGACGGACGTATGGACGGACTGACGGACGGGCGGACGAACGGACAGACGGACGGACCGCGGACAGACGGACGGACGGGCGGACAGACGGATGGACGGACGGGCCGACGGCCGGGCGGACGGACGGACCGACGGACGGATAGACGCACGGACGGACGGACAGACGGACAGACAGACAGACAGATAGATAGATACACATCTATAACGGTTGATCACTACTTGGCGGGGTGTGTCTCATGGTTGCACCAAATGGGAGTCCAGCTCAGCATATGCCAGGTACAATACCTGACGCTGGTATTCTGCTGCATCCCGTTAGTGACACACGGATGTCGAGAAGACACATCTGAGTTTCAACAAAATGGTACCTACATAGTGCGGCGCGTAATTATAAAGGTGGTAAGTACCCACAGTTGACTGTCATACGTAAGTGTGAAGTTGGTGGGATGGATGGATGGATGGATGTTCTTTAGCATCGTTGTGATTTGAAAGTTTATGAAACGAAAAAGCGACAATAAAAAGAGACATGTAAATTCATAAGATTTAACGTGGGAGAAAATGAGATAGGAAGCATTGTACAGTGTTTTTGAAGGTTTCACTTCTACCACGTGTGAATTACATGCTGTTTTTTTTTTCAGAGACTAAAAATTATCGTGATAAAAATCTTATTTTTTTAACAATATACGCATATTTTTAGTGATATTTGATGTTTTCTATAATAAAACGTTTTTAGATTATTAAAAAAACCCTTATTATAAAGTTTTAATTGATAAAAATAGGATTTCAAAAAGTGGTAGGTTTGGTGTACCTCTGTAGATTTTTGTTAGCAACACTGAAAACTATTGTACTGCCACACTATCGACATACAATCGACACACTACTGAGACACCACTGAAACGCCATTGAAGTTTTTGCAGAATGCCAAATTTGCAACAGTGGCAACATAATGTCTGTAGTGTGTCGATAGAGTGTCAATGGCGTGTTGGTTAACTTAAAGTTACAGAATTGGGCCCCTGATGATGAGTTTCGGAGACAGACAACGGAACTCTTCAATAAATGCCAGCAAATCAATCGCGATTGCAATCACACAACATAACATCACGCCTGGGCCCTCTAATGGGGTACGCAGATGAGTTCAATAGCTTCCTGTCACTGATATTCACATAGCAAGCAGAGCAAGCAGTGTTTGTGTGGAGTAGGTGGGTACAACTAAAAAGTGAAAAATAACTTTAATCTCGGAAGTCGGTATCGTTGGTTCCACATTTTCGTTTTTTGACACCGACTTCCGAAATTAAAGTTATTTTTCAACAGACAAATAGATAGATATAGAGTTATAGATGATGGTGGTGATTTAAAACAACCATTTCGCCCACAATTTTGACAGTCAATCTCTTAAGGGGGAAGCGCTAAGGTAGCCCGCGAAATTCAAATTTTCTTACGTTTTTTGCAATTTGCTGGTCAGTATTGAGTTGTACGTCGATCAAAATATGATTCGTCGTAGCCGTAACAAATATGTATTTACAGAATCATAATCATTAGAATCAGTAATACAACTTGTTAGGTTAGTATAATCCCAAAACGTCAAGATTTCATGAAATAGTCATTCTTTGGGATTACTTGGTCTTAGAGAGTTGTGTTGATGACTTTAATGATTATAATTAAGTAAATACATATTTGTTACAGCCGCGAATCATATACTAATCAACGTACAACTTAATACTGACCAGCAAATTGCAAAAAACGTAAAAAAAAAATTTTTTCGCGGGCTACCCTGGCGCTTTCGCCTTAATCGTGACTTAATAAAGAAATAACCCTATCCATGACACAATTTCTTTACCAGCTAAAAGTAAGACATAACCGTTATAACTAATTACGATTATTACACCAAAAAACTGCATGCTACACACACATCGCACATGATTCTGTTGCATATTAGATTTAATGGCGCGCTCCGAATGTTTTAATCACAATTTAAGATGGGTTCCCGCTGCGGGAGTAGGCGAACGATGTTCGGGGTGGCGGCGAATGTTCGGCGGTTATTGGGTAATGTTTTTATTTTGAGTAGTTTTTTTTTTTGTTTTGTTTATGGCAACTTTAATGTGTTCGATGCGTCAATTACCAAGAATTGGTGGTATACGTAAATAAACTGATGCCTTCAGGCTCCTTCAAACAGGCGCGTCACGCGATAAAATCGCACGCGACACAAAGGCACCAGGATTTTTTCGCGTGTCGTGCCTGTTTGTAGGAGCCTTTCTTTTCATGAGGTTAGGCAGAAACTATACATACTTCTTTTGTTCTTATTTTAAACTAACTTTCTTCCTAATAATTGTGATTTTGTATACACAGAGGGGCCCGTGGCTAATAGTGGTGCCCATGGCTAAATAATAACAGCCGCACAGGTAGATCGATCAGGTTAAGCTACGCTTGCCGCGGTTGGTCTATGGATGAGTGACCTTCATACAAAGATCCTTCCGTGCCTCGGAAAGCACGTTAAGCCGTTGGTCCCGGCTGTCATTCGTGGATTTTTGACAGTCGTTACGGGTATTCTGAGGCCCGAAAGTCTGATAACCAGTCTTACCAAGGGATATCGTATTACCCAGTAACTGGATTGTGGAGGTCAGATAGGCAGTCGCTCCATGTTAAAATACCGATATTCAGCTGCATCCGGTTAGACTGGAAGCCGACCCCAACGTAGTTGGGAAAAGGCTAGCCAGATGAAATGAATTGTGATTTTGTATAACTACCTAATTAATAGTTTTGTTGTAAATATTGCACTAGAATTTAACCAAGGCTTTGAGATGTTTTCCCTTTGATACTACACCCGTAGCTCGTATCAATAAGCCAGGCCGTCACACTTACACGTATTAGACCATAATTATTATGAAAATGACTCAATCGATTTTGATGAAACTTGAACTGTACCCTAAGTTGAAGTAAATGTAAGCCAATAAATGGTCACGTTCCGATTTACAGTTGCGGAGAAATGCGTGGACAAACATACATCTGTAAAATTTTGTATATTTGCTCAGAAGCCCTAATAGATTATCATATATGAATATAATGCAGTTACGATAATATTACATACATACGTGTCGAATTGATAACCTCCTTTTTTTTGAAGCCGGTAAAAATTGCTTTATCGGGACGGCCCCTTAATCAGCGCTCTCACTGAGCAGGCGAGGCTCGCTCAAAGCGAATAAAGATATCTATATTCATTAAAATTTAAAACGCGAGCGGGTTATAAGATTCAAAAGGAGGGTGTAGAGGACGCGTGTACAGCCTGTAGTATAGTTTATATGGCACGCTAATTTATATATGCGAGCGGAAAAATTACAGTTGATATTTGTTCGAAGCTGGATGATGGAAAAGTGGTGTTGCTTGTTAGTATTTATTTATTTATTGGCTTATCTACAATTGTTACACTATTTATCCTTAAATACAAGCAATATAGAAGCATAGTGTACAATATGATGCGATAGACACAGCATCCAAAAACAAAATTATAACATCAATAAAATTGCAACAATTGTGCAGAAATAACGCTCTAGTGAGTAGTTTTATAAAACAAGACAAGGGAAAAAAAACTAAAATGAAGAAAGAAAAAAAAAAACAGTCGATCAATTGTGTTAGTTACTTTTTATGGACTTGGCGCTTGAATTCTTGAAGTGGTGTGGACAAATATGTATGTATTGATTCATCGCAATTATTAAGAAGGCCACTTTGGCGGAATCATAAAAGAACAACATTATGAATCATAATATGGCGAAGAAAGTCCGTGTTTTTCTTTTTTTCGCTGCACTACGTAGGTATAATCAAAGAGATTGGGATTGGATTTGGATTGGATTGATTGGTATTTTAGCACAGACAAAAAAAAAAAAAAAAACCTGAAAAATCCTTCACCAATGGGATTTGATAAGATTAACTTAACAGTTAACTGTCCATTATGATTCATAATGTTTTCCTTTTATGATTCTGCCAAAGTGGCTTTTTTGGGACCCCTGAACCTGTTAGTTGTTCAAAGGTCAGTAGCAGCCCGGAGTCTGAATATTTGCTCTGTTGTAATACTTGGGACTCAGACATATCTGGCGAAATTTGAGTGTACTATAGGTACAGACGCCAGCACATCAAGTTACTACAATCTGCCAGATTTCTTTAATAGATTTTCAACTTTATCACTAAAGCATAAGGTTCAAAGTTGATTGCGAAAATTTGACAGTTTCGGGTAGCTTGATGTGCTGGCGTCCGTACACATCTGTCTAACCCTTCCGGGAATTCAGGCGTGATGTTGTGTTTGTAGTTCATAGGTTAGACGTGGGGTTCGTTGTCCCAAAACGTCACGTTTGTAATCATCGACGATTTCATGAATTTTGGTCGATGTCACTGTCATATCGTCGCTCGCATGACTAAAAATCCTAATTCATTTTTCATTTTTTTTTGCTGATCTGAGTCAGGACAACTACACTCTTCTATTCGAAATTCTTTAAGTACACTTTTCACTAACCGTGGTACCTCTATTTGGATCTCAGAATGTAGCCATTTTGAAAGGAAACAAAATGTAAAGAATCACGAATGGAAAAATGTAGCTGTCCCAACCCAAATCAGCTTAAAAAATTTGATAGGACTTTTAGTCATGCAAGCGACGATGTAAGCCTCAAATAAGTTGTATAATGAACCGGGTCACGATTTCATAAGAAGTTTGGTCCTTCATTACATTATATTGTCCAAAGACCAACATGACAATTTATAAAAACCGCGGAATATTGTTCACTTAACTATCCTCACATACCTTACAACTGAATACACACTCATTCCCAAAATCCTCAGCCTTTGAAGAATATCAATATCGACTTAGAATAGAATACTCTCTCTCTTTATTTTTTTTTTCAATATCGATTTCATCATCATTTTCCAATTTATTTGTGGTCGGCACAACATGTTTTTTTCTTCAATACTTCTCTATTAGTCGTCTTCTCGGTAGGCACCCCCTTTCTAACCATATCATCATTCACACAGTCCATCCATCGTCTTTGGTTTACTCTTAGATATTGCCATCTACATTCATACCCAAAACTTTCGTCACGAAATTTTCGGATAAACTACAAAGACTTTGTATCGACTTCCAATATTAAAATAGGAACACTATCCAATTCGGCAGCTTAAATTCAAACAGCCGAGCGGCCCCGCAAACCGTCGGCAATAACAATTATGATCCGGAATCACGCACCCGTCATTACGCGAACATTTTATCTTCAAGAGAATGCAGCTCCTCCCAAACCCTTTAACGTCTAATCGTGAATTATATACGGTAATAAAATTCTTTAATCAAAGAAAACAACCAAGCGCCCATTAAGGCGTGAACACGTCGCCACCTCGAGTCGTTACAGCGAATATTTACATACATGTGTCATTACCTTACACCACCCACCCCCACCATAATTAAGAGTATAACGGAATCTTAGCGTCTTATTACGCGAACGTAACGATATCCTTTCAGAAAATTGTAACTGTGTCGTTATAACCCCCCACCTTCCCCTTTTTAAATGATCGCCTCCGTTTGCTACTCAAAAGTTGGGAATATCCTCACAGGGAAGCTAAGAGCACACACGAAACTTAAATGTGAAATATCCTCTAATGAATCAGACAATATTTTAAGGCGTGGAGGCAATAAAAACACCCCGCCACCCGCTAATGTACACCAACACTTTGTCTCAGTTTAGGGATGGGGTGATTTGGGTACATAAGTGTCGATGTGGACAGGAGATAGCGCTGGGAGGACGCTTTGTATCGATGTCTTGAATTAATTTCAACGATAAAGGACAAATATTTATTTATTTATATTTATTTATAAATAAGTACGTGACAAATATGTGAATGTTTCTTGATTTCTTTTATATTAAGTAACTATATTTCTCCAATTAAAATTTATTTTGGTTTTTTAGTACGTCGCATGTTAAAACATTGATTAGTCGTGAAAATTTTAATGCAATGTTTTATTATAGCCCTATGCCAAACTTGTCAATAACTGAAGAAGATACTTACGAAATCGAAGCAAAAACAGTCTTTAAAAAAGAACTGGACTTTTACTCTCAAGAAGTAGTTTTAAAAGCAGTACATAATTTAAACATTTAATGGCCCATAAAAACTATCGATACGCCTACATCACTAATGTTTCGGTCATACTCGGTTTTTGCCACAACGGGGGTCGAAATTATGTCAAGATGCCGATGGTGTAACGTCCTCGAACACAATACGTTTCCAACTCAAGACACGGAGATACTGTGTCGCTATAACTTTACCTCCGCTTCATGTTAGCATGGTACACACGTTTTTCTGTTTTGCATGTTAAAAAAAACTTGAAATTAACCAGTTACCATCCTGAATACATAATATTCATTGCAATGTTTTTGGTTTCAAGAAGACCAACTTTATAATTTAAACGACGACACGGTTGGCGCAGTGGCTAAGCGATCGACTGCTTCGCTGCGTGTCGCGGGTTCGATTCCCGCACGGAACAAATATTTGTATTGCCTACAGGTAGTTGTTCCGGGTCTGGCTGTTTGTGTATGTGAATTTAAATGTTTGTAAACGCACCCACAATACAGGAGTAATTGCTAGTGTGGGGTAACTTTAAAAAAAAAAACGAAATATTAATTAATTATAGTTTAGTTACCAAAAATGAATCCACCTAGGCTAAGCGCCCACCACGAAATATAATCACTGCGGAAAAATCTCCAATCTGTGAACAATACCAATACACCAGCGCCCGCGCACTGCGGCAAATAATTGCTTGAAAAATCATAATAGCGCTCGCGATTTTATTTCGCACGAAAATGCTATAGAAAAAATCGCATCGCAGTGCGCGCTTAGCCTTAATTTTAAGTCTTTGGAGTGGCTCTAAAGAGTGGTATCTTTTTTAATGGAAATAATAAGGTATTGTCATATTTTGAAAAAAAAATCGTTTATGGGCATTAATTACAGCAAAACAAATACACCTATTAAATACCCTTATTTGTATTATGATAATAATTATAAGCTAAACTTAACATAAACGAAGCAAAAGAAGTATGTAAGGATCGTAGCAAGTGACGGTCTGTAGTTTCTGCCTACCCCCGTACAAAGAAGGCGTGAAAACTTCAAGCACAAGACATATCTAATTTGGTTTTCCATCATCCATCACTATAAGAATGTCAATCAAAAATGTTTAGTATCTCGTATATACCATCCATACTAAGGACTTCGATAAAATTTGGCAGAGAGATACATTGCATCCCGGGGAAGGACACAGGATAGTTTTTATCGACATACCTCGCGGGCGAAGCCGCGGGCGGAAGCTAGTAATATTATAAATTCGAAAGTAACTCTGTCTGCCTGTCTATATGTTACCATTTCACGCCGAAACCACTGAACGGATTTCGATGAAATTTGGCAGAGAGATAGATTGCATCCAGAATATCAGCGTCAGGTACATTTGCCTGACACATACTGAGCTGGACTCCCATATTTTGGTGCAACCTTGAGACACACACCGCACTGTGTATGTTTCGTTATTAATTTTATTTTAAGTATTCGTCATAGTGTCACTTTTATTTCGATATGTGTTTATATTTTGTTTTTTTATCAGCACCTTGTTTTATAATCATGTGGGTAATTTGGTTATTATCTAATATTGTAGGTACTTTTGTGTGTTGTGCTGTTTTCTTGTGTGTGCCAAATAAATAGTTTATCTATCTATCTAACTCGGGGAAGGACATAGGATTTTAGTTTTTATCCCGATATTCCCACGGGATCGAAACTTATCCAAGTAAAACCGCGCGGCACTGCTAGTAATTTAATAAGCTTTACCGGACTCATCCACAAAATCTTACTCCAATCAGAAAGGACCAAAAATCTCCCCCTAGAAAATGTCATCTTTGAACATCCAAATACATAGAGCCTTGTACTTTAAAAGAGTAATAAAAACCATAGCACCATGAACGCACAGTGTACCATCGTGTACCATTGTGTACAACATAAGAGCCACTCCCGGGAGGACGTTTTGTGGTTACACTTGCGACTGACTTAGGCCTCCAAGTGTTTGCAGGAAACTTTGTTTCATTAATACATTTATGTGATACAGGTTTTGAATTTGACGAGCTTTTGCCAACAATATGGCCATTTAAAGTAAAGAATCCATGTTGATCTAATTTATTACATCTGAATCTGATT
The DNA here is from genome assembly GCA_963855955.1 of Luperina nickerlii. Taxonomy (NCBI): domain Eukaryota; kingdom Metazoa; phylum Arthropoda; class Insecta; order Lepidoptera; family Noctuidae; genus Luperina; species Luperina nickerlii. Next base: position 17,852,689 of record OY979682.1, on the reverse strand, counting down.
GACATTTGAATCCATTTATTGGGTGAAGTTTGCCAATAACCAGGATTGAGTTTTTCATTTTTAGTCTTTGCGACGGCGAATCGCAGGATGAATATATTATTGGAAAATGAATGTTAAGCGTGTCAAAATCATCAACACAAAATTCTGAAAATTTTCCCCTTTTGGATAGCATTCATGAAGCGCATTCAAATAGCCTTCAATGCTGACGAATTGGCGATACTTACCTACTTACTTAGTACCCGGCGATAAATATTGCACATCGACCTTTAGAAAGAGACAATCGGCTAATTTCGGCTTCGTAGAGCGTTATCTCTGTCGCACGAAATACAAACAGTCCGGTATCTATTAGGAGCTGTTAAAACAACTATGATTCGCTTCTTTTGATAATTATTTTTATTCTTTGTACAAAATGGGTTTGTGTAAAAAGGTCGATGTGCAATATTTATCGCCGGGTAGGTACTGTACAAACGCCAGCACATCAAGCTACTACAATCTGTCAAATTTCTTCAATAGATTTTCAACTTTATCGCTAAAGTATAAGGTTCACAGTTGATTGGGAAAATTTGAAAGTTTCGGGTAGCTTGATGTGCTGGCGTCTGGACATGATTGTGTGACGCATCCTGCACAGGCAGCCCACAACCATATAATCAGCCTATAGTGTTCCCAATGCTGGGACACAGGCCTCCTCTCTGTGAGAGGGAGTGGACCGTAATCCACCACGCGGGCCCAGTGCGGGGTCGCTCGCTACTACGTTGCTGACAAATTATGTACCGTTGCCGATATGAGGTAAAATTTTGTAAAGCTCGCGATTTCTTAAAAGAGCGGTAGGTACCCGCCACATAGTGTCTGCAAGATATCGGCAAACGACGTCACTAAAACGTTATTTATCAAAGTAAGTTGTTATGTTTTCCTAGAGAGCATTTTTTGAGACCGTAAACTCAAATCCCGCTCTCATCATTTCCATGACGGCCGTTACTTGGCGGCCGCCGCTCTTTTCAGAAACCGTAGCTTGAAAGAGCAAGTTCCTTAAAGCAGTCATCCGTGTGTATCCAACGAACAACCGCCAACATTCTGAGACGAGATGATTTATTGATTCTAGCGACCACCCGGGATCGCCGAGTTCGCGATTATATTTGCCCCATTTCATTATCATCGCACTAATTGGATCAGGGAATATATGTGCGTAAACTTACTTACAGTAGGTATTTGAGCGTAAAATGTCACATCGAGCTTTAAGAAGAGACCGTGTAGCACCACAGGGCTGCCTCGTTCGTCTAGTCACTAGACGACCTCCACCAGACCCAGGACCTCCTGCTCAGCAGTACCACTAGACTCTAGTGGTACTGCTGAGCAGGAGGTCCTGGGTTTGATTCCCAGCTTGAAAAAGTGTTCTTGGTTTTTTTTTATCAGGGATTTCTCAGTAGCCCGGAGTCTAGATTTGTGCCCAGCTGATGGCAATAGGCTCGTAGGCCTTATTACATAGGACTTAAACATAACAGAGAAATGTGGGTGTAGGTACAGACGCCAGCACAACAACCTACTACAAATTTCTTTAATAAATTTTCAACTTTATCGCTAAAGCATAAGGTTCAAAATTGATTGGGAAAATTTGACAGTTTCGGGTAGGTTGATGTGCTGGCGTCTGTACATGCAAGCCCCATCTCTGCCTAACCCTACGAGGAATTACAGGCGTGATGTTATGTTTATGTTACAATATTATGCAAAGCCGACCTCTTCAAAATGCATCTATAAACAAGTCACCTTTCAAACAAAAAAATCTAAATCGGTTCAGCCATTTGGGAGCTACGATGGCACAGACAGACACAGATACACAGACATACAGATACACACGTCAAACTCATAACGCCCCTCTGTTTTTGTCGGAGGTTAAAAATACCTTATAAAGGATCTTGAACGAGATATAAAGGCATGTAGTATCTTCGATGGACTTCTAAAAACTCCACTCTAATGGCCTGTGCATACCTCCGGATGAAAAACTATCTTATCTGGCAAATAATTTTATACCAATTCTGATCCATTTTTCATTAAGTAAGGTGTGCCTATTAAAAATTGTGAATCAGAGCCTAAAAATACAAAATGAACCTTACGTAATGAATCGGATGAACTTAAAAACGCCACCGAACTCCACGTAATTCCCGTCAAAAGTCGGTGCAAAGCGATCAAAGATACCAATTAGGCAGGCGAGAGCGATATGACGCGATCGCTGCCGCTTTTTAACGCGTGCTTACCGCGGATCGTAAACTGCGTTAAGTGTTGTGTATGGCGCCTAGGTTGGAGGGATATTAATCGCTTTACGAATTTTATTAATATACCAAAATCTGACAAACATTCTTATTAAGTTGTACCGTGTTGCACAGTAACTGGTTTGTAGAGGTCAGATAGGCAGTCTCTCCAAGTAAAATACTGGTATTCAGCTGCGTCCAGCTATACTTGAAGCCGATTCAAACATAGTTGGAAATAAGCTGCAGATGAATACAAATTTCGGTTGCTTTAAAATACGTCCACGATTGACGCTATCTTAATTGATCCTCCGGCACACTGGGTAGTCAGCCCTGCTACCAACCTGCTGACTGATGAAGAAAGAAAAAGGAGGCGATTGGTTTTACAACAAAAAACTAAAACCTTAAAACTATGAAAACAGAAATGAAACAATGCTAATCTTTCTACCACGACATTCACTTATTATTGTGCAGCTAACTTTCGATTTACCAATCCATTTAATAGTGTTTACTTTTCATTTACATCGAACGCCGGAAGAAAATATAATACGGAAAATGATAGAAGCCATATTTATTATGACCCTACTCGTAATCCCACAGGGCATTAGGAGTAGAGTCATAAGTTACATTATTAATTATAGGTCTACAGAGATCTATAACTAATAATGTAACTCTGTTACCCAATCACGTCTCGATAAATCAATAACTTGATGAAGGTACATATGGCATGTTCCATAACATCAAGCCGATGCTTCACCTCTTGTCTAATTGTAAATTCGTTCTTACAAGAAGTTTCTTAAGAATAATCAGCGTATAATGTTTCCACCGCTGCGACACAGGCCTCGTCTCTGTGAGAGGGAATTGGCTGTAATCCATTTATGCAAGAATTTTTGGTTCTTGGACATGCCGGTTTCCTCATGATGTTTTCCTTTGCCGTTTTGAGAGCGGTGGTGATGAAATAATTTACACAAAGTAAAGCGCCTGTCTGGATTCGTACCCACGACCTATAACCCGTAAGTCAGGGCCATTACCACTGGCTGCCACTGCTCTCCTAAACACTATTAGGTATACCATTATTGGTATAACTTCAATCTGACAAGAAAAACGACATTGTGTTAGTGTATTAAGCTGATTTTATGGCCTACTATCGCCCTTCGCACTTCAGGTGTCTCATTAGAACTGAACAAAAGTATCAGATCAAAGCATAGTTTTTATGTGTGCATGTTTGATTACACACCGTTATTGCTAGGTGATTATAGTGATTGAAGAGTGCAATGATTTTCACCCTTGTGTTAAGTGTGGTTTTTTTTAAATGGTACTGAAGTGTTCGACTTGTTTTGTTTTGAGTCGATGATTTGCGAAGGTTCATTTAGATTCATGTTGGAGGAATCTTTTCAATAGAATTTTGGGTTTGGTAATGATTTGGCGTAGTCGTCAGTCTTTCGATCATCTTAGTTCAGTTCTAGACTAAGGACTACCCACTTGACTGCGGCTAAGGTATATTGTCATTGAAACCCGCTTACTCTATCGATCAAACCGGAATGAGAAAGTTTATAGTGGACAAGACAGAGATTAAAACAGAAGAAGAACTAGCAGGGGATCGAGGAGGGGGGGTGGAGGGGGTGGCTGGAATAACTCTCATAGTCAGCCTATAATGTTCCCACTTCTGGTACAGAACAGAGAGGAGGCCTGTCCTCCTCTCTTCAAGAGGGAGTGGGCAGTAATCTTACCACGCGGGCCCAGTGCGGGTTGGTAGATGTCACATGTTTCGAATTTTTTATTCTAGGACATGTCGGTTTCCTCACGATGTTTTCCTTCACCGTTTTGAGAGCAGTGGTGATGAAATTATAAATTACCTTGCTTACTTAAATAAATTCTATTTTGTTCTAAATAAATATTCGGACCCAGATCGGTATTACCTTGCTTACTTAAATACATTCTATTTTGTTCTAATAAATATTCGGACCCAGATCAGTATTATAATAAGTTTTCGATATACTTAACACAGATTGTATGTAGGTAACTGGAAGATTTTAGGTGTTCATGCTACTGAGCTAACACATACAATATCTTTGGTAACCACATTGACAGTTGACAATGTTCCATCACCACACCTCAACACACATACAGAATCTAAAACCAAAAGCACTTACGGAGGGGGTTAGACATTATTAGCGGCACGGAATTTATCGAGCAATATCAGCTAAGTAACAGCGCACAAAATGCCCAATTAAAATATTAATTACACTGAGTTGTGACACTTTGGCGGTCTGCGCCCGTTCTTACGCTTAATAGCAGGGGTGTTCTCCAGGAGGTTTAAACTTTAAGCTTTTATGTACTTATCACCAGCCGAATATTTTCGACGTAATTTTACTGCGAAATATGTTATAGGTGTTTTTTCTTGTTTTCGGAACGACGTTGCGTATGTAGGAAATTAGTGTGAGGGGAAGTTTGGTAAGTGTTACTGCTAAACTTTTCTAAGCAGTTCATTGAGAAATTAAATATGTCTCGTGATGTTTACGAAATAGAAGTTACTGCTCGCGAAAAATCGCTGAAGATCTCAACGTTTAAAATATAAATAATATTGAAGAATGAAAATGTTAAACCCTGGAATTGAATCACTGAATACAGCAGATGCAGCACGTAATAAAGAAAAACAAGTTATAAGACCTTTTAAACGTCAGAAATTAATGGTTAATCAGTCGCTAATCATTATTTAACATTAAGCAACCTTTATAAGTGAAGTGTTTAATCTTGACTTCGATAAGAATTTTAAAACTACCAATTCAAATTACCATAACCCAAGCCTTCTGCTCTCACAAAAAACCATTTCCAACATACCACATATCCACAAAACAGTAGATAACACTAACAAAACACACTTAATCCCCCGCCACTAAATATTAAGTGTTAATAATGCCGGTGACACCCCTCTAAGATCAAAAATTCACCGATTCGTTACGCGCAACTAGACACGAAGGGGCGCTCTCGATTTTCACACCCGTTACTTCTACCGATCCGATATTGGAATTGGGATGATATTAATCTGAGACGTTTGCCTTTTGTTCGGGATTAACGGATTTAGAGATAAATTGAGCAAACTAATTTAAATGTTAACCCCAGTTTGCGATAGCTTTTAACGTGAAATTGATTTGTTGAGTCTCGGTTTTCATCGGAGAGAAAATTCGTTTGTTTTTGGAGCTGATTGATTCAAAGTGATTTGAGTAGTGTCGGCCTAGTTGTATCGGCACCGACTTATGAATTGTAAGGTCGTAAGTTCGAACCAAGGCTTTAATTTCATCACCACTGCTCCCAAAACGGTGAAGGAAATCATCGTGGGGAAAACCGGCATGTCCTAGAACCAAAAATTCGAAGACATGTGACATCTGCCAACCCGCACTGGGCCTGCATGGTGGATAATGGCCCACTCCCTTGCACACAGAGGAAGCCTATGTCCCAGCAGTGGGAACATTAATGGCTGATTGTGATTTGAGCAGCCTGCATTAAAAGTTAATCTCAATTACATTTTTCATGTGTTTCAACTTTTAAGTTATTTTTACTACCTAAATCTTATCGGTTTGTATTATCTTTTGATTCTAACAATTTGTCTTTGTTTACAGGTATGTGACATCCATGTGCCCATAAATTACTGACTTGGACACAAAGGTACGTTGTATCATACTATAAGATTACTCTCAAACTGGATACTATGATTGCCCATGTACGAATCGTAATCTATTTGGACTGGACGGTCCATCAAGGAGAATCCAAGGATTAACGTATCTATACACGTTATAAAATAAAGTCACATTTCGTGTTTGTCTGTATGACCGCGTTGTTCTTCAATATTACGCAACGGATATAGATTCGCGTTTTCATCATCATTTAACAATTTTATTCTGGAATATTTATGTGTAGGTATAACACATTAATATTAAACTGACATATAATAAAAAACGATGCTTAAAGTTAAGAGGCGTTGAATCGTCAAAAATGCTTGGCTAAGCAGACATCATAAAGAAGAAAGTACCTTCCCGTGGTCGCATGCCGCAGGCTATACTAACATACTTATAAGCTACTAGCATCGCTCCGCGGTTTCACCCGCCCAAGTGTAGATCCGGAATATCGGGATAAAAACTATCTTATGTTCTTTTCCGGGACTGAAACTATCTCTATACCAAATTTCATCTAAATCGGTTCAGCGGTTTAAGCGTCAGACACACTTTCGCATTTATAATATTAGTATGGATTAACGTTAAGTAACGTTAATAAATAAACCCCAATGTTTCAGAAAAAGTTGAGCCAGTGACATATCTGCCACTCATACCTATGTGACAGTATTTAACTACAACAAAATGTGTCATATTAACGCCAAGAACTGCACGTATGTTTAATTTACAGAAATGAGTCCCAACCAATACACGCTTAATCACATACATTTATATTCACCCCCTTCTACCTCTGACAACGAACACAATCAATATATAATGCAATCAAAACACATAATTAAAATTGCTCCCGAGACATTTGCATATGAAAACCTCTATAATTGATCATTCGTGGGCCCCCACGGCTGAAGACAATGATGGGGGAAGAAGACTAAACAAATTAGGCCTCAGGAAAACAGATAGAAAATAAAACATCCCATGTTATTATTTGCTAGGATGAGTGGAGCGGTTATATTAAAATATATATATTCAATAATTGGATATTTGTGTTTCTTTTACTTAGAAAGATTTCGATGTCAAAAATCGTTTGTAGTGTAGTCAAAAGTTAGACATTCAGTCGTAATTAAACATTTAAAAGGAGTGATTCAAAATCAAAATATTTTACTTCACATAAACATAGGCACTTATGACACGTCAGAAGCTAGGTGCACGGTTCCAATTGGTCGTTTTCTATAGAGAAGAGCCGGGAAGAAACACCACGGTTATTCTTCTAAAAATAATTGGTTGGATTGCTCTGGTTATGCACATATTATTACACATAGGAAATTGATTATAATTCACCGTGATGCAGCTACTTTAATAAATTATTTCGCTCTCAAAACAAAAACTTATCTATGAAGTACAGACGCCAGCACATCAAGCTATCGGAAACTGTCAAATTTTCCCAGTCAACTTTGAACCTTATGCTTTAGCGTTAAAGTTGAAAATCTATTTAAGAAATTTGACCGATTGTAGTAGTTTGATGTGCTAGCGTCTGTACAATTTATTAAGGTGTACATCAGCACATAATAGATGATCTACCAACTCTTAACCTAAGTAAAGCTTGTATTTTAAATGATACAAGACTTGGGCAAATTTCACCAAACTTTTATAACTCGAACAAGTCTTATCCTGAGAATAAGTTTTGAATTTTTGACAATTTTTCCATACTAGAACTTTCAGACGTCAATTTTCTATGGATAAAAGATATCTGACTTTGGTGAAACCAGTCCTTACTCAGACACACTTTATTCGATAATTGATTGCATTGCTGATCTATGACGATTTGACAAAACATCCTCAATGTGTATATTATATTTTATTAAAAAATGACAATATGAAAACCAATTTAATATAAGTAGGACTGTTGATTAGTGAATCGTGATAACCAATATCTAAAGTAGATCGAAAACATAATAATGTTAACATGGAACTATATTGTGAATGAAAACTCACGGTGAATCCATATTTTGCGCGCATTGCGTTACTATATTTGTGCGTCCTCCGTAACAAGGCTATAAGAGTAGCGATTATGAAAAAAAATACGAGTGTAGCAGAAATAAAAATTGCAATTTACATTAAAAATAAAAACGTAACACATTCACTTAGCATCACATTCATCTGTATCAAGTAACTTTATGAAGAGCGTATCTTTATAAAGTGACTTCGTTTAGTTAGCAACTTACTGTCTATCAATTTTAACAAAAACATGTTTCTTTTCTATTTCTATCAAATACTCGAATACGATTTACACACGACATCCTTACCCAAAATACGCTCTTTGACGTGGAGTTGCGGACACTAGTCCGTATTACCTACACAACGGCATGTTAAATTAGCTCCAAACAATCTTATAATAAACAGCCTCCCATTTCGCTCCGTGTTAGCTTCGCTCTCGCTCCGCTGGCTCCGTAGCTCACCGACCAGACAGTCGCGTCTGCAACACTCGCGACTGTCTGCGACGCCAGCGGCGACGTTTTCAAGAGCACCACTGCACTCGTTGAAAAATTAATATACCGCACGCATCGTCGCTGTGTTGTGTGTGGCTGTGTTTCTTTGGTAGTTGGTACTCATTTACTGTATCTGTAGGCTTGTGGTTGTTGAAATTTATCGTAATGTGAATTATATCCAATACTTCCACGTAATGGGGAGTCTTACCAAGGGGTATCGTATTACCCGGTAACTGGGTGGTGGAGGTCAAATGTGCAGTCGCTCCATGTAAAATACTGGTATTCAGCTGCATCCAGTTAGACTAGAAGCCGACCCCAACATAGTCGGGAGAAGACTAGGCAGATGACGACTTCCACGTAATGATGATTGAATATCGATCAGTTTTTATTCTACTTCTTGATAATAATGTTGTATAAATCTGAGCTCTATGTATGTATGCATCATCATCTCATCATCTGGCTAGTTTTTTTCTTAACTATGTGGACTACCAGTCTAACCGGATGCAGCTAAATACCAATATTTTACATGAAGCCTAAATAAACAAAAAAATCAAGATGAAATCCATCCGGTATTACATATAGCTTTTACATAATATCAATCAATAAAATCAAAGCTTCGGGCCCAAAATTGAGGGATAACTATTAACTCCCCATAAATAGAAGCGAGGGCCACCGATAACACCTTATCGAGTTGTTGAAGGGCGATATCGGGCCGATGATTGTACCCTGCGGGCCGCCGCTAGTTAATCAAACCTATTATAGTTCGCCTATGATATTGCCCTTAGAATTAAGTTATAATGACGTCGTGATCTTCGCAAATGGAATTATGATAGTCGATGCTTAACTATCGTGGCGATCAAGTGATACTTTGTCAGTGAAGTCATATATAATTCAGATAGATTCAGGAATGAACTCAGTATAGTTTTATCGACTTTAGTTTTTGGTTTAATAGTAGTACATGCATACATGTTCTTGTAGTATACATACATACATAATCAGCCTATAATGTTCCCACTGCTGGAACACAGGCCTCCTCTCTGTGAGAGGGAGTGGGCCATAGTCCACCACGCGGGCCCAGTGCGGATTGGCAGATGTCACATGTCTTCGAATTTTTGGTTCTAGGACAAGCCGGTTTCCTCACTATTTTTTCTACACCGTTTTGAGAGCAGTGGTGATGAAATAATTTACACGAAGTAAAACGCCTGTCTGGGTTCGAACCTACGACCTACAACTCTTAAGTCGCGGCCGTGACCACTCGGCCACCACTCCTCCATTGTTGTAGTATTTCTTTATAAAATGCAATATTCATATTTACAGTTTTCTAACGAAATGTAATTCACATGAGCAAAATTTAAATTAACATTATATTACCAAAACTTAAATTTAATACCAAACGTAATATTGAGAAATTTGGACATACGAGCACCCAGAATTAATCTAAACAGGTACCAACAATTCGTACCAATATACGGGTGTTGTAACGTTCAACCCTTATCCAAACATCGTCGACGGTGACCAATAAACACGAAACAGAATTTAATATACACCACAACAAACGTACAACACACATACATATTTTCGTCGAAATAATACGACAGTAGTAATTGAATCGGCCTCAGGCATACTCGGGGTGCGTCGTTAACGTTCCTGGGGAGTATTCTGTACTGTTCTACCCTAGATATGCACTAGAATGCTACTACAAAACAAACGGCAGAACGAGACACCAAGATGAAAAGCAAGACTAGAGCGAGGAGGACGCAGATAGGGAAAGTGTTTATTATAAACAAAGGATAGAGTCTTATTGGTAGTAGGGTTTTAATAGACTATTGGACAAACGTGGGTGAAAATTTCACCTCGTATGAAGACACAAATTGTTAGAGGGTCTCTAATGCCGATGTTTAGACGATTTTGCTCTGAGCGTATTTAGATAGCCTTTGATGTTTTGTGGCGTTTGGGTTTGACCGTTAATTAAATGTAGATTGTATCTGCCTGGCCGGTTCAATCGTGTTTTTGGTTGTAGTAATATTATTTTTGATGTATTGTTATCGGTTGATAGTTAATCCTTTTTGAGGGGATCTTAATGAAGTAGGGCGTTGGCTTCATTAGCATTGTTTAGATTCCATTCCTCTGGTCGCGTGTTTTGCTTATCATAAGCTGCTTAAAAGCATGCGTTGCCATTATTATTTATGTATTTGACTCTTTATTATAATGCAAACTAATTGGTGTCCATTAACAAATCTTTTTAAGAAAACTTGCTACCGAAGAAGAATGTGATATTTCGATGAACATCAATCTACTTCCAATCATAACAATTCGAGGCTCCTACTGTGACACAGAAAATAATGGCCCCAATCGTTTCTTAGCACTCACTTCGTGTCAAAGAGTGATTGTCGACGATTGAGCGATGGACCCGTCAAAAGACCATTCGGTCGGCGTACCATCCATCATAATACCCATTTCGCACACCCGACACCATTTTATCAAGACCTCCTCAAAGCCATCCCAATTCTGTATTGACCAAGGGATTTGCCTAGTGCGATGGGGGTCTAAATATATTGAATGGTTTTCTGATGAAATTATTTTCACTACTGGTCCAGTCTGACGTTTCGATCTGTTCCTAGATGGATTAATTTGATTATATCAGAACAGATGTTTCTTAGATGTATTAAACGCGATGGATTTTGGGGATTCTGTTATGGAGTATTGCTTATTGAGATTATGAAATGTGTAAAGTAATATTGATTTATTGTGTCGTTATTGCGATTTTCTTTTTTTTTTCAATGGGAGTTTTGGTGTAATGTAAACTGTTACCTTCCTTGTGTTAATGAGAATTTAGTTGATAAATCCATCTTTAAAACGCAGAACAAAAGATCTAACAACTATAAAATCAGATTCAACTGATACCACAGCAAGGGACTGTCGGGAAAAACGGTCGCCCGTAAGGCAAACCGGACGAATTTAATTATGCCATTCGGAAATGGACTAGAAAATTGAATGTAAGGTGCAGGTATTTGTGGGAGATGTTCAGGGTGTATCGGATCTTCGTACACTTGGATAATTTAATTAGTTGTAGGGTTTTTAGTGTTCATTTGTGTTTGTCCAAAGGAGGAGTCGACGATTGTCTAATACAATAAAAAGTGGATCCTGCAGAGTAATTGCGTAAGTAACTATGGCTTCCATTTTGACAGTTCAACAACATTCATCGCGTTTACGTTGTTAAGCAGACATATTTTTCGAAAGATAAAGCAGTGGATTACCAATATCCTTTTAAATGATTCAGATTGTGAATGAGCGTGTGTAACGCAATTAGATTGCTGGTTATAGGTTCGTTTCTCATCTTGATAAAGATGACGATTATGCGTATGCTGATTTAGTATGAGATAAATTCGAAGGTCAGTGCGATGAAAATAAACCCTTAAAAGGAATTGTAGATCTTCGACTAACTACCAAGTTTGCCTACTCTCTTGCTATTAAGCATGCTAATTCAAGCCGTCTAGCTAATTCTCCTCAAATACCAAGCAAGGCAAGCAGCCGTGCGATGCGTTTGATTACAACCGCTGGCTCGAGCACGAGATGGTAGCCAATTGAGGAATACCGACCCAATGGCATCGTCTTGTCAATGAGTTATGAAGCTATTTCGGCTACCTGTTGCGGTTTAGTACTTAGGGTGCAACCATACCGTAGTGGATGGACGTTGTCTGTGCCTCGTCAAAATATGTTACCTCATACAGTGGCCTCAAAATTTAGTTGACATTTTTCCACTTGAGCTATGACACACCACATTATGATTTTTTTTAACTCTAGGGATCCAAATTTTCAAACTGCTGTAACGTTTTTATTGACTAATTTAACTACCTATTACTTATAAAAAATAATCATGTATCCTTAGTTAGTGTTTGGCCAGACTGGCAGCGCGGGCGCGGGGGGGGGGATGACACACAGTTAAAAAAAATCATAATGTGGTCATTATGATTTTTTTAACTCTAGGGATCCAAATTTTTAAACTGCTGTAACGTTTTTATTGACTAGTTTAACTACCTATGACTTATAAAAAAAATCATGTATCCTTAGTGTTTGGCCAGACTGGCAGCACGGGCGCTTGGCTTGGCGCGGCGAACTCAAACATATGAACTTCCTTTGAGTATCCATAGTGGGCACGCGGGCGTGGTGAGCGGCGCGGGCTGCTCGGCGCGGGGAGCACGCGGGCTTTTCACGCCATAGCTCGTTCATACAAGTAGCCGCAGTGAGTGCGCGGAGCAGGCGCGGGTGGCCCGCGCCAGGACCGCGGTTCTCAAACTAGTTCGAGCTTTTTTTCTAGTAAAAATAAGTCTTCTTCATCCATATTATATTTTAACAAACACTGGACACGACAACACGCGGAACGCAGCCGCGCTCCAGTGCGGACAGGCAGCCCGCGCGCGTTCCCGCACCCGCGCCCGCCCCGCGCTTCAGTCTCGCCAAACACCTAGGAGTACCTGATATTTTTTATTATTATTTAGAATTGTGTTATAACATTAAAAACTTGTTTTCGTTAAGAAAGCAGGAGAAGGAAGGGAAGGTATGGTCCAGTACAAAAAAAAATACAATTAATGGGATTACACAAGTGACTCTCGGCTTCGTTAAGTGTCATTTTACACCCGTTATACACCCTTACATTTTGATCGTTTTAATCCTAAAAAGGGGTTATTATACTCATCATTATGAACAACTTTTACTATGGGACCACACCTAAAATCGCGAAAAAAAAAATCTGCGGTTCTCTACATTTTGACAGTTATACGAACATAAATGTAGGGAATAGCTAATTTTTTTTTTTCACGATTTCTGGGTTGGTCCCATAGTAAAAGTTGTTCATAATGATGACTACAATGACCCCCTTTAAGGTTTAAAACGATCAAAATGTAAGGGTGTATACTAAGTCTCCTCATTTTCTGACAATCATTAACTTGTATTCAAACTATTGTCAAAGCCACTTGTTCACCACACCGTCAAACGATCTGTTTACTCCAGTGGCACACACTATCGCCTGATCGCAGCTCGCAACAGATTAGGAACTACAGTTAGATCTTAGTGACAAACTCCCTTGATACCGAGATAAATTGTATACGCGAGAATTTGTTTCTCGCTTGGTTCGTTTTAGTGGCAACGTGGTTGGTTGGAAGTTGGTTGGGTGGGTGGGATTTTGCAGGTGGCTTATGATTTCAGATGTTGCTTCATCATCATCATTATTAGAATATAGCAGTCCACTGCTAGGCATAGCTAGGCATTGGTCGATAAATACTTACAAAAAATATTTTAGCAGCAGGTTCTAGCAACCACTTGAATTTGAGTTTTGATACAGATCTGATCTCTGTTCAAGAAATACCTGTGTGCATCATAAAATGAAATAACATTATAATATTGTATGAAAACCTCCACCAGACTCCCCAAAACTTGGAACAGCGAAGACACTGACATCTTAATCAAAACTCCAGCCCCCACCGAAAAATACAATAAATCAGAAACATGCAAATCCTGCTAATAACATGCACAAAACCGAAAACCATTTCACGGTGCCGAAGCGGGCTGAGCAGTAATCCAGGAATATTTTATACCAGTACCTACGCAATGTAGGGGAGACGGACTCACGGGTGCTATTTCCATGCTGATATTTAATAATTGATAATACCCCGCGAAAAACGCACGGGCACCGCACCCCGCGTATGGTTATAGAGTTGCTGCTACCGAGTTTTTATTTGGATGAGAACTTGCTTCAGTGAAAATAAGAAAGACTATAATTATAAATGTGATAGCTTTTACACAGTTTGTGCGTGTTACGGATTCTTATCGCATCGCATTTTAAAGATAGCCCAGGATGCGATAAGAATCCGTAACTTCTGTGTTTTTACTATGGTAGCATGTGCTAGGTCACCTTTCTATCTGATCGGCACGACCCACATGAGAGAAATTACATTATTTTGTATAATGTAATATTATTTACTGCCAAATAAAGATTTCAGATTGTTCCAAGATGCGACTCGCACATACCAGGGAAGCATGGCAATAAATACAGGATGCCTGTACTTAGCAGTGGTACTTAATAATTATGATGATGAACAATTTCAGACTGAGTACTATCCAATCTGCGGGGTAATTGCGTAACACACTAACGCTAGGAATAGCTTTCGTTTTGACAGTTCGACAACATTCATTGCGTTATTTACGTTATTGAGCAGATTATTTTCTAACATATGAAGCAATGGATTAGCAATATCCTTCACAATGATCCAGATTCTGATTGATAGAACTGTTACGCAATTAGGGTGCTGGTTATAGTTACTTAATACTGAACTATTGTATTATTCTAACCTTCAATAATTGGGCTTGTACGTGAAATACAAACTATTCATACCATCAAATGCCACCAAAGCTGTCACACCAAAACCATCAACACATACTCGACCACTCTATACAAATCCAACGCTACCTGTTAGGTAGCTCCTGGTATCGTATTATCAGCCTCCTCAACTTGTAAACTGAGCAACTCAATCAATAATCATCTGTATACCAACAAAATTTGCAAGAAGAACGCGCCAACATTTATACGTAATAGGTACGTATGTATAATTTTGATTGAAACGTATGATACTCGTAAGGGTGATGTGAGAATGGGGATGAATTTTGTATCTTTGTAAAGAATATTATGATTGGCAGTGACTGAGGAAGGGGTGTCACTGGAGAAATCACAATGTTTTTTTTTTATTTCTTCCGTTATGGAAGTAATGTTTTGAGATTAATATTTAAAATTTACAAGTTTAGAATTCAAATTGCACCATTATATCGACTTAAACCTGTTTTGATATTCTAATGAGCTGAGGCATTATTTCCATGAATTTAACAAGATGTATAGACGAATGAGTACTCTGTGATGTAAAAATGCAATTAAAATAAACTTCGCCATCTCGTAAACATCGGGCCGAAATTCTCAATATATCCCTGTCAAAGAAAAAACAAAATATATTCTCCAGCACACATAACAGTCTTCTAATTATATTTTAAAATTCCTTACGTAATTCCAGAGATATTTTGACCTCGGCCTCTCCGAAGGCTTATTATTTTTCCACAGGTAATAAAATAAATGATTTTCCCTTTTTCATCACTAGGCAGTAATCCTGTTGAAGAGACCCGACGCCGGTGTTCGCGTTTTATTTAACACCGTCGTCGGTAATAATTCCATCTGCATATATATCGGCCGTGAGAACGAGCCTTACATAGATTATTTGTTGAGGGATAAGAACGGCAGTACTTTGTCTTGAAGCCCGCTTTTTGGGCCTTTCTGTGTTAAATTCGGGGTGAAAGATACGTCTTTTGCTGCTCAAGACCTGACAAAAATGTTTGTTAAATTATTTCAGCGGTATCTTTCTGAATAACTAAACGTTTTATAGGATTAAGGGACTGTGTGAAAATTCTGTAAATAATTCATTGGTGGTGCCGTAAAACTTCCAGCTCAGTCTTGATAATAATTGAAGTATCGTAGTATTGGCAGAGCAAGTAATCCAATCTCCGGGACATAAAAAAGTCATTGCAGTTGTAAAAATTTTTACATAGCTACATCATCATCAATATCTACCCAAGGTCACCTGGATATTCACATACAACATTAAATATTGAATCATTCTCTTTCCTGCAAACTGAAAGTCCCAAAGGTTTTCCTCCAAAATTTTCTTTCGCACAGACCCTCTGCGATCTCTGCAACCCGGATAAGCGTGTCTCACCGCAATTGAAATGTTTATAGATACAATAATGCGCCCGGATCAATCCCCTGCCTTCCAAGGTGGTTGTTTAATTTATTTTTCCTAGATACCCTCGTGTTTCTACCATCGGGCGTCTTATTTGCAAGACCTTGTTTGTGTATTTCGCTCCTTGTTTGAAATTCGGGTAGAAATAAATATGTTTTGATGGATCTTGGGTAAACTGCGAGGTGAATTAGGTATGTACTTACGGTGTTACGGTTTCGTTAGACGGCCAGGGCAATGAGTTGCAATTTAGGTAAAGAGTAATTTTGCCAAACTTCTTTTTACCTGTTGAATACATTGAAGATTATGTATAAGCTTTATTGCTTTTGATTTAGAGTTACTCGTTAAACTTACAACTTTTGAACCTGTTAAAGACAACAGAACTACAGACACCACAGATTTATCTAACGAAAAAAATCCACTTAAAAAAAAATTATATTCAATACCCTCGTACTAGCATGAAACGGGCTCGTTAAAAAAATATTTTATATATGTGCAAATTGGCAACGCGCGTTTTCGCTGAAGAGTCCTGATGAATAACTAATGAAGCGACCCTGCCTAATGACGATGCATTTATTCTGGCCGCGGTGAGAATGTTCGGTTCTGGAAGTCGGCTTTTTAAGTGGTAATTTTATTGGGAGCATGATTTGCTTATGTAGACCAGTCTTATTTGAAGATGCACAGTAAACTGTCGAAAGTCCAGACTTGAATCTAAGATCGGGATGAGTTCAAAGCAAATATATTCTGAAGCTATCTGAAAACAGATCCAAGACTGATCCGATTATTACAATCAATAACAAGTGGTATAAAAAAAATAGATTAGTTTTATGATCGGAGTAGTTTATGTAGACGATATACTTATCGGAAAACACCGCATCTGTTAATTCCGCAAGGGTTAACATTCAACAAGATGGATGTTCAAATAATCAACAGAATGTTGACAACATTTACACAAAAACAACCACTAATCATGGAGTGGACTTGAACGAGGAATAGAATCCACGCCAGCCTCCAAGTGTTAACGGCGTCTAAACACGAGTGCTCTCGTCACTTAGACGACACTTCACGAGCGAATCCTAGTACGAAATATAAATAAACGGTTAATGCTGTTGCGGAAAATTAAATACAAATCCAAATATATATAATGTAGAAATACTGACCGATATGCCTCGTATTAATGCGTAGGACAGTGATAAAGATAAAGAAGTTAATACCGTAAGATCAATAGAAATTTTAGAATCTCTCGTTTCGAGTTTTAGTTCGAAGGTATCTATGAATATTATAACAAATTAATGGGCTATATACATATATGGTCCTCGATATCTCGAATGAATGCTTGTGATAAAACAAAATATAGCGGTTAAACTAACGTTTTGTTTTTATTGATTACGATGCTTTTCTAAAACTAAAAATGTAGCAAAA
This sequence comes from Luperina nickerlii, assembly GCA_963855955.1. Classification (NCBI taxonomy): domain Eukaryota; kingdom Metazoa; phylum Arthropoda; class Insecta; order Lepidoptera; family Noctuidae; genus Luperina; species Luperina nickerlii. The sequence continues at coordinate 17,835,095 of OY979682.1, read as the reverse complement.
AGCGATAAGGCCGCTCATTGTATATTTTGTAGTGTTTGATTTATTTTTTTGTTATGTAAAATTAATAAAATTATCATGTCAGCCGAAAGACGTCCACTGCTGGACATAGGCCTCCCCCAAGCACCTCCACTTCGGCCGGTTCTGTGCTTCCCTCATCCAGCGGATACACAACAACAACAACACAATACAATACAATACAACAATAAAGTATAAAGTAAAGTAAGTAAATAAAGTATAAGTACAATTAAGTATAATTATATAAATAAATCTATACCCATTTTCTAAGTATCCCGCAGAAACTCAACTTCATATTTCTGCGACCCCTTTCATTAACCACAAACAAATCCTTTGAGTACTCGATCGTTATTACTACTAATTCAAATCCTCTTACATTGTACCATAGGCAGTGATGCAGACGGGATCCCGGTCAATTATAAGCTTTGATCATAGTTGCGGATGCCATGACATGGGTTCAAGCTGACGGCTGCATGTGAGATCACTAGGTCAGAATATTCTTTGAGAGTAACACAAGAATGGATTCGCTAATTATAATTTGGGATGGTTTCGTAGAGGAGGGCAATTTTCAAGTGGTATTTATGAGTAATTTATGAAACTTAGTTATCAATAAATTTGGTCTACACAGGGTCACATTAAATTAGCTAGCGAAACTGCAGACCTGATGGAAAATTAAATTGAAAAAGATTGAATGCTTCTTTTTTAGTGGTCAACAACCGCTGGTAGTGTTGTTACTTGAAGTATCAGTTGAGAAAATATATTTAATCGTGTTTCGATATCGATATCAATCACGTCTGTGAAGTTTACACAAATATTTCAACTGAATACACTAACTACGGTCGATGACCCCACAAAAAATTCAATTGTTTTTTTATCATGTCTAGGTATCGGTACTCACCACGACTGCGGAGTTTTGTTAGCTAATTTAATTTCACCCTGTATAAGTTTAGTACTTGGACATGGTTTTATCTGTTATATGGTATAATTTATAACAGACAATTGTGTTCCTGGGGAGTTTGTTGAACCAGCTAAAACACTAATATCTGATGAAGAACAGGCGTTTTAAAGGCTGTCTCATATAACTTTTAACATTCTAAAAGTGCTGATTCACAGAATTATCTAAGTAAAATGTACTGTAGATATATTTTCTTGCTATAAAACAAACCAAGGTGCCATTCGTCATTACCCTGTTCAAATTTGCCCTCGCACGATGATAACAGAACAATTGCATATTCTAGAAAACTCCCTTTCCTGAGAGAAGTAAAGATAGCGGCCAAACCCATCCGACTCGAGTCAGGCAAACCTACCAACCTACCAATACATCATTCAACTTGGCCGGGACTTTTTATACCGGCGACATTATCAAAATTGTGGAGGTTCCCTCCTCCCGTGTTTCACCTTAATGAGGTTCCCCCACTGTCTCCCGATTTTACAGCTGCCGATAACACGGTTACATTGAATAATTGTCGTAATTTAGCCTGCTTGTTACGCAAAAACATGATACTTGGGGTTTTATTACGTATCGTTGTCGTGATAACGTGTATCGGGTATAGGGATAATTACCAGTGTTTTGGCTTCGGTGGAGAAGGAGAAATGCGGAACAGGAATTCTTATTGTTGTTCATCAAATTAAAGGTTTTTAGCTAGCTTACAGAATAGCCTAAATTTCTGACAAGCGAGCACACAAAAGCGTATTTCACCTGGTATATAATTTAAAATCTCCTTAAGGCCGTTTTAGACGGCACGGTTCCGTTACGGTACAGTGTATAAACCGCGCCGTAGAAAAACGTGTCCGTCAACAAGCTTCCATAGTGATCCATACACACTGACGACCGTGCCTACACACGGCGAATAAACCGTGCCATAGAAAAAACGTGTCCGTCAACAAACTACCATTGTGATCCATAAAATGGCTATTATGGCTGCTGGAAAAACGATTTTATTCTATACTTAAATGAATTTATAAATAATGTGTTTTAAATATTTAATGTGATAATGAATATTCAATATATTGAAAAAAGTAATGATTGTTAGAAACTAGTATTTAAAGCATGCCATTGGACGTAAATATACTCATATACCTACTTATTATAAAATTTTGCATGTCAAATGTCTGACTATGTATTAGGAAACTTATTTAAATTTTAAGACCAACGCTGTACCAATACCTATTGCAAATAAATGAAATTATGATTATGAAAACACTGACGACCGTGCCTAAACACGGCAAATAAACCGTAGTTTTTCGCGGCAAGAAAATCTTGTGTGTTAAAGGGCTCTTAAACTTGTTAAATAATTATTTTTCTAAATTAAAATCTTCAACAGCCGCCAAAACATTTCCGGCCATTGAGTAACTTTCAGATGGCATCTCAAAAAAAAAAGGCAATAGCAAATAAAAACTCAACTTACGTAATACCAACAGTGTCTTTCTGCACGTCAGCCGAGACGAACCTTGTAGCCTACTAATGGGCGCGGCGCGACTCGCGAACCTACCTTTATTATTTACCTACCCGACAATTTTTCGAATTGGCCTACCCTCATTTGGAACATGTTCGTCACTAATAGGCCACTTGTATGTTTTAATAACGCGAATGTTCCTCTGTATCATTATAATATCGGATCGCGAATTTTTCAATGCTTTTTGTTGAGTTTTTTCGTTAAAAGTGGATCGTTTTCTTTTTGCTAAAAAAAATTTGAAAAAAAATAAAAAAGGGGGGACCAGATTCATATAGGAACTTAATCTATGGATACAGTTTGCGCGTCGATACTACTCTGTGTAAAAGTAAGACCAAAAATATAACCGATAAGTCATATCATATTCCTTATTGTTATTCTAAAAAAATACTAGCGTCGAAGACCCTTTTTAACCGACTTCAAAAAAGGAGCAAGTGCTCAATTTGGATGTTTTTTTATGTACATACTTTCGGGTATAACTCCGCCATTTAAAGACAGATTTGCAAAATTGTTTTTTTTGTTCCAAAGAGGTTTATTCCGAAATGCTCCCATTTGAATTTCGTAAAAATATGATGATGAGTTTCGGAGACAGACAACGGAACTCCTCAATATATGCCAGCAAATCAACCGCGATTGCTGCTATCGCATATTGTGTGCATTGTTTACGCAATCACACAACATAACATCACCCTGTACCCTCTATAGGGGTACGCAGATATGTTCAATAGCTTCCTGTCACTGATATTCACATAGCAAGTAGTGTTATATGAATTTGTGTGGGATAGGTAGGTACGGTCAGCATCAAAAGTCGATTAACACTTCGGTTTTTTTTAATCTTAGTTATTGAGCAAAATACTAACGTTTCAGTTTTTTTTTAAATCTCAGTTATTGAGCAAAATATTTGTTGAAAATTCATCGTACTTCTGCTGCAATTTTAAATAAATATTTTGCTCAATAACAGATTAAAAAAACTGAAGTGTTAATCGACTTTTGATGCTGACCGTACAACTGAAGTCGTTTTTTTTTTCTATAAAAGTTTTTTATATACCCTAAAAGCTACCTTAACTACCAAATCAATAAAACAAATCTTCACAACCATCCACAAAAATCGATCCAGATCACCGCTCAACCCAATTTAGCTACCAATCTAACTTCAATAACTTAATATCGTTAAATACTATAATTTTTTTCATCCCCACCTGTCCCTCGCGGGCGTAATAAGGCGTTGGTCGTTTGACGCGAATTTTTACGCTACGGTCCTTCGAGCCGCGGAACCCCACTTTTATGGTTTTCATTAATGAAGATGGCTTCAGGGCTGATCGTTCGAGTCTCTGTAAACCTTGATCATGGGGTGATATTTAATGCCTATTATTTTTTAAGATTGCAACTTGCTATGCTGTAGGTATTGCGATTGCACTCCTCATTTGAATGCTCCCGGGGGTATGGAAATCAATTGTTTTGGAAGCGTAGTGTTTTGATACGCGTTCTTTGTTTGGTTTTGGAAATTCGTGAGAGTTTGTTAATTATGACAGACATTAATTTTCAATAAGCAAGCATGATAAACAACGATATTCTAATGACCTTATAAGCAGGGTAAACACTTAAGAGAAAAACTGTACCCATGACTATGTCATCACATCACAATGCTTTTCAATGATTGTTCATCAACACATCTGGAATTGACGCTATCTTAAAAATTCCTTACTAAATTCAATGAAACATATTTTTTCATCTTTGGCTCCTATGTTTACGCAAATAGGCAGTAGAAAATTTCCCCAGTCCTCCAATTCAAGCCGCATAACAAATTGACCGTCAAAAAAACAAATTCAATATAAAGAAACGGCCTTTCAATTATTCACGAATTCGGAACGAGTCCCTGTCCACGGCAGATCTTTATTCAAATCTGATATAGGCCGCCATCTTAGCAGGTTTGCATCGCAAATCGGTACGCAGTACTTTTTTTGAATTCGTACACTTCACCCCAAAATTGCCAGTTTGATTGCTATTTTAATGCCTTCCCATCTTTTCCTTTGGAAAATTATCTTTCAAATTTTCGGATAATAAGCGATGGACGGTGTATTTTTTAGGATAATCGGAGGTAGCTGACACATCTTTTTTTGTTCGGATAAATAAGAATGTTTTTAAGACAACGTGAATGTTAAATGGTTCGTTTGAATATGTTTTTTCTGGTCTAGAATTTATTTACATAGAGTTTGCTTATTTTGGGGTTCAGCTGCCAATACACCAAGTAAAACTCTTGCAACATCTTTAATTACATAGTTCTCATGGCACTTTAGTCAAAATATTGTCAAGACGTATTGTACGGTGCACGTACATGGGTTTTAAAAATATATTTATTACAATAAGTTAGCCAGTAGGCTCGCGTATTTGCACTTTGGACGCGACCTACATTTGGCAGTGCATTGACACTGACATATTGCATTGTTCTATGCATTTTATGTATATTACATTTTAGTGTTCAATTAGACGTGGTTTGAGTCGGACAACTTGCAGTTTTATTTAGATTCATCCCGTTGAGCATTCACTGACATTTTCTGCATTTAAGTTTAAGTTTGACGTTTGACATCTGCATTGACATTACTTAGGGAAGCACCCTACACGTATATTGCATTTTAGTCAAGACGTATATTGCATCGTTCATGAGAAGTGAGCCTTAGGCCTCAGGCTTGTGCGTATTCTAGTGTGTAGTTTTAAATCGATGTTATTTCTACTATTCATAATCATGGCCGTTTATTTGCTAAGAAAATAGGTGATAAAATAAAGCTGTTTATAAAACTTTGAAATCTACAATGTACCTTAAATGAGCTATGCAATCATTGAAAAGAAATTGATAAACACGCCAGTCAAATTTAAATTATGAAAAAAGGTAGAGTTTAAACCAAGCATTGTAACAATAAGGATACACACGCCACAAGTTCAAATATATAAAAATAAATACTGTAACCTTATGGGTAACTACAGCTTTGAGCCGTTTGGGGTCGAAACGCTCGGGTCATGCGGCCCAAGTGCGCGTCTCCTTTTTGAGGAAATTTCTCGTCGGCTGGTCGACACTTCACGTGACCAGGGGCTGGGTCGTTCTTTGGCCAAAGAATTAGCATTGCCATTCAACGTAGCAATGCTGCCAGTCTTCTGGGCACGTTTCCGGATGACAGCGATGCGGACGAGTACTTCGACGCCTAAGTGTCCTTTGTTTCTATTTGTATAGTAAGTTAGTCATTTAATTTAGTATCTAGTGTAAATAGTTATCTATACATACAATAAATTTTAGTGTTACATTGTATATTGACATTAAGATTTCTTAAGCCTTGTACGGACTAAGCGTTCTAGTGTACGCGTGGTTGGTTACGCGACCAAAACGAGAACACAGGAACGAACTATCGTTCTCGTTTTGGTCCCGTAACCGACTGCGCGTACATTTGAACGCTAAGTCCGTACAAGGCTTTAAGAAACATGTAAATATTAGTTCAATTATTATATCTAAAATTTAGTGTCATTAAAAAAAACATTAATTAAATAATGACACTTGTCGTCAAGTAATAGGGATGTCAGTTTTTTACTATTCTCCAGATCTTCCTTCTACCCTCGAGTCATTATTTTTTCTTCCATAAAACATTAGACGTCCGTCAGGATGATGAATGTGCAAGCGATTGTTATTCCCGTTTGATCTTGATTAATTAGTGATTGCAAACAGAATGCGGTATTACCACGCTGATGGGGTGCGATTACTCGTCAAATCACTTGTTCAGGTTAATCTAAACATCGATACATTGGTGTTGAATAATTTGTAAACAATTAGGAAGATTGAATCTCTTGGGATTAAATTCAATAATGGCGTCTCGAGTAAGATATACACTGTGGAGATAACAATCCATACTAATATTATAAATGCGAAAGTGGTCAGTGAGTCGTCTTAGGTGTGTCTGTCTGTTACCTCTTCAAGCTTAAACCGCTGAACGGATTTACATGAAATCTGGTATAGAGATAATTTGAGTCCCGGGAAAGAACATAGGATAGTTCTTATCCCGATATTCCCACGGGAATGACATTTATGCGGGTGGAACCGCGGGGCGCAGTTAGTTGGTTATTTTTGATTGAAATTTCGTATGGAACTGGGAACATAATTAGATATAGATACATATTGTGCAGTTAATTTATTGTTGTATCTCCACCTTGTATAAAGTATCTATTCAAACTAGGAATGAGAATCAGTACTTTTCAAACGTCAAAATTACAATAGACAGTCCCCCAAAACGCCCACCCTTCACCACTTCCTAGTGCTTTCGCTGGAAAGTAGAAGTGGCGCAACAAACTCCCCAGCAGCACAGCTGTCTTCACACGTCTGTTGGCCATCGAACCTTCTACCAAATGCCGATGCCGCATTTGGAACAAGTAAACATCACATAACATAAAGAAAGAAAGAATAACAAACACTTCTTGGTATCCCGAAGGGTTGGGCAGGGGTATACCCATAGTTGTCCCACATTTCGCCAGTTATGGTTTAAGTCCCATGTAACATGAGACGAGGCTATTGTCATCAACCGGGCATGACCTAGACTCTAGGCTGCTACTGAGATACCCCAACTATATACTAATAAGAAGTATCAATAAGAAGCAACTTTATCACACAATCGGCTCATAGCTCCCACGGACATAATCGCCCGCCGGTCTTTAAGACAGTCTCCTTGAAAGGGGAGGGGGTGATGATGGCATTTTTTTTTTCAAGTCGTCAGATAGATTGGATGACACTCGATCTCCCCAAGAGGGCGAAATTAAAACAGCGGCGATGAGCCAAGCACGAAACGGCCGGGGAATTATTTTCCGTTGAGTGATTCTCGGCCATAAAATTTCTGATTGATCAATTCATCCGGTGTTTCCATTTCGCCGTAATGAAGAGCACGTTGCTGGTCGCCGTTTTTTTTCCTCTATTCGTCCCCCGCCTCTATTTTTCCGCCTGTTTTCGCTTTAGTGGGTGTTTTATTAATTTCCTCTGCGTGTTTTTTTCGGTCGCTGTCCCTTGAATTTGCATTTGGTTTTTTTCGATAGTCGAAAACGGATTTGGGGTATTTGTTCCGCAGTTTTTGTTTGCATTGGAATTATGTTAACAACGTTTCCCCTTTTCTCTTTTTTCTTATAGATACGGAATACTGTATTTAATTACCCATCCGTACTTAATCAAACTCAAAGAATTTAACTCAATTAAAGAATTTACAGGCTCTTTTGGATTGTCAAAGAGTCGGTCAGTTAGAAAGTTAAAGCTAAATGCCCATTCCAAAACGTAGATCTCTATGGAGGAGAACGGACAAGAAACTCTAAGAACTAACTTTTAAATCAAGATATTACAAAATCCTGGGTACATTATTCTTCATTCTTAAAATACATACAAAACCATACTTTGATAAGGCAATTACTGACCAAACCATGTCCCATATGTTGGAGTGTCCAAAGTATCCATACGCCTGCACTTCTGATCTTAAAAACGCCGCTGATACCGCGATTGGCGTGGCCACCAACTTGGTCCAACTCATTTAACATAAATACATTTATTTACAATCGACTCGAAAAGAAGAAGTAGGTAATCACTTTGTCTACCTACACAATTATTACTTGTACCGCCGTTCCCTTACCCCAAAAACAGTAATCCAAATAGGACGTTACATATAACGCATCACAAACTTTATCTCCGACTCTAAAGTTGTCACACGATCAGTTTCACGCAACCTCGTCCGAATAGCGAAGCAAATTTTATTGCGGGTCCTTCACAATATTAAGAGGGAAAAGGGGGATAATGGACACCGATCCGACGGACAAAGCTTCGGCGGCCATCATTTCGGTCACATTTCATTAAAAACAACAATAAGCACGATAACGACTGTTCGGGTGGTCTGCGGGCGATTTTGATCACATTTTCTTGCTTTATATGTGTGTGTTGAAGAATTTTATGTGGTGTGCTGAGTGGCAGATATTAAATAAATAAATAAATTAACCTTATTTATTCAGACTACAATAAGATCCAAAATGTTTGTAACAAAATCTCTCTACGTTTGTGTATGTGAGTTTAAATGTTTGTAAACGCACCCACAATACAGGAGAAATTCCTAGTGTGGGGCAACGTTTTTTAAAAAAAAGAAAAAAAAGAAAATAGCTTAGCCATTATTAGTATTTCATAACTAAAACAGTTCAACACATTAGCGCGCTGTCTGCCCGGGCGGCTTAAAAGAAATTTTCCTTTGTTAATGCTCCTTCAAACAGGCGCGACACGCGATAAAATCGCGCGCGACCCAAATGCACCGCAAGTCGTGCAACGAGCGGTGCCTTGTCGCGCGCGACAAGCCTTGCTTGCCTTGCCTTGCTTCGCACGTCGCGCCTGTTTGCTCCTGAGCCTTTAGTCATATTTGCCAATAACAGAAAGAAGTTCTAGCTTTATCATTATTTCATTGTCTGAAAATATAGAATGAATGAATTATTCATATAAAGATTAGCCACTGATTAGTCAGTTACGATTGTCCTTAGTAATACTTAAACTAATTTTTCTTTGCCCTATGCAAATGTTTGAATAACTGTTCACAATTACCACGTCATATTTTTCTAACGCAATTGAGCCATACATTTCTGACTCCTTTCAAGTTTATTAAAAAGCTCCAAAAATATACCTGATCCGAACACCAATTCCCCCTCATTACGAGAGCCCATTCAATTTTAACGAGATCGTATACGCCGTAAAATGCCTTTGATGTTAATCTATAACGTGGCTCCTCGATCTACCGATAAATAACGAATAAACAAACAAAAGAAGGAAAAAGCGAAAGATGGCCGTCTCGCCCCACTCTCCCCTCCCGGCATAATTTCATTATTTGCTACGAGCACATCACTTTAAAATATTCTCAATCTATACGAGTACGAGGAGACGAGGCCGTTATTACCCACTAGTGCTTTCTTCACGGCTTCGCTCCTTTTGTCTTGACGGTTATTTTATTTAATAATTTAATTTTATGTGTGACGCTTTGTCTTTTAATTTTTTGTGTTTTTGGTCCTTTAGGCTTTTGTGGTAAGTCTTTATGTGTCACTTAGTCTTATGAATAAAACAATAACGCTGTGTCCAGCTATGAACATGAGCCAAAAGGGTATATTCACCAAACGGTTCCTACGGTTTTGTGGGGCTTAGTTAATAAGTTTTTTAGCATGCTGTGATCTTATAATAAAAATAATAAATACCGCTAAACATCACAGCAGCATCGGTTTTTTATACCAAATAAAGATTTTTATCACTAAAAAGAAGGATTTCTGTTGGTAAGGCACAAAGTTTAATCTAGACCGAAACCGAGAGAAAAGTGTCCAAAACTATGTTAATAAAAAACAGTGGCACGCCGTGAGTACCGACAAAAGTGAAAACAAAACACAAACAGAATACTTTACCATCACTCACTGACATATCGGATATACATTAAAACCGAGTACATCCCGAGGACAGCCGAACACATCCGAAGCTGGTACATTTTTAATCGTCTTATAAACAAAACACACGCGGTGTCGTTTACGGTAACAGTGGCGCGAGTTCAATGGTTCTTTCCCATCTCAAAAACTGCCCAACGCGCCTAAAGGTTTCACATCAAAAGATTTTTTTTTTCTAGCCTCTACTGTCCCACTTCTTAGCAAAGGCCTTCCCCAAGTCTTTCCAGGATCTCTTTCCTTTTCCATCTGAACACAATTAAAATTACATGACCTAAAGCGCGGACACGTCGGACTGCATAGAAAAGAAAGAGAAGCGCGACGACAACGCTGGTAATTTATTGCAAAATATGAAGCAATTATCTATTTACAAAAAATGTATTGTTTGGACTAAAAAAAATAAAACACTAGTGCTTTATTATGTTGCTTGTAGAATAATCTGACAAAAATCAGAATGATTGTATGTATATGGTTTTTATTGTAAAAAATAAAGTTTTTAGAGGTATCATATTTTTTTCTATCGTATCAAATTAGTTGTATTATGTTTTCAACACACTATCTACCTAGCATAAATCCTGAAGAATATCATATACATATTTTTCTTATTTTGTTTACTGTAGTCTTTCATATACTTTTATTGCTTTAGAAACTTGCGTTTTTTACGTGTAGGTCCTGTAATCCCCTTAAAAACAACCTCATAAGACCAACAAACAAATCGATGTTTTCTTTTTACCTCACCTATAGGTGTCGCCTCTCTCGAGGGAGGGATGCCTAAGAAAAAATGTGTTCTTGTCGTGTTTTTATTAGTGAAAAACAATGATGAATTAGCGGGGGCCGTTTATTAGTCGCCAGCGATTTTCGAGGGATCTGCTGGAAATTAGAAACCAATTATACAGAGTGTTATGTTTTAATTTTATGTTAATTGATTTTTTGTAGAGCAATTTTTTTTGCAGAATTAATTTTTCATGGAAGTGTATTGTTTCAATTCTCAATTCTTTAGTGCGTGCCATAAAGTATGTATGTATGTATGTATGTAGTTGGTTGGGAAATAATTGTTTTAGTCACAATATTATGAACCCTGTCGAAAGAAAAAGGTTTTTTTTTATTGAAATATCACGTAAAATGAAAAGTAGTCAAACAGTCAAGATTCGAATTGGTACACACGACGACACATCGAACTATACATTTTCTCTTTTAGGTGACCTCGGTCACCTAAAAGAGAAAATGTATAGGATTTTCGTACAATGAGATGTCAGGTTATACTGGGAATGTATAGCTTGATATGTCGTCGTGCGTACCTACCTAAACATTTTACTAACAAGAAAGATAAGAAAAGAAAGAAAGAAGAAAGATTCCTCTTCCCCTGTTTCGATCAAAGTTTTTAATAACACTGATTACGCCACAAACTGTGTTATAATCAGTGGTATTAAAAACCCACACCTCTGTCCTCACCATAGAACGTTAGGCCTCGATCTGTCTAGCCTTTTTCCAACTATGTTGTGGTCGGCTTCCAGCTCCAGTTTTCAAATGAGTGCCCCTGTGACCATGATCTGACCAACGTTATGTCTCGACTTTAAAAGAGACTGTGACCTCTGAGTTTGTTTCGGCCTCTCTTCTCAGAGTAGACAGATAGGAAACACCGATCTCATCTAGTCTTTAAAATATGATGGACATGTAAAAGTATTTGTACAAACCTACTTACAGAAATAAAATCATTTCTCATTAACAAATGACAGCCGGGATTAAAACCTTAACGTACTTTCCAAGGCGCGAAGGGATCTTTATATGTAATGGATGATCACCCATCCATGAATCGACCGCGGCAGACGTAGCTTAGCCTTTGACAGACCCGTGCGGATGTTATTATGTTGCCACGAGCCCCTCATAAAAAGTTTAGCCTGCCAATACAAAAATACATACAGAACCAAAACACAGCACAGGCGAATTTAATTTATATTTTCTACAGTACCCACGTTATACCAGACTATGGCCCGTGCAAAATTTATATTAACAAGGCGTGCAATATTGGAGTACATCATCGGGAGAGTTCGGGCGTTTCCGGCGTTCTTGTTTTAAATTAAATCGTGCGCCAGGTCTTTGTAGGACATTCGGATTAATTGGCCGTTGGTCAGATAGTTATGAGGTCGTGCATTATGTACCTATAACTGTTTGTAAAACTTGTGTAATAGAGGCATCAGCAGTGATAAGCTTTTTTTATCGGTTGATTTTTTTTTTTTGTCAGTCTTTTACTGACTGAAACCCACCCGTGTTCCTTCCTTAGACCTTTATGTTCCGGGCCAGCGGTAACCCTTTCGGACAATCCCGCTTTGACCTGCACCCTTATTGCGTAACAAACTTTCAATCATAATCTGAAGCATTTAGAAGAATGTTGTTGGACTGTCAAAATGAATGCCATTGATATTAATGTATAACGCAATCTGCCGTTAGTATTACCCCGTCGTATTGAGGTAATTGTTTTTTTTTAAACCGATGCACAGAATCGTGCAGTGGAATTGTTACTTGCAAGTAACAATTCCACTGCAGGATTCGTGAAAAATATTGTAAGTATGCAAATATGAAATTAATGGTTTGAAATCGACTGAGCCATTTAGAAGATCGACTGCAACTTACGAGTTGTAGGTCGTAGGTTCGAACCCAGACAGGTGCTTTACTTTGTGTAAATTATTTCATCACCACTGCTCTAAAGCTGTAAACTTTAGAGCTGCTGTAAAGGAAAACATTGTGAGGAAACCGGCATGTCCTAGATCCAAAAATTCGAAAACGTGTGACATCTACCAACCCGCACTGGTAGATTACATCTCTCTTACCGAGAGGAGGCCTGTGCCCCAGCAGTGGGAACATTATAGGCTAATTATGCTAGCGAGGTCTAATAAAATAATACAGCAAGAAACTATGACTACTCCTACTAAATATTATATGTATATGTCATGATAGTATGTCATGCTCACACAAATGTCTCGCTGACGGTGGCGTGTGTGTTGGATCATTTAGCTCCCTTCAAAATGGTTGTGCTGAATGGTGCTGATCTATGCGTCATATTCGTGAACGGGCGCCGTCAGTAGGGGCTGGTCATCACTTAGCTGCCTCGGCTTATTTTTAATTATTTTAATGTTGAATTGTTGTTTTCTTACCATTTGCTGTACTTTGGACGCTTTTAACGCGTACGTCTTTTTTACATCGTTCTCACATACAATTATAAATTCACATGAATGATGTAACTAATATTTTTGTAAAAATATAATTTAAAAGAGTGTCCATGGAGTTTCTTGCCCGTTCTTCTTTATAGGTACCTACGCTTTGGAATGGGCAACTAGCTTCATATTTTCTGACTGACCGACTTTTTGACAATTCAAAAGTGCCTGTAAATGGTTTAATTGAAATAAATGCTTTGAGTTTGAGTTTATTTACCGTAAAAAACCTAAAGATCCATTTCTTTGTTATCGGTTAAAACATATAGTAGTTTCCCGAAGCAGTTACCTAACGGAAAGGTCTTTGCCGAGTACTTTATCTCAGGAAACTGATGGGTAATTGTTGTATATGTGTGCGTGGCTGCGCCCACGCTTAAAGTATTCGCCTTATCTACGAATAAATCATTGTGCATTCAGCAGGCGGTTGTTTCACTTGTCTCCGTTACTCTTATACCTAACAGTAATAAATGTATTTTGAAATAAAACGTAGCTTTGTTATATGCAGATACATATAAAAGAAAACTACAATAAAATAATCACATATGTTGGCACAGAAATCTCGGAGAAATATATTGTTCATAAAATACTCGACTTTTTCTAATTGTTGACTGGTGATCTATGTGCGCATCATTAAAACATATTGAATAGTTTATGAAAAAAAAAATGTGACAAAAGTCAAAATCTTATCGTATTGCAATAGTAAAACGATTCAATTCGCATTACATAATCACTTTCGCAGATCATAAGCGACAGTTTACACGGCACTGTCATTATGATAATTTACAGTAAAACGTTGAGGTCACTCGTCAACATAACATAAATTCTGTTTCTCATACTCATGTCTCACCTTTTAGTTAAACTATGAAATAAATTTTTAAAAACTCTATGGCCTCTAATAAGCCTCCTAAAACACATTCCACATTATAATCAACCACCATCATTATCAACCTACAACAGTCCCCTGCTAGATATAAGCCAGTCCAATCGTACGCCATTCATCCCGTCATCTCATAATCAAGCAATATTTCGCCTAAACTTTTCAAAAATCCTTCCCTAACATAATTCCTTCTGTTTCCATCAAGAAAACTTACCAGTTCATACACAATAGCTTATTACACGAACAAGTCATATCGTTCGGGACAAGCCAGACGTGTTCGTTAATATGAAAATTAGCTGGAATGAGGCGCTCCAGGAAATTGGCTGCACCTTCCATGCTAAAGCAACGTAGTTATGCATCGATGGTGCAGGATTTTGTACCAGAATTCTGGATTATTCGTTGAGTCTTCTGGGAGTGTATGGAAGGTATTACTGGTCTGTGGTAGTGGGTTGGGATAATTAATGTTTTGAAACTGATTGTAATCATTGCGTAAAATCGATCTATCTATTATCAGACAATTTTTTTCAAGAGTTGTTTTTGGTCCTTTGATATAGCAAATATCATTATTTCAGCCGAAATACCTGCCATACGATCATTACTGGGCAAAGCCCTCCCTCAAACATCACCACTTCGACCGGTGACCGGCCCATAACAAATACCTTTAATAAAAATCAATGCGTCGAATCAACATTGGCAAAATAATAATTGTTGCCCGTTCTTAGAATTTAGTTCATCCTAATAGAGACAAAAAAAAATACCCTCATTAAAAACTTGACAAAACATGCAGTTCCCAAAAACCTAACGTATACTTACAGAGTTTGAATTTCGTCAATACCTTCCAATTACTCACTTATACCGGGAAAAAGTAAAAACCAATTTAAAATTCGTTCGAAACATTCATTAAATCCTATAACAAAAAACTGTATACCGACAACCTAAATATATCAAAGTATCTCGTCTCTTCCGAGAGAAAAACGGTTTCCCATAACGTTTACCAAGAAAAATTACATATACGCAACTAGAACGTCACAAAGTGTACGAAGAACAATGTAGTTACACCGTTTTTCTTTTGAACGCGGCACAGAGCGGCCATAATGGCTCGCTTTGACTTACTAGATGGAATTTTTAATGCAATAATTTCGATAATTTATCGCTAGATAGCGCTCCTTTGTGGCAGGGGCGGTCGGGGGTGGGAACACAAATTGGTTTTCTTTTTATCAGTAAACATTAGAGTGGCCGACTCGATTGACCTCCGGCTGTTGTGAAATACGGGTGAGGAAGATGTTTAACTTGTTTGTTTTATTTGATGTTGTACTTGTATCTTGAAGATGGAGAGAACACTATCCATAATGATTGATATTGATTGAATAGGTTACCTATTAGGTACTTACAATATCACGATTGAAGAGAAGAATCTTTGGGTTATTGTTAATCCTTTTATCCGTGCATCGTGTCCTATTTTATCAAAACAACTGCTGTCACACATTTCAACAAATTAATTTCGATTTCCACAATCTAAACTAATAAAATAAAATTATAAAGAGAAAAGATTTGTATGTTTGTTTATTGCGCTTTCACGCTAAGACGGCTCAACTGTATGGACTGTATTGATGGTGTAAATATTGGTGGAACCAAAGTATTGAGCATAGAAAGGACCAACTTCCACTCCCGATCCGAGGTCCCCTTGCCAATGTGTCCCAAAACTCTAGCTTTCAATTCTAAAGCGTCACTTTTGAGGCTCCGCAGAGCTCGTAATTAAATACGTGACGTTATTTAGCTCTGGCCTCTCCCGGTAATTTGCGGTAATGGAAAGATGGTCGCAACGATTTCGCGAACGGTTCAACGTTTATTTTTTTCATATTAAAAATAATATCCCATGTTCAAGTAGCCGGAAAATTTTGTTTGTGCTGTATTGTTTAGGAGAAATGGCGTTTTGTTTAGGATGTCTTTGGCTCTAAATTGGCTTGTTATTAATTCACAACATAAAATGTCTTAAATTTTGCATACCCACATTTTTTTCATGTGACAACAATGTAATGTTAACCAATGTTTCTCAATTTTCCAAAGCAAAGTAATGCAAGACTCTCCAAAATTGCATTTTAACACATGATTGGGTGGCGATAAGAAAACAGAACGACCGAAGAAAATATTGATGGACAAAAATTATTTTATTAGCAAGAAAAGAAAGAACACTGAGATGTCAGTTGACTGAGATTTTCATCAATTTAGTCGCGGTCGGCGCAACATGCCTTTTTCTTCCATACTTCTCTATTAGCCATCATTTCGATAGTCACCCCTTTTCTAACCATATCATTCACACAGTCCATCCATCGTTTCTTTGGTATTCCCCTACTCTTATAGCCATCGACATTTGACTGAGATGTATCGAAGAAAAAGAGGTAGGTACTGACCATATAAAAAAATAAAACTAAGTACCTACATAGGTTTTAGTTACGATACAAAATCTTTAAAATAGTACATCAGCGCTGTTAGGTTTGGGTAAAACCTGACATAACGCTGACAAAATGGCTCCGTGCCAGGATATCGGCTCGGTCGTGTGCGCTGCTTAGACTCCGCCGTATTAACTCTGATGAGATAATTTCATACCCGATCTGAGAGTAGGTGATAAAAAATAAGAAGGCTAGTTTTGGCTTGTCGTGTTATCAAGATACTGTCACAAATGCCATGCATAGATCGGGGACATATCAAGTTGGGAAGGTAGTGACCAATGCCTAATTAAACACATGGTTGTACTTTCCCAAAGATTTTTTTTGAAGTGAAATCTTCTTTAGGCTCGTTTGGGCATTTTTTGAGATAGGGGAAAATAACCATTGAACTCGCGACACTGTTACCGCAACCGACCCCACGCTACATACGGATGTGTTCGGCTGTCCTCGGGAAGTACTCGGTTTTAATGTATATCCGATATGTCAGTGAGTGATGGCAAAGTATTCTGTTTGTGTTTTGTTTATAAGACGATTTAAAAAAAAACGTAATTGTTCAAGTTTTCACTTCTGTCGGCACTCCCGGAGTGCCACTGTTTTTTTTACAAAGTGAACCAATTTTACCCCAATAGAATATTGAGTACCTAACAAGAATAATTCACCATGCTTGTCCATTTAAAAGTACTATCACATTCAAAGCTAACTAACTCCTATGCTAATGATAAATGAAATGATTTTATTTCTGTAAGTAGGTTTGTACAAACACTTTAAAACTAGATGAGGTCGACGTTTCATAACCGACTACTCTGAAATGCCGGAACAAACTCAAAGGTCACAGTGTCTTTTAAAGTCCAGATATATGATTCTTATGTAAAACCAAACAAATACCCACCATTTCTTACCCCAAAAGTTCCAGAGTGCCAAAATAACCAAGTGTTCGCCATTAGAATAACTAAATAAGTTTTTAATCCGAGCTAAAGTATTGGTCATAATATTCAGAGAGACGCTCCCGATAACGTTGCTTGGCAGAACGCCAGAGGAAAACGTGCTGTATCGTGTATTACCATAATATCGCTCGTATTTTTGCTTTAGAGGCAAATGGATGAACAGGAGTAAGTTATGGATAGAGGATGATGTAGGAAAGATGTTTAGGATGGTGAGAACTTGACAAAGAGTGTCCGTGGAGTTTCTTGCCCGTTTTTCTTCACGGGAACCTTCTACGCTTTGCAATGAGCAACTAACTTATTCTTTCTGACTGGCCGATCCCTTGAGGATTCAAAAGAGCCTGTAATTGTTTTTTTTTTTTTATAAAAATAAAGTTGTAAGTTTGAGTATGATTGGCGATATTATTATTATTATAACTCTAGAAGTAATCATTTGGTAAACATCCAACAATATCTGACTTAAGGCAAGAATGCATACAACACGATTTAGATCTCGCTCCGTGCATCAGAAATTAGAAATAGACATTCTGTGAACCCAAATACTAACAAAGCAGTCTATTATAAAAATGCAACCCAGGATTATAATATTTTTATTTTAGTAAAATGATAATTTTTTTTATATGAAAGCGTCACCGATACGAATGAATATGGTGGACTTTGTGAATTACTAACTGCATAAATCATGACCATTTTCCATCTGTCAACATTGTTTAAACAACTGCCAAATTCAAATCGCCCAACTCTCCATGAAATCTTTCGACGAAAAAAAAAACACACTTTCTCGCTTGAAACTTTTTAAAAACGCCCGATGCCCCGATACGTTAAAAATAGCGAAGTAGCGCCGAACGTTTCATTTTCCAAACTTTTAATCTCAAAGTGGCCGTGAAAGAAAAATGGCGGCGTTAAGGAAATCGCCAGATCCACCTATTATCAACTCCGATTCGCATAAAGGTGTGTTCACGAATCTTAGGGCCAAAAATATAAACATTTTTTTTGTATTGGTGTAACTATCCCCATTAGCCCTATAGAGCAGTGGTTGCCCAGGATTAACGGCCCCGACTTATGACTTGTAGGTCGTGGATTCAAACCCAGTTAGGCGTGTTACTATGTGTAAATTATCTCACCAATACTGCTCTCATAACGGTGAAGGAAAACACTGTGAGGAAACCGGCATGTCTTAGAACCAAAAAATCAGAGATATATGACCTCTAACAACCCGCACTGGGCCCGCATGGTGGATTAAGGCCCACTCCCTCTCAAAAAGAGAGGAGGCCTGTATCCCAGCAGTGGGAACATTATAGGCCGATTATGTTTGATTTCAAAAAACACTAAGATTCTTTTTTGACGTATTATCTACTGCCCTTAAATCCTCTCATTACGATGGCTACAATTTCTTTATCCTCGATCTAAAGATACTCACGAAGACTACGTCTGTGAAAGGAGATTAGATAATGTATTAAGCTTTTAATATAAGAAGATTACACATAAGGCAGCAGCACCTTTGATTTTGATGCTTGATTATTTTACAATAAAGTATACTGTACAGAAGAATCTCACAAAATACCGCCCGCGCTAAAAATCAACACCTCACACACACCTTAATCCAATCTTAGCCAAAATATTTGTACACTTCACAATTATAGCATAACTTTTGAGCTAAACTGTAAACGCGACTTAATCCGCGAGCAAATCCACATCCTACCGCCTCGTTGCCTACGAATTTCACACCTTAGGGTAGAAAATATAAAGTTGAAGTTCGCGTGTGGAAGAGGAGGTGGTTATACGCAGCGATACGAGACGAATTGTTGCAGAAGAGTCATAAAAACTAAGATATTAATGTATCGTGGGAGGCATTAGCCGGTCGCTGGATCGATTCCTATGCATAAAAAATGCTAATGGTTCTGAAGAGAGTACGTAACGTTGGAGTTGGCTGATTTATGTCGGGAGTTTTGTAACTATTCGCGGTTCGATGTCGCACCCTGGTGTTTTTAGGACAGGTGGACCTAAGAAGTTGGGAAGAAGGCTCTAATGGTGGCTGCGAAATTTTCCTTTGTTATTTTTTGGAGGTGCGTATTATTAGGTCAGGGATTTTGATATTGAAAGGAGTACCTACATATACAAAATTAAACGGTTGTCATATCTATAGTGTACTTGCGTAGCAACTTAATGACATTTACTTTTCAGAACATCTATTGCATTGGGTTGGATATTGTGAACACAGGTTTAAAAACATAACGCAAAATGGATATTGTTAAACGGTCAAAATGAAACCGATTATCATTAAGAGTGTGTTATATAATTAGGCTGCTGATCGCTTTATCATCAAATTAATTGATAATCGTCTTATCTCAAGGTAAGGCGACTTTTGTATGGTCAGCGGGATTGTCCGAAAGGGTTACCGCTGGCCTGGAACATAAAGGGCTAAGGAAGGAACACGAGTGGGTTTTAGTCAGTAAGAGTCTGACACTCCCTTCCGCTCCACCCAGAGCGGGACCCCTCCCGATGATGATTTCCCAACCTGAAAAAAAAAGCCACTTTTGTATAGAATAACTGTTGGAAACTAGCATTAGAACTCACATGTGAGCCTTAAACTTCCTTGCAAGGATACAATTGTTGTTTAAAATACGTTGTTTATTTATTTATTTAATACTTCAAGCACATAAATGTACAGAGGCGGACTTAATGACATAGGCATTTTCTACCAGTCAACCAAGGGTGGTGAAGAGATTGGATGGCTGATGCTTTGGTTGAGAGGAACAATGATAAAAAAGTCTATTAAAACTAGGTACACAAATACATACATAGGTAGGGTTATAGGTGGGTTATTTCTGTAGAAAAAAATATCTTGTGCTAACTTTCGGCTATTATTTAAAAATAACCCAACAATGAGATGGTAAGATGGATTGCTTGGCCAGACTGGCAGCGCGGGCACGGGGCGGGCGCGGCGCGGCGTACTCAAACATAACTTCATTTGAGTGTCCATACTGGGCACGCGGGCGCGGTGCGTGAAGCGCGCGGACAACTCACGGAGGACTGCCTGCCCTAATTAAATCTATATTGACACCCTTTTCCTTCGAGTACTCGTATTTCTTCTATTACTCTAATGAGGATTGAAAAACTTAAGATACAAAGTTACTCTAAAGCAAAGACCTGTTTTTCTAATGCCAAGAGTAATTGTGTAGTTCGTGGAAACTGTTCACAAAGGTGAATGAGGTTTTTCATTACAGCGTTTTTTTTTTCTTTAGTTTCCATGTAGTACTAATTTGAAGAGTAATTTAAGTTAATGAATGAAATTATTGATATATATATTATCTTTATAGATTTCTGGTGAAAACGCTTGTCTCGTTGTTGGTTAATTTAACCCGTTTTTGGTTAACTGTTACTGTTTCTATAATAAATAGTGTTTAACTCAAAATCGCCAGTGTTACCGCGTTGTTCTTTTAAAATGCGCGACGGATTTTGATGTGGATTTAGCCATCATTTAGAGAATTTATTTCGGAAGGTTTATGTGTTTATATTAAACTTACATAACAGTAAATAAATCTCCATGTTTTGTCAAGACCTAAGACCGTGGGTAGCAGGGGACCCGCCTCTGCTAGTAATAATATTAATCAATAAACAAATCACTAACACATGCGTTTCCGTACGGTATGATCCGCAAAGTAATCTCCGAGATTTGATATCGTATCATTCATTCTAATAGTAGTGCTGCCCGCTACGGCGTAGAGCTCTACGCCGTAGCGGCCGTAGCAGGGGTCTACGAGCTTTCGTATTTGTATGGCTTCCGTCATGCTTACTTTCCTTGAGTTTGAGAACTAATAAACGTTTAATGCAGGTACAGCTTATTTATTGTACCCCTTAGTCTACAAACATTACGTGAAAACGTTTTTACGAACTTTTTTGTTTTTTTTTTTTCTGAATTGTTCGTAGTGACTTTCGAAGCAATTTTCACAATTTACAAATTACTAATAACTGATACTAATTTTATTTATCAGTAGAACAAAATATCTTCATAAATAAAATTCAACTTTTGAGTACAGCGACTAAATAAAGTAACTCCCGAACAAATCCCTTTAAACACGACTTACGACATCTAGCGCCATCTAGTGTCGGGTAGCGGTACTAACTTTAATAACGTGTCGACTTACGGGGTTTAATTCATAATAACTAACGGTGCACTGTGATCGGTTTATGTGAGAAGCTTAGTTGCATTCTGTTAATTATTATACGGCCGCAATATGCTGTTTTTGTAATAGTTTTGGAAAGTTAGGCATAAGAAATCTGTCTAATGCATGGAAAATTGGCAATAGTGTAAAAAACAGTTATATGGAAAAAAATCATTCATCTACATGGATCCCTATCCGATTTTGTATACTTAGAACTTACTTACGACCAATCCGATCAAACTTTTAACTATAAAGTCTTACACCTACTGAAAATTAATTTTTAATTTCGTCAGTTGTTCGGTACAAAAACTTTCGGACGCCAGTTTTATTTCCCAGATAAGATATCTGGCATTGGCTATTTTCGTGTAAAAGTGTCTTTTATTTATTAATATATAATTTATTGTACACCAGAAAATACTTTTATTTCAAATGCCTGTCAAAATCAAGGAGTCATCCCAATATCAGTATTGGGATGACTCCTTGATTTTGATAGGCTTTCTTTATAGTATATTATGGTAAAACTGATTATTTTGATATGAAAAAATCTAACGGTCCTAAAGCCCGATTTCATATTCTACATAAATAATTTCAACGAAATTGCAAAAAGATAAACTAAAACCTGAATCTCGTACCTATAAAAACTGACCGCCCGCTCTTAATCCAAAGGCGATTTTCCTTTTTAATCCTGCTGCGAAAATTTTATATAAACGCTTAGCATCCTCCAATCTTTTATACCAACGCATCATTAAAATTCCACCCGTGGAAGAATTAAAATGAAAAAACACAAACAATTATTTGAATACATGCACCGCACTGGCAATCTTTGCGAGCCTCCTCGGTCACGTAGACTAGAATGGCGAAAAAAAAATTTATACATATCTGGCTGGGACACCGATCGCGATACACGGACGTACGCGGGTTGAATAATTTAATTTTTTTCTCATAATATTATTATTTTATTAAATATGGCGAATAACCCTTCCCCGCGCCGGCCGGGGTCCCCTTAGACACCCACCTTCGCTTAATTGTTCGAGGTTCAGCTATGTGTGTACCTATCAGGAATTTTAATACGTAACCACAGTAATCCCTGTACACACAGTATCCTATTTTTATTGTAGGTTTTGTTTGTGAATTTGCATATGTAATTTATTTTTTTCCTATCGAGGTTTTTGTGTTTAGATGTAATTATTTAGATATCAAGCGCAGTTACTGATGCAGTATGCGAGGATTCTTTCAATGTTTGATAATGTTATGTATGGCTACATTATATTCCTTTGGAAACTATTAACATATCTATAAATACATATTGCGTCAATATTAGATAGAATCGTTTTCAAAAATCATACCATCCACCATAACCCATATTTCAACCTCCAAAAATCCTGTTTTTTTTTTCGAAAAAGTTTGGGCCATATTTTAGGCGTGAAATTCGAAGCCATTATCGCGTCGCGTAGGCTACGCTTCGGAACTGTCGGAGGTTTTCGTCGTCTGAATTTATGTCCGCCCCGCTGTGACCACAGCGTGCGAGTTGGTCACACTGTGGGGTGCCAGTGACGAGGACACGCTTGCACTAAGCAATAGGGTTTTAAAGAAATTATTTTCAACCTTTCACTCTGTTATATGTCTGGAATTGTCTCTTTATTTTGATGTCCCACATGGTAACGGTATTTTTTTTTTAATTATTTTTAAACCATTCCACCAAAATCCACTATTTAGATTTTATAAAAACAAAACCTAGCCCTATAACCACCGCGTCACCTGCCCAAATCGACAGACACCTCATGTGTTAAAATCCATCCAGCCGTTAAGATGCTTCGAGGGTATAAAGAATCCCACATACAAAGATACATAGATATGCCAGAAAAACATAGCCCTGTTTCGCGCAATCGGGTCATAATCATGATATGTGTGTTTCTTTCTATGGAATAAAAACGAAGGAAAAATCTTGACTCTTTCTTCAAAAATACCTCCATAAAAGTGTGTACTTACACTATTTGATATTAAACTAGAGTGTCACCGGCACGTGAGATATTTCAGCTTTGTCTCTGAGGATGGCATGCGATGCTTCTGGTATTGCAGATTTCATAGACAACGGTGACTACTAACAATCAGGTTGCTCTTCTGGTTTGTCACCCAAGAATACATAAAAATGCCTAACAATTAGTTATTCGCTTCCAAGCGAAGGTCTTGCTTCGATATTCCACGATAATTAACCGACTTCCTTTTAAAGTTCTGATCGTATTAGGCCCAGATTCTACATGATCAAAACCATAAAATATTAACAAAAGGAATAAGCACCTTTCTGCTCTTCCATCTTCATTTATTTTCTTATGTGTTTTGTTTGTACCTAAAGATGGACACAGCAAGTGACTTAGGGACTTTTACTCACTTTTCGTGTCTGCCTGTGAGACTGCGTAGTTCTTTTAAACTTCGCAACGGATTCTGATGCGGATTTCACAATCATTTAGAGAATTTATTCGGGAAGGTTTATGTGCATAATACATTAATATTAAACTTAAATTAAATAAAGGAATCTCCGTGTATTGTCAAGTCGCAAAAACCGTGGGGAGCAGGGGCGGGATAAAATATCTACGAAAAGATTACCCGCTAACACTTTGACGCCAACTGAACGTTACCGCGTGGGTCAAAACGTTCCGGGTTCCATTCGGTAGGGTTAACCCACTTTGATTCTTTTCGATAATCACCCGCTAATGCACTGTGGCCGTTTTGGGTTTTTCAATGTTTTAAATAATGGCCGAAGAGGGTGAATTTCTTTTGTTTTCCGTTTACGTATAGATATATTTCTGTGGGAGGCTGTCTTTGAATATAGTTGTTCAATGTGAATGTTTTCGCCTACACTTTGACATTTTTATGGTAGATCATGTTGTTTTTACAAATGATTTATCTTGATGTTTTTTTTTTTTAAGTTCAAATAAATTTCTCGAAAAAGCATGGGCTAGAATAGAACATTGATACTTAAGATCGAAATTCTGCTAATGAGTTTTTAAACAAATACCTTATGGATAAACCGATAGCTTTGAAACATAAATGTAATCATTTAGCTATCCATAAAGAGTCTTTAACAGTTAACAGAAACCACGCTGAATCTTCAAACTACAAAGATTCAAATCCAACGCCAATGACAAACCTTTGACCACCCAAATATTAATAGACCATTAAAGTACATTGAACAGTTTGTAACAGGGGCTGTGCTTGGCAAGTTTGCGTAGCGTTTAATGTACTGGAAACTGCAATAGTTAGTATCGCGATTAGACTATTAATATCTGGTTTGGATGGCGCTTCGTTGTGCATTGATTTAGGTCTGTTTTGTTTAGATAGTTTAGAGATTTTTTTATAATATTTATTTGAGCAAGCGATGGTAGTTAAAGGTAATTTCTTTTATGTAGATGACATAGCTGTCCTCTCTTCTTTTTTTCGTATCGTTGGTACTCTTACTCGTTGTTTTTTATTTTTAATATAGTTTGTGTCCAGAAGGTGGCCACAATGATTCCACTTAAACATAGCTGCCAATCTACTGTCATACGATTTTAATTTCAGGTTACGGTGTACGTATGAATCGGCTGGCCCTTTTATATGCCACCATATTGATTGGCTTAAAGAGACATACACTACAGAGAAACGATAGAACTTTCAATAATTTTAATCTCGCTTAATTAAAAAAAAAATAAACACCATCCATCAAAATTGAAATCCCAAAAAAATATATCAAAAACAAAAACAATCAACATGAGAATCCACAGCAGCGCCGATAACCTAACTATCTCCCGAGACGAAGGAAAAATATGATTAGGAAAGTTTTTTAATCAATAAAAGGAACAAAAAATAAAGTAGGAAGCGTTCTCGGCTTCCTGGCTTCGTCGGATTTTTTCGTCTTATTTCTCATTACACCGGCGCCTTGCCTCGTTTCCCCTGACGTCATAGTTATAATCATTTATCGTTTGACGGCCGCCCGCGGTCCGCACAGCGCTTATTTCTAAAGGAAATTGAAAAAGTTGCCTTGATCGCGAAGTGTGAAATAGAATCGGGATCGAGTCTCAGAGCTGCTTGCTGGGCTTGATGGCTTGTTTTAAGACTGAAATGTACATAATCTTGTAAAGCTTTGGTAAATGATATCTTTACATGATTTGGCAGCATATTGAGCTTACGCTGATTTTTTTGGTCCGCTCAATATTAGAGGTAGCCAAATCAGCTTGATATCTTCCGGTATTTACGATGTCTTTCAAAATCTTTTGATCTTGAAGTGATATTACAAAAACAGAATAGAAATACTCTTACAGCACTTAAATCAACACCCAACACACACTGTCACATCACACATACAAAATCATCAACAACGACATCAACATCTCATTCTCTCTAACATCATACTTTTACAGGCTTTTTAATCTTAGAATCGATGAACCCACTCATGCTACATACAGAGTTGATATGACAGAGGGGCATTAAATTACACTACGTATACTATACGTGTATAGTATTAATTCGATACAGTACAAAAATAGAAAGCGCCAAAAATGAGATTTTTTTTTTTTCAAACAAACTAAATAGCTTAAAGTCAGAGTGAAACGCAACCACCCTTTATAAATAAATTTGACTGACCTTAGATGCCTAGTAACAAAGTCGCGCAGGAGCGCGTGTGTGTGTTATCTCTCTTGGCGGGGGGCGGGGGGGGGGGGGGGCGGGGAGCGGGCGGTTTAGACCGCTCGCTCGCGCGGCGTTTATGTTAGGTAAGTTGTAAAGTACGCGCACACACAAAAACACAAAATTTTTAAGTTCTCGATGTGTCCTCGATTCATATTAATGCACAAATTATACCGACGGAGAATATTGTTATTTATTTTTCTAATTAAATCACTGTCCGTCGCTAAGCACTTTAATTCCCGTAATCTTTGTACTGCCAATTGTATGGTGCCGGCGTTCCTAGGGCTATTGCGCCGGTCACCATACCTTTCTCGGTATGTTCGCAGAGCTAAATCTGTGTTTCCACGGCATTCACCGTAAATTAAAATCATGTAAGTGTATTCTGACGCCGTGTAAGTTACACGAGGCATTGCTGAACACTTTAATTTTACACACACATACAACCAACGTTTAATTACGTATCCTATCACAATAAAAACAGTCAATCACAAAAAAAAAAACACTAACACTAAATAATAATATTCCCAAGTTACGTATCCTGTCACAATAAAAAAAAATACTGGATTAAACTTATTTAGTGTCTATCACAATAACAAAACAAAATCACAATTATTGTCAGCGAGTTCGACAAAACATAACGGCGCGGCGGCGGCGCCGGGGCTCCCGTGTTACGTAACGTACGTCCCGAATGGATGACGCTTGCGCACTGTCCACTGAAAGAACAAGTTTTTTTAGCAAATTCGCAAGTATCTAGGATACAATAGCAACACACTGACCTATTTCTATTCCTTTTACGCGCGGGAAAAAGGCGCGGGGGTTTTGCTATGTTTGTCACTCTCATAGTGAAAGTGCAAGTGTGTGTGTATTTATTGCTTCGTGAAATATTTGGTTGTACTTGTGCGGCAACAATGTATCTTATACTCAGATTATCGTTTTAAGGTGCATGACCTATGCGTATGAGATAATCAGCTGTTAGGAAATATACATCGTGTTCAAACGTAGCAAAAACTTCAAAAATCATTTATGACTAAACTACTGCTCCTATTTAATTGATTTTTGGTACAGAGCTTGAAAATGGTATCTAGTATAGGCAGTTTAAAGGAAAGCCCCTCTGTCGTATCAACTTTGTATATGTATGAAAGAAAGTAAAATGAAGGAATATGCCACACAAACCATCCCATGTTTCGTTCTTACCATTTTTCAATAGACATTGTTTTTTTTTTCTTGTATATTGACACCTTGTACTTTCAAGTACTTAATTATCATTGATTTGTACTCTTGTGAGGACTAATCTTCTGTCTAAGACCGCCATGAATTCCTTTCCATTATATTCCGTCTCGATGTTCTTCCTCTCATCTCATATCATATCTGTCTTCTTATTTCGTTCCAGAAACTGCTGTTCCTCATCCCGCCATCATTCCATGTTGAGAGGATCATGACCAGTGGCTGCGGCAGTCGGATCTGCGTGTGGGGTTCTCGAGGAGTCACCATCGCCGAACTGCCTGCTAGATGGGGAAGAGCAGGCCTTTTTGATTCTGGCAAGGACACTGTGTTGTGCAAGTAAGTGATCCTTTTTATGGCATTTCTTATTACTACAATGATTATGTCTTCAAGATATACCGATTATGGGTATCTGCCGAAATGTGATGGCAAAGTCTCCGAAAACTACCCAATACAAATAAGAATTATTATCGTAGATAGCGTCCAGTTTATGCCGTTAAATAAACTGGACGCAATCTACGATAAAAATTCTATCAAGTAATTTTAGTAAGCACCTATTATGATGTCGTCATTTCTAAGATGACTTACCTACTTGCGTACATCGACTGTCAAAGTGATATTCAGCAATACTATCTTAAAGCCTTTACCAATAAAGCAAATCAACACAGCAAAATCTTCTTGAAACCCCATAACCATTAAATTACTAATAAATTCGCCCCCAACAAAGTTTTAAACAAAGGCCAATATAATGCAACAAATTTCAACTATAAAATGAAGGCTTAACCACGTCTAGTGAAGAAACTAAACACCTGAAATCTAATTAAGCCTGATAAGTTCCCGAGAAAGCTGGCACGTAAGCATCGTGTATTTTCTACTATCACGGTAAATTTTGTAACCTATTAAGCTCCTCGAAGCGGCTATAATGTTAGCCTGAGGTAACGATTAAGGCATAGATTACTGTTTAGATGACAACTTGTAGATGAGACTGTTCTTTGAAGGAAGCTGGTGGTCAAGAATTTGGAAAAATCCTTGAAGTTAGAATTTAAAGTTGAGAGAATGATGATCTTGGTTTGTTTTCAGATTACCTTATAGACAAATGACATAAACAATCGAATATTTCACAATTCAATATTCAATCAAATATTCGCACGGCAGAACAATTGCCAAACTTATGTAGCAGTGGGCAGG
Source organism: Luperina nickerlii (assembly GCA_963855955.1). NCBI lineage: Eukaryota > Metazoa > Arthropoda > Insecta > Lepidoptera > Noctuidae > Luperina > Luperina nickerlii. The sequence continues at coordinate 17,806,449 of OY979682.1, read as the reverse complement.
GCACATTGCTCGTAAAACAGATGGTCTTTGGGGCCGAAAGGTACTACGCGTACTGGAAGACGTAGCGTTGGAAGACCTCCCACAAGGTGGACCAATGACCTTGTGAAGGCCGCAGGGATCCGTTGGATGCGAGAAGCACAGAACCGGCCGAAGTGGAGGGGCTTGGGGGAGGCCTATGTCCAGCAGTGGAGGTCTTTCTGCTGAAATGGTGACAATTCTGCATAATATTAGGTTCTATCGATAAAGTTTATCTTTTTCTCTCTTTATAAGATCTTGTGCCACAAAAAAGCTAGCTATAATAGCAAATGAAGACCTCTTAGAGGCAGACTCCAATTAGGTACAAAGCTATCCCAGTACTACCACAATATAGTCTAAGTGTTTCGCGCTCGGAGTCACCACTCTTTTGTACATGTTATTAGGCGGCTATATCTCCAAATTTGCATATTTCGGCAGTAAAATTAATTCGAAGATTTGCCCGCATCCACCATCCAGACGGGTGCTCACGGGGGTGGCTTTTGTAATGTTTTTGGATTTCTGCATTAGAATTTATACGTACCGATACGTATTGTGGCTTCGTCCCTAAGACGAGTATTATACGAGTCGATGACTTTCAATTAAGTGTTTCGATTGAGCGCCGGCCAAGTATCAAAATTGTTTCCAAGTTTATGATAAGTAGGTTAGAGGATTGATTTAATTTTTATTCTGTTAGGGGGGAAAGTCGTTTATTGAAGGCAAAGATTTCGACTGATTTAAAATATTAGTTGTCTCGTAAACTTGGAAGTTATCTTTGTTCAGAGTTTTGGATTAAATTATGTTATTAGTGACAAGCAATGTGTACTGACATTCGTTGCGGCTTTGTACTAAAACTCTTATCAAAACTACTGTGTTGTATGTAAGTCTTGACAGAATGTGTGTAAACATGTAGCCAGTATTTAAACTATTTTTCTGTACCGTGTGATCCTTTTGCTAAAAACCCTATATTCTTGTTATTTCCTGCACTATCATGCAGATTATCGTTGTCACATTCCTAATGAAACTTTCTTACTTTTCGTAACTCAATGTATTTATCTGGATTGCTAGTTAGAAATCCTGTAGTAAACTCTTCAGTTGCTTAATCATAATTAGAACTTTAATCCCACACCACTAACTAAATCTACAAGAAAAGTTGCAAAAGCATCAAGTTCACCAAATACATCTTATATCCCGCCTGACTTATGGTAATAGCCGTTAACAGTCCCAGCACAACGCAGAACCCGTTGGTATTAATCCTTACTACTAATATTAGCAATAAACGGCCCCTTTCGGCTAATTATGCTAAGATGTTCAGTCTTGCAGTCTGCACCGAGGATTTGAGTTTTACACTTTGTTTATACTCCAGTGTACATGGATGATAGCATGATTTTTGGCACGAGACGTTGAAGTTGGGTCGAGAATAAAGTTGTGGATGAAATCTTGGGAAAGCAGGTTCAAATATTGATCATGAATATTCATATTCATTTATTGCGTTCCATATTGTAAAAAAGATGTTACAAACGGCACAGCAAAAAGATAAAATAAAAAAATACAAAAAGCTAAATTAAAACTACTAATATGAACATAAAAATCGAGATATTTAAATTAATTAAATAATATATTAGAACATCGTAAGCGTAAACGTTAACCGGTTGTTGGAGCGATGACTTAGGGAAGACCTATGTCCGGTAGTAGACACCTTTCAGCTGAATGATGATGATAAAAACCCCCAAAAACTTGACAGCAAAACAACTTAAACTATTTTCTGAAAAGGAATACCAGAGATAGCAGAGGAAAAAACAAAGCAGAAAGAAGTAGCTCAGAAGACGATACAAAGTAATCTATAACCCCCAAACCCTATTAAATATGCGCAATCACAAATTGCCTTCACCTTTATAATAATCTTTAAACACAATTTTCCCAACTAATTTACCCTGTGTCGCAGCATCTTCAGCTCGAGTGGGCTCGTATATTCTTTGATAACCCCTTATCGCCGCCGTTCGGTGCATTTCCGAGCTTCCGAAGCGAATCTCCCGCTAAATATTATGTTGGAATATTTACTGTGTTTGCTTCTGTTTTGGTTATGTAAGTTCAGGTATATTTGGAAGGTTGTATCTTGATTTGGTAGAGGAGAGTCTGTTTTGTGTTTAAATCTTTGGAAAAGTATTTGTTTCCCGCATTGATATATGTGTTAACATTCGTAACATTAATTGAATATTCAATTAGTAATAGTTAGACGGACGAGCTTTAAATTCCGTATTGAAAATGTTCAAATCGATAATTCCTCGAAATTAAACTAATCACGCAAGAATCCGCTGGATGCGAGAAGCACAGAACTAGTCGAAATGATGATGCTTGGGGGAGGCCTATGTCCAGCAGTGGACGTCGTCGGCTGAAATGATGATGATAATGAAACGAATCACGTTAAGAAATAGGGATCTTAGTCCAGTATGATTGATTTTCAAAACTCAATATTAACCAAACCACTTATAAATTGTATCCTAACTCCTAGGTAATATTAGAACCTAAAAACAGTTTAAAACCTGAAAAATAATTAAACGCTCATTTATTGGCACAGACAGACGTCAAACAGCAGTCGATCCTCTGTAAACACATACGAAACAAGTAGATTCGCACGGGAATAGAACCTACGTCCAAGGAAGTTTGTTTGATGTTAGTTCGAAAGTAAGGGATTGATTCTGTTAGGTGTTTAAAGGCCCTTGTGTCTGTGTACTGAGTCTAGAACAGGTAATAAAAGCATTTCTTTTTTAGTGTACTTGCTAAGGTCATCATCATCTGCTTAAACTTTTCCCAACTATGTTGGGGCCGGCTTCCAGTCTAACCAGATACAGCTGAATAGAAGTATTTTTTGCCCGTAACGACTGTCAAAGATCCACGAATGACAGCCGGTACCAACGGCTTAACGAGCTTTCCGAGGCACAGAGGGGTCTTGGTATGTATAAATGGTCACCCATCTACGGACCAACCGCGGCATGCGTAGCTTAACCTGATCGATCAACCCGTGCGGCTGTTATTACTTAGCCACAAGCACCTCCCCCCCCCCCGCCCCTTTTCTTTCTTTTTCTCTCTTTCTTTCTTTCCCTCTATTGTACTTGCTGAGCTATTTTTGTTTATTGAAAAACATTTTTTAAGACTGCGTCCAAAAAATAACCATTACAGATCAGTATTCCATCAGCAATAGTCTATTGCATCTTATCGCGAACCCATTAATGGACAACAAGTAACATTCGAACTAAACTTCACATCAACAAAACACCATAATCTACTACCATAACCATCAAAGACAAATCCCATACATTAACCCAAGATCGATAGATAGCGATACATCGCAACCTAATCCTTCAACCGCGTCGACCTACCCGCAAACCGAACGATCCTGTAAGTCTCAATTACTGGGTAACCCTGATTTACCCGACGACCGATCCAATTTGTAAACGGGACTCGATCGGAGAAAACTATTCACGACATTCACAGTCAAAAACCAACCTAAAGTCAACTATAGAAAGTCGAATTTTAGCATATAGAGTCCAGAGATCACCTTCCAAGTCGATATTGTCTAGTCATGCGAGTGATGACCATGGAAAATGTTTTTGCACCAAATTACGCTTTGATTCGAGGGGTTAGGGTGTGTTTTGGTATGGGTATGTTTGATATCGGTTGGCACGACCTGAACCCCAATTATAGGCCACAAACTATATTATCTAACACCCGTGTGACAACACTAATCTTATTAGAATCTATTGGAATCGAAATCGTGCCAAGAAAGTAAGGAGAAGATGTCGTATTGTCGAATAAAGTTCCATTTGTAGATTTTAAAAATAACGGGTCCATTTATTTAGATCTACAATTAATATGAATTCGATTGGATAGTCTTATACCATTTCTTACCCGTTCTTCACCAAAGGAACCTACTACGCTTTGGGATGGGAACTGACCGACTCCTTAATAATTCAGAAGCACCTGTAATGCTCTCATGATTTATAATCATCATTTCAACCCGGAATCACTCACTGCTTTAGGTTTAGTCGTTCATTCTTTCTTGACATAATTCAGGGTTTCATCAAGGGTAAAAAGTATGCATATATCGTCTCTTTCTTTTAAACTGCAAGTTTACCTTTTAAGTCTTAAGTTGAGCTGCACGATTTCTGACAAATGCGTGCACTGCCTGGACAGGTCCTCTCAATCTGTGTGGTTCTTTCCTCAGAAGACCATCTCGGACATCGATCTACATGGTCTACATATTATTATCACCTGACCAAGATTATGTCTGGACATTAAAAGAGACTGTGACCTCTGAGTTTGTTTCGGCCTTTCTTCTCAGAGTAGTCAGGTAGGAAACGCCGACCTCATCTAGTTTAAAAAATATATGATTGACGTGTAAAAGTGTTTGTACAAAGTACAAACCTACTTACAAAAATAAAATCATTTATCATTTACCTTTCCTACCTCTAAACGCTTCCATCCTTGCCCTCACGTCTCCAGTGATCGGGATTGATTCTCTTGCGGCGTGATCCGGGCTTTTGGCTTAAACCAATTTGCTGGTTAATCCGAGGTACACGTACGGACGCTTCGGGACCCCAGCAATACACCCAGCTAATACCCCCTTATTCTTTGTCTTTCCATGAGATTTTGTTCTTACCGGTGATTTTCGGTAGCTTAATTTGTGACGTTGGTGATGATAAGCTTTTGGTGTGTTGTCGAACTTGTAGTGTGTCAGGATACCTGTTTAACGCTTTAGATATAGGGTTAATCGGGCTAAATAATGTTCTAGACTCTACCGATGCAAAGTCTCAACTTAAAAATCTTATATGTAGAAGTTCCTAAGAGCGAGCAATGTCAAAAACAGTAATTAAATATGAAGTTTTGTCACCTAATAAAGATAGAATGATGACTAATCGGCTCCCCAAAATAATCCTTCAACAAAAACAAACTTACCATAAATCCTTAACCAAACTATCACACAAAATGACCATCACATCTTAGCCAAACTTTATTAACAACATAATCTCACGGACGCCTCAATAAACATGTAAGAGACCGATATGCAAATATCTAGCCCCCGTCCAGTTTGTACGAGGTTGTTTGAACAAGACTGGACATGGATCGCCAGTGTAAACATGTTTGAGGGATGTTAGGGTAGTTATTGAGTGTACCACTAAATATCTTTGTATGGTGTTGGTAGTCTTTGCTTAGGGGCTTTGGGGTGGATTAAGTGACGAATTTATATTGTAGGATATTATACATTATTATGATAAGTAAACTGTAATGAGCTAAACTTGGTTCTATGATTGCAAGATTATAAAACTTCATAGACAATACGAAAAGAACGCCTACAGTCTATCAAATACCAAAAGTATTTCTGAAATCCTTAAAGATGTCCAAAACACAAGATAAAATCAGGGCACTTCCTCCCCAAAACCGATCAAACGCCATAAAAAACTGAAGAAAAAGAGAATCCCTTTCTCACGTCGAACCTAAGTACCTTAATCGCCCCCTATTGTGTGTACACCGATTTGCGGGTAGATCACAGAAAGAATCCCTTTTTTATCCCTTCAGGGAGTCTCGCTGAGCCACTGGACCGTGTTACCGGTATCGATAACAAATTGGGGATGCAATTCTTAAAGGGTTGAAAGGATTTGGGAGTTTCTTACAAGATAGGGGTTATTGAATCTTTTGTTAGGTCCCTGTGGATTCGAGTCTCGAAAATTATGTGAGTAGGTGTATAGGGACTTATTGCTTTTCATGTTTTTCGTATAAAGTTGTCCGAATTCATATAATTGTTGTTAGACTTTCTTGTGTATTATTTTTGGATGAACTACACTGATATGTTTACCACGTAGGTTTGATAAGAAGACTGCGATCACGGTTATTTACAGATACCTAAAAATCTGGACACATGGATGATGTTGTGTCACAACCCACTACTTACTCAAATCGCAATAAACGTTATTTTATGCTGGATTGTTTTGGTCTCTGTATTTCTAATATAAATGGTAGTAAGAGACAGAAAGTTAATTTCCAATTTCGTTTCTAACAAAGCAATTCGTGGAATATTACAAATGAGAGTATCAAAACTCCAGTGGGAACTTTGATTAACCAGCAAAATCATGCACATAGCTTTAAAAGACCAGCCAATAAACCACCTGGCCGTAGTTGTGTATAGTAATTAACGGCGGTTGCAATCCGACTGTTTAATTCCGAACAACGCCGCAATAAACGTAACGGTACCGGACCGGTGCCGTGCCCACCCACCGAAACGGAATGCGATGAAAAAGGCACGATGTCCACACACACTTGAGGAGGGAAATTACAAACGGCGGTGGCGTCCGCCGACCGTAATATCATTCCGCACGAGTCTTGAAAACGAAATTAAATTTTGCATGAAATGGTACAATATACAAAGAAAGTGGACGGACAAAGGCAGAGTGGCGCCCAACGTGGGGCCACGGTTGGTTAGCCCCGCGAGCCGGACTTATCGTGGCCGCGTGTGTAATTTGTTTCTAATCATATTACATTTTTGTTTCGTCTGTTTCTTTGTGATGCGGCTTCACTAGGTAAGATTTAATTTTAATTAACATTTTTTTCGCCTGTGTTTATATTGCGAATTCTGCTACGCTATTCAGAGCGGATACGTTTTACAAATATTTGTGCAAAGAAACTTGTTTTTATTAAACTCAATCATTTTAATTTAAAATGATTAAAGATATCAAACGTATTGGAAATGGAAGTCAACTATTTTAGTTAAATTAACAGACAAAACACCCTACAAAAGGATGAATAAATGCCAGAAAGAACAAACATCGACACATTGGGCAGCGGTTGTCAATAATTTATACTTTATCAAAATTATACAGACCCTAGATTTTTACCCACACCCATCTAACATTAGAACTACGCACCATCTCCTCCATTATTAACAGGGCCCGAACTCGGCCGGTTAATTAGCCCCCTTCATAATGTACAAACGGTTACAGAATACCTCTAGAAAATTTACGCACTCATAAATACACACCGTCTGGCACCCGGTGATCTCAGCAATTTTCAGTTTTCGGCAAGCACCTTAATAATTCAGAAAGTAGGCGCGGCCGTAGCAAAAATGAATTCTCTAATGTGAATGGAACTTAGACTGATGCCCAACCGGGCCAACGGCAAAATAATTAAAGCATAGCATTAAAAATTCTTCCAGAGAGCTCCACTGCCCGGATATGTGATAATATTAATACGGCCGGCTCCGGCTTTTTGGTTCGGACGGTCTTGGGACTGACTCCTGATTATTACAATTATAATTGTGAATAATTTAACGCTCAGACATGTGTGAATTAATTTTAATTAACACACGTTTGCTGATGAGTACTGCCTTTGGACAGTGTTTGGAATGTGTTGAGGGATTGATAAACACTTCTGTTGCAAGATGATGGATCATCAAAGCGAACAATTAGAAAAGTGCAATTTAAAAAAATTAAATGATTTTCATTTTGGCTGGATGTCACCCCCACTGATAACCGTTTCTGCCCAGAGAGGTTTGTGATGACACTGTTTTTCTGTCCGGTACTAGTTTAAAATACACGGCGCTACTCAGAACCATCAGTTATAATTATTTTCGAATTGGGTTACCCACAAGAATTATGGCATTGTTCCCCTCAACTACCGAGGGCTGATACAATTCTTCAGTCCAAATCCTCTCTTACTAGCATCTAATGCTAGAACCATTTCTACACAAAGAAAGTTCTAAAATATACAGCCAACATGCGCGAAGTTGGTCTAGATTTAGTGTTATTTCGCTACGGACTAGCTTCTAACTTACATTCGGAATATATCGGTAAGGAACTCTTAGTTGAACTGTTAGCATAATGGATGGAGTGCGCTTTGATGATGTTCTAAGTTTCAAGTTGGCAATGCAAAGGAAGTTGGTATAAAGTTTTATTTTCACTAGGAGTAAGGGTTGCAATGAGGAAGTTATCAATCAAAAAATCAAAATCAAAATATTTTATTTCACTTAAACCTACATGGGCACTTATGAAACGTCAGAGGCTAAGTGCACGGTTCCAATTGGTCGTTTCCTATGGAGAAGAGCCGGCGGAAAACTCCACGGTTACTCTTTCAAAATAATTGACTATTACAATGTTTTCAAATTACAGTAAATAATAAATAATTATAAATTACAGTAATTATGTATGTCCCAATCAGACTCTATCAATTAACTATTGCACACATTTATTAAACTAGATTTGAATTTCTCCGTATTCGTCTATGTACAAAGTCGTGTATTGCTAACAATTTATTTAGTTTACTTAGCTAAACAATGCGGTACCCCAACGCTAACTCTTAGCTTCCCGTCTTGTCCTGAAAGTCCGCACAAAATACGAACTACCCGAAAATTGACCACTCCAATATTTCTCTCTCACCTACGCATTGTCACGATCCAAGTCGTAAAGCCCGTAAGAAGCACGTAACAAGCCACAACGTCAGTCCGTACGTCAGGCCAGGCGTGGCCACAAACCCGCAGTGCCTTACAGAAATAACCTTTTGCGACAATCGTATGCATGCGTGTCTCGCCTTGCCTGTGTAAGCTCTGAGATGTGTGGCCACCCTTAGCTTAGCCTCTGATGAATTAAAAAGAGGTTTTGTTTGTAGAGAATGGATACAAGTTGTATCTGCTGAAGAATGGATGGGAGTAGGAACTGCTGTAATCTGTACTAATGTTTGTGGTGTTTGTTATCCGATTTTTCTATTTCTTAATCGTGTAGGCAAGGCACCCACTTATTTTCTGTGGCGTCAAGTTTTCTTATGAATTCTATTCTTCTATCACCAAAAATTAAAACAATTTTATAACGAAATGGAAAATATTTAACAGTTTTAAATATTCAATAATATGAAACTTAACACCTAAAATAATAATGTGACTGTACGGCGGACATAGACAAGCAAAAAAATTTAATAATCATTCAAGATCTAGTTTCTAGAACGAGAGATTACCGCTAACAAAGTAAATTCAAATAAAACAAAGAATTTCCCTTCAGCCATTAACCATTCCCATAAAGCCCAATTTATCAGAAGTCCCGCCAAAAACTTGGCATAACAATTCTACTTACACGAGCACTAATCAAACTCACTATTGTACCAAGCTTGGCGTAAGCCCTGTACCTGTCATTTAGCTACCGGATTACCGACCAATTAACGGAATTGGGTGAGAACTCGTTAAATAATCCAGTTACCCGATCGGCGGCGGCGAGATCAAAGCGGGGGCAATGGGGTGCATCGATAGCTCGATCTTGCACCCTCTGGCTTCGAGAGTGTTCGTTTTTGTTTTAGATTATGTGTGGAGTAGGTGAAGCTTTATTACCATCTTTTTTACAAATGCAGTCAGTAGCATCAATGTGCACTTTTATAATTTCTAATGTGGCGATACTACATAATATATTTTATATTCATAAAATGTATGGAATTCTGTGCAAGTTATAACGTTATCGTGGAAATTAAAAAGAGTCTTCATAATGTCCATACAATTTACTTCTATGTGTTGTCGTAATGGCGTGGACGTTTACGTTAATATCGTCACGTTAGAAATTAAAAAAAAACTTTGTGGCACCCCGGGAGTGCCAACAGAAGTGAAAACTTGAACAATTACGTGTGTATTTTGTGAATCGTCTTATAAACAAAACACGCGCGGTACCGGCTACGGCCATCCGCCTTACAAATTTTCGCCATCCGCCTTACGAATTTTCGCCATCCGCCTTACGAATTTTCGATCAGAAGGCCAATTCTCGTAATTTAAAACGTTCAAAATCTAGTCGCAGTCTCATCTCAGTGACAAACAAATGTCAAAAACTTGTCAAAATGTAGGGAAATTAGAAGCATTTTTGACAGATTGAGACTGAGATCAGACTGTGAACGTTCTTAAAATTACGAGAATCGCCCCTCAGGTCACGTGTCCTGACGAGAGTTTAACATTTTTTACACATTACAAAAAAGTGTACACGGCATAAAGAAGTTTTCACTTCAAAAAAAAAACGCACATCAGCCTACAAAAATGCTAGATCTATCGATACGATACTGTGAGTTTCTTGCACTCTCTAAGTTACCAAATGACTTTTTGTCCTAAACATGCCTTCTTTAAGGCGAAAGCGCCAGGGTAGCCCGCGAAATTCAATTTTTATTACATTTTTTGCAATTTACTGGTCAGTATTAAGTTGTACGTTGATTAATTTATGATTCGCGGCCGTAACAAATATGTATTTACAGAATTATAATCATTAAAGTCATCAACGCAACTCTCTAAGACCAAGTGATCCCAAAGAATGACTATTTCATGAAATCTTGACATTTTGGGATTATACTAACCTAACAAGTTGTATTACTGATTCTAATGATTATGATTCTGTAAATACATATTTGTTACGGCCGCGAATCATATTTTGATCGACGTACAACTTAATACTGACCAGCGAATTGCAAAAAACGTAATAAAAATTGAATTTTGCGGGCTACCTTAACGCTTCCCTCTTAAGCTCCTACTTTGACGTATTGTCTGCGTTCTCTCTCTCTCTCTCTCTCAATTAGACTTTATGAAGCAATTCGTAAGTACCTTCAAATTACATTATTAGAATCGTACCTTTTCCTGCAACTCTTACAATATTTATAAAACCCAACCCAAAGTAATCATAATCCACATATAACATCAAAAATGCATTACTTAGCAAGAGAGTTAATCAATTTTGCTCGCGTAGCCGCTTCACAGGTGACATTAACATATTTTTGCGATGGCCATGTTGTTTCAAAGGGTCTGAATTTCAAAAATACGACTCCAACACATACTCTCATTAAGTTTGGAACACGTAAGGAGAGAGACTGAATACTAATTGAGAGCTAAGAGTGATGCGAGTAGAACCGACAGACGGATAATTGGCAAATAACTTACGGACGTGGCGTTGTTTGTGCCTACAGAGTTCCTTCCACCTGGGAAGCTGATTGGCGAGGCAGATTATGTAAAGATTTTTTAGATAGATATAAGTTTCTACTTTTGTAAGGTTGACTCTGTAGAAAATAATCAGGCTTTGCCGTTGGCGCGGTCATATGTAAATCGCCTATAACGTTCCCACTGCTGGGACACAGGCCCCCCTTATCTATAAGAGGGAGTGGGCTTTAATCCACCACGTGGGCCCAGTGCGGGTCGGTGCGGGTGTGCGGTCATATGTGTTCATAGGAAATATACTTCATCATTTTCAAAGCTTACATTGGTGATATATTATTAGTGTTGTACAATTAAAAAAAAACAGTGGCACTCCGGGAGTGCCGACGGAAGTGAAAACAAAACACAAACAGAATACTTTGCCATCACTCACTGATATATCGGATATACATTAATAAAACCGAGTACATCCCGAGGACAGCCGAACAAATCCGAAGCGGGTATTTTTTTTATCGTCTTATAAACAAAACACGCGCGGTGTCGCTTACGGTAACAGTGGCGCGAGTTCAATGGTTTTTTCCCATCTCAAAAAGTGCCCAACGCGCCTGAAGAAGTTATCACTTCAGAAAACAATAATAATTGTTTAATCCACCAACCCACACTGGGTGAAACGTTCCTTATAAGAATAAAGGTCTCTTACAGTTCGGCCGTTGAGAGAATGCGCTCCTGACACCTGTCAGGGCGACAATTCTAGTCACACTAAAGGCTCCTTCAAACAAGCGCAACACGCAATAAAATCGCGCGCGACACAAAGGTACCGCTTGTTGCGCGACTTGCGGTGCCTTTGTGTCGCGTGTCGTGTCGCGCCTGTTTGAAGGAGCCTTAATATTATAAAGACGAAAGTTTGTGAGTGTGTGTGTATGTGTGTGTGTTCATATGTTTGTTACTTCACGCTCAAAGGGCTGGACCAATTTTAATAAAATTTTGTATGGAGGTAGCTGACACCCTGGATTAACATATGGGCTACTTTTTATCCCGATATTCCAAGAGGATCGAAATTTACGCGGGTGAAACCGCGGCGCGCAGATAGTAGCTAATAAAGATCAAATTCGCAAAACACATATTCGTTTGTATGAAACTGACAGGTGTCAACGCATTCTCGTCGGCTGCACTGTAATTTGTTGATGGATATGCGAGTATATACCACAAGGACGCTGAACGTTCTTAAAAATAATATAAGACAGCATTTTTTTTTAATTAAGCAGACCACACGTCAATGAAACCTCAACATCTGCCTAGCCTTTTCCCAACTATGTTGGGGTCGGCTTCCAGTCTAACTGGATGCAGCTGAATACCTGTATTTTACATGGACCGACTGCCTATCTGACCTCTACAGCTCAGTTACTGGGTAATACGATACCCCTTGGGAAGACTGGTTCTCAGACTTTCGGGCTTCTGACTACCCGTAACGACTGTCAAAGATCCACGAATGACAGCCGGGACGAATAAAACCTATAGTATGAAATCTTCATTTCATATTATCATGTCGCATCTGTGTTATCAACTCTCGCTCACCGTCGAAGGTTCTCGCGTGGGGTGTTAGCTCCAGGGGCGAAGCTATGGTGTTAATTATACGATTTTCTTTGAAATAAGTTAATAAATATTGGATAAGGCCCACCCTCGCTGCCCTTTTAATGAACCCGCTCGATACCTGGCCATGTTTTGCTGCACCGATCATGGAAGATGAGTTTTCTTAGATATTATTTTGAACTTTGTTTTAGTTAAGGATTCGTAAACATTATAAGATGGAAAATTTTAAACTGCCAGATAACTTGACCGTTTTTTTACAGTCAAGAAAAGAGTGACTTGTGAGATGTGACGATATCAGTTATAATCTTAGGTTGAAAGATAAGGTCAGCGGGATTGTCCGAAAGGGTTACCGCTGGCCCGGAACATAAAGGGCTAAGGAAGGAACACGGGTGGGTTTTAGTCAGTCAGAGTCTGACACTCCCTTTCGCTCCACCCAGAGCTGGAGGGGTCATTTGATGATTTCCTATCCTGAAAAAAGGATGAAAGAAAACTCGTCTTCTACTCCGTGTCGCTGGCACAACTGTATTTTAGATCATGTTGACCCAAAACTTCGCCACTTCCACGGCGTCGTCGGTGGCAGCGCTGAGGTCACTTCGACTGCATGTTTTGAGACACAGAGGGCAGGATTGCGACATAGCTCCACAACCACACCCTACTGCCATTCCGTCGAGGTAGCTGCCCATTTGACTAGGGAAAGACCGGACCAGTTCAGGGAAAAACAACTCATGGTGTCGTATAAGGTAAAAATAAAATAATATAAGACTGACATCACGATTCATTTTGTGAAAGATTAAACAATATTACTTACGGATTTACCTCTGCATATGTACAGACGCCAGCACGTCAAACTACCCGAAACCCTCAAATTATCCCAATCAACCTTGAACCTTATGCTTTAGCGATAAAGTTGAAAATCTATTAAAGATATTTGACAGACTGTAGTAGCTTGATGTGCTGGCGTCTGTACCTAATGATTGAGAGTCTCGTAAATATTCACAATGGAGTACTACAAGAGTACAACCATCCATAACACTCACACCAGATAAGACATTCGAACGAATCAAAACACCCAATTAAAATACATCAGACAGAAACCTAATAAAAACCCATATTCATAACTCCATTGAGGTGTGTAATAAATTCGGAGAGAGCTATCATAAAAGGGCTCATACAGTACACATCTACATTACAAATCGGCCTCATCTCCCACAATGATCGACACTGACGCGTTATTAGAGCGCCTTATCTCACCGCATCTTGTCATTCAGTTTTTACGATTCATATTCATTGTTTTTGAGAGTGCTTGCTGGGTTAATGTAAAGGGGGGATGCTGTAGTTGTAACAGAAGTACCAGGGTACCATGTTGGTTAAGAGAGTTATGTGTCTCTTGGGGCCTTATCGTTATCATCTGCAGGGCATGTCAAGGTGACAGTGAATAGTTGCACCGCACATGGTTCAAAACCGCTTGACACTACCTGCAATGTCCCCACATTTTTGACAAATTTTTGTCATTGGTTGTCGCTGGGATGAGATTGCTATTTATTCCGGTCAGATCTCCGGAAATCGGCCTTTAGGACACACTGAACACGATACATATATTGATCTGCTATATCTATATATTGAGGGAATGGCAATCCCCTGAATGATAATTTAAGAAGCAAGAAAGAATAATCGCTCAACTGACTACAGTATACACCAACCTCAATCAACAGGAGCCAAAATATAACCGAAGCTTCAAAATGTGTCCGTAAATTAACTCGCCTTTGTCACATTTCTTATATCAAAGACACTAGAGATGAATCTGAAAAAAAAATAGTTATTTGCACCTTCAAGTAAAAAATATGGTTTACAAAAAAATTGGCCTAAGGTAAGTAAAGTTGTATGTTAGAGTTTCATCCAATACATAAGCTAGAATAACTTAATATCTTGTAATTATAAATATCAGCACCCACCCTCATTATCATTGTAGCCGATGATTTATAAGGTACAAAATATTTATTTCAATAATTACAGAAATTATTTGAAACATATTGATGAATTTAAGTTATAATAAGTTGAAAAAGATCATTCCGAAATTATTGATGATCTTTCATAAAGCATTTCGCTTAATACACTTTTGCAACGTAACTGCAAACTAATTAAACATCCAATCTTCTGAACCTCTCCTGCATACACGAATTTAAATTTCTGTCCCATACATTTTGCTTATGAGAACACCGATTCGGTTCGACATTTTCGTATAAGAGTCTGTAAAAACTCCATACGTTTGCACCGCATTCTCGCCAACATTTCCAAACTGTGACACATTTGAATATAACCCTTACGTGGGCGGAAATAAAGGTTAGGTACGCTTTTAAAAATGGAGTGTAGAATTTTGCAAAGTGCTACAGAGACTGAATACACGCTTGAATTATTTAGATAGCAATCGTGGGTCCGTATTCTGATCGTTTTTCTCATCGGTATCGGATAGGAGCACTATGTCTGTCCTTGTCTTCTCTTTAGTTATAGAGAGGGATGGCTGTATTCATAGGTGGGGCTGCTTTTGTTTCGTTTATTCATAGCATGTGTCATGAAAGTGATGTCTAATACGTTTGGGGTTGAGCGTAGCGTTTGAATGTTGGCTTGAATAATGTACCTGAGGACGGCAGAGGATACCTTCGCGAAATATTTTTGGTAAATGATCGGGGGTTTATACCTAGGTCGTTTTAGACTTCAGTACCATTGAATTATAGCCTTCCTGAAATTATGGATAATGGAAAATAAAATTTACTACTGTAATTGGTTCTGATAAAAGTTTCTTCTCTTTGTAGGTACTGGTGAAACTGAAGATGCTTGAGTTGCTGTATTGTAACTTTTCTATAAGGAAAATACAACACTATCATTATTTACAAACTTCTATGGATTCAATTTGGCCATTAAAAAACTTTAGCTAGTAAATTACAATTAAAACCCGACTGTCTTTACTCCCATTCCAATTTCATCTTCTTCTTAATGAATTTACACCTTTATTTAATATACTATCTTCTTCTTCCAATGCACTACCATCTCCATTACCGTTGACATCTAAAACACTAATTATCATACAAAAATCCTTCACACCATCACAAATACTCCATACATCAGTCGAATGATCACAAGACATTTTTCCCCGTTGCGACTGGCCAGTGCCGGGCTTCGTAAATTAAAATGTGAATAATTAACACCGACCTCCCCCCTCCCCTCTACATGCCACCCTCAGACACCCCCCACTCCAGTCACACGCCACCCAGATGTATTAGTTTTAAGCTCTCAGTTCGTATGAACGCGATTTAGGGTGAATTCAAAAGGCAGATAGTTGACCCCCTCTAGTATTATAATCGTGTGGACGTTTTTCGCGTTTTTAGTTAATTCGGTCTTGGGTAGGCGGGGACCGTGTAAGCGAATTTGATCTTTGGAAGCATTGTTTAAATTATCCTTAGGACGTTTTTGAGATAGACAGTCTGTTAAGAAATAAGTACATATCTGATCTCCTGTCTGGTTTTTCAGTAGGATTAATTTATTCAAATGGAAAAAAAAATCTAACTCGTTAATCCTTTTTTTATTTCGCTGAGAATAGTTTACGACGAAATCCTTGATAAGAATTTTGGAAAAACAGATTTTGCGCGTATGAAATCTGAAAAATACACAATGAATAAATATTTGTACTAAAGTCCTAGTTTCTTTAGTAGGAAATAAATGGCACGCTTAACAACACTTTAAATATTCTTGGAGCTTTAATTTATTAAAAAGAATGTTTTTTCAGTTATCTATTTGTGATTTTGGCCAGTCAAAAACAAATAGTTCAGCGGTTTTCACGATCTCGATTTTATTGAATGCGACACCATTTTTATTCAAATTGTTTTTACTCCCAATTCCTCATTTGATTATTACGAGAGTACCATACTGAATTCCCCACAAATACACAACCGATCTTAACCAATCAACACCCAATTTCAAACAACGAACGAACTTATTACGTCATCAACGTACACGCAATCAGTGACGAATAAAACACGGGGCCAATCAGAGGGCATAACTAATTCAATTTGCGAACGTGGCCGAACCGCGGCGGAAACGGACGAAGTGTTCGACGATCGTTAATATTGATCAGTATTATCCCGGATCGACGATTTACGTGAAACACCGGACTCCCACATCGCTATACATTTAATTATTAAAAGGTTTACACGGATATAGGTAAACTGAACAAGCCAAACGAAAGTTCTCTTATTATTATTATAATTTTCTTATTATAATTTTGGGTAATTATATTGATCAGCGTCTTTCTATAGAAAGACGCTGATCTGAGAGTATCTGAGAGTATTCTATTCTATTCTATAGAATAGAATAGAATACTCTTTACTATGTACACCATATAAATTACAGACATAAATATAGAATCTGTACAAAGGGTGACATATATCATCCTTCCATCTTGCACCCTACAATCTGAATCATTTTGAAGAATACTGCCAATCCATTGCATCATATTTTCCAAAAATTTGTCGGCTCAACAACGTAAATGACGCAATGAATATTATTGAACCGTCAGAATGAAAGCCATTTCTACTATTAGTTAGTGTGTTACGCAATTACCCCGCTATTATAAATTCCAGGAAATTGATTGGTTAGATAAATCGCAAATCAATGACAGGCGACAACTAAGTTAAGGTGAATGGGTAGTTGAGACGGCGAAATTAAAATTTTCTATTTTTTTTTCGCAATTTGCAGGTCAGTCAGGTTGTATCTTGATCAAAATATGATTCGCGACAATAGCAGGTACATATTTAGAGAAGTATAATTATTACAATCAATAATACATCTTTCTAAGTTAGATTTCTACCACTAACACTTTTCCATAAGAGATTGGTGGTTGGTGGTAGAAATCTAACTTAGAAAGATATGTTAATGATTCTAATTCTCTAAATATGTACCTGTTATTGTCGCGAATCATATTTTGATCAAGATACAATCTGACACTGACCTGCAAATTGCAAAAAACGTAAGAAAATTTGAATTTCGCCGTCTACCACAATCCATTAACCTTAAAGAAAACTTTTACCCAGTACATAATTTAAGAAAAGTCTTCATTACGTATTTTATTCAAATGAAACAACAAACAGCTAAACATAGAAAAAAGAAATTCACAAAACTTATAGACAATATTGTAGCCCACAGCGCTGTTCACAGATTAGCTATAGGATACATAAACAGTGGAATAAACGCTGGGGTCACTGATACATATAATGACCGCTGACCGACCGCATCAAATCGACTTATCGAACATTTTAAATAAGCTTAACTACTGGCTGCAGGTGTCAACATCAGGGCGACCTGCTTCTCACATGGACAACTGTACGACTCCCGCGTTACCAGTCCTTACTCTCTTTATATTTTGGCTGCTGAGACCAAAAGTACAAATGTAGTATTCAGGGAAGTTTTATAAATATGTGGCATTTATTTTAGTATATTATTGTGGTGTCTTACGACTTCCACGCGAATGAAGTCGCGGGCTAGTTTCAAATAAGCTTAATTTTATTGAGTTGTCAGGGCCTCTTGTTACCCACTGCTGCCTCTGTGTGGCCCGTGGTGGTATCAATTCCCATCAGGTGGGTCATTTTGACACAAGAAATAAAAAAGAAAGAAAATACGTTTATTTGAGGCAAAATATGCGACAAGTTGGGGAAAATATGCGTCACATCCACGCAAAACGGCAATCGCTCAGCATAATGCTACGACCCTATGTGATAAAGAGCCCTAGAGCTGGTTTTCAGCGACAGCCGGCGTTGATGTGATGACGTCAACCGGTGCAGTATACGATAACATATAAATAGCACAATAAGAAATAAAAACAAAATGGACAATACCTAGTCAACAAAAAAAATCAAACGCTGTCCCATCCATATTTTCAACATCTATGACGTTCCTCGCGAAAAATGTTTGTTGTTTCCGTAAGGTGAAAAGTCGGGGTTCGGATGGTGAAAGCCATTTTCACCCCAAATATTTTATTGTGATCATTTCGTTCGGTGCGTTGATTACCGGTAGGCACAGTTGATACTGTTTACCGGTTCGTGTATTGATGGTTCTTTGTAAAGGAACGAAAGATGTCGACAAGAATATTATCAAGTTCTCAACTAATTAAGTAAAAATAAATTGTGTTGCAGGTTCCGTCTGGTTCTTTAAACGTGTTTTTCTAATGGCCTGAACTGCACCGTTTACTACCAAATTTTTCGACACTATACCCTCTTTCACTACCTCACCCGCATACCATTTCCATATAATACTCTCATATGGACCAAAAGATAATTAAGAAATATTTTCACACAACCTCCTATCCGCTTTAAAACACTAAACACTTCAATCCGACCGTCTCTTTCGAAACACACACATCTTTTAACACCCCTCTCTGTGTGGTTCCTTCGCCAATCCTTTAGAAAGGTTCATCATCCGTCAGGGTGGCGTTTGCTTGACAACCTGACTTCAACAGTGACACCTGTTCTCGGGTATTCCTGACAGGACAACCCAAGCCTGTCCTAGGTGGAATATTTTACAAAGTGCACGTGCATTTTCTAATCTGCTGAGAACATGGAAAGCTTTAGGGAAGCAATGAAACATGTCGCTTTGCATACAAGTTGGAACCAACTTATCAGTAGGACATGGTATTTAAAGTTTTTGTAGGAAGACAAAATTAATACCAAATACAACGCTTCATTAACAATAACATTTTTCTTTAGCGTCTTCCATGATATCTGTATGTTTTCATACCAACGTGCCTTTTGTGAATGATGGTATTTAAGTAAGAGGTGACAAAAATAATGCCACTCGCAAGTAAAATCCTTCGGCCACAGAACATCTTAGGACCTCCTCTTTAGAGAGAAGAAAGAAAAATAAGCTTATTTGTCACAGAAACACGTGCATAAAAAAAGCTAATTATCTCTAATAATAAAGAAAAGAAAAACAAATTAAGCTATAATCACGACCACAAAAAATTAATAGTCGACAGCTTCACGTCATGACTGTGAAAAGAAGGCTTCCACACAGCATTATGCTGTGCTATACGGTACCCACAGCACAGCGCTTTCAGTGGTTGCCTGAAAAGAACATACGAAAACCAAGTCGGTTAAAAGAATCATACTAAAGGTATCAAAATAAACAGTAGGTACTTAGAATATAAAGTAACTTCATAAACAACCAATTATATAAATAAACTTAGGTGTTCTTACGACCTGAAAACACATATTTTTAGTAAATAATTTAAAACACATTTTATTAAATATTTTTAAACACATATTTTTAGTAAAGCGCGCATCTCGCGGCATTACCACTGCTGGCGGTCAAAATTATAACAAAAATCGATCAAAACATTCAGATAAACATGTCCCACCACATTTTAATGGTCCAGTCCTCATGCATAATTAATAAAAATAGCTCACACACGATGATCCCCAGCATTAAATACGTTATAAATAATAGAAAGCATGTTTCAAGCCCCAGAGACTTGTCCCGAACTGCGCATGCATATTAACCATCACGCACAAAAATAGAATAAATTAATAATTCTATTTTTCTATTCAAACTCCCCTATTCATTAGATGGTGTTACTACGCAAACTCGATGGAGGATTGCACGACAAATTGTGTGTGTAGAAACTTTAAAACATTGTTATAGATTGTTTTATAACTTAGTATCTTTGTACGTAGCTTAAGATGTTTTGATCCTTAATAACTTCAATGTAAAGCCTTATTTATATTTTTGTTTTTTATTAGTTATTAAAATAACCGGCAAAGTCTCAAGCCAAATATTGTTTTAATATGTAGTTGTGTCAGTTACAAAATTATGTGGACGAATGAGGAACATGATTTTATTTTAATGATTAGTTAATAATTACTGTCAGAAAGTTGAAATCAAATAGTATGTCTTTAAAGTTTTTCGTTACTTGGTGGTCGATTATAATAACCCAAGAAAAAGTTATCATTTTTAAATAAAATGACTGAAAATCAAAAACTCACTCTTCTTTACCGTCAATTTCCAGTACCTACAAAAAGCCAGTCATGTCAAAATTTATTATAAAACATAAATATCCCGTATTCCCGTCACATATAAATTTGAACAATAATAAATTAATATGTGCCGACAAATGGTATGTGTTCACAACTCATCTATAAAGTGTCGTTAGGCCGGCCGCACACGTATAAAATTGCCACCGTATATTATATTCGGTTTGTTTAATTAAAACGAGCACGGGAATTGAACCGACGACCCCGTGTAGAACACGATTTTTTATCACATATGCAAATATATCGTAAATTTTACGTACGAGTTATATTAACCTCTGCCGTATTGGGTCAAATATTTTATATGCTATTAAGATGTTAAGGTGTAAGTGACCATAATAAATTATTCTTATTATTGAATGGTTTGGAAAACTACAGAATCCCTCAGCAGCTTACAACTGCGAAAGTTTTGGAATGTTATAAAAGAAAAGAAGATCAAATATGATAGCGTCACTAGCGTCGCCAATTTAACGTCACTAGATATATTATATTTTAAAGTAAGTAACCCAATTGATGTCTAACGAATTATTGAAGTTATGAATACGGATTACAATCCAATCAATACCCGAATTACAATGTTTTTTTTTTCATTATAATAATACATATTTGTATCTGCACAAAAATATGATTCGTGATGTTCACTTGATTTGGAATGATGGTCCATTTTTCAGTACAGTCCACAATACACAGCCTTCAAAATAAAAACAATTAATATTTATTATATTTGCCTTTCAATATTATTCATCGAGCTTCATTACCATAACACACAAACCTTTTGTTCATTCCTCGATATATCGTCCGCGTATTATCGGCGTTAGAAACAGCCAATCGCACAGACCACCGGCCGTTCAAATAATCGTAAATTCACCAACGGACAAAATATAATAAATTGCCGATGAGATCTGTGCGTACACTTCAACAAAAAAAAATTTGCGTCCCAAAAAATCTAACGTGCATCTTAAGTCAAGGGAGTAAAGGTGAAAATGGGGTGTTATAAGGGTTCAGGGATAGAAGAGTGGTTACCGATGAGTCTATATTTGCACTCTGAACCCTTTGTTGTCGCCTTTTTTCGGTTGTTTCCGAATAAAGGCTGATAGAACACGTTTTTCAAATCATTAAACAGTTTCGACCGCGGACGCGGTTGCGGGCAAAAAGGAGGTTTGTGGCCAAAAAAAGGAGCTGGAATAAAAATTGCGAAGCGTTGGCCTGGGACGAAGTGATCGTTGTTTTGCCACGCTTATAATGTAGAGCGACTCGGTGTTGTTGGTGCTGTTTCTTAGACCGGTATTTTTAAACAAAAGGGAAAAAATATGTATCTTGCAAAACTAGTCAGAGTTTCTGATAGGTGCTAAAAGAAGTACAGTGGGGTAATTGCGTAACCACAACGGCAGCAATGGTTTTCATTTTGACAGTCCAACCACATTCATTGCATTAATTACGCTGTTGAGCAGACAAATTTTTCGAACATATACAGCTACAGATTTTGTTTAATAGTGTGTTAGGCAATTAGGGTCCAGCTCTCCTTGGGTCGTGGCCCATGAACAGCGATTGGATAAGTATTGAATAAGAGTAGCTATAAGCAAGTAAAAAAAACAAGAATATAAAAACCCTTTTAGATCGCGATTTTCAATTTCTATTGCAAACACCGTTGCCCTGTCCGTTATTTATCACTAACTTAATTTCTGACCGCAACATAAAGCTAACCAGATAGATTTATTGTAAATTAATTACGTCCTACTAGAGAGATACAAACAGAACAAAATGGGCTAAAATTTAAGCCACAAACCCCAAGCAAAAAAAGAAAACAAAAAAAATATTATTAA
The DNA here is from genome assembly GCA_963855955.1 of Luperina nickerlii. Classification (NCBI taxonomy): domain Eukaryota; kingdom Metazoa; phylum Arthropoda; class Insecta; order Lepidoptera; family Noctuidae; genus Luperina; species Luperina nickerlii. Next base: position 17,784,022 of record OY979682.1, on the reverse strand, counting down.
ATCGCCAAGTATCAAAACCGTCTATTCCAACATTTTCGCAGTCAATACTTTACGTCACACGTCGGTTCGACACTTGACGCGGCGCTTTCCTGCTAAACGCGCGTAAACGACACACTCTGCGATTCGCTTTTGCAAACGTGTGGGAAACGTACACTGTGTTAAAAATCAACTGTTTGTTTAACAGATAAACAGAGTTTATCGAGTGATTGGGACACGGTTGACTTGCGATTTTTTCTGTCCTGGTTTATATTTTGGGATAAATGGGACGCTTTGACAGTTTTAATGTCAGTGACGTTTGCATTGCAACTTCATTCATATTACTAGCGGATTGTGTGTGTGCCTAACTGCCTATTATATGAGCGAAATAAAGCTCGATCAGAAACCTTTTCGTCCTTATAAAATGTCTTACAAGAGTAAAGCATATATATGTACAGTCTTTAATATGTCCGTAGCAGAATATACATAGATTAAGTTGCACCATAACTCCGTAAGAATAACCAGATATAAAAAAAAAAGAAAACTGCATAATTAAAAAGTACGGGTAAGAAATTAGCAGAAATATTTGTCTCACGGCTGCGTCAAATAGTTAAAGGTCAGATGCACATTTCCAAAGTCTTTTTGTCCTAAGAAGAAGAACCAGTAACTCGATCCAGAGGCCCACAATCAGTTTTGATAATGAACGCGATTCGCGTCAATTATTTCAGGCGCCCGCCGTCACCATTACCATAGACTATATTATTCAGCAAAGGGCTCACCATTACCTCATTGGCTCCGTGCTATAAGCAACAAATTACGAATTATAGAAGCAATTTGTTTATTAGTTCTATACGAAGAAGGGAGCAGTAGTGGCCTAGTGGTAACGGCCGCAACCTGCGAGCTGTCGAGGTCGTAGGTTCGAACCCAGACAAGCGTTTTACTTTGTGTAAATAATTTCATCACAACTGTTCTCAAAACGGTGAAGGAAATCAGCATGTCCTAGAACCAAAAATTCGCATACATTTGATATCTACCAACCCTTAAAATCTCACCGTGAAAACTTTGGTGAAGTGAGTTTGTTTTTGCTAGGCATTGACACTATTGACACTCCACGCTCACTTCACCTAAGTTTTCGCGGTGAGATTTTTACAGAATAGCACCGCAGAATTGAGCTCCGAATATTCAAAATAGCACTTTAAACAAAACCCACTCGGATTACTTACCTATAACTTACAACATAACTCAAAAACAATACCTACATTACACAAACCCACCCCCGTTTTAAAAGCCCAAAACAAGAAGAACAATATCTTCCGTGACATAAAATTCGAAAAAAAGTTTAATGGGACCAAAATCCTGGCTCCAATAAAACATAAAAATACCCCAATATATTAGATGAAATTGATATTGTATAGATGATCCCTATTATAACGGTGGTATGAGCACAGTACCCTGTTTTGCATATAGAAAAGCTATTCTTTTTTTGCTGGAAGTTTTTGAGGAACGATGGAAAAAGTGCAGTGGACTGCGCGCAAGAATTAATGGTGTGAAACTTCGGACCGGGCCGTCGTGGGAGCCGGTTATACGGTACGGTCTAAATTTATGTACGTTCACGATTCCGTAGCTGGCTGGTTTTCGGGTGAATTTTTGCTGATCGTTTGTTAGCGTTTGAACATTGATTAAAGGAGTATGTTCAATTATGTAGTGTACCATAGATTGGGTGCAATTTCATGTCCTCATGGAATTAGAAATCTGTCGCTGCTGATGGTTGTGATGGTGCTGTGCTGTTGATGATGTTATGATGACAGATTTCTAATTACATGAACTCAGAACTCTTCAAACGTTTTGAAGACATCAGAATCTTAAATTTTCCATAAGATGATCGATAAGCAGTCTACGCTGAAAACCATAAAATATTGTATTCCCTAACTTAAACTGATTCAATTTGTCTTCCGTCTATAGAGCTTCTACAAAAATTGTAACCTAATTGTAGCCACAAAGGCAGACCATCGATCACGGACGAAGCCGTCATCGCTTTCAATAAGAATCTGCATCAAACGATTGCCACAATCAATCCTCATTTGCCGAGACGCCGAAAAAATCAGCCGACGAGAAGCCACAGATGGCGGAGCATTTTTAATAGTCGCCAAGAACTCGCCAGTCACCAACAGACAAATCTACTGTAATTAATGACTATGAGGGTATTTTTTTTTCACTCCGATACCAATAAAGGAGACATTACTGAAGGGACAAAACAAAACATTGCGGCCGGTGTCGAACGAAAGGAGAATTTATCATCTAGACGGCACCGGCAGTCGGCGCACCCGCCAATGTCCATTTGGATAATGCCCAACGCGATTAAAAATATAAAAATACCCCCACCCAACCCCTGTGGGGAGAGGGGGGATTTGACGGAGGACATCGCGCTGAGGACACAAAAGGATTATAAATGAGAAGGAATTTTAGATAATATTTGTACGTTGGATGTGGATTGTAATGTCGGGAGAGATCGGCCGGCGGGGCCGCATAGCGTGGGGCCGGGGGCGCCTTCCGCGATCCGCACCTAATGAGTGTTTGTATCAATTTGTTAGTATTGTATTTGAATATTTTTATACGTTCGTTACGATTTTAATCCCTTGTGGTTGTGGCAGACTGGATCGATGCTTTTTTTTTAATTCTCGGCCGTTTGATCGCCGGGTGCGTTTGTGTTGATTAAAGGCGTTGTTCGAGGTTTTGGGGACCCATGTCTCGACCGAACACTCTTTTTATACTTTTTACTTGTGTCCGACAATTTGGATGGGTGTAGAATATTAAAAGTGTGATTATGTTGTGAGTGCCTGTTCCACACCCATTACGAATGATGAGGCCGTTATGGAAGTAGTTCATTGTTCACATAACGAGCCCTAACTTTAACTAGGCACTGAAAATACCGAAATTTTCTAATTCCGCCGCGTGTTATAAAAAATTAATTAATTCTAATTACTCTGTAGGCCTTAAAAAAATACAATTCACTCGTGTTAGGACCCCACGATAGTATAAAGGGTCAGATAAACATGGAAAAAATATAATTCGTATTCATAATTAATACATTTAAAAAATATTATATTTTCCAGGGCGTTTTTAGACTACGAAGGATGAATCCGAATGAGCGAGAAAAGAATAACACAGGTCTGAGCGAGCGACACTCCGTGTTTTCAATTCATTATCTCGAAAACAAAAATTTCATTAGCCCCGAGATTTCCTTTTTAAATTTAATTATTCATATTTAAATTAAACAAAATATAATAGAGGTCCGCCAGAGAAAAAAGCGGCTTTATCGTATCATATTTTATTAACCGAATTTATAATTCTACGCCGATTCGAGTAAATCCCCTACAATGGGTAGACGGAGGGGGTTGTGGGGCCTCTCCCTGGGAAATATTTATGAATGCCAAGCAGAAAAATCCACAATAATATTTCAGGGTGGACGTCGGCCGCGGTCTTTACTTGCCAGCCCCTGATCTATTTAAAAAAAGGCCTCCCGGAAGGACAAAAGGGCTGCGGGGTGCTCGTAAAAAAACTGGACACGTATAGAGGTTACCGGCCGTCCGGCCGCTTTGTCTGATTCTTATTTTTTACCGGATCGGATCCTTTTCGCCGTTTTTTATCGGTTTTTGTTCCGGAGACACTACGGACCGGGTCGGATACCCCGTTTGTTCTAATGTCATCCCATTTGTAATTTTTACGTTTCACTGTATGTGTATTTTTTTTAGTTGACCGCCTAATGGTTCCCCTTTTCTTTGGTATGTAAAAATTGTTTGATTTATATTTTGGGTGCTAACCAGCGACAGTTTTCTTTGGGTTATATTTTAATTGTATTCATTCTAAATCTAGTGTATCAAGCAGAATTGTTTTATCCAGATCACAATTACTTTCATGTAGCTATGCAATAATTTCAGAGGAAAACACACTACAGCCCAAATTACAAAATGTTGACGCTGCCTTTTCCAAATTGTAATACCTACATGAACTGAGTCCGCTTCTGTACATTTGTGACTTGAAGTCGTCATAATCAGCCTAGAACATTCCCACTACTGGGACACAAGGTTACTCTCTGCGAAAGGGCCGTAATCCACCACGCAGGCCTAGTGCGGGTTGGTAGATGGACAGTGGTAGTTCTAGGACACACATGACGGTTTGCTCACCATTTTGAGAGCAGTGGTGATTAAACACATAGTTATCACCTACCTCGGTTTGATCCCACGACCTACAACTCGTAAGACGACCGTAGGTAGTACGAGTAGGCCGTTACCACTGGGCCATCACTGCTCTTTACTTTTAAAACCTTACTTAAATTATTAAAAATAACTGAATGAATAATGGAAACAAGCCAATTTGAACCTTGGACGACTATTTCCTTTGTAAAAGGTCGAAAAAGGCACTGCAACGTATTAAGCATTAAGGCTCCTTCAAACAGGCGCGACACGAGATTATATCGCGTGTCGCGCCTGTTTGTAGGAGCCTTTAAGTTTTGGGATGCATGAAGAAGCCTCGTCGTGTAGCGCAGTTTGTTCCGCCAGTTACTCAACTGAACCGAGCGCTCGGCGCATCCTGGACAGTCACACCCAACACCTTATTTGACTGGCCAATTCTTCCCTTGCGGTGGTAGGGCTAATGCCCGACTGGTTTGCGACCTCCCTCCCACCGGAGTAAGGCGTTAAGCATCCTGCTGTGTTTCGTCGATGCGTGGGAGTTCCAGTGCCTTAGGCATCTTCTGGGCCCGCTCGTTCCATCATAGACCTCATCTATCGCTTTCCATCAGGCGTAATCGAGGTCAAGAGCGGGGTCCATTCAGTAATAAAAAATAATAATAAAGCTACTGTCCCAAAACCACTGCCGAAATTTAGAACTTTAGTGTAGCTAAGTTCCTATTACAAACTGTACTGTTAAAATAGTCATTCAAAATTAATATTTCACACATAAACCTACAAGACAAACCTGCAAGAAACTCCACGGAACTCTTTAAAAATAATTGGCTTTTACAATGTTTTCAAATTACAGTGTTAACAGGTATGGGAGGACAGTGTAGGCCTGTCAACAAGTACCTGCGGTGCTATTCTGTAAAAATCTCACCGTGAAAACTTAGGTGAAGTGAGCGTGTAGTGAGCTGTCAATAGTGTCAATTCCTAGCAAAAACAAACTCACATCACCTAAGTTTTCACGGTGAGATTTTTACAGAATCGACCGGCTGGTACTTAATAAAAAAGAAAACGGCATACAAATCTACAGTCTATGGCCTACAACATTCACAAAATATAAGAGAATTTCTATAGTAATATCAGTAGGCACCCTATGAATGCAAAGTTGTACACAATGGACTGGCTGCTGTAACTGAATCCCGAACGTAGTCGGCAATGGGATTAGCATCAAATTGGACGTGTAGCATGCGCTGTGCCCCAGTGGCGGGTAACCTATTGATAAACATTGTAATTGTGAAGTAAACGCTTTTTGAAACACTGGGCTTTTTGTTAAGGTTTAGATAACCCGTCTTGCTTCATCTGGGGGTGAACTGTAGGATAATATTATTATTATTTATTTCCAATACTAGCAGCGCCCCGCGGTTTCACCTGCAGAAGTGTCGGTCCTGTTCGTAACGTACACGTGGCGCCATCTATTATCATAATGACGTTATTGTCGGTTTCCTCGGGAACAGCACTTTTTTTCGGGATGAAAGGTACCATATGTCCGTTTCTGAACACCTGACAACGTATTTGCAAAATTGCAAGATGATCGGTTCAGTGGTTTAGGCGTGAAAAGGTAACAAACTTATTTTCGCATTTGTAATATTATTTATTTATTTTATTTATTTATGTACACAGTAAAATACATAGGGATATGACATCATTATAATTTGAGTACAAAGGTACTGCTTATTTCTTAAGAAATTTCTTCCAGCAGACCTGCGAAAAGAGAAGTAAAAAAGAAATGTAGACAATAGTGTGTATTAGTTAGGATTTTACAATACGTTTTTAGTCACTCAACGTAAACCTAATAGGGTTTATCTGTGTGCTGACGAGCCATTCGTTTAAATCTTAAAATAATGATTATTACTACAATTATGCTTACAAATCTTACAATATAATACGTACATCATCATCTGCCTGGCCTTTTCGGGTCGGCTTCCAGTCTCTCCGGATGCAGCCGAACACCAATATTTTACATGGAGCGACTGCCTATCTGACCTCCAGATAAGCAGTCCTTCCATGGCTTACCAGACTTACCAAGGGGTATCCCCCTTGGTAAGTCTGGTTGCCAGATTTTCGGGGCATCTGACGACCAGGTACGACTGTCAAAGTTCCAAGAATGACAGCTGGGACCAACAACTTAGCGTACAGACGCCCACATCAAGTTACTACAATCTGTCAAATTTCTTTAATAGATTTTCAACTTTATGGCTAAAGCATGAGATTCAAAGTTGTTTGGGAAAATTTGTCAGTTTCGGGTAGCTTGATGTGCTGGCGTCTTTACTTTACCAGACACGGGGGAACAACACATAGGTAATAAGGGCTGGTGTTCGCAACTCCACGTCAATGCGCGTATTTTGCGTACGGGAAATAATAATGGTCAATAATGAATAATACTTAATGGTCATTATTTATAGGCTCATTAATTGGAAAAAAAATTGTGTGAGAACGTTTTGATATAGACCAGTATTTCAATATTAACCTATGGAGTGTGTATGTCAGACTATAGCAATTAAAAAGCACATGGATTAAGTCAGCTTAAAACATTACTTCTAATATTTGGGTCTCAATGAGTTTCTGCTTTAAACATGGGGTTGCCAATTCGACTTTAGAAAAACCACATCTACTGCTGTAAAACTTATTATTTCGATCCCTGTTATTTAACCGTCCCCGTGTCCGTTTCCCAACCCTTCGCCAATGTCGACAGCCACTGCGCATTACAATTTCAATTCAATTTTTAATATGGTCCAAATAACAACCACATTCTGTGATAACAACCGCAAAAATATACTACGTAAATCTACCCACAGAATGTGGCTCATTTTGGCGTACTAGGTGTACGCCAGCCCTTCAGTTTGGAATCACAGACCCCATTTTAATATTAAACAAGTAAATTCGACAAGAAGGCGAGTTCTAAACGCACGATTAATCCAGACCGCGTTCCCGCCAAAAAAGAGGAAAAAAACAACATGGCCGGCGAATAATCAAATTATTAGAAGGCCCACGTGAGGGCACCGCAGTCTTACCGCTTATTTATCATAGATGTAATGGATGGTGCTGTTTTTTTTTTCGGACGATTGTATCAGCTTGTTTTTGCAGTGTAAGATGGAGTCATCTTACACTGCAAAAACAAGCTGATACAATCGTATGGCAAACTAATATTATTGCAACAAAGAAATGCGGTAACCGAGTGGTTACCGCATTTCTTTGTTGCAATAATATTAGTTTGCCATTGATAATTATGTCGCGGCTTAGTGGCTAGTGCACTCACGATATCATATTCAGTCAGATCTTTGAGATTTTGATTGATATAGGCTGGAATTACTTTCAACCAAGCAAAGTTCTAACTTGATCCTCGCTAACTGAAATGCATCGACATTATTGTCGTCTTTCGTCGCCATCGGCTTACAACACAAGACTTATATTGAAAGTACACTTTGTAAACAAGTATATTACAAATTAGAGGATTATATCCAAGATAAGATCGCTTGGAAACATGCTGGCCGGCCGTAGAACAATCTACTTTACAATGTCTGTATATATGTAAGCACTTTGTATCTATAACATAATGAATTTATCGTCATGGCTTCGATTTTAATTATTTTACCTATTGTGGTCATTTTATTCTAGTTGCATCGTCTTCACATATAATTAATGTAAATATACAAAATATTTTAAAACATTTTAATAGCTCAACGGTAGTTTCTTTCCCATTCTTCTCCATACGAAACTTAACTTACCTTTTAGAAGGGGCGACTAGAATCAATTCTGATTGATTGTAAATTCTCATGTTCAAAAGTGCCTTTTATGTGCCTATTTGAAATAAATGCTTTTGCTCTGACTTTGAATCCTTCAAAAATCCCTTTAGCCAAGAAAAACCTTAAAACCTTTATCTCAGTGATCTGAGCCTCTGTTAAAATTAACTTTGCGACTTCACCACCAGTTACTACAATTCTGTTTTTTTTTTCTCAGGAGTTACTCGCTGGACGAAAGGTTCCTGTACTGCCAAGGTGAAGTGCGGCGGGTACACTGGCATCCAGGGTCACTGTCACATGTGTTCGTGCTGGGATCTGATAACACTATCAGGTAAGTCACTCTTGCTTATCGCACAGCATAATGAAGTGATTATGATGTTTGACCACACAAACTATCACGCTCGGAGATTAATTTGGGGCATACAATTGTTTTTACGGGTAAAGCCAAGCTACAATGAACTCATTGCTTTGAACACGAGTTAAACTAAAAACAAAGATAACTGAGAAAACAGATCTACTTGAAAGACTATTGTGCGCTATTGAAACGAAGCAATAAATCCGCCTCTTCGTTAGAACAAAAGCAGCTATTCAGTGGCTTAACCAGCCAAGCCTGCTAGATGCCATCGGGATCAACAATTTGACTTTTAATGAAAACAAAATTGTCAATGTTTTTTTAAGAAGAGAGTTAATCCTGCCGACAAATTGTCACACAGTTTGGCAGGTTTATGATATGTGTACAAGTTTTGTTCCAAAATAAATTATTTATTATTATTATTAAACAAAAACTTCATTGACCTTTTATCAATATCGGATCAAGTTAATCATAATTATCACCATTTACTAGATACAGATTAACTGCCTGGTTTAAGACCCACCTCATTGTAACCTAGCTGTAGAGAATATTTTAAGCCACTCATGTCGTCACATCTTGGTGATAACCTGTGAACCTGCTTACTGTATTGCCTGAACAATAAACTATTTTGTATTTCGATTTCTACTATAGAGGACTCAATAATAATCTGCTAAATTCAACGAAATCTCATTAATTACAGGCTCTACAACATAGCCTTAAAGAAAGGCCCTAAGCTGGTGCAGATCCTGACCATCGGCATAAAGCCATCAGGGCAACTTGCTGGCAGGAACATACTGGACAGTCTGGGTGATACGGCGGTAGACTTCACGCCGATACCTGACTCCGAGACCTTGCTGATCTTGAGGGGCAACGGGGATGTTTATATGATGGAGTGTGAGCTTGATCGGAAGAGGTAAGACATAAAGATGTTATTTGAAGTTTAATTTACAATGCCCGGGCGTTAATAAACACATGAGACAAAAGTGGCTATTCAAAAAAATATTATACAGTACGCGAAACTATTGCTTTAACAATAATATTCTGGTTTTTTGGTAACATCTAATTTACCTTATTAATTTGCCTAGGATAGCATTTAATTTCCCCTGTCTTTCTTTCAGCCCCCTACAACCGAAGTTATCAGGTCCCCTGGCTATGTACCCCCCTGCTGACGACAACTATGGCTCGGAGTCGTGTTCCATCACAGCTTTAGGGGGGGGCGACACTCCTCCACTGGTCGTAGTCGCTACTTGCTCAGCGGCACTGTACCACTGCCTGTTGCTACCTAATGTAAGTAAAATCTGCCCTATTGTGAAATTATGGCTCACCATAATTTCAGAACAGGGCATTATTTTTTTGAACAAGTTTTATTTAAAAAAAAAACTGTTGTTGTGTGAAATCTGTTAAGCTGAGCTACACGATGACATGCATGTATGCGGTCTGTTGGGACAGGTCAACTCAAAGCTGCAATGGGTCTTTCTTCAAAAGGTCCTTCAAGACATGGCCCTACATTCACTCCTTCCATCTTTCGCGAGCCCGCGCGTCTTCCTTCCAGTTTAGACGGGACCTATCCAGGTAGTCCCACCATCCCCTAAGTGTCCTGCCGCGACCGTCTTACTGTCTCTTAAAGAAAGAAGAAAAAAAAAACATTTTATTTAGCACAGACCAAAAGTCAATATAACATCAGATAAAAACAAATAATCAAATAAAAAGAGTGAAAAGTCCGATGTAAGAAATTTGCAGGAAAGTGTGCCTTACGGCTGCGCCAAAAAGGCCCAGTTTAGCAAAAATGCCTTCAAGTTCTCTTTCTGGTTGCAGCCATCGGAAAAAGAAGACGGCGAAAGTCACGCCCTCTACGTGGTCGAAGCTGTCGAACTGAACATGGTTCTGAACCCAGACGATGATCTGCAGTACTCTTATCCAGTACACCTGTATGCGGTAAGTTGAAATACTATAAAATGATGCGGTTCTCAAAAAGTCACTTTAATGCTCACAAATAAGCGTTATTTTCCGCTGCAAGTTTAATATTCTCATGACCTTTTCTACCGTACTGTTTTCATTCTGAAGTCCACTTAATTTACAAAGGAGTTAGCTAATATTTATTGAACTACAGGTTCAATTCTAAGTAATATTGTAACTTAAAGGCTTACAAATAAAGTTTAATTTCCGATGCAACATTAATATTTTATGACCTTTTTTACAATATAATTTATTGTTCTGGAGTCGACTTAATCATTTATCATTGTCATTCTTTTTCCAGTGCACAAACAACACGTACGCTTGCGTGCACGCAGGTGGCGTGCACGCGATCACTCTGCCCATGCTCGCGCATCTCGTAGACTATGCACTGGCTGATGAGAGTGAGAAACTTTTATTAAAGTTTTTATTTAGTTTTACTGGTAGATATTATCTACCTAGCCTTTTCCCAACTGTGTAGCGGTCGGCTTTTGCTGAATACCAGTATTTTGCATAGAGCAACTGTCTATCCGACCTCTACAACCCAGTTACTGGGTAATACAATACCCTTAGTAAGACTGGTTGTTAGACTTTCGGGCTTCTGATTACCCGTAACGACTGTCAAAAATCCACGAATGACAGCCGGGACCAACGGTTTAACGTGCTTTCCGAGGCACGGAGGGTCTTGGTATGTAAAGTTGGTCACCCATCTACGGCAAGTGTAGCTTAACTTGATTGATTGAACCGCGCGGCTGTCATTACTTAACCACAAGTCCCTGGTAGATAAATAATGTTTAAAACAAATCAATGTGACTTTCAAATTTATATGTATTTTCTGTGTTTTTCTTGGACTTTATAAACATCGGCGAGGGAAAAATATCGTAAGGATATCTGGACTTCTAGTTAACTCGTCGCGCGTCCAATTAGCAGACACAATATAAATTTTATTGTTATCGGTACACATGGTGTACACTCGACGTGCGAAGAGTTAATATAAGTCTGAAATCGCCAACCAGTCTTGAGCTAACGAGGCGATCAAAGCTCATGCTTTCTTTGTGTGAGAAGAACTTTTTGTCCTGCTTTGGGACAATAATATGCTAATAGTAGGTTGTAAGTTCTTCATGCTTCCCGTGGGTGTCGTAAAAGGCCACTAAGGGTCGTACCGGAGGATGGGCAGCAGCGTTCTCTATGCATTCCACCACCACATCAACCCGTCTGCCAAGCGTGGCGATTATGGCAAACCCCCCCTTTTTGGGGGAGGCCTATGTCCAGCAGTGGACGTCTTTCGGCTGAAATGATGATGCTCATCATCATCATCATTATAAGTTTAATTTTAAGCTTTATTAACTCTTACATAAAGTTGGTATGTTAACCCTCAGCTGAAATGGAAGCAGTCCTATCAGCGATGTGTTCCCGCGCCAGCGTGGCGAGACACTTGCTGTGCACGCGCAGCGCACGCGCCGGCAGCCCGCCCGCCGGGCTCGCGCTCACGTCGCCGCCGCTGCCCAAGCTGCTGGTGCTGTGTGCCGAGTGCAACCTGGTGGCTAGGTAACTAATAGCTTCTGGCATGCCTGTCCACCTGACGTGTGCGGTTTAGGGATGTGGCGAAGCCTCAAATTACGCATCACAGTGACGTCACGCAAAATCCTGCATCACGCAAGCAGAGTTTACCGCGCAATTAGCGTATATACAAAGTCCCGACATCAATCTTCGGGCAGAGTAGCCCACGAGATGAGTAAACCTTACACCCTCATACCTCTATGTATATATTTCCACCAGAACTGTTGTAAAAAGAATAATTCATCTATTTCAAGCGATACCCCACCAAAGATAGGTTCTCATTCCTCAGGAACAGTGCATTTAGCAAGAGTGCGTTTCTGTGCGTTGGGTAGCCCTATGTCGGTGTCTGACTCTTAAACTATCTCTATGCGAAAAATCAAGTGAATCCGTAGCTCCGTTGTTGCATGATAGGGCTCACACCTACAAACACATTATCGCATTTATTATCCTACCACTCCTCCTACTCTGTGAGCAGAAACAATAAAAAATATTTTTTCTTTCAACTACGTAGTAATGTTATCATTATAATCACTACAAAACCGATCACAAAGGACGTATTTTTTGCTTAGAACCAAAACAGTACAGAAAAAAGATACTGGCTGAAAATAAAAATCGGCTGAATAAAACCGACTCAGTGAAAAAAAAGATAACAAATGGAGCGCAGTTTGTACCATTGTAAAACTTTGATACTTCATATTTAGCAAGAAGAGTTAAAAAAATGGAAACAGCGATAGTGATATGAATTCAATTCCAGAAAGTATAAAAACAGCTGCAAATGAGACTGTTAATAACCTTTTGCCGCAAAAGTCGCGGGATAAATATTTAAACGCTTAGGAAAACTTTGTTTACATTAACTTTAGTTTTTATTTTGAGTAAGTACGTATGTTTTATCATGGTAGGTAGATTGGTATTTGAAAGAAAAGTAGATTGCGCACCTTGCTAAAGTGAGTAATTAATGCACTCGTGTTAATTTAGTGCCCTTATACGCGCTTGGGCATCAACATAACTCTTGTGCATTAATAACTCACTTTGCGCTCAATGCAACAATCTACTATAAAATAACTATAACGGGCGTTAACTCCGTAATCACGTATTTACTTAAAATTATCATTTTACTGAGCTTTTTTCTTGAGACGGATTTATTGTTGTCTGCATAGTTTCAACAAATATTTATTTAAACTTAAAATAGCTTATCACGGTGGATATAAATATTTTCTATATCTAGATTAATGCTTAACGTGTACCTCATTAAAAGAGGTAATAAGTTACTAAACAATAATAATTTGCTTCCCCGTAGAACATTGGAGCCTTTTGACTTAGAAGAACAGTTATACAAGGAACTGCAGCTGAAGAACCCGTCGTTAGAACAAGAGGATATCAACAATATACTGAAAGAGGTACTTATATTATTTATTTATCACAGAATATATTGTTACGAGCTTGGGGTTCGTGACAATAAAAACTGCCGATTTAATAACCAAAAATTGACACTTTAATCACAACACTAATTAAAACTCAAACACACTAATTATGAAACACAATTGCACTACTGATCGCTCTATGTCGCACTTGAAGATCGCTTTCGATGTGTTCGCATGTATCGCTTATCCAATACTCTGTGTCTCGCGGCCCACACCGGCCTTATATAGTGCCACAGAGCTACTATATAAATATCTAGAATGTTCGAGTACATACCGGTCCCGACTGACCCGATGTCGATAGTTCTCGGAATTTCTAGGACCTTGACCCTACTAGTTCTGCTACCCGATACTAGATGGTGCTAATATCACCATTTAGTAGGCATTAATTGTGGCGCGCAACAATATGAATGCAAAAAGAAATATGCGAGAAATTATTTTCTTAAGAAGAAGGAAGTCCGTCACTTTTGCCAATGGGAATCCCGCAGGGCTCAAAGCTTGTCATGGAATAAATTGCATACGATGTAAATAGATGTGATAAATGTGCTAAAAATAATTATTTAAAACCATGCTAGTTCTGGGTTCAATCTGCACACCGGGGGCATTGATTTTCATGACATCGAAATTCTCAGTAGTAAGTAGGCCGGAGTCTAAATTGGTTCCCAAGTACTGTTCGGTACAATATTTGCAACCGAACACAGCTCAGCACTTTTGCCTGCGTGCATTTCCATGAATACATGTGTCGCAACTATTACCAGTTAGTGCGTGGTCGACTACCAACCGCGTAACTCAAACAAAACTAGATCAAACCATCTTATCGTATGCTGCACTGGCTGACGGCATCGCGTCAACACCGGCTGTCGCTGAAAACCAGCGCTGGGGCTCTGTCTCGTATAGGGTCTTAGCATTATGCTGAGCGATGGCCGTTTTGCGTAAATGTGACGCATACTTTCTCCCAAATTGTTTTTTTTTTATGCGTCATCTTTGCCGCAAATAAACGTATTTTCTTTTCTTAGTGCTAATTTAGATTAGATTTACCATTTCGACGGCGAAGTACCAATACCTCCTAACTGATTTTTTTTTGAGTAATTCACTTTTTTTTTCGTTTTGAATTTAAAGGCGTTATTCGCATGTTTTAGTGAAATCGCAAAGTATATTTTTATTACAACAACATTAAATTAAAATGTGGAAATACATATTACCTCCCAACTAAAACAACGTGTCTATTTTTGAACGTTTTTATCCAGTATGTGTAAATTTTTGACTTTGTCAGATAGGAGTTATTGGCACTTCGCCGTCGATTTGATGACTATCACTATTATTCAATATAGCGTTTAAACCATATCATTTCGTATCATTAAACCAGTGTAATATAATACCAAATCAACCAACTCAGAAGTTAGTGCTAAATCAAGCAATCAATCAATTTTAAATGTACCCCTTATCACTTGGGACAAAGAAGGAAAGAGAGACACTGTTGAATAGAATAAAAGTAAACGAATATGACATTGGTCCTTATGTTAAAGTTAGCGCAGCCTTCACCTGAGATAGCAAACCTACTTGCGGATTTTTTTCGACATTAATAATGTAATATCTATTATACTTGTAGAGATAGTTCAGAATAGTTTAAGTTATGATGAGGCTGACATGCCTCTGTGGATAAAAGCCTCTAATAAAAACTAGAATAATAAAAAAAATAAAAAAAAACATTGGTCTTAAACATAACTGTCTAAACCATCGGGAAATACAGGCGTGATGGTATTGAATATGTCTTTTTATTTATAATTCCAGAGACAGAAACTGACGTTCACATCTATAGTACAGGAGATACTTACGCGGGACGTGTCGCAGCCGATCCTGCAGATCAGCAAGAAAGCGGAACCAAGTCCTAAGGAGTCCTTAGAGGTAGACACATTTTGAAGCAGTACTTTTGCTAAATGGTAACAGCCGCAAGGTGGACCGACAACCTTCTGAAGGCCGCAGGAACTCGTTGGGTGCGGGAAGCACAGAACCGGTCGAAGTGGAGGTGCTTGGGGGAGGCCTATGTCCAGCAGTGGACGTCTTTCGACTGAAATTATGCACAGCCGCCCGGGTTGATCAAAGGTTAAGCATCGCTTGCTGCGCTCGGTTCGTGGCTATCCATTACATACTTAGAGAAAAATCCGTGCCTTGAAAAGCACGATATGCCGTTGATACCGACTGTCATTCGTAGATCTTTGACAGCCGTTATAGTTATTGTGCCAGAAGCCCATAAGTCTGACAACCAGTCTTACCAAGGAGTATTATTATACCAAGTTTCACCCAGTAACTGGGTTGTGAAAAGCAGATAGGCAGTCGCTCCATGTATATATGTGTGTCCAGCTTCATCCGGTTAGTGTGGGAGCCGACCACAACACAGTTGGAACAAGCCTAGCAGATTGATAGCCTTTATTATAAACTGCTGAAGACTAGCATTTTGTTGGTGATGTAGATTTTAAAAATGTACCTACTTTGTGTTTTTAGATTCCTTACCCAATGGGTGCCTACAGAACCCAGGTCTATTTGTCTGTCTGTATATATCTTTTTAACCATAATAGTAACCTGTTGAAACTAATTGTTTGGTAGTACCGCACTCCTAGGTCGAATTTCACCAATGAAACTGATCGCGATCAGCAAATACGAACATTAAAGGGCTGTCAGGAGAGCCAATATTCCTCAACAATGATGACGCTGAGAGATGTTGTTTAGATTGTTTAGACAGGATTGAAGGGGATGTGAAATATGAACTCCTTTTCTTGAATGAAACGTAATTGCGTGCACGCATACATTTCGTCGCTCATATGACTAAAAGTCCTATCTCCTTTTTTTATATTTTTAGCTGATCTGAGTCAGGCCAACCACAAATGATAAATGATTTTATTTTTGTAAGTAGGTTTCCACAAACACTTTCACACGTCAATCATATTTTTTAAAAACTAGATGAGGTCGGCTTTTCCTATCTGACTACTCTGAGAAGCAAGGCCGAAAAAAAACTCAGAGGTCATAGTCTCTTTTAAAGTCCAGGCATAATCTTGGTCAAGTTATATGAAGACCATGTAGGTCGATGTCTGAGATGGTCTTTTAAGGAAAGAACCACACAGATTGAGAGGACCTGTTCAGCTGAGCATTTATCAGAAATCGTGCAGCTCAACTCAAAACTTAAGGAGCTCAACGATTCGACGAACAATACCAAGGATAATACATTTGGGTAGGCCACGTAAATTACTCATACACTCCTCCATTCGTGATTCTTTACATTTTTCACTAACCGTCGTACCTCTATGTCAATTGGATCTCAAAATATAACCATTTTGAAAGGCAATAAAATGCAAAGAATCACGAATGGAATAATGTAGCTGTCCCAACTCAAATCAGCTAAAAAATGAGATCAGTCTTACTCATGCGAGCGACGATTTATGGTCGCGGGTGGTTGTGTCGAGTGCACGGCGCATGCGCAACACGCGCGGCCGCACGCGCAGCTCGCGCGGCACGCGGCGGGTGTGACGTCGGACATAACAGTTTCAATATTGGTGCAAACGATGGCGTGTTTAAGGATATTTTTTTGTATGTATTGTCCTCTAACAAAATCATCTAAAACTTCTAGTTCCTAACACAAGCAACTCTAAAACTCCGCGGCGAGTACATCTCCCGCCAACAACGCGCAAGCGACGCCATCGCTCGCAAGCTCCACTCGCTCCGCTCGCTCAGCAGCCAGCACCAGGAGTGGCTGCAGGACTTACAGGTTAGCAACACATGCGCAAACTTTGAAACAATTTACCATCAGAGCATCAGACACACTACAACAGCTCCATAATTATGTAACACGCTATCAGTCTCAACCTAAATCATTTTGTAGAATACAGCTAATTTCTTGAGTAAGCTTCTCGAATATTATAAAGTAATCACACTATAATATTATAAAAGCGAAAGTTTGTGAGTGTGTGTGTATGTGTGTTTATATGTTTGTTACTTCTTCACGCTCAAACGGCCGGAGCAATTTCGATAAAATTTGGTATGGAGGTAGCCGACACCCTGGATTAACATATAGGCAGCTTTTTATCGTAATATTCCCACAGGATAGAAATTGATGCGAGTGAAACCGCGGGACGCAGCTAGTGGCTTCATACTCGAAAAGTTTGTCTGCTGAACAACGTTAATAACGCAATGAAACTTTATTGAACTGTCAAAATGAGATTCGTTGCTACTGATGTGTATTGTCTTGCGCAATACTTCACATATTTGTATGCACTTAGGATTTTTCAGGGTTACGATAAACAAAAACTAAGATTGTATAGGATAAACAAAAACTAAGACTGCATAATTATACAAAAATAATTAGAAAAAAAATCTTATTATGAACTGTATTTTACTGTTTTTGTCATTTCAGAAAGAAATAGACGATGTTCAACTTGACTCTACGGTGCTCAAGGAGAAGTGTATGTTAGCAGAGAAACATCAAGATGATCTCAAATACAGGTGAATATTATTGTTATTATAATCAGTGAAAATTTCTTTAGCATCATTGTAGTTTGAAAGTTTATGAAACGAAAAAGCGACAGTAAAAAGAGACATGTAAATTCATAAGATTTAACGTGGGAGAAAATGAGATAGGAAGCATTATTCAGTGTTTTGAAGGTGTCACTTCTACCACGTGTGAATTGCACACATGCTGTTTTTTTGCCAGACTACTGTCATTAATACTTGTAGTAACTTGACACTTGTCAAATTATCGCGACGATAGGTCGTGGTGGAACAAAATGAAAGTGATAGTGGACTGTATAACTTGTAAGTAAAATAAGAAGGGAAACGAAATTACAACAGTGAAAGGTCGGTTTAAAACATAAACAAAAAAATTTTGATGTTAATAAACGTAGGCGTGCGGTGCCAGGCGGGCCCGCAGCCCAGCGCACATCAAAAATAAAACTGACAGAAGTAGCAAAATCGAGTACAAAAGTATCGGTATTGAAACAAAACTACTCGATACCAAAAATCCATACTTTTACGATACTTTTCTTGTCCTTTACTGCAGATCAAAGGCAATTAATTCATATAAAAAGTAGAAATGATAAATTTTATTGTTATGTAAGTAGGTTTGTACAAACAATTTTACAAGTCAACAATATTTTAAAAACAAGACGAGGTTTGTTTTTACAATCCGACTACTCTGAAAAAAAAATAACACAGAATGAAACACAGTCACTATTAAATCAGTTTAAAATTGTTTTTAGTTAAATCATGACGACTATGCAGTACATTGTCTGAAATAATCTTTTAAGAAAATAACCTCACAGATTTGAGTGAACGTGTCCAGTCTGTGCAAATATTTATAGGTAATCGTATAACTCAATTCCGAATGTTAAGGCGGTAAACAACTCCAAGAAAAATGACCAATTATCACAAAGGTTGCTCACTCTTGGCCGAGTTTATTTACTATGTATTTCTTTCTTTAATTACAACGGCTTAAAACCAATTACAAAAATTCAAAACACAGTTTGTAAATACACATGTCACATAAAAAATATATATAAAGTCATCAATTACAGTGAAAAAGTTAACAACACTTTTATAAATCCCTGATTATGTTATTCAAAAAAAATAATAAACAATTTTAAATAAATAAAAATTGTAATGTGTGTCTTATATATTTTTAATACTATAAGAGCACAATGCACTCGAATACATATTATTTAACCTTACAGATGCTCAGCAGTAATCCGTAACATCCGTGCGTCTGCGGCGGCGACTCCGGCCGAGCGCGAGCTGCTGGCGGAGCTGGAGCGGTACAACCGGAGCGGCGAGCGACTCGCCGACCAGATACTGATGCTCAAGCAACACGCGCAGCACAAGTCTCTCGAGGTAAGCGATACAAGCGATGTACGACAGATCAACATCGTAATCGCCAAAAAATTATCAACTGCCCCATACAAAACTTCAATACCTACTCGACCCAAATGTATGGGACGGTTGATGAGTAACACCAGCCGCACGGGTCGCTCGATCAGGTTAAGCTACGCTTGCCGCGGTTGTTCCGTGGATGGGTGACCATCTTCACATACCAAGACCCCTCCGTGGCTCGGACAACACGTTAAGTCACTGGTCCCTTTGACAGTCTTTACGGGTCGTCAGTAGCCCGAAAGTCACACACAGTCAGACAACCAGTCTTACCAAGGGGTATCGTATTACCCAGTAACTGGGTTGTAGAGGTCAGATAGGCAGTCGCTCTATGTAAAATACTTGTATTCAGCTGCATAGTTTAGACTGGACGCCGACCCCAACATAGTTGGGAAAAGGCTCGGCAGGTAATGGTTGATTATTTTTTCGAGAATATTGTTCAGTTTGGGGATCTGTATAATTGTGTCCATCCATGGTAATACAAAATAGACAAGTACAGTACCCGGCGATAAATATTGCTCATCGACCTATTCGATCCTATCGATTTTATACAAAGAATAAAAATAATTATCAAAAGAAGCAAATCATAATTGTTTTAACAGCTCCTAATAGATACCGGACTGTTTGTATTTCGTGCGACAGAGATAACGCTCTACGAAGCCGAAATTAGCCGATTGTCTCTTTCCAAAGGTCGATGTGCAATGTTTAGCGCCGGTTACTGTAGTTCCTTGGTTTTACTCGGTTCTATATTAGATCTCATCGCATCTTCTATACCTCTCTATGAGCCGTCATAACAGTTAGTCACCCTCTTTCTTTATTATATAATTTTTCACACAGTCCATCCGTCGTTTTGATTCGTCTTCCTCTACTCAGCCAGCCACACTATACTCTGAAAACTTTCCTCACGACGCATTCCTCATTAGTCCACATAATATGTTTGTAACTGACACAACTATCAAAACACCTGTGTTCTCGCAGGTGTTTTGATAGTTGTGTCAGTTAAATACAAATAAAAAAAACAAATACAAAAAAGAAAAACATCCATTCTTGGATGTTATGTTGTATAATGTATTTATCATCATTTTTATTTTCAGCTGGAGAAATGGCATTCTGAATACAAGAAGAAGGACATTGCGCTCGGCAAGTCTCACAGTGAGACGATCTCCTCTATTCTGCAACAGCAGTAAGTTATTACACTACCGTTTACATAAAATTTTTTCGGGATAAAAACTAGCCTACCCCACTCATTCGTCACTTCAGTCCATAAACTATCTGGCAAAAAAAAACAGACATTTAAATATACTTACGATGGACGAGCAACATCAAAATCTACTTGCAGTTATAAAAGCTAATGCCAAGCTAAAAGAAAATTACGTTCGTAGAAACTATGCCGAATTGTGCATTATGGGATTGCAAATTTCGTAGTGGTAAAACGACTGGAATTAACTATGGTTCATTTTCGTTGCTATTTTGTTATTTATTCAGTATTTAGGTTAAATAAATAATTTTCTTAGAGGGTCAAAGGTTTGTGGCGTTAGGACTAACTTGTCATACTAGGCTTTTATTTAGTTTTGCTATAATACGCTCGGTGGTGAGACTAAGACATGGACTCACAGTTTCTCGATGAAATTTCTTCTGATAGCCTCTCTTTAGGATCTTAAAACTCTTTGGAAAAAAGAAGGATAAGCCAACAAAATACAATGTCGAAATTTATTATTTACATGTAGACACACAATCTTGCATTTTTCTCTGTTTTATGTATACGAGACTTTTGTAAACGCACTCACACAATAGTGAAGAAACTAGTGCTGGAACCTTTTTTTTTTAAGAAAATTTTTAAATTGTATATACATTATTAAATACAACAGCCATTTAGCTCAATATAAAGGTAAGACATGGCGGCTGTCAGTCGTGGATCTATGACAGTCGTTAGGGGTAGTCAGAAGCCCGAAAGGTTGACAATCAGTCTTACCAAGAAATATCGTATTATGCAATAACTGGGTTGTGGAGGTCAGATAGACATTTGCTCCATGTAAAAACTGGTATTCAGCTGCATCAGGTAAGACTGGAAACCAACCCCAACATAGTGATGAGTAGATTTCCATAGTGTGATAGTGTAATATCTCAAATTTTTACTACCTATTACTTCGTTTTGTTTTCAGAACCGGACAGATATCGACGCTCATTGAAGAAACGAAGCTCCTGAAAGACCAACTCAGCATTGTTTAGATTTATGTATTTATTAGTATTTGTTTTTCTTGTTAGTAGTAAAATAATTGTCATAATTAGAACGAAATTAAATATCTTACTACCTTTGGCACATGAAAGTTAAGCTACATTTTCCTAGAACAGCGGTGACCGGCACATTGCGTCCGCAATTTACCGGCGAATGACGTCACTGAGCCGTTATTTATGAAGGTAAGTTGGTGTTTTCCTAGAGAGCGTTTTTTGACATTTTACTTTTACACTTTAAACCCTTTGAAGCTGTGGATGCTGGCTGGCTGGGTGACTCGCCGCTCTAAAGCTTGCGGTAGTAATGATGATGACGTCACGCTGAAGTATTTGCACGAAGGCTGCGCTGACGATCTCGTTGGGGTCACCAGTATAGAGGTATGAGGAAACCGAGGATCCTCCGACCAGACGGGCGGCGTGTCTGGCGGGCAACTGCCCGATGATTCAAGGCGGGCCGTTGTATCTATGGTAGTTGCGCGGTAAACTCTGCTTGCGAGATGCAGGATTTTGCGTGACGTCAGTATGACGCGTTGTTTGCACGTGGCGTTGTAGATACCGCTACAAAGTCAAATCCCACTGCCATCGTGTTCATGACAGCCGATACTACGGCGGTTATATTGCGGCCGCCGCTCTTCTAGCAAACTGTAACTTAACTGGGTATGTCATTTCAGTGACTGAACCCTTAATTTTTCTTTAAATTTTGTACTTATATTTTTTCAAGCGTCATAAGAGCTGTATTTATTTATTGACAAAGATAACACTATTCGGTAAGCCGACATGACATTTTACAAATTTATATTACCGGGGTTGTAAAATACTGGCCACGAAGGGGCCGTCTCCACCATCGAGAGAATCGCGGCGATATTATCGTCTTATCACGTATTTCTAAACACTCTCTTAGAACGTGTCTCCACGCGGCGATATCATCACGACGAAAATTTGATGGCACGGCGAGACTATCGCCGCGATTCTCTCGCTCGTGAAGACGGCCCCTAAGAGTCCAAAAAGACGGACTGCATGCCAGCTGCAACATCGCAGTTTGGGTTGCAGTTTACATATCTAGGTTTCGAAGCAGTTAAGTCAACTGCATCCAAACTACGATGTTGCAGCTGAAATGCAGTCCGTCTGTTTAGACCCTAAGTGAGGGCGCACACGAGCAACTTTTGTCTCAGCAACTAAGTCTCAAACATCAAGTCTACGGGTTTGTATGAAAGTGCTGTCTTTGTCGCATCGCTATATGCTTACGCTGCATCCCATATATTCACTGTCGTGATGAAAATATAAGTTAAAGGTACTATCTAACTAGCCTAGCCAAGATTCTTTTTTTTTTGTGTAACTTTTATGGTTTAAGCCTGTTAAAACTGACTTTGATTTAATTTTGAATTGTTTCTCAATAAAGATATTACAATAAGAACTTTTTTTTTCAAAAAACAGTAAAACGATATTTTTACTTTTTAAATAAAATTCAATGTTCTTCAGAAAGATCAGGTAAATTCAAATTTTCTTACGTTTTTTGCAATTTGCAGGTCAGTGTCAGGTTGTATCTTGATCAAAATATGATTCGCGACAATAGCAGGTACATATTTAGAGAAAATAATCATTAGAATCATTAATATATCTTTCTAAGTTAGATTTCTACCACCAACCACCAATCTCTTATAAGAAAAATGTATTATTGATTCTTATGATTATACTTCTCTAAATATGTACCTGCTATTGTCGCGAATCATATTTTGATCAAGATACAACCTGACACTGACCTGCAAATTGCAAAAAACGTAAGAAAATTAGAATTTCGCGGTCTCAACTACCCTCAATCTGTCAAAAATACCTCTATTTTCCCTACATTTTTGACATTGATTGTCGCCGAGATGAGATTGCGACTAGATTTTGAACGTTTTTAATTACGTAATTGGTCTTCAGATGTATGAACGTAAACGAAGCAAACGGAGTATGTAAGTTTCGTAGCACGGGTTCTGTAGTTTCTGCCTACCCCCTTGTTATAAAGGCGTGAGTTTATGTTTTGTGTATCTAATGAAAACAAAACGTGGTCGCTCGCAATAGGCCTTATAAAAAGGCTAGAAGTGCCTTTTTATAAGGCCCATTGCCCCAAAGGGCAATGAAGAGGACTATGCTGGAGTTTCCCTGCGTGATCTAATCAGGAATGAGGAGAACTGACATAGCCCGAAGAATTGCCAAACTTAAGTGACAGTGGGCAGGGCACATTGCTCGCAGAACAGATGGCCGATGGGGCCGAAAGGTTCTAGTGGCGACCGCGTACCGGAAGACGTAGGTAACGTTGGAAGGCCTCCCAAAAGGTGGTCCGACAACCTTGTGAAGGCCGCAGGAACCCGTTGGATGCGAGAAGCACAGAACCGGTCGAAGTGGAGGTAAGTACTTGGGGGAGGCCTATGTCCAGCAGTGGACGTCTTGCGACTGAAATGATGATGATGATGAATGAAAACGAGAATTATGGGTTGCAAACAAATAAAACAACGAAATTATTTGTTAAAATTGAGATACTATTCGAAGATTCAACTATAATATTTTTATACATTCGGTAATGAATGTTGGTCCGTAATATAGGAATGACTTACATTATTATTTCTATCATTTAGAGTCATAAGACCTTAGTAATAACTATTAACTACCACTAGGTAATAACAGCATATAATCATGAGCAAAAAAAACTCGAAACATAGGCGGTACAAGTACCATCTAAAATATTATTGATACAGAACTGAAAAACCTTAAAGGAGACACCCGAATTAGGGGATAAAGGAAACTTTCTACTAAACGCTTAGAGAATTTTCACAAGGACAACATCCAAGTAAACGTCATTTTCAAAAAGCCTGCTGTCAAAAATCAAGTTATCAAAATAACTTTGATATTTATTTCTAACGTGGTCGGACCTCGGTCGAGAGTCCGATAGCTGTCACACGTGTCAGAAATTTAATTTTTTCATTTAGTGGATTTTAGTACGTGAAATTGGCAAAATTGTGGTGTTTATTCCACAAAAGCCATTAATCAAGAGTTGAAGTTGAAGATGAACTTTGATATTGTCTATGCGTTAATAGAAATAAACTAACTTAGTCAGAATATCCCCTGATTTGGAATTCCCTCAATGTGCATATATTATGAAAGATCAACTTGTCTGATCAGAGGTAGTGGCCCAATATGGAAGTGTGAAAGTCAAACAGGAATAGCGCTATTCGACTTATAGCTCCATCTCTTTCCAACAATAGTGAGAAAGAGATGGAGTTACACAGATTAAATAGCACCATCTCCTTTTTACACTTCCATAAACGACCCCAGTACACCTATAAAACAGCTGTTTTAAAAAACACATTTAAACGATAACATAAAAAGAATACACAGACTTAAAAAACTAAACTAAAACTGCAGTCAATAATTACTTTTAAGTCCTAAGCGTAAAGTTAATATTACAATGACTTAGTGAATCAGGGGTCCCCAGAACATTTTGGACACCCTCTTCTGGTCGTCGGTGCAAAAGAATTCCCTTCCGAGCTTTACAAACTCTTTTTGTGATAGTTTGCCATCCTGTAAAAAATATATTTTTTGATTAAATATTTAAAATGAATAAGAAAGCATGTAAGAATTGATATCAAGGTTCGTACGTCTTTAATCAAATTCATAATAATGTTGCGCGCCAAAAATAATGCTTGATACATCGCCATGTGTCGCCATTAGTTACCACTAGCGCCATCTTGTATCGGGTAGCAGAACTAGTACCTTGGCCTTGGTACTAGGACATTGACCCTTCCTGTAGGTACTAGTAGTTCCGAGAACTATCGACGTCGAGTCGGTCGGGACCGCTATGTACTCGAACATACTAGATGTTTATCGAGTGGCTCTGTGGGACTATATAAGGCGGGCGCGAGCCGCGAGACACATAGTTTTGAGTAAGCTATACATGCGATAACATCGAAGGCGATATTCGAGTGCGACTTAAGAGCGACTTAAGAGTGATCAGTAAGTGCAATTGTATTTCTTAATTAGTGTGTTTGACTTGTAATTAGTGTTGGTGAGTAAAGTGTCATTTTTTTGGTTATTAAATCGGCAGTTTTTATTGTCACGAACCCCAAGCTCGTAACAATTGGTGTCAGAAGCGAGGTTTAAAAACCATGCCGATTTTACCTAAAGACGACATGGAGGGTATCCGTACCCGGAGTCAACGCCAGCAAGAGACGGACCAGAGGCGATTCGGTGGAACAACGCCACAGAGGTCGGAAGGCCAGCTACCGACCACGGAGGCCGGCCCGTCCACAGCTGCTCCAACATCAGCACCAGCATCAGCACCAGATTTTGCTACTCTGATGATGATGCTGCAGGAGCAGGCCCGCCGACAGGAGGAACAGGCTCGTCGACAGGAGGAACAAGCCCGCCGACAGGAGGAACAGGCTCGTCGGTTGGAGGAACAGCTCCAGCGGGACAAGGAGGAACAGGCTCGCCGTCAGGAGGAGCAGGTCCGCCGACAGGAGGAGCAGGCCCGCCGACAGGAGGAGCAGGCCCGCCGACAGGAGGAACAGGCTCGTCGGTTGGAGGAACAGCTCCAGCGAGATAAGGAGGAGCAGGCGCGCCGCCAGGAAGAGCAGATGCTCCTTATAAAGGACCTTCACGCTACCTTCGGGAAAGACATGAAGGAGGTGAAGGAAAAGGTTGCTCAACATGACAACCGTCTGTCGGAAGCCGAAACCCGAATCGACCAAATGAATAATCGGGTTGACAACGTGATGGCTGACGTGAAGGAAACCGTGATGGCTGACGTGAAGAAAACGCTGGATTACCTGAAACAGGGTGATGGAATCGCAGCTCCCGTAGCTACAACACCTTCGCTACGTGGATTCAAAGTGCCACCGTTCGACGGAACTTCTTCCTGGTCGGCCTACAAAATCCAGTTTGAGGCTGTCATGAAGGCGAACGGGTGGAATAAAAGTCAGGCCATGACTGCCCTCACTCTGGGCTTACGCGACCAGGCCTTAACTGTTCTGGAAGCTCTCGGTAAGGAAGTGACTTACGAGCAGCTCCTTGAGGCATTGGAGGCTCGGTATGGCGACGCTCACCTGGAACACGTGTTCCGTGCGCAGCTCAAGGATCGCGTGCAACGCAGCAATGAAAACCTGCAGCAGTGGGCCCTGGAAGTGGAGAAGCTGGTTCGCAAAGCGTACCAGTCCGTACCTGCACTTATTGATGGGAACCTGGTGCAGGCATTCATCGACGGCATCCGCGACCTTGAAGTTAGAGTTGCTGTGAGGCTCGGTCACCACGGGACGCTGAAGGACGCCTTGGCCCATGCACTGGAGGTGGAAGCTGTGCGGCAAGATCATCGTTCCCATCGCGTCAGGGAGGTTGCAGCGGCTACAGTTCGCGAGCGCAGTAAAGGATACAGCCCTAGGTGCTACGGCTGTGGGGAAAGGGGCCACCTTCGATCCAGTTGCCCTAAGCGAACTGCAGAAAGAGAAGACGGCCGATCTCCAGAGGGCAGTGCGGCTAACAGCACCGCCCAACACCAGCAGCAGGGAAACGAGTAATAGCCAGGACTGCGGGCGGGTGCTGGCTGATGTTCAAGGAGCCCCAAGGATTTCGATCACACAAACCCATGATGGGAATAGCCTAATCATCAAGGGCGAGGTCAACGGAACGCCGTGTAAGCTGACCATAGATACTGGAGCCTCTCGTACGGTCGTCAGTTCCCAACTTATAAGTCGGTTCCTTGGGGACTCCGCACACAGCCGAGAATACATTAATTTGGTGACAGCCACCGGTCAGCGCATACCCGTCCATGGAGAGAAGAAGATGGAGTTGAAACTAGGCAACAGAATCTACCTGCATAATGTCATCGTGGCTGATATAATGGACGATTGCATCCTGGGCCTTGACTTTATGAGGATGAATTGTTGCGAGATTGACGTCAAGCAAGGTGTTTTTAAATGTGGACAAGAGGAAGTTTTCGTGGAAGGGGCGTTACCAGGAAATGTGTACAGCCTTAGGAAGATTGTTCTACCGCCGAGATCGGAAACGATTGTGCCGGTTAGTCTTCCTCGGAATCCTGGGCGAACTCCTCGTTGTGTACTCGTGGAAAGGGTAGACAATGACCTACCATGGAAAGTGGCACGAACTTTGGTCAGAACCACCGACATTTCAGGGGTACGTGTGCTGAACCTTTGTGATCAGGAACAGATTATAGAAAAAGGCACACTACTTGGCACTTGTGAGGAAGTGGATTGGTTGCGTCGATGCCAATATCTATCGACTGGGACCCTCAGCAAGGATGCACAAACGAGAGTGACCAACCTTTTAGAAGACTGCCGCAGCGCTCTGTCCCAAAATGAAATGGTCAAAGAGAAGAAGATGTTACTCAGGTACGCCAATGTTTTCTCGGCAAACGATGCTGACATCGGGAGGACTGGCTTAGTTCAACACAAAATAAATACAGGAGAAGAATTGCCTATCCGTCAGCGGCCAAGGAGATTGCCGGTAGCACGTGAGAAGGAAGTGGAAACCATGATAGAGGGAATGATGAAGGATGGTGTTATTGAACCTTCATCTAGTCCATGGTGTTCACCCGTAGTGCTGGTAAGAAAGAAGGATGGCAGCATGCGGTTTTGTGTTGACTATCGTCGTCTGAACGACGTTACGAAGAAGGACAGCTATCCTTTGCCAAGAATTGATGACACGCTGGACATGCTTACTGGCGTAAAGTGGTTTAGCACACTGGACCTGAAAAGTGGCTACTGGCAAGTTGAAATTGATCCCAAGGACAAAGAGAAAACTGCATTCTCAACAGGAAAGGGTCTGTGGCAATTTAAAGTTATGCCGTTTGGATTGTGCAATGCTCCGGCAACGTTTGAAAGGTTGATGGAACTTGTACTTACCGGGCTAATTGGCGATGCCTGTCTGGTCTACTTGGATGACATCATCATCGTAGGCCGCACGTTTGAAGAACATCTTCAAAACCTGGAACGCGTGCTCATGAAGATCCAGAGTGCCAACCTCAAGTTAAGCCCGAAGAAGTGTTCACTATTCAAACGACAAGTTAGCTTTTTGGGATATGTCGTATCTGAAGAAGGTATCCGCACGGATCCAGAGAAAATTGCAGCTGTCAAGGATTGGCCAGTTCCAAAAGACAAGACGCAGGTCAGAGCATTTTTGGGTTTGTGCTCCTATTATCGCCGATTTGTCAAGAACTTTGCAGATATAGCCAAACCCCTGCATAAGCTTACCGAGGAGAAGCGACATTTCTGCTGGGATAATAGTTGCGACATCGCATTCCAGGAGCTAAAGAACCGTCTGTGCAAAACACCTATTTTGGGGTACCCTGATGCGGGCAAGGAATTTATAGTTGACACAGACGCAAGTGACATAGGACTTGGCGGTGTGTTGTCCCAACGGAATGGTGATCAAGAGGTTGTGATAGCGTACTTCAGCAAGTCGTTGTCAAAACCGGAAAGGAACTATTGTGTTACGAGACGGGAACTGCTTGCGGTGGTAAAGTCATTGCAGTATTTTAGCAAATATCTTCTGGGTCGGAAATTCCACTTACGTACTGACCATGCTGCACTGAAATGGCTATTGCAGTTCAAAAATCCAGAAGGTCAAGTTGCGAGATGGATTGAACTACTGCAGGAATACGACTTCGTGGTCGAACATCGCAGCGGAAAATCTCATGGCAATGCAGATGCATTGTCAAGAAGACCTTGTCCTGAAGACTGCAAGCATTGTACTAGACAAGAGAGTAAGGAAGTGGTACCTGTGAGGATGCTCAAGACAGACCTCAACAACGAGTGGAAGGAAAGCCTACAACGTGCACAGCAGGAAGATTCGGACATTAAGCCGATTCTGGAGTGGACGAAGGCCAGAGCTCCTAAGCCCAGGTGGAGTGACGTCTCAGCGATGAGTTCGGTCACAAAAAGCTATTGGGCCCAATGGGACAGCTTGGTGGTTCAGGATGGAGTCCTGTGCCGTAAATGGGAAAATGCTCGGGGAGACAGCTGTCATTTGCAAATGGTTGTCCCTAAAGCTCAAGTACCGGATGTTCTACAGCTGTACCATAATGGTTGTTCAGGAGGTCATCTGGGAGTAAAACGGACTCTACTGAAGATACGAGAACGGTTTTACTGGGTCCACTGTCGGGACGATGTCGAGGATTGGTGTCGCAAATGTACAAGTTGTGCAGCTGTAAAGGGACCCCAGACTCGTAGTAGGGGTGCATTGAAATTGTACAATGTTGGTGCACCATGGGAGAGGATAGCCCTTGACGTTGCGGGGCCGTTTCCGGAAAGTGAAAGTGGTAACAAGTATTTCATGGTTGTGATGGATTATTTCACTAAGTGGCCGGAAGTCTTCGCCATTCCAAGTCAAGAAGCTTCGACAGTTGCTGATAAATTAGTTCATGAAGTCTTCTGTCGTTTTGGAGTACCTTTGGAGATTCACAGTGATCAAGGAAGGAATTTTGAGTCACAAATATTCCAGGAAACTTGTCGAGTTATGGGTACTCATAAAACAAGAACGACTTCTTACCACCCACAATCGGATGGAATGGTGGAACGATTTAACCAGACACTGGAGAGGTATCTAGCAAAAGTTGTGGAAAATCGGCAACGAGATTGGGACAAGCACATACAACCGTTTTTGTTGTCATATCGAAGCGCTGTCCACGAAAGTACATCGGTGACGCCAGCTTTCGCAAACTTCGGAAGAGAACTACGGCTGCCTGCAGACCTGATCACCGGAATACCACCTGATGCCCCACGCAGTGTAACTGATTATGCAAATGATTTGCGGAACAAGATGAATGACATTTATGAGCATGTCCGTCAATCGGGCCAGCAAATGTCTGAAAGGATGAAAACCCGTTATGACCGCAAAATGAATAATAAAGGGTTCGACGAAGGTTCACTAGTGTGGTTGCACAATCCAGTCCGCAGCAAAGGGAAATCTCCTAAGCTTCAAGCTAAATGGGACGGACCGTACCGGATTGTGACAAAGATCAATGATGTAACTTACCGGATACAGAAAGGTGCAAGAGGTACTCCTAAGATCGTCCATGTGGATCGACTGGCGCGTTATTATGGAGCCAATAATGCTCGGGACGAGCATGTCTTAGGAGGGGGCAGTGTTGCGCGCCAAAAATAATGCTTGATACATCGCCATGTGTCGCCATTAGTTACCACTAGCGCCATCTTGTATCGGGTAGCAGAACTAGTACCTTGGCCTTGGTACTAGGACATTGACCCTTCCTGTAGGTACTAGTAGTTCCGAGAACTATCGACGTCGAGTCGGTCGGGACCGCTATGTACTCGAACATACTAGATGTTTATCGAGTGGCTCTGTGGGACTATATAAGGCGGGCGCGAGCCGCGAGACACATAGTTTTGAGTAAGCTATACATGCGATAACATCGAAGGCGATATTCGAGTGCGACTTAAGAGCGACTTAAGAGTGATCAGTAAGTGCAATTGTATTTCTTAATTAGTGTGTTTGACTTGTAATTAGTGTTGGTGAGTAAAGTGTCATTTTTTTGGTTATTAAATCGGCAGTTTTTATTGTCACGAACCCCAAGCTCGTAACAATAATATATGGAGTTGATTTTGTGAGCGGAAACGATAAAAAAACAATTATTCGTAATCTCAGCATAATTATTCACAACCATTCCACAAGTTTCCGAATCGAAAATGACACATTTTTGGTTACCTAATTTGCCTAGTCGCCGACAGCAAATAGCTGTCAAAAGAACTACGGTCATCTACTTGGTTCATGCAGCCAATGATGCAGATTTTTAATCTTCTGACCACATGGGCCGCTTAACAACAAAAGTACAGACGCCAGCACATCAAGCTACTACAATCTGTCAAATTTATTTAATAGATTTTCAACTTTATCGCTAAAGCACAAGGTTCAAAGTTGATTGGGAAAAGTTGACAGTTTCGGGTAGGTTGATGTGCTGGCGTCTGTACCTATTAGTCAAATTACCCACGTCATTAGTAAAACACCCTGATACCGAGAATACATTGAACGCCACTCGTATTTTTAAACTGTCAAAATATTCTGGTTTCGGATTTGTGAACAACGTTTAGAGGACTCCTTAGATAACATTAATATTCAAAAACATCGACTAATAGATTCGATACGGAAGCGCGTCGTATGTTTGTGAATGCTGGCGAGTTTTTGAGATAAGAGAACTGAACCGTGATAAATAGAGCAAAGTGATCAGCAACCATGAGCATGATTCTGTCGAAAGTTAAAACTATGTTATTACGTTGAAACCGACATCTATTTTGCGTAAAAAACTCTAACCTATATTATAGAAAAAACTAACTTCTCTTTAATAATAAAGCCCATCACGGACGTAGCTATAATATACCCATACTAATATTATAAATTAGAAAGTAACTCTGTCTGTCTGTCTGTACGTTACCTTTTCACGCCTAAACCACTGAACGGATTTCGATAAAATTTAACAGTGGGATAGATTGCATCCCGGTGAAGGACATAGGATAGTTTTCATCCCGATATTCCCATGGGAACGACACTTATGCGGGTGAAGCCGCGAGACGCTGCTAGTATTAATATAAATCATACTAGCTGTATATTACGTTATACATAGTTTCAATACTATCTTTAAGTGTCTGCTATAATATATATTTCTTGACGTCACCAACCTATATTGTAACTTATACTAGGTCAATATCGAATGATAGCATCATATAGGTAATATATTATATCATCGTCTCCGTGCGTGGGAGGTTGCTATAATATATATTATAGTCTGTGATGGGCTTAAAGCTAAAGATTTTGTTCGAATGCACTAATCTCTGGAACTACCGGTTAGATTTGAAAAATATTTGTGATAGCTCAATTCTCGGAGAAGGATATAATTTTATAAAATCACGCTAGGAACCTTAGAAGCCGAGAAAAACGAAAAGATAGCCAGAAAACGCTAAGCGAAAAAAAATTAATAGCGCAAACAGGCGATGCGATGCGACGGGGTGGGTCGGGGTAACAAGAAATGTCACGCGGACAAAGTTGAGGGCAGAAGCTAGTACCCTATATAATATCCTACAAAAAATATATGAACATGTTTTACGACTGTGCTTACCCCATTAACGTCTATGACAGCAAAGGCGACGGCCGCTTTCTCATTGTCGAGTCCTAAGCACTGGAAGAACAGCTTGAATTCGTGCACCGATATGCAACCGGACTTGTCTTTGTCCACTGCCTGAAAATATCATAAACAATTCACAATGTACATCAATTTTGTAATTAGTAATAATATTACATAATATAACACCTACATTTATAACCCCCTGAAAGTTTAGACAGAGGTTTAAGTACCTACCTATGTATACCCACATTTCGCCAGTTATAAATGATAAATTATTTTATTTCTGTAAGTAGGTGTTTCCGAATTAAATCTAACCCAGAACCTCATGTTCAGCAGAAGCGTTGGCGACCACAAGACAATGAGTCAGCAGTAATCATATTATTTTCACTAATTTCAGCTTAATGTATTTGTCGCAGGCAATTGGTTTAATTCGCCGTTTAGTTAACTACCTAGCCTTTGAACTAAACGGCGGCCGTTAACTAACGGCCTGAACGATATTCAATTAAAGTTTAGGTTGGAAGTCTGTACTTAACCAATCACGCGAGAGCCGAATTGATCGCAATAACTAAGCCAGAGCACCCCGACCAAATGGATTAGGTTAGAACTGTGTTCAACTGCGTGCGAGCCGAGAGAGCGAAGCGAGGCGAACACTACTTTCAAAGGCCAGGCGATTAACTAAACGACTAATTTAACCAGTTGGCTGCGACATATTCATAGAGTTACAACGTGTTTTTTTATACCTTGAACAAGTACGGCAGCCAGCGATGCGCCTTCTTCTTGAGCGATTTGTCGTTGAGCACGTGATGCATGTCCTCGAGGTACTGCTCCACCGTCACGAAGTTGTAAGGGTCGATGGCACCCCATTGCTCCTCCCAGGTCATCTACGAGAGGATAAATATTGTTATTGTAAATGTCAGCTAAGCCTTGAGGACCAGATTACTGGACGCAGCTAGTTTTTGGAAAAGTTCGCCTTTGAAGAGATTCATCGTCATCTCTGTCACTCATGCCTGTGTGAGAGTCTCTTTCTAAAACACGATGTGTTATTGTTATAGTCCAGCACCCTGATTGCTTAACACACTAAATCTGAATAATTTTGAAGGATATTGTTAATCCATTGCTGATGTTTGAAAAATTTGTCTGCTCAACAACGTAAATAACGCAATGAATGTTGAACTGTCAAAATGGAAGCCAATACTGCTGATAGTGTTACGCAATTACCCCACTGGTACTATACTTAGATTATGGAGCGTTTGGGAAAACAGTACACTGAAGAAAAGAGTTTGATAAATTATGTTTGCATCAACGACATTCATCAAGTCTATTTCAGGAAGTCTGTATGGTCTTCTAAGAAAAACTTGCGCAAAAGGACAAGGGTCTCCCCCAATCAAATGTTTCTGACCCTAATGTTTTTTAGATAAAACTTACATTAATAATACTGGTAAATTCCTTGGCCTGCTGTTCAGTCAGATGGCCGAGCGACTTGAAACGCTCAGCGAAGAGCACGAAGTCGTTAAATGAGATCAGACCGTCCTTGTCGACATCCAAAATGTTGTGGACTGTGCGCATCTTACGGCGCCAGAACTCAGACTGGAAGAAGAACAGAATTATTAATTTAAAAGTTTAACATATAAGCGACAGGTATACACAAAATGATAACCGTACTGCAAGGCGTAAGGGGTCTCCAAAAAACAGAGTCTGGTACTTTTTGGCCTATTTGACCCAGTACCTTGTTACAATGATAGAGTTTAGGCCTTAAAACAACTTGAGGTTTTCTTAAAAGGTTATATAGGTTTACAGGATCATTAATACATAGAGCCCTACTGGCGTAATGTTTCGTTCATAGCACACACAGCGAAAGGGTTTAAAAACCATTTCTCTTTCTGAACGTTCTTTTTATGAGTTCTGATTGAGAAAGCGTGAACAGGGCCCTATCTATAATTCACTATGACCACACAATGAATCCTCAATTCGAAACCACGTCAATTCATCAGTTAATTACGCCAACTTCGCGGTCATTTCGCGCGTATTCTCTATGACACAATGAACGAAACCGTTCATTGTGTCATAGAGAATACGTTACCTGAATGCGTTCATAAATGATATAGGTAGATAAACCTATGGGGGTGGAGGTGATAATTACACGATTCTGCTATTACAGTTATTAATTTATGAAAATGAACTCACCCTATCATATCCCTTACACTCGGTATCGGAATCAGAATCAGAATCGCTGTCAGATTGTTTCCGACGGTCTTCCTCGGGACGGCCATGTTGTTTGCTGTACCGTCGCAGAACGGAGCCGCGCTCTGATTGGAGCTCTCGGTCACGGGGCAGCTCGCCCAAGTAGCACACACTGCCGTTGCAGGCTGGCTTCGTATGGATTAACTGGAAGGAAAATACATGATGGATAAGCCCCCAGATTGTTGCACAACATTGTTTTAGCAATGTATTTTTTGACAACTTGGAATGTTGCAGAGTTATGTTTCGTATACATGCGGTACCTAAACAAAAGTTGTCAAGTGTCATCAGAGTTCCAATACTTTTTTGGCTTTTAAGAGTGAGATACGCACTCTAACTTCGGTGATGTATGAACAGTGATCAGACACAACGAATATATCTCTAAAATGACCACTACAAAGCTTATCTTTGGATTATCATCCATAGTAACAATTAACCACCCATCTTGCCCAGTTCACATCGATCGTCGAGAGCGATGGCCGCATTATGCGGACCGGCCGGTGTGCAAGCGCAGCTTATGTGACATTTGGCACCGATAGTTAATGGCAATAGGTAGGTACAATGTTTTGGATGCCTATACAGGGTGTAAAAAGACCTTCAATATCGCCGTAACCAGAAGGTATGGTCCAGTACAAAAAAAAAATGATTACATTGACGAGGAGTAGAAATAGTAGAATTGTCTTTTTACACCCGTTATGTTTTATATGTAGGACTACCTACATTATCCAGTCTGCATTGGACCCCACTAAGGGATCGCTGTAG
The DNA here is from genome assembly GCA_963855955.1 of Luperina nickerlii. Lineage (NCBI taxonomy): Eukaryota > Metazoa > Arthropoda > Insecta > Lepidoptera > Noctuidae > Luperina > Luperina nickerlii. The sequence continues at coordinate 17,748,518 of OY979682.1, read as the reverse complement.
TGACCTTGCAGTGTATTTATAGTTGGGTACGGCTGTGTGCAAGCGCTTATGCAGGAGCTATAATGGGAAAGTGTTGGTGTATGAGTAACTTGTATAATAGTACAAAACTATTATATTTATAGTAACTCTGTTTACAAAATTTGGTTTTTAAAATGAATTAAGGGGCTCGTGGTTAAATAATAACAGCCCCGCACGGGTCGATCGAAGGTTAAGCTACGTTTACCGCGGTTGGTTCATGGATGGGTAACCATTCATTATATTATATCCAGACCCCTCCGTGCCTCGGAGAGCACGTTAAGACGTTGGTCCCGGCTGTCATTCGTTATATCTTTGACAGTCGCTGCGGATAGCCCATAAAATCTGATAACCAGTCTTACCAAGGGGTATCGCGTTACCCAGTAATTGGGTTATGGAGGTCAGGTAGGCAGTCGCTCCATGTAAAATACTGGTATTCAGCTGCATCCGGTTATACTGAAGCCGACCCCAACACAGTTGAAAAATGGGCTAGGCAGTTTGATTGGTTTTTAAAATGGATCAGGATATTCCGTAATCTAATATGCACATGTAAATTCTAGTGATGTCGATTGTTATGTAGATAAGTATCGACACTATCGACCTACTTCCATATCATTTCCCGTTCAAAGGACGTTACCGCGAAATCTTGAAGTAGAATAATTGAGGTTGAATAATATTTGTTTACGACTTCGTGTTGTCATTAAGAAACTGTAACGAAATCATTTTCCTGTTGATCGATATTACGTTGTATTTATAACTTTTGATAATTAATAGTTAGTATGGTTTGTTGTTGACAAAATTATTAGGTGTTATCAAACATGTAGGCCCCTTAATCAGCTCTTTTGCAGGGCTCCCACTTAGGTAAACTATAGGACAGACAGACGCACGAATGTTAATTTAAGGTTCCTGCAAATTGCTCTCCCAAATTTGTATACTTATTTGACTAAAGACTCCTACAAACAGGCGCGACACACGATAAAATCGCGCGCGACACAAAGGCACCGCAAGTCGCGCAACGAGCGGTGCCTTTGTGTCGCGCGCGATTCGCGAGCCTTTAGTCAAAGTATACTTTGGGAGAGCAATGATGGCCCATAGTTGACGGCCCCGACTAACGAGATGTAGGTTATGAGTTCAAACCTAGTGAGGAATTTCACTTTGTGTAAAGCTCCTGCTTTGTGTAATTCATTATCATTGCTCATAAAACTGTGAAGGAAACCATCGTGAGGAATCCGTCATGTCCTAGAACCAAAAAATGGAAGACATGTGACATCTACCAACCCGCTCTGGGCCCGCGTGGAGGATTACAGCCCACTCGAAGAGAGATGGCCTGTGTCCCAGCAGTGGGAACATTATAGAATATTATTCTCTCTTTCACATAGTACAAAAAACAGTTGCTTAATACAACTGACCTCCAATCGGCATACGATGGCGCATGTCGAGTATACACGGGGGCCGCAGCACGTACGCGCTCGCGCGATTTTGTTCGACGCCTGGAGTCGTCAACATTTCGGTATTCCAGCGTGATCAAGTTTATTTTGACTTTCCTGATTTTTTTTTGACGTTGAAATTGATATAGGTTACAGCATAGGCGTATAAAAAACGTCTATGGGTTACAGTAAGAATAAAAACCGGGCAAGAGCGAGTCGGACTCGCGCACCGAGGGTTCCGTACCATCATGTTTTTAAATTTTCATCGGCGAGGCCTATAATCGTCAGAAAATTTTAACAATGTGCACTGCGGTGCAGAATATTGCAGTTTCATGTCAGCGCCATCTCTTGACCAATAGTGGAACTAATGTAACATTTATTGATGATTTCTGAAAAAGTGTGCTATTTAGAAACTTCGTTTTATTTTTCCTGTAATATTTACATAAACTTCTATCACATAGAATAATTTCAGATTTTTCTCTTTGCAAACTTCGGAGATAATTTGGGAACGGTATTTTTTTACATTTTTCAAGTCCCTGTTGCAAAAAATACACATTTTATTTCTTTTTTATTTGCAAAATAGTGGGCCAACCTCACCTAAAACTATTCAAAATTTCAAGTTGATAGCATTTGTAGTTCTTGAGATATCCAGCTGTGAAAGACAGACTGACATCAAAATAGTAAATCGGAACCCTTATGGTGAGACTCAGCTCACCATAAGGGTTCCGTTTTACCATTTTGATACGGAACCCAAATAATGCTTTGTTATTTATGTGATTTCTGATTTCATGAAACATTCAAAACCTATATATTCCTACTATTTATAACTGAACAGTGTACTATTTTATTAAATTATAATACCGATGGGGCCAGCCTACTTTCCAAACAATAGCTCTTTTAGTGATTTTTTAGGTTATAGTCATATTTCTCACTATTCCTATTACTATTACTGTAATATAGAGATCATAAGGAACAAATCAACATGCGTTTCATTAATAGATGCCACAATTTTTGGTGGGCCTAATCGCCGAACAAAAAAGGTATTTCCTTTAGTAAAACGGCCCTTGACCTTACAGCCCAAAGTTCATTGAGCACACAAATCATCACACAATCATAACAACGTCCGTCCGTCAATGCGTGATCCTGCGACGCGATCTTGATTTGCGAATTAGTTCACGGACCGAAATCATATCTGTTGACTGATGCTTTAAATAAATCGTGATAAATGGACACAACAAGGGGTCTGAGTCTGCCGGTCGATTCTGTAAAAATCTCACCGTGAAAACTTAGGTGAAGGAAGTGAGTTTGTTTTTGTTAGGAATTGACACTATTGACAGCTCACTCCACGCTCACTTCACCTAAGTTTTCACGGTGAAACAGTTACAGCGGTGCTACCGGTCGATTCTGTCTGTAATAATCTCACCGTGAAAACTTAGGTGAAGTGAGTTTGTTTTTGCTAGAAATTGACACTATTGACAGCTCACTCCACGCTCACTTTACCTAAGTTTTCACGGTGAGATAGTTACAGAATCGCACTGGTGAAGTGTACGTGACCTGTGACAGGTCTCAGGATTAAAGAGATCAAATTGATTTGTGGGGTTATAGTCATTCAACTGTTTATGTATCGACTTAGCTTCTGCCAGCGACATTATTCGCGTGAAATTACTTGATCGACACGCCTCGTCGCATCGCATCACCTGCTCGCGCTATTACCTATTTTCGCTTACCGTTCGTTCTGATTTTTTCTTTTTACTCGGCGGCTAAAGATCATAGCGTGATGTTAAATAGCCTATAGCCTTTCTCAAAAATTGGGCTATCAAATGCAAAAAGATTTTTTCGAGGCGAAGTTTTGACAGCGTTTGCCAAACTAGAACTTAACATTAGATATATAACCTATCACACCATTCCTTTAGCGCACTGGAATCATGATGGCATTACTACATCGTAATATGGCCCCAGATCAGCGGGATAATTGCGTAACACACGTTGTTGAGCAGACAATTTTTTCGAATATATGAAGCAACTAGCTGCGCCCCGCGGTTTCACCCGCATAAGTGTTGATCCCGTGGGAATATCTGGATAAAAAGTAGCCTTTATGTTAATCCAGGGTGTCAGCTACCTCCGTACAAAATTTTATCAAAATTGGTCCAGCCGTTTGAGCGTGAAGAAACTGAGTAACAAACATATAACACACACACACTCACAAACTTTCGCCTTTATAATTATATTAGTGTGATGGAATAGCAATATCCTTCAAAATTACATATTCGGTGATTCTATGTAAGTCTGTTACGCAATTAACGTGCTGTTTGCCAATTTATAGCCTTTGATCGAGAATAAATCACCTGCCGGTCGATTCTGTAAAAATATCACCGTGAAAACATAGGTGAAGTGAGTTTCTTTTTGTTAGGAATTGACACTATTGACAGCTCACTCCACGCTCACTTCACCTAAGTTTTCACGGTGAGATTTTTACAGAATAGCACCGCTATTCTGTTTTTATTTCTGGTAGGTATTCCTTTTGAAAGCCGGCAACGACTAACTGACTAGACGAATTAACGTTATCAAACTTTTAGTTAATAGACACCATTCCGTCCATGCAACAGCTACCTATGCTACAAATACCAACACATAATTGATTAAAAGGATTTTATTCCGCATTCCGGTCTAACCAGTTTCATAGTAGTAGGCGCGAGTAACAGGTAGAGTGGCCCCTCATAATACATTAAAACAGTTACAAAAAACAACAAAATAGAAAGACGTTGCGATGCTGTTGGAATGAGAGATTAAGGGGCTTACGGGACCTAAACACAAAAAACGCAACTTTTAGAAACAATAAAAGTATATGATCGACTACAATAAACAAAATCAGAAAAATATATGATACTCTTCAGGATATATGCTAGGTAGATAGTGTGTTGATCAACATAATACAACTAATTTGATACGATAGAAAAAAAATAATGAAGACACCTCTAAAAACTTTCTTTTTACAATAAAAACCATAAGTACTTAATATACATACAATCATTCTGATTTTTTTTTCAGATTATTCTACAAGCAACCTTCTAAAATACTAGTGTTTTAATTTTTTAGTCCAATCAATAGATTTTTTGTAATTAAATAATTGCTGCATATTTTGCAATAAATTACCAGCATTGTGTCATCGCGCTTCTCTTTCTTTTCTATGCAGTCCGACAATGACCGCGCTTTAGGTGATGTAAGCCGCAGTTCGCAGTGCGATTCAGCGGTGTTATTCTGTAAAATGATCACCGTGCTTCAACTTATGTTAATAAGTGAAGTGAGCTTAAAGTGAGTTGTTCTTCCATCTGATACTAGGAATTGACACTATATTGACAGCTCAACATTTAAGCTCACTTCACCTACGTTTTCACGGTGAGATTTTTGACGTATTCCACATTGGGCACCCGCTTAATGGCTGAGTGAATGCACCTAACACACAGCGGCACATTCACTCAGGTGCCATTTAAGCGGGTGCCCAATGTGGAATACGTCAGAATTTTACAGAATTTTTTTTTTTTACAGTAAACATCTGACCGTGAAAAAACTTATGTGAAGTGAGCGTGGATTGCTGTCAGTGTCATGCCACCTGATACTAGGGATTGACCAAGCATACATTTACAACCATAATCGAGATTTTAATAATATTTTTTATGCTAATTTATTCTATTGATCATTTTATATAAGCGCTAGTATTTTAGTTGTCAAAATATTACTATTTTGCGGAGTTTTAAAATAAAATAACAAAAGAAAAACTTAGGTAGGTAGTCAAATTTTCAATGTTGTTTTTTTTCCTATACTAGTCGCTAATGCGTCACGCACGAACAATGAATGAAATTAAAACACACACACATAAGCAGCGCGATCACAGATAGACACGAAAACCGAATATAATTTACAGTACATACGATTATGTATAGATATATGTATGTATATGTATGGTCGCAGGTCGCATCGCCGCAAGGTTGCCTGCTTGTCGGTCTTCTACAGATTGCATTTCGGGGAGTGTGCCCAAGAACTCCACGACCTCATTCCACCGCTCCTCTTCTACCTTCGGACATCCAGATGCACTGCAAGTTACCATCCCTACCTAGTTGCTATTCCACCAATTCGCACTAAGCAGTTTCAAATGTCCATACAACCCGAATCTCTTCAAAGTAAGAGTGAACAGGCTTCTTCTGGGTGCTTACCCAGAAGAAGCCTGTTCACTCTTACTTCACTCCATCGTCGACTTTGTCTCTGTCACCTCTGACCTAGAGTCAAGAGCAAACTCATTTCAAATAAAAAAAATATGGACATGGTACCTATTCATCATATCATTTCTGCCAAAAAACGTTCACTGGACATAGGCGTCCCCCAAGTCTCACCACTTCGACCGGTTCAGTTTATCGAGCAATTGGCTTGACCACTAAACTTGTCGTTCACGAAATATCAAGATAGACTTAAGCCAGATATGATGTCTGGCTTAATTCTCTGGCCTCGTCTGTATAATAATTATGTAATAACTGTTTATCTGTCACCCACATAAAGGGCTTCAATATACACACAGTAGCATTGAACAATTTTCTATGACACACATCTGTGCTGGGGTCAATGACCCACTGCGGCGTAGGAGTTAAGTAATACCTACCACATTTACCGAATTATGTAATAGAGATTATGCTTGTCAGCCAAATTGAGACATTGATGTCCTGTTTTAATCTCCGGATAAGGACAGTCCAGCAGAAAAAAATATAGGTAGGTACAATAAAGCCGTGTGCCTGATGGGAAATCAGGTAAAAATTAAGGTGGATGAGAAAAAATATGTAATCCGCCATCTTGGAGCGGCGGCCATATTGTAATTATTACAATACCAGCAGCGCCGCGAGGTTTCACCCGCATAAGTGTCGATCACGTGTGAATATCGGGACATAAACTATCCTATGTCCTTTTCCGGGACTCAAACTATCTCTAGGACGAAAAAAGGTTTGCAAATTTTGACGGACAACTTACATAAATAGGTAGGTACCTACATACGAATAGTGCTACCTAGTTAAATAAAAGCTTGTAATGAATAATTTTTATACAAACTTTTATCCTTTATTTAACCCCTTCAAAAATCCGTTTCTATCTCCGTTTCTTTACATAGGAACTTCTAAACTTCTAGACTCAGGGGTTTAGGTTGTGCGTTATCTGTCAGTGAATAAATGAATGAATTCAAGTTATTTTTAATAGAATCTACCAGAAAAGTCAACCAGCACGAACAACTAGACTACTACCTACATATGTATTAGCTAGCTACTACCTGATTTTTAAAATACTATTATTAGAAAGCAAGGACAGAAACTATAATATATGTAGGAGAATGGATATATGACATTGTGTAATAGAAGATAGATGGTTCTGGTTATGTGTCTTCAGCTTAACCTTATAAAATACCAAAAAAAAACAAAATAGAATCCATACTAAGTAATATTATAAATGCGAAAGTGTGTCTGTCTATCTGTTACCTCTTCACGCTTAAGCCACTGAAGCGATTTAGATGAAATTTGGTATAGAGATAGTTTGAGTCCCGAGGAAGGACATAGGATAGTTTTTATCGATTGATATTGATATTTATAGTCTGATAGTGTTACGCAATTAGGATGTAGAATCATGTAGATACTGAATCCATTTACTTAACAGTTTGCGCGTCGATGTCCCAGCCACCCTGTATTGTAATCTGCATTCGATTTAATTGCCAAAAATGTAAACAAATATAAGTTTATGGAAAAACAGCTTTAAGCCCTACACAATAAAGTTCAGTTTAGTCTATTGACTTCAAACATTTTTAGAACTGTTTCAATAGTGCTAGTCACTCTGAAATCAACTTAATTACCATTAAAATAAAGTTAATATTTGTTTAACCTGAAATAATATTAATTTGAAACAAGTTTGGACAGACTTTAGATATTATTACTTTTGATAATTAGACGTGATTATATTGTAGCGGCCATTTTGTCGCCTTGGTTCGGCAATGGACGTTGCTGATAATAAAATTCTAGGCATGTAAATAAATAGGCCACTACAGTTTCACACGAACTCATTACGGACATCGATGGTTGATTACATAACAGACATGTTTTTCACGAGTAAGCAACTACCTACTTACTTAAATATACGGTAGCTTACAAGCATAATGAGTCATTGTATTCTAACTAGGTTTTTCGGTAATTGTTTGTTGAGTGTAGGGTTGCCAACCCACCTACATAGTACATAATTATATAATAGCTAGCTGCGCCTCGCGGTTTCACCCGCATAAGTGTCGATACCGTGGGAATGTCGGGATAAAAACTACCCTATATCCTTCCCCGGAATGTAATCTATCTCTTTGCCAAATTTTATCGAAATCCGTTCAGTGGTTTAGGCGTGAAAAGGTAACAGACAGACAGACAGAGTTACTTTCGAATTTATAATATTAGTATGGAAGTATGGATAATTAGTATCCCGCTATATTAGAGGCCTATCTAAATTTTAAATACTTTGTAGCTATTATTAAGATCTTGTACACACATGAGATAATTATGCAATGAATATTTGAAAAGAAATGAAATAAAAAAAATAATTATTAAAATAATTGTATTAAAATAAATAATTATATTTCCTAGCTTCGACATAGGGCTTAGGATAAACTTGTCAAAGACCAAACTTATGACTAACAGCATCAAAAGGAGACTATACATACATAATATATTGGGGGTGAGGAGATTGTATATGTCCAAGACTAAATCTATCTGGGCCAAATAGTCTCCTTCCGGGCGCGACAAGACAAAGAAGTTGCTCGACGCACCAAGGGCACCTGGTGGAGCTATTGGTCAATGATAATGTCAATCTTCTAAAAGGAGATCTACCACTATGTCTCAAAAGGAGAATTACGGACATGTGCATTCTCCCCATTCTCACATACGGTGCTCAAACCTGGTCTTTGACACTTTAGCAGAGGCCCAGCTCGAGGTTTGTCAGCGAGCCATGGCAGTATCCTGGGGTTTCGAATTTCTGAGCGTATAAGGAACACAATACTGCGCGCCAAAACCAAGATAGAGGACGTTACCCAGAAAGCCGCTAAACTTAAGTGGGACTGGGCCGGACATATCTACCGCATGTCAAATGACAATTGGGCTAAGGGAACCACCGATTGGGCCCCACTAAACGCACGACGCATCGCGGCAGGCAGAGACGAAGATTGCGGGACGAGCGGGACTTGCAAAAGACAGAATTGTGTGGAAAAGAGAGAGAGAGACCTTTGCCCAACAGTGAGACAGTGCAGGCTAGTTAGATAGACAATGGTGCTGATTCCCATGTTCACAAACTAAACAAAATTTAAGTTCAATGCATCTTTTTTCTTTTTATTTCATTAAGAAAACGACAGAAGATTAATTTTAGTTTATTCCTGTCAAATTAATCAGCGCCTGACACTACTCCATAAAAGTTTAGACGTGACTAAAACATTGCCTGCTACAATTACGTCAATTTTTGTCAGGCACTGATTAATTTGACAGGACTAAACTAAAATGTTTCTTCTATCCTTTTCTTAATGAAATAGAAAGAAAAAAATGCATTGAACTTAAATTTAGTTTAGTTTGTGAACAACAGAATTGGAACCATTATATTTCCAAAAAAAAAACTGTGAGCGAAACTATTAGATAAGTAGGTATAAGTAATTTAATGTCTAGGTACGCTACGCCTAGAATCATAAATGCTAAATTCATGATTTCAGTTTGGGCGTCAATTTCCTTACCACCTTGTATGTATATTCTATTTTATTTTCTTGTTATTATAAAAGGTTAAATCTGAAGGCCTAAGTACATAACCAAAACCACTTAAATGCTTCTATTACAACATAATCCTAACATAAATGTTTGTGTCCTTGCAAATGGTCAAATACCTTGTTACTTGCGATTACCATTCACGACAAACACATTATGTACTACAACCGATGGTATATAAAAAATGGCCTCGCACACGTACGCCGGATAGCAGTACATAAACAAAGATACAATAACAACATCAAATTGTTTCAAGGGCAGGAAAGTTATATAACTACCCAATGTAATCGTATCGTTAAACTTAACTTAGTTAAAATAATCAAAACTTGTCTAGTCAGCCAAGAAAGCAATCTAAGCATAACCATAGCTCAGCGGGATTATCCGAAAGGGTTACCGCTGGCCCGGAACATAAAGGGCTAAGGAAAGAACACGGGTAGGGTTTAGTCAGTAAGAGTCTGACACTCCCTTCCACTCCACCCAGAGCGGGTGGGGTCATTTGATGATTACCCATCCTGAAAAAAAAAAGCATAACCATAGTCAGACTGGGACACAGGTCTCCACTCTATGAGACCGGTCGTAATTCACCACGCGAGCACAGTGCGGGTTAGTGGACGTCACGTCTTCGAATTTTTTGGTTCTAAGACATGCCGGTTTCCTCGTGATGTATTCCATCACTGTTTTGTGAATTTATTAGCACAAAGTAAAGTGCCTGCTAGGGTTTAAACCTACGACTAGTAAGTCGCAGCCAAATGAATCTAAGATTAGTGCAAAATTATTAAAAATTCGTAGAAGAGCAGTTTGATGAGGAATAAAAAGCTGCCAACTGACCTATACCGACCTAATATGAAGATCAAACAACCTCGTCATTGTAGCTTAAATGTTATTGACCATAATTAACAAATGAACCAACCAGTTACTAAAAGAAGAGACATTGAGATAATAGGTTATCAGTAATTAACAAACGGCTCTGTTACTTAATTATGTGTACCTAATTATTTTACTTTACTTTTATGAGTTTTATTTGTCAACACTAAGTATAATCATCTTCGTTTTAGTGCCCGGCTTGACAATAGACTTGCCAGTTCGCCACATTATCCGCGAATAGTAGGATAACTATTCTGGTAGGTACCTATTCTCTACAATATAATTCGAAAGAGTGTCCATGGCGTTCCTTGCCCTTCTTCTCCATAGGAACCTACTACGGTTTGGAATGGGCATCTAACTCCATCTATCTGAGTGACCTCCTTCTTTTACAATTCAACACTGCTTGTATACGTGACCTAAGAATAAGTACATTAACTGCCTAAACAAGTAATTGCTGCGCACGCGCGCCGTAACGTTTTAATTTATTCTTAAATTTTGAAATGTCCTTTTCTCTACCATCAGCAGAGCTAGCTAAGTATACCGTCCCAGTATGGCCTTCTTATCAAGGACTGTCATGGTGAAAAACCTCCATACCCAACCAAAACCTTTACACACCGTAGCAGTGTAATAATGCGATAACACCCTAAATATTTTCAACAATGTAAAATATTTGGTTCTGTCTCGCAAAGAGTCGCAGCGTTGTACTGAGCGATTGCGGTTTTACAGTTCGCGTCAAATGCGGTTTTACAGTTCGCGTCAAATAAGTTTGCCGTTCTGAAGCTAGGCTTTTCGCTAGCCGTGCATGCGCGCTGCTGTTTTATTCATAGGATTAACTACTGCGCAGTGATTTGTTGCCTGCTTCAGAACGGCAAAGTTATTTGACGCGAACTGTACATGGATGTGACGCATATTTTTCTCCAACTTGTTCTTTTTTGTGTTTGTGTTCTTTCTTTCTTTGCGTCTTGTTTATCCTAAATAAACGTTTTTTTTTTCTTTTTCTTATATGAACCATTTCTTTTTCAGATTCTAGTGGTTTGTCTTCTGTGTCAGGCAAAAAGAATGTAAATTTTCTTGGAACCAGTCAGCTAGTTAGCCAAACAAAGCTATCAACACAGTTATCATCACTTATCCACTTTTCTAGCAGGTAGATATTTAATATATGAGCGCATAAGCAAAGCTTGCTCCTTTAAAAATAGGTTCTATAAACTGTCTAGCAACATGTTTCCAACCATTTTCCAAACATCATGGATTTTTTTCAGATAGTTTGTCCTAGACACCGCAGCGCAACTGCGCCGGAGCAGTTACGCTCCAAGCATGTTAGCTAAAATGTAATGCCCGCAAGAAGTCAATGACACTTGACATCAACTTATTTAATAAAATAACTTATCATTTACTTACTTTAAATTGTTTCGGGACACTAGTCACTGACAAAACTGCGGAATTTCTCTCAAAATTAACAACAGATCTTAATCCCAAACGCACGATGGAAATCGCCATTTTGTTCACTGTTCTCAATTCAAATAGTTCACATAAACAACTTTCTTTTTCTTATTTAAACAAATATTTCGACATCTCCAAACGCATGCGCGCGCGTTGTACTTATTCTCGATAGCTATTGGACTGAACTGTATTTAGAACACGCGCGGTCGGTTTTATTCGTGGTTCGTGGCCCGAGGAAAGGGAGGGAGTGTTTATGCCGGCTCGATAGTGGATAAGTAGTTAGATACAATACATGTGCCAGTGTTTGGGGTCTATGACCATTTAGCGTTATAGCAAACGCAGCGCTTTATTCAGAAAGAACGGCTACAAAGTTTAAAGTGACATCTAGCATCATTTCCTCTTGCTTCTGAGAGTAATCTATAGTAGATGATGACCTTCCATAAATTTACCACTACTTTTAGCTGTTCTGTAGTAACAAAACATAAAATGAGTCCGACCTGCTGTTCCCTGATCGATCATAAAACCATATTATAAAGAAGATATAAGTAAGTACCTACCTATATAAAAAGATATAAGTAAATCTATACTATAAATTACACAAAGTCGGGTTAGTTACACCAGTTAAGTTCTCAAGAACGAATGGACCTATTTTTTGATCTTTGGTTTGTTGGATTAGTCTCCGCCCCGAATAGCAGAATAACTAAGTAGGTATTAAAACATGGGAAATTTTCACGAAAAACAAAATGAAGATAATTAATTTTCTCATAGGTACATTTTGAATGGAACGGCTTATTGAATGAGACGATACGAAATACCTACTAGTAGTAGGTCAGCTAGTACTTTCATAAAAATTAACTTGATGGTATTTTGTGCTCTGTTCAAGGCAACAATAGTGCTATTCTGTAAAAAATCTCACCGTGATAACTTAGGTGACTGTCATACCACCTGCCGATCAATCCTGTAAAAATCTCACCGTGAAAACTTAGGTAAAGTGAGCTGTCATTCCACTAGATGCTATAGGGATTGACATTATTGACAGCTCACTTAGCTTACTTCACATAAGTTTTCACAGTGAGATTTTTTTACAGAATACTTAGCACTACCTACGGCCGGTCGATTCTGTAAAAATCTCCGTGAAAACTTAGGTGAAGTGAGTTTGTTTTTGCTAGGATTTGACAATATTGACAGCTCACTCCACGCTCACTCACTTCACCTAAATTTTCACGGTGATGATGTCGGTGTTGGTACTATACACCTCTTATATCTGCCCAACCTCTCGAAGAATACAGGCGAAATGATATGTTGTTCTTATTGGTGTGCCAAAAGGTTTAAGGATAGCCAATTCAAGAATGTGAGTAATGCCTCAAAGCATTAAGAAAGGCAAGACAAGCCAAATAAATCAAAGTACTTAATAAACATATTAATTTCACTGACACACAACTTGTACGGACGCCAGCACATCAAGCTACCCGAAACTGTCAAATTTTCGCAATCAACTTTGAACCTTATGCTTTAGTGATAAAGTTGAAAATCTATTAAAGAAATCTGACAGATTGTAGTAACTTGATGTGCTGGCGTCTGTACATACAACGCACAGCCTAAACCGCTGCGCGCTGGATCTACAATTTTACACACGAGCACAGAATAACTAACCGTACTTACTTAATCAGCGTTCGCGATTTATTTGCCAAAAATGTAAACAATTATGAATTAATGGAAAAATAACTTTAATTCCTACACGATAAAGTTCAGAATAAAGTTGATATTTGTTTAACTTGAAATAGGGTGGTGTGCAGCACTGCGCACTTTTACTATAGACACGAGTTCCTTTTATAACGAACTAGCTTTTGCCTTCGGCGTCGCCCGACATTGTTTTCATATAACTCTATTGATAATCGTATCAGAAATAAAGAGCTCCGCAGGAGAACCAAGGTAACCGACATAGTCCGAAGAACTGCCGAACTTATGAGTAAACTAGTCGCGAGCTGCCTCTAACTCACTGGTGGTCATGGCCAAAAAGCACGCCGTCTCACCTAGCTTCGTGTCCAACAGAGATAGCAGCAGTGATGAGCAGTTAGAAGCTAGTCTGCACGCACAACGTCTAGTTCTCACGCACAAACACTGTTCCGAACTGATAGGCGCGTAAAAAATTCGAAAAGTGCTTCGAAAAATCGAGTTTATGAAAAATCTACTGCATAAATCAATTACAAATAAAGTTTATTGAACTCTTCGATAACTGAGCTTTGTCGGAACGGACTTCGTTTTGAAGATTTTACAGTTCTTTTCTCACTTATTTACACCCAAAGTTACGTTAAAAATAGCAAGAAAAACGAATCTTTGTTTGATCATAACTTTTTAATGGATTTTTATTTTACTATTCTGTTTCCGTACAGAAAAAAATAATAATAAGACAAAACGATATCATGTTTAACTTTGGATGCACAATGTCAAAAAGTGGAGTAATACTCTCCCGAAATTTGTATGGAAAAAATATCGACTACTAAGTGGCAGTGGCAAAATTGCTCGCAGAATAAATGGCCGATGGGGCCGAAAGGTCATAGAGCGGCGACCGTGTAACACTTAGCGTTAGAAGGCCTCCCACAAGGTGGACAGATGCGCTGCTTGGTCGGCCAAGTCCAGCAGTGCATGTCTTTCTTTCGGCTAAAATGATGAACTCTATTTGGTTTACGCCGCGCACACGAGTAAAGGCTCGTGCACACAGGCGCGACGCGACACGCGACACAAAGGCACCGAAAGTCGCGCAACGAGCGTTGCCTTTGTGTCGCGTCGCGCCTGTTTGTACGAGCCTTAAAGCTCCCAGTCGGCATATTTTTCCGAAACCTTCAACAATCATCGTCATATTTCAGCCAATTTACACAAAACGCATTATACATCTGAACCTTCCTCATAAATCACTCCGTCCATTGGTGAAAATCGTATGAAAATCCGTTCCGCAGTTTTTGAGTTTATCGCGTTCAGACAGACAGACGCGGGGGGTGGACTCTGTTTTATACTATGTAGAGATAGTGAAGTGAGCACTAAGAAAGGATTTTTGAATATTCTTCACCTAAAGGGGTTAAATAGGGAGTGCCCATCGGGTAAACAGCTTGACAAGAAATAAAACTAAGAAAAGAAAGTGCTAACTAAATGCAGCTTTAAGCGCTTGAACACAACAAAACGCACATAGTAACAAAGGAAGCACACGTTTTTCAACTCTATTGCTTGGCAATATGAGATATTCGTGTAAAGCCGATACATACACGTGAATATTTCATATCGTAATAGATAGGAAGTAGACAGTTGAGACAATATTAGTAGGATATAAGATAAGCCTGTGTTCAGATGAAACAAGTTTTGAAAAGGTTTTTTTGTTATGCTACGAGTTTCTTTGACCGCCAGCCATGAGAACGAATGAATCCAAACTGGAGGAACTCAACATCACCAAGCAGATATCTAGGTAATTATGGTAACAGTGACGCGAGTTCAATGGTTTATTCCCATCACAAAAAATGCTCAACACGCCTAAAGAAGTTTTCATTTCAAAAATATATATAAACATCCAAATTGACTACCTCCTCCTTTTTTGAAGTTGATTAAAAATACAATGTGCTCGGGAATCGACCCTAGAATCCCACGTTCAGCTCTCACGCCGATTAATCGAACCAATCATTCTCTTGACCTTATCCCAATTTATTTGGGGTCGGCGCAACATGTATTTTTCTTCCATACTTCACTATTAGTCGTAACCTTCAGTGATAGATCATCTTTCACACACTCCATCCATCGTTTCTTTGGTTGCTTAATTAAGCATTGTATTTTTACAGTTGCATTACGAAACCAACAATTACCCAATAACGAAAAAAAAACAAGTTATTAATAGGTACGATTAGATTCGTAAATAACTGGCCCCGTCTGCATACAGCGTTATCAAACCCTGCCGTCCCTACGCACAGGGCACCACGTAGGCCGAACAATTGCAATTTAGGTTAATTAAAAACCACTTAAACTTTACTAATTGTGGATAATTTGTTCTTGGTGATAACGACTTTAGATATAATTTTTCAACTGTTAGAATGTGATTGGTTTAACGTGGCCTGTCTCACGTAGGTCACCGATGTTTGCGATGTTCGTTTGTTTACAAACAAAATGGTGTTTTGTTCGAATGTTTTTTCTTGATTGGATTGGGTGAACGGTTATGAACGATGATTCCTCGTTATACTTGGTCCTACTCCTGCGGGGTAATTGCGTAACCCACTATCAGTAGGAATGGTTTTTTTCATTTTGACAGTTCAACAACATTCACTGCGTTATTTACGTTGTTGAGCAGACAATTTATCCGAACATAAGAAGCAATGGATAGCAATATCCTTCAAAATGATTCAGATTGGGATTCAATGTGTGTTACGCAGGAGCTGGATTATCACAACATTTTATTTATTTTGTATGAGGTAGGTATTTTAAATCATCAATTTTAATTTAATTGATTAATGCTGATTTTTCCATCGCCCTAAAACTTTTATTAAAAATCAGCGTCAGCTGGTGACTGGTGTTGTCATCTGACATTATGCTGAGCTTAAAAGCATTAATTTTTTTTCTGTTGTTTATAGTTTTAAGGTGTTTTTTTTTTGCTGTGCTGTCAATAAACGCATTTTTCTTTTTTCAGTGCTGAAGCATTGTGACTTTGTGACCTATCTTGTAATTGTCATGTCCCGGCTTGGCGCCAAATGGACTTGTCTAGACATATCCGGCTTATTAGCCCCATCCGGAGTTTGTCGGGTCCGGACTTTTTGGAGGAGATTTCAATGATACAGTAAAAAGAAAGATTAAAATGTATGATGTCCGGACTTTTTGCAATTAATTACATGTAGGTAAGTATTCGGCTTTTTGTCTGGACTTAACAGATTTCGAAATAAGTAATAACCCTTTTAAAAAGGCCATTCTTGAGGCTTCCTGAGAAAATAGTCCCAAGGTCTGAAGGTCTGCCCACCGTTTTGGAAGTCGACCCCTAGGGGCTCTCAGGGGTTAGATTTTGTTGACAAAATATACAGAGTAGCGGAGCATTCCGTCAAAGGTCAATAGTTCAATTTTATCAGTAGATAGGTATTAGGTTTGATTGTTTACCGTATACATTTGCGTTTCGCTAAATCGCTAGGTACTCATCATCAGCCTTGGCACCCTTTTCCCAACTGTAATGCTGGGGTCGGCTTCCAGTCTAACCGGAAATGAAATGAAATTGTTTATTCTGTAAATAGGATAGGTATCGGAATCACTTTTACACGACATATTATAAAAAAAAAGCTGGGTGAGGTCGGAGATGCCTATCTGACTATGTACTCTGAGAAGAAAGGCCGAAACAAACTCAGAGGTCACGAGTCTCGTAAAGTCCAGACATAATCTTGGTTAGATCATGTGAAGACCATGTAGATTGATGTCTGAAATGGTCTTTTGGAGAAAGTACCACACAGATTTGAGTGTCCAGTCCAATCAAGTGTCAAGCATTTGTCAGTTACCGTGTAGCTCAATTCAAAACACGGACGGAGACCGCTGAATGGCAGCGACAGCCTATCTGACCTACAAAACACAATTACTCACTGGGAGCACGATACTCCACGATAAGTATCATTATTTGTGAAGACTATTTTATTCAAAACTATGTTATTATAAATAATAGGTACCCTCATGCAGGGCAAAATAAACATCACCTTTTGATAATAAATTGATGATAAGCTGACATCATTGTGATATTCATTTTTATTCTAGCAACATTATATAACAATGTCAATGAACTTGTAGGCCTTGGTCGAAGTACACAATTATTTATAGTTATAGTATTTGTGCAAGCGAAATTGAACTTTAACGTTGAGTTTTAAAGGCGATTATTGGTTGAAATAGGCTGTAGTAACATAGTTTTGTTGTGAATATTTTTTATGTTTTTTAGACCAAATAAGTACCAGCATGATGGCTTCATTCTCTAGCCGTTAATATGAAGCTCTTGACATACTAAATAGGCCTATACGTATTGCTAAACGACTCGTAGGCCGAGATTAATAAACGTTACTTAGAACGTGCTTTGGCTAAGCAGTAAGCATTATTCCTGTCACTGTCGTACAACTATCAAACCATCAGTGCAAGATAGAGACGGAAACATATTTAAGCCAAAGCACGTGCTGTTGGAACGATTATTATACTCCTCCTAAGTTCGAGCCGAAAGCATAACATAGCTCAAAAAACATGTTTTTTTATAAACTACCAACTTCAAACAAAACACTTAAAAATTACTTTAATTTCGGAAGTCGGTGTCGTTGGTTCCGCATTTTCGTTTTTTGACACCGACTTCCGAGCTTAAAATCGTTTTTCAATTTAGTTTTTTTTTTTTGGAAGTCGGTTTATTTTTGTAAAACAGGTTTTATTTTTCTCTTTTTAGTTGTACCTACTCCACACAAATTCACATAACCCTACTTGCTTAAATATCAGTGACAGGAAGTTATTAAAACATCATCAATAAAAACTAAGTGGAAAAAATATCGTATTATTGAAGCTAACTCAAAAACTGCCCAAGCAAAGTTAATAAAATTTATATGGTTCCACCTCTGTGGCATACCTTATCCATTAAAAAAGAATTTTGCAAACCCGTTTGCAAATATATTTGACGGAGTTATGCCCGAACAGACAAAAAATATATAAAAATCCAAATTAAGAACCTCTTCCTTTTTTGAAGTCTCAGGTAAAGGAAGAGTTTCAAACAATCCCATCCCATGCCCTTAGCAAAAAATTATAGTAAAAAGATTGAAAATACAAAACAAAAAAAATAGATAAGTAGTACAAATATTTATTACATACCCTTTTTACAGAAGCCTTAGCCTTTTTATAATAATGCCAATACATAATTTTTAAAACAACATAACATTTAGCATACATTTTCTCATCAAAAGTTCTCATGGAAATGCGACAAGTTGATTCTTACAGTAGGTCGACTTGCAGCAAGTGTTACCATGGTGCAAGTAACAAGTTGTCCAATTTAAATTGCTTCAGGATAGTTTCTTGCGCGACCACGGATATACCTGGGATGCAAGGGTGTTCCATGATAGGCAGCATTGATTCATTGATTGAGGCAATCTTAACTATGATTCAAATATACATTATAATTTCATTATAATATATGTACAGACAGAGAAAATAATTATTAAGCAAATTGACACACTGCATCAATTTGTATTGTCGTATGTATAAAGCCATTTCAGCTGCATCCGGTAAGATTGGAAGCCGACCCCAACTTAATTAGGAAAAGGCTAGGCAGATGATAATGATTGTATAATAAAGCCATTTCAGACAACTGTCAAAGAATGACGGTTGTAACTTCTATTCTATTAAATTTTTGTCCGTCTGTCTGTCTGTCAAGACCCTTTTTCACAGGAATGCGTGGAGTTATCAAGTTGAAATTAGTGTCAAATACTCAGGGATGCGATCCCTTCAAGCAGTGAAAAAATCCAACTTCTAAGTCAGCACAATCAAAAGATACGGGCGTTTATGTTCCGTTTATGCCGCACATATTATGACACTCGCAAGGGAATCAAAACCCCCCAAAATAGGGTACTTCCCGTTGACCTAGAATCATGAAATTTGGCAAGAAGCAATGTCAATGTCAAGCAAAGCATGTCGGCCATTCTGCCAATGTCTGAAGTGAATTGGAAAAGCAAATGTGCATTGTTATAAATTAATAAATAAATAAGTAGAACAATAAAACTCTTCGATGATACAGTTGAACGCAATTTAGATCTTCTGGCGGTCAATTTGCTTAGTAATATTGTTTTCTGACTGTACATAAACTTATGTACTTATAAAATTTGCTAACTAAATAAAATACAAATAGTTAATTTTGTTGTACAGACGCCAGCACATCAAGCTACTACAATCTGTCAAATTTCTTTAATAGATTTTCAGCTTTATCGCTACATTACACAATTTGACTGTTTTGGGTAGCTTGATATGCTGGCGTCTGTACCTTATTTCTATTTTTCGACAAAAGGCCATTCTCTTAATCATACTAACTTTAGATAAAATTATACTTATGATATAACTATGTAGGTTTAACCAAAACACTAAACACACAACATAACATAAAAGTGATAACTACTATCGGTAATATAACAATCTGAAAATTATTGTTCACATGTCTAGACCGAATTTCGCAGTGTCAGTTCAAGACGAAAGTCTTTGACCAGTGCGTGTTGCCAGTGATGACATATGGCACTGAAACGTGGTCGCTCACAATGGGCCTTATAAGAAGGTTAAAAGTCACCCAAAGGGCAATGGAGAGGGCTATGCTCGGAGTTTCCCTGCGTGATCGAATCAGAAATGAGGAGATCCGCAGGAGAACCAAGGTAACCGACATAGCCCGAACAATTGCCAAACTGGCAGTGGGCAAGGCACATTGCTCGTAGAACAGATGGCCGATGGGGCCGAAAGGTTCTGGAGTGGCGACCGCGCACCGGAAGACATAGGTAGCGTTGGGAGGCCTCCCACAAGGTGGTCCGACGACCTTGTGAAGGCCGCAGGAACCCGTTGGATGCGAGAAGCACAGAACCGGTCGAAGTGGAGGTGCTTGGGGGAGGCCTATGTCCAGCAGTGGACGTCTCTCGGCTGAAATGATGACGATGATGACCGAATTTCGGTCATGGCGACTGATGGCGGCGGAGACCAGCCTTCGGCGCGGGAGATATTATAGTGCACAAGCGTGTGCGCAGACATAGGTGCACTCTCTTTTCCCTCACCTCACTCTCATAGTCCGATGGGACGGCAATCCGACATGACCGGAGAGAAATGAGGCGCAGCGCAGGACCAACCGCTTAACGTGCTTTTCCGAGGCAGGGGGTATCACACCGCCTACTTCTAAATTCCGCGCTGTTACTAAGAAATTCCCAATGGAAAACCTGATAACACTGCCCGACCCGGGAATGGAATCCCAGACCCCAGGGTTGCCCCAGGACCCCACTCTTCAGACCCCAGGGCTCAGCAGTCGCGCTTGCGACCACTAGACCAACGGGGCAGTGAAAAAAGCAACATGAAAATTTAACACAAATGAGCTATCTATCTAAATGCAAGCAAATCAACATGAAATGTAACACAACAACTGGGTGATTTGTTTCAACGTTTATTACATTTCATCTAACTGTACATAGCATTAAAAAGTAATCGCAAATCGACGATGACGACACGATAACGATGACTTTATACAGGGTGGCACTTTAATGGCGACATTAATATAATACACGTACCTATACGATTTTGCGTTTTCGTTTTATTAGCATACATTAATTTCATTAAACGTTATTATTTATTTTAAATTTTCTAAATAGCATCTTGGAGTAACCTGACTTAATGAATTGTAAGCGCAGAGGTTATTTGCCGGGGTCACGGATCATAATGATCGCGTCAATGAATAGCGTGCAAAGAGTAAGCGAATTGAAGAAAAGAGAAAACCTTTATGTCGGCAAGCGGCGCCGGTGGTAGTTTTCAAATTACGAATGATTTTTAGGATTTCGTACCTAAAGGGTAAAAACGGGACCCTATTACTAAGGCTCCACTGTCCGTCTGTCACCAGGCTGTATCTCATGAACCGTGATAGCTAGACAGTTGAAATTTTCACAGATGACGTATTTCTGGTGCCGCTATAACTACAAATACTAAAAACAGAATAAAATATATATTAAAGGGGGCTCCCATACAACAAACGTGTTTTTTTCGGCGTTTTTGCCTTGTGGTACGGAACCCTTCGTATGCGAGTCCGGCTCGCACTTGGCCAGTTTTTTTTATGATTACATGTCCAGTACCTACCTAGCCCTACTCGTGTGTTAAATTAATGTCGCCATTGTAGCGGCACGTTGTATAAAATTTTAGTTAAAATTCGGGCTCACAAGTACCAATAAAATATACAAATATAGGTAAGTAGGTACTACGGTTTGGACTGTGGCTCGTAATTATCAAGATTATTATTATTGTAAAACCCGACTATAGAAATAACTTTAACTGGGCCCCATGACAATTATTATTCCCCGCGTAATCTTACCACGTGCAAACCATGTCAATATCGTGAGCCGTGAGTCCGTGACTTGTAGAAACCCCTGTAACGGCAAGGAATCGAAAATCAACCGTACAGAAAACATGTAGGTATTTTGACAGTTCAAACCACGCCAACTTCGCGTTCATTTCGCGATTCGCGCGGTTTCGTTCATTGTGTCATACTCATAAAGAATAGGTAGAAACGTTAATACCTAGCAGATGTCGTGACTCGTGACTGCCAGACAACAGCCAGAGACAATAGAAAATCTATTGTTCGCGGTCACCGTTGACCGCGGTTGCAGTCAATGCCTTAACTAAGGAATTAACGTGGTTTCGAAGGAAGGAACCATTAAGTGGTCCTTGTGAATTAGGGCCCAATGAAAATTATGAATTTCACTGGACGAGGTAGGAAAATCTCAGATACATACCTAAGTACGGACGCCAGCACATCAACCTACCACAATCTGTCAGATTTCTTCAATAGATTTTCAACTTTATCGCTAAGGCATAAGGTTCAAAGTTGATTGGGAAAATCTGACAGATTGTGGTAGGTTGATGTGCTGGCGTCTGTACATAGGTACTTAACACTGCGAGATTCATAACCTAAAATTACCTATTTCATCCACTTGTCTATTGTATGCCGTATACAGAAAACAGGATGTTAAAAATACAGGTAATAATTACAAGTTGCCTTATTCTCTGTTTTTATAAAATATGAATCAATCAATCAAATCCACCTATCATGGACCAAAATATTTGTTACTACTTATACAAAATATGGTAAAGGCCATATACCTTTGCGATTTCTTGAAGGCGTCGCCGTGCGTTATCCACGAGATTTTTTACAATGCAACACAGATGTAATGAATGTGGTGAAAAGACAACTACATCCGCGAAATTCAAATTTTCTTACGTTTTTTGCAATTTGCTGGTCAGCATTAAGTTGTAAGTTGATTAATATATAAATCGCGGCCGTAAGAAATATGTGTTTACAGAATTATAATCATTAAAGTCATCATTCTTTGGACTTACGTGGTCTTAGAGAGTTGTGTTGATGACTTTAATGATTATAATTCTATAAACACATATTTCTTACGGCCGCGATTCATATATTAATCAACGTACAACTTAATACTGACCAGCAAATTCCAAAAAACCTAAAAAAAAATTAATTTCGCGGGCTACCCTGGCGCTTTCGCCCTAATTTGTGTTTGACAGGTTTTTACAAGCAGTGCCGCGCCATCTTCATAATTACAAACATTGTTTTTTTGGCATGTTGGTGTATTGTGTGTTGCCCTAATACTTCAAACCTTCACTGACACGAAAATCAAAAGGCATATGGCATATGCGTCTGCCTTCAAAGTAAGAGTGAACAGGCATCTTCTTGAAACGCTCGTTCCATCATAGACCTCATCTATCGCTTTCCATCAGGCGAGATCGGGATCAAGAGCGGGCAGATTTTGTAAAAAAAAAAATGTTTATAATAATTACCTATTTAGAATAAACATTTTATCTTTGATAATATATTAATTACAACTATTTTACAATAAATTTATTATTTAAGCTTTCTTATACTCAATCCTTTCCACTTTGACTTCATCTCCGAGCAGTTTGTAGACATATGTCACTACGGTCGAACTTTGGATGTCCATTAGCACAAATGACGGGGTTGCATTCCTGTAATAAATAAGTTGGAAAAATGAACATGGTAAACTAAAAGATGGCTGCAGATTATGCTATCTAGCATATCAGCGGAGGGGCAATTCTCGTAAATTTAATCAAACTCAAAGCATTTATTTCAATTAAACCATTTACAGGCACTTTTGAATTGTCAAGAAGTCGGTCAGTCAGAAAATATGAAGCTAGTTGCCCATTCCAAAGCGTAGGTACCTCTGAGAAGAACGGGCAAGAAACTCCATGGACACTTTTAAAATTATATTTTACAAAAATATTAGTTACACCATTTTGATTTTAAAATTACATAATGTGAGAATGATGTGAAAAATTAAGAAAGACGTACGCGTTAAAAGCGTCCAGAGTACAACAAATAGTACTTAATAGGGATGCATCCGATACCGATACCGATATATCGGCGATACTTCAGGTTTGCCGATATATCGGTATCGGCGATATTTTTATGGCCGATTCAACGATACTTTTCAAATTTCGCGCTTTAAAAATGTAATGTAAACGCGCAAGTTGTCCCGTCTATTTCGTTGCAAACGAGGCACGAACTAAGTTTGCTCGGGGAAACCCCGCGCTTTATTCAGTGTTTTGTTTCGCCCGCCCGCTTTGGCCTCGCACTCGCACATCTATTCCATTTCGTTAGGTTGAATGTTGTTGCGCGTAGTATTTTTCCATGCAAATAAGATTAAGAATTACATATCGTAATTGTTTGTGTATTGTATGTCATTTATAACTAGTCGTTTGAGTCAAATAAAATAAATAGTAGTCATATCAACTTCAAAACACAAAAGTGCTAGGTATATGGAATCACTTTGAAATTTCGACAACTGATAATTCCATAAAAATCTTATAAATGTTAATTTTGATTACTAAAACTATTGATTAATTGTGTTTTATTTAATCTACCTTCCTTTTTGAATTCAGTAAGCGTATCGGTATCGGTATCGGTATCGCCGATATTTTTATAAGAGTATCGGTATCGGTATCGTATCGGCAAAAAGGCGTATCGCGGCATCCCTAGTACTTAACAAACAACAATCCAAAAATAAAATAATAAAAAATAAGCCGAGGCAGCTAAGTGATGACCAGCCCCAACTGACAGCGCCCGTTCAAGAACATGACGCATAAATCAGCACCATTCAGCTCAACCATAATAAAGGGAGCTAAATAATGTTCACAGACTCAATCTGTGAAAAATACCTCTAATTCTCCTACATTTTTGACGTTGATTGTCGTTGAGATAAAATTGCGACTAGATTTTTATCGTTTTTAATTACGGGAAGTGGCCTTCTGGTTTCAAAAGCTGATATTTTTAGGTTTCCGTACCAAAATGGTAAAAAGGAAGCCTTATGGTGCGACTCAGTGTCTGTCTGTCCATCTGTCACAGCTGGATATCTCAAGAACTCCTACTGCTATCAACTTGAAAATCTTGAAATTTGGAATAGGTTTAGATGACGTTTGCCCAATTATTTCGCAAATAAGATTTTTTTTTTTTTTGCAACAGTGATTCGCGGCCGTAACAAATATGTATTTACAGAATCATAATCATTAGAATCGGTAATACAACTTGTTAGGTTAGTATAATCCTAAAATGTCAAGATTTCATGAAATAGTCATTCTGTGGGATTACTTGGTCTTAGAGAGTTGTGTTGATGACTTTAATGATTATAATTCTGTAAATACATATTTGTTACAGCCGCGAATCATATATTAATCAAAGTACAACTTAATACTGACCAGCAAATTGCAAAAAACGTAAAAAAAATTGAATTTCGCGGGCTACCCTGGCGCTTTCGCCTTAAGGTGATTGGATACTGACACTTTTTCATACATTCTATCGGGGTACAAATCTCGATACTTAAACGATTTTTGCAGAATAAAAGCACGTACATTAAATGATTATGATCTATTATTGACGCATATCGTAAAAAAACTTATAAAAAAACACTATTTGTAGGATATTTAGGCCTGACAAAATACGATAAATCTTTGTATGTGTGCGCGGGCGGAGGCACGCCCTCTACAGGATATTTCAAGAACCATCAAGAAACAGAACAACATTTTTGCTAAAGTTATCAGTTATCATCTAACGATCAAGATCTACTGTAATCTTGATCGTTAGATGGCGTTGTTTGTCAACGGATGGCCAATTTTATAACATGCGTGATATTGTTGACAAGTTTCGAATCGTAGGTTTGCTGTGTGTGTGTGTGTGTGGGTGTGTGAGTTATATTTTATCAATTTAATCATGAAGTGAGACAAAATGCATTACTTAGTGATAGGATTATCTGCGATCTACCCTGGGTTCGATATTACTGTAATGAATGTCTAAGTTCAAGTAAGTACCTACATGCATTTAGTAAGTAGGTACATACTAACTTACACCATGAACTCTTCGAGAAATTTTCTGATATAAAAATCATTCTGCATTATGTAGGTAAGTACCTACCTATTGAGAGAGCCCTTTCTTTTAGTAGGAGTGGGCGATACAAATCGTATATCGATAATATCTATGTATCGGTACAATATCCAATACCTACCTATATATCGTACGGCACTGAATCTATATTATATCAGGTATCCGCGTACCTAGAACGAGACACTATACCGATATCGTATCACATGATCTATGATATTCGGTTCAAACTGATTCAGGTACAATGCGTGCCACGAAAGATGAGACTTGACCCCGCCTCCCCCGCTCTTTCCGCCGCCCCTATGACGTCCGGTCCCGTCCCGCACTCAGACCTCATACCGCTAAAGATACCTAAAATCGTGTAGGTACTGCGCATGTCAAACCACGTGGTGTGTCAAGTCTCATCTTTCGTGGCATGCATTGTACTGTGGTAGTAGTTACACGGTTTTAGGTACCGTATCCTTGATGCGCGCGGGCGGGAGTGATGTACCTAGCTAGAGATGAACGAGCGAGAAAGCGCGCTAAGCTAACGTCTAATACTAATTTTAAACATTATTTACAGGAGCATAGAGTTTAATACCGAATACATTATTTTGTAAACAGGTAACCATCAATAAATGTCAAAGGATTTTAAATCGTATGGCATTCTCAACAAAAATAGGTAGGTACTCGTAGTTTTAAAATCATTTTACGTTGACCTTGATTGCACTTTGCTGTTTTCGTAGGTACTTTTCGTGTTCTATTTTTAGTTACGCGTCGCGTTAGCTGCAGTTGGCCGAATTTCTCTGCTTGATTTCTTTACTTTATAAAGTAGACAAAAAAAAAACCGGCCAAGAGCGTGTCGGGCCACGCTCAGTGTAGGGTTCCGTAGTTTCCCGTCCGTCACAATAAGTGTTCCCACTTATGAGTTTAAAAGTGGGTACCTATCCATTATGTTCGCGCTCCAGCAGCACTCCGCGCTCCTGCAACTGCTCCCGGTAGTGGGTACGTACGCGAACACGGAGCGTGCAACATTGCACGCTCCGCGGCAGGCGCTCCGAAACGTGACGGTTTTTAGCGCGAACACAAAGGGATACGTTCAGGATAATAAAATATGTAAACGAAGTTAAAAAAATGCTTGCATATACGTTTATACTACAAACTTAGTCCAGAAATTATTTTGTACAACTTTTTGTCTTTTTTGTACAAAAACTGTTGTTTCCATCAAGTTCAAAATAATTTTCCTAGAAAGTCCTTATAGAGTTCTACTTTGCAGATTTTTTTCATAGTTTCTAAACTTATGGTTCAAAAGTTAGAGGGGGGGACACATTGTTTTTTACTTTTGGAGCGATTATTTTCGAAATTATCAAAAAATGATTTTAGTTCATTTTAGTAAACCCCTATTCATTTTTAAATACCTTTCCAACAATATATCACACGTTAGGGTTGAAATTAAAAAAAAAATCACTTCCCACTTTACATATAGGGGGGCTACCCTAATAAAACATTTTTTCCAATTTTTATTTTACTACTTTGTCGGCGTGATTGATATAGGTACATATTGGTACTAAATTTCAGCTTTCTAGTACTAACGGTCACAGAGATTAAGCGAGGACGGACGGACGGACAGACAGACATGGCGAAACTATAAGGGTTCCCAGTTGACTACGGAACCCTAAAAAGAAAGAAAGAAGGAAAGAATTATAAAAATATAAATCTAAAAAACCGAAACGGCTGTATTAGTTTCATTTCAGAGTGCCATATTATCAACAACAATACCAAACGATACATTCACTGATTTCGAGTACTTATACAGTTACAAAAAAAATACAATGATGTACCTACAGACGCCAGCACATCGAGCTACTACCATTTGTCAAATTTCTTTAATAGATTTTCAACTTTATCGCTAAAGCATAAGGTTCAAAGTAGATTGGAAAAATTTGACAGTTTCGGGTAGGTTGATGTGCTGGCGTCTGTACATGAATCGAACAAAACCGAAACCTAAATATCACAGTACTACTATCGATTCCGAGTTCCACACTGATTCAGTCAATATTCAAGATGTTGCTTTGCATCCTCGTCATAATTCAGGAGGTTGTCATAAAAGACGTAAATAATCAATTTAAATTACGGTACCTGGCCAATAATTATAAACGCTCCTTTTTTTGTTGTTTACATTTGACACTAATTCAGAATGAAGCTATTCATAAAAGAGGAGAATCACCGTCGCCATTCCACGCGCGAGGTACCGCCCGCTTAGGTACTACGACACACATAAACGCGCTTGCGCACGTGCGCGCTTTATACCTAGAGTGACCGAATAAATGGCCATACTTTATCCTAGTTCGAATTCGAAAATCACCTTCATTATTGTCATAAATTACGCTAGATAATTAACTCATTTTTAAGTATCATAAGAATGCGGAAATCTTACTAATGAAAGTAGTAGTGCCCCAAAGAAAAGTTCATTGACCTACTGTAAGTAGTAACCTACGGTAGTTATCAATCAGCTGATTAACAAAATGTTAGTTTTGCTTTATTGCGTTTTATTGCAATCCTGCTGAAAGAACAATCCTAAAATTGGTATTCTTAGATCTTAGGGCTCTTTCAATTTAGAGGTTTCGTGTCGGACCGCTGCCGCACGTTTACCGTGCCCGGGCCTCTACAGTACGGTAGCAGTCCGATACCAAACGCCGAAATCGAAAGCGTATCCGACTGCCGCGGTGCGTTTGTATGCTAGTGTTAGTGTTAGTGTAGTGTTTGTTGTGTGTTATTATTGTTTGCGACGTTGCCGTCCTGTTGTCGAGCGTTCGCGGTACCGATGCCGCACTGTTGCCGCACCGCGCGCTTTGTATAAAAACAAACGACCGTGCGTGCGCAATACCGCTTCGGCACCGCAGCGGTCCGAGAGATTGAGATTGATAATGTTTTACGCAATTAGGGTGCTGGGTTAGGACAGGACATAATTATGTAGGATACTTTTTTAAACGGTTTTATTTAGCTTAACCTGTTTGTTATTTATTTGGTTCAAATTTAGTAGGTAGGTACTTGAAATTTTACCCCCTTCCTGTTGGCAAATTGATCTGATATTTGGTACACACTTTAGTTTTGATGACAATACATCAGTATCACTGTAAATCCAAGATGGCCGCCGCTACGAAATGGCGGATTACATATTTTCTCACAACCCCCTCAATGTGGGTAGGTATCAAATGAAAGGGCTTGACTAGTAGAATATTGCCGTGCGTTTTTGTAACCCTCTCACCGTGAAAACTTAGGTGAAGTGAGCGTGGAGTGAGCTATCAATCGTGTCAATCCCTAACAATCAGGTGGAATGACAGCTTACATCACTTAGGTTTTCACGGTCAATGATGTATAAAACTATAGATACGTTGTCCGCACTCTAAAATGGCAACATGAAATGAAGCCAATTGGCCACATTGCGCTCAGTCACGCACCAACCTGTCGCGCGACGCTATGTTTGTTTTTAATTTATGTCGTGTGTGAAAACCTGTGCAAAACATAAAGAAAATATGCCGTCGTGTGTTTTCAGAGGATGTAAAAATTATACCCCAAAAGTTAAAGACAAAAATGTGTCATTTCACGCGTAAGTTTACAAAACTAGATTATTTTATTTTATTTTGTACGACGCTGCGTCTAATGGCGGCCGGCGCATGAAGTTAGTAATCACATGACGTTAGGGGAGGTTGGGACACTAATACACAAGATTTTTGTGGTTGTTAGAATTTATAATATTGTTTGAATATAATATTATGCACTTTTTATGTTATGAATATACTTACATTATTGTTTTCCGTTTCATTTTAGATTGCCTACAGATGGGCTGATAAAAGAAAAGTGGCTTAACATAATAAGGGTTCAAAGACGTGAAAACGATTGGCTACCTATACTGAAGTTTGCTCAATGCATTTCTCAGCTGACAATATTTATGTGACGAAAAAAAATTATCGAAGAATAAAAAAGACTGCAGTTCCTATAATTATGGTAAAATTATACGTCATTTAAAACACATTATTTAAAAGTATTGGTTTTTGTGAAATAACCGGATTGTAATAAACATTTAAAAGATATAATATTGGTATTACTTTATTCGTAAAGTAGGTAACACGGTACAATTATCAATTATTTTATTAACTCTAGAAAATCGAGTGTCCTTTTTCCCCATATGCCTCTGATAGCTACGTCACTCATGCGCTCGACCAATGAGCATGTAATTTGACTATTACTTATCCTGTGACGTAACTGAAGATGTTTATTTATCTCCCTCTAGCAACAGACATCCCGCCGTACGGTGTCATATTTTCTTTCCCTTTCTTTACGCGTATAAGTAGTTATCTAGTATTTTCGCCGTTTTTAAGCGCCGAGATGTTGGTTGATAACGTGTCTATATATAATACGTCATTGTTCACGGTGATATTTGTACAGAATAGGCCGGTTGTACACTATAAAAAATCGAGCCGAGCGGGCGCGCCAGCGGCGCTCGTCAATCAAGTTCCCCATTTCACCTCGCCCCGACCCCGCACGACTCGACTCCTGCGCACCTCATACCGCCTGTCGACTAACAAGCAAGTGAGAACGCGATAAAATTGAACGAAAAATAGTGTGCGGAAATATGAAACTTGTTCCGGGAAATAGGGGCGGATCTTGAATTTGTGGGGCCCTGGGCTAATACTGCTTATGGGCCCTACCTAATTACTCAACCAATTGCCATTTTATTATGATCGCAGGTTTTTTAATTCTAGATTATTTTTATTATTGACAATATCGTCTATTGTTTTCAATTCGGTTGGGGTCCCTCTGTATCCAAGGGGCCCTGGGCTGCAGCCCAAAAAGCCTTTAAGTAGATCCGCCCCTGCCGGGAAATACGTGTTTTTGAGCAAGTTTCAAGTTTGGCTGCTCCACAATTTCTGACACGATTACCCTAATCCATGGTCTGGGGTTGAAGAATCCATAAACTTGGTATTTACTAGCTAGAAGTTCATGCACGGCGCGGCGGAGGAGGTCCAAGGTAGGTATAAGTACAAACTATTTACCTATTTTTTCCCTAAGCTACGATTCACCGTTGCGTAGGTAGTACCTAATCGAATAATTGAATTATAGGTAGGGTGAGTGGGGGGAAGATAGAAAACGGGGTAACACAAAAAGTTGTCCATAACGTCAGACTTAATGCAGTTTTTGCAGTTATGGCAACATTGTTAAGATCGCCATTTTGTTACGTTGCACATATCAATCAGCGTTTACCGCTTTGAGTGAATGGTTGTGTGAAAAATGCAAATGTCTGCGCAGTGACTTTTACGCAAATTAATCGAGTGTTTTAATCTTACCCCGTGTTCTGTAACTTTACTTACGAGGTGAATACGAATGTTTTATTGGAATATCTACTCATTATTTTTAATTCTTAGTTGTGTTATTACATCCAAATATGGCTATTTTTCGTATTTTAGGATTTATTTCAATTTTCCATCTTTACCCACCAATATTTGACGGGGTAAGAAAAACATTTAAAAGTTTCGACCTTACCCCGTTTTCAAAAGTCATACTAATAGTCAGATGTTCTCAAACTGTTCATGATAAGATAAGTATACAAAATAAAATAATCGGTACCTACCCTTTTATGATTTTATGATGTTCTTATAGAATATCGTTTATGCAAATTTTGAATGAATTAATTTTGGCCATAGAGAAAGTAAAACGGAAGGAATCTTTTTAATATAATACGTCATAGTGTGAAAGAACAAGACATCCCGAAAAATCCGTGCCGAAGTCGAGATTATTATGTTAAGAATTAAGGTACAACTTCGTAGCCAACTGCAAGCAGCAGCAGCAGGCGACGTGTCGCCTCGACACTACTGGTTTCTATGTGTTTCTATGAAATACCTTCCGTAGCTAGCGACACGTTGTTTTCATAGAAATACATAGACCCCAGTAGTATCGCAGCGACACGTCGTATTCTGCTGCTGTCTGCAGTCGACTACGAACTCGTACCTTTAGATGTAATAAAGATTAAAATTGAATCTTTAAAGATATTGATCCTAAATATGGCAAATTAATGTAAGATAAGTGATTTGTTATTGCTTTTTTGCCTTTGAAGAGTCTTTTTATGTTTTTGTTATGGGCATGAAGCCATACATTTTTTATTTTTCTATGTTGTTGCTTGGATAACTATTTAATTTTGAAATATTTTATCTTTATGTCACTTTTATTTGTTACGTATTGCGCTACATTTGTAGACTCAGATGAAAGAAAAATGCAAACTCTCTGTTTTGTAATATCTCGGTAAGTATTAGGATAAAGTAAAATTAAAGGATATATTTGATTGATAGCAATGTTTTATTTTCAGTATAACCTTAAGCAATTAAAGTGGAAAGTTTGAGAACCTCTTTGTCAATCTTCCCCCGGTGGGGTAAGATTGAAATATATAAAAATATAAAAACGTTATATCTTTCTTAACTAAAGGAATTTTGACACTTCAGTCAGTTCTCAGTTTTTAGGGCACTTCAAACTATAGACTAGTGACCACCAACAGCGTCTGACAATCATTTAAACGATTTTAGAAACTATTTCGATCTTTCCCCATCACCCTTTCATCTTTCCCCTGGTTCATTTTCGTGATAAAAACATTTAATTTAATTTTTTTAATGCTTTGGAGCAGATTTAACAGGATGTTATTAATATGATAGAAAAATATACTCTTTGCTCTTTACTCAAACAAATAATTTTTCAGCATAAGCTCATATGTACTGTTCTACAAGACTTCAAATACAACACTGCTCATCTCATCAAAAAACCGTTCGATCTTGCCCCCACTCACCCTATATAATTCTTGTGAAACCAGCATTCAAATCAAAAAGGTAGGTACAGGAAAGCGAATACACAAACAAACGATTTGTTTTTTCATAGTATTTGCGCTTTTCAGTGTTATTAGCACATAGTGCGTCAAGGTCAACGTCATTGTCAACTAGCTAGGCGTCTCGCCTACTGAAAACCATTCGTTCAGAAACTGAACTGCAAACTAATTCAAATAAGAATAATTTTATAATTTATTCATTAGGTACAAGCAATACGAAAACGTTATTTCAATCAATATAAATAAATGTTTAGCGAACAGTGAAGCAAGAGTGAGGCAAGTAGGTAAGTACGACGTCTTTTTAATTTTTGAACGTATTACTTATATTGTGCCTTGTGAACTACATTTCAATACGTGAAACGAGCATAATTATATTTCACCTAATTATCTATAGGTATAGTAAAGTTTATTAGGGTAAGAAATGTTTTATTATAACAAGTTATAATAACATTCGTATGATGTCGACGATGATGTACGACGTATTTTAAAACTGACGTATTTTATTAGTATCAAAAATAAATATTCGTAATAAAATTGAACGACTACGGACTTTCATATTTTAAAGATTGTGACAAGGAGTTGGTCGTACACATTTGTAACATCACACTAAAGAACAAACTTCCACTTAATTATTTAAAATCACCGACCATAAGCTTATTGTGTTGAAAATTCTGTTTGCGCGATGTAGAATTTTTGATTATAACTTCTTTGTTTTTGAGAAATTGTTAAGTAATTTTATGTCATTAATTGTGTAACTACTCTATAAACATATACTATACTTGTTTTATTAAAATTGTGACATAGTTTAACTGTTTTCCCGATTTTTTGAAATCATATAAATTACTTTTACATCAGCGCCATCTAGTAAACGACGAAATAACGATTTTTAATTATTTGTAACTATTGTGGTATAGTAATTGTATTCTAGGTGCATCGTCTTCATATATACCTACTTATATAATTAATGTATACAAATATTGTAAAACATTTCAATCAAGTCAGTTTTTGTTATAAATATTGATGTTATAAAATGCCTTAGTTTTAGGTGCCTATTTGAAATAAATTCTTTGACTTGACTTTGAGTCTATTGTTTATTTAGAGCTGACTTTTCAATCATCTGATAACTTAATTCGTGGAATAATTTTGAAATTTTTACAGTTCATACAAAAACTGTCAAACGTCAATTTTATTCCTTGAATAAAAGTTATCTGGCGATGGAAAAATTTGCCCTTAGTGTAATAACTGTTAAGACACGACAAAACCATTTAAATAATTGGATAATTTGTGGTGTTGAAAAGGTGGCCAATCATGATATGAGCCTTTATGAAACAAAATAAAAATATATAAGTATTCTTTTCTTCAGTTTTTACTTTATTGAATGAAGGATGGTCATCATAAAAATCTTTTATTTCAATAAACGCCATCTCGACATACTTATTTCAAACCAAGTGTATGAATTCAACGCCATCTAGTGGTATCGAAAGTAAAACTATTTTACTGTACATGTGTGTGTAATCAAATAAAGTGAAACGGCTAAACGTTTAGGGGTACAAATCTTTGTATGAGACGAGTTATCAAGCAAAGTGAATACC
Source organism: Luperina nickerlii (assembly GCA_963855955.1). NCBI lineage: Eukaryota > Metazoa > Arthropoda > Insecta > Lepidoptera > Noctuidae > Luperina > Luperina nickerlii. The sequence goes on along the minus strand of OY979682.1, from coordinate 17,714,364 downwards.
TCAAAAAATTAAGTCAATACTCTAGTTGACGCATATAATGAAGTTGTCCCTCAAAGATTTCTGAGTTAGGCGTAAAAATTGAAAATGTTCGAATTTGCGAATGTGCTGCCATCTCGCGAAAAAGTAGCTGGGAGATCAACTATTCAATAGCCTTAAGGCTACGCCGACCGCCTAGTGGCGCCCACATCGTTTGTTTGGTTATTTCTTTTTTTTAGAATGAAAATGCAGAAAATAAGCATGTTAAGTTGTGCTCCACAAGATTATACGTTAATATTATTATAAATAGTAGTTTTACATTGTTTGGTTTTATTATAATCACTAAAACGGAAAATAGTGACCACTATTATCATCAGCTGCTGTTGCCCTTAGAGATTGTATCAATCTTTCAGAAAGCAAACAAATCCCTACTCGCTGATACTAAAAGCAGCATGTCTGCATGGAACCCAAATGACTTCTATTTATAAATATACACGATTTTTTTAGTGTCGTACAAAAAGAGTGAAACCGGTAGCCTTATTACTAATTCTACACTGTTGTCTGTCTATCAGTAAGCCGTTTGTATTCTATCAAAACCAACAGTTCACGAATGCCTTACGCGAATTTTCAGTTGGTTCTAAGATTCGGCTACTATTTGGCCGACACCGAATCTGCGGCCGGAACCAGCTCTTATGGCTCAAACTAGCTGGAACCGAACCTTCAGTCGGACACAATTTTCTTAATCCATACTAATATTATAAATTCGAAAGTAACTCTGTCTGTCTGTCGGTCGGTCTGTCTGTCTGTCTGTATGTTACCTTTTCACGCCTAAACCACTGAACAGATTTCGATAAAATTTGGCAGACAGATAGATTGCATCCCGGGGAGGCCATAGGATAGTTTTTATCGACATACCTCGTGGGTGAAACCGCGGGCGAAGCCGCGGGCGAAACCCAGTGAAAAAGAAATAATTTACAAAATATTACCTGAACAGTGGACTATAAGCTCCAGTAGCAGATCCTGGGTTGATATAAAACTTGTTCTCATGCTCGTATGCTTCGAACCGGTGTGTGTGGCCTGATATCAGTATATCTACGTCAAGCTGCCTCTGGACTAAAGCTAGGGATTCCTCGTCACCCCAGGGTACAACTTGGTGGCCATGGATGAGACCGATGCGGAACTGGCCGACAGTTATCACTTTCTGTTCTGGGTAGGTTGAGTTCTGAAAATGTTTTGTTTTAATTAAGTTAGGGATAAGACATAATGCATATCTTCAACTTCAGAATACTTATCAAGATATTGGGAAGAAACTAATACTTAAATGAATAATAGGGATGTTGCCTGGGTAAAAATAAATCGATTCGATTTAGTCCCTCAGTAAGATTATTAAAAAATATTGAACACGTATTTTTTGTTTTATCAATTAGATAAAAAATTACAAAGATATATCACATCAAAGTTCAGGAGTCGGGGGCTTTGACGTAATAACGTGCTAAAATTTGTAGCACGGCGTGACGTCATACGAAATTTCCAAGCGCTGTATCTTCGTAATTTTTTGTTTGCCAGACAAAAGAAAAAATACGTATACAATATTTTTTAGTAATCTAACTGATGGACTAAATATATTTTCTTAGTCAACTACCCTATTCTTTAAGATTCTGATGAAAATATGTGGAAGTGAATAGATATATACTTCCACATATTTTAATCCTTTAGCTAGCCCCTAAGACAAACTATTGACCAGCAGTTGGACAGAATATAAATCATAAAATTATGAAAGACAACTATTGAACTAACAAGTATGGTCTCACCTTCAAGTGCCTTGACCGTTTGACCGCCACACGTCATAAAATCAAAAACGTGCCCTCGGCGTCAAAGTCTGTCATGTAATCGAACCGTGGTGTGCTGAGCACATTTTGGTTTGTCATCTATAGATGACTGTGGCGGTCAAAAGGTTGAGCATATTTTAAGTTGTTCAGTTTTCTAAAATTCTATTTATTACGTTCAAACTAATACACACCTCATCAAAGTCTCCTCTAACAACATGTACATCACTGGCTAATGTCTTCAGATAATCATAAGACTCCTTTGTACAAAGGTTGCCTGTACACAGTATATGTTGTATCCTGCCAGGTAGTAGCAGCTTCTTGAACTTCGGAGGCAGGCTGCTGCAGCGGTGGGGAATGTGCAGGTCACCGAGTACTAGGACGAGCTGGAAAAATAATTTACAAAAATGTATTTGGTCATAAAATAGGCAATGGTGATTAGCGACCTGGATAAAGTGTCAGTTTTAGGATATGGGATTCCTATCTTAACAATAGATAAAGATCAGTATCAATTCTAAAACTGGAATTTACATCATTCACTTTTTGTCTCTAAACTTTTTGTCTTGACAATTTTGTTAGGACTTAAAGTTATCCAATGTAATTAATTTTAAATTGATCGATGGTCTCTACTATACTCTGAAGAAACGAGCGCCAGTGGGTCGACTCGAGCATAGTTAATCCGAGCGGCTTATTGTAAATGAATTGAAAAAAGTGGGTGTACATACAATTTCTAGAAGTTCCCTGTTAGTAATAAAAACTACATACCATGATGTTATTAGAGTAGGATATTGTTACAGATAATCGTTAGTTAAAGCTCTGCAATAATTGCGATTCGTGGAAGTATGATTGAGAAGAAATTTTAAAAGCAATTATTACTGATTACAGCAATCAGAAATCGCGAGACCAATACAATCGTTTGACATTTGTTTTGTTTGACACATAGGTGGACGTCATTGGTTGACCACAAGATTTGCGTTTAGTTTTACTAAAGACGATGAGGTGAAAATATGAGGTCCTCAGGAAACAAAAAAGGAATGCCAAATGGTTTTTATTTTAATCGAAGGTTCATATGTATTTTTTTTATTATCTTTTATTTGTGTATTGAATTAGAATTAGTAGGTATTTGATTAATTATGATTTACATTTGCAAGTTCCTTAGCATGCATTTGTACCGTTAAGAAAAACAGTTTTAAACTCTATGAAAAAGTGATGCACGTTAGAAAACTAAAGTTACTAAAGTAACTACAATTAAAAAACATTAAATCTTTAAGCTCTAGTTATTTGACTCAACTAAATTTTGAAATTTTTACCAAATTTGTTGTTTCTACGACTCATTGCGTAAATAATGCAATTTTATCAAGATTAAGTAGAATAGCGCTAGGAATACGGAATACGGATAGCTACGTAGCGGTTACATAACAATATTATCAATTTACTTTGATTTCTTTTAGAGTTTTTAGTAATTTGTTTTGGTATTGTCAGCTCAACACTTCACTTTCGTCTATAATCTATGGTTCAGGTGCGGATAGAAAAGAAAAATTTCATGGTGTTGTGGGTGACACATATACGTAGAAAATTTTTAGTTTAAGTTAAACATATTGGCACCAACTGCAGGGAAATGGAATCAATGGAATATGAGCTCGCTAGGAACCTTACTCTGTTGTTCTTCGTGGAACGCCTACTCGACAAAGGCGAGCCGCGCACGTTGCACGATCTTTCCTGCCAGTTTGGTGCCAAAGGATTCACTAAGGAGATGCGACAGATCGCTGGCGGGTCGCAGTCGGGCTTGAAGAAGTTCCTGGCTCAATACCCGGCGTTGTTCAGCATAGACGGGGACTATGTTGATATCAACACGTTCCAGAAGCATCCTTGCGGGGCTGGAGCCTCGTCCAACAACGACTACATCGAGGAAGCGAAGGAGTACTTCGCGGGCAAGATGGTCCAGTACGGCGAGGGAACCGAAGTGCCGATCAAGAGCCTCCTCGGTCACCGCAGCCAGGCCTCCCCGCAGGTGCGTCACATCTCCGGCCAGAGGATCAAGGAGTTCAAGGACTTCCTGCTGAAGCATCCTGACTCCTTCCAGATCATCGATGACAACGTCGTTCTAGTCAGTGAGAATCATAGGAGAGGTAACGCACACACAAATTCTGAACAATTCCACAATCTACCTGTAGCTAATATTAACACAGACACTGCCCAACAGTTGTTAGATTATGTTGCACAGTGCATAGAGGCTAAAGGCCCTGTAATGGTTGACCAGCTCTTCCACTTAATTGTGTCACGTTTCCCACAAGAATATTGGTATCAAATGTTCAAGTCACCTGCAGATTTGAGCGCATTCTTAAAAATATTTTCAGACTCATTCCATGTTCAATCGAACTTGGTCACACTCATTAGTAAACCAAAAATACCTGTTATGTATCTTAACGCAAAAGCTAAAGCAAAGACTGATGTACCAAAGCCTGTGGTTGAGGAAAAGCCTGTGTCCCCTATCCCCCTCACAGTTGAAAGTCCTACTCCATCAGATGGCAAAAAGAGTCCGGCAAGCAACAGAATACTCAGTCCTATTGAATCTCCCCGAGGACCGCAAGGTAACATTGCAAACCAGACCCTGAAGCAAAGAATCAATTCTATTGTCATAAAGAATTTGGCAGAGAACATGGTCCGTGACAGGGTCAACAATCATTTGAATGCGCGAAGTGCTGAAGAAACAAATGGTACTCCAAGTTTAAGGAATAATGTGATGGGTGAAGCATGGCGCCAGAAGGTGCTCCAGTGCACGACTGTCATAGCTAATGTAAGGGAATGTGCCACGTTAATCGAAAGCATTATGGTGCCTAAACGCAATGCAAAAAACATTGTTTCTTTTGACTGTGAAGGAATAAACCTTGGCCTCAAAGGAGTGTTGACATTGTGTCAAATAGCCACCATGAATGGTGAAGTGTACATACTAGATATAATGGCATGTCCAAGCATGGTTGTGGAGGGTAAAATTAAGGAATTACTAGAGAGTGAAAATGTTGTTAAAATTATACATGACTGTAGGAATGATTCAGTCAATTTACACAATCAATTTGAGATTGTTTTGAAGAATGTTTTCGACACACAAGCTGCTCATGCTGTTTTACAGTTGCAACAACAAGGTGTGCCTGTATACAAAGTCAAGAACCTTAGTCTCAATGCCTTATGTGAATTGTATAATGCACCTATGAACCCCATGAAGGAACAATTGAAAAATGTGTATCGCAGGGACCAACGTTACTGGGCAAGGAGACCATTGACAAAAGATATGATCATTTACTCTGCTTCAGATGTACTATCTTTGGTCAACCCAGCAATTTATGCTTACATGTCAAGCAATATTAAGCCCGAGAATCAGCAGCTATTTGAAGAACTGAGCAATGAGCAAGTATTTATGCATATTCAGCCAACTGAAGTTAAATTGCGCAAGAGGCAACGAAAAATTAACACAGAAGTGGGTGAGTTGAAGCAGAAACTGGCTGAAACAACAAAGAATATTGTTCTGAGCAACAGGGAAATTAGACTTCTCAGATACATTGAACTTACTGAAGAAGAAAAGGAAAAATTGAAGGGTTGTCACAAAATATCCAAGAAGTTGGAAAAACTGGAAGCTATTGGACAAGATAAGGACTCTGATTCAGATGATGATGAAAGGGAAAATGAAATGGCTAGCTTAGAGTCCAACCCTTCAGATCCAGTATCATCCCCACACTCCACACAGCCACCAAGTCTCACAGAGTCCATGCAGATGATGGATGAAATCTTATCAGACACAAATATGGATAAAGTAGAGAAAATTAATCGCCTTGAGGCTATTCTGTCGGCTGTCGCCCCCCTCAGTGGAGAGCTGGAGGATAAATTCTCACAAACAATGGAACAAACACTGCCATTGCTCAAAAACAAGGATTGGTCCAATCTAAGCCAAATTTTGAACTTAGGAGAGCCAGATAAGAAAAGCTGTAGCTGCAGATGCCATAATTCCACTTATGATGAAATTAAGTGCACTGATCTCATTGAAACTAAGAAAACAGAGGTCGGCTCGCAAACTCTTAGCACAGGGGACATTGTGATCACGCGGATTCACTTCAGGGAGGAAGACAAAGCTAACGAAAGGATCCTCGATGCATCCCCTTTGAGCAAAAGGGTGGGCATCAACAACATGTCTTGATCGACACTCAGGCTATTATTGTACTTCCATTTTCTGAGTGCCACAATTTAGTTTCGGAACTGTGTATGTATGTGATCATTTTATATATTTTTTAAGTTTTATGGTATTTCGTCCGGCCCCCGCGCGTCTTAAATTACTTATTACTTTGAACTAGTTTTGCGGGGGTATGATAGCGGTGCGATTGTACGAGATAGAATAAATTAAGCGTGTTGTGAGGTCGTGCATTGCCAAGTGTATAACGCCTACGCTATATGTTCATTTGAGCGGAGACGAACGCGTACACTCGAATAAATGCAACAGTAATTCGCATAATAAAACAGCTACTTAATTCCTTCATCTGGAAATGACAGTATTTGCTGTTTTCCAAGTTTTATAGTAATTTATTTTATGTTGGCTATTGCCTGTTAAGTATCCCAAACTTAAATGTGATAGATTTCAAGGCCTTTTTTTCTCGATCTACTCTGGTATTTGTAAATAAGATAAATTTTGATAAGCATGCATAATCTTTTAAATCTTGCTAATCGCGAATATGATCGAGCGTCTTTCCGTTATCTTTAGTAAATCAAGTGTATATACCTATTTATTTATTTTATACGCTATGTTTAGTAGCATCGAGACTACTGAACCTATATCGAAGAGGGCAATAATAGGTGTATACAATAAAGTTTTTTTTTATTATTATTATTGTAAAATATTTATAAAAAGTTAGATTTACTAGTAGACTAATTATTAATCACGTTTAAAAATATTAAAAAAGTGGTATAGGGTTAGTGTTATCGAAAGAGATGTTTTATTGTAGTATGAGGTGCTTGGAGAAATCGATTTAAAACTTTATTTCACGTAGAATGTTATAGAGACATACGGTAGACGCGTTGTTACGTAGATATGCAAATTAACGTTATATTATAACGAACTTGTGATGGGTAACCGCGACGGTTAAATCCTAAAACTTTTGTTTAAAAAATGTGCCTTCGAGTCATATCCGACGAATGCCTTTATATTCAATTAATATATGAATTAGTAGGTTTTTATACATATTTAGTAGTAATTCTGTAACACGAAGTTTAGAGATTTGTTGTTTGTGAATAACACTTTGGTATACAAGATTTATTAGTGTATTAAACTCACCACGAAACACTAACTAGATAGGGTAGTTCTCAGAATATATTAATGTTTTCGTCTTCAATCCACTTGCGTGGTTTACGAAAAGCTTCGTAATAGATAAACGAAAATATTTCTAAAACATGTTGAATTCATTCGAATAGTTTATTTTTGTGTTATGGTTAAGTAGAAATGTGTTAAAAATTAAGTGATATTTTTAAAATGCTTTTTGCTTATTATTATAGCAAAACTGTTGCTTTGTATTGAATTTGTACCTTACTTTCTACACTGAACAAAAACTAAACCGCTACTGTGGGCATGCCGCAAAAACCGTTTTCCTGCACTAGTTTGAAAACTTTGACTAAACGCAATAAACATGTGTGATAATGATAAAATATATTTTGTAGGTAGGTATTATTAGTAAAAGCATAATTACATTATCTCCCTCAACAAAAGTCAATTTTTTTGTGCAATGAACTATGGCAACGAATTTTGCCAGATTTCGACACGATTCCAAAGGTGCGACGATGTTCGTAGCGCATCGGGCATTCATTTACATGAAACTGAGTTCGCGGCATGTTTACAGTTAGCATATTATCGTTGTTTACATGAGGCTTAACAAATTGGTCGCGATACCCGTTGGTATGCGATTACGTATAAATTAAGTGCAATTTAATACGCGATAATGTTATTTGTTGCTTCTTTTGTAAAGTAGTAGTGACTATATGATACAAATTGTGTAAACGACAGGTTGCTCTCTCGGTACGGTTCAACGGCCCATCTCGTTAAGCCTCATTAAATATAGCAATATATGTACCGGTGTAGATACTCCGTCATGTATTAATATTATCAGTATTGTATCCTTTATTTTGGAAGTCCACTTACTAATATGTTTAAATCGTTAGTAAATGCAAACAATGTCCACTGTTTGTATTTGCATTTTCCGTCACATATACTCAAGTTTACCTCTTATTTATCTATGAAATTATTAGGCACTTTTAGAAGGATAATGAATTGTATTTTAAAGTTTTTCGGCCATATTTGTTCTTCGACGTTAAAATTATACATTTTGTGCCTTATACATTTGCACAATTTACTAAAATATGCTGTGTCCTTCTACACATTTTGTATGGTTTTGTAGAACGTTTATCAGTGCCACTAATAATTTTTGTGCTATTTGTAAGGAGCATTTTGTTAGTCAATATAAGCGTAACCATTTTCAGTTATTTTTTAACAAAAAAAAATCATAAGAAACTTTTATTTTACCCTACTTACCAAGAGTATAATTGCTTACGACCTGAAAGTCGGTAATATTGTAATGTGGCAAATCGACGGTTAAATCATTTGCGCATTGTTTATGTTTATTATGAAATAAAAAGTTGTAAAATACCTATGTTCTATAATTTACAAATTACCTTTTTTGTGCCTACTCGAAAAGTATCCATTCAATTTATAGCACCATTTGGTATGTCCGTGACTACCGCAGGACCACCAACGCCAATCGCTTCCATATTTGGTAAATAATTAGTGCTCAATTGGTACTAATTAGTACTCGAACAACAAAATTGGTACCTTAGTAGTTTTCGAGAAAATCGACTTTGAAGGTGGTCCTGCGGTAGTCACGCTCCCTTCAGCAGGACCACCATGAGCGCCGAAAAAGGGCCCACGCTACAGCTATTCTAAGTATACAAATAATTAGTACCCATAAATGTGATTTATTTCGTAAAAAAAACAGAACTGTAATATTTGTATTTACCGAGAAATCAACGATGATAACTTTCTCGAAATTGTTCAGCAGGACCACGATTTTGAATGTTGATTCCAAGCTAGAGAAGCTTGTCGCTTTCCTCAAACCTACATAGAAAATTAGTACCCTGCAAGATAAAATTAGTACCCAAAATTCAAAGTTAATACTTCAGTAGTTTACGAGATATACCATGCCAATGGTGGGGTGGCGGTAGTCACGGTGCCAAATTTTCATTTCAAGATTTCTCTATTAAAAACTCTATGATTTCTTCCCAAATTTATACAAAAATTAGTACTCCTAAAGAAGTTAAAGCGACTAGAAATCCAGATTCCTAAGTGTTGTATTTTAAGAGAAATTAGCTTTCATTACTTTTCCATACTAAATCTCCGCGTATAACCCGACCAAATTAAGTTGTCAACGGTGCCAATTCCTTTGTTCACAAACTAAACTAAATTTGAGTTCAGTGCATCTTATCTTTTGTTTCATTATGAAAAGGACAGACAATAAATTTTAGTTTTGTCCTGTCAAAGTAATCAGAGCCTGACACTACTCAATACAAGTTTAGACGTGATTAAAAACATGCCTACTAATGTTACGTCAATTTACGTCAGACGCTGATTAATTTGATAGGACTAAACTAAAACTTATCTTTTGTCCTTTTCTTAATGAAATAGATAGAAAAAGATGCACTGAACTCAAATTTAGTTTAGTTTGTGAACAAGGGAATAGGCACCAATGGTGGTATTGAGCTGTTTAAGAGATGTACACTCGTGCACATAAATTTATGGATGTCGGAATAGTATCAACAGTTCAATATCTAACATCATTCAATACAATGTATTAACTAATAAATAATACTAATTATTTATTGTTGATAATATTGTAATGATTTAGTAACTATATACAAGGTATTATTCACCGAGATTCACGGTTGACCTCTCCGCTCTCTATCTCAAAAACGGTTGACTCTATGAAAAAATGTTTTTGTCGCAAATTTTATGCTCTACAATTTTGATAATGGATGCTAACATCATTGGAGCAATAGAAACGGAGATAATTGCAAAAAACCGATTTTCGTGACCTTTGACCTCGAATAACTTACGACGCAGACACGAGATAATATGTGACTTTTGAGACAACTTTTAGAACGCCAAAATAAAGCTGTATACGAGTTTCCAGCTTATTATCTCAAATTCCGAGGTTGACCCCTTTTTTTGCCTAAAGTGACTGGACTAATTCCCTTGTTCACAAACTAAACTAAATTTGAGTTCAGTGCATCTTTTTCTATCTATTTCATTATGAAAAGGACAAAAGATAAGTTTTAGTTTAGTCCTATCAAATTAATCAGCGTCTGACGTAAATTGACGTAACATTAGTAGGCATGTTTTTAATCACGTCTAAACTTGTATTGAGTAGTGTCAGGCTCTGATTACTTTGACAGGACAAAACTAAAATTTATTGTCTGTCCTTTTCATAATGAAACAAAAGATAAGATGCACTGAACTCAAATTTAGTTTAGTTTGTGAACAAAGGAATTGGCACCGTTGACAACTTAATTTGGTCGGGTTATACGCGGAGATTTAGTATGGAAAAGTAATGAAAGCTAATTTCTCTTAAAATACAACACTTAGGAATCTGGATTTCTAGTCGCTTTAACTTCTTTAGGAGTACTAATTTTTGTATAAATTTGGAAAGAAATCATAGAGTTTTTAATAGAGAAATCTTGAAATGAAAATTTGGCACCGTGACTACCGCCACCCCACCATTGGCATGGTATATCTCGTAAACTACTGAAGTATTAACTTTGAATTTTGGGTACTAATTTTATCTTGCAGGGTACTAATTTTCTATGTAGGTTTGAGGAAAGCGACAAGCTTCTCTGGCTTGGAATCAACATTCAAAATCGTGGTCCTGCTGAACAATTTCGAGAAAGTTATCATCGTTGATTTCTCGGTAAATACAAATATTACAGTTCTGTTTTTTTTTACGAAATAAATCACATTTATGGGTACTAATTATTTGTATACTTAGAATAGCTGTAGCGTGGGCCCTTTTTCGGCGCTCATGGTGGTCCTGCTGAAGGGAGCGTGACTACCGCAGGACCACCTTCAAAGTCGATTTTCTCGAAAACTACTAAGGTACCAATTTTGTTGTTCGAGTACTAATTAGTACCAATTGAGCACTAATTATTTACCAAATATGGAAGCGATTGGCGTTGGTGGTCCTGCGGTAGTCACGGACATCCATTTGGTTTAAATTCAAACGTTGCAAGCGCGGTCAGCGAACGTAAGGTCCTCGATTCGAGCCAGTGGCTGTTCTGGAGTTGAAGTGGAATGAAATGAAAACTAAAATCAGAAAAAGCTGTAAGTAGTTAGGAAATAATAATTACCATCGGTAATAAAACAATTGTTTAAACAATCAGGGTTAGTTTAGGTATCTTACCTGGTCCTCGATTCGAGTCAGCGGCTGTTCTGGAGTTGAAGTGGAATGAAGTGAAAACCAAATACTGAAAAAGCTGTAAGTACAGACGCCAGAACATCAAGCTACCCGAAACTGTCAAATTTTCCCAATCAACATTGAACCTTATGCTTTAGCGATAAAGTTGAAAATCTATTAAAAGAAATTTGACAGATGTAGTAGCTTGATGTGCTGGCGTCTGTACTTAGGAAATAATAATTACCATCGGTAATAACTAATAAAACGAGGGCTAGTTTAGGTATCTTACCTACCCACTATCAATAAAATTGTTTTTGTACTCTGTACACATGGTTGTGAAAGTATATTGTTCGATTTGGCATCAAAGTACGATGCGGGTACCTCATTTAAAACAATGTTTTAAATATTTATACAAGCATCAACAAGTGTGTACTACACAGCAATGCAGTTTGCATAATACAGCATGGAATATCAATGGCGTTGTCTAATTAATATTCTTACGTCTTGGTAGCTCATTATACGGCAAATAGAAAGTTCGACAGAAATACATAAGTACATACAACAAGCTAATTGCAATGAATCAGCACGCAATTTCTAGAATTGTAACGTGTTTTTACTATCAATTAAACTACAATACTTACTGCTTTAATTTAAGAAAAAAATGATAAATTAAATGTTTCATGATCAAGATTATCGAAGTGGTAGAAATAATCACTGTGCGTTGGCGTTGTTATAATGTTATTGCTTCAAAGTTATCCTGAATTACCTGCCTTTGTAAATCGGAACGCAATACGTAACGGATTTCAAAATGTCAAATTAGAACCGCGTTTCAAATAAGCAATAATTAGCATTTTTGTCAAGAGCTTAGCTTTTACTTCTTTCACCATTACGACCATGAAAGAGAAAACAACAAGCGTGTGTTTCAAATGACGTTAGAGGTTTGGAACGCAAACCGTAATGTCAAATTTTGAATTTTGAAAACATTGCACAAACCAGCACAAACACTCTAAAATACAAATAAAAGTTGAAAAGTGCATAAAACTATGGAGGATTTTGATATATTTACAAATGAGATAAACTTTACGAAGCCCTTGTTCAAAAACATATTGAATAAATATGTTCATGAAGTGCCACCGACTCCTAACGGGCCGAATTATCAAAGTAAGTTTTTGCCATCACATTTTTATTTTAAAATAATCCTATCAATTAATATAAACGTAATATCTAGTGCTTAAGATAACTGTAGAAACTAATGAAGTAATCAATTAAATATTTCAAAGACTAAGATCTTTGTTTTTTTTATGAGTGATCTGTAAAGATATTTTTAATTATTCTGCCTTTCAAGGTGGCAGGAAACTTATGGCTGAGGAATGTCTAGCGGACAATGATGACGTGAGGTGTGCATTCCATTTGAGTGAGGCATCTTCAGCTTCACTAAGAACTATGGCTGTTTATAGAGATGAACAGTTGAAGGCCGCTGGTATGTATGTTAAGTAAATAATCTACAGTCCCGGTGTCGTCGGATATAGTTGAAGTTTAGTAAGAAACCGATAGACGTTTTCAAATAAAATTTACTTAATTTAGTGAATAGAAAACAAACATCATTTATGAAATTAAATTGCATTCGAAAAAATTCCATCGGTTTCTTGCTAAACTTCAACTATAACTGATGACCCTGGTTACTTATCTCTTTTGGTGACTGTATCTAAGTATATTATTAGAAATAAGTACTTAGGTACCTACCTAAGTACTTAGTTTAGCAAACAACAACATTTTGACATCATGCTGGTTTTTTTCTGAAGGGGTAGCCAGTGGTGTGTATGATACCCACATTTTACCAGTTATGCTTAAGTCCCATGTAAGAAAACCTAGAGGGTGACCTTATTGCCATTAAAAAATCATAGCCAAATCCACACTTCAGGCTGCTATGCAGAAATTCTCATTGGAATAACTCATTAATACTGCTCAACTTGGTAATCAAACCCAAAATCTAACACACATTTAACAGTTGCAAGTGCAAATGTAAATCTGTGTTACATTTAACAGTTGCGATTGCAATCGCCACTAATTTTTCTCTGAATGGATGGAGGATGTGCAATCAAAATAAAAAAAATAGGGTTGATCCTTTGACCATATTGTTAGAAGTACTTGATGAAGTTTGCATTGGATGTGCTGTTTCATCAACTAAAGACATTAAAATACCTGGAACTATTCAAGAGGTTCAATGAAAAATAATTTTAAATATTATTATAACTTTTTTTTTGTTTTCAGCAAATAAACTGCACAAAATCACAAGTTACATAAAACCTATAAAAGATTTAATAGATGCGAACCCTGTGTAAGTATCCGGTTTATTCCCTACCACCTTACTGACAACTGGCTTATCATTATATTAAATTAACATTTTTATTAACAATTTCACCGGCATAAGTCTTGATCCCATGTGAATATCGGGATATAAAGTACCCTATGTCCTAATCCAGGTCATGGTCCACCCATGTGCCAAATTTTATCCAAATTCATTAACTTTTATGTATGAAAAAATAATATATGTTGCGCAGACCGCAAATAAATTGGGATAAGTGCTGGAGAATGACGATAATTTAATGAAATCAAATCATTTATTGGTTTGCAAACATAGGTTTTATTTTTTATTTTCTTAAATATAAGAAACAATATTTTCACCTGAGCATGAGCTACGGTTGCCGAGAAACGGTAGATGGAGTATTGACAGACAATTGCCAGGTGGGTGGATGACCAACCTACAGAAGATCACAGGGAAGACCTGGATGAAACTTGCACGTACCAAGGAAGCATGGCACAAAAGAAGGAGGCTTGTACGCAGCAGGGGGTAGAACAAGGCTCCCGATGATGATGCTATTCTAAAGTAGTTTGTGCTAATATGAAAAGCTATTTTGATATTAATAATTGTGATTATTTTTAGACCAAAGAAAGAAGCAAAGATTTTAGATTTGCTCTCAGATGGTACAGAAAACATAACAAATGATTTGGAATCGTTTGCAATAGAAGACGATGAGCCATTTCACAAGAAATATCTTCGCTTCTCCAAGGAGAACAATGTTGACAACTTTCAGAAGATTCTGAAGGAATTACCTAAAGGTATTGTGAATGTTTATAACAATAGCTTACTTTATCATCATGGTTCTTAGTACAAAGAGTGGCCATGGAGTTGCTTGCCCGTTCTTCTCCATAGGCACCTTATGAGCTTTTGAATGGGCAACTAACATTATCTTTCTTCCTGACAGACCCCTTGACAATTCTAAAGTGTCTGTAATTTATTTATTTGAAATAAATGCTGCTTCGTTAGGACGAGCGAGAGACATGGTACACATGTATATCACAAGCGGTACAAATTTGTACCAGCTCGTCCCTGAGGGTATTTTTTTTTTCAGGAAAACAGTTTGACTTTTAAATACCTTGATTCTTGCAACAGATGTCAGCATGTGCAAAATAAAATGTTCATCAAAATGCTTGTTCATAATTATGTGTTAGCTGTCCAAGGAATCAGTCTACAATTATATAAATATAGGGCGTGGGTAGTGCCATGTTGCCTTTCTGTCTGCACATTTGCATAATTTTATTCACTATTTTTGTGTAATAATATAATTTTATTCAATATCACAGGTTTGATACCACCAACTGCACTGCTAGAAAAGTTAGCTTGTTTTGAACTCTTTAGTTTCAGTCAGGTTTTAGATTTTTTCAATTTTTGGTCAGTGGTGTTATTACGAACTAACTGAACAGAGTAGTTATCTGCACTGTGGAATATATATATAGGTAAGCAAATATAAGGCTTGGCAGTGAAACCCGTTCCGGGCAGGCTGGATGGCATGCGGTGAGATTAAAACAAGACATTCCGGTAACTATTCCTGTATTTCTTGTTTAACAAGCAGTTCACGAATAGCGAGTCATATATAGGTACATTTAGTCTAAACATAATTGACATTAGGCACATAAAAATAGGATTAGGATAAAGAGCTAAGAGAAAAGCGTGTTCTCACCTTGATGACTTTTTGACAAGAGGAAGTTCACAGGTATTGTCTTTGTATAGATTGAGAACCACGCTCTATGCTACACAGATAATTAAAGTAAAGCGTAGAACATACATGTTTCATCACTTCCCCTTACGCTTTACATTATTATAAACTCAATAACTACATAAAAAAAAAAACACATACGGACATGCTACACAACACATAAATTCATGTCCTTAATAAAATCTACATGTTTCTTAGAGCTAAGCGGTTTGGTAAGCACATCTGCTATCATCTTTTTAGTCTGTAAATAATTTACATTACATTACACAATATTATTATTTATTAGGTCTTTTACATAATGATATCTGAGATCAATGTGCTTTTGACTGTCATTATAAACAATTGGCTCTACATTTAAACAGAATATCTCTGACAACAGATTCTTAATAAAACATATGTCCTTACAAACATCAGAAATTGAGATATATTCAGCCTCCGTAGTAGATAAAGCAACACAGCATTGCTTCCGTGACTAATTTATTGTATTATTACCTAGCTTCACGACGTACCCAGTATAAGACCTACGATCAGTTATATCATTAGCCCAGTCTGCATCAGTATAAGCAGCCAAACTCAATTTATTACTTCTTACAAATAGTAAGCTATAATTAATTGTCCCCGCTAAATAACGTAAAACACGTTTAGCAGCTTGCCAATGACTATTATCGTGACAGTTATTA
Source organism: Luperina nickerlii (assembly GCA_963855955.1). NCBI lineage: Eukaryota > Metazoa > Arthropoda > Insecta > Lepidoptera > Noctuidae > Luperina > Luperina nickerlii. The sequence goes on along the minus strand of OY979682.1, from coordinate 17,698,351 downwards.
AATTGACTCCAACTGGCTACAAGCATAAGCGATATCAGGCCTAACCTAACAATTGCCTGAAATTGTCATTTCTCTCGCTTACATTTTCAGCTTTCAGTAATTTACAATTCAATGGCATAGGTGTAGATACAGTCTTACAATTACCCATACCAAACCGCAATAATAACTTCTTAATATAATCAGTCTGGTCCAACTTTAAAATACATTTTGTCCTATCTCTTGTTACATTAATTCCAAGACAGCTTTTTAATGGGCCAAGGTTCTTTACATTAAATTCCTTTTCTAACAGATTTACTAAGTCTTTTTGAATAACACTCTTCTCAGTATAAAATATATAGAAATCATCAACATAGAAAGCAATTATGGTTAAATCATTCTTCTCTTTCTTTACATAAACACATGGTTCACATTGACTTTGTACATAACTTTTTTTTTTTTTGTCTAACAAATCATGAACTTTACTGTTCCACATTTTACTAGCTTGTTTCAAGCCATAAATACACTTATTTAATAAACAAACCTTGGAGTTATCTCCATTATCAAAACCAATAGGTTGTTCCATAAACATTGTTTCGTTTAAGTTACCATTCAAGAAAGCACAAGTTACATCAATGTGATCTATACTGAGATTTAAATCATTTACCAATGAAAACAAAATTCACATAGTAGAGTGCCTAACTACTGGGGAAAAAACTCATTATAATCGACCCCATGTTTCTGTGTAAACCCCCTGGCAACTAATCGCGCTTTATACTTTGTGAAGTTTCCAGAAGCATCATGTTTACGCTTAAATACCCATTTGGACTTAATAACATTTTTCCACATAGCGCAACTCACAATCTTCCATACTTCATTCGCAATTAACGAGTCATACTCACTCTGCATCGCTGCACGCCACTCGGTGGCTTCCGAAAAAGAGATAGCCTCTTCATAACTAGATGGTTCCTCAACATTACCGACATACATTGAAATGTCATAATCACGATACCTTAATGGCGGAATTGAACGTGTACTTCGTACAGGGCGGGTATTAGCCTCAGCCCGGGGTACCTCTGTACTTGTCTCTCCTTCCCCTCGAACAGACGTGTCCGGTGATGACGAAGTCACAGACTCGTGGCTCACCGACAATGAGTCTGCACAGCGGGACTCATCCTCACTGCCTGTGCAGTAATGCTCCTCGTCTGTGGCATCTGAAATTTGAGAACCATCATTTAATTCAAACGAATTGGTTCTGTCACTAGTCTTATTCTCATTACTACATTCATTTAAATTAATATGACTAGAATTTATTTCATTAGAATTATTTAAATTATCATTATTATTTATAACCAATTCATTGCTCTTGTCAAAACAATTATTCTGTAAAATAATTTCATTATAATTAAAGTCATCATTATCCATTCCATTTACATTCCCATTATAAAACCTATCTTCTAAAAATGCAACATTCCTTGACAATACAATTTTTCTAGGATTCATTGGATCTGATAGTCTATACCCATTACAGGTCTCACTATACCCCACAAAAATATACTTTTTACTCTTAGCATCAAGCTTACCACGCTTATGCTTAGGCTCCAAAGAATAAGCGATGCAACCACAAAAAAAAAAACTTTAAGTGGCTCAGATCAACCCCAGATCCCGACCACAGGTGCTCAGGAATCTGTCCAAACAAAGGGGACCGATTTTTCACTTAAATTGCGGTATTTACCGCCTCTCCCCAATAAGACTTACCAAGACACGATTCCTGCGGCATGCAACGCGCTTTTTCAATGAGTGTCCAGTTAAGACGCTCTGAAACACCATTCTACTGGGCCGAGTAAGGAACTGCAGTCTGATGTACAACACCTTCTTTACTTAAGAATCCAGAAAACCAATAATTGACATACTCGCCACCATTGTCCGAACATAAGCATTTAATCTTCAATCCAGTTTGCCTCTCAACCATAGCCTTAAAAATAATAAACTTGGACATTACCTCGGATTTATACTTCATTAGGTATCCAAACGTTTTTCTTGTGTGATCATCTGTAAATGTAAACAAATACTTTGCACCCCCCCTGCTGTAGTCACGCATTGGCCCGCAGACGTCCAAATGTACTAACTCCAATGGTCGCTCGGTACGCTTGCCCTCTCCTTTGGGGAATGGTTGTGTTGACAGCTTCCCCTCAAGGCAGGGTATGCAGTCCTTCAAACTGTCCTGAAACATTACTCCAGCAGACACATGACCTTTCAGAGTTCTCATACTTCTCAGACCTAAATGTCCCAACCTGCGATGCCATAGCTCAGTAGACACAGCTACTGCGGTACTCTCTGTCTTTTGCACACTACACAAAAGTTTGGAAGAATACACCTTATTGTGCAAAGGCTTTACAATGTTACAACTTAGTTTATAAATTCCATTCTCACACCCCACAAGAGCTATACGGTTGCCAGAGACTTTACTATCAAAAATGCTGCACCCACTACCATCAAATAAAACAGTAAGCCCATTTTCTATGACTTTACTTACTGACATTAAACTAGTGGCTATCTGTGGCACATACAAAACATTTTTAAGTTGTCTTACCTCATTTCCAAAGTTTACCATTAAATCTCCTACACCACTACATCTTTGTTCATTATTTGCTACAGCAACTGTAGTGTGTTTTACCTTACAATTAAAGTCTTTATAATTCACCATATTGTCTTTACAATTTGTCATATTATGAGATGTACAACCGAAGTCGATGAACCATGCATTACTTTGATGAACAAACGAAGCCGAAGCGAAGCTTGTAGACTCATTCTTCTTGTCATTCTTCATCTTGTAGCATTTGGCCTTTATATGACCAGGCTTATTGCAGTAATGACAGACCATAGTCTTCTTAAAATAATTCTTCGAAATTAAAGCTTTGTTGCTATTGTTCGATGCACCATCACTTCTACGCAGCTCTTCTTGTAAGAGTCGAGTTCGTACAATCTCGCTGGTGAGATTATTGGTTAAACATACTGTTTCAAGATTAGAAACCAAGTATTCAAATTCTTGAGGTAGACCGCTCAATAAAATATCAGCATCTTCACTTCAGCATCATCAGTCTTACGGCCAATATCCGAGAGCTGCTTTGATGCTCAAAGCTATACGCGCCAAAGCACGCTGATCCTTCATCAGATCAGTCTCCATGCCTTCGATTGCATTCCACAAGCCATCCATGGTAAGCAGCATTTTGATTGCCAATTTCCAATTTTTCTATAGACGATGACAAGCTATAGTTAGTTACCTTGCAAAGCACCATTTCCATTGGTCGCTTCTTGATGACTAGGCGAGGCCATTTTGTAGCACACCACCTACGCAAAATCACCACCGCACCACAGCCAAGTAGTATTACCAAAATGCTTCCTGATAACTAGGCGAGGCCATTTTGTAGCACACCACCTACGCAAAATCACCACCGCACCACAGCCAAGTAGTATTACCAAAATGAGGTTATGTTTAGCACGCGTGCACGCGTTTTCACTTTTTCTGTTTATAACTTTTCTGGGCACATAACCTGTTATTACGAACTAACTGAACAGAGTAGTTATCTGCACTGTGGAATATATATATAGGTAAGCAAATATAAGGCTTGGCAGTGAAACCCGTTCCGGGCAGGCTGGATGGCATGCGGTGAGATTAAAACAAGACATTCCGGTAACTATTCCTGTATTTCTTGTTTAACAAGCAGTTCACGAATAGCGAGTCATATATAGGTACATTTAGTCTAAACATAATTGACATTAGGCACATAAAAATAGGATTAGGATAAAGAGCTAAGAGAAAAGCGTGTTCTCACCTTGATGACTTTTTGACAAGAGGAAGTTCACAGGTATTGTCTTTGTATAGATTGAGAACCACGCTCTATGCTACACAGATAATTAAAGTAAAGCGTAGAACATACATGTTTCATCAAGTGGGTCGTCTTAGGGGCGGTTTCTTTTTTTTACATTTTGATACATAGTACAATTTCTTTTCCAAGACATTTTATGCACGTCTAAAATCGGCCATTATTATTTTATGAAAAATTTTACCACATACAGACAGAGACATACTCGTAAAAAGAGGCAAAACAATACTTAATCTGCATTCGCGACTAATTTGCCAAAAATGTAAACAAATATGAGTTTATGAAAAAAATACTTTAAACCCTACACAATAAAGTTCAGTTTACACTACAACTTCAAACATTTTGATTACTTTTTCAATAGTACCATTAAAATAAAGTTGATGTTTGTTTGACTTGAAATAATATTAATTTGAAACATAAGTTTGAATTGACTTTACATAATTTGTTAGGTCAAGTTTTAGCTATCCCATCAAAGTTCACCTGCTTCACACACATAACTCACCATGCAGTAGGCAGAAGCCATCGAAAGCCACCCGCCACGATCCTTACATAGCTTTACTGTTTACGTTCATACTTTTCCGTCACACACACACGCCGGTTGCGAGTACTACGCACCTGACCGTTGTGAAGAACATCACCAATAAGGCCACTATATGTCCTCTTAGTATGTCCCGGTGTTCACCCGTTTCACCATCACCAATACTAATTTTCTAATACATATTTTTATTTCAGAGTGGACTGTAGTACAATTGACTGTACCATATAATCCTAACGAGAACTTAAAATCGTTGATTGAGTATAGAACGGAGGTAGACTCAATATTCTTGAGCATGTTCACCAATGATTACTTGGAGGATGCCGGCTTAGGTCCCATGACAGTGCATATACCTGCTAATATAACTAAAGGTGAGTTGAAAAAAAACCTATCAAATCGAAAAAGCAGCCTGTATTATTGGCGCCGAAAAAACAGTAGCAATTTTGGTGATTGCTTTCTGCGTCTGTGAAGTTAACACATACAAAAAAAAATTCAAACTGATATTTCATGTTAATATGTATATAATATTAGTTTACTAAATACTGGTATTCAGCTGCAGCTGGTTAGACTGGAAGCTGACCCCAACATACTTGGGAAAAGGCTAGGCAGATGATGATGATATAATATTAGTTTAGATAATATTTTGTAAGTGCATTTTATATTAACCTTTTATCCGCCCGAATTCATATTTTTTTTTTCCGCCTTCGCACGGTTTGTGCATTTAGCCAATGTCATGTTATTTAGTTTTAGGAGACAAACGTAGGGAAACACTACCGAAGAAAGAAAAAAAAAACTACTTTATAAATAAAAGAAATTAAAGCACTAAAACTAAGACTACCTACTGATCCGATGTTAACATGATTTAAAATAATTTATTTTAAATTCAAAAAGGACGCGTCCCTTCATATCAGTTGTGCCCCCATCGCCGACCCGCCCGGCATGGCGGCACAGTGAATCTAAAAATAAATACCTGATAGAATACAGCCTAATTATATCGATACCGGAAATTTCAATTGTCGTAAAGGACAAAACACGACTTTTCAGTAGAGACAAAAAACAAAAAAAAATAATTGTTTTTAACTCATAACTTTTTCAAACAAAGTACAATATTCATGATGTCAAAAGAAACCCCAACTATTTTTTCGTGTTCTATCCCTTTAAATTAATAAAATAAACCAAACTTAACTATTGACGAAAATGAGAGTCCTTTACAGCTCACAAAAATAGAACATAAGTCCTTTACAGCCACGAAAAATTGGTTATAGTAAAGTCAGATGAGTCGCAAAGGACTAATCTTGATCATTAATGGGTAGTACAAGTCAATTAAATCGGAGACTAAGGGGGTAAAAGGAACAAAAAACTAAAGATCTAATTAAGAAATACCTACAATAGGTAGTAAAACTAGGTGAAATAAAAGGTTTTTATATTATTTTTTATTTATTAATCAAAATATTTTATAAAAAAAGTAACAAGAATGTTATTCTAATAGGAACTCAAAATTTAAACAAAATGTGATGCTATTTTTTTATTTAAATCGCAAGTAATCGTTGCGATGCTGAAAAACAACTAAATTTTTTGAATAATCAGCTAATAAACTAATCTACTAACTAGTTTTTTTAATAATTATTAATGAAACTCAAACAATATTGATCAAAACAGTCTTATATTTAAAACTAGCTTCTGCCTGCGAATTCGTCCGCGTGAAATTTCTTGTTCCCCCGACCCACCCCGTCGCATCGCCTGCCTGCGCTTTTAATTCGTTTACCTGTTTTCTGCCTTTTTTGGTTTTTGCTCGGCTCCTAAGGATCCTAGCGTGATGTTAAGTAGCCTATAGCCTTCCTCGAGAATTGGGCTATTAAATGCAAAAAGAATTTTTCAAATCCAACTGGTAGTTACAGAGATTAGCGCGTTCAACCAAACAAACAAACAAACTCTTCAGCTTTATAATATTAAGTACCTATAGATATAATTAAAATAACCAAAAATAATAACAAATTTAGCCCACCAGAACTGAAAACTCAAACAATTGATATTCTAAAGTATAATTAAATGACAAGTAACTTCAGTCTTTTAAAATTATTAGTAATTAAACATAAATATTTTTTTCAAAACATAGTGGTCTTTTAGAATAATAAATCTCTCTTTTCGTTTTTATCTATTATTTTTTGTTTCAAAGTCAAAGTCAAAGCATTTATTTCAAATAGGCACATAAAAGGCACTTTTGAACGTCAGAAATTACAACAAATAGAATTGATTCTAGTCGCCCATTCCAAAAGGTAGTTTTCGTATGGAGAAGACTGGGCAAGAAACTCCACCGTTACTCTTTTAAAATGTTTTACAATATTTTGCATACATTAATTATGTAATAATAATAATATGTGAAGACGATGCACCTAAAATAAAATTACTATACCACAATAGGTAAAAGAATTAAAAATGAAACCATGACATATAAATTAATTATCTGATAGATACATGGTGTGGTAATAAGTCAGGGTGTGAGTTAAGTAGTTACAGAATGTAAATCAATTTAAATAAAAAAAGATTAAATTTACAATTAAATTAGCAACCCGTTTGATTTTGTCTAGACTTTAGATCGTCCTATGGAGCAGCACCAGCATGTTTCCAAGCGTTCTTATCTTGGATATAATCTTCTAATTTATAGTATGCTTGTTTACAAAGTGTACGTTTAATGTGAGTTTTAAATTTTCTTTCATTTAATTGCAATATATCACAAGGTATTTTATTGTAACATTTAACACAGTACCCCATAAAAGATTTATGTACAGACGCCAGCACATCAACCTACCACAATCTGTCAGATTTTCCCAATCAACTTTGAACCTTATGCTTTAGCGATAAAGTTGAAAATCTATTAAAGAAATCTGACAGATTGTGGTAGGTTGATGTGCTGGCGTCCGTACCTTGGCTAATCTGAAAAACGTCCTTTACGACAATTGAAATTTCTGGTATCGATATTGTTTATAATGTCGTATAACAAGTTCAATGCAAAAATGACATTACGACCTCATAAATAAATTAAAACATGACTTTACGCTCCCTATTGAAAATTATTTTTACGATACATCCCAAATAGTAAAAAAAATCGAGCTAGAGTTGTTGAAAACCCAGGTCGTAAAGGGCTTTTTTTTAAAGATAGAAATATTTCAAATATACCAATCGATAGAGCTCGCGACGCTGATTCCAAATATGTATATAAATCATTTTCGGCAAAATGTCCTTTACGACAATTGAAATTTCCGGTATCGATATAAAAAACTGGCCAAGTGAGAGTCGGACTCGCACACGAAGGGTTCCGTACCACAAGGCAAAAACGCCGAAAAAAAAACATGTTTTTAGTATTTGTTGTTATAGCAGCAACAGAAATACATCATCTGTGAAATTTTCAACTATCTAGCTATCACGGATCATGAGATGCACTGGTGACAGACAGACGGACAGTGGAGTCTTAGTAATAGGGTCCCGTTTTTACCCTTTGGGTACGGAACTCTAAAAAGCAGATTAAACGAACTGTGGCATTTTGTCGTAAATATACGACCCTGGCGAAATGGACACGGAAATATTTTGTCGAATCAATCCGGCGTAAGCGGCTATAAGGTTAATAACTTGTTAAACAAATTCCAGAAGGCGAGAGACCTCTCTTCACCGAGCTGTATTCACTGCTAGACGAAAACTACAAGACTATAGATAATGCTCAGTTCCTGAACAATAAGCGCCTTGTTCAGAACTACTGGAGTCGAAGAGAGGACATCGATTTGCGAATGAAGGTAATACGCGAAATATGCAATCATCCATACTGTGCAAGTCTTTTCTTCTTTTTGATATTTTACCTTTTTATAACCTTCTGTTTATGCTTTTCTACCTTTTGGATTTACTTTTGATTGACAGATTGTATACTTTTGTTTTACTACCAAGAACCGGCGCATTGTTATTACTTTATATTTGAAATGAGAAAGGAACTCCGTCTGTCATAGTCATAGTCATTTATTTCATAACAAAATACATTGTGTAGAAAATAACTTAAAATTAGATTTATATTAGATAGTCATAAAAAATATAGGTACTTATTAAATTAAAAATAAACTCATTTCAAACAATACATTAGATTACATTGGAAACTTATATGAAGAAAAATACTAATAATTTAAAGAGATGAAAATAAGTAAATAAATGTACATTTGTCAACATTTGTCCATACTAAACTCTTTTATACTGTAGTAGCTCTTCCTCAATAAATATCTCCTTAATTTGTTTTTAAATAAATTTACGCGGGTCATGCTTTTAAATTCTATGTAATAATATGTCTGTTTGTTTGTCTCTCTATCTATTACCTTTTCACGCAGTAACGGCTGAACTGATGAAATTTGGCACAGGGATAGATATTTTTATCCTGGAATCACGATCCCGTAGAATAAATCCTGACCTCAATTCGGGCGTAGCCGCGGGCAAGAGATAATATTTTATAAAAGAAATAAATAAAACTAATTATTCTGTCTTGTACAGACGCCAGAACATCAAGCTACCCGAAACTGTCAAATTTTCCCAATCAACTTTGAACCTTAATGCTTTAAGGATAAAGATAAAAATCTATTAAAGAAATTTGACAGATTTGATTGTAGTAGCTTGATGTGCTGGCTTCTGTACATTCTACATGCGCGAGTACTTAGCGTGGGGTCCTGATGCGATCCTGAGCTCGAGTAATGTGCTGTTGGTTTTTTGCATTACGAATTTCTCAGTATCTGAATTTTATGCTTGCGTTGATGGCAACAGACTCCCAGGTCCTTGGGATCTAAAAATAACTGGCCAAATCTTGGTGTTCTATACACCTCTCCTTGCCTACCCCTTTTGGGGTTACAGACGCAATATTCGACCGTTGACAGTCGTTTGAAAATCTTTCGGAATCACAAGTTGCCCACTAAGCACGAATATGTTGCATAAACATTGCTGAAACTATAAATTGGGTGGGTGTAAGTTACAAATGCAAAGGTGCAATCTTGTAGCAAGGTTACAAGAACGTAGATTAAATAGCCCTAACGGCAACGCCAGAAACATTAGATGCAATGTTGCTCATACAGATCAGATAAAACTTTCAACAACTTTAATTTGTAACGTTACGTGGACATAACAGTGGTAACATACTAGAAAGGTTTTATTGTAAGTTTCTGCAAGTTAATTTAGATACATTACAGCAACTATTCATTTGAAAGTTTTCCGAAATTTCGTAAATTTATGTTACAGTAACGTCACATTCGGAAGTTATCTGAAAGTTTAAGTATAAACGTTACAACGCCATTTTAATTGAAACTTACCGGCAACCTACAAATGCAATATCGTGTTAATAATGCACATGTTACTTGCACGTAACTTCCATTCAGATTGTCATGGTAACGTTACATTTGTAATATACAGGTAACTTGCACATTTAACGTCGCGTTGATAATGCACATGTAACTTGCACGTAACTTCTTTTTAGATGGTCGTGGCAACGTTACATGAGAATGTACAGGTAACTTGCACATTTAACGTCGCGTTAATAATGCACATGTCACTTGCACGTAACTTCCATTTAGATGGTGTTGGCAAAGTTAGATTTGTAATTTACAGGTAACTTGAGCATGTAGGGTTCATGTAACTTGAATTTTTGTTGTTGTCACGACATTGCAAATAAAATCTGCGTCCAAGTTGCTGAATGGATAGTGGTAGACCGCGATATTCAAATTTTCTTACGTTATTTGCAATTTGCAGGTCAGTGTCAGATTGTATCTTGATCAAAATAGGATTCGCGACAATAACAGGTACATATTTAGAGAATTATAATCATTAGAACCATTAATATATCTAAGTTAGATTTCTACCACCAACCACCAATCTCGTATGGAAAAGTGTTAGTGGTAGAAATTTAACTTAGAAAGATGTATTATTGATTCTAATGATTATACTTCTCTAAATATGTACCTGCTATTGTCGCGAATCATATTTTGATCAAGATACAACCTGTCACTGACCTGCAAATTGCAAAAAACGTAAGAAAATTTGAATTTCGCGGTCTCAACTACCCATTCACCTTAATAAACTTTCTATCAGTTTTGTTTTACATACAATGCAACAAGTTCCAGAATATTAAGAGGTTTTCTCTATGTAGGTACTATTCTGCAACTTGTTGCATTTAATTTTACAAAACTGAAAGGAAGTTTAAGCCTGGTACAGACTTAGCTATACCGGATGACTGAAAAAAATTGTTATATTATATAGAAATATCAGAAAATTTATACAACAATAAAAACAAAACTTCAAGTTAATTAGATAGTAGTCGACAGAATATAAAAAACCAGTCAATTTGATAAAGGCCTCATTTATTAAATAACTATGTGCGGAAATAAGAAAGAAAACATATCTACACACAACAAAACAAAAAAAAATTACGAGTGCAGAGCAGCAGGGTCGCGGACCCAAAGGACACTTCTCTTCAGCACTAAACTTAGTTTTGCCTCTTCAGTCTTGTAGCAGCGTGCTGAAACCAGCTCATCACATGGCGTTCAAATCCATCTTCTGTTATATTTGGGAATGATTCACGTACAGCAACTGTAATAATAAACAGAGGCAGTGTTAATTTATGTAAAATACAGTAGTACAGAGCAGAAACTAAAGCCATTTAAATTGACAAATTAAATTGTTTGAAGTGTTGTGGGTCCATCTCATGGGGTCCACCGAACTAAAATTATGAAACTTACTAGGTATGTGAACAGCTAGGGATATATTTATATAGCTGACGAATCATTTATATAGGACAGCTAGTAGTGATTTCCATTTGTCTTTCAGTTTTATGTGATGAAAACAATTTCAAACAGCCCCTGCTAAATGCATGAATCGAAAACTGAATGCGATCATGAAACTTACGTTTTAATGTTGTCATAATAACTTTGAGCGATGACAGCTTGAAGTTGTTATTTTTACCCGTCCATGAGCAAAATTGTGTCAAGTAATTGGTGAAAATCTTCTCAAGGCAACGATTCACGCATCGCGCTCTCTACTCCCGCCCGTATACCTCAGCATATTAAACTGAAAGAAGATAAAAAAATCAGAACACTTTTTAGTTGAATTATCGAAGTAGCTACTTCTAGTAAGAGATACGAAAAGAGGCAGGATTTGCACCATCGGTTTACTGCATGAAAAGTATTATAAATCAAATGTGAATGCGATCATGAAACTTACGTTTTAATGTTATCATAATAACTTTGAGCGATGACAGCTTGAAGTTGTTATTTTTACCCGTCCATGAGCAAAATTGTGTCAAGTAATTGGTGAAAATCTTCTCAAGGCAACGATTCACACAGTCGCGCTCTCTACTCCCGCCCGTATACCTCAGCATATTAAACTGAAAGAAGATAAAAAAAATCAGAACACTTTTTAGTTGAATTATCGAAGTAGCTACTTCTAGTAGGAGATACGAAAAGAGGCAGGATTTGCACCCATCGGTTTACTGCATGAAAAGTATTATAAATCAAATGTGAATGCGATCATGAAACTTACGTTTTAATGTTGTCATAACTTTGAGCGATGACAGCTTGAAGTTGTTTTTTTTTGCCCGTCCATGAGCAAAATTGTGCTAAGTAATTGGTGAAAATCTTCTCAAGGCAACGATTCACGCATCGCGCTCTCTACTCCCGCCCGTATACCTCAGCATATTAAACTGAAAGAAGATAAAAAAATCAGAACACTTTTTAGTTGAATTATCGAAGTAGCTACCTTCTAGTAAGAGATACGAAAAGAGGCAGGATTTGCACCATCGGTTTACTGCATGAAAAGTATTATAAATCAAATGTGAATGCGATCATGAAACTTACGTTTTAATGTTGTCATAACTTTGAGCGATGATAGCTTGAAGTTGTTTTTTTTGCCCGTCCATGAGCAAAATTGTGCTAAGTAATTGGTGAAAATCTTCTCAAGGCAACGATTCACGCAATCGCGCTTTCTACTCCCGCCCGAATACCTCAGCATATTAAACTGAAATAAGATAAAAAAATCAGAACACTTTTTAGTTGAATTATCGAAGTAGCTACTTCTAGTAGGAGATACGAAAAGAGGCAGGATTTGCACCCATCGGGGTTTACTGCATGAAAAGTATTATAAATCAAATGTAGTAACTTCTTTAAAAATATTCTGCAATAACATTTTGCTATAAATCCAATGAAAATTGACTATACTAATCCCATCGTTTAGGTGCCTATAACAGGCCCCAGGCCATTATGATTCAAACATTTTCTAAACTTAAAGAAATATATTGTAAAGATGCTACTCCGCCCCTAAGACGACCCACTGACCAAAATGCTATTATGCCCTCTTACTTAAACTTATTGTTACCGGCCAAACCCGATTTCAGGACAAAATAGTTTGGCCTAGGCTAAACTATACCCACTTGGGGAACCCTGACACGGATAGCTTCTGAATGGTTCATAAAAAAATGTTTGGGGTGCCCCAAGTCGGATAAACCTATAAACCAGTATGGCCTAGGACAAGCTAGTTTAGCCCGAACTCGGGTTAGACTGGTAACATACCTAGATAAAGAGAAATGGCAGCTCAAAGGCTTGCCTGAATCGGTTCTAAGGAGATATTCCAACAAAATCTATACTACTATCCATAGGTACCTACTAACATTAACAGTCAGCCATTACATTGCATTAGAGTAGGTACCTACTTAGAGATTGCAAAACTAAAATGCAAAATACTAGAATGAATGTACGTCATTAGCGTAACATGCAATCCGGTACTTGATGCATGGTAATTCTACAGAACTACAGAACAACAGTATTCGGTCAGTGGGTCGTCTTAGGAACTAAAATATGTCAGAAAAGGAGTCGAAGATATAAGCGGCCAGATTTAAGTTACTCAACCTACTCCGCGGAGCCGATAATATTACCCATGTCTAAACTAGCTACTTATACATATCTACCTAAAAATTACGCATGATGAAATTCTAGAATTACACTTACCCTATCATGATGGCTGCCGTTTTCCATTTTTACGGGGTTACGGGGCAGTGGTGGGCAAGATTTCCAAGATTATACAGTACACAGAGAACACCTATTAACACGGTAACACCCCGCCCAAAGAGACCACGCCGTCGCACGCGCAGTCGCGCAGTTAACTTAAAATGGCCGATGGCGTGCGTGGCGAGCTGAGCAGTGTTTCCATTTAAGGATTTCGTTTCCCCACGCCTCAATTGAGATTTCCCCTTCTCAGGACATTTTTCCACTCAAAAAATATTCTGCTGTAACAATGTTACACAATATAATTTATAATTTCATATAAATTAACTTTGTTTATTATTATTAAACATTTTTTAAAGTTTTTTTTCCTGTTTAAAAGTCAAATTCAAATAGTTTATTATCTCTTCACGAAACAATGGTATCATAAAAATTAGACAAGCTTAGAAACTAGTTTGTGAGAGACTGGTGTCTGCACTAGGAGTACCTGTATCGCAGATCACCAGAAAAATAGGTATGTAGTTAATTAAAAACATTTTTTTATTTCTTTTTTTGGCTTTGGGAACTTTCCATCTGTATTTTTCATTTATTTATTTATTTATTTCTGAGTATATTAAGATCTTAATATTAAACAGTTTCACATACACTACCGTCGCCGGTGTAGAAATATGTATTACAAAGTCAAAGAGGCCAAGTTCTATGCCGCAACAATAAATTAGGTATATCTAGTTTGTCATCGACAAACTAGATATATATAATTATATTTTTTATATATATATTTCCAATTACATAAATTTCGTTTTTTATTTGATTAAATTAACTCCGACATTGTATAAAAATAACAATGTATAATAGATGATTGCGCATGATCTTATTTCGAGTGTGAAACAGAGTTACTGAAAGCTTACTTCTCTCTTTTTGTTTACGCGGCGTGGCGTTGCCAATATAAATAAATACGGAAGTCAAATTGCACAAAATACACATTTGACACTTGTGGTATCGATAGTTACCCATGATTTCCCCTTTTCATCTCTTTCCCGTTTTTCTTCCCCTCTGATCCCTAATTTCCCCACAAAAGGGAAATTTCCCCTCATTGTGGAAACACTGAAGGAGGCTCACGGTCACGGCAAGCAAGTGTTGCAGTTGTGAAATTCGCTTTCTCTTTCTAACTAAACGTAACTTAGCGGAGTAAAAAAGATGCGCGAATTTTGTGATTTAGATTTCGGTTCTCGGAAATCTAACGGACATTATAATGCGATCAATATCATCTTTACTGCTAAGCATTTAAAGACTACATTTTCGAGATTATACGTTGATGTATTTTGGTTTATGGTTCAATGTTTCTTGGAACTAGAAAGAATGATGTATGTACCTACCTAATATTTGACTTGGCGCTATGGAAATCAGATTTCTAAAAACGGATTTTAAAATCGATTTTGATATCTGACATCAGATAAATATCAGTCTGCGTTCAAAACCAAAAACGCCCATGCCTAGTGGCTGTGGTAGACTGGTAGGGAATGAAATGAAATACTTTTTAGACGCGCCAGTTTTAGATGCGTTCAATTTGGATGCGTTGCAATTTGGAAGTCACTGCACTGATGCCTGTCTGTACACTCCTTGTTTCTATCCTCTATAGACATGGGTCGTACTTGCAAAATCGCGTACTAGGGCTTACAAGTACGACTTCTTTAAGAAACCACGTCCTAAAACTAGGTCTCGGGTACGTTTAAGTATTTTCTATCTGGATAGGAAATTGAACCTTAACTGCATACAAATAAGGAGCAAAATCGCTTTTACAAATAAATACGTACTTATAGAGTATAGACGATTAAAGTTTCTACTACTATTCAAACCAAAAAAAAAAAACGAGCCCTGTTGGAAGAAAAAATACTTGCATAGGAAATTGACCCGTTACCTTCTATGAATAAGGAGCATAATCGCGTTTACAATTAATATTTTCACAAACCATTAAAGTAAAAATACTTTCATACGAAATTGTTCCGTAGACTCTAATTGATAAGGAGCATGATCGCATTTGCGAAAACTGACGCGTTTCGGTACCTATGTAGTTGAGCGAGTAGCCGTATAAAATACTTTGAAGTCTTGCAAGTATTTCGGGTCGGTACCTGGTGTACGTACTTGGAAGCAAAAACCTAGTGCAAAAACCTGGTCGCGTAAATACGTATCTTCCCTCCTCTATATTTCTTGTCCTCTCGGCGGGCGGGCGCTGCTGAATCGTAGGTAAGTAATAGTATGTTGTCATCGTTGCGTCCACTTTTACGAGGCATTGTAGTGCACAATGGTCATTAAAACACGAGGAAACACTATTCACGATGTACGCAAAGTGCATTGAAAAACCGTTATGTTGCAAGTAGGTACCTATATTTGATGGTGCACAAAATAAAGTAGGTAGGTATATTGTGACAGTTCTGCTTATTACCTATACAAAAAAATCACAGTACCTACCTACAGGTAGAAATTTCAAACCGTGACCGGACGATGCGAGTTGGACTGACGCCGACGCGCCGCGCCGCGTGACCGCGTCGTGTCGTCGCGTAGGTAGGGGGCATACGAACCGGTTTTTCCCGGTTTAAAAAAACCCGGGCATACCCGGGTTTTAGCTTAGTAAAGAAAACCGGTTCTGTCGAATGAAAACCCGGGTTTTCGGGTTTTTCTGTTTTTTAGTTTCTTTTTTAAATCGACCATTATTGATCTGTGAACTTCGCAGATCAGATACACAACCGTCGTAGGTCGTTTAAAATGTAGAAATATGAGTAAGTACAATGCGTGCCACGAAAAATGAGACTTGACCTCACCTCCCCCGCTTTTTCCGCCGCCCCTATGACGTCCGGTCCCGTCCCGCACTCAGACCTCATACCGCTAAAGATACCTAAAATCGTGTACTGCGCATGTCAAACCACGTGGTGTGTCAAGTCTCATCTTTCGTGGCACGCATTGTACTGCATATCCCACGACTTAACACTCTCACCGCCACGCATTTATACTGTTTTCCAATGCAGCCGGCCATGTGGGCGGCGCGCCGCCCATCCCATTTCTTTCGCAACACGCCACGCTTAATTTAGGAAAACTTTTGCGGCACGCCAAGTGGCACGCCGGCAGGACACGCTGTAAACTTTATCAGCATGCCCGTGTGGTCCGCTGTGACCCGACGAATTCATATAGATTTTTTGGCTTTGACTTGCCGGATATGGAGTCAAAAACAACTGTATTGAATAGAGTATCCAAAAACCTACCTATGAAAAAAAAACGAGGAAAATCGGACTCTTGCCATGACCGTTCAGCTGGTCATTAATTAAAAAAGAACTAGTTTCCAAAGAAGACATTTGTCAAGAAGGCTTTTGTCGTGAATCCTCAGGATAGTGCCACTCCGAAGTCAGCGACTGCGTTTGAAGTCCACGCAAAGGGATATAGTCTTCAGACGATGACGAAGTTTCATCATAACTTAATTCAGATTGCGATGAACCTTCTAATAACACTGGTTGATAGTCTGGATCGGATTCGGAATCCGACATGTTGAATGCGCGTAAGAAAAAGCGCGCGAAAACCCTTTACCGGCAGGCTACGTGGGCGGCGCGCGGCCAACAGCTGACCTAATTACACTGATGGCCTGCACTGATTGAATATTGACAGTTAGTATGTAACGGACAAAAATGTAAAAGTTTTAGGGCGCACATGGCCAGGGCCGTCTTCAACCTATTGGAGGCCCCGGGCACATAAGGATCACGGGGCCCCTGAGGATATAAGAGACAATAAGAGAAACATACTAATATTTCATAACTGGGGGGCTAGAAACTCATTGTAAAACGCACTGCAAATCACTTAGTTTTTCACTAGCAGCGCCCCGCTGTTTCACCCGCATAAGTGTCGATTTCATGGGAATGTCGAGATAAAAACTATTCTATGTCCTTTCCCGGGACTCAAACTATATCTAGGTATACCAAATTTCATCTAAATTGGTTCAGCGTTTTAAGCCTGAAGAGGTAACGAAAGACAGACACATCTTCGCATTTATAATATTAGAATGGAAGTATGGATTGAATCGGGTACTAATAATGCGAAGAATGGAATGGCGGCTGCAAAGAATGTTTTTTTATGAGAGCAGGCCGGGGCCCCCGAAGATCTCGGGGCCCTGGGCACTTGCCCAGAGTGCCCAATGGAAAAGAGGGGCCTGCACATGGCCTGCCGGAACTAATTCAAAAATCAACAACAGCTTGCTGCACTAGAATTTGTGTGGGCGGCCGGCGTACCACGTGGCGGTGAGAGTGTCATCTAATATGTTATAATTTATTCTGAATAAAACGTTATAGAGTTTCTTGGATTGTGAAATTGGTAAAATTCTCATTCAAAAGTACCCGTTGTATATTTTTTTGTCTTAAACGGATTGTGTTTGTTCTTCTGAGATATCATTTTACATTTGTAAATGTTTTTAAAAATAAAAGTGTTGGATCACTCCGTTCCGGATGCGATCCGGATAGGTCCTGGGGTGACGTGTTCATTGAATATACCTGGGTTTTGTCCAAGTTCACCCTGAGACCATTCATTTGCAAAATGTTATTTATGGAAGTTGCAACAACGTTGTAATGGTGACTTGTTTACAGTTTAATAAAAATATGTTGCAAAAATGACATTCCAGGAACGTTACTAATTGTAATTTACAATAAGTTTCATTTGCAAAATAACGGCAATGTTGTATAAGGAAGTTACAACAACGTTGTAATGGTGATATTGTATATAGTTTAATAAAAATATGTTGCAAAAATAACATTGCAGGAATGTTAATAATCGTAAGTTACAATAATTTTCATTTGCAAAATAACGGCAATGTTGTTTAGGCAAGTTACAACAACGTTGTAATAGGGACATTGTATATAGGTTAAAAAAAATATGTTGCAAAAATGACATTACGGGAATGCTAATATAGAAAGTTTTCGTAAGTTCAGTTTGCTAAGTACCTGCAATGTTCTTTAAATTATGTTGTAAAAATTAGGTTGCTACAATGTTTCACCTGCAATGTTATAATAATGACATTATAGGAATATCATTAACATAACTTACAGTAAGTTATTAAATGTTAGTTGCTTCAAAGTTTAAAAAACAACTTTTATATGAGATGTTGTTGCAACATCTGTTTTAACATTTTGGTAAATTAAAACATACATGTTAAATGAAAATAGCCGTTATGTTTTTGTGATCTTTCTTTTTAAACGTTCATACGGGGGGTCTATCAACATTGTAGAAAGTTTCTGTAAGTTTCATGCTTAGTGGGTGTAATAGAAGTATTGATAGCAGCGCGGTGCGGCTTCCATGGTTAAATGACATCATTTATACAATTGGATCGTCCTTCATTTAACTAACGGAGTGCAGTGCACTATAGGACATAAATGGCTCATTATTATCATTACGATTGGTTTGCAGTCTTGGTTTGTTTTATTTATTTACTAGCTGCGACCTGCGGTCTCACCCGCATAAGTGTCGATGCCGTGGGAATATCGGGAAACCAAGTAGCCTATATGTCAATCCAGGGTGTCAGCTACCTTCATACAAAATTTTAACAAAATTGGTTCAGCCGTTTGAGCGTAAAGAAGTAACAAACATATAAACACACACACACACACACACACAAGCTTTCGCCTTTATAATATTAGTGTGATGTGATTTATTAAAACTATATGCACAAGTAAAAAAATAATGTACAAATGCGGACTTAATGCCTTAGGCATTTTCAACCAGTCAACCTTGGGTGATGCAGAGACAAAACATTGCAGGTGTAACATACGGGATAAATAACTAGGAAATGGCTATAAAATACAAGAATAAATATTAATACATAGATACATATGTATACGCCAACGCCCAACACATAAAACTACCCGAAACTGTCAAATTTTCCCAATCAACATTGAACCTTATCCTTTAGCGATAAAGTTGAAAATCTATTAAAGAAATTTGATAGAATGTAGTAGCTTGATGTGCTGACCGTCCGTACATTACATAACATAACACCTGTTTTTCCGACCGGGTAGGCAGAAATGATTGATACCAGTAACGAAGTCCCATGCAATAGGAAGCCTTTGACTGCCCCCATTGGTCTCTTGGTTGCAAGTGCGACTGCTGAGCGTGGAATCCTGGGTTCAATTACCGAGTCGGACTAAGTGTTAATGGGATTTCCACTAGGAATTTCTTAGTAACAATCCGGAGTTTGCAAGTTGGCGGTTTAATGCTCCCGAGCCTCGGAAAGCACGTAAAACCGTTGGTCCTGTGCCTGATCTCTCCCCGGTCGTGTCGGATTGCCGTCCCATCGGACTATGAGAGTGAGAGTGCCCCTGTGTTTGCGCATACAATTTTGCATTATAATATCTCCCGCGTTCCTGAGTAATCTTCTTTGAGATTGGCCACCAAGACCAAAATCAGTCAGGAGGCTATTAATAAGCCTATTGCAATGAACCAGCTGCAAATGGGGCCAAGCAGTAACCGAGAATGATTCTACTGGAACAACTCAATCCTGAGATTTTGCCCAGATTCTGGGGATCTAACCCACTACTCACTCATCATACTTGGAAAAGGGTTAGGCAGCTGAATACTACTTTAGTGAACTGATATTATAATAACTTAACAATTATTTGCAGAGTGTGATCAAAGTGATGGATAAAGAATGGCTTGGTGGCTGGGGTTGTCTGCTCACCGGGAAATTAGTGGACAAAACCTTGAAGGAAAAAGTTGTCAAATTAGTTGACACCACTATATTAGACTGGGGGTAAGTTCTTATACTTTTCTAACATAATAAATTAACTACTCGTTTCACCCCTGAGATTTTGAGTTTTCGATTACCATTTGATTGGCTATATAAACTTTTACAATTACGTGTCGGAAGTCTGGTTGACAACAAATGGACGCTAAGTATAGCGTCAATTTGTTGTCAACCAGACATATCGTCGCTCGCATGACAAAGTCCTATCTCATTTTTTAGCCGATTTGAGTCAGGACAACTACGCTTCCATTCGTGATTCTTTACATTTTGTTGGCTTTCAAAATGGTTATATTTTGAGATCCAAATAACATTGAGGTACGACGGTTAGTGAAAAGTGTAAAGAATCACGAATAGAAAAATGTAGCTGTCTCAACCCAAATCAGCCAAAAAATGAGGTAGGACTTTTAGTCATGCGAGCGACGATATAAGAGAGCATCAGTGTGGGAAAAGTAGTTTTAAATATCTCTAGACTTCATAATTTCCTTTCTAGCTTCATCAGACTAACGCAAAAACAAAAAATCCTCCTCTACAACCTAATAGAATGTTGCCCAGTGTTGCAATCGCAACAAATAAAGTCCTGCATCAGAAGAATATTGATCGAACATGGCAACATTGAGGACGTCCGTCAAGTTTTGAATATAGAATGCGGCAGTTGCTCCAAAGAGTTTAGATTTCTAAACGAACTTTGTTTAAAATGTTTGTCGAAGAGTTTTGAGAAGATCCATCATTTTGGTTTAGTGGATGGTATTAGGGCGTTTTCTCAGGCAGCGTCGCAAGTCAAAGATAATGATGACTGGGGCTTGAAGAAGGCTAAAAGACATCCGGTCATACTTATTGTGGATGAGG
Source organism: Luperina nickerlii (assembly GCA_963855955.1). Lineage (NCBI taxonomy): Eukaryota > Metazoa > Arthropoda > Insecta > Lepidoptera > Noctuidae > Luperina > Luperina nickerlii. The sequence continues at coordinate 17,677,330 of OY979682.1, read as the reverse complement.
TGAGTTTTCAACAAAATTAATTTGACTTTTGTAGTACACCTAGAGGTCCGTCCCTGCTTCGTACGGTTTTTACAACTTGACAAAACATTTTATAATTATGTGTAGAGAAAACATAAGATTAATTTTTCAATAAAAAAGTCAAAATCAATAGATGTAATGTAGTGTACTTTTATTGTATTATATGTATTTATTGATAGATAAAACTACTTAATTCTTTATCAGGGACAGCCTTTAAAAAGATTGGTTATGATTAAGTATTACGAAAACTTTCCTGTAAATAGTATTTTCATGTCCCGCTTTTATAATTTCCTATTGTAGCTTTTATAATTTCCTATTGTAGTAAAAAAAACAAACATAGTTGTAATGGAAACCACGGTAGTTGACACTTGTTTGCTGTCATCTTGTCAAGGAACTTGAGTTGCAAATTAATAACTCGGCTTTTTCTTTCGAAAATGTTTAAGGCTCCGTGCACAAAATCGACTAATTTTGATCAATTTTGATCATTCGTTGTGAGAAAGGGCAATAGAATTTAAACAAAATTATTTGTGCTTTGACAAGTCGAGTTCTTTGTCTTGCATGTGGTGGAAAGGGATTTTTCAAATAAACTAAGTATTCGTGGAAAATCACTAATCTTCGCAACAAGTTTTCCGAAAAATGACGCGAGACTGACGTTTGTTCGTTTGGTTATAAGAAACTACTTTGGATTTTGAAAATTAAAAATTATCTTTAACATCATTATATGGTGTACTTGCATGTGGTGGGACTACTTTTCTCAATTTCCATACAAAATATAGCAGAAAAAAAATGTTGAAATAACGTAATATTCTAAAAACTTCTTGACAAATAAGTATTTTTTTCTAATACTTTCAAACACTTTTAAGAAAATTTAAAAATTACGTATTAAAGTTAAGATAACCATTTAATAGAATCAAAATTTTATTTTATAAATAAACAATAACTTAACTTTGTAAATAAATGGCAAAGTGAACTATATTATCGACCGCGCAAAATCGATCCCGTCAGTAGCGACCGGGCCTTCCCAGCGTGAGGACGTATCACTTTGTATCGCAGGCGCGCACGTGTTCTCCGTAAACATATTCCAGAAATGATACACCGACTACCACTTTTTGATCCGTTTAGTATTTATTTTATTTTCAGTACTTTGCTTATTTTAGAACAACATTAAAATTGTGCATGCCTGATTTTTATATTATATAAACTTTATATTGCTTGTGTTCGTAATTCTTCTCATCCTAAACGGCTTGACTGATTTAGATGTATTTTTTTTTAATTCTTATTGTGTCACTTGGATGGTTGGTCAGTGGGTTGTCTTAGGAGCGGATGTTTTTAGCTATAGATGGACCCGGGTGGTGCTGTTGTCGCGGGACAACGTCTGCCTACAGCGTCCGCTACTTATATGTAGACTGTATGTTTCATCGATTTTTTTTAAGCGAAAACTTCTTTGTGCGCGTTATGGGCAAAAACTTCAGAGTTCATGTCACCGACATGCCCGCACAGACATGCTGTTGTAGCAGTAAGAGAAGTATTTTTTTGGAACAAAGTTCTTTAAAGTGACTGAAGTCAAAATGTAAATCCAAGATGGCGACTGCGAAAATGTTCAAGTTTTCGTCATGGGTATCGTTTGCATGGTTTTTGATGGTGTTAAAGCCGATAGTGGGGTCAAAATGAAAATCCAAGATGGCGGCTGCGAACATTTTCAAATTTTTGATCATGGGTGTTATTTTCATAGATGTTAACGCCGACAGTAGAGCCAAAATGAAAATCCAAGATGGCAGCCGCAAAAAATTCAAATTTTTTTGGTAGAGGGAAATCTTATTCGTTCGTGTCACCGACTTGCTTATGTTATCAGTATCCATAATGTGGCTATATATATACGTGTTGAGCTTGTCGTTGCTCGGAGTACCGATAGATGCTATGGCTGCATACTATTTTTAATGGTTTACAGAAAAAAAATCAAATTTTAGTCGTCGTCGTCGTTTTTTTCATGGTTTTTGAGGGTTTTAAAACCGATAGTGACTTTAAAATGTAAATCCAAGATGGCGGCTGTGAAAATTTTGTTTTATTTAAATCATACGTGAAAAGGAACCTCGTTCCTGAGGGAGGGCCTCCGACCACACACGTAGTTTTTTAATGGTTCGAAACCTTTAGTTTGACTAATCAATCGATGGAGAAGTTTAGTGATTAAGCCCTACACTGCCCATAAGTTACTGGTATTATCCCATGATCTACAATAAAAATACAAATTTGCATACTAATACATACAAATTTGTTGTAGATCATGGGTCGATAGAAAGAATCGCATTACCAGTGCACCACAAAAAAAAAAACGACGAAACGTGGGACTGGCACGTATCAGACAAGTTCTAACAGAACGTAATTCGAATCAAATCGCTACGACTTCGTCTCAAGAATATGTAAGCTTTTACTTTCGATCAACGCTAGAATTGCATAAAGAAGTATTTACGAGTACATTCTTATTTTTAAATGCTGGTAATTTTAGGAAATCGATGACAATGGAAATTCTGAAAATACAGTAATTGCTAGTGATATGTTCTATGATAAAGTTGACATGAGTTGTTAAAACTCATATCAGCTTGATCTAGGCATGGCATCACCTTTGTCTTATATTTATGTTCGTATAACTCGTCAAAATGTAGGGAACAGCTGATTTTTGATTTCGCGATTTCAGGTTTGGTCTCATAGTAAAAGTTGTTCATAATGATAAGTACAATAACCTCCATTGTAATATATTATAAAAACACCACGAATACTCGATACCTATGAAATTGTCGTTTTATTAAACTGCCACTTCGAACTGTAAATGGTAGTAGTTACAGTTTGACTTGGACTTCCCAATTCCTTGGTTCGCGGCCAGTAAAATAAAACAGCAATTTCACAGGTATAGACTTAATATTCAAATTTAGTTGTTTTGCATTTTAAAAAACTATATTTTTTATCCCAATCCAATTCCAATCTTCCTATTTTGTTTTTTTCAAATACGGGCCCAGTCCCAAGAAGACTTTTTCAATTTGTTTGAAATTTCTAAGTTTAACTTAGTCATCATTGACATCGATGCAGGAAAACATTGAATTACCTAAATATGCATACTACTCGTAGATATTTACGTAAAACGCTTACCTCAATGTTATTGAATGTCTAAATGTACTTAAATGGATCTAACACCAAATTGTACCATTTTTATATTGATTTTGGTAATTATACTAAACGAATACTATTGTTACGAGCTTGGGGTTCGTGACAATAAAAACTGCCGATTTAATAACCAAAAAAATGTCACTTTACTCACCAACACTAATTACAAGTCAAACACACTAATTAGTAAACACAATTACACTTACTAATCACTCCTAAGTCGCACTCGAATATCGCCTTCGATGTTATCGCTCTTATCGCTTAATCGAAACTATATGTGTCTCGCGGCCCACCCGGCCTTATATAGTGCCGCAGAGCTAGTACATAAACATCTAGAACGTTCGAGCACATACCGGTCCCGACTGACTCGACGTCGATAGTTCTCGGAATTACTAGTACTTAGAAAAAGGTCAAGTAGGGTCAAGGTCCTAGTACCGAGGTACTAGTTCTGCTACCCGATACTAGATGGCGCTAGTGGTAACTAATGTCGCCATGTATCAAGCATTATTTGCGGCGCGCAACACTGCCCCCTCCTTAGACATGCTCGTCCCGAGCATTATTGGCCCCATAATAACGCGCCAGTCGATCCACATGGACGATCTTAGGAGTACCTCTTGCACCTTTCTGTATCCGGTAGGTTACATCATTGATCTTTGTCACAATCCGGTACGGTCCGTCCCATTTAGCTTGAAGCTTAGGAGATTTCCCTTTGCTGCGGACTGGATTGTGCAACCACACCAGTGAACCTTCGTCGAATCCTTTATTGTTCATTTTGCGGTCATAACGGGTTTTCATCTTTTCAGACATTTGCTGGCCCGATTGTCTGACGTGCTCATAAATGTCATTCATTTTGTTCCGCAAATCATTCGCATAATCAGTTACACTGCGTGGGGCATCAGGTGGTATTCCGGTGATCAGGTCTGCAGGTAGCCGTAGTTCTCTTCCGAAGTTTGCGAAAGCTGGTGTCACCGCTGTACTTTCGTGGACAGCACTTCGATATGACAACAAAAACGGTTGTATGTGCTTGTCCCAATCTCGTTGCCGATTTTCCACAACTTTCGCTAGGTACCTCTCCAGTGTCTGATTAAATCGTTCCACCATTCCATCGGATTGTGGGTGGTAAGAAGTCGTCCTTGTTTTATGAGTACCCATAACTCGACAAGTTTCCTGGAATATTTGGGACTCAAAATTCCTTCCTTGATCACTGTGAATCTCCAAAGGTACTCCAAAACGACAGAAGACTTCATGAACTAATTTATCTGCAACTGTCGAAGCTTCTTGATTTGGAATGGCGAAGACTTCCGGCCACTTAGTGAAATAATCCATCACAACCATGAAATACTTGTTGCCACTTTCACTTTCCGGAAACGGCCCCGCAACGTCAAGGGCTATCCTCTCCCATGGTGCACCAACATTATACAATTTTAATGCACCCCTACTACGAGTCTGAGGTCCCTTTACAGCTGCACAACTTGTACATTTGCGACACCAATCCTCGACATCGTCCCGACAGTGGACCCAGTAAAACCGTTCTCGTATCTTCAGTAGAGTCCGTTTTACTCCCAGATGACCTCCTGAACAACCATTATGGTACAGCTGTAGAACATCCGGTACTTGAGCTTTAGGGACAACCATTTGCAAATTACAGCTGTCTCCCCGAGCATTTTCCCATTTACGGCACAGGACTCCATCCTGAACCACAAAGCTGTCCCATTGAGCCCAATAGCTTTTTGTGACCGAACTCATCGCTGAGACGTCGCTCCACCTGGGCTTAGGAGCTCTGGCCTTCATCCACTCCAGAATCGGCTTGATGTCCGAATCTTCCTGCTGTGCACGTTTTAGGCTTTCCTTCCACTCGTTGTTGAGGTCTGTCTTGAGCATCCTCACAGGTACCACTTCCTTACTCTCTTGCTTAGTACAATGCTTGCAGTCTTCAGGACAAGGTCTTCTTGACAATGCATCTGCGTTGCCATGAGATTTTCCGCTGCGATGTTCGACCACGAAGTCGTATTCCTGCAGTAGTTCAATCCATCTCGCAACTTGTCCTTCTGGGTTTTTGAACTGCAATAGCCATTTCAGTGCAGCATGGTCAGTTCGTAAGTGGAATTTCCGCCCCAGAAGATATTTGCTAAAATACTGCAATGACTTTACCACAGCAAGCAGTTCCCGTCTCGTAACACAATAGTTCCTTTCCGGCTTTGACAACGACTTGCTGAAGTACGCTATCACAACCTCTTGATCACCATTCCGTTGGGACAACACACCGCCAAGTCCTATGTCACTTGCGTCTGTGTCAACTATAAATTCCTTGCCCGCATCAGGGTATCCCAAAATAGGTGTATTGCACAGACGGTCCTTTAGCTCCTGGAATGCGATGTCGCAACTATTATCCCAGCAGAAATGTCGCTTCTCCTCGGTTAGTTTATGCAGGGGTTTGGCTATATCTGCAAAGTTCTTGACAAATCGCCGATAATAGGAGCACAAACCCAAAAATGCTCTGACCTGCGTCTTGTCTTTTGGAACTGGCCAGTCCTTGACAGCAGCAATTTTCTCTGGATCCGTGCGGATACCTTCTTCAGACACGACATATCCCAAAAAGCTAACTTGTCGTTTGAATAGTGAACACTTCTTCGGACTTAACTTGAGGTTGGCACTCTGGATCTTCATGAGCACGCGTTCCAGGTTTTGTAGATGTTCTTCAAACGTACGGCCTACGATGATGATGTCATCCAAGTAGACCAGACAGGCATCGCCAATTAGCCCAGTAAGTACAAGTTCCATCAACCTTTCAAACGTTGCCGGAGCATTGCACAATCCAAACGGCATAACTTTAAATTGCCACAGACCCTTTCCTGTCGAGAATGCAGTCTTCTCCTTGTCCTTGGGATCAATTTCCACTTGCCAGTAGCCACTTTTCAGGTCCAGCGTGCTAAACCACTTTACGCCAGTAAGCATGTCCAGCGTGTCATCAATTCTTGGCAAAGGATAGCTGTCCTTCTTCGTAATGTCGTTCAGACGACGATAGTCAACACAAAACCGCATGCTGCCGTCCTTCTTTCTTACCAGCACTACAGGTGAACACCATGGACTAGATGAAGGTTCAATCACACCATCCTTCACCATTCCCTCAATCATGGTTTCCACTTCCTTTTCACGTGCTACCGGCATTCTCCTTGGCCGCTGACGGATAGGCAATTCTTCTCCTGTGTTTATTTTGTGTTGAACTATGCCTGTCTTTCCGATGTCAGCATCGTTTGACGAGAAAACATTGGCGTACCTGAGTAACATCTTCTTCGCTTTGACCATTTCATTTTGGGACAGAGCGCTGCGGCAGTCTTCTAAAAGGGTGGTCACTCTCGTTTGTGCATCCTTGCTGAGGGTCCCAGTCGATAGATATTGGCATCGACGCAACCAATCCACTTCCTCGCAAGTACCGAGTAGTGTGCCTTTTTCTATAATCTGGTCCTGATCACAAAGGTTCAGCACTCGTACCCCTGAAATGTCGGTGGTTCTGACCAAAGTTCGTGCCACTTTCCATGGAAGGTCATTGTCTACCCTTTCCACGAGTACACAACGAGGAGTTCGCCCAGGATTCCGAGGAAGACTAACCGGCACAATCGTTTCCGATCTCGGCGGAAGAACAATCTTCTTAAGGCTGTACACATTTCCTGGTAACGCCCCTTCCACGAAAAGTTCCTCTTGTGCACATTTCAAAACTCCTTGCTTGACGTCAATCTCGCAACAATTCTTCCTCATAAAGTCAAGGCCCAGGATGCAATCGTCCATTATATCGGCCACGATGACATTATGCAGGTAGATTCTGTTGCCTAGCTTCAACTCTATCTTCTTCTCTCCATGGACGGGTATGCGCTGACCGGTGGCTGTAACCAAATTAATGTGTTCTTGGTTGTGTGCGGAGTCCCCAAGGAACCGACTTATAAGTTGGGAACTGACGACCGTACGAGAGGCTCCAGTATCTATGGTCAGCTTACACGGCGTTCCGTTGACCTCGCCCTTGATGATTAGGCTATTCCCATCATGGGTTTGTGTGATCGAAATCCTTGGGGCTCCTTGAACATCAGCCAGCACCCGCCCCGCAGTCCTGGCTATTACTCGTTTCCCTGCTGCTGGTGTTGGGCGGTGCTGTTAGCCGCACTGCCCTCTGGAGATCTGCTGTCTTCTCTTTCTGCAGTTCGCTTAGGGCAACTGGATCGAAGGTGGCCCCTTTCCCCACAGCCGTAGCACCTAGGGCTGTATCCTTTACTGCGCTCGCGAACTGTAGCCGCTGCAACCTCCCTGACGCGATGGGAACGATGATCTTGCCGCACAGCTTCCACCTCCAGTGCATGTGCCAAGGCGTCCTTCAGCGTCCCGTGGTGACCGAGCCTCACAGCAACTCTAACTTCAAGGTCGCGGATGCCGTCGATGAATGCCTGCACCAGGTGCCCATCAATAAGTGCAGGTACGGAGTGGTAAGCTTTGCGAACCAGCTTCTCCACTTCCAGGGCCCACTGCTGCAGGTTTTCATTGCTGCGTTGCACGCGATCCTTGAGCTGCGCACGGAACACGTGTTCTAGGTGAGCGTCGCCATACCGAGCCTCCAATGCCTCAAGGAGCTGCTCGTAAGTCACTTCCTTACCGAGAGCTTCCAGAACAGTTAAGGCCTGGTCGCGCAAGCCCAGGGTGAGGGCAGTCATGGCCTGACTTTTATTCCACCCGTTCGCCTTCATGACAGCCTCGAATTGGATTTTGTAGGCCGACCAGGAAGAAGTTCCGTCGAACGGTGGCACTTTGAATCCACGTAGCGAAGGTGTTGTAGCTACGGGAGCTGCGATTCCATCACCCAGTTTCAGGTAATCCAGCGTTTTCTTCACGTCAGCCATCACGGTTTCCTTCAGGTCAGCCATCACGGTTTCCTTTACGTCAGCCATCACGTTGTCAACCTGGTTTTTCACTTGGTCGATTCGGATTTCAGCTTCCGACAGGCGGTTGTCATGTTGAGCAACCTTATCCTTCACCTCCTTCATGTCTTTCCCGAAGGTAGCGTGAAGGTCCTTTATAAGGAGCATCTGCTCTTCCTGGCGGCGCGCCTGCTCCTCCTGTTGGCGGGCCTGTTCCTCCTTGTCCCGCTGGAGCTGTTCCTCTAACCGACGAGCCTGTTCTTCCTGTCGGCGAGCCTGTTCCTCTTTGTCCCGCTGGAGCTGTTCTTCCAATCGACGAGCCTGTTCCTCCTGTCGACGGGCCTGCTCCTCCTTGTCCCGCTGGAGCTGTTCCTCCAACCGACGAGCCTGTTCCTCCTGTCGACGAGCCTGTTCCTCCTGTCGACGGGCCTGCTCCTCCTGTCGGCGAGCCTGCTCCTGCAGCATCATCATCAGAGCAGCAAAATCTGGTGCTGGTGATGCTGGAGCAGCTGTGGACGGGCCGGCCTCCGTGGTCGGTAGCTGGCCTTCCGACCCCTGTGGCATTGCTCCACCAAATCGCCTCTGATCCGTCTCTTGCTGGCGTTGACTCCGGGTACGGATACCCTCCATGTCGTCTTTGGGTAAAATCGGCATTTTAAACCTCGCTTCTGACACCAATTGTTACGAGCTTGGGGTTCGTGACAATAAAAACTGCCGATTTAATAACCAAAAAAATGTCACTTTACTCACCAACACTAATTACAAGTCAAACACACTAATTAGTAAACACAATTACACTTACTAATCACTCCTAAGTCGCACTCGAATATCGCCTTCGATGTTATCGCTCTTATCGCTTAATCGAAACTATATGTGTCTCGCGGCCCACCCGGCCTTATATAGTGCCGCAGAGCTAGTACATAAACATCTAGAACGTTCGAGCACATACCGGTCCCGACTGACTCGACGTCGATAGTTCTCGGAATTACTAGTACTTAGAAAAAGGTCAAGTAGGGTCAAGGTCCTAGTACCGAGGTACTAGTTCTGCTACCCGATACTAGATGGCGCTAGTGGTAACTAATGTCGCCATGTATCAAGCATTATTTGCGGCGCGCAACACTATATTAGACAAACATTCCAGACATATTTCCTAACCGTACCTATATGAATTAAAAAAAATTTCATCTGTAGGATCAAAACTGTTTAAACGATCGCTAAGCTCGATTTTTAGGCGTGTGTGCGTAAACGTTGCACACAAACATAGTATTGCAATGAATTTACCTAAACTCTAGCGAGGGAATTTTATGCACGGATTCTTAACCCCTGCGTTCTCCGTACGCCCCTAGTTGGAAAGTATAATATAGCTAAATTATAATATAACTATAGTATACTCGTAAGTATCTTTGTGAAGTGAAAAGTCATCTTTAGACGCGTTGTGCATTTTTTGAGATGGGAAAAAACCATTGAACTCGCGCCGCTGTTACCGTAAGCGATATCGCGCGTGTTTTGTTTATAAGACGATTAAAAAAATACCCGCTTCGGATGTGTTCGGCTGTTCTCGGGATGTACTCGGTTTTAATGTATATCCGATATGTCAGTGAGTGATGGCAAAGTATTCTGTTTTCACTTCTGTCGGCACTCCGGGAGTGCCACTGTTTATAAATTTCAGATGCTGGACACATTTCCATGGGAGACTCTCCCCATACTGAACCAGCACCCCGTCTCCCGGATGGAGAACATTCACTTCCTATACTACCTGTACAAGATACACGAGAGTAACGTCATCGACGGGTACTTCGCGGCTAAGTGTGACGTCGGCAGATACGTCATCAATCCAGGTACCGATGCATAATTTTCAGTTAAAAAAACATCAATTTTATATGTTTGTAGATTAGGTTGATTTCTGAATGGCTAGAGGTTTTTATGTACCTAGTGATTGTTGAAATGTTCGTTGTTCACCGTACTATTAATAAGACAATTAAAATTACATTTGAAAATAAACTTTAGGAGTAGATTTTAGTCACTTTTCCAAAATCACATAAATTAACTAATTATTTACAATTTTAGTTTCAGTCAGTGTTGGTGTGTCGTATTTATAGCTTAAATTAAATAATGTTATGTTAAAAAATAACTTTCAGAGAAGAATCTGGACCGCATGGAGAACCGCATGACGTCATTCGTGGAGTACTGGTGTCCTGACTGGACCGGACACGTTGGGGAACCGCCGTCTCCGCAAGACTTCATCTCTCACCTTACTGAAGCCGATGTGTTCTTGTAAGTATTAAATAGTAAGATCAAAAAAAAATATTAAAAAAAAACCCAGATCCTTGCTATAACGACACATAATGTTCCAGGTACTGCGGGCACGGCGACGGTTGCCAGCTGGCCGCGGGCGGCGGCGGCGCGGGCGTGGAGGGGGCCCGCAGGGAGGGGGCCCGCGGGGAGGGGGCCCGCGGGGAGGGGGCCCGCGGGGCCGCCGTGTGCGTGCTGTCGGGCTGCGGCTCCGTGCGGCTCACCACGTCGGCCCCGCGCGCTCCGCCCGCCGCTGCACACCATCATCTGCATATAGCTGGCTGGTGAGTGTCCAGCATTTATTGTATTTTAACATCAACAGATATAACAGAGGTGGCTCAGTGGTAACGGCCTCTGTTTACGAGTGACTGCAATTCATTTAATCACTACTGCGCCGGCTGCTACCGCTGTGTGTAATGTTTTTATGGGCTGCGAAATAATGAACGGGACTGGTGAAAATCTTTTATATTATAAAAGTTCTGAATGATCATCTTTAAATATCTGAGTCTCAACATAAATATCGTGACAAAACGAGCGACGTCCATAATGCGATGGTGAGATGACGATGCGCGGGCGCAGAGCAGGCGCGGCGGGAGTGCGTGCGGCCACCTGGCGGCGGCGAGCCAGCACAAGCACTGCTCTCAAAACTGTGAATGATAAACTGGGTAGGGAGTGAATGATAACGTGTGACGGTTGTTAGGGAAGAATTGAAGAGCGGCGTTTCGCGCCGACCCATGGGACAAGGGCCGGAAATCTATGATGATGCTCTCAAAACTGTGATGAAACCGACATGCATAGTAAACATGATAGATTACATAACACTCCCTTTTACGAACTGCCTCGTTAACATCACAATATAACGAGACAATTTGTGAGAGAAGATATTTTTCTTTTCATCAAGTAATAATAATTACATTGTAAAATTAAGTATCTTGACTTGGCTCACGAGATTGTCGACATTTGGGATGTGGACTCAGTCATCATTGTGCCGATAGTCGTGACAACTAATGGATTAATAGCCAAGAGCCTCGATCAACACCTTAGGAGGCTCTCGTTGGGCAGCTGGAACTCTCTGGAGCCCTGACCGCCGGTAGCTCGGACCTTGTTCCCGATACCGATGGGCTACCATTTTTTATATTTAACTGTTTTTACCTGCCACTAATGTCCCATCAAAAATTTACCCTGTCTTGCCGTCGAAATATGTGTGTACTCCTCTAAAGAATGATTTCCACCAAACGTATTTTCATTTTCAAAAATTACAAAACGCAACACGGTATTAATGAAACTATTTGACTAAGCGTAGAAACGGATACGTTCGCAAGCGACGCTACGGAGCCGATCGTTATGCGTCGACATGCTGCCGGACGCGATCGGCTGTCGCCGCATCCGTTCGCATCCCTTCCGATCCGATGCGGTGCGAGCCGTTTGGTGGAAATTATCCTTTACCCTTCGGCGAGTAAACCCCATATGTTGTATTAAAATTAGCTTCAAAAAAGTAGTACAAAATCTCGACTAAACCATTTCATTTCGACTATTTTTTGTCTTTAACCCTAATCTTTCATTTTCTAGTCCGATGGTAGTGGGTATGCTGTGGGAGGTGACAGACTTGGAAGTGGACAAGGTGGTGAGCACACTGGTGTCGCTGTACGTACCTTCCAATGCTCCGGTGCCCTGGCATAGTGTGGGCAAGGCTAAGTGGAGCAATGGAGTGCTAGGTGAGAATCACCGCTTTCATCTAATGTGTACAGTACCCGGCGATAAATATTTCACATCGACCTTTAGAAAGAGACAATCGGCTAATTTCGGCATCGTAGAGCGTTATCTCTGTCGCACGAAATACAAACAGTCCGGTATCTATTAGGAGCTGTTAAAACAATTATGGTTTGCTTCTTTTGATAATTATTTTTATTCTTTGTATAAAATCGATAGGATCGAATAGGTCGATGTGCAATATTTATCGCCGGGTACTGTAGATTGGTTACTCATAGATACAAAACGGTGCCTTGCTAAACACAGGCTGAACGAAGAAATCCAAATCTACCCGCCGGGTGTCAGTCACTGACAAAAAACGGCCGACTAATGTCGGTCGTCTATTAGTAACCGATGAGCGGGGTAATTGCGTACCCATCCTAACTGTAGCAATGGCTTTCCAGATACATTTTTTGAAGATATGGATCAACTAGCTAGATTCCGTGGTATCAACCGCGTAAATGTCGATCTCGTGGAAATATCGGGATAAAAAGTATACATACCTACAAAATTTTATCAAAATTGGTCCAGCTGTTTGAGCGTGAAGAAGTAACAAACTAACACACACACACTCAAAAACCAGATGCTAACTATGGATTTGCTATATCAACTGATGTGGATCTTTGAAATGCTCACTGCAGCTTCAAAAATATTCTGATGGTTACACTTATCCTAGAGTTACTGATAACATTTAATTGGTGACTCAAGCGTAAGTGGTTCTTATATGTTTTTTTTTTCTGAAATAACATAAACTATCCCTGATTCCAGACACAACACCATCCGAGCAGAAAGGCCAGTTGACACCCGAGCGCGACCTGCTCCGCGCCGTGTGTCGCGCGCGCTGCTCCAGCAACTACGTCATGATAGCGAGCAGTGTGCTCGCGCGCGGCCTGCCCGTGCGGGCGCGAGACTGATGCAAGGCTGAAAAGGTAAACCAGGCTTTTTTTTTTCAGGTTGGGAAATCATCAATTGACCCCTCCTGCTCTGGGTGGAGCGGAAGGGAGTGTCAGACTCTTACTGACTAAAACCCACCCGTGTTCCTTCCTTAGCCCTTTATGTTCCGGGCCAGCGGTAACCCTTTCGGACAATCCCGCTGACCCGGCAGGCTTCGGCCCTGACGGGCCCCTTCCCTTGATGTTACAATAAAACTTACATGGAATCCAACATCCATAATATATCTCCATACGATTCTTTTGCATGTTAAACCAGGCAACCAGGTATGGTAAACAAAAAAAAAAACCGTTGATTCAGGAAAACCCATTTACATTTTCACAATAATTATACCAAGAGTGGATAAGCATAAAATAAATAATGTCAATGCAATTAAAATGAAAGAAAGATAGTATGAGGTACAGACGCTAGCACATCAAGTTATTACAATCTGTTAATTTTTTTTAATAGATTTGCAACTTTAATGCTAAAGTATAAGGTTCAAAGTTGATTGGGAGAATTTGACAGTTTTGGGTAGCTTGATGTGCTGGCGTCTGTACAATCAAATTATAATAAATATAAAATATTAAGTTCAAGTGTAGTGCTAACATAATAAAGAGTTTCTATAAAATAGCTAAAACCTGTCAAAAGAATTGGCGCAGTTCACAGCGTTCTATCAAAAGACAAAACTGCATCGTTACCGGCGTTGTCATAGCTCCCATAAAGTCATTACTATTTTATGGAAGCTTAGGTTGGCCCCAACCCTCATTGGTACAATACAATAATGCTTTGAGGGTGTTGATGGGGTTCCCGCGCTACTGCAGTGCTTCCGGCATGTTTGCGGAGGCGAAATTTGATGGCTTTCACGCTATCATACGCAAGCGTTGCGCTTCCATTATGCGCAGGGTACGCGCCAGTCCCAACAACATCCTGAAAACTATAGCTGATAGGTGGGACAGCCCCATACTGGGACATTGGATGCGCCTACATGAAACTGTGGGGTATTCATGAATAGTTTGTTTTGTTTTTCTGATAGATGTAAGTACTAACACTAGTTTATAAGTTGTATGTAGGTATACTAACCAAATTGCATCGCTAAGCACTGTATTTTAACTACTAACACTAGTAATAAGTTATAATATTGTTTACTAACACGCTGGATCACTGTTGTCCGAAAATAAAGAATTATTATTATTGGCCCGCATGGTGGGTTATGGCTCACTTCCTCTCACAGAGAGGACGCCAGTGTCCGCCAGTAGTGGGGACATTGAATTCTTCATTCTCGACTCATTTGCTAAAAATGTAAACAAATATGAGTTTATGGAAAAATAACTTTAATTCCTACACAATAAAGTGCAGTTTACGCTACAACTTCAAACATTTTTATAGCTTTTTCAATAGTGCTAGTCACTCTGAAATCAATTTCATTACCATTATTATAAAGTTGATGTTTGTTTAACTTGAAATAACATCAATGTGAAACAAATTTGAATAAACTTTAGCCTAATTACGCAATTTTTTTTCTTTTTTTGGTTCCGTCCCAAAGGGTAAAAACGGACCCTATCACTAAGACTCCACTGTCCGTCTGTGTGTCTGTCTTTCACCAGGCTGTATCTCACGAACCGTGATAGCTAGACAGTTGAAATTTTCACAGATGATGTATTTCTGTAGCCGATATAACAACAAACAATAAAAATAAAATAAAGTTAAAATTTAAAGGGGTGTAAAAGTAACGTTTTTTCGGCGTTTTATGCCTTGTGGTACGGAACCCTTAGTGTGCGAATCCGACTCGTGCTTGGCTGGTTTTTTTTATTTGCTCTTTCCTTCAGCCCTCTGGATTCGCACCCATTCAGGTGCACATTGTACAGACGCCAGCACATCAAGCTACTACAATCTGTCAAATTTCTTTAATAGATTTTCAACTTTATCGCTAAAGCACAAGGTTCAAAGTTGATTGGGAAAATTTGACAGTTTCGGGTAGCTTGATGTGCTGGCGTCTGCACTTTGCAGCGATATTAAAAAACGAACTTAAAAGTCGAAGGCAATGGTGCCGATTCTGTTGTTCACAAACTAAATTCAAGTACAGTGCATCTTTTTCTTTCTTTGACAGAAGATAAATTTTAGTTTAGTCCTGTTAAATTAATCAGTACCTGACGTAAATTGACGTCATTTTAGTAGGCAAGTTTTTAATCACGTCTAAACTTGTCTGAAGTAGTGTCAGACGCTGATTAATTCCAATAGTCAGCCATAATTTTATGACCATTTTATAAAAATAATTAAATTAAAGTACTTCATTATTACGTTATTTATTGTTTCAGGTGGCGTCATGAAACTATTTTACATAAGAACTGACTGATGTTCATAATAATATAAAATATGTATGTGTATACTTTAAAGGGACGTAATTATTATTGTAAGTAATAATTAATAAATAAAATTACTTTTAGTGTAATTCTGAACGAATGTTTGTAAAAACTATGTTATTTACAGACGCCAGCACATCAAGCTACTACAATCTGTCAAATTTCTTTAATAGATTTTCAACTTTATCGCTAAAGCATAAGGTTCAAAGTTGATTGGGTAAATTTGACAGTTTCGGGTAGCTTGATGTACTGGCGTCTGTACTCGAAAAACTATGTTGTATCAAGTCTTACCATGTGCCAAATTTTATCCATATCTGTTCAGCCGTTTATGCGTATGCGTATTTGCAAATATTTCTTTTCCTCTACTTTGTGTGGTCAATAAATATGTATCGTTGTAATTTTTTTATTGTAAGCCTTCGTGTAACTTTTTTCTGTCTCTCTCTCTCTATCAATGTAATTCAAAGATTTAAAAAGACCTGTAAATATTTTAAAACAAAATATGTTAAGTATGGTTAAAGTTAAATAAAACTATATTTGTTTTAATAATGATTTTTATTTTTTATTGTTTTTTCTACAATACAAGTGATGTGAAATGTTTGTTACAACAATATTATATATATAACATATTTTTTTTTTACGTCTCTTGACATTTGTCGAGACCCACCCCGAGGGTCGATGTCCCAAGAGTCTGGTCCTGGGCCCCAATTCTGCATTATTCCCCGCGAAATATCGTGTCTTGTTAAGGGGCTTACAAGACCTAAACGCAAGTTTTCGAAACAATAAAAGTATATGATAGACTACAGTAAAAAAAATCAGAAAAATATATGATATTCTTCAGGATATATGCTAGATAGATAGTGTGGTGAAAACATAATACAACTAATTTGATACGATAGAAAAAAATCATGAAGATGCCTCTAAAAATTTTCTTTTTACAATAAAATCCATACTAAAATACATACAATCATTCTGATTTTTTGTCAGATTATTCTACAAGCAACATACTAAAATACTAGTGTTTTAATTTTTTTGTCCAAACAATAGATTCTTTGTAAATCGCATATTCTTATTTTCGAACAAAATACGTGCGCATGTGTGCGTAAACGCTGTGTAGCGACACTGCCGGCCGAGGCCTGATGCTATACGGACGTCCCAAGTAGCACATTAGCGATGAATTAGGTTATAAAGAAGCTACATTACAGTCTACAGCTTTTATGCAGATGTACTAAAGGATAGGACGAGTCTTTAGACTGTATTAAGGAAAGATTATACACTATTAAACAGCATAGCTGACTAATGACTTTATAATCGCGAAAAAATATACTAAAAGCATTTACGTAGAATTTTAAAATGATCTAGTCCATCTTTTGGCTGCAAGTGATACTACTAGCTGGTTTAGATGTCCTAAGCTTGTTAACGACTGGTTAAAACGAAAAGTTTACCTCTCTTGTAATGGTGCGGGCTGCATTGAAGTATCGAATAATGCCACTGGCTTTTAATTGGTGTACACTTATTCTATTCTAATTTTACTTCAACGAGCTTGTTAATGGCTGATTAAAAGTGGGTATGTAATCTCTACTAATGCCGCTACATTTATAAGAGAATCATTAATTCACCTTGAGTTGTAAATTGGAATAGGTGTACTCTATCCTAATGCCAATGCATAAAGTGTAGCTGACAGCTATTTTACAGCTTTCGGTGTTATTTAAGAGGACTAGTAGAGCGAAGTGTCCTTGAGAAACGCATGCACACATATACACAATCGACGCGTACGCCATCTAACGACGACGCCCATCACAATTATGACATACAGCATACGATTTACGATTACGCCCGAGTATTCCAATAGATGACGCGGAAACAAGTAGTTATGACAACAAAATTATTAACCGATTTCTAAAAAGGAGGAGGTTCTCAATTCGGATTTGTTTATTATTATTTTTTTTATTTATGTTCGGGTCCTATATAGACGACCTCCATCATAAATAGACGGATTTGCAAAATTCTTTTTTTGTTCGAAAGAGGTTTGTTTCGAAAGGGTTACATTTAAATTTCGTAAAGATCTGATGATGAGTTTCGGAGACAGACAACGGAACTCTTCAATAAATGCCAGCAAATCAACCGCGATCGCTGCTATCGCATTTGTATGAATTATTTACGCAATCACACAACATAACATCACGCCTGTACCCTTAAAAGTGGTAGGCAGATGTGTTTAATAGCTTCCTGTCGCTGATATTCACATAGCAAGTAGTGTTATATGAATTTGTGTGGGGTAGGTAGGGACAACTGAAAAGTGATACCTAAATAAAAACTGTTTTTACAAAAAAAAAAACAACCGACTTCCAAAATAAACCACTACAAAGTGAAAAATAACTTTAATTTCGGAAGTCGGTATCGTCGGTTGTAGCTTTGTAGTGTTTTTTTTTTTTTGAAAGTCGGCAATAATAAATTATACGTTGTACGAGTAACTACCCATTCGAACTGCTCCTAAGAAAATATTGTTGGTACGCGTCAAAAGTGCTCTAAAGTGTCGTTAAAAGTGCTGATCATGTGAATAATATCAATAACAACAATCCGACTACAATTAATAAGTGACTTAGTGCTTTGTGTATCAATTCTAGACAAAAAACGTATCAAAATAGTTATTCATCTACCGTCAGGAGTAATTCACCAGTTATAATAAAACGCGTAAGCGCCGCAGATATGTAGCACGGCGCATACGACGTTCTTCTCGCGAGCTCGCTGTTAGTTCGCTCGTTGTATTGCGCAGGGCCTTTATTAGAGTGCACTTTTACCAACAAAGATTGAAGGGGTCTTTAATAGTGTGCTTGGAACAGTATACATTTTTTTCTTTTTAATAATTATTTCGGCATTGGAATTGTTGTGAGACTGACTATTAATTGGAATGGCTTCGTCAACATTGTTATGGGGATGCTGTGCTAATGACAGCAAGGATGGAAAAAAATCGATTAATTGTTCCAAATGCAATAAATTGTATCATTTTGAGTGCCTGTCTCTTCCGGAAGTTTCCGAGGACACGGATGTCTACTGTAAATGGAGGTGTTCTAATTGCGGGAGTCACATCTCGAATACCTCCAAAAAGGAATATACTCCAACCCGTAATGTCTCCACCTCTAGGGGGAACAAGAGACCTGCTTTGAACTCGCCCCCTGAAGCAACCTTTGTGACTCGTGATGATGTACGCGATATCCTCCAGGAAGTAATACAGGCTGAATTCGCTTCTATGCTTCGTCAAATAAACAATACAATACTCAACGTCGTAAATAAAGAGCTTGAACCGATTAAGAAAGAACTTACGGAGATGACGGCGTCATTGAATTTTCACATACAGGAGTTTGAAGAATATCAGTCTGAACATAGGGCTTTGAAAGTCTCGGTAAAAGACTTAGAGACAGAAAATACTAACCTTAAGAGGTCAGTGGCGGATATGGGCCAGCGAATCAACTATTTGGAGCAACAGGCACGTTCGACTTACCTTGAAGTTCATTGTTTGCCCGAAAATAAACAGGAGAATCTCTATACAGTCGTTAAGCAACTAGGATCAGTCGTTGGATGCAAGTTGAGCGACACCGATATCCATCATTGCACCCGTGTAGCCAAACTACAAAATTCTAGTGCCCGCCCGCGCTCTATCGTAGTCCAATTGGCCTCCCCAAGAACTCGTGACCTGCTCTTGGCTTCTGTCATTAACTACAATAAAGGCAAGAATAACATCGAAAAACTAAATACAGCGGACCTTGGACTGGCTGGTGAAAAGAAGCCAATATATGTGCAAGAACATTTGTCTCCTTCTAACAAAGCGCTGCATGCTGCTACTAGACTTCAAGCAAAAGAAAAAGGATATCAATTCGTCTGGGTTAGAAATGGTAGAATCTTCGTCAGGAAAAGTGATGGGTCAGAACATATCCTCATTAAGAATCTAGAGTCCCTAAATAAGTTGACGTGAAAAAAAACATACTTTATATTTAAATTAAAAATACATGTAATTGTAACTTGAATATAATACAAAATTCGATAATTTACAAATTTATTACCAGAATTGTAGAGGCGTGAGAACAAAAACGCATATTATCATCTTTCGTAATGTATGCTGTAATAACTATGACATTATCATTTTTACAGAGACTTGGCTTAATAATACCGTACTGAGCAGCGAGCTGTTCGACGACAGATACATTGTATACAGAAGGGACAGAGAAAGTTCTTGTCTACAGAGTAGTAAAGAAGGTGGGGGTGTTTTGATAGCCGTAAAAAAATCTATAATTTCCAAACGGGCAGAACAATTTGAAAGTAATTGTGAAGACCTTTGAGTAATTTTAGATCTACCTGCGGCTCGATCTGTACGCGGGCAGCTCTCTGTTCTGTATACCTGCCACCACCTGTACGTATCTCGTACTTGGAACACTTTTTGGACAAATGTAATGCAGTGTTTGAACAGTTAAACTTATCATATGTCTGCATCGCAGGTGATTTCAATATCGGTGATATCGATTGAAGTATAGTCAATAATTCTGATAAATGCCTTAAGTTGTCCAATTTAAGTCAAACTTTGATAGATTTCACGTATGTTAATAGGCTTAATCAATTTAACAATGTATGTAATGCTTCAAGCCGCATTTTAGATCTTATACTATGTAACCATTCATTGTGTAGAGTGAGTCAAAGTGAGGATCCGATTGCTAATATTGACCAGCATCATCCACCCCTCGATATCGTGATTTCTCTAAATAAGGAAGCTAAACTCCCATATAACACTACCTGCGGTAGACCTAATTTCCGAAAAACGAGTTACATACCAATTCGGAAATATTTGAGTGAAACTGACTGGGATGAGTTACTTGAAGCACAGCAGGCAGTTAATGAGATGGTGGAGGTATTTTATGACGTTATTCAGGAAGGTATAGAAAAATTTATAACTAAGCGAGTGCCAAAAAAAAGTAAATTTCCACCATGGTTCAATCAAGATCTAATCAAATTACTTAATTGCAAAAATAAGATCAGAAATCGCCACAATATTTACAAAAACCCTTTAGACAGAATTGAACTGCAGATTATAACTAAGCGCTGTAATGACCTAGCAAAACTTTGTTACAACAATTATATGAAGCGATTGGAAAACGAACTCAAAAATAATCCGAAGTTTTTCTGGAGTTACGTTAAAACTAAAAGAGGTGGGTCAAGCTCTTATCCCGTTATTTCTTCTAGTACACGTTTAGATGAATATGTACTTTTATCAATAACTTCACAATCGTGATCTTCCTGTGGTACCACTGTTTCCAATCTATAAAAAAAATAACATCACATATCATCACTTATCATCTATCGCTTTCCATCAGGCGTGATCGAGGTCAAAAGCGGGCCGCCCATTCATCAATAATAAAATGAAAAAAATAGAAGATTTTAAATTACGTTTTTAATTATTTTAAATTAAGTTAAAAGGAGGCTCAATAATTTAAAAAAGTGCATCATTAGAAGCGCAAAAAGTTTTTAGAGGTTCATTAATTTCAAAAAGTGTCCATCATTAGCAGGTCAATAAGTTTTGAAAGGATAGGTTAAATATTTCCTTTTAATAAATCAATTCAATTTCCTCACATAACTTTTTTCTCCAAGTGAATTCAGACATGCTGTCTTAGGATTAATTAAGCAAACTACTCCATGAGGGCAATAAAGATCAACATAGTTCATAATGCTGCAATTAACTTTGTGTCTGGGTACGGTCTACCCATTCTCCTTTGTCAAGTAAGGCCTTTTACACATTATGCCGTGTCTGCGGCAGCGCCGCCGCGCACCGCCCGCTACGGTATTTTTATCTATACAGTATTCTATCTTCATAAAAACGGTCGGAACGCGAATTATACCTACGCGCCTCGATTTCGGTTTACACTCGGTTAACAAACAGTCTCGAATGCTCCGCAGTGACGAGTGGACGCCGGACGGTGTGACGGTTTCGTAAGCAGTAAGCGTGCAATTTGTGACAAATATTCATTGAAATAAGTACAAGTACGTACTTAATAATATGGCAAAGAGACTATATTGTGCTGTTTTTGGTTGTTTGAATTCGTCAATAAGTTTTTTAATTAAATCTATTGATCAAAAAGACCATGTATTTTTATTGAACTCTTTCTATTCCATTCACAACGTGTTTCTATTTTATAAATGAAAAGTCTTTTTTACAAAAAAAAAACTACGGACTTCAAAAAAAAAAACAACAAAGTAATTAACTTTAATTTTGGAAGTCGGTGTCGTTGGATCTGCATTTTCGTTTTTTGACACCGACTTCCGAAATTAAAGACTTTATTTTTCACTTTGTAGTATTTTTTTTGGAAGTCGGTTGTTTTTTTTTGTAAAAAAGTTTTATTTTTCACTTTCTAGTTGTACCTACCCCGCCCAAATTCATATAACACTAATTGCTATGTTAATATCAGTGACAGGAAGCTATTGAACACATCTGCCTACCCCTCTAAAGGGTATAGGCGTGATGTTATGTTGTGTGATTGGGTAAACTGGCATGTATTGAAGAGTTCCGTTGTTTGTCTCCGAAACTCATCATCAGATCTTTACGAAATTTAAATGGGACCATTTCGGAATAAAACTCTTTTGAACAAAAAAAGAATTTTGCAAATCCATCTACATATTTTTATGACGGAGTTATGTCCGAACATACATAAAACAAAAATAGAAACATCCGAATTGACAACCTCCTCATTCTTAGAAGTCGGTTAAAAAAAATATTTACCTATACCTATAGGTAAATATTTTTTTTAACTTCTTGAGTTTCTTTCTAGTTTTGTGACTGTAGGTACAGTCACAAAACTAGAAAGAAACTCAAGTAGGTTGATGAAATTAAAATACTGTAGGCGGGAGGGGTTATCGCGTGTTTACGTACCGCGCGACTGTAGTACATTATAAAAAAAAATTATATAATACAGCGGCGCCGCCGCGCGCCGGCCGCCGCGGTGCAGCTGTATTGGTTGCCCTTGGATTTGCATGAACCCTTGCACACGGCGGCGCCGCGGCGGCGGCAGCATGATTCGGCGGCGAGTATTGCTACGGTTTTATCAAAACTCGTCGCCTCCGCCGCGGCGCCGTGTGTTCATCATCATACAAATCCAAGGGTGACTGATGCAGCGGCGCCGCGGCAGTGGCGGTGCCGCTGCAGCTGCGGCATAATGTGTAAACAGCCTCAAAGATAGGTACCTAACATTCATACATAATATTATGAATCTATTTATTATAAACGAAATCAATAATAATAAAAACCAAAATCTTGCTTGTGATAATTTTCATCGCAATTTTTAGATGAATTTGTTATTTCGTTATGCCCAATATCAATAAGTTAGGTGCTTTTAGTTTTTTTTTTAATTGTAGTTTCGCATTAGAAATAACTTCCGTGTTGATATTTACGACTGTGTTTCTCCTGTGAAAGATAATTACATTGTAGACGTTTTAATTATTATTTATAAAAAAATAATAAATACATAATATATATAAATTCAAAATACATTTAAAAAGAAAACTTCGGTTAGAGAATCCCTGGGAATCGAACCCGGGGACTCTTGAAATACAAATCTACACATCGGCCTCATACGCTAACGTAATAGTTACAAATGTAGTCGAAAAAGTTGAGCTTATGCGTATATGCGTCATGACTGCACTATCTTAGACGTTTCTAAATTCATAGTTTTATTGTTAAAAAATAAATACAGGGTTATTTTGCAACCACCATCCAAATTTTCAGAAATGATTTAGAATCGATAACCTTATCAATTAATGAAATAAAAAAAAATAAAAAAAATTACATGATTTTCACCATTATCCGCTACTAAAATCACAACGTGTGGAATAAATACAGTTGAACAATAGGTTGTTGAACTGTATGACCGCACACGCGCTTACCTCAAAATTCGGGAAAGAACAACATGCACTACGCCCCCCTCCCTCACACGTCGCAACCCGCGCAGCCCCCGATCGGCCCTGCGCCCGCGCCGGCTGTCAGTTGACCGTGACCTAGTTACGTGTGAACGTGTGCCATATTTTTTTGTCACTCTCGCTGCATTTTCGCTTCAGAATTCCGTTCGATCATCATCGCACACATGGCGACTTTTTATTCTAATGCAGAGTATTATGAAATGGTCAGGTGTTATCTTTTAAGTGCGCGCAAAGAATGTACCGTACAGAAAGTTTACCGCGTTTACAAAGACGAGGAATTAATTCGCGAGTGCCTAAAAAGACGTGTTTACGTTGAAGAAGCACAAAGTGTTGAGGACCTCCGTAGTAAAATAATAATAGCATTTAATGACATTAAAAATCAAACAGATACTTTAAACTTATTAAAAAATAGTTTAGAAAAACGTGCACGTTTGTGTATTGAGAGAAACGGACTCCATTTTGAACAATTGCTGAAGTACACGTGATTTGTAGGTTAATCGAGTTTATTTGGTAAGTTTAATTATTGTAAATAGCTAGTTGATTCCAATTTTTTAAATACGCCATAATAACAACTAATAATTTCACATTCCTTATTTTATTATGTCGGTCCTAAGCCCGTAAAGTATGAAGGGAAAATTGGAATCAACCCTTTTAAGAACGCGTAGGTACCTACATCAGTCGCACTCGCAGCGAGCGAGGTCAATAACCTTGCTGTGTCTCTCTACATTCTGTTATTTTTCGGATATTTTCTTTTGAATGTTTTTTTTGTTTTTGTTATTATTTGATTATAATGTTTCACATATGAAAATAAGTTAATTAAAAGTCCTCGATTTTAAAATTTGGATGGTGGTTGCAAAATAACCCTGTATTCAATAATAATAAAATGCTCTTATTTTTTAATTTCGTATATATATATATAATATGTTCAGCGTTTTATATGAACGTTTTGTAGTCCGAACGGAATTTTTCACTTCATATTTACAATAAATGATAATTGATAACAAGGTTACGCTATTTTAACTTCAAAGTATTTTATATTTACACGAAATAAAAATATTTACGCAAAGAAGATTATGCAAATAATAATAAACAATGAATTTACAAATAAAACTTTACAAAAACATAACAATCTTGGCGGAAATATTGCGGCGAAAAGAGCGGCACGTCCGTATAGCATCAGGCCTCGGCCGGCAGTGTCGCTACACAGCGTTTACGCACACATGCGCACGTATTTTGTTCGAAAATAAGAATATGCGATTTACAAAGAATCTATTGTTTGGACAAAAAAATTAAAACACTAGTATTTTAGTATGTTGCTTGTAGAATAATCTGACAAAAAATCAGAATGATTGTATGTATTTTAGTATGGATTTTATTGTAAAAAGAAAATTTTTAGAGGCATCTTCATGATTTTTTTCTATCGTATCAAATTAGTTGTATTATGTTTTCACCACACTATCTATCTAGCATATATCCTGAAGAATATCATATATTTTTCTGATTTTTTTTACTGTAGTGTATCATATACTTTTATTGTTTCGAAAACTTGCGTTTAGGTCTTGTAAGCCCCTTAAGAGTAAATCTAGATTATTGGTGTTTTGGTGTTTAAATTACGTCAGTATTGCAAAGGAGCAGTACTGATTGATATTTACAAGCCAGTGTCGTTTACGCATAGTGAGGGTTCCGCACAAATAGATTTTGATCAAAATATTGATGCTTATAATAATCAGGATTTTCATGAACCAAGCTGCAGTAAAGAGAAAGCGTCGCACAAACAGAATTCCATACGTTTAATGGATTCCGACAGAGACGAATTTGAATTAAGTACACATGAAGACAAGGAAGAATTTATTAAAAATATACAATTTAAAAATAGCATATCTACTAGCTGCCTCGGAATTGTAATCAACGCTGCTGTGTATTATTACTCTTTCCTCATCATCTGGATAATGGGACGTATCACTACAGTTCAACATTGTTTCAAGGACTTCTTCAGCTTTATTGTAAGTAGGAATAGATGACCGTTTGACTGTGCACTCCATTTTAGTCCAGTCTGGCAGAGGTGTCGATTTGTCACTTTTTATTAGCAATTTTAAAGAAACTTTTTTTCCTGGCCATCTCAAAATGCCATTATGCTCCCAACCACTTGGAACAATTGTTAATCTTTCCTTTCCTTTTTCAACGGTTTTGATTATTTTAAACGGCATTATTATTCCTGAAAACAAAACTAAAGTAATTAGCAATCATAATATAGTACGAAAACGGAAAATCAAAATAAAAACATGTGTGAAAAAAAAATGAAGTGAAGGTTTGTAGGTAAATTATGTACGATTGACTAAAGGTTTTCTGTCGAGATTTCTTTATCCCTGAAAAGCTATTTTATGCTCTCTCTTTATACCAGTATGCAGTAAGAAAGATAATTAAAATCCTTTGTCCAGCCATCATAATGCTATAAGCTGGTACATAGACTTGGTAACACCACAGTGTACAGTAAATAACTTTTGAAAAGAATTTAAGGAGAATTTGTGCTGGATAACAAATGGACACCATTTTAGGTTTACAGAAACGATTTGTTATTAAATATCCAAATGATTTCTTACAGATTTCAAGGATATTAGATAGCTTTTAATTCAAACAATATATTTTCCACTTATTTCCTAATAGAATAAAATAAGTTAGAAAGCAATAATTTAATTGATAAATCTATTAAATATTCGTACACCATTTATCTTGTGAAAAAATTTCGTTAAAGCGATATTATTCTGATGGCGCGTGTAATATTTGATGTACTTAATTACCTATACACATTTACAGTAAAATGGTACTCGCAACTCAATTTACATACGAGGACATTCAAAACCAACGTGAAAACTATTAAAAATATCTTACCTTAAATATGTCCGCCCGCGCACTTTAACAAATAATAAATGTCGTCTTCTGTCACAAATACACAAAAGATTTTTTTTTGTTATTTATGCTTTGATAAAAGCTGTTGCCAAGCCTCTAAACATCTAAAAGCTGTTGAAGAGAATTAAAATAGCTGAATATTAGGCTGCAATGACTGTTGTATAGCTGTATAAGCCATTGTACAGGCCTTGTACACCTGTTTCAATGATTATACTGCCGTTAACCAGCAACTGTAATGCTCAAGGCTGGTTAATTTGGGGCCCAAATTAGAATTACAAAGGCTGCGTAGCTAACTACACAGGCCCTAAGCAGGAAACTAAAACAGCCTTGAGTATTCACAAATTCTATAATCAAGTCACTGTGCGGCTGTCATGTGCTACTTGGGGTGTCGCTCTTTTCGCCGCAATATTTCCGCCAAGATTGTTATGTTTTTGTAAAGTTTTATTTGTAAATTCATTGTTTATTATTATTTGCATAATCTTCTTTGCGTAAATATTTTTATTTCGTGTAAATATAAAATACTTTGAAGTTAAAATAGCGTAACCTTGTTATCAATTATCATTTATTGTAAATATGAAGTGAAAAATTCCGTTCGGACTACAAAACGTTCATATAAAACGCTGAACATATTATATATATATATATACGAAATTAAAAAATAAGAGCATTTTATTATTATTGAATATTTATTTTTTTAACAATAAAACTATGAATTTAGAAACGTCTAAGATAGTGCAGTCATGACGCATATACGCATAAGCTCAACTTTTTCGACTACATTCGTAACTGTTACGTTAGCCTATGAGGCCGATGTGTAGATTTGTATTCAAGAGTCCCCGGGTTCGAGGCCCAGGGATTCTCTAACCGAAGTTTTCTTTTTAAATGTATTATGAATTTATATATATTATGTATTTATTATTTTTTTATAAATAATAATTAAAACGTCTACAATGTAATTATCTTTCACAGGAGAAACACAGTCGTAAATATCAACACGGAAGTTATTTCTAATGCGAAACTACAATTAAAAAAAAAACTAAAAGCACCTAACTTATTGATATTGGGCATAACGAAATAACAAATTCATCTAAAAATTGCGATGAAAATTATCACAAGCAAGATTTTGGTTTTTATTATTATTGATTTCGTTTATAATAAATAGATTCATAATATTATGTATGAATGTTAGGTACCTATCTTTGAGGCTGTTTACACATTATGCCGCAGCTGCAGCGGCACCGCCACTGCCGCGGCGCCGCTGCATCAGTCACCCCTGGATTTGTATGATGATGAACACACGGCGCCGCGGCGGAGGCGACGAGTTTTGATAAAACCGTAGCAATACTCGCCGCCGAATCATGCTGCCGCCGCCGCGGCGCCGCCGTGTGCAAGGGTTCATGCAAATCCAAGGGCAACCAATACAGCGGCACCGCGGCGGCGGCGGCGCCGCTGTATTATATAATTTTTTTTTATAATGTACTACAGTCGCGCGGTACGTAAACACGCGATAACCCCTCCCGCCTACAGTATTTTAATTTCATCAACCTACTTGAGTTTCTTTCTAGTTTTGTGACTGTACCTACAGTCACAAAACTAGAAAGAAACTCAAGAAGTTAAAAAAAATATTTACCTATAGGTAATTAGGTATAGGTAAATATTTTTTTTAACCGACTTCTAAGAATGAGGAGGTTGTCAATTCAGATGTTTCTATTTTTTTTTTTATGTATGTTCGGACATAACTCCGTCATAAAAATATGTAGATGGATTTGCAAAATTCTTTTTTTGTTCAAAAGAGGTTTATTCCGAAATGGTCCCATTTAAATTTCGTAAAGGTCTGATGAGGAGTTTCGGAGACAAACAACGGAACTCTTCAATACATGCCAGTTTACCCAATCACACAACATAACATCACGCCTATACCCTTTAAAGGGGTAGGCAAATGTGTTCAATAGCTTCCTGTCACTGATATTAACATAGCAATTAGTGTTATATGAATTTGGGCGGGGTAGGTACAACTAAAAAGTGAAAAATATAACTTTTTTACAAAAAAAAAAACAACCGACTTCCAAAAAAATACTACAAAGTGAAAAATAAAGTCTTTAATTTCGGAAGTCGGTGTCAAAAAACGAAAATGCAGATCCAACGACACCGACTTCCAAAATTAAAGTTAATTACTTTGTGTTGTTTTTTTTTTTGAAGTCCGTAGTTTTTTTTTTTTTTTTTGTAAAAAAGACTTTTCATTTATAAAATAGAAACACGTTGTGAATGGAATAGAAAGAGTTCAATAAAAATACATGGTCTTTTTGATCAATAGATTTAATTAAAAAAACTTATTGACGAATTCAAACAACCAAAAACAGCACAATATAGTCTCTTTGCCATATTATTAAGTAAGTACTTGTACTTATTTCAATGAATATTTGTCACAAATTGCACGCTTACTGCTTACGAAACCGTCACACCGTCCGGCGTCCACTCGTCACTGCGGAGCATTCGAGACTGAGTGTAAACCGAAATCGAGGCGCGTAGGTATGATTCGCGTTCCGACCGCTTTTATGAAGATAGAATACTGTATAGATAAAAATACC
The DNA here is from genome assembly GCA_963855955.1 of Luperina nickerlii. Classification (NCBI taxonomy): domain Eukaryota; kingdom Metazoa; phylum Arthropoda; class Insecta; order Lepidoptera; family Noctuidae; genus Luperina; species Luperina nickerlii. The sequence goes on along the minus strand of OY979682.1, from coordinate 17,648,473 downwards.
GTGGCGGGCGGTGCGCGGCGGCGCTGCCGCAGACACGGCATAATGTGTAAAAGGCCTTACTTACTTGACAAAGGAGAATGGGTAGACCGTACCCAGACACAAAGTTAATTGCAGCATTATGAACCCACGCACAACGGACCAAATGGGAGTCTAAGTGCGGAAAAGGGAGTCCTATCATCATCATCATCATGCAGCATTATGAACTATGTTGATCTTTATTGCCCTCATGGAGTAGTTTGCTTAATTAATCCTAAGACAGCATGTCTGAATTCACTTGGAGAAAAAAGTTATGTGAGGAAATTGAATTGATTTATTAAAAGGAAATATTTAACCTATTCTTTCAAAACTTATTGACCTGCTAATGATGGACACTTTTTGAAATTAATGAACCTCTAAAAACTTTTTGCGCTTTTAATGATGCACTTTTTTAAATTATTGAGCCTCCTTTTAACTTAATTTAAAATAATTAAAAACGTAATTTAAAATCTTCTATTTTTTTCATTTTATTATTGATGAATGGGCGGCCCGCTTTTGACCTCGATCACGCCTGATGGGAAGCGATAGATGATAAGTGATGATATGTGATGTTATTTTTTTTATAGATTGGAAACAGTGGTACCACAGGAAGATCACGATTGTGAAGTTATTGATAAAAGTACATATTCATCTAAACGTGTACTAGAAGAAATAACGGGATAAGAGCTTGACCCACCTCTTTTAGTTTTAACGTAACTCCAGAAAAACTTCGGATTATTTTTGAATTCGTTTTCCAATCGCTTCATATAATTGTTGTAACAAAGTTTTGCTAGGTCATTACAGCGCTTAGTTATAATCTGCAGTTCAATTCTGTCTAAAGGGTTTTTGTAAATATTGTGGCGATTTCTGATCTTATTTTTGCAATTAAGTAATTTGATTAGATCTCGATTGAACCATGGTGGAAATTTACTTTTTGTTGGCACTCGCTTAGTTATAAATTTTTCTATACCTTTCTGAATAACGTCATAAAATACCTCCACCATCTCATTAACTGCCTGCTGTGCTTCAAGTAACTCATCCCAGGCAGTTTCACTCAAATATTTCCGAATTGGTATGTAACTCGTTTTTCGAAAATTAGGTCTACCGCAAGTAGTGTTATATGGGAGTTTAGCTTCCTTATTTAGAGAAATCACGATATCGAGGGGTGGATGATGCTGGTCAATATTAGCAATCGGATCCTCACTTTGACTCACTCTACACAATGAATGGTTACATAGTATAAGATCTAAAATGCGGCTTGAAGCATTACATACATTGTTAAATTGATTAAGCCTATTAACATACGTGAAATCTATCAAAGTTTGACTTAAATTGGACAACTTAAGGCATTTATCAGAATTATTGACTATACTTCAATCGATATCACCGATATTGAAATCACCTGCGATGCAGACATATGATAAGTTTAACTGTTCAAACACTGCATTACATTTGTCCAAAAAGTGTTCCAAGTACGAGATACGTACAGGTGGTGGCAGGTATACAGAACAGAGAGCTGCCCGACGTACAGATCGAGCCGCAGGTAGATCTAAAATTACCCAAAGGTCTTCACAATTACTTTCAAATTGTTCTGCTCGTTTGGAAATTATAGATTTTTTTACGGCTATCAAAACACCCCCACCTTCTTTACTACTCTGTAGACAAGAACTTTCTCTGTCCCTTCTGTATACAATGTATCTGTCGTCGAACAGCTCGCTGCTCAGTACGGTATTATTAAGCCAAGTCTCTGTAAAAATGATAATGTCATAGTTATTACAGCATACATTACGAAAGATGATAATATGCGTTTTTGTTCTCACGCCTCTACAATTCTGGTAATAAATTTGTAAATTATCGAATTTTGTATTATATTCAAGTTACAATTACATGTATTTTTAATTAAAATATAAAGTATGTTTTTTTTCACGTCAACTTATTTAGGGACTCTAGATTCTTAATGAGGATATGTTCTGACCCATCACTTTTCCTGACGAAGATTCTACCATTTCTAACCCAGACGAATTGATATCCTTTTTCTTTTGCTTGAAGTCTAGTAGCAGCATGCAGCGCTTTGTTAGAAGGAGACAAATTTTCTTGCACATATATTGGCTTCTTTTCACCAGCCAGTCCAAGGTCCGCTGTATTTAGTTTTTCGATGTTATTCTTGCCTTTATTGTAGTTAATGACAGAAGCCAAGAGTAGGTCACGAGTTCTTGGGGAGGCCAATTGGACTACGATAGAGCGCGGGCGGGCACTAGAATTTTGTAGTTTGGCTACACGGGTGCAATGATGGATATCGGTGTCGCTCAACTTGCATCCAACGACTGATCCTAGTTGCTTAACGACTGTATAGAGATTCTCCTGTTTATTTTCGGGCAAACAATGAACTTCAAGGTAAGTCGAACGTGCCTGTTGCTCCAAATAGTTGATTCGCTGGCCCATATCCGCCACTGACCTCTTAAGGTTAGTATTTTCTGTCTCTAAGTCTTTTACCGAGACTTTAAAAGCCCTATGTTCAGACTGATATTCTTCAAACTCCTGTATGTGAAAATTCAATGACGCCGTCATCTCCGTAAGTTCTTTCTTAATCGGTTCAAGCTCTTTATTTACGACATTGAGTATTGTATTGTTTATTTGACGAAGCATAGAAGCGAATTCAGCCTGTATTACTTCCTGGAGGATATCGCGTACATCATCACGAGTCACAAAGGTTGCTTCAGGGGGCGAGTTCAAAGCAGGTCTCTTGTTCCCCCTAGAGGTGGAGACATTACGGGTTGGAGTATATTCCTTTTTGGAGGTATTCGAGATGTGACTCCCGCAATTAGAACACCTCCATTTACAGTAGACATCCGTGTCCTCGGAAACTTCCGGAAGAGACAGGCACTCAAAATGATACAATTTATTGCATTTGGAACAATTAATCGATTTTTTTCCATCCTTGCTGTCTTCATTAGCACAGCATCCCCATAACAATGTTGACGAAGCCATTCTAATTAATAGTCAGTCTCACAACAATTCCAATGCCGAAATAATTATTAAAAAGAAAAAAATGTATACTGTTCCAAGCACACTATTAAAGACCCCTTCAATCTTTGTTGGTAAAAGTGCACTCTAATAAAGGCCCTGCGCAATACAACGAGCGAACTAACAGCGAGCTCGCGAGAAGAACGTCGTATGCGCCGTGCTATCTGCGGCGCTTACGCGTTTTATTATAACTGGTGAATTACTCCTGACGGTAGATGAATAACTATTTTGATACGTTTTTTGTCTAGAATTGATACACAAAGCACTAAGTCACTTATTAATTGTAGATTGTTGTTATTGATATTATTCACACGATCAGCACTTTTAACGACACTTTAGAGCACTTTTGACGCGTACCAACAATATTTTCTTAGGAGCAGTTCGAATGGGTAGTTACTCGTACAACGTATAATTTATTATTGCCGACTTTCAAAAAAAAAACACTACAAAGCTACAACCGACGATACCGACTTCCGAAATTAAAGTTATTTTTCACTTTGTAGTGGTTTATTTTGGAAGTCGGTTGTTTTTTTTTTTTTGTAAAAACAGTTTTTATTTATCACTTTTCAGTTGTCCCTACCTACCCCACACAAATTCATATAATACTACTTGCTATGTGAATATCAGCGACAGGAAGCTATTAAACACATCTGCCTACCACTTTTAAGGGTACAGGCGTGATGTTATGTTGTGTGATTGCGTAAATAATGCATACAAATGCGATGGCAGCGATCGCGGTTGATTTGCTGGCATTTATTGAAGAGTTCCGTTGTCTGTCTCCGAAATTCATCATCAGATCTTTACGAAATTTAAATGTGACCCTTTCGAAACAAACCTCTTTCGAACAAAAAAAGAATTTTGCAAATCCGTCTATTTATGATGGAGGTCGTCTATATAGGACCCGAACATAAATAAAAAAAATAATAATAAACAAATCCGAATTGAGAACCTCCTCCTTTTTAGAAATCGGTTAATAATTTTGTTGTCATAACTACTTGTTTCCGCGTCATCTATTGGAATACTCGAGCGTAATCGTAAATTGTATGCTGTATGTCATAATTGTGATGGGCGTCGTCGTTAGATGGCGTACGCGTCGATTGTGTATATGTGTGCATGCGTTTCTCAAAGACACTTTGCTCTACTAGTCCTCTTAACGGCAAGGAATCGAAATGTCAACCGTACAGACAACATGTATTTATATATATTCAAACCATACTATTGTGTCATAGAGAATACAGTGCGTGCCACGTAAGAAGAGATTTGACACACCACGTGGTCTGACATGCGCAGAACACGATTTTAGGTATCTTTAGCGGTATGAGGTCTGAGTGCGGGACGGGACCGGACGTCATAGGGGCGGCGGAAAGAGGCGGGGGAGGCGGGGTCAAGTCTCTTACGTGGCACGCACTGTACGTTAATAGATTGACGTGGTTTCAAAGTAAGGAATCGTTGAGTGGTCATGGTATTTGGAAGTACTAGGGGCCGAAGCCAACTCGCAGAGACACGTTAGAATTTTTTTTTTTCATGAAATGAGGCACGAACCGACGATTATCCGTATACGCACTATGCAAGTGCGCCCAAGGACAACACCCGGTTGGTGTAGGACTATTTCAGGATATGGAAACAAAGATATTGGATTATGGGTTTGGGTGGCCAAAGTTAACTGGTATATATATTATATTGTTTCTGCGCGGGATGGCCTCGAAGAAAACGATAATATTGCACCTAATTTAACGGTTTGTGTAAGAAGGACTAAATAAGGATCCTCTTAAAAATGTAATGTGTGTTGTCGCACTTGCTTTTGCCATACCCGAAGGAGGGTAGGAGGGGCGAGCTATGACAGTTCATTTCGAAGATCTTATATAAATGGTGCTCAGTGCTGCAGGGCCCCTTTGGAACACGCACCATCGTTGAAGCAACATCTCTCCGTGACCGCAATACTTCGTGTATAGGGTAATAAGTATCAGCTAGAAATAATGTTGGTAAAACATTATTTCCATATATTTAATTATTGTGTAAATTTTCTCTGATTGCATTATATTTACAGTATGTTGGTTTCTTCTATAACTATTAAAACGTAAACTGTGATTGTGTGTTGCATCTACCTTATTGTCAATAAATGTTCATATAATTTACTGACTGTTATTTTTCTAATATCAGAAGTGACAACCGTACCTACATCGCTCACAAACATGCCGCGCAGCCGCAAACGAAGATCAAGAAGGGAGCCATCGACAAGTTCAAGTACGTCTACCTCCAGTTCAAGTAGCAGCAGCAGCAGTAGTGCAAATGAACGGAGGCGCAAGAAACGACGCCACCATAAGAATTCGCAAACCGTGAGTCAGAATGTTTTATTATCGTCAGTGATTCCCGAATTCGACCCACTCGTAGACAGTGTAGATATGTGGATTAATGTTGTAGAGGCTAATTCTCGAGCGTTTGGCTGGTCCGATAATATGATCAAGTATCAGGCGCTTCAAAAATTACGTAATACCGCGAAAACTTGGCTAGATGCTTTGCAAAAAAATGAAACTAGGTGGACCACGTGGAAGTGGAAGCAATGGCGCGAAACATTGTCAGATACCTTTCAAGTAAGAAGTGATATGTTCAGATCTCTTAAAGAACTAATTGACACGAAACCTTCAACAAATCAGTCTTTATACGATTTCTTTTTTAAACAAAAGTCGAAAATAGATCGCTTGCAGTTAGGTTTTCGAGATCAAGATATAATATCCATAATAGTAGGTTCAATAGGTGACAAGAACATTAGTGTAGCTGCCGAAGCAGGCAATTTTAAATATTGTGACGACTTGGCCTCCTTTTTACACGGCAAAATTCAGTTACCTTCGGTTAATGAAACCCCTTCTAGAAACACACTGCCACCCAAACATTCTTCTCGACCGTTACAACCCGGTTACCAAAATGCTTTAAGTAAATCTGACATCAAAGTTGAACCTTCTGCCAATAATAATAGTGTACCAAACCATACCTGCTACCGATGTGGAGAGGTAGGTCACAGAAGAAATAATTGTACTGTTAAAGACGATGTGAGGTGTACTTTTTGCAAAAAGTTAGGCCATTTAGAGGCAGCCTGTCACGCCAAGTCTAAGTCGAAGGTCGAGAAAAATGTTGAAGTGAAAATGATTTCTGACCCAAAAATGAAACAAAAGTTTTACAAACCGGTTTTAATAAACAATCTGGAATGTAGTGCATTTTTCGATATGGGCAGCGACTGCTCCTTAATTACATCTGCGTTAGTAGACCAATTTAAGTTACAACCGTTCCCTTTGAATAGTCCTGTTAATTTAGTGGGGTTTACTAATGATTTAACCGCTACAGTAACTAAGGCTGTCTCTGTTAAGCTTCAAGTCGATTCTGTGGAATTAATTATTACATTATACGTAATTGATGCTTTATCTAGCTGTAATATTTTGATAGGAAGAAATTTTACTGAACATGAAAATATTATGTATGTTCGTGTGGGAGAAATTTTAACTTTTCAATCAGCCCAAGCATTGAATGTGTGCAGTATTAAGGTTAGTAATAACGTAAAACGTGAATACGAAATTGCATTAAATAATATATTATTAAAATACCCTCAATCCTTTGCCCAAGATTTATCTAAGTTAGGAAACACCTCGTGTGTTGAATTAGAGATCCAACTAATATCTAATAAACCCATCTACCAACGACCGTATAGGATGTCCGAGTCGGAAAGAGCTATCACGCGTGAACTGGTAGATGATCTTTTAAAAAATGGGATTATTCAAAACAGTAGATCTGCATATGCTAGCCCAGCTCTTCTCGTTGACAAAGCATCTGGGGCTAAAAGGTTATGCGTAGACTATAGGCAGCTAAATAAAATAACTGTTAAGGAGAAATACCCTATGCCCATGATTGAGGACCTCATTGACAGATTGCAGGGATGTAAATTTTTTACTTCTTTGGATCTTAAAAGTGGATATCATCAAATAAGCATTAAATCTGAAGATGTGCACAAAACTGCATTCATAACAAGTGATGGCCATTTTGAATTTTTGAGGATGCCTTTTGGAGTATGTAATGGGCCAGCTGTTTTCCAAAGACTAATGAATACTGTTTTGGGCAATCTACGTTTTGGAAGAGTAATATGTTACATGGATGATACCTTAATCGCTACGAAAACTCTAGAAGAAAATATGGCTTGCTTAGAAAAAGTACTAGATATTTTTGTCGAAAATGGGCTAACGATCAATTTAGACAAATGCTTCTTTTTTAAAGATCAAATTACGTTTTTAGGCTATGATATTTTAGAAAAAGGCATCACTCCAAGTTCCCGTAAGCTAGAAGCTATTTCAAAATACCCAATTCCGAAGTCGGTTCATCAATTAAGACAATTTTTAGGGTTAATTAATTATTTTAGAAAATTTATTAAGAATTGTGCGCTTCTCTGCAAACCATTGACTTGTTTATTAAAAAAAGGTGCAATTTGGCAATGGGGGCCCCAACAAGAACAGGCTGTAGCATGGGTGAAAGATGCGTTGATTAAAAATGCGGTACTAAGCGTATTTGACCCCAAATTACCCATAAATTTGTATACAGACGCCAGTCGTGATGGCATAGGATGTATCTTGACACAGCTGACTAATAACGGTGAAAAACCTGTTTATTTTTATAGTCGTCAAACGAGTGATGATGAAAAGAAATACCATTCCTTCGAGTTGGAGCTTCTAGCAATTGTTTCTGCTTTACAAAAGTTTAGGCATTATTTATTAGGAACTAGTTTTAAAATTACAACCGATTGCAATGCAGTACGACATGCCTTAAGTAAAAAGGAGATAATTCCGCGAATAAGTAGATGGGTATTATATACACAGGACTTTACGTTCGAAGTAGTTCACAGGGCCGGGTCACAGATGCAACACGTTGACGCATTAAGTAGGAACCCTATTCGTACTTTCAATAATGTATCTGATGAGATAAATATTAACACAATTACCGAAGGTGATTGGTTACTAGCGGTTCAATTGCAAGACCCCAGTATATGTAATATTAGGGACTTATTACAGTCGGGTGAGGCCGATACGAATAAAAATGTATTCAACGAATACGAATTGTTAGGAAACAAAGTTTATCGTAGAACCGAATTTGGCAGGCGTTGGTTAGTACCAAAGAAATGTATATGGTATGTAATTCGTGCTAACCATGATGATGTGGGACACTTCGCGGTAGACAAAACTGTTGAAAGAATTAAGTCGAAATATTGGTTCCCTCGTTTAAAGAAAACAGTTTCGAAGTATATTAAAAATTGCTTGAATTGTATCTATCACAAGGACGTTCACGGTAAAAAACCAGGCAAGTTGTACCCAATCCCGAAATTTGCGAGACCATTCCACACGCTTCACGTTGATCACCTTGGTCCATTTGTTAAAACAACGCAGCAAAATAGTTACATCTTAGTGATAGTTGACTCGTTTACCAAATTCGTTTTTATTTCCGCTGTAAAAAACACTAAAAGCAAAGTGGTCATCAATGAATTAAATAAAATATTTAAAGTATTCGGAAGTTCAAAACGCCTAATTTGTGATGCTGGTAGTGCTTTTACATCAAAATTATTCACCAATTATTGCAAAGAAAATAACATTAGGCTTCATATAATTGCTACTGCTGTTCCGCGCTCAAATGGCCAAGTCGAGCGCTATAATCAGACAATTTTAGAAGCATTGCGTAGTATGAGTGCTGATACTGATAATAATAAATGGGATCAGCACATAACTAGCATACAACAAGGTATTAACAGCACAATTAATAAAACCACGTCTGCCGTTCCGAGTGAGGTATTTTTTGGGTTTAGAATTCGCATGAATAATGACGCGATCACTGACGATAGTAACGAGAATTCTATTGACGTCACCGCGTTAAGGAATAAGGTTGACGCAAATATAAAGAGTAATGCTGAACGACAAAAAGCATCCTTCGACTCTAAAAGAAAAGAGGCTCCCATATACAAAGTCGGAGACTTAGTGGTACTCAAAGTTCCAAGTCACACAAATGATGGTCAAAGCACGAAACTCTTGCCTCTGTACAAGGGACCCTTTCAAGTGACAAATATCCTGGGGCACGATAGATATCAAGTAGCAGACTTGAGGGGAGCTGAAAGATCTTCCAAAAGGTACGATGGTGTTGCCTGCGTGGAGAATATGAAGCCCTGGATCCGCGTTGCTGAAGTACCGGATGTTGTCGAAGATGAATAGGTACCTAAAAGTGGCAATAAGGTAAATTTTATAATAATAACATACCTATTCAGTTGCTCTATTTATGTCCATTCATATTTTTACATTCTTATTGTTATTGATATTTCACCGGATAACCGTTATCATTCATGTGGTCCAATGCATTCGCTTTAAACATTATGGATGTTTATAGGGTGTTCAGTCTCGGAACAATAAGCAACAGGCATCCGTTGTGAACGCTGTTGTGTGTATTGTTAGTGGTGATACACGACTAGATTGATACTAAGTGAACATTGATCTAGTTCAAGCCACAGACAGTAAGAGCATGTTAACCATGTTGCGATAGCATAGCTCTAATCTGTTTGAACACCTTACCAACAGTCTGATGTTAAAGCAAGTCACATCTGTACTAAGTTAAAATACGGATTAAACTAAGTAATTATTGTATGTTCCCAGCTTCTACATTGGACCAAAACGCTGTTCGAGGACGAACGCGTGAGCAGGACGGCCGGATGTTGTCGCACTTGCTTTTGCCATACCCGAAGGAGGGTAGGAGGGGCGAGCTATGACAGTTCATTTCGAAGATCTTATATAAATGGTGCTCAGTGCTGCAGGGCCCCTTTCATAGAACGTTTGTCACTCGCTCGAACCGGTTGTCCCTAAACTTCCGCGCCGAATTAGTGGCCTCTGTTCTTTTTCGTTGCTTTTAAGTAACGAGCTCTGTAGTCGCCCTGACTACGACCGATCGCCGGTGGATATTAATTTATCAGCCGATTAAGATCACATGAAAAAACTGCCTTTTTCAAGGCTACCTTCTATTTCTTTAACGTTCGCGTTTTGAATTAGAGTCAGTTGACCCCTTCTGGGTTAAAACCACAGTTTCGTGGTCGCTCGGTGGATACCTTACGGTGCCAACGAAACCGAGTGGGGTGTTGACCCAATACACCCGCTGAACCCCTTCAGGGCTAGGCAGTCAATTGGACGGGTCCCAGCCTCGGCCTTGGGGGGTCTCCTAGTCGGCGCTGGATGACAGTTTTTCTTCACAGCTACACACCTAGTGTCTTTAGGGTGTCTCTACACCCTTCGCACTAGACTGGTCAGGGCCCCGTACGCACATTAAGACTGGCGTCGGGTTACAAGCTTAGGGCTCACCCTTAGGCACTCACCTCCCTGTCTATACCCGACAGGGAGGGTACACACCCCCGGGCCTATCCACCCGGGGAGTTAGAGTTAGGGCTCTCTGACTAATGTTTTAGTCTCCCCCCCCCCCCCATTAATCAAGATGGACGCCATTATAGTGGCGTTCGTCAAGGACGTCCTCCTAAAGGACCCCGATTTCCTCCTGAAATACGGAGAGAAATTCGCTGCTCTGCAGCAAAAGTCGACGCCGGCTGAACCCGGTAGTGCCTCACCCGACTCTGTGCCCGACTCTATGGACACAGAGGACTTCTCGGTGAAGAGGCTACATTACCCGCCCTCCGACGTGGAGTCTCAGAACTCCACCAACTCATCTCCCTCCTCCGACGACGACGGCTTTACGCTGGCGTCAGGAAGGTCAAACAAGCGTAGGAAGAAGTTCTCTTCCGCGCAATCAAAGAAGGTAGTCGCGACCGACGCGACCTCAACCCCTCTCACCCCCGCCCCCGCATTGGTTACCCCCACCAATGCCCCCACTCCGATCGCTTCGTCCTCTCAGAAGGACTTACCGCCCAGCTCCAGTGCTGAAACCTCCTCCGCCCCGAGGAAAATACCCCCTCCTCCCCCCGTGTTCATCCAGGACAAGGGAAAATGGACCGATGTGTCCAAATGGTGCGCCGATCGCAAGATTGGTTTCACCAATGCCCGATCCACCCAACAGGGGATCAAGGTGCAGATCCCTACGTCGAAAGACTACAGGGATCTCACAAGCCTTCTTCGGCAAAGGAACGTGTCTTTCCACACGTACTCCCTCCCCGAGGAGCGCATGACCCGAGTGGTGATCCGCAGGATCCCTAAAGAGATCGCCACCGAAGACATCAAGGCGGATCTGGAAGCCCAAGAGGTTCCAGTATCCGAGGTGCACCGCATGCACCGCTCCAAGGGCCAAGTCGCATACGACATGGTCCTGGTAGTCTGCCCCCCTTCCGAGGGCCGCCACCACCCAATATTTTCCATAAAATCCATCTGCAATCTCACCGGTATCGAGATTGAAAAACCATGGAGGAGCGGCATTGTGGGTCAGTGCCACCGCTGCCAGCTCTATGGCCACTCCCAACGGTTCTGCCACGCAACACCCAGGTGCGTCAAGTGCCTGGGCGCGCACGGCACCGAAAACTGCCCCCGACCAAAAGACCGCACTCTATGCACAGAGCCGCCCAGCTGTGTGCTATGCGGTGAAACAGGTCACCCGGCCAATTACCGGGGCTGCTCCAAAGCCCCCAAATCATCCTCTCCCAAACTGGCTAAGCGCGCAGACGCCCGCCAGCAAAGAGAAATCCCCTCCCAAGGGACCGCGACCGCACTTCCAGCGAAACTAAGCCCTCAAAGGCCTAGCCCCTGGAATCTCTTAAACCACCAAAGAGCCTTCCCAGCTCTGATGGCCACATCAGCCCCCCCCCCACCCACTCCCGCTAGGATGGACCCTCGTCTCATCCGCTCCACCGCGCCCACCACCGCGCCCACCACCGCGCCCCCCGCCACCCCTGCGCCCACCGCAATGGCCGCTACGCCCACTCAAATGGCCGCTCCCGCCGCCTACACTACAGCCCCGGTCCCAACTGTCGGTCCTAATCCAATGGACTCTTTTAACATCATAGCAGGCACTTTCACGGCCTTCATGTCCCCCCGCGCCAGGAAAATGGCAAGCGAACTTCTCGCTGCCAGGAACTCCTGCGACTTGAACAGGATTCAGGCAATCTACAATGCCTATCCTGACATCACCCGAATCCTCGCCTCTTTCACTGCTCAGCCCAACAATGGATAGAGGAATCATTGCACGAACCAAACTCCGATCCCTAAACTTAGCCCATTTCAATGCCAATGGCATTCAGGGTCAAAGAGATGAGATCGCCACCTTCCTACGCGACCATCAAATTGACATTTTCCTCGTTCAAGAGACTTTCCTAAAGCCCCACCACCGTAACCCTTCAATTGCAAACTATCGCATGGTTCGCAACGACAGGGTGCGATGTCACAAAGGAGGCACACTCATTTATTACAAAAAGGAACTATACTGCATTCCAATAGATCCTCCCCCACTCTCACGACTCGAAGTGTCCATCTGCCGGCTAGGCATGTCAGGGCACCAACCGATCACCTTAGTCTCGGCCTACCTCCCCCCCCAAACGTCGACAGAGAACTCCGAACTCTTCTCTAACGACCTCTCCACGCTCCTAGGCTTGAGTGACTCCGTTATCATAGCGGGCGATCTCAACGCAAAGCATCACGCCTGGAACAGCACCAGGGTATCGACCAGAGGCAAACAGCTGTTTGACCTTTCCCCCATTCTGAATTTCGATGTCATCGGACCAACGAGTCCTACTCATTTTCCACACGACCCCAACCATACCCCTGACGTCCTCGACGTGGCACTTCTAAAGAACGTCAACCTACGGTTGACCGATATAGAAGTGGTACAAGAGCTCTCCTCAGACCACCGACCAGTCATCATCAAAATGGCCCCCCGCATTGGTCTCCCCGACCCCAACCAACCCCCTCAAACTAAAGTGGTAACGGACTGGAGGAAAGTAAGCGAATGCCTGAAATCCACCACATCCCCCCACTTAGACTCCATCCCCGATCAGTTCAACTCCATCGCGGACACGACGGCGGCGATCGACTCGCTCACGGAACACGTACAGTCAGTCCTGAACGACTGTTCAAGGGAAATTCCAGAGATGGACGACCATCGCTGGAAGTTGCCTGACGACTTGCGTGAACTGTTGAACGAGAAGAACGCGGCTGTCCGTGCCTACAGTAGCTTTCCATGTGGCCCAAACAAAGCCCATATGCGTTACTTACAGAGAACTGTGAGGACTCGCATATCGGAGTGGCGTGAAGTCAAATGGAATAAGACGCTGAGCGATCTTGAACCCAATCACCAGGCCTTCTGGGAACTCCAAAGGAGACTTAGATCTCGAGACATCGTCTCCATGCCCCCACTGATCCGCCCCGACAAAACCATCGCCTTTGACGACGATGACAAGGCAGAATGCTTGGCTGACAGCCTCGAAGCCCAGTGTACACCCAGCTCCCTACCCGTAGACCAAGCTCACCTCTCTGAGGTCGACGCGGAAGTCGAGCGTAGAGCCTCCCTCCCACCAGTAGAAGACCCCGAAAATCCTCTACCCCCCGTCACTCCAGACGAAGTACAGGACATCATAAAGGGTCTCAGACCTAAGAAAGCCCCCGGTTCAGATGGAATCACCAATAGAGTGATTCAACTCTTCCCTGCCCAATTAATTGTGCTACTGGCCACCATCTTCAACGGTGCCATGAGCAACAACATTTTCCCACAGAAGTGGAAAGAAGTCACAGTCATTGGCATTCCCAAGCCCGGCAAGCCCAAGTCGGAACCCACGAGTTACCGCCCCATCAGTCTGCTCAATGGACTAGGCAAGGTCTACGAGAGGCTTATTTATAAGCGTCTCAGAAACTATGCCGAAACCAAGGGCCTAATCCCTAACGAACAATTCGGTTTTCGAACCCAACATTCTAGCGTCCAGCAAGTCCACCGCATCACCGAACATATCCACGCAGGGATCCTGCGTGGATACTTGACAGGTGTGATATACTTCGACATAGCAAAAGCTTTCGACAAAGTCTGGCACAATGGCTTACTATATAAGCTATACCAACTCGGTGTGCCCGACCGTCTCGTGCTCATCCTTCGAGACTATTTGTCGAACCGCACCTTCCGCTACAAAGTAGAAGGAGCTATATCCTCTCCTCACCCGATCCGAGCAGGAGTCCCCCAGGGCTCTGTGCTCGCCCCGCTCATATTCACGCTGTACACCAGTGACATCCCAATGAGTAAAAAGACCCAGTTGGCTCTCTTCGCAGACGATACTGCCATTCTGTACACTGGCCGCAGCCCAGTCCAGATCTCCCACATCCTCCAAACTTCAGTCAACAAGCTCGCTGACTGGTTTAGGAAGTGGAGAATAGAAGTAAACCCCGACAAAAGTCAAGCGGTTCTCTATTCGAAACCGAGACACAAACCCATCCCCCCCCGACCTATCACCATGTTCGGCAAGCCGATCCCTTGGGAGAAGCAAGCCAAATATCTCGGTGTTATCCTCGACAGGCACCTCTCCTTCGCAGAGCACATAAAGGCGGTTCGCTCGCGCGCCGCCTTCGCTCTCGGTAGCCTCCACTCGATGCTAAATGCACGCAGCAAATTGTCACTTAAGTGCAAATTGCGCATCTACACAGCGTGCATTCGCCCAATCATGACCTATGCCTGCGTAGTCTTTGCACACGCAAAGCCCCATCACATCCACAGGATGCAGACCCTCCAGAACCGTTTCCTCCGAAAGGCTACGGGAGCCCCTTGGTTCGTTCGAAATGAGATCCTCCATGTCGATCTCAAAATCCCCACTATCCACCAATTCATGAAGCGCCTTTCCAAGCACTTCTTCGACTCCGCCCCCAACCATCGAAACCCGCTGGTTGTCGAGGCCGCCAGATATACTCCCTCCCAAATCAGTAAACTCCGCCGTCCAAGGCACGTTCTCACCGACCCAGATGACCCTATAACCGTCCTCCAAGAGAGCAGTAGGGCAACCAGCACGCTTAGGAAAAACAGATACAAGAAACCGACATACCGGCCTCGCCGACGAGGTCCCTCGCGACGTCCCCAAGTAAATGCCCCCCACCGACCCTTGCTCGATGTAGTGCCAGCCCGCGCCGCAGCTGAGCCAGTAGATTTAAATTCCCGACTCTGACCTCTGAGTTTGTTTCGGCATTTCTTCTCAGAGTAGTCAATTAGGAAATGCCGGCCCCATCGTTCGTTAAATAATCAAAATTAGATCCAGCCTGTCCCAACTTGCTGCCCTCCCCCCAGCGACGCCCTAAGCCGAGGCTCGTACCCCACAGGGGGTGCCCTTAGCGTGTAGTCGCTTAGTTTATTTAGTTAGTTTTAAGCCCCTGGCTGGAGGCTTTGAGTTTTCTCAAGGCAGCCGCAGGATTGTCCGGTTAAGTAGTCACGACCTCTCAAGGTCAACTACGAGATGCCATATTCTAAAAAAAAAAAAAAAAAAAAAAAAAAAAAAAAAAAAAAAAAAAAAAAAACAGGGCCCCTTTGGAACACGCACCATCGTTGAAGCAACATCTCTCCGTGACCGCAATACTTCGTGTATAGGGTAATAAGTATCAGCTAGAAATAATGTTGGTAAAACATTATTTCCATATATTTAATTATTGTGTAAATTTTCTCTGATTGCATTATATTACAGTATGTTGGTTTCTTCTATAACTATTAAAACGTAAACTGTGATTGTGTGTTGCATCTACCTTATTGTCAATAAATGTTCATATAATTTACTGACTGTTATTTTTCTAATATGTGATTAATTGAGCTTTTTTTATAAACCGTGTATTTTCACGGCTACTTCAGTAGGTACAGATATCCCAAGAAAAGTATGCGCTTCGGAAATCATCGTCATCTTCGGAAATACGAACGCGTGATGATGAGATCTATTATAGAACTGTTACAACCATGGTCATGCTCACCTATTTTGTTTTTATTTTTTTATAGATTAACAAGTCTTGACCTGCGACCGAAGTAGGTAACTCGACTGAGACAAAACTTCATTGAAACGCGTATAGATTAGATAGGTGCACTACCAAAAAGCGCGGCAGTGTAAACTCTGTTCTTCTGTGTTACTCTGTGGCGCGAAATTTGTTCTAATTTGAAAACACGAAGATTACCGAAGCGCATATATCTTTTCTGGTGCACATGTCTTTTCATTTCATTTCTGTAGCCGTTCGTGTTGTTAAAAAAGAGAAATCTATGGTCCTGAAGTTGACATAGTGTCCTTTTCCATATATCACTTTATGTTTACTGCACCGGGACCCCCTCTCGTGGTCGCTGGGCGGGCGCAGCGCGCGCGCGACGGCGGCGGGTGGAAGGTGGAGTGCGCTCCTTCGACTCCGTCTGACGCTGGATCAACTGCAAATGATATAAAATTAATTTAAGTGGCGTACATGACCTAAAGCGCGGTCACTGTCGGACTGCATAGAAAAGAAAGAGAAGCGCGATGACACAACGCTGGTAATTTAGTGCTAAATATGAAGCAATTATTTCATTACAAAAAAACTATTGTTTGGACTAAACAATTAAAATTGATTTGACAAAAAATCACAATGATTATATGTACCTATATTAGTATGGTTTTTATTGTAAAAATAAAGTTTTTGAGGTATCTTCATGATTTTCTTCTATCGTATCAAATTAGTTGTAAGGTGGGTGTACCATGGAAGGCCACTCTAACAAATAAACAGTTATTATTCGTTTATTTACTGGATAAATAAAACTAACAAATATTTAAGTAAATTTAATACTTTGTTTTATTTTTATTTGTGCCCATTTACTGATAAAAGTCTGAAGTGAAAGAAATGTCGGTGTATTTCACAATTTCACACTTCTAACCCTTCAGAAATACAAGCGTGATTGTTATACTTCTCAACTGCTTACCTCATCAATTCTAATGATATCGATGATCTCCAGCAACTTCTTCTCCAAGCTCTTGATGTACAGCCGCGCGTTGGTCACGTTGATGTCAAACCGTCTGCCCAGTAGCTTCAGGAGAGGCAATGAGTCGCACTCTGAAGATCTGGGAAGTTTTAGTGTTCTATTAGGACAGCGCCATACCAGAACATACCGTCAAACCGAACACAGCAGCGCTCCTTGGCTGGGGACATAGGCATGGTTTTTCTCCATACAGTCCTCACTTTTAGAAGAGGCAACTAGAATCAATTCTATTTTCTTGCTGACATTCAAAAGTGCCTCTTAAGACCTTGAAAATAAGTAGGTAGTAGTTTGATGGGCGTGGCTTTCATAGGTGCAGATAACACGCGCGCGCGGGGAATGGCGGTTCCATTTTCCGCGGTCGGCCGCCATGACGGCACCAGAAACTTATGACTGAACCAGTGGCCAAAAGTAGAACAAACGAAATCACTGAGCTGAAATAAAAAAGTTACCTAGCATGGGCTTTGGCGTAAGCGTTATTCTTGTCACTGTCGCACAACTGTCTAATAGTCTAAAAGTGCAAGATAAAGACGGAAACATTATATGAAAAAGAAATAAATGATTTGACTTTGGTGGTAGCAGTTTTCTGGACGAGCCACTTCAAAAAGAGCTCTACTGCAGTTGTAGTAAAGTTCTTTTTGGAGGAGCTCATATCAGTACATAGGGAAACTAACAGAGCCAAAGCGTGTATCTGCTGCAGCAGCGTGGCCAGTACTTGTGAGCTCCTCTCGCACGTCGCGCGCACGCTCGCTGTGGCCTTGCGCTTCTCGTCCAGAGTACTCCGGAGAGATTCAATGCTGTCCTGCTGCTGCAAGAGCTTGGCTTGATGCTTCGCGTTTTCTTCCTCTGTTGCGAAAGAAAAAGTAAAAAAAAATCATTAAAATGCTTTTTTTTACCAAATTAGTGTGTGCCTTGCTATTAAACAACTCTGCTGGACGAAATAAATGAAAATATTCTATGTAAGTCAGATTTTCGAAAGCTCTATTCAGCGTGGTGACTTAGTGGTCATACACACTAACGACAAGCGTCAATGCGTGTCGGCGGCTGCAGTTGCCTCTGGCGTCGCCAACGAAAATTGATTCTTTTTAGTGTGCGACAAAACCTTCTATGAGTTGCCAAGATCTAGTATAAGCGAGGGTGGTACCTAATCAATGCTGGTTTTCTTTTTATAAGAAGAGGTCTTCGTTCTGAAATGTGGTAATGATCATTAAAGGTCAATTTGACGAGTGGTCAAGTTCTCTTTAACAAAAACAAAACAGAGATATTCTCACCGATGCTCAAACTCAGCATCTTGACGTTATCGCTAAGATTCTTCAGCTCTGTGCACACCTCGTTGATGTAGTTGAATAGCGCGTAGTTCTCTTCCTCACGGCGAGTGAACTCCTGGATCAGCTTGTCCACGTCTTCCTCGCCGGCAAACTCCTGAAATATAACTGGTGTTACAAGATGATCTGCAGAAGAAATAATACTAGGGGTTCATGTGTCCAGTAGCTATCATTTTGCAATTTCTTAGTAGTCTTAGCAAACCCTTTTTAAAACCTCCGACTATTTTGCAAAAATGGCGAAGAATGCAGGGCGTGGTCTGATTGTGGAGTCTGACCGTCATTTTGATTTTTTTGAAATAATCATTCTGAATGTTTAAAATAATCAAACATCTAAGCAACAAGATATACTTACGCAAATTCAAAAAATATGGATTTCACGTGATCAACTTTGAAAGTCATAGATAACTAAATAAATTATACTCATAAAATTAAATATACTCTTAGTACTGGCGAAATATATGGTTGTACTATACACCACTACCGAGGAATACAGGCGTGATATTAATTATGAAGCCTTTCTTTCTTACCCTGATGGCATCTAGGATGTTGACGTAATTGTTATAGATCCTCATCTCCTCCTCCTGTTGCTCCAACTTCTTGGCCTCGGCCTTAGCGTCGGCCGCCGTGAGTCTGACCGTGCCCTTAGTTCGAAGGAACTCTTCCAACTTCAAACTGTGGTCTAATTGACGCTGGAGTTCGCGGACTTCCTATGAACAACAGAAAGAGTGTTCTTGAAGTAGGTTTATTTATCTTGTAGGTACCTAAATTATGGTCAAAAAAGTTTTGGTGACTTAGAACAGCCGGTGTGTCTATTTACGGAAAACTGAGGTACTCTTTGCCAGGCTACTTTTTCTGTATGTTGGCAGCGTACGGGGGGCCATGTCTTTACTGCATACCTACCAGTACCTCTGTACCTGAATTTGGGAACATAACTATATTTATAAAGCAAAAAAATCCGGATTGACAGCTTTTGTGTATGTGTGGTAACTACCTCTTTAGATAAAAAGACCCCTTTTTTTTGGTGCGTGGTGGACATATTCTCATGGACTTCCTCCGTTGTGGGGGTGACAGAAGGGCATGCCGAACTCTTACCGGCTAAAATCACCGCGGTGTTCCACCTCTGCCTATGGCCGGGGGTGCGGGATTCGCATAAGCATTCACCGCTCCCTAGTTATAAAGACCCTGTCCTAACGCCGAATCAAACGAAGCACTATGGACACAAACACACATACCATACCACTCCTGAAATTACCTCTCTAGTCTCCACTATGGAATTCGTACTCCGAACCGCAAGGTACAGAACTACAGATTATGTGCGAATTTTAACAATGAAACTGAACGCGATTACAACATCTAAACCACGTTCAAGAGCTGTCAGTGTCAATATTCCACAGAAAGTAATGGTGGTTTACGTGCTGATCGCGTTCAGTTAATTGGTGAAATCTGCCCTAACCGTTAGGTATAGTTTAGCGCTCACTCGTAAATAATACTTTGTATTGTAGGTAATACTTTAGGCTACAGTTGCCGTCTTTACTTTTGTTATTTTGTGGTTCATTAGATCTAACATCCATCATATTGATTTTGTTCGTAATAAAATTCCTATGTCACCCGGACTATATTATCAAATCGATCGACACCTCATTCATCGAAATCAGTTGAGTAGTTCCGGCTCTACAGTGGGACATAACATACGTAAATACATAAACTACTTAAAACATTACCCTTCCTTTAAGCGTTGTCGTAGTCGGGTAAGAATACATCGCATGACCCATCACTAAAAATTTCTTTAACGTCGAAGCTGTTCGTAGAATGAAAATACCTAATATTAAATAAAACACTGTTCCACCGAACCGAACTTTCCAACATATTTTTTTTCAGTGTGGTTTGTGGAACGCCGCTCGGTCAAGTGCTTGGATTGGAATGCCTCAACCAGTGAACCTGGTTACTGTAATACCCGGACAATAAACTATTTCTATTACTTACCAAGCAATGTTTCCTATAATCAGTAGCTGCCTTCTCCTTGAGCGCGTCCAGCTTGGAGCACCACTCCTCACGCTGGTCGTACGTGGAGATAGCTTGCTCCAGGAGCTCGATGATCATCGCCTTTCCATCCATCAGGCGCTTCAGTTGATTCTTCCAGAGGGTGTTGAAGAATTGACTTAGAAGATAAAGAATATCAACTGATTTCAGTCATGAGTTTAATAATAAGTAAATGCGAGTATTCTTCATTTTGTGTAAATAGTTACCTACATAATTACTAGAAGGTTTTTGTATAACTCCATCCTTCACACTAAGCTATGTAACCAAGAATTAGGAGTTCGGCCCGTCATACAAAATTTACGAAAGTGATGTAGCAGGATTTTTGCTATGAGGTGAGGCCCACCCAAATCTTCGTCAGCCATAGTGGCACGAGTGAATTATGAACTCACGAGCTCTTGTAGGTTATTCAGTGCCTTAAAACCGTTGGGGTATTGCCACGTTCGCTTCTAGTCACCAAAAGAGATAAGTAACCAGGGTCTTCGGATACCTATAGTTGAAGTAAGAAACTGATGGATGTTATCGAATGAAATTTAATTTAATTTTAATAGAAAACAAACAGTTCATTTATCAAATTTTTGGGTTATTTATCACCTTCAGTGACCGTACATTATGTATCGGGTTCGTCTAACCCCACTTAGAACAGTTTACAATTTTAAAAGTTACCAGGCGTAGGTATATATTATTTAGGCATAGCAATCCTTGTAAAGACCACAAAATTATACATTAGGTACGTTTCTTAACCTGGCGAATACTAGCGATCTTATCGAACTAATCAAATTGAGAAACAAAACGATTAAGTCCAATTTGTTATGAAACAGAGCGTGTAGTCTCGTTGGGCAAATATCAAGACGATCCTAGTACAGAAGTTTACGGGTCGTCACGGTTTTTAACCACAGGGCCCAATTATGTTTTAAATAAATTAATAAATGAAATGAAAGATAAAGTTAAGGCAAAAAGGCGCGACGCGCGATGCGAATCGCGCGACTTGCGGTGCCTTTGTGTCGCGCGCGATTTTATAGCGTGTCGCGCCTGTTTGAAGGAGCCTTTAAAGATTTCATGAATTTGGATCACTTTCATTTATTCAATTTTACTTACTATAGTTTACTTTTACTTAAAAATAAGGTGCAAATACCCTACTGGCAAAGGCTGTGGATATGGGAGTTGAGTCGTAAGTTCGAATCCCATCCCATCCATTGACCGGTCTAATTCAATAGAAAATAAACTTATTGAAGTTTCCAATTGTTGGACAAAGTCATCTGTATTAACCAGCATGCTCACTCACTGCATGCCCATGATTAAACACCACCGGGTTTCCTCGAGATATGCTGCAGCTGCTGCTGGAGAGTTTGTTACGCCACATCTTCCCAGCTAAAGCACTAGAAAGTGGTGAAGGGTGAGCCTTTTTGGGGGACTGTCTTATATGATTTTGACATTCGAAAAGTGCTGATTCGCAGCCTAGTTTGAATAAATGCCTTTTGATTTTGAAATATTTTACTAAGTATTCCATACTTTCCTAGTTTTTAGTTTCCGTGGTTTCTGAGTTTATTTTGGACGTCATTGAAATTGGTGAAGGAAAAACCTAGTGTGGAAATCTTAACATTGTAGTTAATATAAGTCTGAAATCGCCAATCCGTCTTGAACAAGCGTGGTGATCAACGCTCGTGCCTTCTTTGTACGATAAGAGGCCATTGGCCTGGAGTGGTAGAATAATAGGCTGGTATTATTTACACGTCTTTTAATATTTCTCGGGACCCCCTAGGGTCCCGAGAAATCCAAGGGTCAAGGACTAGGGTCCTTGACTTTTCTTACTTTGACTGTCCTTGGCGCATGAGGGGCCGAAGCCAACTCGCAGAGGCCGGTTAGACTTTTTTAATGAAATGAGGCACCAACCGATGATTATCACTGTTCACACTATACAAGTGCACCCAAGGACAACCCCCGGTTGGTGTAGGACTGTTGCAGGATATGGAAACAAAGATATTGGATTATGGGTTTGGGTGGCTAAAGTGAACTGGTTATTTAGGACTGTGGAAATTCTATAACCCCTGCCTGACCAATGTTTTATATAAATTACACAGATAAAATGGCAGAGGTGACTTGCACATTCAATAAGGGCCCCCGAAAACGATGGCTAGCACATAGTGTCGTAGCGACAAGGGGGCAACATGTCCTGAGGTGCTTATGAGGAGTGGAGAGGTTTTCCACGGCTAGGCTGATATTATTATTATTACGATTCCATAGTTACCGATCCCTCAGCAGCCGGTCGATCTCGAGCCTCATTGAGTAGTTTTCGCTGTTGACTGTGTTGAACTTTTTCATTGCTGTGTCCAGTCGGTTCTCTAGCTGACTAAGAAGCGTCTGACCGGTCAGCACGTTTGCGTAAGCCTGGTGTCAAAGAAAATTATCTATTAGAACAAGTAAAATCGTCCAGGAAACTAATATCACCTAGGTTACCTTAGGTTAGGGTCTTATTCAACCGCCACGGAATTGAGATACTGCTGTGTCTCTCAAATCTTTTCTTTCAAACTTCGGTTTAGTATTATATTAGTTTAATATTAGAGATCATGTAATTTCCGGCAATACTAATCCCCGTTCAAAATCGAACTATTAATTTTTTTATATCATGTGTAAAACAGACAGGACACTTTTTGCCCAAATCAAATGCAAGTCATCATCTGCGTAGCCTTTTCTCAAATATGTTAGGGTTGGTCACCAGTCTAACCGGATGCAGCTAAGTACCAGCATTTTACATGGAGCGACTGCCTATCTGACCTCCACAACCCATCTGGGTTGTGGTCGTCCTGCGGCCAGAAGTCTTCTTCAATGACAACGGGCAGTAGGTAACTACTGGGTAATACGAAACCCCTTGGTAAGACTGGTTGTCAGACTTTCGGGCTTCTGACGTATATAACGACTGTCAAAGATCCACGAATTACAGCCGGGACCAACGGCTTAATTTGCTTTCCGAGGCACGGACGGGTCTTGGTATGTGAAGATGGTAACCCATCCACGGACACACCTCGTCAAGCGTAGCTTAACCTGATCGATCGACCCGTGCGGCAGTTATAACTTAGCCATAAGCTCCTATGTATAATCTAGGTACTTAATAAAATTCATAAATTCATTAAATCATTCAATGACAGGCAATGCTCCATATACAGCGCGTCTAACATCACGCGTTCCAGCGAAAAAGGGTCTTGACAGACAGACGGACAACAAAGTGATCTTATAAGGGTTCCGTTTCTCCTTTCGCGGTACGGAACCATAAAAAAACAATAAAAGATATTTTTTTTTATAAAATAGAGATTTCTGTGACATAGGTTTTATACCCTGTTTTGTCCAAACGGTAAAAAATGGCAGCCGGTATATTACGGCCATGCAAGGCACAGCCTCTTATGGTTAATCTAGAAACATAAAATTTTGTACAAGAGATGTTAGCACTAAGGAAGGATTTCAGAAAATTCATCATGTGAAATCCCATCGCTTGTAAAATAATAAAACTCATAATTACAATTTCAAACCCGGTGACTTTGGTCCTCAATGACTTGGTCTCCTTCTGCACCTGCTTCAGCAAGAAGTCCAGCTCCTTGATATTTTCCCTATGCTCCCTCACTTCTGTTGAGTACTTCTCGTGGTCTTTCAGCAGAGCTATCAGCTTGTCCCGACTTCTGGCGCCTTCCATGAGGTTGGAGGTGCTTTTGGTAAACTGTTGAGATAATAATTGATTAGAAGGAGAAGATAATTTTATAATAGAAGTGAAATAGTTCATCCGCGGAACTATAAATGCTAAGCTCTTCCGCTGACGAACTTGTTCAGCAACTTATCCAAACACTATCTAGGTATCTCAATCTGAATCATTTTGAAGGATATTGTTAATCCATTACTTTATAATAATGTTCGAAAATTTGTCTGCTCAACAACGTAAATAATGCAATGTTGTAATATTGTTGAACTGTTAAAATGAAAGTGATTGCTACTGATAGTGTTACGAAATTGCCCCGCTGGGGTGCGGGACGTGATTCATTGCATCGATTGTTTTAATAATTAGGAAGTCACACGACTAGTCGCGCAGTTACATTAGTTTGAACATCTTCATACAAGTTAGTTGACACAATCGGCGCGAGTGAATTTGAAGGCTGACGGGCGGATTATAAGCAGAACGGAACACATGGCTAGGAGTTCCACACTTTCGCTGTGCGAATAATAAATGTGAAGGGGAAGCGCTGAGTCTGACTTGTCGGGATATACATCAACCAAGTTCGGATGGTACTGCGCCTTGGGCCTCTCTAAAAGATATAGAATATTGTGTCCATTATATACCTACCTTAAGCTCCATCATGATCTTGTCCAGGTCCTGGTTGAGGGTGTTGATGATGTTCTTCTGCATCCTGAGGGTCGGCTGCACGCTGGTCAGCACTGTCGCCCGGTCTATTTCCATCACCCTGAACTGATAAAACACATATAACATGACGCCTGTATACATTGAAGTTGGTGTAGGAATATCATGTTTATATATAAATATATATTATTTATAATATATGTATATAATAATTAATATGATGTGGGTCAAATAAAATTATTTTCTTTCTTTTCTGTGTATTGTGTAGGTATTTATATTTCTTTTATTTCAGGCGACGCAGGCCCATAGATAAATACCTTAACCTAAACATAGGTACCTACATATTTTTTTCTATAAAATATTACTTCACTAGCTTATTCTTGTGCAGTTCTGTGGTACTTGTCTGCGGAACCGACGGAACACCACGTCCTGCGGCCAGAAGTCTTCTTCCATGACGATGAGCAGATAACAATTCGGTACGCGCACCACGAACGCCTTGAAGGTGACGTTGCCGTGCGACTCCAGTAACTGCACCCTCGGTGTGTGCCTCGTCTTCTGGCGCACGTACTCCACGATGTCCTCGGCCTTAGTGGTGAAGTGTAAGCGGGAGCGGGAGATGTACAACGATGTGTTCGACTTTGCAGCACGCAAGCTGACTTCGGGCTCCGTAGGAGCTTTGCCGCAGCGATTCTCGTTTGTTCACGATCGGCGCTAAATTGTATCATGTGTGTATCTGTTTGATACCTACAATGGATGTAGATGTTATATACCTAGTTTCATATTCCGTTATAGGCAAGCCTCATAGCGGGCGTAGCACTAGGTATTCTTATATTTTTCAAATTATTTTTGGTAACTTTCTAAAGATCAAAAACAGTTTTTTTTTTGTGTAGGCAAACACACAAAAAATAACTGTTTTGTGTTGTTGTGTTGACAGCTACAGTCTAATAAATTTTGCATGATTTACTTTATAGAGTCTCACGTTGATACTTAGTTAAATTTGAGAAACAGGATTCTTGATGAAACGCGCCCTAAAGGATATTGGCCTGACGCGGTGCCGGACGCCGCCGGTGTAAACTGTCATATGGCACATTTCAGCATTGTGTTTAAATGCAATTGCCATTCACCGTCCATTGACAGTGATTACCGCTCACAGCTGGACCAATTGTTTGATTACCATAAAATAACATAATTAAGAATTGAATTGAATGTTGAATTAGGTAGGTACCTGTCTCTGCAACTTGGACAGTTCATCCTCTGCGATCTTCTCCATCTCCATATCATCAGCAGGGGCTAGCAAAGCGGCCATTTTGAATTATTCCTTTAAAACTTTTCTATGAATTGTAAATAATTGAGTAACACACTGACGATGTTTGTTCAGCTGAATTTCAGTGACGTTGGATCGTGGTTGGATCGATGTTGTCGCTCGGTTACGGAATGTTCAATGTTGATATTTTGTATAACATAACACAACGTCTCAGCAGGGCAATTCCGTAACAGCGGTGCTATTCTGTAAAAATCTCACCGTGCGTGGAGTGAGCTGTCAATAGTGTCAATTCCTAGCAAAAACAAACTCACTTCACCTAAGTTTTCACGGTGAGATTTTGTGAGAGTGAGATTTTTACGGAATCGACCGGCAGCAATCGGAATCGGTTTCATTTTGACAGTTCAACAACATTCATTGCGTTATTTGTTGAGTAGACAATTTTTTCGAACTTATGAAGCTTAGGTATTAGCAATTAGCTTCAAAATGATTCAGATTCCGATTGATAGTATGTTACGTCATTTGGGTGCTAGTCCCCAAAGAGGTCGGCATTTATGTATAAATCCCATTGTAATAGGGGTGAGCCTATTGCCAATTCACGGATCACAAATATCCAGGCTGCTACTGAAAAATACCTGATTGTAAAAACTCAATATAGTACTCAATATAGGATGGGAACGCTCAGCAATCGGGCCCACGACTACTTGACCAAAGAAGCAGTTTGTATAAGTTAAGGGGACTACATGACCTAAAGCGCGGTCGGACTGCATAGAAAAGAATGAAAAGCGCGATGACACCACGCCTTGAAGCAATTAATTATCTATTTACAAAAAATCTATTATTCAAACTAAAAAAATAAAGCACTAATACTTTAGTATGTTGCTTGTAGAATAATCTGACAAGAAATCAGAATGATTGTATGCATATTAGTATGGTTTTTATTGTGAAAGAATAGTTAAAAAAGTTTTTAGAGGTATCTTCATGATTTTTTCTGTCGTATCAAATTAGTTGTATTATGTTTTCAACACACTATCTACCTAGCATATACATATCCTGAAGAATATCATATATTTTTCTGATTTTGTTTACTGTAGTCGATTATAATAATAATATAGTATACTTTTAGGCATTAAAAAACTTGCGTTTTTTTGCATTTAGATCCTGTAGTCCCCTTAAATTAAAGGTAAATAAAAGTATTGACGGTTTAAAGTGTGAAGCCTAGTTATGGACTTGTAGTGAGCAGAAGGCATTTGTGGATATCGTAACAGACAACGAAACAAAATAACACCCAGATTTAGGGGCACGCGGGCAAAAAACCATCTAGGGTGCACGGAAATGCATCGAAAAGTTCGGCGAAAATAATATTTGTGTATATTTAGTTAGTAGGTAGTATTTTTTAGAGCAGTGGTGGCCACTGGTTACGGCCGCGTTTTACGAGTTGGATGGAGGTCGTAGGTTCGAACGCAGGCAGGTACTTTGTTTAAACGATTTCATCACCACTGCTCACAAAATGGTGAAGAAAAACATCGTGAGGAAACCGGCATGTTCTAGAACAAAAAAAAATTCGAAGATATGTGACATCTACCAACCCGCACTGGGCCCGCGTGGTGGATTACGGCCCACTCCTTCTCACAGAGAGGAGGCCTGTGTCCCAGAGGTGGGAAAAGTATAGGCTGATATTTAGGTAGTCAAATAAATACAACATTAAATCTGATACAATTTTCCCCTCCTTATAAGAATCAAGGTGTAACAAAATTAATTTTATATGCTCAAAAAACTCAATCTTTGCGCATATTTTTCTCAGAGCTTCTAAATAAATAATTCAATGTTTAGATACTTTTTACGAAAAAAACTGGTTTAATTTAGATGCGAATTTTATAGGATCACTATGAGATCATTTCCTGATGTTTACTAACAATAAAAATAAATGTTTCGACATTTTGTTTGACCACTCTCTTTGTATCACCTTGATGAGGTATAGCTGTCCTTTTCTGACTTGGGCGTTTGACGTTACCTTTCTGTTGGCGTCTCGCTCTGACGCACGTGTTGATTTATTTACACCAAAGATTAGATTAGGGAGAGGTTTTTATGTGACGGTGTGGTTTCTACATACACGGACAGTTTTTAACAGGGTAATAATAAAAATGGTAAGCAATGCGTTGTGTTTAGCTTTGGATTAATCTTAAACCTGTTTGTTAGGAGTTAGAAGAAATCTTAAGATTTGCATTTTTCAAGACACGAGTTTATTGTTTCACACTTTCCATCCTAAGTTATAAAAAATACTTAAGTAGGTACTGTTTAACCAAAATAATATATGTGGGTTAATTGCGTAACTTACTAACAGTAGCAATGGTTTTCCGTTTGAAATTTCAACAACATTCATTGCGCTATTTGCGTTGGTGAGCAGACAATTTTTTTGAACAAATGAAGCAATGGATTAGCAGTATCCTTCAAAATGATTCAGATTGTGTTTGATAGTGTCAGGCGATTAGGGCGCTGTTGCTAGGAGTTAGAAGAAATCCTAAGATTTGCCATTTTTTTATGACATAAGTTGATGAGTTTGTTTTACACTTTCCATTCTCCCTTCAAAATAGTTGACCTGAATGGTGCTGATCTATGCGTCATGTTCGTGAACGGGCGCCGTCAGTTGGGAGGTTGGGACTGGTCATCATTTAGTTGCCTCGGCTTATTTTTAATTATTCTATAGATACTAGGATTGTTTGTTTTGTTACTATTTGCTGTACTTTGGATGCTTTTAACGTAAACGTCTTTTTTTAAAACGTTCTCACTTATTATTACAAATTCAACATTAACGATGTAACGAATATTTTTGTAACAATATAATTTAAAACTGTGTCCATGGAGTTTCTTGGCCGTTCTTCTCCATAGGTACAGATGCCAGCACATCAAGCTACCCGAAACTGTCAAATTTTCCCAATCAACTTTGAACCTTATGCTTTAGCGATAACGTTGAAAATCAATTAAAGAAATTTGACAGATTGTAGTAGGTTGATGTACTGGCGTCTGTACCTACTACGGTTTGAAATGGGCAAAAATTTTCATATTTTCTGAATACCAACTCTTTCGACAATTCAAAAGTGTCCGTAAATAGTTTAATTGAAATAAATCCTTTGAGTTTGAAGCTGTTTAAAACACTTACTTTATGTATCAAAATAATATAACTCATTTAGCATTTCTTTTAAAGCTTTTATGGTTCTTAATTGTTTTAGTCTTATCATCACTAATTGCGTTAGTAATAAGATGTAATGATAATGATAATGTATGGAATTCCATACATTATAAAATAGTTAAGTCTATTATTAGTCAGACAGGTGAATGATTAATCATTCACCTGTCTGACTAATAATAGACTTAACTATTTTTTGTGTTGTTATTATTATTTATTTTATTACATTATAAATACATAGACTTATATACAGGGTGAAATTAAATTAGTTAGCGAAACTGCATACGTGATGGGTAATCATGATTCTGTAAAAATCTCATCGTGACAACTTAGGTGAAGTGAACTGTCATTCCACCTAATGCTGAGGATTGACACTAATGACAGCTCACTTCACCTAAGTTTCGACAGTGAGATTTTTACCGAATAGACCGGTAGAACTCTCTATCCTTTTCATAATGCGTTCCTTTTATTTGGTGTTCCATTCTTCTTTTCTTTCAAAAATAGTACTTAAAAAAAAAACCTTTTGTTTTACACTTTGTTGGATTAGCTAAGTAGTTACAATACAATAAATTATATTAAGCTTATAGGTACCCCTTTATTTATAAACGTTGCTTTATGTAAAATAATGATTAGCGACTGCTTTATGGTTTACATTTATGACGTTTAAAAGTCTCTTAACTTTAGACAATACTTATAATTTTATAAACAAACCTCTTCATTTCTACCTATGTCCACGTCTCACCGCTCTCATAGTCTGTGGCCGTCGCGGGCTGTTCTACCTCGAAGGTTTCGCAGGCATTCTGTTGTGTCCGCTCCGTTGTCGAGGCAACATCTGTGCCGTGCCTTCCCGCGAGTGTATCGACATAACAGTGCAGTGTTGTGAGTGCCAGTGAGCCGGAAATGTTACTATTGTGATCCACCAATTGTTATAATGGCATTAAAAAAGGATTTCGATATAAACAAGAGCATATTCAAAATAAAACTACCCAAAACTGTCAAGTTCCAACAGGCGATCGACAAAATATTCAAAAAGAACAACTACACCAAAATAGTGCAAAGTTAGTTCCACTAATTGTTGAACAGACTCGTCCGATTAAATGGCCGGTGAAGTTAGTGCAAATATTTGTAGAAGTAGACAACACAACACTGAACCAGAACCGCCGGATCTCAACAACTCACCCAACTTTATAACAGACGAAACTGAGTTTGTAGGCAAAGGAGATATAAGAACATCGACACCTATCAACAAGCACAGACGGAGTAGAAGTAAAAGTGGTACGAGGAAGACTCCTGTGCCTCTGAGTTTTTCAGACGAACATTTTATTGAGGACTTGGAAGCGTATGTTAAAGAAATGTCAGCGACAAGGCAGTCAACAGGAACCATGGACGCAGGTCAAGAGCAGGATCTGTGGTCCCAACTCCAGCAGAAGGAGTCGGATCTACTGCTGGCCGCAGAGTTAGGGAAGGCCCTTCTGGACAAGAACAAGGAGCTCGAGAAAGAACAGGAGCGCGTGACGGAAGAGTACTCTAAAAAACTTGAGGTGAGTCAATCAATTTCACTGTTAGTTACTGATTCAGGCACGCGATGTACAGTACACTGATATTTTTGCGGTCTTCAACATTACCCACAATCGATTTTCAACTTTAATTCGATCATGACAAGGTTTAATTGTGTTTTTGGTGTGGTTGTTCTATTTTTTAGAAAGACTGGCCGTTGTGCGGTTGTTGAAATTGTGCAATTTATATTCTTTGTTTATGTCCTTTCATTTACTGACGTTGTTAATGTATTAGGTAGACTGAAGCGAATTTTTTGGTGCTATTGGATCACTTTCATTTAGTTGGATAAGTTTTTTGTTATTCTCATCTTCTTATTCCCGAAATTTAGGATTTACTGGATTTGGTTTTGATGTTTGCATAAAAATGTTTGGAAATGATACTTACCTATTGTCTGATTGTCTCGGTATTACTCAGTTATATAAACAAAAATGAATCGTTTTTCTTGCCAAACTTGGTATTTATATGATTCGTAAGCAAATTTTACCTGTGATGGCTACTTTTATATGAGAGGGTCATCTATGCAAAGCTATGACGTCTTTGCTTTCATTGGTCAAGATACAAGAGTCTTAATTTTAGCCAATAACGTTTCGCAAATTATAGGACTGTCATTAATCTGGTTTTTGGCTCAAGACCACGAATGCAATATGTTACTAAGTGGGTACAAAAAAATATGCAAATTAACAACTAATTACCAATTGCCAGAAGTTGTTACGCTTTTTTCTTTATAAACATTTAGCAATCATGTAAAAAGAGCCAGCTAAATTCTCGTCGAATCGGTAAAGATCGGGCATGCAATTAATGAGGCTTCATTTTCGTAACAATATCATTTACTAATACTGCAATTTAGATAATTTCAATTTACTTTATGTAAAACCTCTTTTTGAGCAGCCGATTTTTCTTTAGCCAATGACTGGTGTTCTTTTTTTGAGATTGTGTTTTATATCAGTTTGGAAATCATATTGGCTGGCAATGGTTATGATTGTAAACTTTATGATAAATATGACATTAAAATATGGTTTCCAGTTATATTTTGTTGTAATAAATTTAAAACAATAGAATTAGTATTTGTGTAAAGTAGGCAAACTTTGCATTGCACTACCGTGCATCGGGATACCATTCAAATAAATTAAAAAAAAACTACGTTCCTAAAATTCTGAAAAGGTGTTTCGATTTCTGTTAGCCTTGTGACTTTATTTTTATTTCATTAGTGCCATAATTTTAATCATGCTTCAAATGAATATTAACTGAGGAGTTGGTTTGACGAAAAGTCGAGAATTAGAGTTAGGGACATAAATAAATACTAGCCAATTTGTGCTTGACGTAAACCACGAGTTGAATTAAAACTCAATTATATATATTTATAGATAACGAGTATTATAAATCGGACAATTAACATTTTTTCAAAATGGCAGAACAGTCACGATTATTTATTTTTATGATTTGAGCACGTTTTACTTGTTCGAGTCAATTTTCAACCATCTGAAAAATGCGGATGAGGTAGCTAGATCTTATCTCATGGATTACTTAGATGAAAACATGTTTCTTTTTGCGCATTTTGTTTGAAAAAAGATACAAGTTTTAGGCCCTCTTGCACCACAATGCATTTAGCGCTAAACGTATATTAGGTATAAAAGATCGTTCTCTTTTTGTTCATCGTTTGAAGTAAACGTATTTAGTGATTTGTGGTGCAAGAGAGTTTTGGTCATATTTGAAACAATACGTGCAGGAATTGACAGTGTGACATACCTTGGTACTTCTTCTTAGCGTAAAGATAGCAAATAAGTTTGTTGTGAAAACTCAAATATTATGTTTAGCTCGAAAATTCAGCTACGCAAACTCCGTTCGCTGACGCAGCCATTATGATCCTCAACTGCACAGGTGACAGGTCATGTGGCGCAAGATGGAAGGTGGACCATTGTCTGCGGAGAGATGCCGAAAATAAAATACGCTTGAGGTCCAAGTCGTCCATAAAACCTCGTACTTACTGAAACCCGCCGTTGATTACTATTTTGAATTAAAAAACCTGAAGCATTGGATATGAAAGTATTCCAAAGGAACCAATATCAGTACTTACCTAACATTAAGTAATTATTTTCTCGTTAACATAACACTCATACCAACACTCGATTAGTGTAGTAGGTACATAATGTACCTATCAATATATAATCATGTATGAGCTATATTGTACATACATGGTCATCTTCAGATCAGTCTACCATAGGATAATATTTATGACCTTATAATGGTCGCACCACTGGAACTCAGGTTCCCTCTGTGAGAGGGAGTCGGTCGTAATCCGTGGCCCTTTGCGGGTGGATGTCACATGTCTTTGAATTACTGGTTCTAGTACCAAGTAGTATCAAGATGTTTTTCTTCGTCGTTTTGAGAGCGTTGGTGATAAAAAACAATTGCACAACGAAGATTATTCTGATTTGATTAAAATCCGTACCGTGTGTGGTTATAGCCTACAGCTACATCCGGTAAGACTGGATGCCGACCCCAACATAGTTGGGAAAAGGCTGGGCAGATAATGATGAGGTGCTCGTACTATTGCCTTACGTTCGTTCTGCCAATGGCGAAACAAAAATATTTTCTTCTATAAAATAATACAATATTTACCTTTCGGTAATTCCAACGTCAGTCTCGACTACCATAATTCTGTTATCATTATGTGTGTTGTTATCTTATCAGAGTATTGATACTTCGATATCACACTGAGATGTACAGTGCGTGTGTCCCAAGGTGATATCCGTGCGAGATGTTGATATGAGATCGGCAGATTGAACTGGAATTTACAAATATTTTTATAATTTTATGATGGTTTAGGCGCTTTGCAGATGGGGCAACTTTAGTTGAGGCAACTGTCAATTTCCCTTTAAAAGTTGCCAGTTGCTACAACCAAATAGCCCGAGATGTATGTAAACTGCTAATTGCCATTTGCTGCAATAGTTGCTCCATCTGCAAAGCGCCTTAGTGGTTAAGGAGTCGCCTGCACGAGGTTGTGAGTTCAAATCCGGCCAAGTACTAATGTGACTTTTACAATTCATATGTACTTTCTGAGTTTATCTTAGACATACTTAACTGATATATCGATGAAGGAAAACATCGTGAGGAAACCAGGACTGACTTCCATTTAAAAAATGTCAACCGTTAATTTTATTCTAGGAATTCATCATGAATTTCTTAGTAGCAGCTCGGAGACTGAACTCCGGTTGGTAATAGGCTCGCCCCTATGGCGAAATGCCTAACTCTTTGGGAAACACAGTCGTGATGCTGAGTTATGTGTGTATAAAAGATATTTAATACTAGCAGCGCCCCGCCGTTTTACCCGCATAAGTGTCGATTCCTTAGGAATATCGGGATAAAAACTACCCTATATCCTTTCCCGGGACGCAAGCTATCTGTATACCAAATTTCATCTAAATCGGTTCAGCGGTTTAAGCGTGGAGAGGTAACAGACAAATAGACACACTTTCGCATTTATAATATTAGTATGGAGTGGAAAAATTTGCCCTGTCTAGCACCTTTGTGATTTACGAACTCATAAAATGTGCAGGTATGTAGGTATGCACGTGTCAGATGTGAAATGATATAAATATGGAATTTCATCTAGAAAACTGCAATGCAGATAAGTTGACATTACATATCTATATTCTATAACAGAGTGGTTTAGAAAAATGGACTTTATGTGTTTTGCGTAAGCCTACTTTTCGTTTCTAATTTAGAACTGTTCTATAAGAAGGCATTGATGCCGATTCCCTTGTTCACAAACTAAACTAAATTTAAATTCAGTGCATCTTTTTCTTTCTATTTCATTAAGAAAAGGACAGAAGATAAAATATTTTAGTTGAGTCCTGTCAAATTAATCAGCGCCTGACACTACGCTCTGAGATAGGTACAGACGCCAGCACGTCAAGCTACTACAATCTATCAAATTTCTTTAATAGATATTCAACTTTAGCGCTAAGGCATAAGGTTCAAGGTTGATTGGGAAAATTTGACAGTTTCGGGAAGCTTGATGTGCTGGCGTCTGTACCTAATCATTAAACACAACGAGTTTTTTTACCCCACTTACCCCACTTCTGGGCAAAGGCCTCCCATTTTTCCTTCTTAACCTATCTGTCTTGTGCTCTCTCTGGCCATGTTGGCCCCACAAACGAGCTTATTCGATGTAACAAGAAGTATAACCTAAAAAATCCCGACCATATAATTAAGCATTAAAAAAGAGATGTTTCCACCGAAAGTAATCTACATGACAAAAGGTGAATCTATGTTAAAAAACCCCTTCCTATAGCGGTGGCTACCTTCAAACAGATGAGCATCGTTTTTGTACTACCTGTTTGACTTGAAAGTCATCTATTGTTAGTTTTTGCTACTTTTCGGTCGGTAAAGATTCATGATTCAATTATGTGTCTTTTCTTATGTTTATGCGTTTTGTGGGATCCCACCCGTACTGTTGGAAGGTGCTTAATTTGCATTTTGCTATAGCAAGGTGGAGACGACAATACAACAATTAGATAGTTAAAAAGACTGGCCAAGTGCGACACGAAGACACGAAGGGTTTCGTATCATAAGGCTAAAACGCCGATGAAAACACGTTTGTTGTATGAGAGCCTCCCTTAAATATTACTCTGTTTTTAGTATTTGATGTTATGGCGGCAACAGAAATACATCAGCTGTGAAAATTTCAACTGTCTAGCTGTCACTTCTTCTTCAATCGGTCCCTCATTACTGAGGATCGTGGTCACTGGATCCTTTTAAGCGGATAATCTGCCTCCATCTACTCCGGTCCAAAGTTGCCATCACCAGCTGCTGAAAATTGCTTG
This sequence comes from Luperina nickerlii, assembly GCA_963855955.1. Lineage (NCBI taxonomy): Eukaryota > Metazoa > Arthropoda > Insecta > Lepidoptera > Noctuidae > Luperina > Luperina nickerlii. The sequence goes on along the minus strand of OY979682.1, from coordinate 17,612,958 downwards.
AGGACGTAGCTTCTTTCACTTGGTCGGACCATCGTGTTGGCGACCGGCCTCGTGCTTTCTTTCCTTCGGTATTGCCAACAATAACCAGCTTTTCAAGGCTGCTTTATCATTCTGCTGTCCTTGTTCCAAATTATTCGGGGTCAGCGCAACATGTCTTCATATTTTTCTCGGGGTCAGCGCAACATGTCTTCATATCTCGTTAGTCACCCCCTTTCTAACACACACACACACACACACAGTCCATCCATCATTTCTTTGGTCGCCCCTACTCTAGTTTTGTTTCTACGATATTTAGTCATATTCTCTGGCTAGGATATAATATGTACCTATTTTTGTATCAAAAGGTGTTTGTAAGGAATATAAAAAAGAATCAGGCTTCTATGCAAAAATATTTGGTTCAATGCAAAAAAGCTTCTATGCAAAAATATTTGGTTCCACGTTTTCGCTCCAAATGCCAAAACTAACCTACAAAAACAACAATAACCGCATAGGTGAAGCTGACAACTAAAATCATTGTTCACAATAAGCAGGTCAATAAGTCTGCCGAATCGGGCGCGTCTAGACAGCTATTGTATGGTTTAACCTGAATAGCTGATAATGATTTAACTGTGTTATCTTCAGAGATGCTAATCTGTTAGTAAATGTGTTTAGCTGCGTTATAACTAGAAAGATGATAAGAACTAGAAAAGTTAGTTTACGTAGTATGATAAAAGTATCATGATATCAGTTTTGAAGTCCTCGATTATGCATGACTCTAAAAACATTATTTGTAGGATTCTCCGAAAGGGTTACCGCTGGCCCGGAACATAAAGGTCTAAGGAAGGAACACGGGTGGGTTGATTTCCCATCTTGAAAAAAAAAAGACTTCAGTAGTAGTGGCGCTTGTTACCAACGATGCCTTCCTCCTCATCTTGTATATTATATAAGTATCCCTTACTAATTCTATATACATAAAATAATCAGCATATAATGTTCCCAAAACTGGGACACAGGCCTCCTCGCTGTGAGAGGGAGTGGACTGTTATCCACCACGTGAGCCCAGTGTGGATTGGTAGATGTCACATGTCTACGAATTTTTGGTTATATAGGACATATGGTTACCTCACGATGTTTTCTTTCACCATTTTGAGAGCTGTGGTGAAATTTTTACACAAAGTAAAGCGCCTGATTCGGTTCGAACCCACGACCTACCGACCCTTTCCGACTCTTTCTTTAAATGAAAAGGTTCCTGTCAATTTTGCAACGGGTGAGTATCAAACTCACGATGTTCACTAAGCGTATCCTTGACTATACAATCAACCGTGCTATAGATGACTATCGGCAAACAATTAATTAAAAATAATTAATAGTTTCTTTGCAATAATGAAGCAATAAATCTTTGCCATGATAAGATCGATTGATAGAGGCTTGTGGCTGAATGTATACTGAGATTGATCTTGAGGTTCAATCGTGCTTGCAGCTACCAGACCTTGGATCAGACCTCGCCGTGCTTCGGAAAGCATGTTCCTATCTAGACAGAAGTCTAAAAGGTTGTAAACCGCAGTAATCTTATGTTCTTACCTACAATGTCCACTTTTCCTTTATTATCTTTTGCGTTTAAAATGGCTGCCCTCAAGATGACTTTAGACAGTTGTCTTTTTTTTACAGTTTTAGGTTGTTAAAATGGCGTCATGCAGTGAATGTTTGCACAGTGCGAGTCGGGAGCTAACATCAGCAGAGCTTGTGAATTTCGGGGATATTGAGTATTCTCCTGTATCCGGGGTACAAGGGTCAGATAGCTGCAGTCATCGTCATCATTGGCATCCTTGTTCCACTCACTGCTAAGTGTATACCTCTTCCCTTTCGCGCCATGCTTCTCTAGTCTTTGTGAGTCTCATTCTAGTCTTATCCCAACCTTTGTAGATCATCCACCCGTCAGTCCGTTTACCATAACAATTCTACCATCTCTCAGAACCATTCTGTTAGCTAGTAGTGTTTTATGGAAAATAATGACATCAATATGGATCTAATGATATATTGATATGGATATTGAATCCAGCAGGTGGATAATCGTTCGATCAATAGATTACAGAACACTTATAGACACAGCGCCCTGTTTCCAATATGAGTAATATATGAGTCATGGCGTAAAAATTAAGTCAATAAACACAGAGTTATGTTGCTAAACATGGAAATATCAAAATACTTTCATCGCACGGTAATATTAATTACTTTGTCACTGATTACAGCCATGCATAGCTCGGGTGTTGTCCCACGTATCAAGCAGACATCCACTGCTGAACATAGGCTATGCCTGTATATACGCTAATAAAACAAGATGTTTGTGTGACAGGGATGGTTAAAAATGTCTCAATTTATATAACGGACCATTTTTTGGTCTAGTAGTCGCAAGCGCAGGATTTTCTCAGCCCGGAGTCTGGAGTTATGTCTATAGGCTCGCCCGGTTGCCCTCAGTATTTACATGGGTCTTAAAGATAACTGACGAAATGTGGGTTGTACCTGGGTAACCCTTCAGAATTACAGGCGTGATGATATGTAATATAATTTTAATAAAATACTGGGTTTTTTTTATCCGTTTCGTGATAGACCTACATTATTTAATTTGTAGGCCATTCAAATATGTATTTGATTCTTGCGAGAATTAAACCCGCATCTTGTTGTGTAGAAGCCAATATGCTTATCATTGCACAAATCTAATATGTAGTTCTCGTTTTTTTCATCAGCAATGGTTCTTTTTTTCTCCTTCTTTTCGTGTCAAAGCCTTCTCTTCGTTTCATGTGTCCTCATTTTATTTTGATTTACCAAAGACTTAGCGAAAAAAAACCAGTTCTATCTTTTGCCTCATTATGATCCTAAAAATGCTAAAAATACATATTTATTCATAGTCTCATTTTTATAGACAAGGATGCAATCATTTAACATAAGCATGCAATATAAAGTCTGCGCTGGCCTTTTTTGATGAAAGTGCCAGGGCATTGCCACTAAATCATCACACGTTTGAGGTTAAAAATATATACATACACAAAATAAATGCCTTTTTACTTCACTGTGAGAGCCGTCGTACTCTATACCGTTATCGTGAATCATGCGCCGACAAAGCCTAACTTGGCTTATACGAATTATAAAATTGTTTCGTCTGCGAAGGTCAGATGTTTATTCAGGCCAGAGATTTAAATCACACTAATAATATTAAGGCGAAAGTTTGCGAGTGTGTGTGTGTGTTTATATGTTTGTTACTTCTTCACGCTCAAACGGCTGGACCAATTTTGATAAAATGTTGTATGGACGTAGCTGACACCCTGGATTAACATATAGGCTACTTCTTATCCCGATATTCCCACGGGATCGACATTTACGCGGGTGAAACCGCGGTTCGCAGCTAGTATAAAATAAATGTACGGACGCCAGCACATCAACCTACCACAATCTGTCAGATTTCTTTAATAGATTTTCAACTTTATCGCTAAAGCATAAGGTTCAAAGTTGATTGGGAAAATCTGACATATTGTGGTAGGTTGATGTGCTGGCGTCTGTACAATCTTTATTTGTTTGTGTGTTTTAAATAGCTTATACAAAGACGCTAAAATCCGGGGTAAAACCAGTTTCTATAAAAATATTGATTTAAGAATCCCCGCTTTTGGTGAAGCCATACTAGTCTTTTGAAGAAGTAGAAGTCCATTTTTGAGAAACGGTCTCTCATATTCTGCAGAAGATCTTCTGCATTTTATGAGAGACTAGAGTGTTTTGTTTAAAAGAAAAAACGATCCGAATGATTTTCAAGATTCAATTGTTACTTGCACCGAAAGATAATAAATTGACACAATATGCATGATCAGCTAATTCGTTGTAAAAGTTCAACTGAAAATAAAGTAACATTCGAAGGCTAGTCACCAGTCACTTTTTCACACTGATCTTTAGGAAGCAAGTTAAATGATTTCATGTTTTTCTTTTGACTTAATGGTCAACCACCCACTTGTAACCTTGCTGACTGGCCGATCTAATGTTGGCGACTCCTTCCCAGCTAAAGCACAAGGAAGGCTGGGCGTTTTGGGGGACTGTCTTATGTCTATACCCTCTTAAGTCCCACTTTGTATAAGAAAAAAAATAGTTTAATAGTATTTTTTTTTCATTTTAGGACGTCATGTTGTTATGTTTTTGTTGTGAAATGGACCTGTCTTGACCTGGATCTCGCTTGATGGAAAGATGGTCTAGGTATATTACATAAGTTCTACTTCATTTATTCAGTTACTAGGAAGCCCGAAAACTTCCAAACTTTGGCGAGGTATTTTTCTATCTTATTTTCAGTTAAGATAGTAAATCGAAAACCGTCCTCCAAAAGAACGTGCCAAAAATAACTTCCAAACTAATCACAAATCACCGTCCTCTAATATATTTCAAAATCACAACATGATACCATACTGTCCATTGAATCGAAACATGTTAAACTTGCCACAGCCTGATTGCTTGACCCGGAGACCGGTACGACCGGTTCCACATTACGGCAGCCCTTGCCAGCCGCTCACAAGCACTTCCTGGAGATGTGTGCAGATTTACCAACCGGTTTTTATTGCTATTTATGTATTCTGTGGTTGTCACTTGTCACGGGAGTAGTATCTGTGGTAGTATATACATAGTTACTGTTGTGGTTTTAAAAAGTGTTACTGAATTTAAAATTGTTGTTTGTTTTCCTTTTCAAAATCGGTGTTGGATTTTTGGGATTTGCTTTGGATGTAGAACCGCTTGCGCCAGAAAACACTATAATATGTTTCTAAACATAATGTGCTAACACTAAACATATTTAGAACATCATTCTGTCTCTCACTCATCTTCAAACGATTGACAGAAACGTGTGTTAATGTTTAAATGCGTTTAACGCTAAACGCCTTTAATAATTTTTGAAAGAAAAGAAAAGAGGAAAGAAAAAAGTTTATTTGAACACAGTTCGTGAAAATCAAATTAACAAAATAAAAATAATGTTTGTTGTAATGCTGCGCCAAAAAGGTTCATTTCAGTATTAATGACACACAGTATGCTGTCTGACGCTGGTTTTCTAATGAACCTTTTTTCGTGCAATCGTAAACCACGCAGTTCGTTTACCTACTCAAAATTCCGGAAGCTTTATGATTCGAAACTCAAACCTACAGCTTCCTCTAACATCAATTTAATTTGTAACACGTCACATAACTTCTAAAAGTACTCCAAGACAATTATAGCCAGACAGCCACGCACCATACAACGAAGATATTTGGCAACGCAGTCCAGCCATGATTACCACAAAACCAGAACACGTAACCATTAAAATTCACCATGGTTATAGTAGAACTATAGTTATTAACTATGGGCTTTTGAGGTCACTCGACCATACGGGTATAAATGATGGCGATTTTGACCTCTAGATTAAACCTGTGGGTGTATGAGATTGCTTTGCTTTGTTAAACATAACATCTAATCTGATAAAGGTTTTATTTTTGTTGAATGGCCTTATTTATTAACCGACTTCTAAAAAGGAGGAGGTTCTCAATTCGGATGTTTCTATTTTTTTAAATGTGTGTTCGGGCACAACTCCATCGTAAGTAGATGGATTTGCAAAAATTTTTTTTATTGTTCGGTAGAGGTTTATTCCGAAATGGTCCCATTAAAATTTCGTAAAGATCTGATGTTGAGTTTCGGATACAGACAACGGAACTCATCAATGAATGCCAGCAAATCAACCGCGATTGCTGCTGTAGCATAAATGTATGCATTGTTTACGCAATCACACAACATAACATCACGCCTGTACCCTTTAAAGGGTTAGACAGATATGTTCACATAGCAAGTAGTGATATATGAATTTGTTTGGGGTATTTAGGTACAACTAAAAAGTGAAAAATAAAAATTTTTTCACAAAAAAAAGCAACCGACTTCCAAAAAAAACAATACAAAGTGAAAAATAACTTTAATTTCGAAAGTCGGTGTCAAAAATTGAAAATACAGAACCAACGACACCGACTTCCGAAGTTAAAGTTATTTTTCACTTTGTATTGTTTTTTTTGGAAGTCGGTTGCTTTTTTTTTTTGAAAAAAAGTTTTATTATAAAGGTTTTATTTCATTTTGGTGAAGAACTAGAGAACACTAGGGAGTCAAGAGAGAGAGAGAGTGCCGTGAGTATGAATGTGAATAGCTATAAGAATGGGGAAGCCATTAAAGGAAACGATGATGGATTGGGTGAAAGATGATTTGGTTAGAATGGGGGATCTTGTGGGAATATTGGGATAAAAATTACCCGATGTCGTTTCTCGGGACTCAAACTATCTCAATACCAAATTTCATCTAAATCGGTTCAGCGGTTTAAGCGTGAAGAGGCAACAGACAGACAGACACACTTTCGCATTTATAATATTAGTATGGATATACACGATGCACAGTGACATAACATTTCCTACACCTATTATTTCATATTCTCTACGAAGCGCATATAATTGTACTAAATTAACTGGTTTCAAATACTCGGAACAGACAGACTCGTTGCGATATAATTTTGTATATGCTTACATATCTGTAATGTACCTCTATTGTTTTAGTTCTCAATAGAAATATGGAATGCATTGCATTGTATTGTCTAGCTTACAAAGATCTGAACATGATTGGTAAATATTTTGTAGCTTTGGATCGTAAAATTACTGGGTATTAAATATTTATTGGCTAAGAATGGATAAATTACCACTTCGTCTATTTTCCTTATCATAATAATAAGTTGAAACATACATATGTATACTACTGAACATAGGCCTCTCCTAAGAATCACAACAAGGACTGATTCTGTGCTTCTCGCATTTGGACTCAAAGAAATTCCCATTTTCATGTGTGGGTAAAAACAAACCTTCTAACCGTGTCTATCTCCAAAGGAGAATGACACTTAGTCAACGCGATCTGACGACTGACATCCACCCACAAGCCAAGCGAGGTAATGGCTGTGATGATAACGGTAAATAATGTTCCTAATGCATTTTGGGAGACCCCAATTGAGTATTGAACATTGCTAAGACTCGCAAATTCGCTGCTTGATATATAGTTGTAAGAAACAACAAAATAACCAGTATTTCTCCACTTACACTAACCTCAAAGATGACAAACAAAATTAGCCAGATTGACCTAGATGGCCGATTATCCTCAAGCTACATGCCTTAATATCCAATGTTGTCTCATCAGAATGCATGAGAGATCAATGTTACGACAAGCACGTAGAACTGTGGTGACTCAGTATAGTAACGAAATATTCTGGTGCTGTGTAGTGTTTGATATCGATAGAATACATATATCCGTGAACGCTTGGTTGTAGAAGAAACAAGGATATTGAAAGACGAGAAAACACAGCCCTCCAATCTAAAGAAAACAAAAGAAAAATTAGAAGCTTGGTTCTGATTCAAGCAGCGAAAACAGATTAGATTATATCAATTTCTGATTTGGTCCAAATTATTTTTATGAAATTCAATCCGGTTAGACTGAATGCCGACCCCAACATAGTTGAGAAAAGGCTAGGCAGATGATGATTATACATACTTAAATGACACTTATACCTAATTGTGTTTTGCATTGCGTTAGAAAAACTCTTAAGAGTGACGATGCTTAGTACGAATACCTCCGTTAGCACTGACTGACTTACTCAACTTTTCCCTACAACATATTATACGCTATTTTCGTATATTTTGTTCCTTTAAAACTTCGGTCTTCACTGTCGTACTACAGCACTTCGTCGGTATTTAAAACCACGAAGCAATCCGTCAGTCTGTCTGTACAAAGTGAGAGTGGCGTTTTGAGGGCACGACCTTGTACATCTAGCTCAACCGACGAATCCGATGCATTTGTGTAATTAGGTTTTTGTTCAAAATCTTTTGATCGGAAGTGTTGTTGCGGTTTAGAGATTAGTTTAGATGATGACGATGTTTCAGTTGGTTTTTATTTTAGGAAAGTGAAACGGCATTGATGTCACTAAAAAGTAACCTATAAGTATTCAAATACTTAAATCAAAGCACCCAATTTGTAAGTGGCAGTTCATAATGGCATTCACAGGTACTACGTTATCTGATCCATTTGTTTTCGTTTTCATCAGATGAAACAGACCATATTTACTCATATTCTGCAACATCCGTCAAGGCAAACAAATAGCCTTTTCTGATTTAGTGTTTAAATGACTAAACGGTCATTTGTCGTAATAAGACCTTATGAATTCGACGAGTTTTTGCATCAATAAAGTCACGCTTTTGACAAGACTGCGGCAACACAAGGTCAATGGTCAAAATGAATGGCTAATGGCTAACGATGCTAATCCGCGACCGTCGCCTGTCGAGGTACTCAAGTTAGACTGCGATTGTGAAACGAAGGAAACGCGACCGACTGATGGAGAAGGTGACGGGAAGCATAGATTTGTCTAATCGTCTTTGCATGTAGTTAGAATTTTCATTTTATAACGTGTACATTAATTTCATATGTATGTAGTACGTTTTTAGTGTAACTAAAAACGTAGTAATGAAGTTATAGACGAAATGCTTTTGAAAAAATCTGTCTTTCACGATAATGCCATATTATTATAATGATAATAATACCTACTTATACATATGTCATATAATGATAATACGAGTAAAGGCTCGTACACACAGGCGCGACGCGACACGCGACACAAAGGCACCGCTCGTTGCGCGACTTGCGGTGCCTTTGTGTCGCGTGTCGCGTCGCGCCTGTGTGTACGAGTCTTAATATAGGTACGACATATTATAATGGCATAATCGTGAAAGACAGATTTTTTGAAAAAATTTAGTACAGCACACTAATTGTGTAAGACACTATCAATCACAATCTGAATGATTGCTAAACCATCCATACTAAATTACTAATATTATAATTGCGAAAGTGTGTTTGTCTGTTACCTCTTCACGCTTAAACCGCTGAACCGATTTAGATGAAATTTAGTATAGAGATAGTTTGAGTCCCGGGAAAGGACATAGGATAGTTTTTATCCCGATATTTCCACGGGATCACAGCTTACGCGGGTGTAACTTCGGAGCACTGCTAGTTGCTTCATATGTTCTAAAAATTTGTCTGGTCAACGACATGAATAACGCAGTGAATATTGTTGAACTGTTAAAATTCCTACTGATACGGGCGGCTTGCGCATCGTCGTTAAATACAGTTTAAGAGCGACGTAAACGCATTTAGTCTGCTAATTATATTTAGCGTCTTGCACAACAAAAATTTAGACACTAATCACGTTTAACGAACTGTCAAAGTTAAATACCCAAAGATGGCTATTTAACGTCGCTAAATACGTTTATCGCGCGTCATCATTTTGAGGTTATAGAAATTTTACTATTATTTTATAAAAGATTGTAAAGAGTTCGGTAGGAAGTTTGTAAGATGGATTTGTGGGAATTGTATTCTGACAACGATGAGGAGATTATAGAATATATCAACAGACCGAGGGAATTGTTTGAGAGAGCAGACTTATTTGGAATGTATTCGGACGACAAATTCTTCAGAAGGTTTCGTCTAACGAAAGAAACCACTATAATTTTGTTACAGCAAATAGCCCCACATTTAAAAACCAGCAACAAGTAAGGAAATGTACTCATTATTAATGAATATTCAATAAATAGGTATATACTTAGGTAGGTAGCTAATTAGCTATTTTTGTTCGTTTTGCAGGATCAAATCAGTCACTCCTATGAACCAACTTTTATGTACGCTGAGATTTTATGCGACAGGAAGTCAGCTAATAACTTGTGGTGACATGATTGGTGTACATGAAAGCACAGCTTGTAGAATAGTGCATCGTGTTACTCATGCCATTGCATTATTGTATAAGATGTATATAAAATTTCCAATCACAACAGAAGAGCAAAATAAAACAGCGTATGATTTTTATAGAATTGCAAAGTTCCCTAGAGTAATTGGTGCGTTAGATTGCACTCATGTGAGAATATTATCTCCAGGTGGTGATAACGCTGAAATATATAGAAATAGGAAAGGATATTTTTCAATAAACACCCAATGTGTAGCTGCTGCAAACCTTATGTTTTTAGATGTTGTGGCAAGGTGGCATGGATCAGCACATGATTCCAACATTTGGGATAACTGTGCATTAAAACGCAATTTTTTGCAGGGCAAATATAATGATAAATTGTTGCTAGGTGACAGTGGCTATGCCCAAACTAACTTTATGATGACACCTCTGTCAGAAAATAATGTGAATACACGAGGAGAGACACTTTACCAAGAGTCACAAATAAAGACGAGGAATGTGGTTGAACGGGCATTTGGTATATGGAAGAGGAGATTCCCTATATTATCCAGGGGCATAAGTATTCACCTTCATAGAGTACCTGGCATAATCATAGCAACAGCTGTACTTCATAATTTAGCTATATTACGAAAGGAAAACATACCCCCTGAAGATCAAGAGTTTCCTGTTATTATGGAAAGTAGGGATGATGATGTTGCACCAGAACGGTATGGAAGAGGAAGCGCTAATTTGCAACGAAGACTACTAATAGAGGGATATTTTGCATCATTGTAAAAAAAAATAAAAACAAAAATATTACAGCTCCGATTGTTTCTTTTTTATTTCTAAATCCTTAAGTAAAAGTTCTTTTTTGTACATTTGTTCATTAAATTCCTTTTTTTTTATTAAATTATCCAACTCTATTTCATATATTTTTTGTTTATGTTCTATTTCCATTTCCAGTGACAGTTTTTGTAATCTAACCAGCTCCAACTTCTCTTCTGACAATATTTTGAAACTCTCATTTGCTGTCTTACTTTTCTTAGTCGATAGTTCTTCAGTAGTATTATTTTCTGGAATAAAGAAAAGTAGTTTAATATAATATTACTATAAGTCAATTGTGAATTCGCAAAAAGATATGAAACTGAATGACTTGAAATAATAATTTAGGTACCTTTGTTAAAGAGAGCAGATGCCTTCCTTTTTCTTAAAATGTCTATCCTGCTTAAACTTTCTCTGACTTGAGATTGTGATAGTGGTGTGGTATTAATGCCACTTGTAGAAGGTCCATGGTCATTGTCAGTTAAATCTAAAACAAACAATATAATAAAAAAACTGCTATAACTATAAATACATATATATAATATATAATTATAAATTATGGTAATACATAATTAATTACCCTTGTTTGTCAGCACAGTTCCTTTCTTTCGTATTATCTCCATCTTACTAAATTTATCTCCCACTCGAGATTGCAATGGTGTGCTTGGAGTAGAACCACCATCATTCTCAGTAATAACTGAAAACAAATATATGAATAATATAGGTAATTAATAAATGTACATTTTGACACATTTTGTTACATGATTGGTTTTAAAAGCATCAAAAAGTATTTTTGTGTACCTACCGGTATTACCATCAACCACAAATGTAGTTATGTTTTCAAGACTTTTCACAAAATCTTCTTCGATGGGTGCAATTTGTTGTTCTTCAGGAAGACTCTCTTGAAATTGCTTCATGAGCGTGGCATCTCCATCATATATAGTATAAAGTCCATCCATTTGTGGCTCTATTAACTTTCTTACTGCATTAAGTGGGTTGTCATCATCTGAAGGAGGAGGGCCTCCACCTAAAAATAATAAGACTTGTTTACAATTGTCTCTTTTGGACGAGTATGTGAATGTCACTCTCCGAAAGAATTAATGTCATGAACTTATGATTTTAATCAGTATTGATAGGCAGCTTATAAAACACCGATAAATGGAAAAACACAACACTACTATGATATTTTATATGTACCTGTTCCCATCACAACCTTCTTATACTTGGCTTCTTCTTTTTTCAATTCGACTTGCAAACTGTCAAAGCTTTCCTGGCAAACCTCAATAGGCCTATTTATTGTGGAGGCGATTGCTTCCCAGTCTTTGCCATTTTCTTCTAAGGCACTTAAAAAAGCCTGTTTTTGATCAGGATCTGTAACATAAATAGACATCTGTGTTATAAATAGCAAATACCAGCGGTACTACTGTTAATAAAAGACATTACTGAGCAGTATATACAAGGGTATGGTAGTCTGTGTCCAGAAAAATAAATTCATCATGTTACTAACCTCTTAACAACATTTTTGATTCTGAATGCTTTTTTTTCAATTTGCTTTTAATGTTTCTGTAACAACTTAAAAGGTTTTCGGCACTTCTTGAAACACCTTTTGTGTTGGCATTAAAAACATGAGCGATTTTGACCCAGGCATTTTGCTTTTCAATCTGTTTAATTTGGTCGGTCTTTTTGCACTCAATAATATGGGTGTATGGTTCCATTGCTGCAATCAGCAATATCTGTTCTTCTTTTGTAAAATTAGGCCCCCGGGCCCTAGAAGAAACACTTTTGTTTGCCATGGTAATTATCACTAAACTCAACTAAAACAATTATTATCAATAAAAATTACCACGAGAAATAGCACGAGAACGTCTTCACAAATTACAACAACACAATATTTGTGACTTGACAGCTCGGTTGACTTGATGTGACAGTTGAAAGCTCGTCGGTCCATTTCACGCATTTTTTTTTTAAGAAATGCAACCATTTTGCTCTAAGTCAAGTGTACAACACGCGAAACCTTAAAAAGGAACGCAAGAAACTGCTTTATCGACTCCCTAACTACGATTAGTTAAATTACCATCCAAACGGACGTGAGCAAGACATTTTTAATTGTATTTAGGCTAAACATATTTAGCAAGATAAACGCATTTAACTAAATTCCGTTTAGACCAAATGTTGCGCAAGCCGCCCAATTACCCGCTGATTGATGATTTCGAGTTGGGGCACAATGATGCATTGCTGAATGGGTTCTAATCATTAATAGTAACAATAAATGGTAGTAACAAAACACTGAATGGTCTAGTATGCAAAAGCAAAATAAAAAAATCTCATTGCATAGCTAACTTTGCAATCCTATATCGCGTCTTTATCACCACCATGTTCATAGTATGTTAAGAGCAGCAATTCAGCAAAATCAGTAATTGCTTACGAATATATTCATTTTAACGACTCTGAACCTGCGGCCTTTCGCGGTCAGTTCTAACTTATAAATAATTGAACTGAATGACGATGTGTCTAATGTATCTTGGCCTGCGGCGAAGTTGGGAAGTTCGTTTAATAGCACATATTGGATTTGGCTTTTTAGATATTCGCATAATAGCGAAGTTCTTTGTGTAGGAACTTGTCCTGGAAAATACTACCACTATATCTATTTCTGCCACTAAGCTGTGTTGCTGTGTCCTGGTTTAAAGGGGTTGTTGTGGGTGCCGGTGTATTTACAGAAACAATAGGGAAATGAGGCATTTCAGATTTATCTCTGGGATTGCAACGCATATGCGATGCCTCTTGTATTGAACTTTAACATCTGATGGGCCACCTAATTGTTGGTTACATTCATAAGCATCATCAGCTTATAATGTTCCCACTGATAAAACATTGATTTCAATAAGAGGGAGTGATCTACCACGTGGCACAAGTGCGGGTTTGGGGTTGCCCATTAAACCTAAGAATTATAATTTACCTTTCTAACTTTGTCTCTGTGATTTCAATGTTCCTGTAGATGCTTCTGCATGGTACTGTCCACTTGACATCAGGTACACCGCCTGATTGACGCCATAGAATAATATAAAGAAGGAAAGAAAGAAAATACATTTATTTAGCGCAGACTAAGAGACACACAATACACCAGGTAGTTAGAAATTAGTTGTACATCAGATAAAAAATAAGATAAAAATTAAAAGTGCAAAGTCCGATGTAAGAAATTAGCAGGAAAGTGTGCCTCACGGGCCACGGCTGCGCCAAAAAGGCCCAGTTCAGCAAAAATGCCAGACAACTGGTGCCTGACGCTGGTTTTCAACTGGACCTGATATATACATATCTACACTGTGTTTTTTTTTAATTGTCTTTGCAGCAGCTTCTCCACAAATATCAAGATAAACTGGCCAAGTCTTCAGCTCGTCTAGACTTTAATTAGGGAGATCCCACACATGTACCTACCTACTGACAAGTCGTTAACTATTAAACGGTAAACTTGACATAACTGTTGTTTAGTTTGACGTCACATCTAATGGGTTATTGTTTGGTTAACTATTATTTATGTGTCAGTTTTAACTGTACTTCACAAGTCAGAGAATGAATGATACAAATTCAAGTGTTGTAATGTCCGTTAATATTTGAATTTTATCACTGTTAAACATTATTTTGGTGTACCTAACTCTTGTGTGTTTTTGATGCAGTCATTTAGTATTCATTGTATTTTACGGCTATAGAGCCTGTAAACCCCCTTGAGCACATCATTATCATCATCATCATTTCAGTCGAAATACGTCCACTGCTAGTCATTGGCTTCCCCCAAGCGCCGCCACTTCGACCGGTTCTATGCTTCCCACATCCAGCGCGGATTCCTGCGGCCTTCACAAGTTTGTCGGTCGACTTTTGTGGGAGGCCTTCCAACGCAACGTCTTCCGGTACACGGTCGCCACTCCAGAACCTTTTGGCCCCATCCGCCATCTGTTCTGCGAGTAATGTGCCCTGCCAACTTAAGTTTGACAGTGCTTCGAGCTAGGTCGGTAACCTAAGCACGATGAACGATGTAGTTCAAAATTCTCATCTAGATATTTGTAATTTATTTACTGCCGCCATAGTAGGTAATGTTCGTGCACTGAACCAACTTTCACAAAAATATTGATTAAAATAATAAACCAATCTGTATACCAACGACCTACTTTTCCGGTTTCACCAAAGAACTGCTCTAGATATACTACCCTTGGCGTGTCTTCTCGATATAAAACGTGAAACAGTTTCACTCACATAAACGTTGAGAGATCAAACCACGTTGTTATCCAATTAGTTAGTGTTAGGTAACCGACCTGTGTTTTTACACGTGTTTAACGATTCTACCGATTGTATTATACAATGTACGGTTTTATTCTCTGTGGTAATCGATAAAAAATGGAACGTTATGTTTTCGAATCGTTGAGCTGGGACCCTACTCTCTAAATCCGCCAACGAAGATATGGTTCCGTCCGTAGTAGTTAGGAACTTCGCATTGAACCCTGCTCCCGATTAGCAAATTTTTTCAGACGGGTAAAAACACATCAGGATTAAGGAAAACAGAGAAATAGTGATGTCATTCATTTTTAGTTCGGACCCTGAACTAATCTTGTTTCCTTAGGTAATACGGAGTAACAAACGCCCGTAACTTCGCAACTACGGATTTTGTGCTTAGAGAGCACGGCTTCCGATCCGAATCTTAGCAATATCGGTGCGAAGTAGCCATAGTATGTACTATGGGGATTGCACAACACATTAGATACGAATTCTGTCCAACCGAATATAGAACATTCCCAATTCAGTTTCAATTCGGATCTTGAATTCGGAATTGGATCGGATGTAGAGAATGAGAAAGTTTATAGTGGATAAGACGGAAATTAAAACAGAAGAATAACTAGCAGGGGATCAGTTCAGGGGATCCGACCGGAATAACTCGTTCGAAAAGGCTCCAACTGTTTCTAACTCCTCACAGGTATATTGAATATGGTCAGATTTTTTTCTTTGGAACGTTTCTGAAAGATAAAAGTCCTAGGGTTTTAAGGTACACTAGGTTTTGATATAAGTAAAGCCTAGAGAGAAGAATAGGAATTAACACTGCTATTTTTTGCAAAATAAACGTAGTCGTCAAGTAGATGTTGAAGGCGAAGGTTTCCCAACTATGTTGGGGTCGGCTTCCAGACTTACCGGATGCAGCAGAATACCAGTATTTTACGTGGAGCGATATGTATTATTTACCAGTTATTGTGAAGTACAAAGTGAACAATTTCTTTTGTACAACAAATACAATTAAAGTGTGCAATCGTTGGATAACTACATAATATATGAAAGTAACAACGCTTCCGATTTCTCTACGAAAATATTCTACATAGCTTACTTATTATTACAGTACCCGGCGATAAATATTGCACATCGACCTTTGGAAAGAGACAATCGGCTAATTTCGGCTTCGTAGAGCGTTATCTCTGTCGCACGAAATACAAACAGTCCGGTATCTATTAGGAGCTGTTAAAACAATTATGATTTGCTTCTTTTGATAATTATTTTTATTCTTTGTATAAAATGGTTTTGTGTAAAAAGGTCAATGTGCAATATTTATCGCCGGGTACTGTAAATTGTTGTTTTGTGAAACATGCGTTTTGGGAGCACATTTTATTTCATGTTGCTTCCCCGAAGAGTTGGGCTGGGGACTGGGGTGTACCCATAGGTCCCACATTTCGCCATGTAATGTAATATAGCCTGACACTTATCCAGACTCAGGGCTGCTACTGACAAATTCCAGATATAACACTTTACCCGACGTGGTACTCGAAACCAGGACCACACGCTCAGCAGTTGCGCTTACGACCACTAGACCATCGACGCAGCCTTCAAGTAAAACCAAGCTATAAATAGTTAAACTTTCTCGTTCGTGTATTGAGTTTACTATTACCTAAGGGTTGCCTCAAGGGTGGCGATCTGACCCCACTCAAGGGCAGACTGTGACATTTAAACAAACAAATTTATTATACATGTTTACTGCGTTTCACGCACATTTTTCACAGGTAGACTTTTTAGAAAATCGTGATACACAATTTGTGGATTTTTGTTTTTATTTTTTTTTTTGGTTGGATCTTCGTGATTAGACTGGATTATCTGAGGCTGTGTTCAGACGTCTAAGATGTCTTTATGGGCCAAAATACAAAAAGTACGCGCGACGTTTGATAAGTCCTTTAGCTACGTAGGTGGTAGGTGATTTTTTGCTTTGCGCATCCGCATCGCGTTACATCGTAGTTTAGTTTTATTTTTTAATATAAAACACTAGCTCCTGCTCGTGGCTTCGCCCGCCTGGATGTCGGATTATGCCACGGTAACGTGCTACCCGGGACAAAACCCCAATGTTACTCTTTATAACATCGGCTATCTGCCAGTGAAAGTCCCTTCATAATCGGTCCAGTCATTACGGAGATTAGCCGGAACAAACAGACAGGCAAAACAATTGTCTTTTTGTTATAAGTACCGTATGTATTTTTTCATATGCATTTATTAAAAAGCTGTTATTTTGATATTACAAACAGACACTTCATTGTTATTTATTTGAATAGGTAAATAGATTAAAAACTCAAACTCAAACTCAAACTCAAAGCATTTATTTCAATTAAACCATTTACAGGCACTTTTGAATTGTCAAAAAGTCGGTCAGTCAGAAAATATGAAGCTAGTTGCCCATTCCAAAGCGTAGGTACCTATGGAGAAGAACGGGCAAGAAACTCCATGGACACTCACATATTTTTACAAAAATATTAGTTACATCATCAATGTGAATTTATAATTATATGTGAGAACGATGTAAAAAAAGACGTACGCGTTAAAAGAGTCCAGAGTACAGCAAATAGAACAAAACAACAATTCAAAATTAAAATAATTAAAAATAAGCCGAGGCAGCTAAGAGATGATATTTTTTCCGAGTGCCCATTGAAAAAGAAGTCTTTATGTTTTGATCGAGGTTTTAGTTCAATCGACTCATTAGAAATGTTTTCACAACACATATTATTGTGATCGTTATGAAAGCATTGTGCACAATACAAGGGTGTATCGAAAGCAATTGTTTTATCTAAACAGTGTGGTGTTTTTATGATGCTGATCCAATGTTGAACTCTCTTGTATAACATGCGTTATGAAGATGTATTCAAGCTCGATTGTCGTTTGTTCTTCATGGATTGTTTCTGGCTTAGAAAAGGCTTTTTTCCTTTGTGAAAAGGAAAAGAAAATGGTTTTTTTTCTTTGTGAAAAGGAAAAAGCCTATCTTCAACCTTATCTTATTTATATTATAACTTGAAAATGACTCAACCGATTGTGATGAAACTTTGGTAAGTTGTTGTGTGTGCACCGGAGAAGTGTTCTCACGAATAAAAATAACGCATTAGGCATTAGCTAGTCCTTAGATATAATAATATGATTCTTCTGTACGTGTGTGTCACAGAACTCCTCCTGAACGGCTGGACCGGTTTTGATGAAATATTTTGTATTTGAGTGGGTCCAATTGTGAATCTAAACCATCCGGTTTAGATTCACAATTGGACCCGCTGGGTGGCGCTGCTGATCAGCTAGTTCTTTGTATGTCTAATTGAGACTCATCTTTGCCTATTTTTTTTATTGCTGAATGGCCCGCTTTTGATGTCGATCACGCCTGATGGAAAGCGATGGATGAGGTCTATTATGAAACGAGCGTGCCCAGTAGATGCCTAAGGCACTGGAACTCCCACGCATCGACGAAACACAGCAGGCTGGAATTGGCCAGCCAAATAAGGTGTTGGGTGTGACTATCCAGGATGCGCCGAGCGCTAGGTTCAGTTAAGCTACACGAGGAGCCTTCTTCATGCATCCAATATCGGGGTCTAGTTTTATAGCTTAAGTATAAGAACTTATACTTACATTCTTTATATCGTTTATGTAGGAGAAATATTGCCAGCAGATTTTTCAAAGGACAAGATCGCATTTCATAACCACCAACCAGTGATCACCAATCAGGTAAAACCAATCATGGTAAAACCATCTGTAGATATTTGGAATCATTCGTATTGTGTATCTTATTAACAAAGAAGAATTTTGTGTAATTCTATCGCCATGATATCACGAGATGACTTCCATCTTGCAACAGATAATGTTTATCATTATCAGTGATCGCATGACGCGCATAACATCTTGTTTTATCAGCAGTCCGCTTGCTAAATAGTTTAGGTATTTAATCACGATAATATTTTAGCACACCTTTGTGGGTAGTTTGTAAAAAACACTTTGAATAGATAACTACCTTTTTTTTACATTTTACATACAAAAACTCTCCTTTTGCCTAGTTTACGTTCAAACATCTAATCTGCATACGAGAAACAAATATGTAGGTATGAGTTTATGGAAAAGTAACTTTAATTCCTACACGATAAAATACTTCACTTCACTGTTTGTTACTTCTTCACGCTCAAACGGCTGGACCAATTTTGATAAAATTTTGTATGGAGGTAGATGACACCCCGGTTACCGATGTTCCCTTGGGATAGATATTTACGTGGGTGAAACCACGGGACGCAGCTAGTTACCAATAAGGCCACTGTAATGTCCCAAGGCGCTCTCTAGGACATATTTGAAGTCTGAAAAATATGTTGATTGATTCTTGCATATGAATTATATATTGCAGTTCATTTACCTCAACCAAAAAGTTATAGCCGTCCCTCTGCAGAACAAAAGCCTCTTCGCATAAGACACCAGCATTAATCACCACGCTTGCTCAAGGCGGATTGGCGATTTCACTTATATTTGAACTTTGGCTTTCAATAATTTTGAAACTTTATTTGTCATGTAATGTGTGGAAAAAGTAATAAAATTATATAAAACTATTCACTAACTAAAATATAGGGGCGACGAGGCTTTCATTTACATACATCTCTGGTTTAAAAATACAATTTTAAAATCAATTTACTCACGTAGCGCAGGCGATCTTGAAGTCGACGGCTGAGGTCCGAGAGAATCCCGATTGGACCCTTCAGAGAGCGGTACTGATATCACAACGCCATTACTTGTACCGATCCACAGTCGTCCCGAACTGATCAACAGAGCCGTGATTCTGACCAATGAGTTATAGGAATACAGACTTTGATATTTATAGAAAAAAAACATAATATATTGTGTGCACTATGATATGTAATCATAACATAAGACTTCTTAATAGTACCTACTTTTATGTTTACGGATATCTACTATTGGAAACATTATCATTCGTGTAATCCATCACTTTATAATATGACAGAAACATATAGCTACTGTAATTTTATACTTAGACTATGTGTAAATATATATGTAAATTGATTGCCGCATATAAAGAAACAACAACTGCACGTCTTGGCATAGTCCAGTGCTTCCGGCTAGAAGGGGTTAGGAAACCAAGATAGGGATAGAGAAACTGCGTGCTAAGCTAATGCAATACCATCAAAAATATATAGCGACGAAATCACCAAACATCCGTTCTTAAAAGCAGGACATGCATCGTCTAATTGATGATTATGTAATTAAGACATTCCATTGCCATTGCTAGACCCTGCAGGTATGGGGAACAGGGTGTAAAGCTCATTCATAGTCTATAGAAAAGGGAGGATCCTATGACCTGACGGGTGCGGGAGTTGTGTCTAGCGGGCAACTGCCCGATGATTCATGTATCTATGCTAATTGCGCGGTAAACTCTGCTTGCGAGATGCAGATTTTGTGTGACATCAGTATGACACGTTACACGAATAGGTACTCTTTATCATGTAGGTACACCATACAAATTATAGATATAAATGTAGTTCTTTTTTCCTATGTTATCACCAGAAAACCAAAAATAGCTGCCGCTTTATCTCTCCTCATACCCAATGGTTTTTATAATATTGGTTTTAATATTGCTAGACTTTGATACACATTTCAAGGAAGTTTATATACTTTTTACCAATCAAACTGCGGTTGATGTAATCAATACTTGACAAATATGTCATAATGTTCCGGCACTTAAATAGGCCGATCAATTTGATAGATATGGAGTGACCATAACTATGCTGCTAGTCTCCTTATATGGACTAGTTATGTGGGCTGTCAGTGTATGTATGGCGTTATAAGGTAACCAGTTCAAGAATTTTGCTTTTTTTTGGTGGACTTGATAATTTTTTAGTTATAAATAACTAAACATGTAGTTTTTTCTTACTATTCTTGGTTATATACACGAGTAAGGTTTGAAACCTGTGATTTCGTAAAGATTTTTTCTTAAGAAAATATTGGATATATCTTTCTGAGTTTTAGGATAGGCTACTTTGTATACCATATATTTAATATATTCTTTATTGGTCGTGAAGTCTTTCACGCAATATTCTAAAATGAATATGCAAAGAAATGATTAGACCATGTAGATGTTACGGGAAGAGTAAAAACTGAGCACTTACGACAGTTTACGCAAATTCATTCAGAGATCGCGTGGGTGTTGATACGGAATTAGAAATTCTTATGTAAATACAAACATCGCTTGCACATAATTTGTAGTTGCATTCCTGAGACGTGGGGTATCGTGTTTATACGAAGAAAGGTGAACATCTTTAGTTATTATACTTGAAGAATTGGCAGCTGCTCCACCAGTAGGAATTTCGTAATGGAATGCTATTAGAATGACTTCTGAAGCTTGCGAAGGTCGTACGTCAATTGTTTCTTAGTATACAGGTTTTTCTCAAAGATATTGTGGATACAAGTAACTAAGGTAATTTTTGGGGCATTTAAAATTTGGTTTTGATGAAATGCAATATAGCTAGAAACTCTGGTTGAACGGTTATGGATTTTTCCTAAGTATTTAGTTTTAACAAACCAATATCCTTTAGTTCTCACTTCTCAGATATTGATATTCCCCTGATACACATATATAATCCTACCGGAGGTTTAGGTTTCCACAGCCTCCTGTCTGTATAATTCTAAATCCTGTTTGTCAATTCTCGGTCAAAATTATTGTTTTGCGTACTTTCCAATGATATTCGAGCCTGTCTCATAATAACATACTTCATTGACATTCCATACAAAAACGCTACTATTTTACATTATATAGTAAAAGGTATTGTAATTTGAGAAATTGAGGCGCTTGCTCAATTCTATCGAACAAACTAAGGTTTTTTACGAACCGCTTTAGCATAAAGTCGCATATCTTCATGCTATTGGTGTAATCACGGCAGTGGCAAATCGTTTGAATAAAATTTGAATGAACAATGGATTGCACGTCAAGTAGATACTTTACGTAAAGCAAAGTTTGGTAGATATAAAATTTATGAGCCGTCTAGCGAAAGTTAATGGAAATAGGGCCGGTTTGAGTATGTGGCAATAGTACTTGCAATATTGCATAGATACTCAATGGGAGCAGCCATATTAACATTACCTTTATTCGTAATATACTCTTTTAAATTACCACACCAACCGATCTGCCGAAAATCTCACCGTGAAAACTTACGTGAAGTGAACTGTTAATAGTATCAATCCTATGACAGCTCACTTCGTTTATGTTTTCACGCTGAGATTTGTCCATTATAGACCAGCTGTTCTGCAATAATCTGCATGAACTGAGCTATCATTTCACCCAGTTTTAGGGATTGTTAATATTGGCAGTTCACTTCAAGCTTACTTCACCTAAGTTTTCACAGTGAGATTTTAACACAATAAATCGGCCGATCTCGAGAAGGCTCACTCTTCCAAATACAGACTTTACAATCTACCGGCAACGCCCATAATTCATAATCTTGAAGAAATACATAAAATAGATAAAATCTTACTACAATATACTAGATTTCATTTTTGATGATAGCAATAAGACCAAGAGTGAGATAAACTCACAATAATCTCTCAATATCTAGACATGAAACTGTACAAGTGTACATGTAACGTCAACAACATGCAATGCGTTAAACAAGATGTGACAAGTGAGTGTTTGTTATGGATTGGAAGATGATGTGTGGTGTGAATGAGAAATACACACACAAGTTTCGATCCCGTGGGAATAACGGGATAAAAAGTATTCTATGTGTTAATCCTTGTTAAAAACTATGTGTGTGCAAATTTCATCCAAATACGTGCATTAGTTTTTACGTGAAAGAGTAACAACATCTATCCATCCATCCTTACAAACTTTCGCGTTTATAATTATTAGTAGACTATGAAATCGTGATACCCAATAACTGGGTTGTGGGGGTTATATGAGCAGTCACTCTCTGTTTCTGTTAGACTGGAAGCCGATCCTAACATACATAGTTGGGGAAAGAGGTTAGGCAGATGATAATGATCAAGATATACATGTGACAGTTCATTTACTATACCATCCAAAGCTTTAAGTAAATCGTAAAGTGCCTTTAGACGATGCATACTTTTAAGTACTCATTGGCGTAGACATAGCATAGTTATTTTTTATTGAAAGACCATGACCAGTTGCACTCATTTTATAAGTTGATATAATTAAAATAGTTACTAAATAATACTCAGTAGTTTCAATGACTGATAATGTAATAAATAATCATGCAGTGATGAGGAGTTCCAAGTCCAATATTTCTCCCTTAATTTCCAAGACCTTGATTACTTCTGTCATAATTTTGCATCTACCAAAAGGCAAACATGCCAAAAGTCAGCAAAACAAGACAATATTGAAAGATACGGTCGAAATAACGCAAACAAAAAAGAAAGTGATGAATGAATCTATGTACAGAATTAATAACATTTATCAGTCAGTACATTACATAACTAAATGTTGTTAATAGCGTGAGGCTAATAACTATTGATAATCAGGAAAGGCAGTTGCATGCCATTAGGGATGGGATGGCTTGCAAGACGATTCAAGAGTAAAGTTTGCAAGAATCCGCGTAATTTACTATGCAGTTTTATAATCATAAAGATTGAGTGGTTATTTTGATACAAAGAAGGTTGAACAAGCAATATCTCCTTTAGGCAAACCTAATGACATGATATTAATATTGATTTTTTTCTTCCATCTTCTTGTTTCTCTTACTACATACTTGTTATCTTATTCTTCTGTTTTGCTCTGTCTTTTGTTTCAACTATTGTTTTTATTTCAGTCCCGTCTTCTAAGTCAACTCTACTTGGGCGTGTCTCTAGGTTACATTCTAGGCCCCATTAGATAAAGTACTAGTTTATGATGAGTATTACTCCCGTTATGAAATATGATTCTAAATCTATCATATCGCGATGTTAATCATCGCATCGCCTCGCCTACTTAGCTTGCCACCATTACCTAAGTCATTAAACCTGTGAAGGTTTTATAAGATGACCAACGCACAGCGTGGGTGCTTTAAATGTCACATTGACTACTTAATAGCCTCACCTATCTAGGAAAACAGCTTTTTGTTCAACGTCGTCATAATATCGATATTAAAGTGTATCCTATTATGGACATGATATTAACATCGATGACTACTATTCTACAAAGATTGTTATAATAATTGATGATGTAAAGATTGATTTAATTCAAATGCTTCTATACAATGAATTGTTAGACCATATGACTAACAACTACTTGTAAACCTTGAAAGCTTACATACGATTCCGTAATCTGCTTAGATTTTAAATTGGTTTAGATTTGTAGATTTTTAGTTTTAGCTTATCTGAATCATCCATCTCAAATAAATTGTTGTTCAAATTCAAATTCAAATAGTTTATTTTCTCTTCACAAAACAATGGTACCTATCATAAAAATTAGACAAGCTTAGAATCTAGTTTGTGAGAGACTGGTGTCTGCACTAGGAATACCTGTATAGCAGATCACCAGGGTCCCACCACACGGTATGAGAACATAAATTACTTATTTAGTAAATGTGAAGGGATAAAGGGCATAACATAAACTCAATGAAAAACAATAGATTAAGAACAATAAAACAAAAAGAGAAGTACGTCGAAAGGTGATCTAATATGTGTAGGGAAAGTACGGGGTTGGACTATTTTGGTTGTTAAAACTATATACTTCCTGTGAGCTACTTCTTAATGATTTTCCGTGTCTTGAGCGCTGAATCCTATTATACCTAATTGCTTAAATTGACTCTTGCCATCTATTATGCGAGTGTTTTCATCAAAATCGTCTTTTACTGCTCTGCACCTTTCAATGCAAGTTTGATGCAGTAAGTAGTCAACTTGCACAATGATATTGCCAATGGATTCTGCATTTACCTCTTCTTTATATTCCTTTTAAAAACGATTATTATGTATTAGGAAATGAGCAGGGCATAAGGAATCGTTCAAAAGTGCCTTTAATGTGCCTATTTGAAATAAATGATTTGACTTTGACTTTGAATTTTTCAGTATGAGGATAGCTGCTGGAAGTTTGGACTTTTACCCAGTTGATAATAATAAGCTCACTCCCTATTACATGACTGGCGAAATGAGGGCACATAGCCACACCCCTGCCTACTCCTCTTGAAATGTAAGCATAATGTTATGTTAAAATCTAAACTGACTGATCCGTCTTGATCATTACAGTCTAGGCTTGCGCTTACGTCCATCACTATCGGAACAGAGGCGCACGCGCTGGTTTCACCGCGTTCCCTACATGGTCGGGGCCGTGAAATCTATTGGTTTACATGTTATCTTGCGTTTTAGTTAGTACGCAGGCTTTGTTGGGGCTATTGTCTTGGTGCTGAGTTGAATGTGCTATGTTGTTGATGAATAATTAAGTTATATACTATTCTCTAGCTATTTAGATGTTTCTTTGCAAAATTAATACTTTATTAAAGTTGGATAAGTTTGTTACACTAGGGGGGCAGCTATGGGACAATGCAAGCTTAATAGACCATGGTTGAGGTCCTTTTTAGAAACTACATAACAAAAATTCACGTCAAAATCATCTTTGAATAATTAAGTTCCGATTAAAATTGCTTAGTGTATAGGTAATACGGCATTTGTTAATTGAAAAATTAAAAACAATAAAAGCAGCTATTGGATTTGACAGCAATTATGATAATATTTTTAGTTGTCCTAAGCCAACAGGAACATTACAACTGAAGAACAATATACTTACTACAACTACAGCCTACAAAAATAGGTATGTAGATATTAGCAGTATGACTAAGAACATGACGTCCAAACTAGCTTTCACTTTGTTTCCTCCATTTTTGGGGGCTAACTCGAAAATCTAAAATCCTCGAAAACCTGCTAAGCGAGCGAAAGTGATGCAATTACTTTTGAAACGCAAAAGAAGAGTGATGGCTATAGTGTACGTGCGCTCGGAATAAAACGACGTATTATATAAAATAACGAATTTACTCCTTTTTAACCAAATAAATGAATTAAATTTAAAACTACTTTGAGTAAACTTTGATATGATAATTTTCTATGTTTTAAAGAAAATTCCATTGAATAACTTTTATGCGTTACGCCGTGATGACGAAAAAATGATAAAAATAGATATAACTTTGCAATTTTTTTGTATCAAGAAAATTCATTGAATCGTATAGGTATTCCTTTTACCTAGACCAAAGAGTCAAAAAACATATACCAAAATGTTAAATCCCTATTCCACATATTTAACAAGTTACACGAAATAGAAAAACCACATTTTTTTCAATATCACCTTAAAAACTAGCTGCTGCTCGCGACCTTGTCCGCGTGAAATTTCTTGTTCCCCCGTTCAACCCGATCGCATCGCATCGCTCAGTTATGCGGTCGGCCTATAGCAGCTACATAACCTTGGAAATATCAACACATCGTTGGTAAAATGTGTCGTTTATGGTCGATACTTTCTCATTAATCATACATTGCCCTTGAACTAGTCACGTTGACATATCGATATTCGATGGCTGTGGAAACATGTGGAAGTTCTAATGGTTTTTTCGAAGGACGATCAATAGTGTGGAGTGTTTGTGTGGAAACGTTGGTGTGGGCGTCAATTGTGGGTACCTAATTGATTCTTAATTTGACATCGAATTATTGAACGGAAGGTTTGCCTGAGTTTTTGATATTATTTCAGCGTTTTGATTCCAAATATCTCGTTTTTTTTAAAGAGTAGAAGTAGTAGAAGTTCTTTGCTAACTTTTAGCTTCACAGCAGGCTAGAAAAGAGGTTTTGATTACGTAGGTCTGTAAGCAAGATTAGTCTTTAAAATTATTCTAACACACCTTCAGACTAATAGCAACGCAGTTTCACAGATTTGTCATACATAATTATTTAATGGAAAAATCATGTCGTCATTTCTTCACATAAAAAAATTCCCGTACCTATGTCCTTGTTGAAAAAAACATACTTAGATGATTTCATCGATAAACTAAGTAAGTAAATAATACAGAGAAATCACTCGTCAATTTAGCACTTCCAAATGATGGTTTTTTGCTAAACGATGTTTATTATTCAAATATTTAATCAAAGTTTACTTTCACAAGGATATAGTGGTTCACACACTGTATTGTCACAGTCAAAAAAAATACATTCATCATTTTGCCAGTAGATTAATCTGGTACATGTTTTAGTCTTCCGGACTGGTCTCACATGGGTGAGCCTGGTGTCAGGGACCCTGTGTTCTTTGTACGAATGGTTGTTATGCACAGTTATAATCGTATCATCTGTGTGATTTACCTTCCTCGATTTTGTTCTGATTTTTATTCTTTATGAGCATTGTGTGCCATCAGTGTTACTGTTTTTTCTGGCTTTGAGTTTATGTAATGGTTACAGCTTACAGCCTGATTCAAATTTTATGGCGGCTCGGAACATGTGGCGAGTCGCAGTGCAGTAACATATTCACCTGTCAGCGGGGGTGGGGGGTGCGGTACTGCTCAGTGAGTAGCGCACTTCAGAGTCGCCATAAAGTTTGAATCGGGTTGTGCTGATGTACTGTAGCTTCGGATGTACTGTGATGGGTCGTGGCTTAAACCATTTTCAGCAAGATTGATGCTGTTATTAGGTAGTCTTTTACAGAAAAACACATTAGAAAGACCGATTAATTACTCAGTTTTAAACGTACAGTCTTGTCAACTTGAGGAGTTTCGTCTCGGTTTTTGAGATTCTATCCTCCGATGTTTCACAAAAAATGATGCCATTTGTATTTTTTGTGATATTCCATTGTATGTGAGCTAGAATTAAAGCATGAATTAATAAAATTAAGCACACACAGTCAATGACCATATTTTTTACTTTTAAATCACTTTTTAATTAGCAAGGTCAATACAACACAATACGGATAACCAGCGATGCGTTACATTGACATTTTACTTCGCATACAAAATTGTAAGGCAAAAAAAAAAAACAAAATTGCTTCGCAAATCAATTGCTATTTATATGATGACCTTTAAAGCACGTCCACCTGTCATACTCTATTAGAAAATAATTGGTTAAAATACCTATGTACGGACGCCAGCACATCAACCTACCACAATCTGTCTGATTTCTTTAATAGATTTTCAACTTTATCGCTTAAGCTTAAGGTTCAAAGTTGATTGGGAAAATCTGACAGTTAGGTGTAGCTTGATGTGCTGGCGTCTGTACATAGTAGTCATAACCTGTGATCATCACACTAATATTATAAAGGCGAAAGTTTGTGAGTGTTTATATGTTTGTTACTTCTTCACGCTCAAACGGCTGGACCAATTTTGATAAAATTTTGTATGGAGGTAGCTGACACCCTGGATTAATATAGGTATAGGCTTTTTATCCCGATATTCCCACAGGATCGACACTAAACTTATGCGACTAAAACCGCGGGGCGCAGCTAGTCATTTATAAAGTAAATGTCATGTAATTATTTTACACTGTGACCTGCACCCTAATTGCGTAACACACTGTTACTCTCAATTTCAATAATTTTGAAGCATATTTCTAATCCATTGCTCCATATGTTCGAAAAACGTGTCTGCTCAACAACGCAAATAACGCAATGAATTTTGTTCAACTGTCAAAATGAAACCCTTTGCTATTGATAGTGTTTTACGCAATTACAATGCGTGCCACGAAAGATGAGACTTGACCCCGCCTCCCCCGCTCTTTCCGCCGCCCCTATGACGTCCGGTCCCGTCCCGCACTCAGACCTCATACCGCTAAAGATACCTATACTAAAATCGTGTACTGCGCTTGTCAAACCACGTGGTGTGTCAAGTCTCATCTTTCGTGGCACGCATTGTACCCTACGGTTCATATTATATCTTATAGTCTATTGTTCTGTTTGGTTAGTAAATATTTCTGTTTTAAAGGGAGAAAGGAGTGGCCATGAGTTTTAATTTGTTTAATTAGTCGCCCTTGTGAATTGGCACGGATATCAATCGTTGAATTGGCAGTTTGTAAACGTTTTTGTAGTTCAGTGAATATTTGGAGCAACTTTTATTAAATATCTTAATTATTTATAGGTATTTTGTTGGTAAATGTGAGCGATGGTAGAACTGTCGTTAATATGGTAATTTATCACACTAATATTATAAATTCGAAAGTTTGTGAGTGTGTGTGTGTTTATATGTTTGTTACTTCTTCACGCTCAAACGGCTGGACCAATTTTGTTAAAATTTTGTTTGGAGGTAGCTGACACCCTAGATTAATATATGGGCTACTTTTTATCCCGATATTCCCACGGGATCGACACTAAACTTATGCGACTAAAACCGCGGGGCGCAGCTAGTTTAAAATAATAGTGATTTCTGTAAACAAAAATAATTTAAAAACTCTTTAGTTGGCATGCACGGTACAAAAATACTGTAGTTGCTATTATGTATTAAAACTCTGACCCAGATTTTTGCTATCTTATAGCCTTGGATTCTAGTGAAAACTACTTAAATATTATTATCTTAAGCAATGATATACTTCGTACTATAATCAAAAGAAAAAGAAAAGATTTTAAAATGCTAACTGTAATCTATGGAACGTTCCTAGTGTTGCTTTTTAAACTCTAGCGCAAGGAAAAAATTAAAAACCGATTTGCGAACCTTTACATCTTTTTCTCAAGTATCATAACAAAAAAATCGTCATTAAAAGGTTCCAAGATATTCTACCAAGTGCTGCTTGCCAAAAGCGAAGTTCAATTGCATAGAAAAAAGTGCGTTTAGTCGCATATGTTGGAAACAGATGTTTGTAGTGCAGTGTGCGGTCGCCCTTAACGGTACACCTGGCGGACAATATGGAAGGGAATGTTCTACTTGCATTTTTTTTTAATGGGTATTATAAAAATTAGGTGAGAGTGATGGATATAGCTGTTATTACGTTGGATTGTGTTCTGGGTGGTTTATTTCCGTTGATTTGACTCGGCTGCTTCTTATTCCGAGTGAAGATTCGAGTAAAGTAAATAATGTATTGGCATAAAACATGGTACAAAAAAAATGCAAAACGACAAAAAAAATGAAATAGGTATCCATTAGCAATAAAATTTTGTCTTATTGGTTTAAAAAAATACACATACGGCAGTACTGTAATATCATTCTCCTGCCGTGCCAACTGGCATATGATCCGATTTTAACTTCATCCAGTCCAGAAAATTGCCGATCCAGCTTATTGTTTTCTGATGTTTACCTAAACGTTACGGATTGAAGCGAAACGAATTACGCGGGTTACGTCGCGGTTCGACGAGTTTTTTTACGCGACCGTGAAGGGCTCTGACAAAAATGGTAAAAAAAGTTGAATAATCGACCTGTGCGTAAAACTATTTTCTTCTCACCTTTACGTAGAAGTATGTGGTTGCTAATGCAAGGATGTAGGCAGTTATGTAAGGTAGTGTGATCACATTTAGTACTGCAGAAATTAGAATTAGATTTTCAAGGACTACCTACTAATTCTTAAACAGACTCTAGCAGTCTAGCTCGAGCTTTAAAATGTTTTTCCCATATCCATTTCGTAATCCTCATCTACTGTATGATGTTTTACGCATTCGAAGTATTGATTTTTAGGGTTCCGTACCCAAAGGGTAAAAATGGGACCCTATTACTAAGACTCCACTGTCCGTCTGTATGTGTGTCTGTCACCAGGCTGTATCTCATGAACCGTGATAGCTAGAAAGTTGAAATTTTCACAGATGATGTATTTCTGTTATCGCTATAACAACAAATACTAAAAACAGAGTAAAATAAATATTTAAGGGGGCTCCCATACAACGTTTTTTTTTTTCGGCGTTTTTGCCTTGTGGTACGGAACCCTTCGGGTGCGAGTCCGACTCGCACTTGGCCAGTTTTTTAGACCTAGGTTATCCAAATACAAATAATAATATATTCTAAACTACTTTGTTACAATCGATTCTCCTTCCGCATCTATTCCATGCTTAACCAAAATGTGATTGCCACTCACAAAATCCATCTTTCTTTTTCTATTGTTGTTAATCTGCTGAATAGTACCTATCTGTAATCAAAATACCAAACAAAGGGGTTTTCAAATCGAAACCTCTTTGTTACTCCATCACGACTCACGGTGTTAAGGCGTCAACAGAACTGTTGCAATAATGTTCTCGCTTGATTTGCGATGATGAAAAAATATCCAAAACTGGATAAGTAACCCAAACTAATCAAATTATAAGATTGCCAATATCTTGGCATCGTATACTTTATGATTGCGGAGGTTACAAATCTTAGTAATGTTCGTTCTTACTCGCGTTCGTACTTCATCGCCCATTCATTTGATATGACTTAAGAAATGTCAAAAATGACATAAATTAAATGCTCACGTTGGCATACTGCAAGTAAATATTGGTAGGCTGTGGCTTGGCTGTGGTAAAATCAAGGAATGCGTGATAAGAAAAAAAAAACAGTGGCCCTCCGGGAGTGCCGACAGAAGTGAAACCTGGAACAATTACGTGTGTATTTTGTGAATCGTCTTATAAACAAAACACGCGCGGTACCGGCTACGGCCATCCGTCTTACGAATTTTCGATCAGGTCACGTGTCCTGACGCGAGTTTAACATTTTTTACCGATTACAAAAAAAGTGTACAACGCCGCTAAAGAAGTTTTCACTTCAAAAACATTTGGCTAAGTTTACATTCAACTGGATGGAATTCCTCGACCTCATTGCCATTAGGATTCCTTGTGTTGTGAGATCCAAACTCCTGCGTTCCGTTATTTCGTAGAAGAGGTCCGTTTTTAAAACTTAATAAAATAGGTAGAAACAGAATGTATGCACGGTGGTGTGCTCTGTGTCAGTTGTGATATATTCAGGTGTTATGTTTTGGGTTTTCTAGACAAGACCACACATGGAGTCAATCGTCATATTCACAAGTGACCGTGCCACATGTTGAAGACTTCATTATTCAAAGTCACATACATTTTTTAGAGAATCGCCACACATATCGTCAGGTCACATAATCGATCGGAAGGAACATAGCAAAGGAATGATTAATGTAGGTATTTATGCGTATTTATAAAGACAGACGATTTGCTTTCAAGATTCTAGTAAACCACTGCTGCGACTTAATCCGCGTGAAATTTCTTGTTTCAAAATTATCGTAAAACACTCGGCAATACTGTAGGTTCTAATTCATCATTTCAGCCGAAACACGTCCACTGCTGGACATAGGCCTCCCCCAAGCACCTCCACTTCGACCTGTTCTGTGCTTCTCGCATCGAACGATTTCCTGCGGCATTCACAAGATCGTCGGTCCACCTTGTGGGAGGCCTTCCAATGGCATGTTCCCATTAGTGAAAGAATTTTCGAAATCGGAACAGCGGTGCTATTCTGTAAAAATCTCACCGTGAAAACTTAGGTGAAGTGAGCGTGGAGTGAGCTGTCAATGGTGTCAATTCCTAGCAAAACAATCTCCTCAGAATCGACCGGCAGTATTCCGAAAATTACCCCCTGCATACCCTACAAACTCACAAATTTTACCTGTTTATAATATTAGTATAGATGAATAAAAGTTTGCGTTAACAGTTTGTGTTTCCTCGAAAGAAGCCTGGCATATAATAGCTCGTCTTATTTTATTTGTCTAACCGAAAAGATTTATTTTTGTCACTCTTTTAAATAAGTTACAATTCAGACTGGTCCATTCAGTATAAGTATACGAGGTCAGTATTAAAACGTGACCTTAAGTTTCGATCAAATGAAAAGGCAGACTGTTGCATCGTTGCCAAATTGATATTTAAAAAACGTTATCGTATCATTATATATCGTGTAATATGCAACTTGACCATTTCGAAATAATCTGTGAAAACCATATTAGGTGACCAGATGTTTCTTTCCTCGGAAAATCTTTCCATGTTCTCGCTATTTCGAGACACGATGTTTTTTGAAAATCGAGACTCCATTCGTCGCGCATCAAACCAAAACAATTTTATCGAGGCCCATATACACAACCACACATAAAACACACCGTTTTACAGAACCTCACTCAAGACTCAAGCATTATATTATAAAACAAAAGTCATTTGATTGGTTGAAATTAGTTTTAAGGAGTCTTGAGTTTGTACTCTGTGTTTGAGTTAGGTTTTATAATTACGTGCGGTCGAGAGATCGGCCACACCTGGTGATGGGGCCCGCTAGGTATGGCGGGCGAATCTACAAGTATCTCCCGGGCCCCTGACTTGCTACTAGAAGTAACAGTTTAGGATTTAGTCGATAGGAGTCCGAAATAACCCTCCGTTCTTCTCAGACGGAGGGTCTTCTTCCTCATAGCACTCTTGTTAGAACGATCATGGTCCTCACGTAGTTTCTTGTCTAAAGGTTGATGCTGATGCTGGTGATTTCTTGCCACCTACTCTGATTTCTGGTATTTTTTGTGCACTCATACAAGGGATTGCCCGCTGCGGATTTAATTTGGTCAGTCCATCTCATTGAGCGTCCGCGTGGTCTAGTGCTCTCCATTCTACCCTGCACAACAAGACACTCAATAGTCTCCGTCACGCCTCGAGACATGTCCGAATTCCAAAGTATCTAGACGGAGGGTATCCATGAGGATTTCACCACGAAAAAAAAAAGTTTTATAAGTAGGGCAATATTCGGGACACAATTCATGGTGTGAATACTAACACTGACAATAAATTTACCAGAACATAATTCACTAATACTACTCTCAACCTACTCGTTCTAATTACACTACTAATTACTACCTTGACACCCAACAGTACATAACTGCAATTCCATAGCAAAAAAGCAGTATCCTACTCACCGATCAACATTCTTTCCAAACGTTCCCAGGCTATAGGACCATAGGTATTCTGTCATTGTTCCCTACAAGTTGGACCTGTTACGTTCCTACAGAATACAGTCCAGAGCATAAGTATGTACACACTTGTCTTTATTCAAAGACGATTTTCTCCTTTAGTTTTGAATGAAATTTTATGTTATTAACGAACAAAGTACTTTCGCAATTCGCACCCATAGGTTTGTGTAAAGTGTCGTACTTCAACGTTGCATTCGTTTTTTCATGAAAAAATCGCAATTGAAAGTTGCCAAGTGTATATATATTAGTGCTCGAGACTGTACAGGCATCAGTCAGGTTTTTATCAGCGTGGCCTTTATTGGCCCATTGTAATGGCCGACGCTGGCATTTGACGTAGAAATAAATGACCCTGTTAAGTCCAAGGACGCGGTCAACATGGGTTATAGTTTATACAGCGTGTTACACAAATGTGTGGTCATATTTAAAGGGAGTGATACAGACCAAAAAAACTGAACAACTTTCTACATGAAACTAACATCGTACTATATATATATAATATTATGATAAATATATATTTATTATATTTTTTTTAGTAACAGGATTTCAATAGTTAATAAATCTCACTTGAAAATGAATGCATTCTCAGTGATATGATTGCCATTAAAACCACTATCTAATAAAGAGATGAAATAAGAATTGTCGGTAAATAAGGTCAAATAATAAAAAGATTATATTATTGAAAGTAACCCACCCTAAACTTTACTTAATGCAATGACTGTGTTTTCAACCCATCCTGTGTAGACACCGCTCTAATATACTCCGCTGGTCTCTAACTGACCCCGGGGAAATCATAAACATGAAACCTACATAAATAACTAGTAATATTTCTATGTTATCCAAATCTACGTACAAAATATACCACGTTAGTCCAGTACAACGCAAAGCTATACCTAAGTTTCCTTCCGATTCGCTTAAATTATTGGAAAATCGTACAAGGCTACCCCTACACAATCACGCACGAATTAATTCTTATACAAAGAGCTTATAAATGTTATATGAACCTCAATTGTTAGGCAATTATTAATCGTAATGTGTCCTGATTAGGTTTAAAATTACGTGTATCAATATCGACACTTGCGATTATTTTCACGCGACTAGGTCTAATTTGGGGTAAGCAGTTGTGGGTATATTTAGTGTATCCTTAATCGGAACCTGATATTTGGTATGTCTTACAAATGTAACACTATTATTTAAGCTAATTAATTTTTACCCGATGGAGTGAAGAAATTTAAGGAAACAACAACTTCGTCAACATCGTCATCACATTTATTTTACTGAGATTGAGAGTAACAGAAATAAGGCCAGTTAAAAGTTTTCACATATAGAAGAGATATATAATACAACAATAAAAATAATTGAGAAGGTAGACAGTTTTTTGAGTAAAAAGATTATCAAGTATAAGTAAAAATGTGTTTCAAACAGTGTAAATTATCATCAATTAGTTTACGTGATCAAAAAAGAAATCACAAAGAGTACTTTTTTAATTTTTAAATGAAAATAAATTATTGTAAACATAGATGTCGACTTGTACGAATTTCGTTCCTACCATAGGAGTATGCAAAAGATAAGGATTGTGCAGAAAAGCAGAAGGAGCCCGTAGTCCAATTTTGTTCAGCAATTCGGGAAGCTCGGTTGAACCGTTAGCGATTCTAAATAAAAACGCCAAGTCTGCAAATCTTCTACGTTCAGAAAGAGAAAGTAGATGGAATCTTTCACAGCGTAGGAGATAAGTGGGAGAGTAATATTGGCATCCTTGTTCCACCCATTGCTGAGTCTATACCCCATTTGTGCCATGCTTTCCTGGTATTTGCGAGTCTTATCCAGGGCGTCCACCCACTTGGTTATTTGTCTACCAACACTTCTTCTACTAGGAAACTTCTTGAAAGTGCCTAAATGGGGTCAACTGCCTAGCCTAGTCCTAAATGAATAGTAGGCAATGGCCTTCTACCATAAATTACAGGGCTATTCTTTCGTTGACCCCAAAATGTCCGCAGTAGATATAATCAATTTTATTTAACCCTAAAATGTCTAACAGCGTTTTAACCAGTAGGTTAAAAGCTGATAGACATTTTAGGGCTAACAGAATGACAGGAAGGTAGGTTACCATTGAAGTAATAACTTCAATGGTGACCTACCTTCCTGTCATTTTACCGTAGATACCATGGACTAGATACATTTAGTGGAATGAGGGTTTTCGTGAAAATTTACGACACCAGCTGGCACCACTGTGACAAGAGGTCTTCCAATATAAAATATATGATGACGTTCATCATTCGATTCATTCATTCGTTCATCATTCAGTCATGACTAAAGAAAATATATTATAGGCTCTTTGACAGATGCCTGGACCTGACGTGTCAGTGCTGCCACCTAGCGAACGCCATTTCAGAAAACCCTCATTTAATCGTTTTGCATATTGCCTCGTAGAGAGTCGTTTTTTGGGATGCATGACGAAGCCTTTTCGTGTAGCGCAGTTTGTTCCGCCAGTTACTCAACTGAACCGAGCGCTCGGCGCATCCTGGACAGTCACACCCAACACAACACCTTATTTGACTGACCAATCCCTTGCGGTTGTAGGGTTAACGCCCGCCAAGTTTGGGACCACCCTGCCACCGGAGTCCGGCGTCAAGCAGCCTGCTGTGTTTCGTCGATGCGTGGGAGTTCCAGTGCCTTAGGCATCTTCTGGGCAGGCTCGTTCCATCATAGACCTCATCCATCGCTTTCCATCAGGCATAATCAAGGTCAAGAGCGGGCCCAATCAGCAATAAAAAAAAAGAGAAGACATCGTGGCATAAATTGAAAAGAGTATGCTTAGATATTTTGGTCGTGTTGAGAGGATGAATGAAAGGCGACTAACAAAAGGTATTTACAAAGCAGATGTGAATGGAAACGCTGTTAGGGGACGCTTTAGAAGGACATATACCTAGTGACCTTGTTAGTGTTCCTCAGAGAGGTCAGGTGCGTAATAGTCACAACCAGCGTGCGTAAACGAAAGAATCCTTTTGTTCATAAGAATGTATGGATCGTAGCAGGTTGTATTCTGTAATTTCCGCCTACCACCATGTGGAGAAGGGGTGGATTTATGTATGTATGTAAGTCACTAGCTCTATTGATTGATAGCTATGGTGATTACCAGAGCATAGAGTTCATAGAACTGCCCTAATGACTATGCTTGGCAAAATGGATTGGTGTACCAAACCAACACCAATATCACATAAAGACTATGCTGTTTTTTAAACTTCCGTACCTCAAAAGGAGAAAACTGAATCCTTAAAGGATCACTCGCGTGTCTGTCCGTCCGTCTATCACAGCCAATTTGCTCCGAATGTAATGGACCGATTAAGTTGACCTAAACACAGACGTGTAACGTAAATAAATGAATTTTCAATATGGGAGTCATTTTTGGGGGGCAACTAGAAAATTTAAAAAAAAGTTTCGCAATCTGTACCGTGTGACATATCATCGTGACTTACTGTGAGGATCTCAAATATATATTTTTCATAATTTTAAAGTAAATTATATTAAAGTTATTTAAGAAAATAGACGAGAATTGACCATTCCCCCCCTTATCTCCGAAAACTCTGAGCCTAAAATAAAAAAAAAAGAACAGAAAATAGTTCTATACCTATAGATTACAGGAAAACCTATAAGAAGTTTGTGGTCTTAAAACAACATGGCAAATCTCTCGATATTGTGCGTACAAGCTTACATTTTCAGTTGGAATGTATGGGAGAACATGACATGTTTTTCAACTACAATGTTGGGATAAATTCATTCCATCTACGGAACCCTTTATTGTGCGTGGTCCGACATGCTCTTGGTCGGTTTTTCTATAATTGATCACCACGCTTGCTCAAAACAGGATGGCGATTTCAGACTTTTATTGACTGAAAGTCCAGCATCCTACTTTGCGTAACACACTTTCAATTGCTTCATATGTTCGAAACATTTGACTGCTCAACAACGTAAATAACGCAATGAATGTTGTTGAACTGTCAAAATGAAAGCCATTCCTACCTACTGTCAGTGTGTTACGCAATGAGGGTTTTCTGAAATGACGTTCGCTAGGTGGCAGCACTGACACGTCAGGTCCAGACATCTGTCAAAGAGCCTATATTTTTCTTAGTCATGACTGAATGATGAACGAATGAATGAATCGAATGATGAACGTCATCATATATTTTATACCTATTGGAAGACCTCTTGTCACAGTTGTGCCAACTGGTGTCGTAAATTTTCACGAAAACCCTCATTACCCCGCTGGATTCCATTCTATCGATCCAAATGATTCTATTTCTTAGTAGTGGCTAACGATTTATGGTAAACGGTGAAGAACAGGCGGCTGGCCACGCCCCTGACTGACCTTGTACTTTCACTGTCATTACTATTGTTACTCAGATCGATATATAAATATGACGTGTTCTTGTTAGTCCATTTTTTATAGGTTAGAATTTTTTTCGTTTGTATTGATTTGTTGTAAATAGATTTCTTTTTATAAATTGCAGATTAAATACCATATTACATAACTTTGCAGCTAATCGTCGAGAAAATTAACAAAATGTTGCAACATAAAAAAGTTTCATTATTTTTTGTGTTGCAAGTTAAAATCTTATTTTTTTTTAAATGAAATAATGTTAGTAAGTCGAAGGCAATTTTCCATATGATTACTTAGCAGTGTATGAAATAGCTTACATAACAAGATATTGCTCACACTTTGTAAGAAACATTTCTTGTCTCAAGAAAATTTATTAGATGTAAAATTGAATATTTCATTTGATGAGAGATTGATCTCCACACATTATAATCAATCATCGATCATTCGAGAAATAAGCTGATTTACTAAGATACTCGGTTAGCACTGGTGGCGCAGTTAACGGCGGCATTTACGAGTGTAGGTCTTAAGTTTGGACCCTGACAGGCACTTTACTTTGAGTTAATTATTTCGTCACCTGCTCTCAAAACGGTGAAGGAAAACATCGCGATGAAACCGACATGGCCTAGAATCAAAAATTCGAAGACATGTGACAACTATCAACCCGGCACTGGGTCCGCGTGGTGGATTACGGCCCACTCTCCGTCACAGAGCCTGTGTCCCAGCAGTGGGAACATTCTAGGCTAATTATGTTACTAAGACACACCATATACCACAATTTAACAGGGGCAGTAAGTAATAAACTGTAACATTACTTTCACTATTACCTACATTTCGATATAAGAAATACCTCTATGTTCTTTCATAATTTCTTCTATATCTTTGCCTTGTTTCCTTACCAAATAATAATAATAACCATCATTATTCAGCTTAAAAACCTCCACTGCTGGACATAAGCTTCCCCCAAGCATCGCTACGACCGGTCCTATGCTTCCCGCATCCAGCGGATTCCCACGTCCTTCACCAGGTCATCGGTTCACTTTGATGGTTTTAAATTTAACGAAGAGTATGACACCACATCATCATCTTCTGCCCAGCCTTTTCCCTAATGGTATATTGGGGTCGGCTTTTAGGTTAGTTAGACTGAAAGCCGCTGTTGCGAACCACTATTTAATTAGGAGCGCCTGCCTATCTGACTTTCACAACACAGTAACTGGAAACTGATTTAGCACAAATGTCATTCAGTCACGTTTTTCCAGAGTTTCTAGTTTCTATCACCTAAAAACCACACAATTGCAAACCCCACAAAAGAAACGAAAAGCGGAAACCCAAAAAATCAACAATACACACATGATCCGTTACTAGGATACTATAGTCACACACACACACCTCATTCCCATAAGGTTCACTGACACACACACACAGTCTCACCCACAATGAAAAATGAGAATAAAGTGACTTATCGTGATTTAGCGTTTCCACGAACAGTCCGATGACCTCGACTGAGGTTTTTAGACTAAGTTTCTCATGCACTATCGGGCAATCTGTAATGCTGGAATTGAAGGCTTCCTATTGTTCGGCATTTGACCTTTTTCATGAAATTGGCAGTGGTTTGACGAATTAGCGGGTTATAGGTACTAGTGCTAAATGTGTTCATGTGATGCAATCTATGAAAATAGGTATCGATATGGAATAGAAGAAGAGATCTTTTGGATAGGGCTTGTCTGGGGAAGTAGGTACCTTCATCTTTGGTAAGAAAAGCGGTTCTGTCATATTATAACTACCGTCATGAAAATGTCATTTTCTATTATTTTTTGACATTAAGGTGTCAAAAAACGCTCTGGATTTGGACAGCGGTTGTTGTGTGACCGTTCACCGCTTTCTTAGGAAAACAAAGTTTAACAGGCATCTTACTTAGCTTAATTTGCTGGATGAAACAATAGAAGTGGTGATCATTGAGATTTCTGGGGAAGTCTGACATACCTTAAAAGCCTAATCTTGCTGCTAAAATCAAAAGTGTAAAAAATGCAATAACAGAATCTCTATGTATAAGTTTGTTCTCATAACAATGAATCAAGTCAAACATACAAATGTTTAGCATGTACTGACGCCACTGAATGTGTTAAGTTTTTAACACCTTATTACTAAGTTAGCTGTACTAACTTTAAGTGTAACTTATCTACAAAGAGAATTTTCTTAGTAATTTTGTTTGGAAAATTCCAAACAAGACAATAAATTTTTTGGGAAAAGCTATTTTTCTCTTTGTGTCTTGATAACATATTCATATTTTAGTCAGAGGTCTAGATATTTACCGATAACCTTTTAGCAAATTTTGTTCGCATGTCCAAGTCATTGAGCTGACGGGTTGGTTGCATGCTTCACGCTATATACGCATACAGAGTAGGCAGGGCTTCTGCAGGCAATGTTTAAAATAAGTGAAGATGAGAAGTACTGTTTTCCGATACAGGTTTTTACGTTGCTACCTTTTTTATGTAAATGGTTTTATTTTGCGTTCATATTTTGACTAGGTACCTAATCTAGGTATGGCTAATTAGTTTTGAACTTAAACGAAGGCCTTGCTTAAATTTAAGGAATTATACATGCTATAGGTAATCTATTGCCTGTTTACAATATACATAAGTTGTTGGATATTTAACTTTCGGCGTTGAGCTGAGCGTCGAAAATTCAACAGCACGATTTTATGTAGGTATTCATCATTTAGGTGTGGCCTAGCGTTAAGGAAACGGGCAAAAGAGTTCGAGAAATATATTTATCTAAAGAAAGACAGAGATGTGAAAGAAATATTATTTATGAACCATTTAGCAAACATTTGTTTATTTTCTTTTGTATAAAGTTCGAAATACATAGGCACTTATTACTAACAAAGATTTAAATCGTTAGATTCGCTCGTCAAAAGATAGTTGCGTTTTCGTTTCGTTTTGACACCAGTTCTGACACAAAATGTCGTAGTGACTTCACTTGATTGTCATGGAAACGCTATTTTCTAATGTGTGAGCTCACTCTTGACTAATGCTCGGTTTCTATAACCAAAAATATATCGTTTTGCTTAACCAATGGTTGCATTTCTTATTGCCAAATTGGGCATAATTATAAATAAATTCGTAAGCAAATTTTACCTGTGATAGCTACTGCCATATGGGAGGGTCTATTGTGCAAAGGTATAAGGTATTTGCTTTATTATTGGTAAAGATACAAGTCTTAATTTTAACCAATAATGGTCCTTAAATTGTAGAAAGCAAATCTAGACATTTCAATATTTGATTGCTAATTTCTTTCATTCGACCATTCTTTCTTCAAAAGGCTTGTTTTCGCAAAACATTCAACATGTTTATAATAAACTAAACATTTCACGCTATTGTTAGTGCCCCAGTTTCAGTGTTACGTGTGTCTAATTGTCTAATTTTGCACCGGTCTAGACAAAGTCCTAGATTTCGGTAACCTTTCTTAGTATTCGACTGGCTTTAGTGATTTTTAGGCTCGCTTTTTTGCTTGCATATTTTTGTTTGAATGGAATATTGTAAGTCGTTCGAATTTTGTGATATTATTTAGGTTATATATGTAGATAAGTCGTTCGAACTTTATTGTACGTTCAATTGCATTTTGTGTTTTTGTATCAATAGAAATGTATTATGTAAATAGTACCTACCTATTGTGTATGTATAAGGCCGGATTATTTGGTTTCTGGCATTTTCTTCGTGTAGGAGCAATTTTAAGGATTTTAAATATAAAAATGCGTGCTGGTTCGTAGTTTATTCGAGAGGGGCCACAGATAATATACAAAACTTTTACAATAGAATGGCACAGTTAACAGAATTATTTAAAAGGCAATCGACTATTTAATGTTTCCAACAGTGTATTTGTTTAGATACGGTTTTTCTTACATGTCTCTGGGCATTTTGTTTTTCGCTATTTGATGTTATGTTATTGTATTTCTTATGCTTTGACAATGCACACTGAAACTATGTTGCCCTATTTAAATTACTAGGTATTTCCCTTATTTTGGGGGTTTAAGAAGTGATATAAATAACAGCTACACGGGTCGATCTTCAAGGTAAAGCAACGCTTGCCGAAGTTAGTTCGTGAATGGGTGACCATCCATTACATACCGAGACCCGCCCGTGTCTCGGAAAGCATGTTTAGCCGTTGATCCCGTCTGCTATTTGTAGATCTGACAGTTGTTCGGGTAGGTACTCAGAAGCCCGACAGTCTGACAACCAGTCTTACCAAGAGGTATCGTGATACCCAGTTACTTAGTTGTGGAGGTCAGATAGATCACTCCATGTAAAATACTGGTATTCAGCTGCATTCGGTTAGACTGGAAGCCGATCCCAACATAGTTGGGAAAAGGCAGATTGGTTAATCAAACCGCGGCGAATTAATGACAGTTTAATTTTTTAGGCTTCCTATACAAACCTAACAAATGAAATTGAATGGACTATTGTAAGTGGTCCGAATTTTGTTATATTAGGTATTGATAAGTCGTTCTTATTGTATCTATTTTCAATTACATTTAGAAACGATTGTTTTTATCAATGGAAATATAATAAACAGTTTCTATTGTGTCATTGTATACAGGGTTACTGGTAAAACATTAACAACCTCTTAAGAGGTCATTGTAGTCATCATTATGAACAACTTTTACTATGGGACCAAACCTGAAATCGCGAAAATAAATATCAGCTGTTCTCTACATTTATGTTCGTTTATCTCGTCAAAATGTAGGGAACAGCTGATTTTTTTTCGCGATTTCAGGTTTGGTACCATAGTAAAAGTTGTTCATAATGATGAGTACAATTGACCTCTTAAGAGGTTGTTAATGTTTTACCAATAATACTGTTTACCTATATCTGTATCTGGGCCTTCCGTTTTACTATTAATTCAAAGAGAATGGCACCACTTTAGACCAAAACTATCTGCAGGATTTGAACAAAATAACGTTTGCCTTATTTAGGAACTATTTAAAGAAATATAAAAGTACTACTTATAGTATCAGTTCTCCTGGAGTCCTGCGGGGTAATTGCGTACCACATTAACAGTAGGAATGTCTGACATTTTGACTATTCAAAAACATTCATTGCGTTATTAACGTTGCTAAGCAGGTAAATTTTTCGAACATTCGAAGCTTTCAATTAGCAATATCTTTCAAAATGATTCTGATCGTGATTGATAATGTGTTAAGGCTCCTACAAACAGGCGCGACACGCGATATAATCGCGCGCGAGACAAAGGCACCGCTCGTTGCGCGACTTGCGGTGCCTTTGTGTCGCGTGTCGTGTCGCGCCTGTTTGAAGGAGCCTTTACGCTATTAGGGTGCTCGAGTTCTGAGCCTAGACAAAATGGCAATCGCTTTCAAAGCTCTTCGTATTTCTACAACGCTTTCACAGGATTGACCTTATCGGTAGCTTATGTGAATCCAATAAATTTTCGATTTTATTCCATCATCGTCATCGCTGATAGAATGTCACTTTGTCTAGGCCCTCTGGTGATTCTGAACGAACTATTGTACAGTACCCGGCGATAAATATTGCACATCGACCTTTGGAAAGAGACAATCGGCTAATTTCGGGTTCGTAGTGCGTTATCTCTGTCGCACGAAATACAAACAGTCCGGTATCTATTAGGCGCTATTAAAACAAAAAAATCCTGATTTGCTTCTTTTGATAATCATTTATTTTCTTTGTATAAAATACAAAAAAAAGGTAAAGGTCGATGTGCAATATTTATCGCCGAGTAGGTACTGTACAAATTGTAAAGTAAAATTAACTTTGTACAGCGTGACAACTTTCTTCCTAGTCTGTGCATGTCACAGGAAGTGGTCATCCTTCTCAAACACACCTGGCTAGAATTCTAAACGGTGCAACTGCATTGATATGTTTAAAAGGTAAAAACA
Organism: Luperina nickerlii; assembly: GCA_963855955.1. Lineage (NCBI taxonomy): Eukaryota > Metazoa > Arthropoda > Insecta > Lepidoptera > Noctuidae > Luperina > Luperina nickerlii. The sequence goes on along the minus strand of OY979682.1, from coordinate 17,568,972 downwards.
ATAGCAGTACATAGGCACTTACTTGTAGCCATGGAGCGTGCGGTACTGACTGAAGTAAGTTCAATAACCTGACAATGGACAAGTTGCAAGTCACACCCACTGCAAACTCGTTTAAAATAATTAACTATGACTATTATTACTTGGCGTGTGTTAACTTAGTTATTTCAAGCGTCGCTATTTTAAAATTTAAGTATACCCACTGAAGGAAAATATTGTGAGGAAACCGGAATGTCCTACAACCAAAAATTTCGATGACATCGTGTTACATCTACCAACCCGCACTGGGACCGCGGAGTATATTATAGCCCACTTCCTCTCTAAGGGAGGAAGTGGGCTATAATATAAGGAGGCATATGTCTCAGCAGTGGAAACATTATATAAAGGCTGATTATGCCTGTCTTTTGCTACTTTTGATGTTCCTACCACTCAACCGTGTAAGAGGCTACGCCCTCATGAAGAAAACATGGCTAATAATTTGGTGTTTTGTAATCTTCTTCTAACTGAACAGACAGCTGTGCTGCTGGGGTGTTTGTTGCGCCACTTCTTCTTCCCACCTAAAGCACTAGGGCGGTTTATTAGGGACTTCCTCATGTAATTATGACGTTCAAAAAGTGCGGATCTTAGCCTAATTTGAATAAATTACTTTTGTATTCATTTTGTTTTTTTTTACCGAAACACTACAACACCGCTAAGGTTGTACTTGGAACGTGTTATAATTAAAATGAGTGATGGCTATTTCATGCATACTATGCCATTAGTGCTTGTTTACATTTTTTAAGTATGTTTACGTAATAAGTAATATATTGCAAATGATTTGATGACATGTAGTGGGAGTGATTGCATTTATCACTCCCACACATGTCGTCAAATCATTTTCCAATCTGCATAAAAAAATATTAGAAAAATTAAAGAATTAAGATTCCGTTGATTATTATTATGTGAATGATATTTTAAAAAGAGATTCAATCCAAAAAGTAGAATAAACAATGATACTGTATACGAACAAAGAATGATATGAAGAAAAATGCCAAATCCGATGTGGATTGGACAATCTCCTAGCGCTTCTATAATTTCTAACGTGGTGGTATTATCGTGGAAGTCCACATCGCACAATGGCTGATGAATCTAAAGCCATTCTTCCGATAGAACGAAATAATAATTTACGCAAACATAAACTATAAAATAACAATTTCAACGCAATCATTACAGATATACATTACCTTAATCCAACAAAAACTAGATCCGGTATTACACCTGAAATGGACAAATTATATCCTAATGACGATAAGAACAATCATTTTGATCGAATCGATAGCCAAGGTCGAGTGAACGTTTCGATTCTAGTAATCGTTTGTATTTTAGTTCAGTAGCCTTTAGTGGCAATGAAAGAAGCAAAAACTATCGTTTATATCCTTTAAGAGGCGGCTATATCTAAGCTATAAACATTGATTGTGCGTGAATGGATGAAAAAGAAAATTATTTATACAATTGGAAACATTGAAATAGAAGCTTAAATCAGTGGTATTCAAATTAGATTGTGGTTTTTCTACAAGGACAAAAACCTCAACACCTTAGTATTTAACTGTATCTGTGGCTGATGATGGTGCTGAGTGGATTGTTCCACTTTGAATCTAATTTTAACGTCATCGTACATCGTTAACTTTGTTTTTCTTGCGTTTCTGTGGCTTCTTATTTATTTAAATTCTGGAAATGTCATTCTTTGTCTGTATCTTTCTAATCCTTAAAAGTCTTTGGACAATTCCTCTCCTTTTCTCGACCTTATGTTAAGTTCCTTATATTAATTATTTTCCACAGATTGTGTCGTAGGTACACTTAGTAAACTTCTTAGCCTTTTCCTCTATGTTTGGGTTTACCTAGTCCAGCCAAATGCGATTCAATATCAATATTCCTTAGAGCATCTGTCTTCTGTTCAGGTAGTGTACCTATTCCAGTTTTCCTCTACACTATCCTGCCTCTTATTCCACAAATGGTTTCTGAGTCGTGGTCTTGGATGCCCTTTGTGTGCAAGATATGACATTGTCACTTGATTCTAACAATTAAAACGTGGAAATCCCCTCGCGCATTATGATTTAAGGCTCGTACACATAGGCGCGACGCGACACGCGACACAAAGGCACCGCTCGTTGCGCGACTTGCGGTGCCTTTGTGTCGCGTGTCGCGTCGCGCCTATGTGTACGAGCCTTTATATCGAAAGTGCTTTTACAAAAACGAATAAATAAACGACTTTTTTCCTAAATAGATGTGAGTCAGCAATCGTTTTTTGGAGGTTAAGTTTCACAAGGTTTAATTTCTGTAACTTTTCTCAAGTCAAGCTTATAATTATGTAATTCATTAATCGGCCTAAAAAGTATCCAATTTCTAATTGTATTTGTCAACTGCTATTGTTATAGTTTTAGTCGCACAGGCAGTGTGGGAAACGTGAATGGGTGCTTATTTCTTGTCCATTTCCTCATGCGTTGCAATCTCATCTATTATCTGTCGCAATCGTTATTGTGTGCCTAACGCTTATTTTGCCGTCGCGTCAGCTTATTGATGTAGATGTGGTTTTTTTTTGTATTGTGGTGTTTCTTTTGTGCCTGCAATATAAAAGATATAACAGAATGTAATAGATTAAAAATTCATATGTAATATAAATTTTAATTGAAATGTTGTTACAATTGAACTGCTTTCAATTTAATTCGTTGATAGTTATCAATTTTGTGTGTCAATAAATTGATTTGTGTTTGTTTTTTAATTTATGTTTTCGTAAATGTAACATACCTAATTGTTGTACAACAATTTATTTTGTACTATGACTACTTAATTCAATTCTGGATTTTGTTTAGTTTCTTTAAAAGTAATTAGATTTTTGCGATTACAGCTAAAAAATATTTAACATCGTCGCTGTATTTAAGGAATTCTGTCGAGTCAGAGACAAATACGACTCCAGTTTGACTGATATAATTATTGCATAAGTATAAAGATAACATCACACCTGCAGTCCCCAAAGGGTAAGACAGTGGTGCAGATAATTATGTCGAAATCCAATTAAAGAAGTATAATAACCTAATATTCTTTTGGTCATGCCAATAATACCTAGAAAAATACTTACCTAGTTTTTTCGTTATCTAGATATTGACTGAGAGACTTGGCAATAAATCAGAACATGTTTGCTTGTGTGGATAATAATTTATGCAGACGAGGCAAAGACGAACGATTTACGACGAAGTTTAGTAAACATCGTAATTTAGATTTGGCTGATTGTAGACAGAAAATAGATTGCATCTAGACTAAAATTACCCATCTTATAAAGAAAACCGTTTTTTCGAGCAACAAGGAATCATAGTACATATTTTATTTTATTTTATTGTTACTTGTTCTTCTTTAAAGAAGAACAAGTAACAATAAAATAAAATAAAATGCACGCACGCACGCACGCACGCACGCATGCATGTACTTGTTAAATTAATCTAACAAGTACAAACTTGTTAGCTTAATATCTTACGCATAACATACTGAGAGGTTTGGGCTGCATGCCGCGATACAGGTTTCACCTAGTTCGGTTGCAGAGGCTCCTATTTTGTATTCTATTTATAATAGCTTACTAGTTATTAAGTTGTTTTTGTACAATCTTTTTTGCTAAATACAATAAAATTATTATTATTTATTATAATAAGTACTTATACAAAATTAAAAATATACTCATAGACATATTAAAGATTTAAAAACATTGATGGAATCTAAATCACTGAAATTTTGAAACGTTTCAAGTTTCAACTGAAACACCTGGCAAAAAAACACTACAAAAAAGAAATTACTTTTTTATTCCTTTTTAAAATTTATATTTGATATCAAATAATGCAATATTTGTTAACAATAGTAAAACTAAACATACGAACTAACTACACAGAAAAAGGTTCCCTTTTCTGTTAATAATAGAGTTGAAATTGGCTTTGGCATTTAGATTTTTTAAAGCAGCATCAACACAAAGTAAAATGAAGTATTTAGCTTCTGCGATAAGGTTGATATTGCATTGTCCAGTGAGAATCAGAAAAGCAAAATAATTTCAACATGTCGATGTCACTGTCACTACAGGTAGAATTTTAATCAGTACGTTTGTATTGACATGCAATGTTGTTGGTCAATGTTAGACAACATATTTGTTCATTTACAAGCATCACTATTTTAACTGCATAGTACAGAATGAAAACTTAGTAACCTAACCTAACTTTTTGATCATACGTTCACCATATACTTATGGAGTGTACTCAAAGACATAATATACCTAAGGAAAGAGAGACTGCTGAATACGATAAAAGTAAATGAATATAATATTGGTCCATATGTAACAGTCTTAGTGAAATCTTCACCAGCGGGGTAATTGTACAGATGCCAGCAAATTTTCCCAATCAACTTTGAACCTTATACGCGATAAAGTTGAAAATCTATTAAAGAAATTTGACAGATTGTAGTAGCTTGATGTGCCGGCGTCTGTACCTATAACACACTATCAGTAGCAATGGGTTTCATTTTGACAGTTCAACGACATTCATTGCGTTATTTCTATTGTTGAACAAACACATTATTGGAACATATGAAGCAATGGATTAGCAATATCCTTCAAAATGATTCAGATTGAGATTGATGGTGTGTTACGTAATTAGGTCGCTGATATAGCAATTCTACTATACAGTACCCGGCGATAAATATTGTACATCGAACTTTACCTTTTTTTGTATATTATACAAAGAATAAAAATAATTATCAAAAGAAGCAAATCATAATTGTTTGAACAGCTACTAATAGATACCGGACTGTTTGTATTTCGTGCGACAGAGATAACGCTCTACGAAGCCGAAATTATCCGATTGTCTCTTTCCAAAGGTCGATGTGCAATATTTATCGCCGGGTACTGTACTATCTTAGGCATTCGTTTACACATCAATATTTTATATTGTATTTGTAGATTTAATTTAGAATAGTTTCAGGCTGCCATGCCACCGTAGATAAAATTTAAGAATAAAAAAATAAAAACTCTCTTCTCTCGCCTCTTTTAAATATTTAAGAATAAAAAAATATTTATTCTGTAAAACTTGGGTAAGGCGAGTTTGAAGTGAGTTGTCAATAGTGTCAATCTCAATCATCACGTGGACATGACCGCTTAATCAGCGTTCAAAACAAGTGTCAAACATAAAGTTCGTTTTTCAAACCCAGATAGTAATTTGACAGGTGTAATGTCAAACTCTTATACCTACTAAAAAAAGCAAACACAAAAGACTTGAAAAATATTCTAAGCTTTTACTTATATTTTTTTTAACGAAATGAAATGAAATGGGACTAACGTAACGTGACGAAACTGACACAATGTGGCTGTAAAACGGAAATTTCTACCTTCTGGTTATTAAAACTGGTATATCTCGTACTTGTACATATATCTAACGTCCACATTGCTGTAAGCATTATTGATACATTGCGTTCATCACCCAGAGACAAAGACAAAAAGTGAAAAGTCTTCATGTGGTGCCTGCAATGAGGTCTTTTCAATAGCATGATTAAAAAAAAAGTTTTCAAAAGCTCTCATAGATGGCTCTAGTAAAAAATGATCTGTCAAAATTGGCTGCATAAATTTGATATCTTTGCTTAAGCTATGAGTAAAAAGTTTATCACTAGTTTGACGTTTGGTTATTATTTGTTTTCACTCACTTCGATTTGACGTTGTCTTGTGAGCATAATCTATCGTGGTGTTTTATTTTGGACTTCTGTGAATTGATAAGCGCTTTGTACCGGACTTTGAATTTTGCCTACCTAACTTGACCGACCTTGCTATCGTATATTGGATTCCGCTGCCTCTGACTTGACGATCGGTCTATGCTGGCATGGCAGGGGCTGTAGTAGCTTTTTCCGCTCACAAAAGTACTTGCATACATTTGACGAGCTGAGAGGGATCATGACTTTCTTCCCCTGGATCCGGTCTTGTATTGAAATATTGTGCTTATCACAGTGCTCAAGTACTTATCTACCCAACAATTTACTTACCTAATTTTGTAAAAGAAGTAGGAGTTACAGCAAAATCGGCTGGACGAAAATGAGCAGAGCATATCCGTGAAGTTTTTCGTATAACATGCTTGTATTTAATGGTTTGTATCCATTGGGTCTTTCGCACTTCGTTCTTAGGAAAAAAGTGCGTGCCGATATTTGTACAGTACACAGCACGGGCTAGCCATGTCAGATCAACGTAGTAGATGTAGGCAGTTAAAAAAAATATATTTAATGTTGCTTGAACTTTTTTCACGGCTGATTGAATTGAAACTCAGATTTGAAAACAACTTTGACATTTTAGTTTTAAGCTATGCCATCTATCGGGGATATAGAAAACTTTATTTTTTCTTATGTCAATTTGAAAAGACCTCATTGTACCGCCACTTACATCTATTGTCTTTACTTCTAACTAACGTTACCAGCACCAAAAACGCACTTGACCTCATTGGTCCCTCGCCAAAAATCTCGTAAGAAAAACTGCAGTTAAAAAAACCGCGAGCAATATTTTAGTTATGTCAGGTTTAGTGGCTAACCGCAGTCATTGCGTGTCAACTTGTCTAGATAACCACGTTATTGGTTTAACATAACGTAGGTAACGCTAACTGTGACGATTACGCTACATCTCTTATCTTTGGTTTTAGGAGTTTGATGTGGTAATAGAGTGTGTGATATGGGAGTTACTAGACCAAGTTTTTCTTTTACTGAAAGTCACATGAAATGGCAATGCATTTTGTAACCTGAATGAAAATGTTAGCAGAGATCGTTCTAAACATCTATTCTACATGCGAATTACCTCGTTATTTTGGCATTATCATCTTTTTTATAGCAAACTGCTTATTTTATGGCACAAAAATCCTGTATAATAGGTTTACTTTATTTTTCCTGGCAACATTTTAAATCTATAATGTTTTTCTTTTTACAGGTAAGGACAATGCTTCTATTCAGCCTCCTACACATAACTACGTAAGCAATTTTAAAATAAGAAGTTTGTGTAACTGCTTTCTTCCAAGGACAGTTAAAAATATAAATAAGTGTGTAAGAGCTAAGTGTTAAAAGAAATAGAACCTTAAATGGGATAATATGTTTTCAATAGGGTTCTTAGCAAACGTTTCATACGACAGACTGTAAAGTGCAGTTATATTATCTTCTTGACATTATTATTAATGGTTTACGGTTAACTATGTTTTATTGCCTTAGACGTACCTATCATTGATTATAAAGCCATCCTTTCGATTTATTTGGAATTTTCTGATGAAATAAGTGCAAACACTTTAATAGATTAATTAGTTTCTTAGTCGAAACTACGAGTACCTAGTGGTAGGAATCACGGTAAAAACAATACCTTGAGGGGCAATTGCCCGTATTTTTAAGAACGATTCTAATCTCAGTTTCAGTCTGTCAAAAATACAATCAATTTATACACATTTTTGACAAGTTTTTAACATTAATTGTCCCTGAGATGAGATTGCGAATTTGAAAGATTTTTTATGTACGTGAATTGGCCATCTGATAAAATATCTAATAAAATTAATATAGTTGTACCAATGTATTCAAATAGGTAATATTTACTAAACCTACATTTGAAACTGTACAGAACTTCATTACGATGAGGTAGCTAATGTAATGGCCCGTTCCCAGCTACGAATATTATAATAATATTTTCATCGAATTATGTAGAGCGTTGCCACTTCAGTATACATATCAAAAGCTACGTCACATGTCATGTATTTTGACGTTTCTCTATTGATATGAGCCGCCATGTTTTTTACGTTTATGTTCCAATTTCAAATGAAAAACCACAAGGTTTCACGCCATCACTAAAGTTTATTGGATTTTATTATAAAAGTGAAGTTACACTGACAGTAGACTTGAATAATTGGCGGGAGTTTAGACGTCTGTTTTTTGGAACGGATTGATTCATGGGCTTTTCAACATCATTGAGGCACATGAAATGAAAACAAATGATTCGAAATTATTTAAAGTTGAAAATTTTAAGTATTACTTAGTAGTTAAGTAGTCGAGTTCGTGTTATCTATTTACTCGTATATCTGTGCTCCTAAAATAACACAAGAATGTGCACGGCGTCCATGTTGAAACTCGTGACAATCATCAAGAGGAAACGCGTAGTTACGGTGGCCATAAGCGATGGTGACAGAACCCATTACTGTATGAGCATGTACACTTTCACAATACAATTAAAGACACATTTTTGTTATGGTTTCTTTGCCATAGACAGAGGGAGGCAGATGACCTCCCACATTTTGTCAGTCATATTTATTTTTGAGTCAAAAGGGAACCTTTTTAACCTTTTACATTAGCTGAACACTACTACAGATTCCAAGATGCTACTCAAAAAAAAAATTGATAATAATCCAAAATCCAATCCATAATCCTATAACTTTTTGCCTGACCTGGTGTTGGCACCAAGGAGTCGTGGTAGACAAGTGAGACAGTCATTTTGATTTTCGACCTCCTAAATAATAACATAACAAATTATGTTTTATTAACTTGTAAGTAAAACCTTATGAAACAACCTTGATTTCTGCCGAGGTCCGGTTACACAAAGACGTAAATTATATATAATTTGATCTATTTGGTATTGAAATTCGATTATATTGTCAAGTCCGCGGCACTCCGCGGTTAGCGGCACGCCGACATAGTTTTGACAAGGTATCATAATAACAATGTTTTGAAATTGATTATGATTCAACATTATTCGTCATAGTACATTTACAAAATTTAATATTGATATTTGTTTGAAAATAAAATTTAATAAATATACTATATACTACTATAAAAACTCAATATTGGTAAAAATCTCTAAAAATGACCTCTAAAGATAGTCTCTGATGAATGATGATAGACTCTAAAGATAGTGTCTGAAGGTAGTCCCTGAAGACAGTCTCTAAAGATAGTCTCCGAAGATAGTCTCTAAAGATATACTCTGAAGATAGTCTCTAAAGATAGTCTCCGAAGATAGTCTCTGAAGATAGTCTCTAAAGATAGTCTCTGAAGATAGACTGACACAGTAAATATAGTTAACAACTTTACCGGCTAAGTAGTAAGTTGGTAGAGAAAACGTTTACTCTACCTACTGAAATTAAAAATAACATATCACTAGCCTATAGCAAGACCAAGAGCTGATTGCCCAGGGTGCGTCGAAAGTTTCTGTCATTCTTGCTACCCTCTCCAGAAAGTATCAGAAACCCTCCAATTTTATTAGCTACAGCTACAAAATAATGTTTTTACCGAGTTAAAAAAAGAGGCTATCAATTCGACACGTATATATGTTAATATAATATTATTTTAAACTATACTCAAGGAAAATTTCAACTGGCAGACGATTTTCCCATCAACTGATTTCGAATAAATTATTCCAAGCCTATAAAAGTATTGAAATATTTTGAACGTTGGAATACCTAGCATTAGTATTCTTTGCGATAATTATATTAGCATACAATTAGTTAGGTTGTCCTTGGTACCTACTGGAAATAAGGCTGTGTTTAATTATAGTTCAACAGGGCTGGCTTTAGATGGTACAAACAAGATTTATTTTCAAAAGCAGTCCTTGCCTAAAATTAGTTTTTTTTTATGCCAGAGAAAAATCTGACATAGGTAAGTCTTTTGTGTTTGCGTTTTTTTTAGTATAGACGTTTGACGTTACACCTGTCAGATTAGTCTCTGAGATTAAAAATGAACTATAGTTGGTGGAAACCACTGACCTGTGTTATACAACTTGTATGATAGAGGATCTGCCATTTCAGTCTTTTGTGTTTGCGTTTTTTTAGTATAGAAGTTTGACATTACACCTGTCAGATTTGTCTCTGGGATTAAAAGACGAACTATAGTTGATGGAAACCAACTAGGCTATTTATGTTAGGCTGGAAAGCCACCAGAATCCACCAGACATGACCAGCTCCGGTTCAGATAATCGCACATCAATGCTTTCAAAGTCGAAGTCAAGTTAGCAATATCTCCTGCCGGGTCAGCGGGATTGTCCGAAAGGGTTACCGCTGGCCCGGAACATAAAGGGCGAAGGAAGGAACACGGGTGGGTTTTAGTCAGTAAGAGCCTGACACTCCCTTCCGCTCCACCCAGAGCGGGAGGAGTCATATGATGATTTCCCATCCTCAAAAAAAAAAAAGTTATCGCTATCTAAGAAGGCGAGTGAGGTATGGACTGTCAACCCGGCTACAACCTGACTGACTGGCTAGTATTTTAACCATAATACGGGTCATTATGTAGTTGGTGCCGATACGAGAAAATAACAAAATCAAAACCATGTTATCATACCCCTTTGAGTGCCCAAATGCGTCTCTGTTGCTATATCTGATTGTTTCTATAGTGTTTGTAACATAGGTGCATTATGTAAAGGTGTCTAGAAGTCAACAATAAATTGACACAAATTTATGACTAGTGTCAATGTCGAAGATTTACTCTGGTTCATAAAAGTATGTATTATGTAGAACTACAGATTTTAAAATCCTGTACATGCTTTTGAATTTATTTTAGACGTTCGTGATTTAAATACATCCATACTAATATTATAAATTCGATGTATTCGTAACTCTGTCTGTGTCTGTATGTTCCTTTTCACGCCTAAACCACTGTATGGATTTCGATAAAATTGGGCTGAGAGATAGATTGCATCCCGGGGAAAGACATAGGATAGTTTTTATCCCGATATTCCCACGGGATCAACACTTAAGGCTCGTACACACAGGCGCGACGCGACACGCGACACAAAGGCACCGCAAGTCGCGCAACGAGCGGTGCCTTTGTGTCGCGTGTCGCGTCGCGCCTGTGTGTACGAGCCTTTATGCGAGTGAAACCGCAAGGCCCTGCTAGTAAAATATAATTGGGGAGTTCTTTGTTTCGACGAGTTTTTGATTAGAAAGGATATTAATAGAGTATGAACCTATTTGTGTACCTATCCATTTATAATCAATTAAGATATTATCTACTATTATGTGTACCTACTATTAATTAAAGAAACGACACTTATGGACCATTGTGACGTCTGTTGTTCAAAGGGGAATTCTTTAGTTAATTAATGGCGTTATATGAAATTGGATCTACATAAAACTCGTAAGCACCTATTCCCGCCATATTAGTACCGTTAAAAAAACAAAATGGCTGAATGCATTTGACATATCGGGACAGTGACCATCGTTTAATCAATATATACTAAAATATGGCTCATTTCTTATGCCATTATTTCAAGTGAAATGCTAACCCTTTTGGAATTTAGGGCAGCTGCACACGAGATCAAGTTGGTCCTTTGTTGATTCTTTCTTGAAATGTCAGCAAACGCACCTTGACGCGTGCGCACGGCAGCTGTCAAGTTTTTGTCTAATAAATGTTAACCGTATGTTCCTTTAATGGGATTAAGAGAGTACCGGTGACGATAGCGTATTTTTATTCAGCTGGCGGAATTAGGTTCAATGGTAGGTACAGCTGGGTTAATGTGCTAAAAGTAGACTAGAGTATCCAAGTGACATATTGTTTTTTAACAGGTCGATCTTTTTTCATGATGGACCGTTCTCTACGAATTAATTTTGCCTTCGTAGTGCAAACGTTTTAATTTCGTGGCTTGTTTCTTTATCTTTTTGTGGGAGTCCTCGAGTGTCAAATGAATACCTTAGATTATTTCTAGACAAGCGCCGTTATTTTGCTAATTTTATCAAGATTTTGTCCTTGTTTGGGCGAATTAAGTGGCCAAACTAACTAAGTAGGTCTAGAATTAGCTGTTTTCTTTGAAGATCGTTATTTTTTCTACAAAAATACAGCGCGAAGTACGAATTTACACCATCCTATTTATCTTACTTATCCCTACTTCGTTATGGTTTACTTATTTATCATTCTCACGTAAGAAAATCTTCTTTATCACCTGGCAACGTGACGTGTTATAACCATATTTTAAAAGGCTTCCATGTTGCCATTAATTGACAGTATAATCATCTGTATATCTATTGTTCAACATAATAGGTAATTAATTTTCTTTGATAGAAAATCATATAAGGAATCATTAAGTTTTATAATCGTATATAAGGAAATTCAGTTTACTTACATAATAATATTTTTGCAGTTTTTCTTTGCTGGAAGTGTGACTTAATCAATTGATGGTTTGTGCTTGTAATTATGATTACAAATCATTTTACACCCCCTCCATTGCTTGCTTTTGTTCACTGAACGGAATCGAAACTGCGACACATAGTAAAGAAGCTATTATCTTTACTTTGCTGAGTTTTGTTGTACAGTGTCTGTAATTTTACAAATTTATTTATTTATTCATCACAATTTGTACAAGAAAAGATTAGACGGTCATCCCCAAACTAGGCATTTGCCTGTGAATTGGGAGTTTTTTAATTGGATTAGAATATGTGAGTAATTTAGCACAAATCGTGGGTATAGTTTATGATGCTTAATTAAGTGCTTGGGCGGCGGAGGTATTGCCATAAGTCATCGATATATAAGAAAATATGCAAACAGAACTCCCCAACTCTTACATCAACTTAATTAATATAGTTCTCTCTTTCTGGCATCTGTTTATCCTCTTATCCACAATCTTTATTGTTTGGGCGCCAATTAAGATAAAAGCTGTTTCCTTGTGCTTCCTCTCATAACTTCCGGCCGACACTTGAGCTTCAAGTTGCTTCCGGTCTCGAGACGCTAAAATGGCGCTGTTAAAAGCTTGTTTACTTACGTTAACTTTGGAAGTGCTTGAAGGCATAATTTATTTTATGTTATGTTATTTATGTGTTATCATTAATTATGTTTAACCTCCAAACCTCCTGTTGTTTCGTTAATGTTTGGAGGCTAATGTGCGGAAGTGGACGAGTGTCCGTTCAAGATGTTGTAGTTTCATTGAAAACAAGTGAAAAAAAGGAAAACGAATAAATAAATCAAGTATTACGAAAATGCCTTAGTGAATTGATTTTGCAATGAAAAAAACTTCAGAAGCAAAATGCATAATATAAAGTGGGGTTTGAAAACATCGAGCCAAATGTAAATACCCCGTAATCGATTAAAAAAAAACAATTTTCAGTTAAATTAAAAACACATGTTTTAACTTACGCTCCATATGCACAAGAACATACATCACTGTTCTTTATCTTCATTATATCAATAGCACGTGTTACCACAAGAGGGATCGGGGTTCAATTCCCCGGTGGCGCATTTTTTATCAAAACATTGTCGGTAGGACAGCTGACAGAACGGAAGGAAGTAGGTTGGCACAGTTTTGTCTATGACAAATGGCGGACGTTTTGAAAAATGGTAAAAATAACCTTGGGGATGGAGCAACTACTTAAGGTGTAAAGATGGCTCACTGACCTTGTGCATGTGGGCGGAGCTAAGCGTCCTACTCCCGATGCTTGCGGTGGCGCGCTACACTAAAACGATGATCAAAGAATATGCAGAGGCGCAGACATGCCGCACGTAGGTCGCCATTTTTGCCTACGATTCCAGAAGGGAATGGCGAATGCAAGACTGATATATTTCGTACTAGCTGTTACCCGCGACTTCGTCCGCGTGGAATTTAAGAAAAAAGTTATTGTTGAGTTCGCAGAGTTTACGATAACTTATTAATTCTGTATTCCGCGTAAAGAAATACCTATGCTAATTTTAATGAAATTCTTCTAATATTTCTCCATTTAGTTCTTTTTGATCGTTTTTGCATTTTTAGTTTAATTATTATTTATTTTTAGTTTTTCGTATTAGCCTTTTTATATACAATATTTGGTGTACGATTTTCTTAAACAAAAACACTAAGTATATTATTATATTATTTATTCAATCAATTTCTATGGAGATTAAGGAATCTTCACGTATAGGATCCACTTATAAACATAACTATACTCCGTTTCTTTATTATGATTTGATTACATTTGGAAGTACCTAATTAAACGGAGTATAATGCAACCTCCCTATTTGAATCGGATATTATTCAATATTTCATTTCATTGATTTTAATTTTTTTTCGTAGGAACCTATTTTGTTTTTTTTTCTAAAATAAATGTACCTAGTCTAAGTAACTCCTTATTCACCTATCTGCTAGTGAAAGTCCCGTCTTAATCGGTCTAGCCGTTTCAGAGATTAGCGGGAACAAACAGACGACAGACGGACAGACAGACAAAAATTGTAAAAAAAAATATTTTGGTATATGTGCAATTTAACAGTCAGAAGTCGACTAGCAATCTCACAAAACTATGGCATAGCAATATTAGTACTTATGACCTTCTATAAGAACGTTTGACAACACTACAAATTGGCAACATGATTGTTATTACAAATTTCAAAAAGTTTCGTAAGCGTTACGGTGGCCAAAGTGGCTAGCACTGTGCCTTGCATGGCGAACGTTCAGGTTCGAGTCTCACATCGAACATGAAAAACTATTTTTTAAGTATTACATGTGAAATTAGAATGCCGAGTTGCTAACCAATAATTATGTTAAATATTCCACAACTAAACGAAGATTCTTTTGTTTTACAATTATTTTCAATCATAGCGTCGTTTTTAAAACATGAGGGAGAGATTTCAGACAAAGTGTTAAGTTCACTCTGTTTCAAATCTATCCTAATTTTTTAACTACTTTACTAGTTCACATAAATTATTCCACTATTCGCGGCAAAAATATCTGTGCAAATATTGTAGCGTCTATGCGTCGACGTCTCATTAGCTGTATCGAGGCTAACGGAGGTCACACGAAATATTAAAAATCCTAAACAGGTAGGGTAATTTTGTGTCAGGGGACATAGTGGTCGTAACTTACCAAATTAGTACCTATTTATATTATTGTAATATTGAGGTTAAGTTTCAATCCTCTTTTCATTGAGAAAATGAATAATTAAGCTGTAACCTCTTAAATGATATCAGAATTTTCATAATATCCATAATATATAACCTAAAACCTTATAGTTCAGGCATAAGTATTCCGGCCTCAATTGATAAAGCTGCCTTATTTCGATTCGTCGTGAAATAGTGATCAACATATTCGCCACGAGATACAAGTAACCAGATGGTCTCGGGGCATAGTGCCTGGTTAAGATTTCTCGCCGTGGGTTCGATCCCAGTCGGAGGATCTTCTTTGAGTCAATCAAGACATTTTGTTTTATTTTTATTTCGTTTTTTGGTATACTTTGTTCTATTTTTAATTGTTTTTTTTTATATACTTTGCTTTATGTTTATGTTGTTTACTTTTATTTGTTTCCGTTATTTAGTAATTAAGGTGTGTTTTTTAACATTCAATACTATAATAATAACATAAGTGTAAAGGATTTCTTATGTATAAAAAATATTACAATGTTACCATATCAAAATTTATTTCATTTGTTATCATATTATAATAATAAATTACCTTTATTGTAATATCTATTTGTTCAAAGTAATTTACAAAAATAAATTACTAACACATAATAATAATTATATAAAACATCAAAAAAAACTGGCCCAACTCGGATTTGAACTCACATCTATCCCGATCACATTAGCGAGTGCAGCCTCGTTACCGATCTATCTAATGTTTACTTATGTTATGATATCGAAATTTTGCATTACTATGAAAAAAATAATCAGACGGTGATAAAAAAAAACAAGTTACTGATATTGTCATCCATGTCTAGCATTGACCACATCTTTAACTACTCGTAGCGATGCTACACGGCATGTTAATTTGTTAGCGTTGGAGCATCACTCACACGGATAAATATGCGCATGTGTGTATAGACGCCGCAGCCCGTATAGCGCAGGCGATAATGGTCATTGCGGTGTAAGTGGACGTCTAGAGGTTGACTGTACCGTGTATACATTCATATGCATTTAGTAAGAAGCGGTTGTTTTAATATTACAAACAGACACTCCAATTTTATTTATTCGTATAGATAGATACTTATTAGTCCACTCAACGAATAACTATTAAGAGATAGAGATAAGAGGTGTAGAGTGCGTGAGCTGGGCCCTGAGCGATTTCTTCACAAAGTTGTTCAGAGTGCTTAGGGAGTGAACATATGTAGGTACTAAAAGTCCCCGCGTCTAGGAGGTGAGCCGGAGTGGGGGGTATAAAAATTCCCACATTTGAGTTTTTCGCTAATATCTATAAAACGGTGCGTCGTCGTAGAGAAAAAGTATTTTTCTTGACTTGCTTTGCTTTGGCATTTTTATTTATTTACAAATTATCTTATATTTACAAAATAAACAATATAAACAAAAACAGTATTTAAAAATGGCACCACTAATAAAGCGTCCACGCGGACAATAGAAATGGGCCCTCTGCAGCGAGCTAGTCTATAAACGCATACTGATACAATTCGTTCATAAATATTTGCACTAACACAGCCAAACGCGCGTAGTCGATCGATAGCCGGGCGGAGCAGCGAGCGACACAGCCACCCCGTCTCAGTGCTAACGCACGACTGCCGCCCGCGCCCGCGCAGAGCACCTCTGAAGCTCTATCTCAAAATGGGGCATTGTCTTTGCAACTGTTGATTGATTTAAAAACGCTATTTCAAATATGTAGTACTTCTAACCATCAATTTTTCAGTGTAAAAATATTTCCAAACATCAAAGCCGTTTAGAAGTTATAAGGAAATATTAGCCAAAATAGCGTTTTGGTAAATATTTTTTTAAGGCAAAAGTATTAGCTTTATGAAAAAACCCTGTTTCAAAAATGCTGTACATGAATCTATAGCAAACATATATTTTTTACAGACCTTCTAACCAAACCGTTAATAAGTTATAAGCTTCATAAAGTGACCGTGTTACGGTACTAAACGAGAGTAAGGCCCTTAATAAGTTAAAAAAAAATCAAAGTTAGAGTGTTATAAATAAAGCTTGTGAAAAAACTTAATTATGATAATTATAATAACGATACACGTAACATCACGCCTGCATTTTCCTTAAGGGTAGGCAGAGACACTTATGAAATGGTCGCAAACAAAATATTATGTTTCAATTATTGTCTGATACCTCATAAGCATATGTATCAACAAATAAATTATATGTATTTGATTTTTTATACTAAGCACTTAGGTTCCGATTTCACAGTATTCGGCTAAGATTACAAGATAAATTGAACAATTATACAAATAAGACATTATCTCCAAGATAAATTACCGAAACTTAACCGGAAGTCTCCGTGAAACTACAACTTTACAACGTAATGAAACATCGCAACCACATAACTTACACGACGAATTCTCGCCACACTTTTCCTCTATCCGAATAAAACCTCATTCGAATTCAGGTCCGGTATGAGAGCAGCCTCCGACTGAGTCACAGCATGACATCATCAGTTACTCATTGGTATACTGTAACTAAATATACTGCTGAATATGACATAGAATCTATGGTCGCCTTGAGGAGTGACCGAGAAAGTTCACAGTAGGATTTTTAGTTGACTTTAGTTTATGGTGGCTGTTTTGAATATGGTATAGGCATATATATCTATGGTGTGGCATATTTCTATGGTACAGGCCCTACATAATTTCTTTCTTCATTTTGAAGTGTTCGGTGGACTTGAAGTTATGATAATGGGATTAGGTGTATAGAAAAAAAAGGTTGCTAGATTATCTTTTTGTTTTGTTAAAGTTTTGTGCTTTAGTTTATTTTTTCTAATTCATTTCTTCTGTGTTAAAATAACAGCGTTTTACCCTGAAATAAAACGCTTATTAAATACCTACCTTATTTGAAGCTTAACATATAATGAGATAGGCCTATCTGTTTTCCGCTCATCTTACCTCTCTGTCTACCCTAGTAGCTCCCTCTCGCTCGCACACTTCCTTCCACTCCACCACCGGCGCGGCCGCTCGGCTCGCTCTCGTCATTGTGTCGAATTATACCAGGCAGAGGATAAAAGTTAAGCTTCAAATAAGGTAGGTATTTAATAAGCGTTTTATTTCAGGGTAAAACGCTGTTATTAAACACCTGACCGTTATTTGAAGCTTAACATATAATGAGATCTGTTTGTTATCGCCTGGTGGAGGAGGACGCCAATGTGAAGTTATGCACATCTACACGCTGAAGGCGCAAAAGGTAACAATGAAGGTTACAGTAGTTAATTTTTTCTTTAGGAAACGAAATATAAATAAAATTGTAAGTGTGCGAGACTAAGACAATTTATTAGATCACCATATATATATTATGAACATAGAAATTGCAAAATAAATAAAATGTAGTAAACTTCTTCACAAATTCAATTAAATTGGGCGAAAATAATTTGACATCCCAGAGCTAACAGGGGCCTGGACGACCTCACGCCTATAGAAGCGACGGAATGTGTCACCAGACCTCCAGTTACCTTGTGACAAAATTTCGTCAACTGAGACGTTATCGGCCCAACTTCTGGAAGCGACTGCTGAGCGGACGCTACCAGGAGCTGCGACAATACCAGCCTCTGATAGGAGAGATTTTACCCAACCCGCAATCACAGTACGCGATTCTGGCTTACGATTACCTCTTAAATTAACAAATAAACAATAATTATTTAAGGAATTACGTTTTTGATTAAACAATTTGATACACTGTTTCACCCAAAACACCGAATCGAGGTTTTTAATATTTTCATTTCTTAGTAATTTCCAGCCCGATTGCCAGAAATCAGAACGGTCAGTTTTAGAGCCAAATCTGGGCCATAGAATTATATGATCAGTATTGTCAATATAATGCTCTTGATCGACTGCCAGAAGGGTCAGGTCATGGATACGTCTACCAGAAGCCAAAAGCAGCAACATAGCAGTGTGTCTGGCGGTAGCAAAACAGTTATTTTCGTCAAATTCATATGAAAACAAAAAGGAAATGAGAACATTAACATCCAAAATAGTTTTCTTATGGGGCACAGGCTTTCTTAACGCAATAGATTTCATAACATGCTTAACCAGTACATGAGCACTTAAGACTCCCGATATTTCGGTATTACAGAGCGTAGACACCACTGATTTGTGTAATAGTATAGTATTGTATGATAGGTTTTCAATCAAATATAAATCGGCTAAATATTTTGCTAGAATTGAACCGGTTGGGCGACATGGATCAGCTTTCTCCTTTTTACACCATCCTAGCCATCTATGCCAAGCGGCTTTGTATGTACTACGAGTAGAGGAACGCCAGGACGATGAAAGTAGGTCCAGTTGGGAACGGTTCCAATCATTTAGGTTATGAGACCACCCCCACATTTCCATACTTCTAGCGTCATTTCCTGTACTTTGGGAGGTGGAAGGCCCGTCGAGACGTCTACTAGATGGCGGTTCAGATGCCTGATTGTGAAAGGAGCAGCTAGCGACCGGGATTTGAGATCGGCTCTCCAAAAGACCCGTTCCCACCGAGGCACCACTAACAGAAAGAGGCCGTTGGCCCGGTTGAGATGGGCAAGTACCTTGGGGATTAAATATGGAGGAGGAAATATCCATGCTAAGTGGTAATTCCAAGTCTGGGAAAAAGCGTCGTGGAATAGGGCGAGGTTGTCGTTCTGGTCCAGAGACGCATAATTGATCACCACATGCGCATTTTTCGACGCAAACAGATCTATTACCGGAACCCCGAATCTGTTGAAAATCAGGTCCTTACACGCCGGCAAAAGGTGCCATTCGGGGGGAGATCGGTAGCGAGACAAATGATCTGCGTGGGAGTTGAATCTGCCGGGAATGTGATGAGCGGCTAGGTGAATTTGGTAATGATCTAGAACCTTGAAAATATCGAATGTCAAGTCCAAGAGAGCTATTGACTTCGTGCCGCCTTCCTTGCGAATGAAAGCAACGGCTGTTCTGTTGTCGCATTGCCATAGAACCGTGGAACGACATAGAGACTGACCCTGGTCCTGTAATATCTTCAGTAATGCTAGAAGTTCCTTCTGGTTGCAATGTATCGGTTGTTCTTGTTCGTTCCACGGTCCCGTGAACGAATGGTCGTCTAGTTGCGCTCCCCAAGCTAGGTCTGAGGCATCGGTCGCTAAGAAATGCGTTGGAGGCGCGAAGTGAATCGGAGAAGGATAAGGGTGGTTCTGCAACCACCAGGTTAACTCTTTCATGGCAGGTACCGGAATCATGAACTGTTTGGCAACTGGCATCTTGGCGACTGTGTTCAGGAAGGAGAGGAGTGCTCGAAAGTGAAGTCTGCCCCTTGGTACAACAAAACTTGCAAAGTTTAATAGACCTACTAGGCTCTGCAAAGCCTTCAAATTGAGAGCTCTCTCTTCTAGGGCTGTCGATATCTTGGACGTTAGTTTCAGGCACTTTTTCTCTGGAAGAGACTTTTCGTTTACCAGAGTGTCCCACTGAACGCCCAGGTAAACTAGGCATTGACAAGGTGTGAGTGTGGACTTGTCGAAATTCACTAACCAACCGAGGTACTGCAACCTCTCTATCGTGATTTGGACATGGGTTTGTAATATCTGTGGGTTTTGATGTACAACCAGAAAGTCGTCTAAGTAGACGATTATTCGAATCCCTTGATCCCTGAGTGACTGAGCTACCCAATTGGATAGGGAGTCGTCGTCCTTTGGCACAAGAAACATTGTGGACACAAAACTTGGCGAGGCCATGACAACATCTAATACACCCTGGTGTTGCATTTGAGTGATTATGGACGTCATTGCATCCGAAGGAACCGTGCTGAACTGACTTTCGTTTAACGGTGGTATTACAAGTGGCGGTCGATGTAGAAAGGGTATGCGATACCCTTTTATTATCTTTAATAGATAATTTGGGGCATCCAGTTCCTTCCACCGATGGTGGGAACGAATCAGACGACCCGCTCTGAATGTTCGGGTTCGTTAGTCAATACTTACGTTTTTTGTTCCGGTTGTAATTCTCAGAGGGCGATGCGGCTCGCTTACGGCTATTCTTGCCGTCTTGCTGCCTGTAACCATGCCGACCTCCTCTGCCTCGAAAGGAACCTCTTGAACCGCCAGAGTATGATGGGCGATTATCGTCGTAATTAGAGCCATGACCTTGCGAGGGTCGGGCATTACAGTAACCCTGCGAGGGTTGATTGTAAGCATGGGAAATATGCGTAGGCGCACAACATCCATGCGCAGTACTCTGCGAGGGTACGTTACGTAAAGCCTGCCCCTGCGAGGGGCGGCGTGCGGGCTTGCTTTGACTCGTTTGCGAAACGGAAGCAGAACTGCCCGGCTTTTGTAAAGGCAAGAAGGCTTTTCGAACACCACCTGCCTTCTCTAGTGCCGTGGCTAGTGACTCCGCATTAAACACGTGCTGACACGACGGAGGGATCTTACGTAACACGGCCTTGACAAGGGGATCGCGCACGTAGTTTGTAATTCCATCCCTTCTCATTTGAATAACCTCCGCACGGTGACCGTAAGTTAATTGTAAAAGATCAGAAGAAACTTTGAAAAAATGCCCTTCAAAAATAGCTCGTTAACTTTTTCGTATATACCCTCGTAAGACAGATCCGAACCTTGCGCCCACTGTAAAAAACTTCGGACAGAAGTTTGTAAAGCTTCGCGCTGTTTAAGGATGCAGAACGATAAGGCAGCGAAGGCCTTGTCAGCATGAGCAAGATGGCGTAACGAATCATACGCTTAAATTTCTTCATTCATCTCCAAGTCAATAAAACCGGGGGTAGAATTATAAAGTTTTTGGGTTTCCGCATAACGAACCTCGCACCAATCACTACTATCTAAATGTTGCAAATCCTTTAACGTTTGAAGAAACTCCTGAGGAGTCTTTGGAATACTAGGTTCTTTCAATTTCGTCTCAATTTCAAAAGTAAAATCTGACTGAGCAAGCGGGTGCCGGCACCTCGACAGAATGTACAATCGGATGTTCGTAAAGTTCGCCACTAACGTTTCCGTCAATTAGATTCTCATTATAGTGTACTACGGGACAGGGCACAGAATTATTGTTGCAAAAAATTAATTGATTTCGGAGGTCATCTATCTGACGTGTTAATTTACGGAATTTCCGGGAATCGTGTCGTCGATGACGAAGTTTGCCCCCCTTTTTTTGTTGCGTTGACGCGGCGTAGATCTTCAAGGACTCGAGTCCGAAGACGACGAACTCGAGCTGCTAGAGGAGTCGGATGAGTTACTATTCGACGAACGAGACCTAGCTTGCGACTGACGACGAATACGCGATCGTTTTTTATTGTCACTATTAGCGGGAGCACTAGCACTAGCACATGGGGCTTTCGAGCCCGGAATTGAAACACTTTCGTCACTTTCCATGTTAACACGAGCTGTAAAATCTAGGATAGAAAACCACACAAAACATAATTAAAGCAAGATATGTAGGTGGGTACCAAAAATCTACGTACTTAAACGTACCGAACGGTAACACCGTTTGATTTTTAAAAAAAAGGAAAAGGTAAGAAAAGTTTTTTAAAACACTTACGTGGAACAGGAATATATATGTGTATAAATTTGCAAAGATATGCAAAATTAATTTACTGAGTCCTGAGCACGACCGTGCGCAGCGGAAAACAGGACGCCAATGACGAGAGCGAGCCGAGCGGCCGCGCCGGTGGTGGAGTGGAAGGAAGTGTGCGAGCGAGAGGGAGCTACTAGGGTAGACAGAGAGGTAAGATGAGCGGAAAACAGATAGGCCTATCTCATTATATGTTAAGCTTCAAATAACGGTCAGGTGTTTAATGTTTGCTTATATACGAGTATAGGGATGTTGCCTGGGTAAAAATAAATCGATTCGATTTAGTCCCTCAGTAAGATTATTAAAAAATATTGAACACGTATTTTTTGTTTTATCAATTAGATAAAAAATTACAAAGATATATCACATCAAAGTTCAGGAGTGGGGGGCTTTGACGTAATAACGTGCTAAAATTTGTAGCACGGCGTGACGTCATACGAAATTTCCAAGCGCTGTATCTTCGTAATTTTTTGTTTGCCAGACAAAAGAAAAAATACGTATACAATATTTTTTAGTAATCTAACTGATGGACTAAATATATTTTCTTAGTCAACTACCCTATTCTATTGTTATTTAATAGTGAATATTTTGTTATAATAACAGTTACTCAGCCGGGGGCTTCCCGGGGCAAATGTTACATCAAACACCATAATTATCTATGTTATATCTCACCATACATATGTATGTTATATCTCGCCCTTCACTCGTCCTCCCTTTGTTTATATTTTTAGGACATGTATGGACAGTATGGACACGTCCATCTGGAGGCTATAACATTTAGTAAAACTTGCAAAACTATTGAAAGCAGTTATAAAAACAGCAGTTTTGTCCCTTAGAGAGTTATTTATTCGTTTTTATAATTTAACAATGTAAGCGTTCTTTGTGTACGAGATTGATTGAAAACTGCGGAACAAATTGTAATCTATTGGCTGCTCTATTTTGGGATATCAGACTGACCAATATTTCCGGTTGTTGGTGGTACTGAACAAATAGTTCTAACTATCAATGAATTTAGTTTGGACTCGAAATCAATCTGGTTCATGATATGCAATTGTTCACAGTCTAACAAATATCCACGAATAGAACTTTGCAATATGCCACACTAGCGACCCGCCCCGGCTTCGCACGGGTGCAATGCTGATACTAAATACACTACAGAAAAACTGTGAACGTTGTATATAAAAACATAGCGGCCCGCTCCGGCTTTTTTATAGGCACGCTCTTGCCGCACCGGGCGGCCGGCCGGTACCGCCGCAAACGCTACGTCCCGCAATTTTTAAATCTGTAATATCTTCGAAAATATTCACTTAAATCATACGGTGTAAAGGGCCATATAGATCTATATTAAATGAACAATGTATTCAAGGTATTTAATTGGTTAAGGATTAATGCTGTATTGGTTAAAATCGCTTCGAAAATTAGCCATTATTTGTCGTAAAAAGTAAATGACAAAAAAAAGTTATTGTGGGTTATCCATAAGAGATAGACATATACCATCACGGACTTTTCTGTAGACCTTTTCAATGTGTACAATATTTAGTACATTATTTTGATAAAACTCGTAGGGTTCAGCCTGCGTTTGCAATGTAAGCGGAAAAAATGAAATTATTTACGACATCACATTAGAAACCTCAAAAATAACAGTACTTCTCCACTATTTAATGGATGTTATTATACATATAAACTTTCCTCTTGAATCACTCTATCTATTAAAAAAAACCGCATCAAAATCCGTTGCGGAGTTTCAAAGATTTAAGCATACAAAGGGACATAGGGACAGAGAAAGCGACTTTGTTTTATACTATGTAGTGATATAGGTCTCATAATCAGTCTATAATGGTTCCCACTGCTGGGACACAGGCCTCCTCTCCGCGAGAGGGAGTGGGCCGTAATCCACCACGCGGGCCCAGTGCAGTTTGGTGGATGTCACATGTCTTCGAACTTTTGGTTCTAGGACATGCCGGTTCCCTCACGATGTTTACATTTATAGGTCTAGTAGTCGGAAAAAAAACTGACAGCAGGTAATATGCTGATGACGAACATGAGATTGAGGAGACGGCCGCGACTGACGACATCACGTAGGTGCTAAACATACCATCACGTAGGTGCTAAACATATCATCACGTAGGTATTCTCCGAAGATATAAGTAGGCAGGGTGGCACGCTTAGCACTCCCC
Organism: Luperina nickerlii; assembly: GCA_963855955.1. NCBI lineage: Eukaryota > Metazoa > Arthropoda > Insecta > Lepidoptera > Noctuidae > Luperina > Luperina nickerlii. The sequence goes on along the minus strand of OY979682.1, from coordinate 17,544,377 downwards.
ACTAGAGTTTACTAGACCAATGAGGCAATACAAGCTGATAATGATCCACTATATGCCAATCTACCTCTTAACGTCCCTAAAATTTCTAAAAATGTAACGATTTTTTTTCCTTATCTAACAAAGAATCTCTTGTCATTATAATATAGCGATCACATTCACCATAGTTATGAATGCACTCTGCATCTGTAAGTGCAAGTCGATGAATTTATTAATATCTAGTCTGTAAAGCTGTGGATATACGGTAACATTTTCCAGCAATAACTGCCGGCCATCGTTGCCGGAGGTGGTGGAGCAATCTTGCTTATTAATTGCTTCATGAAGCTTAACTAGCTTCTGTCTGCGAATTCATCTGCGTGAAGTTTCCTGGTCCCCCGACCCACCTCGTCACTTCGCCTGCCCGCGCTACTCCTTAGTTTTCGCTTAGCGTTTTTCCCTCTTTTTTATTTTGCTTGGCTCTTAAAGGACGTATGTTAAATAGCCTTCCTCAAGAATTGGGCTATCAAATGCAAAAAGAATTTTTGAAATCCGACGGGTAGCTCCAGAGATAAGCGCGTTCAAATAAACTTTTCAGCTTTAATGTTAGAGTACAGTGTATATTGTAGTATATTGTGTGGCAGTATCTCTAGCAAAGCTACACGATGACAACGCAAAAAATGATGTTATTGTTCGTTGATATATCATTATAGTTGACCAATAATTCAATTAGTATCAATTAAAATGTTTCCCGTGTAAGTGCACCTTTAGTCTATATTAGCATTCATGCAGGCTCAGTGTCGGTGTTTCTAAATTTCATTACGTATGCTATGAGTGTAAGTGTTCCTTTGAAGTCTGTTGCTAATGTGCTCATGTTTGTCGATGTACTGTCCAGAGTATCACTTTTGATTTTAGATTTAGCTTTGGCTTTAGTTGAATTGTGAGTCAGATTCCTGTGTTGTTTGTTTGTTTGAAGTAGTACCAAGAATCGATTTGTGTTTGAACTTGTCGTGTGTGTTTCTGATTCTATATTTGCTTCTTAATTATTTTAAAGTGTTTTTATAAGGGCATTTTTTTCGCAAGGAATAAGGTATCCTTTCTCTAGATATGTGTAAAGATCGTAATAGACAGTACCTTCGATAGTTACACTTTTCTCATATTTGACTTTTGCTCATTAAAATGTACACACAAACACATTTAAAACAAAAAAAATGTAGTAGAAAAGTTGTTGCTTCACGTATTCCTTCCGTTAAAGATATAAGTACTGTACAAGTTAATCGTTCAACTGAATATCATAGACAGTTACCAAAACAGTAGTTCGCTACGGCGTTGCGAATTAAAAGTTTGCGTGGCCTTCTTTCGTGCTCATATGTAGAACGAACAGCGTGGCGATCAGAATTCTGTTTGTTATAAAACTGGTTTCACCGTCTATAATATCGAACTTACTAGTAGCTGTTACTGTTTGAAGACATCTAAGCTAGAAAGATGCATAGTAGTCGAGAAGCACAGAACCGGTCGAAGTGGAGGTGCTTGTGGGAGGCCTATGTCCAGCAGTGGACGTCTTTCGGCTGAAGTGATGATGATGATGAGATGCATAGTAAAGTGTTATCAGCCTATAACTTACCCACTGCTGAAATACAGACCTCCTCTCTGTGAGAGGGAGAGAGCGGTAATCCACCACGCGGGCCCAGTGCGGGTTGGTAGATGTCACATTTCTTCGAATTTTTGGTTCTAGGAAATGCCGGTTTCATCACGATGTTTTCTTTCACCGTTTTGGAAGTAGTTCCAGTTTAACCGGACGCAGCTGAATACCAGTATTTTTCATGTAGCGACTACCTATCTGGCCTTCACAACACCGCGTCTTGGGCTTTTGACAACCCATAACGACTATCAGAGATCTAGGAATGACAGCCGCAACGGCTTAACGTGCTTTCCGAGGCACGGAGGAGTCTCCATATATAATGGATGGTCACCCATCCACAAACTGAGCCCGGCAAGCGTAGGTTAACAAAGTCAAAGTCAAAGTCAAAGCATTTATTTCAAATAGGCACATAAAAGGCACTTTTGAACGTCAAAAATTACAACAAATAGAATTGATTCTAGTCGCCCATTCCAAAAGGTAGTTTTCGTATGGAAAAGAACGGGCAAGAAACTCCACCGTTACTCTTTTAAAATTCTTTCAATATTTAGCATACATTTTATATAATCATAATATGTGAAGACGATGCACCTAAAATAAAATTACTATACCACAATAGGTAAAAGAATTAAAAATGAAACCATGACATAAATTAATTATCTGATAGATACATGGTGCTCACATATTTACAAACATGGTAAAAGTAAACGATTTTAATTTAAATAAAAATAAAAAATTACAAGTAACAAGTCAGGGTGTGAGTTAAGTAGTTACAGAATGTAAATCAATTTAAATAAAAAAAAGAATAAACCCACAATTAAATTAGCAACCCGTTTGATTTTGTCTAGACTCTAGAATGTCCTATGGAGCTAACCTAACCTTCGGTCGACCCGTCAAATCAAATTATTTATTGGTTTGCAAACATGGGTTAAGTACAAAGATGTTTTATTATAAGAGCCCCGTGCGATGTATAATACATCCATTATATCATATCTACTGGCATTGCGTAGAACAATAACTTGCTTGGTTTATTCTGATCAATAATGCAGAGGCAGGTTGCTTGTTCGTACTCGTACATTGTTTCAGTCAATCGATAAGTCTTGCTTTTTATTATGTTTACTGGTTCTGTAACTTGTACATAATTCTACGGTTTGTCACAAAGTAAAATATCTGTTTCACCTTGTGGTTCTAATTTGTGTTTACCATGTTTCATTTCATTTGCATGTACCATATCGTGTTTCGAATTCCCATTGATTTCCTGATTTTAGTTAATATACGTTTTTAGAAATTTTGCAAAAACCAGATACTCAATCATTTATCACTCCACAATGTATACTTAGGTGGTAACTTAAAATATATTGAGATCCTCTGGGGCACAGCTAACTAATAGGAGGGAGGATGCTTTTAAACGTAATTAACACTCCCTCTCTACATTATAACCTCATAGCGAGTGCGACGGACTTATTCTGTTGTTTTCTGAGTGAATTTTCGAGGAATGCGCAGTTTGTAATTAGATGTTAGTATCGATTAAGTTAGGATAGGCGCATTTATGGTATTGGGTTATCCTGTAATGGTAGATGTAAGAGATAAATAAATATATTCTACAAACTTTTTTCATTACTGCATTTCTCTAAGGAGGTTCTTTTAGTTTTCTTTTGGCCGCTTGGGTGTTAATATTTCGTCAATAGAGATACTTAATGCATGGTCTGTATGTTAATATCTTGTTTTGTTCTTCGGCACTAGTGACTGGTTTACAATCCCTCACATTCGTTGGTATATGCAGATGGTATGTAGTTATCTAAATGTAGTGTCCTAATATCCTCAATGACATTAGATCGTGTTGAGAGCTAACTTTCTAATTATTCGTGATAGGTTACTGCGGAATCATGACTGTTATTTATTTGACCATTAGTTTGAGATATAAATTTTGAAAGTAACCCAAGCATCTTTGATGTCTATGCAATGATATCTTGAGGTCATCGCCGAAAATATAACATATTCGTAAACCACTATGCTATGTAAACAACAGTGACAGAATGTTTTTTTATATGATCAACATCCACCAAGTGGACTTAATACGTGTTATTGAAACTTAACTCAAAAACTACACAAACAAAGTTATTACTTTATATGGGACCATCGCGCGGGTTTGCTCTACCAATTGAAAAATAATTTTTAAAATCGGTCCGCAATTGATGAAAAATACTTCGGAAAATATCCCACCGGAATTAAAAGTAACTCTATTATCAATATTGGTTTACGCGACGCACGCCACATCTTCAATAATCATCGTCATATTTCAGCCAAATTACACACAACCTTAATGAATTATACACCGAAACCTTCCTTGTTATACACTTCGTCCATTGGTGAAAACTGTATGAAAATCCGTTCGATAGTTTTTTAGTTTATCGCGTAGACAGACAGACCTCGGCGGACGACTATTATAATATCTAGTGATATACATAAGTCTGAAATCCAACCTGTCTTGAGAGGCCATTGGCCTGCAGTGAGCCAATAACAGGCTGGAATTATTATTATGATTTACTAGCTGCGCCCCGCGGAAGGGTCGATCCCGTGGGAATATTGGGATAAAAAGTAGCCTATATGTTTTTATCAAAATTGGTCCAGCCGTTTGAGCATGAAGAAGTAACAAACATATAAAGACACACGTACTCACAAACTTTCGGCTTTATAATATTAGTGTGATTGGTGTCGTAGGTAGATTCAAAGATGATGTCAAACCTGCTGCACCCATCACACATAAATTCACTCCATTTATTCTTTACATCACAATATTAGTCACACTAACCACATTCATTATAAAACTTACATTAGTATCTTTTGTAATTAATGTGTGAAGCAATCGGTGGAAGCAGTCGGGAAACACGTGACTATGATTACATTATAACAAAATACGTGACATTCAATGTTCTAATTCTTTACAGTTTCGATTTTTTGATTGTTGAAGTATTTAAAATATCTATATGAATTTATTGGTTCATGTTTTTTCTTTTTTTTTTTTGTACGTCTGTATCGTTATTTTTTATTGTAATTTGATTATTTTGATGATTTTGAAGTTATTGGTGTGTTTTGTAACTTTAATATCTACGTGTATAATTTTGTCGTTTATAGTTTATAGGTAGGTAGATAGGTAACATAAATTTCTGTACTTAGGTTTTTAAAGTGAAAATTTCTTTAGGCGCGTTGGGCATTTTTTGGGATGGGATAAAACCATTGAATTCGCGCCACTGTTACCGTAAGCGACACCGTGCGTGTTTTGTTTATAAGACGATTAAAAAAATACCCGCTACGGATGTGTTCGGCTGTCCTCGGGATGTACTTGTTTTTAATGTATATCCGATCGATATGTCAGTGAGTGATGGCAAAGTATTCTGTTTGTGTTGTGATTTCAGTGCTGTCGGCAGTCCCGGAGTGCCATTGTTTTTTTTCTTTGTCCATACTGGCTTACTGAATGGCAAAGCTTCTCCTAAGTCCGTACAGGAACTATTTTCCTCCTCGCCTACGTCTAAATATGTCCGTACAAAATATTCGCTAAGTGTTTGTTCTTCTTGACATGCACCGAAACGCTACACAAGTTTTGTAGAGAATTTAAGTAATCCTGGAAATTATGATGATATTAATTCCAATAATCAACACCAATATCGCTCACACCTTGATTTCTCAATACATCACTGTCAGAACAAAGTCGGTACTAATTACAGTAATTTGATATGAAATGATAATTACGAATAGTATTGCAAAATTGAAGTAACCCGACGATTGTCTGAGTAATATTATAATACCTTTAATGTAACGTATGTGCAAGGCTTTTTACTCAAGGCTCGCGAATGACGTAAACACTTTTATGTTCATTAATTTTAATGGACTGGGTGGAAACTGTAAAAATTGTTTGCTTAGCTGCGTAATTAATTTTTGCAGTATTATTGATGATTTATCTGTTTATTGCCCTAAATTTCCTTGTTTTATATCCCTCTTTGCAATTGTTTTATGTTTCTCTTACTGATTTACTTTTCGTCTTCTTTTTCATTGCTGTATTAAGAACTGGATTTATGAACCTTTCAAGATCATTGAGTTCAGTGAGTTCTCATTATCCGTTACAATATCACCGAATATTAACATTTCAGGGTTCAGAAGCCTCACTGACATGTATCAAAGCCCCAACCCCAAGTTCCCAAGCCAAAGTTCCCTGGCGAAAAAGAGATAGTGTTATTCGTTCTGTATTTACATCTCTCTTTTGTAATGAAGTAAAATTAAAGTGTTACTCTGCCATAAAAATTGTTGGAAGACCTCCAGGTGCCAGTGAACCCCTAATACCCTACATGAACTTAATAATGAATTGGCAAGTTTCATATGTTGAGATCACTATGATGTAGGCTTTTGTTTTGCCCCTCAGACTCACGAGTGTGGTCACGATTGTGAGTGTATGAGATCATACACATCCGTGTAGAAGTGTAGGCACAAAATCAAGAGTTACGAATGATTCAGACTTAAATTTAAGTTAGCTTACCTACGTTTACAAACCGCGGAAGGAAATTTGAAGGACCAAGGTTTCTTGTGAGTAAAGCGGATAATACTATGGCCTTAGTGTGAGTTTTTTCGACTCACGTACGATTGCGAGCGCGTTAGAATTTTGTGTAGGAAATTAGGTTTCTCCTAGTGACCACCAGGTGGCACTATAACTTTTTTCCATAGAAAATTCTAAAGCGCTCGCAATCGAATGTGAGTGAAAAAACTCACACTAAGGCCACTGATAGATGATTGCTGAATAGGTACTGGTAAACTGAACTGGGCTTGTGAAACATTTAATTCAGGTAAAACCCATATTGTATCAAATAAAATTTAAAGAATGAAAAGAAATGGGATATGGGCAGAAGGATGATTTGATAATGATGATGATGATGATTGGCATTTTCTCAAAAAGGGTTTATTATTTATATCTAAGTACCTACCTAAATGGAGCAATGATTCTTTTGATTAAAATATGATTATCATTCTTTCATATTATCGATAGACTTACGAGTATGAGTAAAGCCTTTAGATATATGGCTATGGATACTTCCATTTTCCTTCAGTTAATTACGTCAATTTACCCATTCGGTTTTAACTCCATCAGAATAGTTATTATTGCTAACCTCACACAGGGGTTAACCAATGAAGGTAAACACCATCATGAACAGGTTTCATAACTTTATGACTAATCCAAGAGATCGAGTAAATAAATATGAATGCAAAAAGGATCTCACACAACCACAACATACATGATGTCATCATTGGAAAATACTTCTTAAGCAAGTAAGATTTACCGTTGTTCTTATATGACGATTTAGGTGAGGCCAAAAGAAAGATAAAATATTCTTGTATTTCTACACAATAGATAGTTTGCGTTTGTTATTTGGCTAAGGAATATTGGTAACTTGAATTTATTTTCGGGGCATTTTTAATACAGGGTGATACAGATGTTGTTGCAAAATTATCTTCCATCAATGGGGTGATAGGGTCAGGGTGGTGTGGTGCAGCTTGGGAGCAATGGACTGCGATAGGTTGAGTTGATTGTTGAATTGGGTGGTATTCTTCAGATAGAGTATTTATTCTATACCACAACACCTTTCCATAGGATAGAAGCACACCCACGGAATAAAACCCTTCCCGTCACTTTCCGTTAGTCTCCGACTATTCAGTCTTTGAACAGTCTACGTAAAAAGAGTCCACGTCCAATTCCAGCCACAATCTTCTCCTGGGCCCTACCGAAAATAATTAGCATTTTAAAAATCAAGCTCGCTGATTCAGTTATTGTTTTCATCCACAATTTAACAGTATATAATTCCAAATTCTGCGTGCTAAACCGTGTAACGGACAGAATAATACGATCGGCTAAAATCGAAAGTTTAATCCTTACTTCTCACGCGATCTTGCACTGGTTTCTTTGATCCATTCGCGCACATAACAATAGATTCGAACAGAAGGTCAACTCCATACGTCGAGCGAAACCGCTTCACGTACGCGCAATGCAAGCGCACTTGCGAAGGGCATTCGGCTGAGGTAGACAGATCGCTGTACATACGCGTCTATTTAGGCTCCATAGAACGAGCAAAACGCCACGAGCCCCCGGCTGGGGCTCGTGGCTAATTAATAACAGCCGCATGGCTCGATCGATCACGTTAAGCTAATATTGCCGCGGTTGATCCGTGGATAGGTGACCATCTTTACATACCAAGACCTCTCCGTGCCTCGGAAAGCAGGTTAAGCCGTTGGTCCCAACTGTCATTCTTTTATCTTTGGCAGTCGTTACAGATCCTCAGAAACCTTAAAGTCAGACATCCGGTCTTGCCAAGGGTTATCGCCTTACCCACTATCTGGGTTATGGAGGTCAGATAGGCAGTCGCTTCATGCAAAATACTGGTATTCAGTAGCATACGGTTAGATTGGCGACCACAACATAGTTGGGAAAGGGTTGAGCTGATTGATTTGACAACGAACGAAACCGGCGCACACACAGACGCGCTTCACGTACAGCGAGGCACTTGCGACTGGCAATAGTTTGAGATCGCCACGCGTACGCATCTATGTGTGCATGCGCCTGTTTACGCTTTTTGTATAGAGCTTTCCTTCTGTATCTATCCATTCTGTAATTCCCGTATGTTCTAGCTTACCGTTATTTTAGTAGGTGAGCAGTCATCATGGATGATCTGTTACAAGTACCGTTTGTCTAAAGCCTAGATTAATCGATTTAGGAATCGGTTGCGCATGAGTCGATTTTTGGTTCGGTGGACGCAGTGTTCCGCTTTTGGTAATTTTGGCATTTTTTTTTTACGGTGTTATGCAGATTCTGATATAGCTGACTGATAATCTTGTTGTCAGCCGAGTTCGCCTTTTTGTGTTGGAATTCAGTTCTATGTGAATTGATGATGTGTTTAGAACTTTTCTTTGTGTAATTGAATAAGTGCATTTTAGGGTTCCGTACCCAAAGGGTAAAAACGGGACCCTATTACTATGACTCCACTGTCTGTCTGTCACCGGGCTATATATCATGAACCGTGATAGCTAGAAAGTTAATATTTTAACCGATGATGTAAGTATTTCGGTTGCCGCTATAACAACAAATACTAAAAACAGAATAAAATAAATATTTAAGGGGGGCTCCCATACAACTGTTTTTTTCAGCGTTTTTGCCTTGTGGTACGAACCCTTCGTGTGCGGGTTCGACTTGCACTTGGCCAGTTTTTTTGTAATTAGTGTTGTGATTGTATTTGATCCGATGAGAGATATTATAAGAAAATTATGGATGAATGATTGTCGCATTAGCAATTAATTTCACTGTTATATTTTTTGTTATAAATACATTCTAATCTTGTCGCTGGTTTCTAAAAGAACTCAACTTCTTTAGATAAATAAAAACTATAAGTTTAATACCAAATTAATTCTCTAGACCGTGCACAAATCACGTCCATTTAATAATATTGCAACGAAAAATACGATTTTAACTATCTTAACGTTACTAATTTTTAAATGAGAATTGTAGACTAGAATTTTATTTAAGTAATTCGTTGATAATAAAAGCTAAAGCTAGATTGTTGATTGTTTTCTAAAACTTTCCTAACGCGTAAACCGTTGAACAGATTTGGATGAAAATTGGCACATCAATAGACCATTTCCTGGTTTAACGCATAGGATACTTTTTATTCCGATATTCCCACGGGATTGAAACTTACGCGGGTGAAATGGCGGGGCGTTGCTAGTTCAGACATAAATTCATTCACTGACAGACAATGCACATCATCACAACGTAAACCGCTGGATTTAGAAATATGTATGAAATTTTGCACAAGAGTTCCACATACAGGGTTATTGGTAAAACATTAACAACCTCTTAAGAGGTCATTGTACTCATCATTATGAACAACTTTTACTATGGGACCAAACCTGAAATCGCGAAAAAAAAATCTGTTGCACATTTTGACGAGTTATACGAACATAAATGTAGGGAACAGCTAATTTTTTTAAACCCTATATATAGTGTTTGGAAGCTGGATACAAAGCCTTAAGGGGGTGATAGTTGAAACCATTTAGAGTATTTTGAGCCATACATGTATTAGACGAAGTATGTTTTTTATTTTCGCAGTTAAAGTTTGTAGGTATGTTATTTTTTACTAAAAGTTTGCAGTAAAAAAAAAAAAGAAAGATACTTCTTCTAAGACATGTATGGCTCAAACGCCTGTAAATGGTATCAACTGTCACTCCCTTAAAGCTTTGCACTCAGCTTCCAAACACCCTGTATAACGAAAGTAAGAAAATACACCCCATAAAGTGGTTAAATAGGGGATGAAAGTTTGTATGGAAGTTCGACATTTTTGTCGATGACAAATCTCATCAAGACTTTTTCATGAACCCCAGGATACAGATCAAGTAGATCAATAACCGAAAAACAAGGCAAAAAGTACTAACAAGTTAAATGAACAACAAAGTTCTAAAAACCCAGGTGTAAAACTGCCAATAAATAACAGTTATGTATCGAATGATTGGTTTTAGTGACCCGGTTCTCAAATTAATGTGTCTGTGAAACATAGTCTGAGTCACAGAGTAATACAGAAGGTCGGATCTATACAACGAACAAAACCGCACGCACACAAAGACATGCTTCACGTACAGACGCCAGAACATCAAGCTACTACAATCTGTCAAATTTCTTTAATAGATTTTCAACTTTATCGCTAAAGCATAAGGTTTAAAATTGATTGGTAAAATTTGACAGTTTAGGGTACCTTGATGTGCTGGCGTCTGTACAGTGCGTGCCACGTTAGAAGAGACTTGACCCCGCCTCCCCCGCCTCTTTCCGCCGCCCCTATGACGTCCGGTCCCGTCCCGCACTCAGACCTCATACCGCTAAAGATACCTAAAATCGTGTTCTGCGCATGTCAGACCACGTGGTGTGTCAAGTCTCTTCTTACGTGGCACGCACTGTAGAACGAGTGCACTAGCGACTGGCATTTTTGTTTGAGATCGCCGCGCGTACGCCGTACGCGTCTATGTGTGCGGGCGACGGTTTTCACTCGTTATATTGAGCTGGCCTTCTGCATTAAGCTATTTTGTGGTGTGTGAGTCATTCAGGTTGTTTACCCGACTGTGCCGAATAAGGTGAAGTTATGTATGGTAGTGGACTCGTAGGCACAGTATTTGGTGCATGTGGGATAGGATTATGGGTGGAGAAAAGTACGTAATAATGGTTTTTGCTCCTTTTGAGTCTTTTCAAAAATACTTAATGTTGATGGCGACCTCCTTAACTTTGACTTTTACGGCAATACAAGGCAGAGCTATGAAGAAAAATATTTTGTTGAACCTCGAAAAAATGTTTGCTATTCAGAGCCCAGTCAGAACTAACAATAAGTCGAATGGGACAGATTTAAGTAAGTACTTACTTAGATCCTTGTACAAAATGTTTACCCAAAATACATGATAAACGCGGCTTTTTGTCTTACTAGGTGTGGCAGAATTATATATATTTTTTTGTTTTCTTAAGAAGTTTAAATATTATCTTCAATCTCCCAGAACTTTCAAAATCAATCGCCTGTTGGTACTTTAGCAAAAGCTAAAGCGCCGACACCAGTGTAAGATTACAAATGACACTTCCTAAAGATTTTCTCATTGGTCACTTCCCACGATTTCTATAATTTCAGTTCATCCTTCAGAAGCATAATTTTGAAGTACAATGGCGTCTTAACCAGCTATAATTTCATCTATTATAGCTGACCTTGCATTCATGTCTCCGAAATATAATAAAATAAACTGATTTCGAAAATTCGCCACAATTTTCTTGTCAACGGATCACTTTCGCTTGTCCTACTTACATTGTCTTGTCAGGTAACTTGGCTAGGCCGTTCTTTATTTGCCATCTTACCCTTCAAATATCATCCTTATTTTCAAGACAATAGAAGTTATAAGACAGTCTTTGTGATCTCGAAAAATTGCAACAATGAGCCGTCAATCAAACGAAAGGGGAGATGTTTTGTCTTTTTCTGACTTGTATATAAACAAATAGCATTGTTGATGCTCTGATTATGTAATTAATGGGAGCAGAAAATGTAACACTGTCTATGATAGGCGATTGTTTTTTTGTGATTGTCTTTTGTCAACCGAACATGTCCTTGTGTTCTTAATTTAATTCGTTAGATGTCTGACTGCTTCGGGTGTAGTGGCTAAAGCGCTACTGGTGAACATGTCACGAGGTCCTGGGTTCAATTCCCAGGCAGAGCAAAGTGTTATTCGGCTTTTCGGTGTGTACCTATGTATGTGTGTAGTGTGTAATGTGTGTATGTGTGTGTATATTATGGGTACTCTTTTGTCTGCCAAATCCGTCAGGGATTACAAACGTGATGCTCATATTATGTAGATGTTCGTTAAAGATTCAGTCCTGAACAAAACAGATGCTGCCTATAAAAAACTCGAACTTTGATAGCCCATAAACATTGGTTATAGCGGCCAACGGCTGGCTTGAAGTCGTAAAATAAAATGTCTCTCACAATATAAGAGATGAAAACATTACAGCAGCAAAAGAAATATATCATGCAGTTCACAGTATTTCTTATAAGATTTACAAGTATCTAAGGACTGTACACTTTTCAGATAACCAGAACCATTTTTCAGTCTTTAAGCGTCTTAAGGCTCCTGCAAACAGGCGCGACGCGCGACGCGAATCGCGCGCGACACAAAGGCACCGCTCGTTGCGCTACTTGCAGTGCCTTTGTGTCGCGCGCGATTTTCTCGCAACATTTAGCAATAGCAATATATTGTCTATAAGACACATGAAGACTTTCAAATTCCATCTCCATTTATCACTAAGAGAACGTTGTTCGTTCAGGAATAGGTCATATTCACACAAACAGGTGACCACTCACTAAGGTACCTAGCTATACCACAAAATGTCAGCCCTTCACTTTATTCCCTGCTACATTAACAAGGAATGCACTACCAATTATTTTACATATAATTGGTATGGTATTTATCTTGTTTCTAGTTTGACGCGTGTTTTATAATTGGGGCGGTTGCCTTATTATTTATTCTTGATCGATTAGTAGGAATTATTCAGTCGTAGATAGTGCGTAGGTAATGAACAGTTCTAAATAAAAAATTAAATTTATTATATCAGATTTCAAGGCTTGTGGTAAAAAGGTACTCAATCTTGTGTTTGGTTTGATCCTTAGTTTCATACAACCGATAGGTTTCGCAAAATCCTGAAAATTCAAACACGTTTGAAGGTAGACATCTTCTGTTACAATGTACGTATATATACAGGGATAAGAACCACCCTATCGCCTTGGAATCCTGTAATGACAGGTTCTGTTGTTAAATAAATACTGGCAATAAAATTTCGAATTTTTTATGTAATAACGTTTTTTAATTCTCTTCATGATTGAATTGCAAGTTCGTTTTTGAGATCTAAATAATACCTACTGTAATAATAACTAATTAATATATCACAGTATTTTCCGGTGGTGGTGTTTCCTTTCCACACTGTACAAAAACCATGTAATAGACACAAATGGAGTCAAGTTACAGTTAGTGACAGCTAACGGACATGTCAGACTGGTCGCGTATCCTATCGGTCATAAAAAAGATGCTGGGAAGTGTATATCCTATATACAGCGGCGCCGGCGACGCGGACGCGGTGATAAAAGTCGTTTTAGGGCCTTAGATATAAGTTACTAGATGCTGTTTGTCAATATGTAGGTTGGATATAGAAGGTTAGAAAAATGTCCAGTAAGACAGCGAGCCCAATCAGATATCAGCCACAATAAATTCTTCTTGACTATGAACTGACGATCTCTAATGTTGTAAGTGTAGGTTTGTTTTAGGAGGTTTTCTGTTCTTTGGAAAATATGAACACCTCATTCTTTTTTATTTCTAAATGGGTCTGCTCTTGACCTCGATAACGCCTGATGGAAAGTGATGGGTGAGGTCTATGATGGAACGAGCGTGCCCAGAAGATGCTTGTTCGCTCTTACTTTGAAGGCAGACTGGTAATAATAGAATAGAATAGAATACTCTTTATTATGTACACCATAATTAATGTGTCCACCGTAATTTATGTAATGTGATGGAAAATACTCTACCTATCTTAGTGTAGTTGCAGTTACAGTGGCGGATATATGTAAGAAAACGTCAAAATATATGCTAACTTGCACTATTGTAATGTCATTGCCACCGAGCTAAAACTATTAACAAGGACATAAAAAATATATTTTAGGCAACTCAAGAACTAAGAACACATAAATTATTCAGAAAATAAGTGCTTTTGCTGCAATTTTATTTATTTATACAACCTTTTAACACTTCGCTGTGCAAGACTTGACATTTACACATTACATATCCTGTTTCATTACCGTTCTTTCTTATTTAACTTTATAATAATCTAGATTTATACTTACAACAGTTTCATTACCTACTGTCTGCTATAGTGCCTGCAATTTACATTGCGCCTGCACATTATACGAGTTAGGTCCCGTATATTTCTGATAAATCCGTGAATAAAATATACATAGTGTTTACTAGAATACGTTAGAATATTCACAGCTATGTAAAGGCGGAAATTCTGCTAAGAGGGAATTATGTAGTGTTACACGAATGGATAGGATAAGAAATGAGTACATAAGAGGAAGTCTGAAAGTAGCGCCGATGAGTACAATGACCTCTTAAGAAGTTGTTAATGTTTTATCAATAACTCTATATTACTAATTTTTTAACTAAATAACCATAATTATGAAGTTTCTGAATAATTTACAATTCCAATAAGAATCAAAATGGTTGTATTCTTGACGGACCGAACGATCAACTGAACCTTCTGGCTATCTCCCTTACGCAGTGGTTCAGATAGTCGGCGTCGAGTCGATCACAGACTGACCTACATAGTTGTGAAGGCTGTGCTAAGAATTAGAGTGTGATGTTTCGTTTCGTTTTTTTTTTTTGTTTCTTGCAAAGGGCTTTGGCAATCAGATGCTAAAAGAAAAATTAATTGGTACCTACTGGAATGATGAGTTTTTGTTTTAAAGATATTGGCAACGTGTTAAATGAATACATTTAATACGTTGTCAATCTTTCAAATATTTGCACAGGCAGGAAGCTGCCGCTGCCAGCGTTCAATAATATCCTCTCTACCTTACACAGAATGATAGAATGACGACAGAAGAAGTCAAAGCTTTCACTCTAATACATCGTGTGCGCAGTATACCTCGTTACATCGTATAGGTATCATAAACGGGAGATATAATACCATTGCCAATGCCGTACTCTTGAATGATCGTGTTTTATTCATATTGACGTTATTACGTAATATTAATAATATTAATATTATTACGTAATACGTTCGCACGTTCAAGTTAATTATTTACTCCTGCGTGGGGGAATGGAGCCGATTACAAAGTGAATTATAGGGTACTGCCCAATAGGTCTAGTGGTGGCCAGTGCGAACGCTTAGTGTAAGGTCTTGGATTTGATCAGCAGATCGGGCAAAATGTTAATGGGTTCTTTTAACACGATTTTTTCAGTAACAGGATTCTGGAATGTATCTGGACGATGACAATAGACTCGCCACCTTTGAAATGTGACTTATAAACACTGGGGTATACCTAACTAATATAGTTCAATGCTTATAAATTCTTTTTTTTTCGTACACCTCTTTACTAGCTCTTCGAGGAATACTTATTAAATTAAAATTAAAAATTAAAATTAAAATTCATTTATTTCAGGCAAGTCTTTTTTTTTTTTTTACACATACACCCATAGTATCAGAAAAATCAAAATAAATTAAATACAAAATAGATATTAAGTTAAATTAAATTATATTATATTATTATTATTGTTATAGGTACATTCAGATAGATTAAAGTTTTCTTATAAATGTCATGTTTAAATTCAAACAGTCATACTAAAATACTAAAATGAAATGAAATACTTAGTGGTCATGTAAATGGTGCGGAATACAGTAGTCACAATATTGTTTTTACACTTAATCAGTCTCAGGTGAAATGATGCTTTAAGCCTACGTAATACGGCATAAAAATCGTCAACCCTGCTTTCGGCAAACATACCAGACGCGCTACACCGCCAGGGCAGGTTAAGCATGGCCCGGAACGCATTGTTGTATTGTACACGAAGAGTATTGTAGGTAATCTTCGTGTACTTGTACCAGAGTTGGCCGGTGTAGAACGCCTGGCAGTATGCCTTAAACAGGGTCACTTTAGCCTGTTTTGAACAACATGCAAATCGTCTGGCGAGCATATTACTTTTACAAGCAATGCTTCGCCTTTGCCTTTCAAGATCAAGATTATCACTTAAGTCATCGGCGACAATGTGACCTAGATACCTAAAGTTGTTTACAATTTTAAGAGGCGACCCACACAAGTTAATAGGCAATACCTGTTCTGGCCCTTTACCATACTTAAAAATCAATATTTCCGATTTATTTACATTATATGTCAGACTATGAGCGGCGGCATAGCGCTCGCAGATCGCAATAAGTTTCCTCAATCCGCCAGCAGAGGGGCTGAGCAGAACCATATCGTCAGCGTAGCTAAGGTTGTTAAGGCATTCGCCTCCTACCTGGCATCCGACTCTGGTTCGGCTCAGCTCCTCCAGTAGCTCATTAATATATAAATTAAAAAGCACCGTAGAAGTCAGCCCGCCCTGCCTTACCCCACATGCTAATTTATATGTTTTGGATAAACTGCTACCCCATTTAACTTGGTTTATTTGGTTTGAGTACCAATATTCTAAGATATTTATTATGACAGGCGGAACTTTTGAATTTCTTAACTTTTCCCATAGTATTCTATAATTAATTGAGTCAAAAGCACGGCTCAGATCAAGAAAGCAGGCAAAAACAGAGGTGTTTCTTCGAGTATAGCTTCGTACCGTGTTTTTCAGTGCAAATATTGCGAGATCAGTAGATAAGCCGCCTCTAAAGCCGAATTGAGCCTTACTTATTGGAATATTATCTTCGCCCAAGTAGCTGTTAATTATACGTTCAAATATTTTAGATAAAATTGTTGCTAAGGAAATGGGGCGGTAATTAGACAAGCAGGAGACGTCACCGGTTTTGTTTTTAATTATTGGTACCACGTTCGTTTTCATAAATTCTATCGGTAGGTAGTTGTGATCAGTACATGCATTAAAAAAGTAAGCAATCTTTTCATACAGCAATGGCCCCGCATACAATATGTGTTCAACACTGAGCCCGTCGTGACCCGGGGATTTGCCCCGCTTCATTCGCCGCACGTGTTCTAATAAATCATCAGATGTAACATGAAATGTACTAGTATCGCACGGGATCGACGCGTGCGCATTATTGGTCTGCAACAGCATCGAGTCGCCACCTTCACCTTTACCGGCCGCGGCGCACAGCGACTGTGAGTCACACGACAACGCTGACGCAGACGGGGCAAACTCCGCGTCACCACGGGCCCCGGATAGCTCACTAGCACGCTCCATCTTGGGGCAGAACTTACTCGCAAACATGTTAGCAATTTCCACAGGATTCTGACTATTGTTAACAGATAAAGGAAGACATGCCCTAGATTTTAGTTTGTTTGTTTCTTTCCAAAACTTGCCAAAATCTTTATGCTGTCTATGATTGGCAATTATATCCATTTTAATTTTTTGTTCGTTTTTCTGGCACCATCTTATTTTGCTTTTAAATAGCCTACGACTGTTAGTCATGTCGTCATAGATTCTACCCTCCGTCGGACGACCACATAGCAGCCAAAGTTGAAAAAATTGCCTAGCAGTCACATGCGCCTCCCTCACGTGATAATTCCAGCCTATAATCTGCTTATTCCGGATCTGACTTTTACCACGATAAGATCGAATTGAAGCAGTAGTTATACAATCGATAATTTTATTGTAGTATTCATTTATGTGACTATAGTGACGTTCGTCAGCACATGAGGTACCAGTGCATGGAATATCTGGCCAAATACATGAATCAATATATTGGTCACATAAATTAGTATAATTACACTGTTGTTCATAATTTCGATTTCCCCATATTACTTTATTGATAGTATGCATACATTGAATATCTATTTTTGGTACTATTATATCAAAATCACAATTTACTACCAATGGAAAGTGGTCCGACCAGTTTACATCATTCAAAATGCTCACATCCATTATCATACTCAGCGCAGACGCTGTAACCACGCAGTGGTCCAGCCAGCTAGTCGTTCCATGAGAGTCACTAAGATATGTGTAAGTATTAGAAGACATACCCAGTAGCTTAAGGTCCGCACACGTCCACGTTTGCTCACTACAATAATCAAGTAGCTCACTCATGAATATGCTATTAGAGCGTGAGACATCCGCATTAAAGTCACCAAGCGATATGACACAATCGACTGCACTGTTTTCAGTAACCGCACTAATGACGCCTAAGCATTCCGTAAATAAAGGCAAATTATCCATAGCTTCGGTAGGCATATATACCGACATAACCACACAGCTGCGGCCAGCTAGCTGTATACACACAGCCGCTACGCGCGTCGATCCTGTCTCAATGGGCGAGACATTTGTAAACAGGGTTTTCCTCCACATTATTGCAACACCTCCATAGGGTCGCCCTTTCAGGGTACCCATCGTCGTATCTACCGCCGAGATACCATGGTAGGCAAATTCAGGATGTATTTCATTTATGTAGTCCAAGTCATCAGGTAGCAGCCAATGCTCTTGAAGTGCAATCACATCATGATTCTCACATAGGTCTCTGATATGACCACAAGAACGCTTTACAGATCTGCAGTTGAACGAAACGAGACTAATTTTCATTTTTTACCACGGGTATCGAAAGTAGTATGTGCCCGTTTCAATGTGTAACGCCTATAAATCACACCACAAGGCCAAAACTCTTCACTTAAGAAAGTATCTTCACGTGCCTGATCGATAGTTATTTTGAATGACGCGTAATTTGTTTCTCTATATTGGACAAGTTTTTCAACATTCACGGCTGTGTGTCCACCTTCCTCAATAAAGTTAGTAAGGTCTACTTCTGTAGTTGAAATGTCAAATCTCGAGGCGTATATGTAAGAGAGTTTTGGCACTACTTTAATTTTATTTGATGTCAAGATTGCCTTGCCTGTCTTATTATAGCTTTTATAACTTTTCCTTCCAATATTTCGGTACTCGTTTTTCTTATTAGTCACAGTTGTAAAACCGTCGTCGTCAATTATAGTGTCGTCCAAGATATTTGCGTTTGGTCCACCACCAATCGGGCTGCTGTTCACTCCAGGTAGTAGGTGCTGTTCAGTGATAGGCCCTTGATCATGCGCTAGCTCCTCAAGCCCCTCACGTCGTTCTGTAGGCTGCTTGGGCCTCAATATTTGTGATGACAGTGAAGCAGACAGCGGGGGGAATGGGGGGGGCTTCTGTTGTGCCACGGTCGCCGCCTCCGTAGGCCGGTTTTTGTTTGAACGCAGCTTCTCGCGCTGTTTAGTAGGTTGAGCGCTATCTACCCTCAGTGTCTCGGATTCTAAATTAGCTTGACTTTTTCGTGGGAAAGATTCAATATTTGCAAGTTTTTCTTTTATTTCTTCAACAGCAGAGTATTTCACGTAGTCACACTGTATACGATGAACGTCCTGTTTTAGTGCTAGGATATCCTTTAGCAGGGTTGTCACGTCCACGTAGTCAAAAGTAACAGGAGGTAGTCTGTGCAGATCCTTAGCTACAAAGACAATAGATGCAGGTTCCTTTTCTTTTAGGATTTTGATGATATCTTGAAGGCGACGCTTGTTTTTTCCCTCCCCTTTTCTGGAAAGACGTTGCCCAACGGCCTCGCAGACGATGTCTTTCGCTTCATCTATTTCCTTTTCGGTAAAATTTGATTCACAGATTTGCAACAAACTCACTTCGTCCATTATATGAATTTTACACTGTAGGAAGCATAATAACTCATTAATTATCAGGCGATCACCCTGACCCGTCATAATTACTGAACAAATAGGTACTTAAACTTCAATAGATATAACAAACGGCCGGCGGTTACAGACGACACGGCACACACATCCGAACGCGATGCACGCCGGTAGCGGACTCGATATAACTGTACTAACTTATAGCATGATGTGTAGGAAATCGCAGTTCAAATAAATCCCTCTGTGTATTTTAAGTACCTACTTATTAGAAGAAATGTTGCAAACCTACTCATTATTTTGTGGTAATAATAAAAGTATAGAGATGTAGTCGTAACTTAAAGCTTAACCACAGGAATTGACAGTGGAATATATCACTTTCAATTTCTCTTCGTTTTAATCATGCTTGAGATATAAGTTATCGGCTCCGTCGAAACACAATCGGAATCGAATCAGATCGGATTCAATTCAATACGATCATATCTGTTAATGTATTCCGAGTAAAATTACCACGCAATACACTCTTACTTTTTTATTATTTGAGAAAGTGTCAGAATTTGATCAAGGTTGGTAGCAGATTAGGGTTTCGTGCCGTCTGTCTGTCTGTGACAGGCTTGTATCTTCAGAACCATAATAGCTAGTCAGTTGAATTTTACTATTGGGCGTTTTTATAATTTCCATTGTAACGATATTATCGAGGACGTCCACGGCCAGTGGAATTAACATGTATGAAAATATATGAAGACAGGGGTCTTCATTTTACTCAAATTGTAGATCATCAAATGAATTCTTATACATCTACTTGCATGTATAAATCATTTTGAGGATGACGATAGATATAAGCTTATAGTGCTATGAGGAACAGGGTGTAAAGTTTAGGTACTCAACCTCCATAGAAAAGGGAGGATCCTCCGACCAGACGGGTGTTGTGTCTGGTGAGCTACTGCCTCACGATTAATGTACGTATGAGAGTTGCGCGGTTAACTCTGCTTGCGCGATGCAGGATTTTGTGTGACGTCAGTATAATGCCTAGTTTGTATGTGGCGATGTAGATGCCGCCACGAACCGACTGTTCATACATGTACAGACGCCAGCATATCAAGCTACCCGAAACTGTCAAATTTCCCCAATCAACTTTGAACCTTATGCTTTAGCGATAAAGTTGAAAATCTATTAAAGAAATTTGACAGATTGTAGTAGCTTGATGTGCTGGCGTCTGTACGTCCCTGAAAGAAGTCTTTCACAATGAATTCTTACTATGTACAGACTGCATGATCGAAATAAACTTATAAATTGCAGTCACCGCCCATTGTGTCACCCTTTGTACAGTTTCTATATTTATGTCTGTAATTTATATGGTGTGCATAATAAAGAGTATTCTATTCTATTCTATTCATAATGCACATAAATCAAACTCTAGGAAATTAACAGCTGTATCGCAATCAATATTGACAAGTAAATTACTTCGTAGCACTTTGATACCTTGTTTCTAAATCGACTCAACACTTTTGCAACTGCATTTAAATATACTGAGTAATAATACAGTTTGTTTAGCATTATAATTTCGTTTCTGAGTTTAATTTGTTAATGGCGTTTAGACTAAAGCTTTGGTTTCCAAAGAAAACGGTAAACGGTCACACAACGGCTGTCCAAAAACAGCGTTTTTGACACCTTAATGTCAAATAGTAAGGTATAAGACTAATACTAAGGATTTGTGGGGGGCCTTTGACCAGCAGCTGGGTGAAGGTTACACTAAAACAAAAAGACAAATGAAAACAGCGGGGCAACTGCGTAACACATTATCTATCGGAATCAGTTTCATTTTGACAGTTCAACAAGATTCATTGAGTTATTTACGTGTTGAGAATGAGGGTTTTCTGAAATGACGTTCGCTAGGTGGCAGCACTGACACATCAGGTCCAGGCATCTGTCAAAGAGCCTATATTTTCTTTAGTCATGACCAAGGAACTTATATGTTACTAATAGGTATAAGTTCCTTGGTCATGACGGAATGATGAACGAATGAATAAATCGAATGATGAACATCATCATATATATTATATTCATTGTCGAAATGGAAGACCTCTTGTCAAAGTGGTGCCAACTGGTGTCGTAAATTTTCACGAAAACCCCTATTCGCTGACAGCTTGTCAAAGTGATATCTATTGATTTGATTGGCTGTTGTTGTTTCAGTCAGCCAATCAGAGCAATAAACATGAGTTTTCCAGTCTGTCAGCATCGTGTGTAAGCCCGCTGATTGGCTCTTATCTTTTGCACCACAGCATTAGCTTTCTTGCGCGATCACAACACAGCAAAAATAGAAAAATATACTCCTACTAAATAAAAAGTAAAAATGTTAGCTCGAGTGCTAGAAATAGTAGTTAGTAGGTATTTAGTTGCAATTCTATAAACCGGTGAACGATTGGAAAGTTCAAAGTGTTCAAAACACGTGTTTCAGTAATAAAAACAAACTGCAAAAATAACACAGCGATAGTCTAATCGAATCAGGAAACTCATTGAGTGTTAAAATAATTGGAGAAACGAGTGAATTGCTTCGGCTATGCTCGGGTATTTTCGGAAATACAGGTACTCACGCCTGTTTCAATCTGAGGTGTGCAGACCTGGTCATTAATACCCTACGAGTAAAAGGAATGATGCTCCACAAAGCCAAACTTTTTCTAAAACTTGGTGTGAACTACCGGGTGCTGTATGTACAGACGCCAGCACATCAAGCTACTACAATGTGTCAAATTTCTTGAATAGATTTTCAACCTATTGCTGCAGAATAAGGTTCAAAGTTGATTGGGAAAATTTGAAATGACAACGGTTGCACGTTACCTCGACGAATTTAAGTACATAGTTGACGAACGTAAATCAGCGTTGACGTTACGTAAACGGAAAAACCGTCAACGACCCATCACTAATTTCCACCGATAATTCCTTAGATGATATAATATTCTATGAACAGACCAGTTCACATCACACCTTTACTCACGATGAAAATGAAAACCTAGGACTCACGCGTTATGCAGCCTATGCAACACAATCTGCCAATGACGGCGATATCCGTAATGTGATATCAATTGGCTGGAACTTGCGTAATTCTATGCAATATAAGTGTCTTTACGCCTGCCTAGTGTCTATGTAACGTAGCTCGATGCTTTAGGTAAGGCGGATCACACACTACAACGCGCCACGCGACGGGACGCAGGAAACGCGCCTCCAAGTGGTTTTTTACTAACAAATTCAATAAAAAGGGGAATTTGATTCCTCTTCCCGCGCCCCGCGACGTGTCGCGCTGTAGTGTATGACTATGATCCGCCTAAGGGTGTAACGGTTGACGAGTTGTTTTGAACGAGAATGTTGTGTATGATAGAAAAGATCGTTCATGAACTTAAAACTAGAGGAGGTGAGACCATTACCTTTAGGATGTACCTAATGATTGATTGAAGCTCTTTATATTTAAGCAAGAATGAAAGAAAGAGAAAATAAACATTAAAAAGAGAGAGACTCTAGTTTCTTCTTTATGATATGACATAAGTAGGTATTAGGTATATTATAAATTCGGCCAAGCAAGGTTCGGAGAGGCATATTATATGCTCAGCATAAGTAAGCTTTGTTTGGCTAGAAAACTCAGAAAAAAATCCAGATTGCACATCTTACCTACTATAATAAATCGAGGCTTTGTCAGTTCAATTTACCACGGTTGCTAACACAAAATGTTTCATTCAACATCACATAAAATACTGTCTGAGCAACTGTGACTAACGAATATTCACAGATTGACCAATAACATAATACTAGCTTTTGCCCGCGGCTTCGCTCGCGTTAATTTAGTATTTGACAATCAATTCGTTTTGAAAGACACGTGGCGCCATCTATTATCGTAATAACGTTATTATTGTTTTCCTCGGCAACAGCACTTTCTTTCGGGACGAAAGGTACCCTATGTCCGTTTCTGTACACCTGACAACGTATATGCAACATTTCAGGATGATCGGTTCAGTGGTTTAAGATTGAAAAGCACAGTGTATTTTTCGGACCTAAAAATGGACACCTCTTTTTTATTTAACTAATCGTTTGTGTTCGTCATTTAGAACATCAGAGTAAAACTCCCGCGAGTCAGTTCTTCTTAGTTTCGGAGAAAATAAATATTAAAGTTAGTTTTTTTTTTATGTGATTTTTTATAAAACCGTTAATTTCTCAATAACAGTTAGACTATATCGATTGAAACTTTAGTATGTTATGTAGCAATAAACAACACACTTAATTGCGAAGAAAATATTTCCTAATTCAACAGGAACAACGTGAATTATTTTTTTTCTGTTTTTAGGTTTTTATTTTTTTTTGCGAGGATGTATTGGTATTCGGATTTATTTTAATGAGGAAATAATTATTTATACTAATGTGCATCATACTGTTTTTTTTTCACAACCGAATTCTAATATATCTAAGAGTTACTGGAGTTCAAATTTTTTTCAGATTTTTCTGTTAATTTGGTGTCTAGGGTTGTCAACTTTTTACAACACAAAAATATAATTAAAATTCAAAATACAAGAAAAGGTAATTAATATGTTATTTATATGTTATATTTTAAAATTATAATTCTTCTGTGACAACCCTATCAAAATAATTTAAATTTCTTTTTTTTCAGAGATATATCAAGATTCGGATTTGAAATTATTAGGGATAATGCCTAACAATAAAAGGCACATTTTTGGTCAAAAAACTAATCCGAATAATGGTACATTTCGGAGGAAAAAAATAAAGTATGAAATTAAAAATAATAGCTGTAACTTTCCTTTCGTACAACTTTTTAGGGTGAATCTTTTTTTAAATTATACCTTATGTACATAGGAATAATATCCCCAAGAATCATTAAAATCACATACCTTTTTCATTGTAAAAGTAGGTTTCTATGGTTTTTTTGAAGTTTCAGAGTTCGATTTTTAAAAATTTATCTCTCTGAAACTAAGAAGAACTGACTCGCGGGAGTTTTACTCTGATGTTCTAAATGACGAACACAAACGATTAGTTAAATAAAAAAGAGGTGTCCATTTTTAGGTCCGAAAAATACACTGTGAAAAGGTAACAAACAAACTTACTTTCGCATTTATAATATTAGTTAGGATTTCAAGCTTAGCTCTGCTAGTTCATCTATCATTGTGTACCATTTTGTGTGGAGTTCCGTCATCTCAGTTAGCAAATAAGGCATTGAACTAAGGGCTGATTTTTCAATCATCTGATAACTTTATTCCATGAATAATTGAATTTTGACAGTTCTTTCATACAGAAACTGTCAAACGTCAATTTTATTCCTCGAATAAAAGTTATCTGGCGATGTAAAAATCAACACTTGGTTTGTTACCCAACTTACCCAATTTCCGTCACATAGCTATGTAATTTAGATTGATGTGTCTGTGTTGTATGATCGGAAAAGAACCAAAGTATAGAATGCATTTTTAACCGACTTCAAAAAAGGAGGAGGTTCTTTAGCCATTAATCCTTAGGTTCTAGCATTTTTTTCGTTTAAAACGGTAACTATATCAGCCATTACTCAGCCCCTTCTATAAATATCTTCAGTAAGTATATCTACCCTCATAATCAATCAAGTAATATAAAGTAGGTAACTTCCTTCTTCGTGTCGCTAGCATGACTACATTTTAGATCTTGTTAGGCAAACACTTTCCCACTTCCATGGCGTCGTCGATGTCTGTGCAGAGGTCACTTTGACCACATGTTTTGGGCAGTGGCGTGCCTAGGAGTCAAAATTAGGGAAAGCCCACAGATTTTCAACGTATAAAAAAACGGCCAACTGAGGGATTGGCTGATTTTCTTATTGTGTACGTGTGTGTTGCGAATGTTCGACTGGTATTTTTTTTAAATATATTTTTTATTGATAGGTTTAAGTACGTTTGTTGTTGTGAATTATGATTTTATTAGGGCAAACCGGGCTTTTCGGCTTCTATGAAGGTACCGCCACTGGTTTTGGGACACAGAGGGCATAATAGGTGTGAGCAAGGTTTGCGACAGTTACTATGTTCATTAAGATAGTTGCTTTTATTAACATCCTTTTGTCTTAGGTGTCCCAATTTAATTTGGCTCTTTCTTCCAGATTTCATTAGCCGTTATAAATCTGTGTTTACTTTCTTATTTATCATCTTTCACATAATCAATCCATCTTTTACTTTTCTTTGGCCCATTTTGATTTGATAACTAAATCTAAAGTCAAAACGAGTTAACTAGAATGCGTGACGATAATTCGGCAAAATCTTAATTGTCAGTTGTTAAAAATGAAAAGCGGTTTAACCAACAACCACGAGAAACCTACAATTTCACTTTTTTTGTTGTAAATAGCATCTTAATTTACTAGAATACAAAGAACCCGCCTTCACAAACCGCTTAAAAAATGCAGATAACTAA
The DNA here is from genome assembly GCA_963855955.1 of Luperina nickerlii. Lineage (NCBI taxonomy): Eukaryota > Metazoa > Arthropoda > Insecta > Lepidoptera > Noctuidae > Luperina > Luperina nickerlii. The sequence continues at coordinate 17,518,427 of OY979682.1, read as the reverse complement.
CCGTTTATCTAGAAACTAACCATTAGCCAGTGATTACCGCCAGAGTCCGTATATCAAAGGCTTTCTTATCCGGTGCTTACGTACGGCAAACAGCTTCCTTAGGATATTCTGTGAAAAACGGACGGGTTTTAGAAATAAAAGTATGCCTGCGTAATATAGAAAGAACTTGGAATTATGGCATATATCTATATTTATACTTTTACTTAGACTTTTGCTTTTTTTACTATATTTTTTTTGTTTTTTTTTTTGTTTTTGGAAACATAATAATGCCCTTTGGATGGATGTGCACCTAAATAGCAATATTTTTTTGTTATGAATGGTATCTCACAACTTTGTAGGTTGTCGGCTGCTTAACCGGGCTGTCTTGTGGATGCCATTCGTAACCTCTCAAACTCCGCTAATAAGACAATTGATTTTCTATTGTATCGTATTACATAGAATACGCACGTAGCTTGACGGGTTAATTAAGGCCTCCAGCCAGGGCATAAAATTTATCAATTAAGCGACTATGCGCTAAGGGACTTTGGGGTACGGACCTCGACTTAGGCGTCATAAATTGCATCAGTTCAAATCAATCTACTTAATAAAAATCTTAAATTTACTGACTGGCAACCGCTGGGTCTAGAAGCTTGAAATTTTTCACAAGAGTTCCATAAATAACGAGTCAGCGCTGAGAAAAGATTTTTGCAAATTAATCCCTTAGGGGGATAAATAAGGGATGAATGAAGTTAGTATGGAAGTTCGTCATATTTGCAGATGGGAAATCTCATTGGGCGCACCTGCACGGCTTGTGTTGAAATAAAATCTGGAGCATCAAGCATTTGTTAGTAAATATTGTCAATTCGGTTACATCACATACAATGTGCTTATTTTCTTTAGAGCTAAGAAGAGAGTTCAGTGTTTCAGGTCTGATAAACAGAAACATCGCGCCAACAACTGCGTAAGATTGGAGCATTTTTTTTTCTTTTGTTGCATTTTATTCTCAGCTTTATGACCATCAGTCTATAATGTTCCCACTGCCGGGGTACAGGCCTAATCTCAGTGAGAGGGAGTGGACCATAATCCACCACGCGGGCCCAGTGCGGGTTGGTAGTGTCTTCGAATTTTTGGTTCTAAGACATGCCAGTTTCCTCACGATGTTTTCCTTCACCGTTTTGAGAGCAGTGGTGATGAAATTGACTCTCAACCTTATTCCTTATGCCTGTGATGTCCCGCTGCAGGGCAAAGCCCCCCTACTCTCTTTCCCCCCCTCTCTCTCTCTCTCTTCTCTCCTTCTTTCTCGTTTTCTTTTTTTTCTTTCTTTTCTTTCTCTTTCTTTTCTTTCTCTTTTTCTTTCTGTTCAAAGCTGCTAAGGACCAGTTCTTGTTGAAGGAGTTCCAGCTCATCCCGCCATCTCCGTCTGGGTCTGCCACGATGTCGCTTGCCATTAGGGATCTTATGTAATTTAATTTGTTATATTTTTATATAAAAACAATCTACGGCTATAGTTGATATATTGAAAAAAATGTGGTTTTTCTATTTCGTGTAATTTGTTGAGTATGTGGAATAGGGATTTAGCATTTTGGTATTGACTCTATGTTCTAGTATCGTGTAAAAAGAATACATGATTCAATTAATTTTCTCGATACAAAAAAAATGCAGTTATATCTATTTCCTGCTCACTTCAGAGATCCAAACGAAATTAATAATCACTTTTTGAGTGTTCCTGGAAACCCTGTCTGCAATATATCGCAACGCACTTTCTTTGAGTCTCATCGTTATGGTGATGAGAGCTTTGCGTTTGCATTACAACCAATAACTGCTGATCAGATTCTGCGATACTTCCGCCAACTAAAATCTAACGCTGAAGGCTGTGATGGAGTGACCCTTGATATGCTTTTGCTTACACTCCCACATACACTGAAAGTCATCACTGACATTGTGAACAGCTCAATTGCCTCAGCAACCTTCCCGGACGTCTGGAAGATTGCCATCGTTAGGCCATTGCCTAAAAAAACAAATTCAACTGAGTTAAAAGACCTTAGGCCTATCAGTATTCTGCCTTGCCTTTCTAAAATTGCTGAAAAGGCAGTATGCCAACAGCTCTCAAAATATCTAGAGGATAAACACATTCTGCCTGAGCTACAGTCAGGCTTTCGCAAACAGCGTGGTACTTCAACAGCTCTTTTGGACGTGACGGATAACATTCTGTCGGCACAGGATAAGGGCCTATGCACGCTTCTTGTCTTACTTGATTTTTCGCGAGCTTTTGACTGCATAAATATAGATTTGTTTCTGTCAAAGCTTAGCTACTATGGATTTGACCAAAATACGATCCACTGGTTCCAAAGCTATCTCACCAACCGTCGGCAGCGTGTGGAAATACGACTCAGCAATGGATCATCTCTTGTTTCATCACTCACTTCTGTTTACAGAGGAGTCCCGCAAGGCTCAATACTGGGCCCCATCATCTTTATATTGTATTGTGCGGATATCATAACTTCCCTGAAGCGATGTAGGTACCATATTTATGCTGATGACGTACAAGTCTATATCTCCTTTAAGCCTAGTAACTATGACATCGCGATTGAGGATCTAAACGATGATCTTGACAGGATAGCATGTTGGGCTGAAAATAATGGTTTGGTACTTAACCCCACTAAAACTAAATACATGTTGTTTGGAACTAAGAACCAAATTAGTGCTGTGCCGGTAACACTTAACGTTACCCTACTGGGTGAGTCGGTTAGTCGAGTCAGTGAGGCACGTAATCTGGGTCTCAACCTGGACACTGGGCTGAGATACGAAGCGCACGTGGCAGAGTCAGTGCGCATTTGTTTTTACCGTCTTAAGGTCCTCTATAAAATAAGGCCTTATCTGTCGGAGGAACTGCGGATCCAGCTGGCTGAGTCTCTCGTGCTGTCAAACCTAAACTATGCGGACGTAGTTATTGGCCCTAGACTACTGGCAAGAACTGATCGACTGATCCAGAGGGTGCAAAACGCCTGCGCGCGATTCTGCTTCTCAATCCCGCCAAGAAGTCACGTAACGCCATTTTTAAATAACCACTCAATCCTCAAGATGAAGTCACGTCGTAAGTTGCATTTGGCATGCCTACTTTTTGGAGTAATAAAGTACAAGCAGCCGTCCTACCTGTACAATAAACTGAGCTGGATTGCTAGTAGAAGAGAATGCGCAAGTAGGCAGTGCTCGCAGCAACTCGCCACTCAATCACACAAGACAGCTGCTTTCAGGGGAAGTTTTAGGTATGCTGCATCTAAATGCTGGAACAATATTCCCCCGCCGATAAGGAATCTTAAATTTCTTGGTACCTTCAGAGTTCGTCTACGGCAGTTTCTTATCACCTCGCAGAAGAATCTAGGGATGACTGCTTCGAACACGTCTATTATATAACTGACTGTCGTGTCCTTCCCGAATCAATTTGTCGATTTAGCGTATCATTTGGTTACAACCTGTGAGCAAAGGTATAGTGATTGAGTGGTTTGTGGATCTTTTGTTGGATAATAGTTATAATAGTTATAATACTTACACATGTTATTTACCTATATTTATTTAAACGCATTTAATTTTAATTTTATCCTAGCCAAATTGTTGTTTTATTTTATTCGCACCTACGTCACTATAATTATAATATTATTCATTTACACATTATATACTGCATATAACTTTATAAATAATATAATAATCAAGTAATCAAAACACAATACTAACACGCTTACGAACAAGAACGTTTCGCAATGCAAAACTTATTGTAGAACACATAATTTAAAGTGTCGGGTATACTTACAAAACTTCACTCTGCACTTAACACCTGTCACAACACCAATTTATTTCGTCTTCTCAACGTCCGTGTGTCACAGCAGGGATCCAGCAGAATATCAGCGTCAGGTACATTTACCTGACACATGCTGAGCTGGACTCCCATTTGGTGCAACCTTGAGACACACACCGCACTGTGTATTTTTCGTTATTAATTTTATTTTAAGTATTCGTCATAGTGTCACTTTTATTTCGATGTGTTTACTTTTTGTTTCTTTATCGGCACCTTGTTTTATAATCATGTGGGTAATTTGGTTATTATCTAACATTGTACTTTTGTGTGTTGTGCTGTCTTCTTGTATGTGCCAAATAAACGGTTTATCTATCTATCTATCTATTTTTTTACATTTTTCGCCATCAAGCCGTAACGCTTAAGAGTTATTCAATGGAATTTACTTTAAAACATAGAGAATTATCATATCAAAGTTTACTCTAAGTAGTTTTAAATTTAATTCATTTATTTTGTTAAAAAAGGAGTAAATTCGATTTGGCACATACGTCGTTTTTTTCCGAGCGCACGCACATTATAGCCATCTCTTCTTTTGCGTTTCAAAAGTAATTGCATCACTTTCACTCGCTTAGTATATTAGTCGCTACGATTTATTGCCGAGGTAGCGCCTTAACAATAATATTTTAGCATAGGACTTGTAAATACTACTTTTTTACCCCAGTACCACACAAACCACTTCCCAGCTGTAAATGTCGTAACAAAAACACAAAAAATCGAACAATGCTGTTTGTGCGTGATTGTGGCCGTATTGTTCGCTGATAAGGCTATATCGATTGGAAATTAATGACGGAGATATACGAGTGACGTGTTACACGTGCATTTGATTTCACGTGACGTAGTTTTGTGTACAACTGTCAGAAATTGTCAGAACCATGGGTAAAAGGGAAGGGAAGAAGGAGAGCTGGTAGAAGGAGGATAGGAATAGGAAGGATAGGAATGTTTTGTCTTTCTCTTTTGGTGTATAGATACAATTATACATATACAGGGTTATTGGAAAAACACCAACAACCTCTTAAGAGGTCATTATACTTATCATTATGAACAACTTTTACTATGGGACCAAACCTGAAAACGCGAAAAAAAAATCGCTAATAAGGATGAGAAAAGGGGAAGATATTCTTAGGGTGAAAATCGGAATATGTTAAAGTTTGAAGGTAACAGAAAGACCACACGACGCATCATTATGAAAAAACAGTCAGTTCTGAAAGCCTGGTTAAGTCTCGACTGCTCAGCGCTGCCTTATTTAATGTTTGACTATCTAATGATGGACTAAAATAATAACAATATACATATTTTAGTTACCGCAAGGCAAGACATGACAGATTAAATAAAAAACTCTCTTATAAAACGTGATTAAATCTTATTTAACCCGCCATGTCTCAAAGTATACCATCAAAATGATCAAAATAAGACCGTCTTCATCAATGACATAACACATTACAAAAGCCAAGTTTTTATCGCCAAAATGAAATAACAGTTAAGCTTCGCAGTTAACGCAACAGTTTGAGATAAGCTCGTTCCCAGCACGACTAAAGATGAACTAACTGTTACTGCAGATCGTGACCATGTTAAAGATGCTGTGAATCTTATGGTACTGACGTTTTTTGTGCTATCTTAGATCATGGATGACGAATTACAAATTTAATCATGGCTTTTAGTAATACTTTGGTTGATTTGGGAGTTGAATGCGAAATTAATCTACGTCAAGCATATCCAAGAATCGTTTTCTGGCAGTGATCACTAGGCAGAGTTACTAAAGTTGAATTTACGGGGTATTCCTCGAAACGCACCAACCTTGAAACGCACCAAAACTATTTCTCGAAAAAAAAAACAATATATTAAATATTGAAGAGTGAAGAGGGAAAATGTCAAAATTAAACATTTTGACATTTGCATTACTTCCTGTTCAACAAAAATGAAACTGACAGTATGAAACAAATCAGTAATTTTCAAAATAAGTAGCGGCTTGAATCATGGGCTTGAACAATAGTAACAAAATATAAACAATTTGTGTAATTTATAGATATGATCGAAGCACTTCTTTGTTGCCCAAGGACACGGCTTTGTTCTTGATTTCTTTTGCTCCGAGTTTATAGTTCCGCTTGTAACTATATATTGTATCTACGCAGTAGTGTAATTATAGTTTGAATCTTATAATTGAGTTCAGTGTCTCGAGCCATTTTCGGCGGAGTTAACTAATTTGAAACAGAAATAAATAAATTATTGTTTCACGTTTTTCTCGAAAACGTATTGACATACAGCGCATACCAACGGAAAGATATGCACAAAAAGCACAGACTACACTGAATGAGCTCCAAAGCACGTTTTTCGTTTTATTTGTTTTTTTCCTTTTATATTTATTAGAGTATAAAAAATATAAATATAGTAGCCCACCGGGCTCAGGGTCCAAGCTACCAGAGGGGTTAGGGCTCCAGAGAGAGGAACCTCCTAACAATACGAACCGTGTCCAGAAGCACCGCTTTCTGAATCAAGCCCTTGATCCAGGTGCTTATTGAAGGCCTCCAGGTGTTAATCGAGGTTCTCGATTATTAAGCCATTGGCTGTTACGACTTATAATTATTATTATTTTTTTCCAATCACAAGTCTTTAATAAGTTAGTTCCTCAAATAGAACGTGTCTTTTTATATTTGTTTGATGTTACTTCCTAAAGTATTAACAGAATATTTGTTTAATTACAGGTAAAACGACACTCCATCTATAATTAAACATGCGTAAGTCAGCCAAAAAAGCTACTCATTTGGAAAACCCGATATTAACACAATACAAACTGCAAAAAAACTAATTCTCATAAATAAAATGTATAGTTTTTAAAGTTAGTAGGTAAGTGAATTAAAAGTTTTTTCTATATCACAAAGTTCGTGGATTTAAAGTGCGACCAAACCCGACATGGGATTTGGGCATGATTATCATAAAAACTAATGTTAACTTAAAACTGGGCAAGTTATTATCCTAAGAAGCATTCTCTATTAAAATTGAAAGATCCTATATTTTTTTATGTTAGGTTTACAGAAAATAATCTTAAGATTAAAATAATTATAAAAATAAAAAGTATTATATTTTTTTCTTAATCTGAAAGAATCAAAAAACTTTAAATGTTAATTGCTGTGATTGGCTGACTAAGATAACAACAGCCAATCAAATCACTTGAAATGAATTGGACAGCTTCATTAATCTCTAGCCGTTATCACAATTTATTTGGGATCGGGCCAACACGTATTTTTCTTCCATACTTCGCTATCAGTCGTCATCTGGGTAGCCACCCACATATATATATAGCCACATAGTCCATCCATCGCGTCCTTGGTCTTCCCCTACTTGTGCAACTTCTTTCTCAGAAAATCCGAAGAATCTTGATGATGACGAGGAATATGTAGGTTAGCTCGCATAAAGAACATCCTTTTCCACACATTTTTGCCCAAAAACATCATTAATTTGTATTTTACGATACAACGTGAGAAATGCTTGCATATAATAGAATTCCTTATTGCGCTGTAGCACGACAACATCAATTAAGGCCGCTCGTGCTGCGAGCTGCTGATTACTTTGCGACATCGTATTGTTGAAGGGACGTTGAAACTTCACGACCATGTGTGCTTGTTGCTAAATGAGGAAGATTTTAAATTGTTCTTGAGAAACTCGGTTTTTGTATCTCTTTTCTGGGGTTCCGTATCCATAGAGTGCCAACGGAACCCTATCATGGTCGTCACCATAAAATATGTTGTAAAATGTTAAGACATTATCTCATGTTTGCCGATAGTCCAATTAAGAATGAGGAACTTAAGCGCCTCATCTACGAGATAATAATATCAAAGAGCCTGTAGCGGTATCTACAAAACGCCACATGCAAACTATGCGTCATACTGACGTCACACAAAATCCTGCATCTCGCAAGCAGAGTTTACCGCGCAACTAGCATATTATATACTTATTTATAGAGTTATTACTTCAGCCGGATTTATGAATGGATATTAAACGCACACTTATGTAATCATAAGCTAATTCATTAGTTAGATAATCTGAATGCAATGATATGCCATAATTCCAACTCGAAACAGTAACTCTAGTCACGGCTACAGCATTAAGATTGCAAGATGCAATTATTTAGGGAAAGTTGAGAAAATAGCTATTTCTCAACTTTCCCTAAATAATTGCAGTGCACTTGAATTCAAACCGTTTGTGCTTGTGCGCAAGAATTAGTAACACTCTTACTGTCGGTGGCAAATCATTAAGACGCGTGATGTAATGAAGTTATGTGGGGTGACGTCATTTGTTATTGGTAGATAGTATAAGTAGGGTTAATTTTTACCTCAGATTGTTATTATGTAGGCTTTCTTTAACATTTGAAATAGATATAAGATAAAAAGATTTCCAAAGCAGAATGCAGAACCCTTCGTGTGTGAGTCCGACTCGAATCTGACTGCTTTTCAAGTATATCAATAAATAACTGCATTTATCTTGGGCTGAAAAAACTTGAAAACTACAAAATAGTCAATTGATCAATTTTATTCAAGAAGCGATGTTACAGGCGATCTGGACCACTGTTCATAATTACAAAAAAAAAAACATTACTCTAAAAAATCATCATTCATAATCTTTTCCCAACGGTTGTTGGGGTCGTCTTCCATTCTGACCGGAAGCAGCTGAATACCAGTAGTTTTCTTGAAGTGACTGCCTACCTGACCTCCACAACCCAGATACGGGGTAATACGATACCCCTTGGTATAACTCGCTATCAGAGTTTCGGGCTTTTTACTACTCTTACTGCTACGAACGACAACGGCTTCACGTGCTTTCCGAGGCACGGAGGGTCGTGGTATGTAAAGATGTTCACCCATTTAATAATCATTAAGTTTAAAATTTCAAAATCTTTCTTTCTGTCGGTTTTTAAAAGCAAGTCAACTGTGGGTACTTACCACCTTTATAATATACGCTCCGCACTATGTGGGTACCATTTTGTTGAAACTCAGATGTGTCTTCTCGACGTCCGTGTGTCACTAACGGGATGCAGCAGAATACCAGCGTCAGGTATTGTACCTGGCATATGCTGAGCTGGACTCCCATTTGGTGCAACCATAAGACACACACCGCCCAGTAGTGATCGACCGTTATAGACGTTTATGAGTTAAGTGTCTATGGGTCAATTTATCTTTTTAATGTCTGTTATTTTTATTTTTTTTTTCAACTTTTTGGATTTTTTTAATACCTGTATTTGTGTCTTTTGTTGCACTGAATAAACGATTTATCTATCTATCTATCTACGGACCGACCTCGGCAAAGCTTTGTTTTACATAGAAGATCGACCCGTGTGGCTGAAGTTACTTAGCCACGAGCCACCTCAACTCTAAAAACATAATCTCTAATTGATTCTTAATTATACAGCACATAATGTAACAAATAAAATAATTATACACCGCAACATTGTGTGAATATCTCGCTAATTGTACCTCTTCTGTTTGGATCGAGAAAGCGGAAAACAGTGTTTTTCACTTTTACTTCTTAGTAACGAATGCGGTATATATGCCGCTTCATTAAAACTGATAAATGACAATCATAATTAGTACTGAGATACACGAGAAATTAATTATGGTTATTAGTTGTGATAGATAATTGAAATTAGCGTTAGATTTATGGTGATTTAGAGCAGAGATACTGAATAATGGGCTAAAATCAAAGCATTTATTTCAATTAAACCATTTTCAGGTACTTTTGAATTGTTAAGGAGTTAGTTAGTCAGAAAGATGAAACTAGTTGCCCATTCCAAAGCGTATAAAGTAGTGTTTGCAGCTCCAACTGCAAATAAATAGTTGACAGGTTCCGACGCGGTATACGAGACACTATAGAAGTTTTATTGTTATGACGGCCCGGAAGAAAAAAAACAATTGAAAAGTGGCGGGAAATCGTTTTAACTTTTTTTTAAATGTCATATATTTAATGGTATCTAAACCAGCCAGATACATACAGTACAGCCAAATAGATTTTACTACAACTTCATACCCATAAAATACGAAAAAACTTTTTCCCCGAACTAAATACAAAAAAAGAGTGGTGCCCTTGAAAGTGTTAAAGATTTTTTTAAGTTAAAAAGTACAGACGCCAGGACATCAAGCTACTACAATCTGTCAAATTTATTTAATAAATTTTCGACTTTATCGCTACAGCTTATGGTTCCAAGTTGATTAGGAAAATTTTACAGTTTCGGGTAGCTTGATGTGCTGGCGTCTGTACCCTAATTCAATTATGAACGAAAGCGGAATGCTTTTCGCGCGTTTTTTCTCGCTCGCGTTTTACGATATCATACAGCCTGTTACTTGTTCATACAATGCTCGTGATTGATCTCTTTGGTGATTGGAACTTTTACTAACAATATCCACATTCCAAATTCAAATCACTTTTAGTCTCTGAGAGCTATTTTAGTTCCTGTTTACGAAGAATACTCTAGATCTTTTTGAAAAGATGTGATAAAAAACCATTTTCAGGCTAGTTGAAATCTATTTGCTTCCGTCTGCAGGATTTAGAAAAATATAAAGATCAAGGGACTCAAACACACAACATAACGCAACACCACGCTGTAGGTTTACAGTCCCTTCAGGGTTCTGAAAGGTTGCGCAGAGGATCTGCACGCACACATTTCGATAGTTATGTTTTTTTGCCAGTTGTGTTTTGTTAGGTGTGTTGATGTGGATCAAGAACTCCGAACATTAATAAACCTTATGAGAGCCTTTTTTGCGGATCAGTTTTCCCAAAAATAAATAACTTGTAACAACAAAAACGATCCAAATTATCACGCTGATCAATCATAATGATTACATCATTCTCGTTTACTAGAAGTGTAAAGTGTTGAGTAAATGTAACTATTGACGATGAGTCGCAAAACCATGTCTTACGTATTACCTGCAGTTTTTGGTAACCGCATTATCCAATACTGGCGTGGGATAATGTTGGGCTTATGTGTTGGACATAATGTTGGCTTTGAAGATCGTTGTGATACTGAAGAGTAGGTTAGAGATTGAGGTCACGATGATGAGAAGGAATTTGAATGAGGAAGAAGAGGTAGATAATAAAATTTATGTTATTATCAAAAGTTTACCACGAGTAAACACTGCTGAAATTATATCAGCCTACTGGGCCTACCTCCCTCTCCCTGAGAGGAGGCCTGTGTCCCGGCAATGGCAACATTACAGGCTGATTATACTACTGGGCATATTGGCTATTTGTTTTAAAGGAAGATGAGAAGACGGGAGGATGGTGAAGTTAATGGTGGTGTCCATAGTGTAAACGCATTCCTTTAGGTAAAGATACCTATGGGTTATGCTTATGAGTCAGCCTCATTAATGAAGAAAATACAGGCCAAAGATAGAAGAGACCTGCAGTGGCTTGGTATTCCAGATGTCTATGGACGATGGAACCTTCTACCATTTGGTGGACCGCCCGCTTGTTTGCGACTTTATGGCATAAAATAATGTCAGATTTGTCAGCAACGACATCGATAAATGTAAAATACAGCCGCAGCATATTTAGCCAGCCACATCTCGTTACATGGAAGCCTTTTTTTTTCCGGGGTAGTTCCGAGTCCCAGGACTCTTCGCTGCCGACCATCGACGTTACATTGAGGCCTACCTCAACTCAACATAGTTAAGAAGTGGCAAAGCAGCATCCAGATAAAACCCACAAATGTGCCAATTATCCAGAACCTCATAACTTGGACACATTTGCCCATGAATGTCCCATTATACTTTATGTAAGACGTGAGAAGCAACGTAGGTAATCAGTGCGTACACGCGTACATTCGTCCATTCAAGTCGCCTCGGATTTCACACGCGAGATTATAGTGATAACGTTGCAACTTGCGTTGATAGGTGTACGTGAGTCTGAGCTAAATTATGCCTTGTATGAAATTAGCATGTTTCTGCATTATATTAGCTCTCTCCGTTAAGTGGCTGCTAATTAAGAGTAAAGTTGTTTATACGGTTGACTCTTCCGGAGTCTGGTAACTTATGTTCTGCAGAACATGGTGTTCCTAATAAATTGGTAGAATGTCCGGCATAATAATGATGATAACAACCACGTATAGCAACAAACAGGCTGATTCTCAGAAAAGTATGTATATTTAGTATGTATTTATTTATGTATCTATTATACAGCATTATATATATATCTATGTATCTATTATAGTACCTATATTATTTTGCACCACTGACAACCCCATTTTTATATCCACGCAATCACTGTCTATTCCAAGGTTGCCTGGAAGAGATCACAGAAAGCGATAAGGCCACCCATTGTATGTTTTGTATTCATAATCATATTTTTTGTTATGTATTTTCTGGTGTACAATAAAGTATATATGTATAAATAAATACATAAAAGGTCTTACATATAGTAGGGAAACCTGCTTGGTACTAATTCTTTTTTCTCCATTCGTCACATATTTGGACACCTATGGGCAAGAAGGAGACTGTTATTATTCTATAATAATCAGTCTCATCAACATTTTGGAACAATTATGAGACTGATTAATGATTATATGCTTCAATATAATCAGTCTGCTATACGCAAAACCTACGTCGATTGCCAGTTTGTTTGTTGGTATGCAGTGTAAGTATCTATCTTTTTAATAGTGGATCTATTAAAAAATAGATACTTATTACCGATAGATGTCAGTGATGTCTCTATTAAAGTCACGTAAATACGTTTTATGATTTTATAATATTTTTTAGATCTTATCCGTAGTATTACTGCTACAGACATTTATATTCATGAAACCACTTTATCAGATTATATTTCGTATAAAAACAACGTGTTACACATGTTCACCGTAACATCGTTTGTGAAATAACAGTGAGCAAGTATTACGAAGAACACTTGCGATGACAATAAACATTGCATAAAATTTTTAAGTATAGGTAATGACTCAGTATTGTCCAGCTACATTTGACGTGAATATTTAAAGAGCCAGCCAAACACTTTCATCTTGTCAGCTTCTTACCCATTTCTAATCTAAAATAATGTCCCTGCTCAATTTAAGGCTCCTTCAAACAGGCGCGACACGACACGCGACACAAAGGCACCGCAAGTCGCGCTACGAGCGGTGCCTTTGTGTCGCGCGCGATTATATCGCGTGTCGCGCCTGTTTGTAGGAGTCTTTATTGTTTGGTGTATGTACCTACCCATTTAAAAGATTAATTGCAATAACTGAAAACCTCAAAAGGGGTAATTTTACTCATCATTATTAACAACTTTTTATATAGGAGCTCCAATAGTAGGAATCCCTGATAAGAGTATCGCGAAAAAATAAGCTTTTCCTACATTTTGTCGAGATATGAGAACAAATGTATGGAGCACATGAATTTATATTCGCAATTTCAGTCTTTGTCCCTTAGTAAAAGATGTTCATATGATTACAGTGTCCCCTTTTGAGGCTTTCAGTTATAATTACATAATTTTTCTTATAATTATATAAATCACACCTTTTCCTATTTAAAAAGATCGTGCTTTCTGTTCCCACGACAGTTTGTTTATTAAAATTCCTCATCGAATTTGGCTGCACTATACCTAATGAATAGGTACACTGAACAATGTGTGGGTTCCATTATATGTTAAGGCTTATGAATTATAGTCGATTGTTTAAGACTCTGTAAGCCTTCAGGAATGCAGGCATTCTATTGTGATACCAGGTTGAGTACACGCCTCCCTCAGCGTTAAGTTCACCTTGTTAGCAAAAGGCCTCTTGGGGTTGGTGACCAGTGGTATTGGGGCAAATGGACTGGATCTATGTGGTCAAGAACTTAATTACTTCGCGTGTTAACTACGGTCATATCAGAAACGATAACGGTATTGTCGTTGATAAGGATTTTGTTAATGTTATACAACGTGACATTGCTGCCGCCAGCCTTTTGGTCACTTTTCCTGACAGGGATACGGACGAATTTTTTGATGCACTCTAATTATTTCCCCTCCTTTTTTATATACCTGTACATATTATAATTTTTAACTGTTAGGTTTTTAAATTATGTAAATATATTTAAATCTTAGTTTTCTAAAAAAAAGTTCAATATTAATAGGGGCACTGAAGCAAATACCTACCTATTATGGTCTTTCTTTCTAAGATTACCTGATCAACATTGTAACGACTACTTATCGATCAAAATAGTTCAAAAGCTTTTCCCGCACAAGCATTTCCGTCGAAAATAGCCCTCCGAGCGATTGAGCTCTTGAAGGAAGACCAATGGGATAACACACTGACAGTAGCAACTAGAAATGGCTTTAATTTTGACAGTCCAATGACATTCATTGCGTTATTTACATTGCTGAGCACTGAGCAGACATTTTTTTTTCAAATATATGAAGCAACTAGCTGCGCCCCACGGCTTCACCCGCATAATTGTCGATTCCGTGGGAATATCGGAATTAAAAGTAGCCCAAATGTTAATCCTAGTTATAAACTATTTGTGTGCGAAATTTCATCCAAATCCGTTCAGCCGTTTGTGCGTGAACAAGTAACAAACATATAAACACACACACTCACAAACATTCGCCTTTATAATATTATAAGTGTGATAGTGTGATGAATTAGCACTATCCTTCAAAATAATTCAAATTGAGACTGATATTCTGGTAAGCAGTTAGGGTGCAGGAATTAACAAAGCGTTGGCACCCCATGCCAGATAGGCTGATAAATTAAAGGCGGCTGCTGGTGTAAGATTGATGCGGAAGACTTTACCAAGCCGTCATCTAACCTACTAAGAATCGATTTCTTCATTTCCTGAAGAACTTAAGACGTTTTTGTAGAACGTTAAGCAACGTAATTCTCATGCATGTAAGTTAATTATAACACTTTGTCAAACTGTTTGTCATTCGCAGAAAATGGGGAAATCATGGGAAAATAATCGTGTCACATTGTAATAGACAGATTATTGCACTCACTGCCGCACTCTTAATACAGTTCGATGAAAAAGCTAATGGAAAATTTGCTTATTCAATCTCGTGCATCTATGTAATATGGAACTTTTTACAGTTGATTGTATACGGGAGTTGATTTATACAGGGTTATCTTAAATTGGCTAATTCAATTAGAGTGAAAACCTCGGGAATGCAATTCCTCGTAAGTAGCATTTTAGGCATTTCGGACAATCTTACAGTATCGAACAGTTCTGGATAAAAAAGCGGGTTAAATTTCCATATTAATTAATAAGAATACGTTATAGAACCATCTTTTATGTTTTTTTAACCGACTTCAAAAAAGGAGGTTCTGTATTCTTATTAATTTTATTTAATAAAATAAAATATTTAAATGGAGTTTCTTGCCCGTTCTTCTCCATAGAGATCTACGTTTTGGAATGGGCAACTAGCTTCAACTTACTGACTAACTGACGGACTATTTAAATTTTGACAATTCAAAAGTGCCTGTACAAGGTTTAATTTAAATAAATGCTTTGAGTTTGAGTTTAATCCGCTTTTATACCCAGAGCTGTTCGATACTATAATATTGTCCGAAATGCATAAAATGCTACTTACGAGGTATTGCATTCCCGCGGTTTTCACTCTAAGGGCAAATTCCACCAAACTTTTATACCTAGAGTAAGGCTCATCCTGAGAATAAATTTTGAATTTTTGACAGTTTTGCCACACTAGAACTGTTAGACGTCAATTTTATTCCACGGATAAACGATATCCGACTTTGGTAATATCAGCCCTAAGGCGACGATATCTAAGTTAACACGATTAAATATAAGCAGACAGTTTTACAAGTAACAACACTACCAGCGGTCGTTAACCTCCCAAAAAATACTTCAAATCCTTTTATTTTATAGTGTTTAGATATACCCATCGCATCTGCAGACCTTAGCTAGCCAATTTAAAACAATCCTATATTTCTTTAAAAAAAATACTCCGAATTCGGCGCCTTGTGAACCAAATTATCATACCACTTGAACTAGACAAACTTCTACGCAACGCAAATATTAAATAAATGAAACCTAAGCCTTTGTACAAATGCCAAAGTTACCCTCAGTGTGAAGTATCCCATCTTGAAGTTAGCTCTCAGTCTACCGTTCCCAAACAAAGTGAAACCTCAGAACTTCACCCGCAGTAATTGAGTTTCCCTTTGAGCACCACGGTATAATATTGACTGGTGCTCAAATGGGAATACCTTTGGTGCTCTAAAAATAGGTGCTCAAACGGGAATACTCCATCCTAAACACCTTACCATCTCAACATGTCTTTAAAAACCAGTGTTCATAACTTGTATCTATTACGAACAGTTTGTAACACCGATCGTTAACTGATTACTAGCCGTAGTTAGTAATTACAGACACGGCTAATAGTCTGTGAGGTTGTAATTACTGTTACGGCAGCAGACTGTTGAGGAGATGAGATCTTGTTAGGTTTTATGCTATGTTTTGATAAACCGCACTAATGGGATACGAAGATAGTAGCGGTGCGATATACGGAAAACTTGGTTCTTAAGGAAAATGTGTTGATAACCAAAGAACAATTCTCGTTATGAAAAAGGTTCAAAATCTAGTTACAGTCTCATCTCAGCGACAATCAATGTCAAGAACTTGTCTAAAATATAGAGAAATTAGAGGTATTTTTACAGATTGCATGACACAGATCAGATTGAACCTTCATAAAATTATGAGAATTGGCCTCTGATGGTTTGTGAAACATCAAAGACGCTCTGGGAAAACCAATTTTATCATCATTCTCCCGAAGGACGTCTGCTCCTGGACATAAGCCCCCCGCCACATCGACAGGTCCTGTGCTTCTCGCATCCAGCAGACTTTCACGATTTTTATGGCAACTTTGGTCATATCAATATTTGATGGACCTACGTAACATCCACTTTTGCTAGCGCCAAAAATTTAATACAAAACGTAAAACATCGTGAGGAAACCGACATGTCCTAGAACCAAAATTTCGAAGACATGTGATATCTACCAAGCTGCACTGGGCCTGCGTGGTGGATTAAAGCCACTCCCTCTCGAAGAGAGGAGGCCTGTATCCCAGCAATGGAAACATAAAAGCTGGTTATGCAAACATTTAATTGTTGTAATATATAGGTACAGCACCTATATCTTTGGTGGTAAATGCGATCGCTATGTTTGCCAAGCGTGTTGATTAGAATAGGCACTACATTTGTTTTATTGACTGGATGTCTATGATCAGCCAAAGACCGGATATCCGGATTGATGTAAAACTCCTCAATCTTCCTAACTTTTACGATGATTAAATAAGTACCAGTAATTGCAGAAACGGCTAAGTAATTAAACTTGTAACGGGGAGACAGTTATGAAGATGGTAAGGCCCTTTCTTGTTAAATACGGTGAGAAGATTGTCGCATTCCTATGGCAGTGAGGACGGGAACTTGGAGATGTGATCTAATCTCACAGTTTATATCGTTTGGTGCGAAAAATTTAACATTCAGACCGTTTGATCTTGGCGTGGCAAGATTTCTTAATAAAAGATTAGACTAGACTAGAAAGACTTCTGCCCGCGGCTCCGACCGCGTGGAAGTCTGAAATTATCCCACGGAAACGTGCTACCGGGACAAAAAGCCAGTGAAACTCACGTCAAAATCGGTCCAGCCGTTTCGGAGATTAGCCGGAACAAACAAACAGACAGGGAGACAATAATTAAAAAGTATGTTTTTTGTTATAAGTGTTAGTGTTATTTTGATATTACAAACACTTCATTTTTTTCTTTGGTTTATATAGGTAAGTAGATTGACATTATCTGTATAACATTCATCCCCGCGATTTACGTTTTTCTTTCTAAAAATAACAAATATACAGAGAAAGATTTGTCGTTTTGCATCCTTTAATTTTGCCGAACTGTTGATAGTACTAGATATCAAATAGGTTTTAATAAAACCCTGCGTGTTTAATTTAGTACCATGTTAGGAACATAAGTCTCAGTGTACAGAATAAGAGCGGTTCTGGACTACATCCAATCCGAATCCGAATTAAAGATCCGACTTCAATCCGAATTGGGAATGTTCTAAATTCGGATGGATCTAGTTCGCAACCCCTCATACAAGTAGGACTATGGTCACTTCGGACCGGCATTTCTCGGAATCGGATCGGATGTAGTGCAGAACCGCTCTGTCTATTGTCTGCATCCTTATTAGTCATCTGTGCGGCCACTTTGGTCCCGTAGTCACAAGCGCGACTGCTGAGCGTGGGGTCCTGGATTCAATTGAGTTTTTCCATTGAGAATTTCTTACCCCGTATCTCGGACAACCTGCCCGTGATCTTTCTACGATCGTGTCGTATTGCCGTCCCGTCGGACAATGAGAGTGAGGGAAGAGAGAGTGCATCTGTGTCTGCATACACACTTGTGCACTGTAATATCACCCGCGCCGAAGGCTGGACTCCGCTGAAATTGGTCGCCATGACCAAAACTCGGCCTGGAGGACTAAATTCATCTGTGTTAATCAATTTACCCATTAAATTCACATTAAAGAGAAATATATCTCCACCCAAATACAGACTGGCTCACATAGCCAGTCTAAGTCTACATAATATTAAAAAAAAAACCCTAAAACCAATACATTACAATGATCGGCCAATCTGCTTCTCACAAGAACAAAGCAGTTGAATGCTTGCTCAGGCGCATGTTGTAATGAAACAATGCTTCGTTTTTTACGGAAGCCATTGCCCAAGCGTTCGTGTGACCTTAGTACTCTGGTGTAAGGTATGGGAGATTTGATGATGGAAGGTTTGGAAGTTCCATGGTGTTAGGAATTTTCATTGTTATTTTTTTAAAGGAATGAGTTAAAAATTGTTAATGGGCTATGCGGAAGTATAAAGCATTGGTTTGATGAGATGAACAGTCACACAATAACGCCTGTCCCAATACAGAGCGTTTATGACACCTCAAGGTCATAGCCCACATATCAACTCTGAAAGGGATCGTCACCGTATCGCCTTTCGCCTCGGCGTCAAACAGGCATCAACCTAACGTAAGCACGTAACCAAAGCGGATCAGAAGCTCCGATGCGTCGATTCGGCTACGGCTAGGCGACGCCGTGCTTACAACTCGCCGACCACTGGTTGATGGTGCTGCAGGCAGGCCGCGGGAGGGTTGAGAGGGGCAGGGATGGACGAAGAGACGTAAGCTCGGGTACGGAGAGCCGTAGCTCGTGAACTGCAAGTTAACCACGCACCGCGATTCGTGAGCTTGTCCTGAGGCGAAGCGATTACGTTACGATTCCGATTAGTGTGCATTGCAGTAGGGAGGCTCATACAAAGAATACTGTATGGCTCGAGTTGATACGGTGACGATTCCTTTCCGAGTTGATACGTGTGCTTATGACCTTTAGTCTCAAATACTAGTAAAAATTATGGATTTTCACGACGGCCGGTATAATATGACGGAGTCGCTTTCCTAGGATACGCACGCTTTAGGCCTAATTTAATTTAATTGAAATGAAAAAGTATGTGGAAGTATTTTGTAATTGCATAATTAATTTAAGCTATAGACTGATCAAGTTGGTAGCTAGTTTTATCTATACAGAAAATTTATTTATTAAAAATCCTTATCTCTTTGTCAAAACTCTAGTATTTACATAGGTACTCATACTAAGACGTAATCATATAAAAGATAAAAATATGCGCCTCGATTTGGGAACTTCCTCGTTTTTCTTCGGTTAAAAATATGATTCGAACGTACCACAGTATAATTAACACAATACAACCAAAGATAAATTCAAAATTCGAACCACACCGTTGAGCTAGTTGCACAGTTTCTCAAACTTCTCCCGCCATCGCCGTCACCCATAACTTACGACCATTTTAATTGTATTGGCACTTGGCAGCAGCGATTGTAATCAATGTGTTCCTAATTTATGCCAGGAATGTAGGCCGCCTAGTTCGAAAGATGAAAGTGCAGTTACTGTGAGTACAGTCAACAAAAAAGTTTGTAATCAAGAAATAAATATTTGCCAATATTAACTGAGTTTGATATATTTTTTTTGTAAAAGAGACGATGATGATCTACTTAGCTCATGCACAACTGCAGTAAGAAGGTAGTCGCAGCGGTACTTAGTTCTCTGTTTAATTTATGGTAATTAATATATTTCAACACCATTGTTCTCAAAACGGTGATGGGAAAAATCGTGAGGAAACCGGCATGTCCTAGAACCAAAAATTCGTAGACATAATTATGACATCTACCAACCTGCACTGGGCCCGTGTGGTAGATTACATCCCACTCCCTCTCACTGAGGGGACGCCTGTGTCCCAGCACTAGAAACATAATAGGCTGATTAAATAAGAAATTACTTAAGAAATTGCACGCAGAAACATGTTTTACGAGTTTTCACAAAGCGTTAAATTACAATGATAGTAAACTATTTATTTTTATTAATTAATTAACATCATACTACAATTTATTTTATTAACACAGCTCAAAATATATTAACGTTTAGCATGTGTCATATCAATCATAATGTACGTGTCAGTTTACTTATATATTTTGTTGTCCGTACATAATTACGATTATTTACGCTGAAATTAATACTCTGTGGTAACTGTGATGTTAAAAAAGATTAAGTACGTATGCGCCTGTGAATGAGTTTGTGAATGAAAGAAAGTGCTAGAGCTGATTGGATTGATAAATGTTTTTGAAGAATTGATTAATTTGTGTGCTGCTTTTTACGAAGTATTTAGTGCTGGAAATTGATAATATATCTAACGAAATGTTGTATTGTGTTAAGTATGACATAACATCACGCCCCCTATAATCCCTGAAGAGTTAGGCAGAGATGTACAGACGCAGCACATCAAGCTACTACAATCTGTCAAATTTCTTTAATAGATTTTCAACCTTATCGCTTGAGCATAAGGTTCAAAGTTGATTGGGAAAATTTGAGTTTGGGGTACAGTACCCGGCGATAAATATTGCACATCGACATTTACCTTTTTTTGTATTTTATACAAAGAATAAAAATAATTATAAAAAGAAGCAAATCATAATAGTTTTAACAGCTCCTAATAGATACCGGACTGTTTGTATTTCGTGCGACAGAGATAACGCTCTACGAAGCCGAAATTAGCCGATTGTCTCTGTCCAAAGGTCGATGTGCAATATTTATCGCCGGGTACTGTAGCTTGATGTGCTGGTGTCTGTACCTATAGGACATAGAACATAAACACATATAACTGGTGAAATGTGGTTCACTTCGCCAGCTATGTTTAAACCCCATGTATTAGGGGCCAAGCCTATTAACATCAACCGGACACAAATTCAATCTCCGTGCTACTACTGAGAAGTTCCTGATAGAAAAGATCAATATCACTTTGCCTGAGCTGGGACTCGAACCGAGGATAATTCAATAATAATATGGCGTTTTGTAGTTTCTAACTACCCCCCCCCCCCCCAATAATTCTATAATAATATATTTAATAATAATTCAATAATAATATGGAGTTTTGTAGTTTCTAACTACCCCCCCAATAATTCTATAATAATAATTCAATAATAATATGGCGTTTTGTAGTTTCTAACCCTTATGGGAAGAAAGCGAGAGTTTATGTATGTTTATGTAATGACTAGCTGCGCCTCGCGGTTTCACCCGCATAAATCTTGATCCCGTGGGAATATCTGGATAAAAAGTATCCTATATGTTAATCCTGATTATAAACTATCTGTGTGCCAAATTTCATCCAAGCCGTTTGTGCGTGAAGAAGTAACAAACTTACAAACACACTCACAAATTTTCGCCTTTATAATATTAGTGTGATATTAACATTTTCATATAATGAAATAGCGTTCACGTAGCAATTCCCACATAAATTACAATTTAATATGATATTAAAATATGCTCATTTATAACTTCGTGACATACAGATAATAATAAAAGGATTAGCTCATCAACTCATCACGAAGAGTCATTTACAACAAAGATTCTCAAATTTTTAATCCACCACTAGGTACAGGTATTCAAATTATATATTTTTATTATTATGATTTTTGATCTTAGAGGCCGTTTGATTACTTAATGCGGTTGGCGATGAAGCACGAGTCTATTTAATCTCAAAGATAATTTACTTATTTATTTTAAAAGCAGTATTCCACAGATGCTCTAGCATAATCAGCCTTTCCTTCACCGTTTTAAGAGCAGTGGTGATGAAATAATTTATACAAAAGCGCCTGACAGGGTTCGAACCTACGACCTCGTAAGTCGCGGCCGTTACCACAGGACTACCACTGTTATCAACATATGCCTTACAAAACACAAAGATTAGCAAGCATTTTATTCAAAAAAAAAGAAAGGAAAAAAAACATATTAGTTTTTCTAAAACGAATCCCCAAAGTTTGACAAACTGCGGTCCACACGTTACACTTCCTGGCCATTTACATAGTTTTTAGCCTTGACTTTAGTGCTAAAAGATGACTTTGAGATATGACAGGCTAATGCCATAGCCTGAACATATGAGTAATGTGCAATATTCTATGTACTCATGACAAATGGCTAATTTGAATAGATTCAAACTATAGTAGATTGTGTTCCGGGATTTGTTCAAAAATTGGCGTAATTAACATATAATGCTGCATTTAGTCTAAGTAAAACCGGTGTATTTTGTTAATATTCATGTAGCGATTTAACTGAATTCTATAATTCTGGTTAGATTAGACTGTTAAACGTTTAGAACTAACATTTTTTATATATACCATGTAATTTGTTCTTACCAGAAGTTCTTAATACAACAACTTAGAACTCCAGTGCAAAACTGGGTTTACCAACCTTGGTTGTATTAAAATAAACCCAACACTGCACAACAGTTAAATAGTCAGCCTGTAGAGTTCCTACTCCTGGGACACTGACCTCCTCTCTGTGAGAGGGAGCGGGTCATAATCCACCAACAAGATGTCAACAAATAACGTCTGAACGTCTAGAAATAGATCACAAATTCGCAGATACAATACAACTTTAGTCTAGCCACACTAAAGATAAACCAAGACTTTGATTTTCTTGTGCTAAACACACAATCAAAGATCTCAACTACAAAATTAGCCATCATCAGTCTCTTGCTCTTATCCCAATTTATTTGGGGCGCAGCATGTATCTTAAATGAAAAAAGGGGGTATTCCTCGAAACGCACCAAATGAAATATCTATCGATATCATTTATTACGAATCCTACATGCTCTTCTCTATGTTTCATCGTTGATGCATTTTGAGGAATAAAATTAATATAATTTTTTTTTTCGAGCAATACTGTTGTTGCGTTTCGAGGAATAAATACCCCCAAAAAAGGACCTCGCGTATTATCTCATTTTGTTTAATTTAATTTAGTCTAGTCTTATATAATATAACCTATGATTGTATTTGTAACTAGTATTGACCGATAACTTTAACGTATGGTGCAAACTATAATTTAAATAAGTTGGTTATTTATTAATTAATAAATAAAATAATTACCTTGTATAAAACATACCATCCTTTCTATCTGCACTGTAGTCGAGTGAGAAGAAAATCATCATAAATTGAATGTTATTCAACTTCACACATACAACAAAACAAAAACAGCTCGAATACATTATCCATTATGATTGAAACTATTGGTGCATTATTGTATCAGTGAAAGTGTATCAGACAGGACAGAGAGTTGCGTAGTAGGTATGTGTGCCGTCTGCGCCGGAGTCGATGTATGCTACGTGCGCCCGCGACGGGCAGAGGCGGATTAGATTCGTAGATAAATTATTGATAGATGCATATAGACCTTAATTTATTAGAATTGAATATCGTTTTCTATGTACTAATTTACTACATAAAAACTAAAAACAAAAAAAGTGAATTACTTATTATAATATTCTTTTATTAATTGCAGCTTTTTGTTCAAATTGATAAGATACTGATAGATATAAAAAAAGACCTACCTGGTCTTTTTTTTCATAATGAAACAGACAGGCCCGAAAAACTAGACTAAACCAATTCGGACCTGCTACATGTTTTCACATTATGACAGCGTGGTGACTGACAGTCGACTCTAGCGCTTGACGTGTCTTGAGCGACGCATGATCATTCTAAGTCCTAATCGATCATCTAGAATTCTGTAGGGAACTGACTCGAAATAATTATATAGACCAAACTATTAGATTTTACTTCTCAAACTGATTCTGAATATAAAAATACAACCAAAATCCTTTCTTAATGATTATTTATTGTTCTTATATCTTTAATTCCTGACTTCCTATAAAAGCATAACTCAAGATAAAACTGTTCAGAAATTCAAACTCTGTACCTTAAAATATTTTAAATTGACAGACGCTAAAAAAAAAGAGTCAACAAAAATTTGTTTGGGTGTTCGCCATTGTCCTTTGCAAGAAAACCAATAATCATTTCTGTCCTAATCTACTGTTACCTATCATACAGCCGCTCGCAAAACATATAATTGAATGTCAGTAATATTATGTAACTTCATGCTTTTTCATAACACTGACTATAAACCACAAAAATTCCAATCTGTCATTCATAACCGACGTCAGAAAATAATTTGCAATTTTACCATCACAATCGCGATTCCTCCTAGACAATACAATTTCTCCGTCAATCTTAAGAACATACATAAGGGTAAGGCTCCATTGTTAAATAAAGTAAAAGTTTAAGAAGAGATGTGAAAATGCCCCAGTTCATATACCTATAATCATCACTATCTGGTATGGTTCAGGGGTTCACATAAGTTGACAACTTGGTACACATAACTGGGTCAGTGCGCTTCTTAACAATGACTTTCGACAACCCTAGTTTCCATGTAGTTTCTAATGTCAAAATCGTTCTTTGCTCTGTAATTAATTGTATGTTGTGAAGATTGTTTTAAGAGCTATTCTTTAGATGAGTTGACGTCATGGCTGTTTTCGGAGTGTAGATCTAAATGATGCTGTACCGTTTGCTTCGTTTTCATCGCTATAATTACAGCATAATCAACCTATACATATTGTTCACACTCTTAGAACACAGGCCTCCTCACTTCTGAGAGGGTACTGCTCCGTAATCCACCACGCAGGCCCAATGCGGGTTTTAGGACATGCCGTTTCCTTACGAACATCGTGAGGAATCCGGCATGTCCGCGTTCAGAAGAATAAATACATTAATACTAGAAATCATTACTAGGTACCAGTTTGAAAAAATAATGCAAACATAACAGCCATGGTCGTATCAATGTTATAACTAATCACAATATTGTAGTCTAAAGACGATCTCAATATAATGTCACTAATCTAATTTTTTGTCTAATAATAAAATCGCGCGCGACACAAAGGCACCGCTCGTTGCGCGACTTGCGGTGTCTTTGTGTCGAGCGCGATTTTACCGCGTGTCGCGCCTTTTTGTAGGAGCCTTTAGCTTCAAACAAATGACAACTATTAAAAGATTATCTCCTTTCATACAGGAGACCACTTTCTAGAGCTCTATGCATTAAATCAGGCTTTGCGTATCAACGTTCAGATTAAATCTAAGACTAAATTAAGTCTGTACCTATTACTATGAGATCCGGCCATTTAGCTAGATACACTGATCCGGTGTTAATAGAAGGAAATTGTAAATTATTATGTCTCGCAACTAAGTATTATTGGATAGATTGAATGTACAGGCAATATCCGTTTAATGAGATTTTGATATTAATCAATTTAACTTGTCTTGATCTCGTGCTGGACAAAAAAAAATCTAGATCTCCGAATTCCTTCAGATTTTTGAAAAACTTAGTAGGTACTTTGATTGGTTCATTCCTTGTGGATTTTTCAGATTTCGTAAATTAAATTATGTTAGGTTTTTTTTTATTACGTAAACTTAACTGTTTCTACTTCGAATTGATGAAATTAAATGAAATTGATAATTCTGTAAATACTAAATTGGAATTATTTTTACACATCATATGATTTCTTTTCACACATGCTTTTTGACAAATCAGCAGAGGTCCACGCTCGAGGTTAGCCAGAAGGCTATGGAACGGAGTGTTCTAGGTATCAAACTTCAAACTAACAGACCGGGTTAGGAGTACGACCATTTGTTCCATTACAAAGATAACTGATGTCACATGAAAAGCTGCCACGCTAAAATGGAACTGGGCTGGACACATCTGCCGCATGTCAGACGAACAATGGGCCAAACTTACGAGCCAATGGGTCCCTCTTAATGGCAAGCGACATCGCGGCAGGCCCAGACGGAGATGGCGGCATGAGCTGGACTCCTTCAACAAGAACTGGTCCTTAGTAGCTTTTAACAGAGAGAAGTGGAAAGAGAGTAGGGAGGGCTTTACCTCGCAGTGGGACATCGCAGGCTAATAATAAAATAATAATAATGATTTCTTTCCTTTATTTTTAAAATTATTATTTTGTGTTAATACATAGTTCCCTGATCTGACAATGACAGCCAAATCTCTATAATTTCAGCTTCAAAACCATGAGTTCTATAGTTTTTATTTCAGTCGCCCCAGTTTTCGATGGCGTCTTTTATGCCAATCGCCCATTAAATGGATAAAGCCCACATTGACTCACTTTCAGTGTCGGTCGTCAACTCACTCTCACTTGCCGAATAATTAGGAAGACATGAATGATGAAAGTGAAATGTGGAATAGACTGATATTCAGCTGTATCCGATTTCGTTTCAAAGTTGTTCTTGTAAAAAAACTGAAAGAAATATGATTGTGGAAAACGTTAGACTAGAAATTGAACTTATTTATTGTTAATTAAAACGGTGGAGCACCAATTACATTAATTAACATAGAGACAATTATTACGTTGACAATAATATAATTTACTTTAAAACTAATATAACACGGAACAGTGGAATCCCTTGCATACTTTCTCTCACAGAAAACCAAACATATATGCATAATTTTACTCCATTCATCCGCAAACACATAATATTCAGGGTTGTCTTATGTTGCAGTAGCGTTTTTGTACAGAACAGATTCGTCACAATCATTGCTATTTTCTTAGTTTGGTCATATTTTTCTTGTAATGTGCGATCCTGTTGTTTCTCGATGTTTAAATTGGTAATACCTAAACAGAATAACATACTTTTGTTTTAAATCCTCTTGCGTAGTGTTATTTTATTGTAAAGAAAGATATTTACACAAATGCAAAATTGTAACAAATGCTGTGACGAGTTTTGACCGTATATTTGTTCAATGTGGCGAACTGACGCGTTATTCATTATAATTATCCTCTATTGTTTTACAAAACTATTGTTTTGGACAAAAGATGTTAGCTTCTTAGCTACCACAATTAATAAATGTTCTTACATTGATTTTAATGTAATAAATTACGTTTGTGAAAGGTGGGGATTCGGTGGATCCTTTCATTATCCTTTCATTTACATAAATAAAACAAAGTCGGATTAGTTACACCATGGTTACACCATATAACTCAAGAACGGCTGGACCGATTTTCATGATCATTAATTTGTTGAATTTGTCTCCGCCCCGAATAGCATAATAACAATTAAAACATGGGGAAAATTCACGAAAAAACATAATAAAGATAATTAATTTTTCTCATACATTTTGTACTAGCAGCATCCCGCGGTTTCACCCGCTTAAGTGTCGATTCCGTGGGAATATCGGGATTAAAACTATCCTATGTGCTATTCTGATGTATAAGCTATATTATTGTAAAGTTTCATCAAAATCCGTTCAGTAGTTTTTGCGTGAAAGAGTAACAAACATCCATCAATCCATCCTCACAAACTTTCGCATTCAAAGCTCCTACAAACAGGCGCGACACGCGAATATAATCGCGCGCGACACAAAGGCACCGCTCGTTGCGCGACTTGCGGTGCCTTTGTGTCGCGCGTGATTTCATCGCGTGCCGCGCCTGTTTGAAGGAGCCTTTATAATATTAGTAGGAAATAGGATTTATTGATTCTGAGGCGGTACAAAGTTCGGGTCAGCTAGTTGGTAAAAACAAGCCGTTAAGCCGTTGGTCCCGGCTGTCATTAATAGATCTTTGCCAGTCGTTACGGGTCGTCAGAAGCCCGAAAGTCTGACAACCGGTATTACCCAGTTACTGGGTTGTGGGGGTTAGATAGGCAGTCGCTCTATGTAAAATTCTGGTACTCAGCTGTATCCATTTGGACTGGAAGCTGACCCCAACATAGTTGGGAAAAGGCTACGCAGATGATGATAATGATGATGGTAAAAAAAGTATGAAGTATGCAAAACAATCATTTATAATAACCTAGTCAACAATGGTAGAAAGAGTTCAAAACATTCAAAAAACTTTTTCTTTTGGCTGTAATCTAATAGGTACCTCTAATAGGTACTCAATTACGCTCGCTTTTAGAGATTAAAGTACTTACTTCAATCTCACAATAAAAAGTACCCACACGAAACCCATAAAACTAAATATTTTCCTGTTAAAATATTTCCCATAGACAACAATAATTATGTATATTTGCGATAACGCGTAAACTATGCTTTCTAATAGCACACTTTACAACAAGAAACAATGGATGGGAATGAAGATGGCGCGGGCGGCCGGAAATGCTTCGTTCTTCCGGCGCGGAAATGATAAAAACTTTTTTGTTAATTCTTCTGTTTCAATTAAACCGTTCAGTGCTTTTTAATTAAATTGTTTACTTTATAAGTTATAAGTAAATTATGAGGATGTTGATCTACCTATTTCAAGAGTTTATTTTGGATGAATGAAGAAATTGGTCCTTTAGTCCAAGTTTTCATGGCTGTGTTTTTAGTTCAGTTTCAGCGACTGCATTTTGAATGCAATGTCTTATTTTATAGTTATTGCAAGCTTTTACAAGTTTTTTTCTGCTCACACACGTTATCTTCTTAATGTAGATATTTACATTCTATAAATCTATAATAAAAAATAATAGATTTAAACTAGCTTCCGCCTAATTTGCATACCAAATTTCATCAAAATCGGTCGAGCCGTTTCGGAGATTAGCCGGAACAAACAGACAAAAAGACAGAAATTAAAAAAAAGTTTTTTTGTTATAAACACCGTATATACTTTCATATGCATTTAGTAGGTACGTATTAACTATTTTGACATTACAAACAGCACTTCAATGTTATTTACTTGTTTGTGTGTATCTACGTCTAGAAGAAGATATATGCACAAAGACAGTTAGGCATATTTATTAAGTTAACCCCTAATATTTCTAAACACCTTTGGCTGACAATTTACCACCTCTTTACTGACCCTTTTACTTATGTCATCTCTTTCTCTTCCTCAGGAACTAGAACAAGAGAAACACCTGCTAAGACGACGGCTGGACACAACACAAGGAGAGTATGAGGCGCGAATGCTGGAGCTGCAGAATGACATCAAAGAGCTCACGGCGAAGATCGACTCTAGAGATAATTCTGTTAAACAGGTTAGTTAACCTATATCAGTTTACAGATAGCGCCATCCACGAAGCCGCGCCCCACTCTTCTTCCTAATCGCTTGCAGTACAAGTGTGCAACATTCCGCTAGTGTTTTAGTTTTGTCGATACACAGTAATTACTTATTAGTGGGTCATTAGTATCAAAAAACTAAAACACTTGAGGAATTAACTAGCGATTAGTAAGAATAGTGGGGTGCGTCTTCGTGGATGGCATTATCTATAAGTGAGAATGAAGGACCAATAGAATAGTTGGACCATTCCCTTAATTTCCAGTGCTGGTACTTTGGTGAATCTTTATTGAAAAACTCTCTGGAAATAGAGTCTTTGGATAAGGCAATCGTGTCGTTATTGCCTAATATATCAGCTAAGCGTGGCCCTTTATGAGCCTTATAATAATATCTGTGTAATAACTCATGTACCTAGTAGGGATTATCTTCAGCGACTTTAGCAACAATTCTTTAGACTATAGGTGACAGTAAACAGACGATGTTCGCAGGGTGACTGATAACAGCTGGAAAAGAGTGGCCCAGGATCAGGTTAAATGATAAACGATTGGAGAGGCCTACCTTCCAGCAGTGGCCTGTAATAGGCTGATGATACCTACTCATGAATTCAAACTGAAACTCAAAGCATTTATTTAAATTAAATCATGTACGTGCATTTTTGAATTGACAAAATTAAATAGTCTGTCAGTTAGTCAGAAAGATGAAGCTAGTTGCCCATTCCAAATCGTAGATCTCTATGGAGAAGAACGGGCAAGAAACTCCATGGACTGCACTCTTTTAAATCAAGATATCACAAAATCCTGGGTACAATATTCTTGTTGCTTCTTTAAGTGGGAACAATGTAAAAAAAAGACACAAATGAAGAATCAATTCAAAATATAAGATTAAAAATAAGCCTTGGCTGTTAAGAGATGACTAGTCTCAACCGACGGCGCCCGTTCACGAACATGACGCGTGGATCAGCACCATCCAGCTCAACCATTCTGTAGGGAACTGAATGATCCAACACACGCGCCACCATCGATGAGACATTTAAGTGAGCATGACACATTCTCAACTGCCATGCTCTTTCAAGTCAACATCAAAAATTATAATAAAAACAAAAAATAATCACAAAAACTGGCCAAGTGCGAGTCAGACTCGCACGCGAAAGGTTCCGTACCACAAGGCAAAAACGCAGAAAAAACACGTTTGTTCTATGGGAGCCCAACTTAATTATTTATTTTATTCTGTTTTTAGTATTTGTTGTTATAGCGGCAGCAGAAATACATCATCTGTAAAAATTTCAACAGTCTAGCTATCACGGTTCATGAGATACAGCCTGGTGACAGACAGACAGATGGACAGTGGAGTCTTAGTAATAGGGTCCCGTTTATACCCTTTGGGTACGGAACACTAAAAAATCATGAATCTTACAAACACCAAGAACATACTACATTATCAATGTAAAGCATGATACTGCTGATTCTTCTTAAGGCTCCTGCAAACACGCGCGACGCGCGACGCGAATCGCGCGCGACCCAAAGGCACCGAAGGAGCCTTTATACAACCTCTTAGTCATTGCAATGAAGTAATCCACTTACAACATAACTCTTACTCAGTAAGGACCATCACACCCCATGAATACATGATTAGGTAAACATACTACCAATCTATTAGGTAAATACATATAAATTCAAATGACTAATACTTAAGATCTGTTTAGGATGCAAAGGTTGTTGGTCTTACGAAAGTGAACGAGTTACGTTTACAAATAATTTTCAGAATAGATTAAAAAAGGGTTACGTTAAAATTATGTCTTTGTTTTCTATGTTAAATTATTGATGTTGATGACGAGTGAAAAGTCTGACTGAAATTATAATTGCTACCGGGAAGCAGCGACGGTATCTTCATAGAAGGCGAAAAGCCCGGCTTGCCCTAATAAAATCATAATTCACAACAACAAACGTACTTAAACCTATCAATAAAAAAAATATTTTAAAAAATACCAGTCAAACATTCGCAACACACACATACACAATAAGAAAATCAGTCAATCCCTCAGTTGGCCGTTTTTTACACGTTGAAAATCTGTGGGCTATCCCTAATTTTGACCCCTAGGCACGCCACTCACTGCCGGGAAGTACATAATACTGATAGGTAACAAATCGTGAGTTCGTGACATACATATACATCTGCCTTGCCTTTTCCCAAATATGTTGGGGTCAGCTTCCAGTCTAACCGGATGCAGCTGAATACCAGTATTTAACATGGAGTGACTGCCTATCTAACCTCCAAAACCCAGTTACTGATGGGTAAAAAAACCCTTGGTAAGACCGGTTATCAGACTTTCGGCTTCTAACGACCCGTAACGACTGTCAAAGATCCACCAATGACAGGCTTAACGTGCTTTCCGAGACACGGAGTGGTCTTGGTATGTAATGATGATCGCCCATCCATGGACCACCCGCGGCAAGCGTAGCTTAACCTGATCGATCGACCCGTGCGACTATTATTACTCCACAAGTCTCTTACAAAATCATAAAGTTATGGCATTTCTAATAACTTTATGTTGTTGAAAAGCGAATCAATAATAATCGAAGCGTGATGAACTATCACCTTGATCATCTGGTCAGAGAGAGTTACGACATGGACGTTTTTGTACAATTTCATGGGCAATTTGCGTAGCGTTTTTTGAAGCACTTGACTACGCATTATTTAATTCATCGTTCATTCTTTAGTAAATGACTGATGGTTTAACGAACGTCAGAACTGTACCAAGGTATTCCTTACCAAAGGGTAAGGAACACCTTGTAGTATTCTATTCGATTACGTTCGACTTGAGAATCTACAAAAAAATTAAATAAATATCTGTTAAGGCTCCTCTAAACAGGCGCGACACGCGATAAAATCGCGCGCGACACAAAGGCACTGCAAGTCACGCAACGAACGGCGCCTTTGTGTTGCACGCGATTACATCGCGTGTCGCGCCTGTTTGTAGGAGCCTTTATTTAAACCCATAACGTCCATCTGGTTAGTATACAAACACTAACAAACTAGTGTTAGTACTTATCCAGAGAATCAACACAAAGTGTGGCGAGTGTATGGCCCTATCCCATCTATCTGCTATAGGATTCAGGGTACTGTTGGAGCTGGCGCGCAACCTTCACATAATGGAGGCGCACCGCTTGCGCATGATGGCGTGAAAGCCATCTATTCCCGCCTCTGCGAATATTCTGAAAGCACAACAGTAGCGCGGCAACCCCATGAACACCCTGAATGCATTATTGTATTGAACGCTGTATGCCCTCTGTGTGCAGAGCGCTGTATGCCCTCTGTGTGCAGAGCGCTGTATGCCCTCTGTGTGCAGAGCGCTGTATGCCCTCTGCGTGTAGTATAAGAGGAGGCAGGAGCGTCTATGATAAATAACTTTGGTCATTTTCTACCAAAATTTTTCTAATTTGATGATCGTGGATATCCATATTTGAAACGGACGTGCCTGCATCTTGTTCTCGTGTCGATGACTTATACATATATTTAATCCGACCAGCACGTAGCGACCCGGACAGCTCTTACGCCTATACGCCTCGTTTAAGTCCTGGATTCCTGTTAAACTCAAGTCCAACGAAGGTATCAAAAATCTATTAAGGCTCCTGCAAACAGGCGCGACGCGCGACTTGCGGTGCCTTTGTGTCGCACGCGATTTTATCGCGTGTCGCGCCTGTTTGAAGAAGCCTTTACTCTAACGCAATCATTCAGCTATATCAACATAAGGTTGGGTCACCTGTGAAGCAGTCAGTAAATAATGCTCAGATTAATATTAGTATTAACTTCGATTATTAAGCTAAACTATTTGTCACTAGCTGCGGCCCGCGGTTTCACCCGCATAGGTTTCGATTCTATGGGAATATCGGAATAAAAATATATATGTCCTAATCCAAGTAACTCCAATGTGCCAAACAACCAAATCCGTTTAGCCGTTTTAGCGTGAAAGAGTAACAAATAAACATACAAAAATCAAACCTTTTCTCTATAAGTTAGTTTAGAAGATAACATACGAACCTAAAACTATTTGTTGTCCAAAAGGACCAGTACTTACCAAAAGGCTCCTGCAAATAGGCGCGACGCGCGACGCGAATCGCGCGCGACCCAAAGGCACCGCTCGTTGCGCGACTTGCGATGCCTTTATGTCGCGCGCGATTTTATCACGTGTCGCGCCTGTTTGTAGGAGCCTTAAGGCCTACAAATTGGTCCTTGATCCTTTTCCTAGAAGCTCCAACCTCAAGCTCTATCTAATACAACTTTAACTATTACTAAGGACATTAAGCACAACTATTCTGATTGACATTCACTTAGGTAGATAATAAATATATAGTGTCATTTAGACCAATCAGTTCGAACACCTGCTGTAATAACTTCGACATTACGCAGAATGGCGGTTTTGCAATATAATGTAATGTCATTTGATTATCAACTGTCGTTAGAGAGAATTATTATCATTTCTATTATGATTTTATGTTTTTATCTTACTTAAGTCCTAACGTTCTACGATAGATCTTGAAGAGTAATTATTAACGCAACAAGAAATGTTATTATTTTCTTATATCTTCGGTTAAAGACCTGTTAACAATTTGGCTCGCTCCGTTACTTTGTACTTTTATCCTAGGTAATTGTGAAATGTATGTGTTTATCTATGCCTTTGGAGAGATTTAATTACTTAGATGACGTTAAGATTCTCAAAAAACACACAAAGCAACTTACACGAGAACGATGCTAAATATTAATGAATATAAAGTTCGTCACAGACGTCGCGAGAGCAAATTATGATTACACCTATGATACATTATATATATTTGTGATTAAATATACAGCTAATTGAGTTTTGAATGCATTGAATGAGTATAATTTTTTCATAACTGAGGTTATTTTGATATAATAATTATGCTCCTTAAAAAGCGTTTTTTTGAAGTGAAAACTTCTTTAGCGGCGCTGTGTACTTTTTTTGGAATGGGTAAAAACTTCTAAATTCGCGTCAGGTCACGTGACCCTGATCGAAAATTCGTAAGACGTAAAACGTCAGACGTAAAACGTAAGACGCGCGTTGTTGAGGACAGCGCCATCTATGCACATCGGGAAGAACTACGAGGGCCTCGCGTACTAACGTCAGACGTAAAACTTAAGACGCGCGTTGTTGAGGACAGCGCCATCTATGCACATCGGGAAGAACTACGAGGGCCTCGCGTACTAACTACGTAGTTCATCCAACAACGACGAGATGACGTTGTAAATCTGAATAAATTCCTTTCACGAGAAGAATAAACCAGTCACTTTGGTCATCATACCTGATTTGCAAAAAAACCTATAAAATAAGGAACACACCTTAACACGCGTGTTTTGTTTATAAGACGATTCACAAAATACACTCGTAATTGTTCAAGTTTTCACTTCTGTCGGCACTACCGGAGTGCCAGTGTTTTTTTTTTTTTGCCAAACTTCGTTCTCATCTTCCGTAATGATATCATATTGAGTATGAATATTATATTGTTCAGATAAAATCAAACTACAAGATTTTTACTTTCTTGAATAAGTGAAGCTTTCAACCTACCGTAGGGTATATGCCAAGAAGATTGGCAGCACCATCCTCCTGCCTGTTAATGAGTAACTAGATAATTAACGCTGTATGTAATTACATACAGCGATCACCTATCTGTCTGCCAATCGTGTTAATTATAGCAATATCTAGAGCTAGTCATTAGGAAGCCCACACTCATCTGTTGACGTTTTCAGGCCAATACGATGATGACTACCTCCTTATTATAATTACGGCTACTGCCATTATCTTATTTTTGACGTAATATTATACGCAAGAGTATCTTAAGGGGGCTGCGGGACCTAAATGCAAGAAACGCAAGTTTTATAATGCCTAAAAGTATATGATCAACTACAGTAAACAAAATCAGAAAAATATATGATATGCTTCAGGATCTATGCTAGTTCGATAGTGTGTTGAAAACATAATATAACGAATTAGATATGATAGAAAAAAATCATGAAGATACCTCTAAAAACTTTCTTTTCACAATAAAAACCATACTAATATACATACAATCAATCTGATTTTTTGTCAGATTATTCTACAAGCAATATACTAAAGCACTAGTGTTTTAATTTTTTTGTCCAAACAATTGATTTTTTCCGGCTAAGTACTAATTTGTCTTCATGAAGCTTAGGTAACAATTTTGCACGTTAAGAAATTAGCGACATTAACTGTCGTGCTTTCAGATTGTACATTATAAAGAGAGGCATAAGGTTGCGAAATCCTAAATACGGAAGGTATTTAAAAACTGGTGGGCCATCAAAGAGCTAAAGAAATAGTCACATAATAGCCGAAAGTGACTGATATTAGTACGCTTTAGCTAAACCTATTACAGTTTTCTAACAATATCTAACCAGCGTCTAATTTCCCCACTGCTGCTGAATCTTAAACTCTCCTCTCTGTGAATAGGATTGAGCCTAGTGTGAGTTGGTGGATGACACATGTCATTAAAATATCTGGTCCTAGGATATGCAGGCTACGTCACAATGTTTTCCTTCACCCTTTTAAGAGCAGAGATTCCTAAACTTATTTTAATAGTTGGAAGGTTTATAAACTAGACTTTAGCCTAATCAGAATTGAGTTTAGATATCCTGTCCCTTTTCAGACTACAATAAAAGGACAGATTAAATATTAGCTTTTTCACATTGTTCCACTGTATATAATGCAACATGGCCACAATTTAAAACAATAAGCCTGTCTCCTTGACCCTACAATTGGCACAAAAAGGCTTTGTGTCCAAACTCCGTAGTTTCAATGTAATTAACATTGAAAACGTGCTTTACCACTGTTAGTGAACTAAGTCAAGGCTGACGCGAGTTGCCTGTGCTAGCGATTTTGGAACCATGAGGACCATTTTTTTCAGAACCCACACTTTTTATAAATCCAATGTAACTTTTCACACTTTCGAAAAGTGGCTCTTATTGTACCTAAAAGCGGTGCTTTTAATTTTAATATTAGGCTGTTTGGCGATAGCAAGTCACGCAAGAAAAAAAAACCGCGCGCCCATCTGATATCTGTCACAAATATTTGTTACAAAATATTATGTTTATGAAAAGTTATAAAATTTTCTTCTGCAAGTGATACGCGTGAATGTTTGTCTTTGTTCTCTCATTACATGTAGGTATGTATAGATGCAATCCCTCTTCGACTGCAATGACAACCTTTGCACATTTCCATTAAAATGTACTAGGTACTTTCGCTTCCATTTGTCACGGTAGCTGACACTTTACTGACACGTACGTGGTGTCAACAAAGCGTTATGCACGAAAGAACACAAGGAAGCTAGTAGCCATGAAAGATGACATTGACGACATAAAGAATGTGATGGTAGACTTTTTTTGCTGTTTTGATCGAGGGTTTTTATTATATTGGGGTATATTATTACTAACTTCTATAGTTATTTCTTTCTTCATTTCAAAGAAAGTTTGAGTCTTTGAGAGTTCGAATCTCTCAAATCCACGATGCTTTCTTGTAAGATTATTTTTCAATCGTTGTTATTGTAAAGCCTACATCAAAATGAGATTACAACAATTCCTTTCTTATTGTCATCGTGAAAACGTCATAATAAGAAAGCCAAATGTTCCAAACCGCTTACAACAGCACCGTACCTACCAAAGCCGAAACCTTAATTTTGTTCAAAAAAATTGCTGGAGCTTAAATTCGTTGATCGTAATCCTATTACCGTGCGAAGGATTACCCTAATGTCCTTCAACAGGTTTCGTTTAATGTGTATATTGTTAACTAACTTATGTTATTAGTGGCTTGTTAATGGTTGAACGTTAATATAAAGCCGATTATGCATGATGGGTCATAAGCTGGTTCGACCATAGCGTTAATATTGTGGTCTACTAATGGAGGACATCAGTTCTAGAATCTAGATATTTTAGAACACGACTATCAAATTATAAAAGACTTTTGGCCTACAAATGTAAATCAAATTATTATTTATCTCTATTTTAACATCACAAGGGGATCGTCGATTTAGCTCACTATAATTAAATGGAGCTGAAAGCTTCCGGATCCGAGCTGAAGGACCACATAAATATCTGTTCTACCAAAATAAAGATAAACAGTCGGATAAAAGGCTCATCTTTTTGCGAAACGTACTCAAATCTTGGTTTAAAGTTTTAAACTATATTTATTAACGCCAAAAAACCGGGACACGATTACTTAGCCCAGAGCACGTTTCGTGAAAGCCCGTCCATCGCTGCAGGGCTGTTTTTTGCACCAATCAATTGTTAATAGACGTAACTGACAAGAGTGATGAAACTCCGTTAGATTCCGATACTAAGCAAATAAACCCGATACTTGAAAAATGCGAGTACGTGAGAGGTCGACTGTCAATTTCACCGTACTTTCGTAATAATTCTGATGAGGATATATGTATGTACGTGTCATGTTGTCTTTAATTTTATTTATTTGGGACAACACATACTTATTACAGAAGAGTTCAAAGATCTTGAAAATGGTATAGGTATTTTATTTATTTATTATTTATTATAATATAAATAGATAAATATATATAATTATAAAAAAAATTATTATAATATAAAAAAAATAGGTAATGTAAATTAAATTGATGTTGCATCGATTTTAAGTGACGTGAAGAAAGTGTTTAGAAATCTTGAGATTATTACTTCGCCATTAGTACTTGTTTCTAATAGTTATAGATAAATAGACGTTTCGCAGTCCCTGCCCTTAAACTGGAATTTGTTATTGATAAAAAAATATGGGTACGTTAAGATTCAAAGACGTTCATGACAGCCACCAACCGCGCCTGGTCTTTCAGCCTGCTCCCTGAGAGGAAGCCTGAGCAGTGGGAGCATTATGGGCTGATTATGTTATACTTGCTTCTGCCCGCGACTTCATTTGCGTGAAATTTCTTGTGTCCCCACCCCACCGCGTCGCATCGCCTGCTCGCGCTATTAATTCGTTTTCGCTAAGCGTTCTTCCTGACTTTTCCCTTTTTGCTCGGCTCCTAAGGATCTGCGTGATATTAAATAGGCAAAGCCTTCTTCAAAAATTGGTCTCATCATCTGCCTAGCTTTTTCCCAACTATGTTGGGGTCGGCTTCCAGTATGGAAAGAGCTATGCTCGGAGTCTCTCTGAAGGATAGGATCCGTAACGAATGCATCCGACAGAGAACGAAAGTTATCGACATAGCTTTTTTTTTTTTTTTTTTTTTTTTTTTTTTTTTTTTTTTTTTTCAGGATGGGAAATCATCAAATGACTCCTCCCGCTCTGGGTGGAGCGGAAGGGAGTGTCAGACTCTTACTGACTAAAACCCACCCGTGTTCCGTTGTGGGATGACGATCTGCGAAAGACTGCAGGCAGATGCTGGATGCGTCAAGCTGAAGACATTCATTAGGGGAGGCCTATGTCCAGCAGTGGACTGCTATAGGCTGATGATGATGATGATTTGTTGTATAAAAGAACATTTTAAAAACACCCAGACCCCGACTCAGTACAATAAGGGTTCCGCAGACAGGCGCGACGCGACACTAGTAGAACAAATTCCAAGTTTCCATAGAAATTATTCCAAAAAAAATTACGCTTATCTGTGGGAGCCTTAAATGTGATGTAATTAAATTTAGTCACATCGTCTTAAAGTTTCACGTTCGACAAAGTGATCATTACACAATGACTGAGTCACATAATATTTTGAAGATGGGAAGTTGCTAACTTATCCAGCCAGCGATCAACCTTGGTTCCCAACAATCTCATCTTGATAGCCTCACTCTCTCGTCGATTTCGTCGGTTTTTATTAAGTTTCTCTTCTAAGTGTCTTGCTTCAAAAGACTCGAAAACATGTGTCATCCACCAACCAGGACTGGGCCCGCGGAATGAATTACTGCTCACTCTCTCTCACAGAGAAGAGGCTTGTGTCCCAGCAGTGGGAACATTATATAACTAACTAAAATACATTTGTGAAGTGTAGACTGAATCCTATTATAAAAGCAAAAGTATTGTTGTTACGTTTTCACGCCTAAACCACTGAACCGATCATCCTGAAATTTTGCATATACGTTGTCAGGTGTACAGAAACGGACATACTACCTTACATAATACCTTTCATCCCGAAAGAAAGTGCTGATCCCGAGGAAAACAACAACGACGTTATTATGGTAATAGATGGCGCCACGTGTCTCTCGAATCATGATTGTATTATTATTAATTATAATTAATTTAATTATTT
This sequence comes from Luperina nickerlii, assembly GCA_963855955.1. Lineage (NCBI taxonomy): Eukaryota > Metazoa > Arthropoda > Insecta > Lepidoptera > Noctuidae > Luperina > Luperina nickerlii. The sequence goes on along the minus strand of OY979682.1, from coordinate 17,478,948 downwards.
TTCACGCGGACAAAGTCGCGGGATTACTTCTACTAAGTATTGTTTCCTGGATACAAGGACCATTTCCGACAGTTAAAAGTAAACAAGGTGATAATTCTAAAGACAATAAAAATATTCCCATTGGGAACATTAATACTGCCATATTAAAACTAACACTGAAAATAAAGTACCCTTTTCAAGGAAACGTCAAACATATCATTATAATAATCGTAGGGTACATCAGGGTCGGTACGCCAACGAAAATGGCGGAAAAGTCAAGGTCTCGATGACATTACACGTTAGAATTACGCAATTCTAGGGAATTTACAGTCATCGGGCCGGTCCCTGAAAGCTTTCAGGGCCAATTAGCCAATTAGCACCACACCTTGTTGAAGCACTTTTCGTTTGATTGTCTAGCAGCCGTTTGACATTATGACCTTTCGTATTATCTATTTGACTTGGCGATAAGCTTAAAGAAATGGATTTTGAATGGCCACTTATTCTTTTGAATATTTATCGGAGAAAATTATCTTATTGCCAGATTTATTTCTGTTTTCTCATGTAACATTAACTAGGCATGAAATTCACTATTAATTAGCTGTCAAACTAAACAATGACATTCACAACCTTCATTATCTCTCCCATCCTCACAAACTGACCATGGAATGACAATATAATGTGTACTTTTCTCTCCTAATAAAAAAAACTATCAAATTCTTCTAGTTCAAGGCATTATATGGAGACCTTCGTGGTCTTCCTGCCAGGATGCCATAGCTCGGCTTCCGTCCCATCACATCCTCAGCAATTACCTGTGTTGGTAATTGGCATCCAGACGATCTGATGGGTAACAAGCATAACAAAGATGAGTTTGTTAAGTAAATATTGTATTGCGTAATAATTTTGATTAGCATCACTTAGTTTGCAAGATGCATTCAACTTGTCTAGTTGAAAATCATCACCTTAGCTAGTTAGACGAAAATTTGTAAAAAAAATGTGCAAGCCTTAACTACTCATAGTTTTCACCTTGTGGTGTTCCAAACGGATTACATTGTAACAAAGCAATTGTAAACACAAGGCCAACAAATATATGGTTTTCCCCTAATTAGGTATACAATAGAAAATTTACATTGTTGGATCACGCAAAAGGGTATTATCAAATTCCACTAGATCATCATTATTGCTCCTCAATATTTACTCTTTATCGACAATAACTCAGATACATAAGTAAACATCTTACCAAAAGACAATGTTGAAACGCGTCACGCCTCTTGATCTGACGTCCTTCCAAAACGACTCAGAAAAAACTCTTTCGCAAATTATGTAGATGATATAATGATCTTTAAAAGTAGTGTATGAAAGTTGAGATTGCTGTAGCTTTATGCGGTTACATCTATTAAGACGATTAACCACGCTTGATGTTAGGAACAATGTAGTTTAAGAGTAGATATGGTTAAATATTTGATTGTGGTATCAGTAAAGTGTATTTGATAATCATTTGTTTCGCTCGTTGCTGTGTTTACTGGCGAATTTCGAGAGTCAGCTCTTATATTTTATCTGCATTTAGATTAGATAATGTACATATATATATATCTGGGTTTAGTCAGTTAATTTTGGCAGATAGGTTTTACGCAGCTCATAAAAGGCGATAGAACGTTTCACAGAAATGATACTGATCAGTATCACTGTTTGTTTAGTTTAAGAGTTTTATTATGTTCGATAACTGGTAATAAGTAATTTATCATTAATTGTGTAAAACGATTGTTATTTACCTACATACATAAACTAGGGATTCTGAATGATGGTGTAACAGACATTCAAATATTACATCATGTATTCAATGTCTATATACGCATTATGAATGGTATAGTGAGTCTTGAAAACAATAATGTTCCATGGATATAAATAAACTAAAACTGCCATTTTACGCTTTTTATGATTTCACGAATCACAACCATGAAAAGGTTCTGGCCTTGGCTTTTATGTATCACATAAATACTTCCAGATATGACTCAGTCGCATAATGCTTGTATTTGTGATACCTACCTGGTTCTATTTTGAGCTTTCGTCGAGTTTCCGAAGTCCTAAGAAGAAAAAATATGAGATGAACAACGTCGTATAGTTCCTTCGCTTAAGTAATTTCTGCCTTTCATAAATATGTATATAGATTTAATCCGATTTCAGCCGAAAGACGTCCACTGCTGGACATAGGCCTCCCCCAAGCATCTCCACTTCGACCGGTTCTGTGCTTCCCGCATTCAGCGGGTTCCTGCGGCCGTTCTTGTTTGCAACAGTACTAATTTTAAAATGTTGTCCACAGCGCGATGAGGAAAAACAGAACCTAATAGCAGAGCTGACTGCCCAAAACTCCAGACTGACAGTGCAGCTTAAAGAGTCATCAGCCACAGAAGCACTCCTATTGGCCCAACTTGAGGGGCTAAAGGACCAATGCTCTATGAGGAAAACCAGCTTACAGGTTTGTGTAAAATACCTATTATAGATTAACACTAGCTTCTGCCCACGACTTCGTCCGCGTGAAATTTTACCCTCCCCCCATTCACCCTCTTAGGGGTGGAATTTCGGAAACCCTTTCATAGTGGATACCTACTCTTCACAAAGAACACACCCTCCTTTCATGTCTTTAGGACCAACGGTTTTGGCTGTGCGTTGATACATCAGTCAGTCAGGACTTTGAATTTAATATATATGGATTGTATGATAACTTAAATACGAGGCAAATAGCAAGATAGGAAATAATTCTACGGTCAATAAAATGAAAGTAGCGAGTGTTGATATTTATTTCAACAATGACCAAAATTACTCAATTGATCGAATTCGTTCCAACTAACTGGGACAAAAGAATATTTGACTGTCTGAAGTACAAATGCATTTGCAGCTCTGTAACTAACCTTGAAATCTGAACCTTAAAATCCGTTAATTGTTGAGTGGTACATATAATGCTAATTACGCAATCGTAAGATTCTTACATAGGGCAAGCTTAGTAAAACTGTCTTCATTTGTTTATAATAGACAAGCTCGCGTTTGACCACTATATGGTAAGCGATATTGTGGTCGACGATGATAAACGTTTACCTAGAAGTAATCTATTCACTCGAAACTTACAGACCCCCAGTGGTCCAAAACAAGTGAAATTCTATCAGCGATAACGATGATGGAAAGTCAAAAATGTTCGGGTCATTGTAGAAATACGAAACGCTTTGAACACTATTGTCACTTGTCTAGGCTTTCAAGTTATACCTTTTAAGAAATGCAGACTCCGGCAGGAAACATAACACAGAAAATTATAAATATACTAATCAAACTCGACATCCAACAGGACCATGTACAAAGTCTGGAATCCTTGAAAGCTGAACTGGCGATGGTGACGGACAAGAGGTCAGACCTGGAGAGAAGGCTGACGGGATCGCTAAAAGATAAGGACAATCTGATGCAGCAGCTTGATGAGGCAAACGACAGGATCGTCGCCTTGGAGAGGCAGCTGAAAGAACAGGTATGGAGACAGACATTATTTTTAAGTTAAAATAAAATTAAAGAGGATGTTTTCTGACCATCAATAACTTCCATAACATAAACCAAGCAAGTACTTTACTTTGTGTATTTAATTTCATCATCACTGCTCTCAAAACTGTGAAGGAAAACATTGTGAGGAAGCCGCCATGTCCTAGAGCCAAAAAATTCGAAGACTTTTGACATTCACCAACCCACACTGGGCCCAAGTGGTGGATTGTGGCCCACTCCCTCACACAGAGAGGAGGCTTGTGTCCCAGCAGTGGGAACATAATAGACTGATTATGTATTTATATTATGTATAGGTAATTACTACACTTAATCATAAGATGAGTGGAATGCAGCGTGCATGTGGAAAATAAAACAATCAACATTCGTAGATAAACTAATGTCTAAATCTTTTTGACCCCAATGACATAGCCCATTTCACGGACACTTAATGTAATTAAAACCCGTCGTTAACGATGCGTCAATAGGTAATTAGGACTTATGTCATAATGAACTTTCCTACATGTAAATTTTACAAGCCCGCAGGAATGTTAACTAAAATTTTGTTACCAAAAATGTAGCTTTAGGAGTGGAAACCAAAAAAAAAAACGATGGATAGACTGTGTGAAAGATGATGCGGCTAGAAAAGATCCCTCCTTTCTAGTCCTATCATGCCCTAGCCCTATCTAGATGACGACTAATATAGAAGTATGGAAAAAAAGACATGTTGTGAAGACCCTAAATAAGCTTGGAAAATGATGATGATTTAGCTTTAGGAGTGAACACGATACCAGAATAGCACTCTTTCCTAAAACTAAATATCATATAGGTTCAAGATGTCAGCCACTTTGTAAAGTAAGGAATATATTCCACCCTTTCCGGGTAATTTGTGCTTAGATTTTTATAAACCAAAAGTGCATTTGTAAGTACACATTTTCCAATAGACCTATCCATATTGCCTGTCGTTTTACAGTGAAGGCTTCTTATAAAAAGCTGTGATGATAACGATATTGTGTCCTAGAAACATTAGGAAATAAATGACGTTCCTTATATATTCAATACTTCAAAATAAACCTCGCACAGTCAGCTGATTCTATTGAATCATTGCTTTTTGCTTCACTTTGATCAAAATCAACGTATTCGTTGCGACCTCCAAAGTAAGCAACAATAGTAAATACTTTATTGTAATATTTTATTATTGAATTGACTTTCATAACTCTAATGACGTCGATTACAAGTTTGGAAGTACTTAATTTGATTTAGATCTAAAAAGAATGATGGATGATATTGTAGCGTTGTGCAATGAACTTGATATCTCAACTTCTCAAGTGGCTTGTACAAGGACTTCCGATACTGAAATAAAAATATTTAATGGTTCTTGATTTGGAGTAACATTCACTTGATAGCTTGTATTGCTAGATCAGATGTTACGTGTCTTGCGTGTCTTATGTGTGTTATTTAGTGTTTTTCTCCTTCATTATTATGAGATTTGCATTTAATTTTTTTTAATGTGAAGTTGCAGGAAAGAAATTTGTCAGGCTTTGTCAAGGTCTAAGACATGCTTCTTCCCATCGTCTTCTTCTTGCCTTTATTTCGTTGTCTCAGTTATGCTAAAGCGTGCTAAAATAACATGATTTCCTGTGGAACTTGCGATATAATTCAATTGTGAGAAATATCATCAGTTTTGTATGGCTTCATAAGTAGTTGTATGGGAAGTGCTCGGCGTATCACCTTATTACGTACTAAGCCCTTGCTTAGGGTTTGTAGTTGGCGACGATATGTATTGATAGGAGCAAGTAAGTATGTATTATATATAATGGAAAAATATACATGTCAGACTGCTAACTAATCGGTATAGTTTAAATTAAAAATATACCAAAAATAATCGAAGATTAAGAAACAGAAATAGACCATGCTGACGATGCATTGTAACATCTTCATAATGAGGAATTGAAAGGCACTTAGTTGGTAGCAATAGCTGACAGATCTAATAATGAACTTTGTATTTCTGCAATTCAAACCAAAGGCATAGAAAAAAACTAAAATATATTATCAAAGATGTCATCAGAGAGTGCGGATGTATTCACATTCTTTTTACATAAAAAGTAGTATATTTACATAGTAGATTTACCTTTTAATTCTTTGAATCCATCCAAAACGTTTTGACAAAACAATTGAAGCACATTGCCTAATTATAAATTTTATTCAATTCTAACCCTAAACAAAGTAATCCTTTCACTTCACAATATCCGGCGGATTAAGCAAGAACAATGGACAGTAATTAAAAACTAATCTCGACCCGAAGGTCTTTCTGTTGGCCAATGCTTTGGGCTCTGATCTGTTCGTAATGGTCCTTGCACACGGAACCTTTTCAATGACGCTTTGTGTTAGGCAATGTGTGGTTTTATTTGTTGCAGGGTTATTTAAGGTCGTTATTGTAGCTTATAGTTTCTTCGTCAATCGCTTGAACTACTGGAGAGCACTGGTGGCTAAGTGGTATCGGCGGTAATAATAAATATAATATGTAAATTCTTTCATCGCCGCTGCTCTCAAAACGGTGAAGGAAAATAATATGGTGAGGAAACTAGAACCAAAATTCGAAGACATGTGACATCCATCGACCCACACTGGGCCCGCGTGGTGGATTATAGCCCACTCCCTCTCACAGAGAGAAGGCCTGTGTGCCAGCAGTGGAAACATATTTCACTGATTATGATTGAACCAACAAAGACAGTTACAGACTGAGGATTTCGGAATTACTTTTGCTCATTCTTAGTTTTGTATCCATTCTTAGACGTTTCCAAATGTTAAATTACTTCTATTGAAGTAGGTTAGGTTTCCTTTGTGTTTGTTTTTTTAGAAGTTACGAGATCTGTAGACTCTTCAAACTTATTCGTATTTATTTACTTACGAAACAGAAGTCTATCTGATCCTGATTAGTTTTTATGGTCACACTGTAGCGTAAAAGACTCCCTCTGCCTTTTCCTCGCTATTCTGTCTTTTGCTACTGCAAAAACCTTAGGGTTCTTTTTAAATTATAATATCTTAGTATCCACATTGCCCATATGCTTCTTAATAAGTGTATCATTGTGCTTGCAATTCGGTTAAGTCTATAATCGTTTGAACGTGACTATTCACAGTATAGTATAAATTGCACAATGCGTTGCTCAGGTGGTACGTTTTCCAAGGCTTTCTTGTTTGTTTTCAGAACAACTGTTTTTAGTACGTACTTGTTATTCTGTGCATATGTCCCACAACCTTCACTGACGTCTTTTAAAGTTTTTGAAACAATATCCTTTTTTATTTTATTGCGAATAGCCAGTCTGAATTTTAAGATGTTTATTATTTTGGTACTTACATTTTTGTAAAAGGTTTTTTTCAGGCATCGTTACTGTACGTACTATGTTTGAAATAAGAATTTGAGATAATTTTCAAGTTATGGAACAACAAACTGAATGTTAATTAGGTTTTATTTGAATATAAGAGGTTTTCTGATATCTCTTATTGATTTAATATTTTAAGAAAGAAAACCACTTAATAGAATGATCATTGATCAAATCTTGCGGGCGGCCTTTGCCTAGCAATGTGACAATATAGGCTGACAATAATCAATAGTTATTTGTATCCCTAATTACCCTCATTTTTAATACAGGAACATCAGTACCAGAACACTCTGAAAGAACTGGAGCGCCTGCAAAGGTCCCACGACACTCTAGCCGAGAGGATTGGAGCTCCAGACCCCATCGACACCACAGATACGGCCAGATCCCTCCATGCAGAGATGGAATCCGAGCCAGAGGACCAGGACGACGGATGGCTGAGGAGTGAGGCTGTTCTGGTCTATAAGCAACTCAGAACGCTGGCATTACAGCTTAATACTGGACATGATGACGATTCAGGTACGTGATGATATCAGAATAATACATAGAACAAGAAAGAACATAAACACAAAAATAACAAGTTGGGGGAAAATATGCGTCACATCCACGCAAAACGGCCATCGCTTAGCATAATGCTGCGACCCTGTGCGAGACAGAACCCCAGCGCTGGTTTTCAACAGCCGTATTGACATTTGTTGCTGTTGTTTACTGTTCTAAGCCGACCTTAAGATTTAAATGCCACGATCATTAGCGATATTTTGACACCTAAAGTATCCGAATGCTCACTACTGGAATACAGGCTTCTTCTTTATGAGTGGGAATGTAATACACAACTGAACAGATGTCTTCGAATATGATGGTCAAGTTACAGAGCGCTTACAATAGCTGAGTAATGACTATTAGAATGGTTCAGGGTATTTAGTAGTTTATACAATAATTTATGATTAGATATTTTAAAGAATGTTTTGGTTTAGAATGCGCCGTCGCGCATAGACGTGCAATTTGCAATAAATATAAAGGAAAATGACATTTATGATTATAAAGATAATAGAGAAATAAAATTAAATAATGATAAAACAATAGGCAGTCTTATCGATAGCCAATCAGTGGTCCACATACGATGATAGATATTTATTTGACTATTTATGTACACACTTATAAACAGACAAGAAGAAGGGAAAGAAATATCTACGTACAAAAGTGATGCTTTAAATAAACAAAAATCTAAATAAATCTCTTCCAGCATATCTGCAATATGACAGTAGATACTCGCATAAAGAGATGTAGACAATGTGTGTAAAAGAAGAAGAGAAACCTAAATATATGAAATCAAGAACAAATAAATTCCGCTTTTTTAAATTTTACTTTCCAATTACCTTAAAGAATCAGTGTATCCATATCAAGAAATTCGTGATCGACACCAATTTTGTGTAGCATATACACGTAAAAGTCGAAGCTTTCAGACGAATAATACGTCAAACAATATGGGTATTAATAACCTCAATAACTAGTTTGGACATCACGCAACCACATCGATCTGTTAAGTGTTCAGACTATTTGGATTAACTGCATACACATTTATGGGCTTAACAAGATTTTTTCAAATTTTACTTTTAAAAAAGTGACTTTTCGTTATTTCTGATATAATTTCATCCGGCCTGCTGTATTTAAATCCAGTCTGAAGGTGCAGTGCCAGTGCAATAAGGGCATTTGCAAACACCTTTCTTCTTTCCCATCGTGTCGTTGGCACGACAATATTTTAGATCTTGTTCGCCCAAAACTTCGCCACTTCCACAGCGTTGTCGGTGGCAGCACAGAGGTCACTTTGACTGTATTTTTTGGGGTAAACACCTTTGAAAAGGGCAAAACATACATTATACCAAGGGAAGTGGTCCTAAGTTCCGCATTCATGAAATTTTTCGTGGCAGGTGATGTAATCCCAGGCTATACATAAACAGTATGCATGTGCATGTGTGCAGGCACTTTCAAAATCTTCTGAAGCTCTTCCCGTGTTAAATATAAGACAGTCTTTGAGGTGGTAGCTTATAAATTACTAGCGCTCCGCGGTTTCACTTGCATAAGTTTCGATCTCGTGGGAATATCAGGATAAAAAACTATCCTATGTCCTTTCCTGGGACTCAAACTATATTTATACCAAATTTCATATAAATCCGTTCAGCGGTTTAAGCATGAAGAGGTAACAGACAGACAGACAGACACACTTTCGCATTTATAATATTTGTATGGATTTGGATATGTAATTAGGTTTTTCTTTTAATCTGAATTCAGCAGTGCTATTCTGTAAAAATCTCACCGTGAAAACTTAGATGAAGTGAGCGTGGAGTGAGCTGTCAATAGAGTCAATCCTAGTAAAAACAAACTCACTTCATCTAAGTTTTCACGGTGAGATTTTTGCAGAATCGACCGGCTGTATTGTCAGTGCATTTCACGTTTTGATGACATCGTCAGGCTAGTCAGTCACACAGGTGTTAGTATTCAGGTTCTAAACTTCTCACAAGACCTTCGGCTGAAATAATACATAGGTAGGTAAAGTGAAGTGAGTGTAGAATTAACTCCTAAAGAAGTGCGTCATACTCTAGGAAGGCTATTAACATTTGCCACCCCTGTAGTTATCATGCGTCATTTATAACTAGAGTAATTTGTTAAACCACAGTTTTAGAAAAGCCTATGTGTTCAACGAGATATTTACGGAATTACTTGAATAGGCCAGAGGGCTTTAGACAAGGTGGCATTCGGAATCTAATCACACTAATATTATAGAGTCGAAAGTTTGTGAGTGTGTGTGTTTGTGTTTATATGTTTGTTACTTCTTCACGCTCAATCGGCTGGACCAATTTTGATAAAATTTGGTATAGAGATAGCTGACACCCTGGATTAACACATAGGATAATTTTTATCCCAATATTCTCACGGGATCGAAACCGCGGGGCGCAGCTAGTCATTGCATATTGCTACAACGAATTACAACAACATTGAGCAGTGGTGTGGTGGCCCAGTGGGATCGGCCCTGACTCACGAATTGTAGGTGGTTAGGCGGGGATTTTACTTTGTGTAGGTATTTAATTTCAACACCACTTCTCTCAAAACGGTGAAGGAAAACATCATGAGGTAACCGGCATGTCCTGGAACCAAAAATTCGATGACATATTTATTTATTTAATACTTCAAGCACATAAATGTACAGAGGCGGACTTAATGCCATAGGCATTTTCTACCAGTCAACCTTTGGGTGATGCAGAGATTGAGGAATAAATATTTTAAATATAAAGATACGCATAAACTTATTAAAACTGAATACAATATATACCTAATTATATATAAATATATTACAAATAAATATGCATAAATAAACTTAATAAAAAGAAATAAGACATAAAATTAGAAAATATTACCGTTGTGATGATACTGCCAGCTTCTTGCGAATGTGCTCGAGAACCTTAACTTTAAAGGATAATCGGTTGGTAACGTAATGATATCCATCAGCCCGCAACGGGCGCGCGTGGTGTATTGCCCACTCCCTCTCACAGAGAGGAGGCCTGTGTCCCAGCAGTGGGAACAGTATAGGCTGATTATGTATCAAAGTCAAAGTCAAATCATTTATTTCCAATAGGCACATTAAAGGCACTTTTGTACGTCAAATATCGTAATCGCTGATAGAATGTCATTACTGGCAGTTATATTTAGACCAAAATCTAAGGCTTCCCTTGGAAGTTATCATTCTATGATCTTCCTTTAGCACTTAGCTTTAAAGATTTGTCTGATTGGCCAAATGAACATCCAACATCAGTATTTATTTTAAAATAAAAAGTTGGTTTACTAAATAAATGATCTACAAGCACACTTCCTGCTCGGAGCGGCATAAATATCCAGTTGAATGTAGCCTCAGCTCGCGTGACCGTTTTGTAGGGCAACAATAGTGAAGACGAGAGGCAGAAGCTTCGGTTTGAAAAGCCTTCGGAAGATGTTCAACTGTTTTAACATCTTCTTTATAGAAAACATCACGCCTGTATTCCTCAAAAGGTCGGTCAGAGGTGAATAGTAACACATACATTTCGCCAGTTATGTAAATTAGCATGTAATAGATGAGTCTATTACAGCATGTAATAGAAAACCCAATTAGTATTCGCCTGACCTGAAAGTCTAACCCAGGACCTCACGCTTAGCAGTCGCTCTTGCGACTAGACCAAAGAGGCAGAAGGATTCTTCTTTTTCCTTATTGTCTTGTGAGTGTGATGGAATTTAACTATGTAGAAGGGGTTTAATGTCTCAAACTTGTTACTCTTTCTCAAGCGTAGTATTTTTCTACCCAGCAAGTGCAGCGTTTTTACATTTCTGATATTTTATCACTATGGATGCTATCTGTATAGAAAAACCAGATTTTCATTTTATGTTAATGAAACGTTTTGATAATGCCACTGTCTATTCTTTCTTTAAAAATATTTCTTTGTAGTTTCCTAAAAGAAAATATAAACTAATTATTAGTTATTCCAAACCGAATTTCTCACATTAAAAGGGATGTTATAGATAATGATGGCAACTGGCAACAAAGATAACAATCGCAATATTATTGATTCCGACTAACATTAGGTCATTTGATGAACTCATCGTAGGTCGTTGACTGAACTCGACATGACTTAGTCAAAACCACCACGCAACAGGGATGTTATGGAGAATGATGGCGACAATGAAAACAAACGTTTAAATGTTATTGGCACCATCTGTAACATTAGGTCATTTGATGAACTACCTTGAGCTCACCTGTTACTGAATGACGCATCGACGCATTGTTGATGAAATCATCGTCAAGTCATTATCTGCCCCCGTGATGTGATTTTGTTCGTAAACCATGACAGGACTCTGTTACTGTGCCTAACACAGTTGTTGTTGTTGTATGTACGACATTTTCTCCGTCTTTGACTTCTACAGCTTTGGTAGATCTTTTGACAAGAACTGGACTATCTCTTTCTGGATTTACGACTCTAATTCCTATTACAATAAAGCCAAAAACTATCCAGCTGTATGGTAATATCAGCAAATTTGCAAAGTAACGTTATTTCATCACTAGTCATGCGTATTTATCACCACGCTTCTGCGCTGTGTTGGTGATTTCAAACCATCATTTCAATCGTTCCTTCGTTCTCTTTCATCGTTATGTTTGGCAACCTACTTTCAATCACAAAGGTTTGGTAAGAGGAAAGGGAAGCTAATCCAGTGCTTCATTAGTGTGAAACATTTGTCTGCTCAACAACATACAAAACGCAATTAATATTGATGAACTGTCAAAATGACATGAATTGCCATTTTAAGTGTGTTACGCAATTGCCCCGCTGATTTACTGCAACTTGTCTGCGCAGTTGCAACACATCGGCAGTATATGCAATTCTGCAGACAATTGTGTTCAACCTTCGTAATCGGTTCCTGGATCGTTGGCTTACGGAAACATTAGAGCATTAGACGATGTATGAAAAGCATTAAAATTCGATCCGAATCACGAACTTCAAGTTAAGTTTCTTTGTGTAATTACTTTGTAAAATGTTCATGTTCAAAAGCCTATTTTGGCCTATTTAAGAAGAAATGAGCGTTGATCACTACGATTGGGTACTTGGTGCCGGCGATTCCAGAAGAGAACTTCTGTTGCCTCATGGTACTTTTGACGGCACAGTGTCAATATTCAGAGGTCTTAAAGAGCTATAATGTCCAATCAATCTTGAGCGACTTTTTTCCTAAATTAGTATTACGTACGAAGCTGACAATCCTACTCAGGAGGAATTCAGAAGACGACATTGTTACCCTCGTGGGCAAAACCTGGATGAGGCTGGCACTGAAGCATAGGGATTGGCACACGAAAAGAAAGCCCTATCTTCAGCTGCAGTCGAAGTCGAGCTGTGGATGATTAAGATGATGATGATGAATTCAGAAGAGATTTCTACATGGCGAAAGTTATCAATATATAATGGGTGACAACAGGCTTTCTCAGCAGACTACTGCCGAATTTTGAATGACGATCCTGAAAACATTTTTGTCACTTTCTCTATACCTTACCGAAACTGAAGTCATTCATCATTTTGTTGCAAATCGGCAATCGTGACCTAACTCCTAATATTTTCGGCATTATTTACCAACATGCGGCGTTTGGCTGCCGACATGCCGTGGGTCGAGGTATCATGGCGTACCATGCTCCAACCTGACGTGACGGTATATGACATCATTTTGCAAAGCAAATCTTAGCTATTTCAGAAGCTTGACATTTCTGGAACTGAAATTGGCAAGGTCAATTGGTGTCACTTTATAGTTTTAGTATAACGATGTATGAATAGTATTGATTTTAATACAGGTGTTTCAGATAGAAATAGTGATAGCACAGTCATATTGTAAGGTACGGTAATTAAAGTAAGGGTAAACCAGTACTTTTCTGGAGTCCCAAAATTACGACCAAGGACCGAGGCTCTTATCCAAATTAATACCATTTGTCATGAAACGATTTAGAAGCAGAGATATCCCATTACTTTTTATTAATTTACTGTTAGGCACTGTTAGCCTGCATCATCCCACTGCTGGCACCAAGGCCTCTCCTCTATGACTTCCAGCTCTTTCGATCCAGGGCTAAAGTGGACTAGTGGTCGTTTTATTCTTTTAGAGAAAGATTATGGTCTTCTTTTACCATTATTTTTGTTACTCCTCATTATTAATGTGTTCAAAACTGCATCTCCAATATGAAATTCTGTTTAAATCCCAGGTCAATAGCCTTTTGAGATAGTTTTTATTCGTCTCTCAATATCAATTGAAATCAGGTGTGGTGCAAATAGCGGGTTCATTTCGTAACCATTGTAGTTGGTTACTAAATCGAATGCACTTTGCAAACAAGTGCAGTTTTTTCGTCGATGCTTATTTGTTGGTTGTTCTTGAATGTTCCATTTCGGAAGGTGTGTTTGTTTTCTTTGTAGCTGAAATGTCACCAATTGACTCCAGTTAGCCCCGGGGCTAACTTTTTTTTGTTTATTTCCTGCACGGTTTTAGGACTATACCGCCGTCCCCGGAGAATAAAATGATAACTGCCATTATCCTAGTTTTAGTGTTATGTCATTTTTGGGATCTGTGGGTGTTAATACATCTGCTCAATTTTTTTCGCATTTTTTAAACACTTATTTACGAAACAAAAAAATATTACAATAGTATTCAAAGATTTAAAACAGGTCATAAATTACGAGAATAAAGTGTTAATATAATAATATCAAAATGTATTCCCACTTGTTAGTATGACAAACAGTCATAGAATTATATTCTCGTGAAAAAATATTCGACTAAATAATGATAAATGCAGTTATCATTTTATTCATATTAAAATTAATGTTAAAAAACAACAGTATTTTTCTTAATTTACTATTATTAGTCTTTTTAAATTGGTATTAATTAAAATCAGTCTTATAATAACATATTATGTGAATTAATATTACAATACTAATGAAATTATTAAGTAATATAATCTGTTTCACATTTTTTTTTAAATAAAACAGCCTCATAATCACATTTATCACATAAAATCAGATTCTTATAATGACTTTTCAAAAATAAAATAAAGGTGGGTGATTAATCGTCATTATCTTCTTCATTGTCGTTATTGCTACCAGAACAGCTACTGCCATAAGTCAAGGACTCGTAAAAACCATGATAGTAACTTGGAATATCTCCTGCCTTACAGAGGCTCATAAGATCATCATATAAAGCCTTGTTTATTGGAATAAGCTCAGTGTACAACGTTTGTAGTTCGGGCACATAGCTAAGACTTGGGCTTGTTATCTGTCTGGTAGGTACCCCGCTTGCTTCTTCTTCGCGTTCATAATGATTGTGTACATCTGATCAGGCGTGCATCCTCTTTGTTTTTCACTAAGTAAAAATTGCCATAAGCAACTACCAATTTCATTTGCCCCCCTTTTAGCAATCTGACCATGCCAAACATGACAATAACCTTTACTCTGAGTAGCATCATACACAGTGAAATTATAAATGAGATACTTCCTTTTGTAGTGAAACGATCCAACCTCAGATTGTGGGATGCTCAAAACCTTTTCTAAATCGAATATTGCTACGGTTGTTTGTGAGGGATCAACCGATTCTTTTTCTTCTTTTTTAATTTGTCGTACTCTTTCTTTGTTTTTTTCATGGTCAGATTGCTAAAAGGGGGGCAAATGAAATTGGTAGTTGCTTATGGCAATTTCTACTTAGTGAAAAACAAAGAGGCATCCAGAACATATCATTTTACTCCGACGGTTGTTGCGGACAAAACAAAAACAGATTCATATTCGCTCTATATATTTTTGCTGCACAGAAGCTTCAATTGAACATCACACATAGATTCTTTGAAATCGGACATGGCCAGAGTGAGGGAGATTCCATGCATTCCAACATTGAACGTGAATTAAAACACAGAGTTGTATGCACGCCTGATCAGATGTACACAATCATTATGAACGCGAAGGGACATGGAAAAAATATCAAGTTTCAGAGATGACGCAAACAGAGTTTTATAATATAAAGGAGTTAATAGAGAATAAGAACTGGTTAAAAAATGAGGAGAGCCAAAAAATATCATGGACTGTGTATGAAGTGAATGCCTCACATTCACATCCATCAATTTTAAAATATAAATACAACTTTGATTCCGACTATTCCCAATTAAATACGAAGCCTGTCAGAAGAATAAGAAGCAAGCGGGGTACCAGACATATAACAAGCCCAAGTCTTAGCTATGTGCCCGAACTACAAACGTTGTACACTGAGCTTATTCCAATAAGCAAGGCTTTATATGATGATCTTATGAGCCTCTGTAAGGCAGGAGATATTCCAAGTTACTATCATGGTTTTTACGAGTCCTTGACTTATGGCAGTAGCTGTTCTGGTAGCAATAACGACAATGAAGAAGATAATGACGATTAATCACCCACCTTTATTTTATTTTTGAAAAGTCATTATAAGAATCTGATTTTATGTGATAAATGTGATTACAAGGCTGTTTTATTAAAAAAAATGTGTAACAGATTATATTACTTAATAATTTCATTAGTATTGTAATATTAATTCACATAATATGTTATTATAAGACTGATTTTAATTATAACCAATTTAAAAAGACTAATAATAGTAAATTAAGAAAAATACTGTTGTTTTTTAATATTATTTTGAATAAAACTAATGTTGATTACCATGTCATAGTTTTATTAGGACACCAAATTAAAAGTCCTTACCAGATTTTTTTTTCAGAATATTTACGAGAATAAAACGATATTAAAGTATTATCAGTATCACTTTTACCCTAAAAACCCGTAGAATAAAATGATACGTGACGAGTGCAATATTTGATCCTGGTCAGGCTGTACGGAGAATAAAATGATAATCGACATTATACAACTTGGACGATGATTAATTTTGACTAACTTCTTATTTTTTAAATAATATCTCTATTTTGATACTTAGGCGTATTTGATTATAACATTTAGAACAAACAAAAAATAACCTTTTTTAAAAGTTGACAATCATCTGTCTACGTCCAGTATTTAAGAAGCAATCAACGAAAACGTGTTTTTTATTTTTCCTGAAAAGTTGCATTTTTGTAGTTATCATTTTATTCTCCGGGGACGTCGATACATGGAAGTTCTTCTAAATGAACTATTATTTTAAACTTCTTTATAGTCTGTATCTTCAGCAATCAGAATGTCTTATCCAAACTTTCCATTCAATTCTTCATCTTAGACATCGCCATCGCCAGTTGAAACTGCCCGCCGCACTTTTCCAAGAACACAAAGTCATGAACAAAGAATACAAAAACACAAATAAATAACATTTTCTACTTTTAAACCACAACAATATAAAGCAAATTACTTCTCCAACTATTAAGAAGTCATCATCGACCAACTCACTTGATCTGGTTGTAATATTTCCGCGATCTCTGATGCGGCGTGGACAATACGCGAAATTGTTCAACACTAGCTATGGGAAAGTGGTAGATGGTGAAAGTGGTATCATTACAATGTGCTGTTATATTTTCCTGGGACATAGATGTGTGTGTAATTAAGAGTTTGCTAGTCTTAAACGTAAACCACAACTACATAAGTTGTGTGAAAGATGTTATGGCTAGGAGGTGTGTGATTACTGTGATGACGGTACTGACCTTCACAACCCAGTTACTGGGTAATAAGATACCCCTTGGTAAGACTGATTGTCTTTCGTGCTTCTGACTACCCTTAACGACTTTCAAAGATCCACGAATGACAGCCGGGTCCAACGGCTTAACGTGCTTTCCGAGGCACGGAGGGGTCTCGGTATGTAAAGATGGTCACCTATCCACAGACCAACCGCGCCAAGCGTAGCTTAACCTGATTGATCGACCTGTGCGGCTGTTATTATTTAGTCACAGACCCCTCAATTCAACCACTGGACTTGCTTTCAATAATATTTTTATTACCGATGATAATTATATTGGTTTATCTCTCTGTTGTTATTGTTGCAATATCCGTTACGGACAGTTAGTAAAACAAATTAATACAGAATCGCTTTTTGTTAGTTTTCTTTGTGTAACCATTGTTTGAACTCGCTTGATAATTTTCCCATAATTTTCCTGGGTTTAAATGATAACATAAAATAAGCTGGTATTATAATGATATCTAACAACCGATATGTAACCACCTACCACGTTATTCTTGGACAAGATAAAGCTGTCAATTCGGAAAGTAAATAGGGTTATATGTGTTGCTTTAGCTGGGCCAAGGCCTTTCAAAAGCAAAGCTTGCCAGCATGTTTAATGAACCCACGAAACTGTTCCATGATTGGGCCAATATGGCTTTTAATTTTACATTTCTAACTCCTATTATTCCTTCCTCCAGGACTCCACTCCGACTTATCCCTCACATCACTCGACGGCGAGGAAGGCGAGACGCTCCGACGTGGTGCGCTTGCTGCGGCATGCGCAGACGCAGTCGCAGCGTACGCCACGCTCGAAGGATCGCGCGTGCGAGACTCCATAGCGGCGCACGCGCGCAGAGCAATGGAAAGAGAGAGACAAATCGACGAGAAGAATGAGATTATTGCTGATTTGTCTTCTAAGGTTAGTAATTTTTATTCTAGTAAGTAACATTTTGGGCGCGGCACCAGGTACCAAACCCAGGCTTCTTCAAGTACCTTAGACTGAAGAGATCTAAGGTGGTAAGAAAGATCTTATCAAGTTGAAAATCAAAGAACGGAAGCTGTTACAAGATGGAGACGTTTATGGTACGGGCAAAAATATAAAGGTAGGTGCGGCTTCTGGAGAAATGGATGTAGATAGTTCTAAACAGATATTTAACAGTACAGTACAGCAGCCAATAAGGTCAAGCCGGTAATGCGTCATAATCATATTATAAAATGATTAGCCCTTGCCGGCAAGCGTCCTCAAAACACAAACCTATAAAAATTCTATAAACTGTCAACCACGTGCTGAAATCAATCAGCACACAATGACACAACTATAACTAACGGGAGGCCTAAGACAGCAAAAAATGACAACAAAGAGCTTCTGAATGAGGCATTGACTGATACGGATCGATTTTTACCGTAACAACATTACAATGACCAATGATAGAGCATTTATCGCGGACATTGATTTTATTTTAACTTTTGGAACTAACATGGTCCATTTTGTTAAGTAGGTACCTGGTACTTACGGACAGGCCTACACTGTCCTCCTACAAGGCTACCTTTCCACCAGAGGTGAGCGAGGATACGTAGCGAGGGATGTGTGTAAAACTAACCAATACCAATGCTAACTTAGTTCAAGTTATAAAAATGAAGCGATGTTATTGGTTGGTTTCACACACATCCTCGCTCTTCACGCATCCTCGCTCATCTCTGTTGGAAAGGCAGCCTAGCACTGTGACTATTACACTGTTACTTGGAAATATTGTAAAAACCAATTATTTTTAAAAAGGTAACCGTGAAGTTTCTTGCCGGCTCTTCACCATAAGAAACGACCAATTGGAACCGTGCACCTAGCTTCTGACGTTTCATAAGTGCCCATGTAGGTTTATGTTAAACTAGCTCCGAATATCCTCGACCCCGTGGGAATATCGGTATAAAAAGTATCCTTTGTCCAAATCCAGGTCATAGTCCACCCATGTGCCATATTTCATTCAAATCCGTTCAACCGTTATAGCGTTAATGCGTAACAAGCAAACATACAAAAAATCAAATATTTTCTCATTATAATATTATATAAGATAAAATATTGTGATATTGATTTTAACAGTAGCGCTTTGGACGTGTGTAGGTACTGCTAATTTAATCACATTACCTAGGTCATGGAGCGCAATATTCGTCTTACACACGCGTAAAACACATTACCCTCATTTTGGCTTTTACGTGACTACGGAAAAGCCAACCCCAAAAAAAGCCTACTCTCGGGCAGCTAGTTCATTAAATAAATAAGAGGGGTATAGTCGCAACTGTAGTCTCAGTAAAATTAAAGTTCCCTTAACTAACTGGTTATGGATAGCTTATTTGGTATATTTTCTAGCAGTATTTTGCTAGATTCGAGTGACCTGTAAACCTATTGATTGGTTCTTGATTCCTTTTACATGTGCCTGGCGAAATTTATTGTAGGTCGACCGCTTAACTGAGACGTTGCCTGAGTTAGCTACGTGGTGCAGGAGGGGGGATAGTTGTCACAAGTTGACGAATCACTGAGCTCACGTATCACGTCACCACACCCCTCCCGCACCGCGCTGCTACCTCAGGCAACGTCTCAGCTATGCCAAAACGCCTACGCTCTTCAGAGAGCAATAGAATAGAGTAATAGCTTCTTGCAATACTAGGCACGAAAACATGGCTAAAGCTGCATATTTTATTGATAAGTAAACTGTTATTAAAAGATACATAGAAGCTAAACCATTGTGGTTGAAGCTAGGCCAATGTGTAGATCCCATAACCCATTCACCACCACGTAACCCCATAGACAAAGAGCTGTCGATTTCATCGATACAGTTAAGTTTCGATCCCAATGCATCGGCTACACAGTTACTGCACGTTAAGTCCAATTGAAATACCGTTTGTGCTCTAAACCGATCTAAATCGATTTAATGCGAAATCGATTCGGTTAGATCGTAGATCGGTTGGCGTTTAGTGTTGTAGTTTAACGATTTTTATTTTTATTTTGAGGTAACTAGACCTTGGTGGTTGTAAGTGGGTAGTTGTGGACGTAAAGCTTATGGGGTGGGTTCAAACATGGTATGAATGGGTGCTGACACAAGTAGGTATCTTTGAAATTCAGGATTTTCTAATTTGATTCTTAGAGGTAGCACTAAAGTCTTCTTCAAAAGTTGCCTGGTAGATATCGCTATTAGTGATAAGACCTCTGTACCTTCAATATTAATGGCTTTCAAATTCATTTTTTTTTATTTCATATATAAACTTTGTTACATTGTATTTTACAATAAAGCATAAATTCTTTATATTCTTTTGCGTAATCTGGGACTTGGGTAGATACATACCTACCTACATATATTAAGAGCTAGGTTCGACCAGTACCTTATTTGCGTAACACGCTATGAAACGCAATCTGAATCATTTTGAAGCTTATTGCTAATCCATTGCTTTATATGGTCGAAAAATGTGTCTGCTCAACAACGTAAATAACGCAATGAATGTTGTTGAACTGTCAAAATTAAAGCCAATGCTATTGATAGTGTGTTACTCCGCAGTTAGCACAGGGTTACGCATACAATACAATATAATTCATTTCTTTTTTTTTTTTTCCTTTCATTTTTTTTTTGAATTTTTTTAAATTTTTTTTTACTCTCCTTATTTAGAATAATTGGAAACATTTTCTACCTAATAATATAAAAAATTATAAAGCTAAACAAACCGGTACAAAAGAAAATACCCAAGATCACGCAAAACGAAGGTAAAGTTAGCATTGAAGAAAACATAATTAGACTTACTTGCTAGACAGAAAAGTCCCCAATTTGTGCGTCAGAGCCAGAAGTCAAGGGTACAGTTTGTTAGTAAGAAAAACGTGATCGTCTAATAGACTTATGACGCTTATCTTGTAAGGAATTTAAGTGGTTTCCTTAGTAGCCAGACTGCCAGCCATGTGGGCAGTAATGGGATCACAATCTGCGAAATGTGACGTTTAATTAAACAACAAAAGTAAACTATTCTTCGTGGTCCTTAGTAATTACGTTAGAGTTCTAAACATCGAGCTGACTAAGAGAAGAATAGAATAGCATATATTCTTTATTATGTTACACCATAAATATTACAGAATATAATTGTAGAAATGTTATAAGGCGTGGCACAATGGGCGGTCTTATCACTAAAAGCGATCTTTTAAAGACAACCTTTGGATGGATTTTTTGGAGAGAGAATGTAGAGACAATACTGCAGGTAGTCTGTAAATAATATAAAAAAAGATGAAAATGAAGAAAATAAAAAAGTTTTTGTTTTTTTTTTATATTTTCTAATTAAATTATTATGTTTATCCGGCTATGAAAGCTTTCAACTGCCTCATTAAAGATTGTGGTCCTGTTGATTTTGGAGTTTTGATATATCTTGGTCCCGGGATCCGAATGACAGAATATAAAGAAATAGTTGTCCAATTTGCTAAATAAGGAAGCACCTATAAAAAAGCAACCTCTGGAAAATGATACTTTTACATTGCGCAACAACCGCCGTTTTAACTTCAACCGTTTATCTGATAATAATATTATCATAAGACTGCGATGCAATCCCAATTTCGTAACGTGCTTTACCAATAAAGTCTCTCTCTGCAACGCTTCAATTGAGAGCAATGATAATAAATATCGGATAGTAAATAATTGAACTAAGTGCTGTTGATTGAAGAAATCCCAATGTCGGCTAAAGATTGGCAATGTTATCTTGATCTTAGCGTGAGTATGCGTGATGAAAAAAACACGTTAGTTAATGACGATTAGGTAATTGATTGGAGCAGTGGTGGTAACGGCCAAGTCACAAGTTGTAGGTCGTGGGTTCGAACCCAGAGAGGCGTGTAGCGGTATCTACAACGCCACAGGCGAACAACGCGTCATACTTCCCATCCTTACTCATAATTCAGTGTTTTATTTAGCAGTTTAATGCAAATTATTGTTAATTGTTGTGGAAGTGTGTGAGTGTTTGTGAACGAGGAAGACTGACCTGCCGTGATACAGTTTTTACTAGTACGGAGGTCAGTGTGAATTAAGCTCAAACAACCGCATACACACCATATACACAGGTATTTATTAGACATACGTAATTGTATTTTGTACTAGTAGACACAAATCACAGGATTGTTGTAATTTGTGTGTAAGGTTTGTTCTTTAAATTGTCAATAAATAAATAAATAACAAAAATACTGACGTCACGCAAAATCCTGCATCTCGCAAGCAGAGTTTACCGCGCAACTAGCATAGATACAACGGCCCGACATTAATCATCGGGCAGTTGCCCGCTAGACACGACACCCGTCTGGTCGGAGGATCCTCCCTTTTCTATGGAGAGTGAACTTTACACCCTATTCCTCATACCTCTATAGACTTTTTCCTTTGCTCATATAATTTTATCACCACTGCTCTCAAAACGGTGGAGGAAAACATCGTGAGGAAACCGGCATGTTCTAGAACCAAAAAATCTAAGACCTGACATCTACCAACCCGCACTGGGTTCTCGTGTTAGATTACAGCCCACTCTATCGAAAAGAGGAGACCTGTGTCTCAAGTCAGCATTGTGAATATAATAGGCTGATTATGCTATTTAATTGATATATACATTTCGGATTGATGAGCTACTCGACCAAAAATGTGTTCTAGTAAACATTTTTACTTATCTTTTTTATCGAAACCTGTCAAAGAGGTCTACAACCACCATTCAACATTCATAAGCTGTTAAACGGAAAAAAAGAGATTTGAAAGGCATAATCTACAACCAGAAAAAAAAAAACAGTCACGCGTAACGGATATAAACCCAATAATTACGACACATATTTTTTTTTGCACTACACTGTATTTTCACAAAAATATTACACGTTCAATAAAGACCCGGAACGCGAAGGCTCGGCAGTGCACTGCAATGCATTTTGCGTCACCCACCCGTTACGAACATTAATTTGTTGCGTAAGCCGTTTAGCCCATTTGCTGCTTAAATACTGTTATGTAAGAAGTATTCTTCTGTATACGTGACCCGTTTTTGGGCGCTACATGCTCATTGACATAAGATTAGGTGGAACGTACCTACTGCCGCTTTATCGCCATTTAAGAATAAATAAATTCTCCCACCAATCGAATTTCGGACAAGGTGGCCAATCTCAACGGAGATTCAGCAAGTACGCGGGAGATATTATAGTGCATAAGAGTGTGTGCACAGACACAGGTGCACTCTGTTTACGACCGGGGAGAAATCAGGCGCAGGACCAACGGCTTTACCTGCTATCCGAGGCCACGGGGGTTTCACACCACCTACTTCTAAATTCTCGGCTCGCAAGCCTGTCAAATGGTTGTGAAAAGATATGCACTAGTTCGTTAAAAAAAAGCATTTATCACGCTAAATCTAGACTTCTTTCGACCACAGCATGTCCTCATTCTTCCACTACATGACCTCACCGGTTTCTAAATATTTCCATAAAACAAGAACCACTTTTATTGTGCTCCTCACAATATGTACATTGCCCAAGGATGGCCTTAAGAGGATATTATTTTATTGCCCACGCGTGGGCAGGTGTGTTACTCAAACGACAGTAAGATCTAGACTTTTTTGTTAGGCTAACCTTGGTCGAGACAAAATTGGCTAAGAGGTGTATCAATCAACAACGCATGATCTTTTGTTTTCAAAAATCCAAGTGTAGATTGGATGGTAACACCAAGGCGCGAATATCGCTGTACAGAATAAATATTGGGGTATATTCCTCGAAACGCACCAACTCTGAAACGCACCAAAAGTATTCCCCAAAAAAAATTTAATATTGAGTAATCAAAACAAAAGTAAGTATTATAATTTTATTCCTCGAAATGCATCAACGATAAAACATAGAGAAGAGCATGAAGGATTCGTAATAAATGAAATCGATAGACGTTTCATTTGGTGCGTCTCAAAGTTGGTGCTTTTCGAGGAATACCCCGTTTATTGACTGCCATGTTGGTCTTGCGGTCGCGCTACTGCCGAGCATGAGGTCCCAGGTTCAGTTCCCAAGTCGGGCGAAATGTTATTGGTTTTTTCTATTGGCTCGCCCCCTCCCCTAGCTATCACTTAAACATACCTTACTGGAAAAATGTGGGTACACTGTCCACGTCTGCGTAAATCTTTGGGGGATAGGTACATGCATGATTTAAGTAGATTAAAGATCTAAATGTGTCAGTGACAAAATTGGTCTTATGAGACTAATCTAGTAAGTAATTGGCACTAATGTCTCTAGTTCTTTCCCAATTTAGATACACTTAATGTGGAGTTATCAATAACAACAAGTGCGAATTTCTAAATTTTCTTATGTAATTCTGTCTCCAAGCTAAGTAAACAATTTGATGACCTCTCACAATGTCAATTTTCTTTAGTTCTCAACATTTTTGGTCACGTCCGGCCTGCGGCGGGTCATTTATGTAACTTCAGTTCATTAAAATTTCATAGGTCAATTAACACACATCAGCAATTTTCGGAGTGAAATTCTAATTCAAATGAAAATTTGTTAACTTTATTATATAAGAAATTATATTGATAACCATTTCTTTCTTTTTTTCAACTGTGAAAATCGCTGCTCTCTTCAGATGGATAGGCGTACTGGTACGATAAACAGGGCGTAAAGTTTCTTATCCTCCGACCAGAGGGGTGTTGTGTCTGGTGGACTACCGTTCATAGCGGGATGTTGTGTATACCAATGCTAATCAAGCGCATAACTTTGCTTGCGCGATGCAGCGGTGCTATTCTGTAAATATCTCACCGTGAAAACTTAGATGAAGTGAGCGTGGAGTGAGCTGTCAATAGTGTCAATTTCTAGGAAAAACAAACTCACTTCACCTATGTTTCCACGGTGAGATTTTAATAGAATCGACCGGCAGGATTTAGCGTGACTGTGGCGTGAATCATAGTTCGCATGTGGCACTATAATGCAGAGATGCCTTGCCCACAGACGCAAGCTTTTGCAGGTTCCACAATTTTCAATTAATTAAAAAATAAATCGATTGAGGAAACAGCATGGATAGACGAGAAATTTAGTCACTGTATAATTACTGTTCAGAAACGTATACAACCTTGGATTTCTACAAACCAATTCGAATAAGCTAAAGGTCTTAATAAAAAAACCAACTTATCCGATCTTGAAACGAAAATACTTAGTTTTAAATAAAGTATAACCTTAGGTCGTAATCAAAGCCAGCGATCTAGAATTCTAGCATAGTCACTAGACTGCAAGCTAACCGCATGGCGTGACCCTAGTGACGTAGCCACACGTCACAAAGGTCAATCACCTCAGCACGGACGTAGAATAGGCATTTTGTAGCAATTCGCGCGTTTTTGTACCGACGCCATTTTGATTCGGTATTTAAAATGAGTGATTGTTAATTTTGTTTTTTTTGCGATTATTTTGTAGTAGGTAAACACAAATAAATTTTAATAAGGTTGATGAACTACCTACGAGTTTGGCCCAGTGGTTGGAGAATTGGCATTTGCGCCCAAGTCCACAATGATCTATCTAATTAAATATATACTTAGTTAGGTACTACCACGTCTGTTCCGTGGTTACTACCTAAGTACACATTGTGGAATGCAATTTATTTTAAATGATTGAGTTTTGGGTCGCGGTTTCGTGTCCCATAGGTCAGAAATATTGTTTTTATTTGGATAAATTAAAGTCGATAACACAAGATAAGGAAAATTGGAGAAGTATGGGGGAGACCTTTGCCCAGCATTGGGACAAAATAGGTTAACATAAAAAGTCGATAATTTAGGTCTCCATGTTTGTGATGTCTGTGTCAGATTTTTATGACTCTATGGTACCTACCTATACAGATAAAGAAACCTCATGTTAGATGTGGCCACGATTGAGCGACGAATAAGCGTTCTGGTCCTTCGAGCGTGAAGTTCTGAAGCAGTTATCCCAGCCATCTAGCCATTCAAATTACAATTCGGTTTAAACTTAGATACCTATCTACATAGAAGGCTACGTATTTTAAAACAATTTTCTACTTATTCAGTTCCCAGAAATGGTGATTCAGAATATTTCTGAAACTAGGAAAAACCTTTTTCGTGTACAGTCACGACTTCTCAGCTTGATAACTCGTCAATAATATTTTAACGCCATCATTATCTCCTTGCAACACCATAAACCGCATAACCATACCGCTAATGTATCTCAAGCCTTACAACAAAGAGAATTTATTCTTTTTACACGTACTTTTAATTATGTATTAAGGCTAGTTCTCACATTAGCTATGATCTACCATAAATGTGTGGGTAACATGCAATGGCCCACTTTCTTTTTTTTATTTAGTCAATTATACGGCCGCGATCATTTTTTGTTATAATGTCTTAATTTTCTGTTCAAGGTTGAAAGTTTAGTGAGATAAAGTGTTTTTATGTTGCCTTTCTTTGTATATCATCTCACGGGTTTATTTGGCGATGGCTTTTACTGCTAAAGGAACTTTTGTTTTTGGAATCTTATGATGTTATAGCGCCCATGTTTTTGATCGAATTCCAGATTCTTACTTAAACAAATTAAAAAAAGAACAAAGACAGAAAAAATAGTTTTCTCTTTACAAGCACTTTCTGGAACTAACGGAGAGACCGCTTTAATTTCTTTATCTATATAAAAAGTAGAAATAATCCATCGTTTAACTGCATAATAAATCTTTCATTAACTCACGAAATCATAATACGTTTTAATTTCAAATAAATTTAATGCTTAAATCACAAACAATAGTGGTTGAACTGCGCCCGGGCAATTCGCGGAACGATCGGGTGATGCGGAAATAAACTACCGCACACCGTGGGAGATCCGGAGAAAACAATGTTTGTGAGAGGAGTTTATGAAATATCATTGTTGTGAATGAAATGTCTGTAGATCTGAGGAGCAATTCTCATAATTTTAAGAACGTTCATAGTCTGATCTCAGTCTCAATCTGTCAAAAATACCTGTAATGTCCGTACATTTTTGACAAGTTTTTGACATTAATTGTCGCTAAGATGAGATTGCGACTAGATTTTAAACATTTTGAATAATGGGAATTGGCCTTCCGTTATGTTGGTTAAGTACTACGTAATGTGTACATTTTAAGTATCTAAATCCTGCCTTACCTGAGAACCTACCTTTTTCACCCTAGACTTTTTTGGGTGTACTTACTTACGAACCTGTCATAATCCAGAGATCCAGGAATCAGTCACGGACTCATTAGGATACGCACGATGTTTTACTTTGCCCGTGTTTTAGAAAGTTCTCGACGTTAATTTAGATAGGTTTATCACTGATTATTTTTTTTTTTTTATTAACAATTAGTGCTACCATTGAAAAAAATACGGCCGGCAATATCTTTGTAAAAACTACCTAAGTAGGTAGTTACGACGACTAATGTTAACGTTAGGTAATAGTTGCAGAGTGAAAAAAAAACTTAGTTTAAGTTAAGGCACAAAAGTGTTCCCTTAGAATTCCTTCATACTCAGTAGTCAAAAGTAGTGGTTGTAGGTCGTAGGTTCGAACCCACCACCACTGATCTCAAAACGGTGTAGGAAAACATCGTGAGGAAACCGGAACTGTTCTAGAACGAAAAATCGAAGACACATGATATCTACCAACCCGCACTGGGCCCGCGTCGTGGATAGCGGCCCACTCCCTCTCACAGAGAGAAGGCCTGTGTCCCAGCAGTGGGAACATCATAGGCTGTTTTTGCAGCCAAACCAAACACCGAACAATACATATATTAAAATGATAAATAATATTAAAATATTTTTTTTCCAGTTGTCGGTGGCTGAGGTGGAACTCCGCGCGGCTGCCGAGGAGCGTGACAATCTGATGAACGACGCTAACTACAGCAGTCTGCAGAACGACGAGGCTGTCACGAAGGCGAGACAGGAGAGAGACGACGCCTTAGAGAGGAAGAAGGCTGCTGAGGTAAGGACCTTCACTTTTTATCACCAGAACAGAACCATGGAGGCCATTCGGTAATTGCCTGCAAGCTTCTTGTAGATTCCAACAAGGCAGCTGACAAGATCGGATATTGCAGTTTGCAATTAAAATACGAACTGCTACTGCATGATTGACATAGTAATACTTTTTTAACCAATACCTACTTCTTAGAGCAGGCAAGCAGGTGCAAATGGAATAGTGGAAAAGCCACAGAATCTGTTGACCAGATTGATATAATTTAAGTCCGTTGTTGAAAGTTCTTTGATTACCGTTTAGGACCAGTGGTGCAAATCTTTTGCCAAATCCTAGAAGGTCGCAATATGACAAATATTTAATTTGTGCTACTAACTTTTCAGGTGGCCCTCGCCAAGACCAGGGTGGAGCTTATGCAAGCCAACAGTCAGCTGTACGAAGCTGTTCGCCAGAAGGTGGACCTTGGTCAGCAACTGGAACAGTGGCAGGTATGTAACAAAGCCTGGATGGTTTACGGTATCTTCTTTGTGTCAATAGGACGATAGTGTATTACATTTTGTTGGATCAAAACTTAGGCCCCTTCCTCGGCGTCGACGCGACGACGGTGGCAACGTATGCTTAAGTATATCGTTGCCGACGAATTGCCGCTGAACTTACGCCCGACTGAAGTTCGGCTGTACGCTATAACGCAACGTAATTTCGGCATAATGTATTGTCAGTAATTCAAATAGCATTGCAGGCGTAATCATGCCGAACTTCAGTCGCGTACCTTCGGCATAGTGTGTTTAGACACTAAAGCCAAGATATTATGCTTTTAAACGCACAATTTCTCGACGGTTGAAAGTAGGCTGGCGACAAAGAGTTTCTTGATCCTTTATTAACTTTTTCTTTGCGTTACTGTCAGGTATAGTGCTCTATCAGCTGAGATCCGCATTTCTCTTTTCGTTATAAAATTACTGAATGGACTTTTTACCAAAAATCTTGTAAATCTTACCGAGAATTTAAGAAATGTGCTTTCCAAACTCCTTCGCGGTCTACTAATCCCTAATCATATTCATAAGACGTACTGGATCTGACATTTTACTCAAAATTAACGTGAAGTCATTAAACTTTTTTTAAAGAGGCTTGAGTAATGTTAGTAGTAGGTAGGTATCGTTAAAATACCAACCAAATAAATTTTGAGCTGTGGAACTAAATGAAATAATGCCGTGCAGATCTGATGATTTTCAAGTTTAAGGTCCACAGAAGTATTGTGGTATTTTAAGGAAATATTGGAAATGCTTAATGAGATTTCGTTGAGATTTCGTTCTTTGATTCATAGATAATCAAATATTATTCAATTCGGGACGTAGGACCCATAAAATGAAATTTATTTCGAGACGTTAGGGTCTCTACGATTGAATTTGAAATTTTTTTTTATATGCATTTGCAAAATTTTACTTAATAACTTTTTAAATTCCAGATGGACATGCAAGAACTCATCGACGAGCAGATGAAACACAAGCTGACCACACAAGAGAAGCGAAGGAAGCTTCCAGAACAGCCTCCTCCCACCAGAACCTCTCGACTCCTCGGATTTTTTCACCGGTGATCTGTTGTACCCCACTCTTGGTGCGCCTCTATGAAGCCATAGACCACTCTACCATATCAACTCTCTACCTTATCATCATCAAATATTACCATCCATCATCATTACCAGCTGCCTACAGTTTATTTTTAATACTTTTGTACAAAAATCTATCAAAATTAACCGCAGCGACCGTCATCTTGGCTTGCCATATGGACGTGTCCGCGATCACCGAGTTTTTAGGTTATTTTCTAATTTTATTTTTTAAACCGTGTGATTTTTACACTATCGCAGTGATTTTTAGTATCCTAGTTAGATTGTTTATAGTTAGTTTACGTTTAATTTTTAATGTTTTATTGTGTCTTTTTAGTTTTTCACTGTAAAATGGCTGGTATAATGGCATTTGGGCATTCTTATTACCCGGTAGGGCGGATTTAGTACAACAGATAAGTTTATTTAGACGGACAGAAACCCAAGAGATTAAAGATCTTCGGTCCGTGTCACGACTAACGATAAAATTACAATACGATTCGATGTGAAACGAAAATGAACTCTAACCTACAAAATAAGTCATAATAATCCGCCATTTTAATACGTCAGCCATTTTAAAACTTAACTTACTAGTTTACTACCCATTGCTTTATTTGTAAATAATGTTTTATTAAATTGAGATTACCTTAACTATGTATGTGTGTATAGTTGGTACTTACCTATACATAATTATACGTAAATCTTCACTTCAAGTGAGATGTTTGGTGCACCTAAAGTGTAAAATTAGTTTTTACCGCCTGTTTCTACCACGGAGAAATACGAACTAGGTAGTTTTGCGGTAGTTTAATACAAATATCTTTATAAAAGAGACTGAGTAGTACCTCCCTATTTGATTATAAAGAATGGTAAAAAACACGGATTGTTTTTGCATGGTCTTGCAAGCCTGAGGGATTAAGCGCCCGGGTCAGGCGAAATTATAATTGGATTTTTCTATTAGAAAAAATCTTAGTTGATAGTAAGCAAGCGAGAATGATTGATACACTTATAGGGGGGCTATATATTCCCCTCCCAGTCAATTCTGACCATCAATTTTTATTTAAATAAGGATGAGTAGTTTCGAGGATCAAAGGATCCTAACTGCACCATTGATATAGGTACAATTACATTCAATATTAAGTGCAGTCCGTCAAAACTGCCATAAAAACCTTACTGGGTTGCCTTAAAAAAACAAATTTTAGAACTATTTTCTAATCTCGTATTACTCAGTCTCTTGAAATATGTTATTAAAAAGTGGTAAAACAGGCCTTTAGATATAATAGAAATAGATCGCTAAATAATGAAGAACATTTAATAGCCATATTATTTACATTACTAATGTTTTACTGAATACTGGTATGCTCCACTTTGACGTCTAGTGTTCACATTGACCGGCGAATATTGATATTGGTGCCGATTTTGTTGCGCACAAGCTGAACTTAATTTGGGCTACCATCTTTTTCCCTCCAAGGAATCAAAAAGGGACGAAGGTATATAAGAGGTGTCAATTTCAGTTAACCTAGAATTTCCACACCAAATTAAAAAGCATAGACTAAAACCACGGCGAAGTTCAAGTAAACTAAATTGACATTTGTAACTTAGTCCTTCCGTACCGGTCTTTTCTCGAACTTTCTGTCAGTAAGAGATGTCTATTCTCCGCTCTGGATTGAATATAGATATAAGACACTGCTTTATCCCCTTGGTGAACAAGGGAATCGGCGCCATTGTCTTGTCGTTGATCTTTATTGATTACGTCACTGTAAACGTGATATCTCTGATTAAACATTGTATTATAAAATAACCAAGACAATGACACACTTTCGCCAGCCAATGTCAACATTGACCAGTAGTATAAAACAGACGCGAATTTAACATGATCTGGTGGAATTTTTAGAATAATTTGTGTGTAGCATAATTCACGATTTTTAGTAAAATATCACGTACCTATATTTAAATAAATATATATAAATTGAATTGTTTTGCAATAGCAATGTAGTTATTACTTAATTATTGTTCTGTGCCTTAAAAGTACCTGGCCTTATAAAGTGCCTTTTCTATAGAAATGTCAATTGTATTTATATTATTAATATATACCGATACAGCCTTAGAAAATATTCTGTTGGATTTTCACACTGACTTCAAAGAAAACAGTAAGATGAAGGCCGTGTCCTAACATAAGCGAACATCGGGCGATACAATCGTCGCGTTCGTTTGTCACACATTCCGTTCGGAAAACCGGAAAGCGCGCTCTGTTCGTCGACGTGACGACTAGTTCGCGTTCGCCGAACAAAATGAACGCGCCGATCATTCACGCGTCGATCGCTTATTAGGACAGAGGGACACAATCAAATTAAATTTCGCCGAACGAGTATGGTCATCTAGATTTTAGGTAAACGATAAAATTAACTTTATTTGTATCAAAAAAAAAATTGTTTATCGTAATTTTCGTGGGTGGCAGTGACCCAGCCAAGTTCGACAACAGTTTTCAAAAAATTTAAAAATATATAAATGACAGCACATTTACTACCATAACAATAACAGCTACAAGAATTAACAAAGCTCTCTTGAGTGCATTTATGCATATAAAATAATAAAATATATCTTTGTGTGTATAATCTTACCACTCGATTGTCAATAAGAATAGGTTCAGAAAAAATAAATATTATACTTTTCTACAAAATAATATATTTGTATATTTATATTATTTAAGACATGCTCAAGTATATAAAATAATATAATATATTGCACATATAC
This sequence comes from Luperina nickerlii, assembly GCA_963855955.1. NCBI lineage: Eukaryota > Metazoa > Arthropoda > Insecta > Lepidoptera > Noctuidae > Luperina > Luperina nickerlii. The sequence continues at coordinate 17,446,610 of OY979682.1, read as the reverse complement.
ATATTGAATACTTGTTTCCAATTTAAAACATACCTAAAAATTCAACATAGTGCAAAACATGTTTTTATTTTTTTTAGTCGAAATTATTATGAACACCAAAATTCATGTTTTTAGAAAAATATATTTTGCTCTGTCTGTTCAGATTTAAAATTAAAATAAACCCCGTAATGATCATATGCAAGGTAAAAAAAAATATTTATAATAATTATATGTTTTAAACTCAAATTAATTTCTGAAATAAATAAATTAAATGACATTGACATAATATTAATTAATGAATTCATATTATTCTGTGTAACTTGTTTTATAGACTATAAAATAATGGAAAAATATTGGATACCTACCGAATTACATCTTGCTTAGTTCTACAATTAACCGGTAGGAGTGCTAGTATCATTGTTACTTTTTTTTAAACCAGTACGTTTTATTTTCCATTTTTCTATATTCTATGATATTAATATTTTACTTAACAATGCAATAGGTTAATGCAAAAGCATGTGTATATAGTTGCACGATCAACTTTATACTTTGTCACTGTAATAATATTTTTTAAATAAAATAATTTTCATCACTTATTCGAAAGAGATAATAATTGTACTTAATTTATTTTTAAGACTGAACTAATAATTATTGAATTAAAATATTGATTTTTATAGTTGCTGTATCCGAAATTTAATTTGCAAAACATTTTAGTTTAACAATAAATTTTCTGTATTTTTACTTTGTTTTCCTATTTAGCACAAAACACTTATATGGCGAGTATAACTTCTTAGTCATTCCATTTTACTATAAATTCTATGGACTTATTACATTAGGTACCTAACGACCAAAATACTTCGCTGCGTATAAAACGCAACTTGACAAAATCTGCAAAATTTTCTTCAACTTTTCTCTAGAAAACATTTTCATTTTTTACATTTAAAAATGACTGATTGTTTTCTTGGAGAGAAACATTAAAAGCAGTAGGTACCTATTTCATTACCTATCAAGGTAACGATTGGTTGCAGGGACAAAAAAATTTTTTTTTTGAAAAATAGATGTAATAAATCCATTCAAATTGTTTATGTACATTAATAGATGTTCTATTACATGAACCAATCCATCGTTTTATTAGTGCAAGTGTACTTAATAAACACATTTTCATAAGTACTTAAATAATCGTAATTTATAAGATCTTAGTAGTGACTAGAAATATCATTATAAATAATTAATTATGTTTATGGAAATAATAAATAAAGAATGAGTTTAAACTGAAAATTATATATTTATTATCTACCTATACTACTATAAACTGTCCGTTCATAGTTATTTTACCTCTGATTTTGCACCACAGTGACCTTAAGGCTGAGGCTACATTAGGCCGCGACGCGACCAGCGACACATGAGCGATTAAAACAAGTAAATGAATGCTCACGTATATGGCTACACCGTACATCAAATATTACTAGCGATCTTTGATTTCTTTATGCGATAGGAACAACATTACTGAAATCACGGCATCGGCTACGTCAACATGAGCGAAATTGAAGCGAATTTATTAGAAAATTGGTTTTTTTGTCGCTTGTAATGTAGTCATACCATGTTTTTCTCGTTTCGCTCTTCCAGTCGCATCGCAAATTGCTGCCTACTGTAGCCTCAGCCTTATTCTCTTCTCTATAAGGTTTATGTCAGAGGTAAAATAATTGATGAAGTAACGTCTCATGGGAAAGAAAATACAAACATGACATAATCAGGCTCGTTGGTCTAGTGATCGCAAGTGCTACTGCAGAACAAGAGGTTCTGGGTTCGATTCCCAAATCATACATAGTGTTATTAGTTTTTCCATCAGGAATTTCTCAGTATGTGTGTTACCGCACTCTGTATTTGTATCCGGTTTGGGGGCAATATACTATGACATGGGAAATGCGGACGTACAGACGCCAGCACATCAAGCTACTCGAAACTCTAAAATTTTCCCAATCAACTTTGAACCTTATGCTTAAGCGATAAAGTTGAAAATCTATTAAAGAAATTTGACAGATTGTAGTAGCTTGATGTGCTGGCGTCTACTACAGAAGTGATGAAATCAATCAATCAACTTCGCCTATTGCAGTCCACAGCTGGACATAGGCCTCTCCCAGGCTACGCCACAACACCCTGTCGTCCGCCTTCCGGAGTTGCCGACATAGCTTGCAGAGTAAACAAACTGAAGTGGCAGTGGGCTAGCCTTGTTTGTCGAAGGACCTATGGCCGGTGGAGCAGACGAGTCTTTGATTGGAAACCGCGTATCGGCGCGTAGTGTGTGACTCCCCCAGCTAGATGGACGAACGACCTAAAGAAAGTGGCTGGAACGGAGTGATGAAATAATTTAGGTACACAAAATAAAGTGCATGCTTGTGTTCGAACCCACGATCTGCAACTCGTAATTCGCGGCCATTATCACTGCTCTAATATTTGAGCTCATACGTCAAGACGTTAAGCTTCTTCTCCTGTGAAACTAGCTGCGGTATACCACCAGCTCACTTCTCAAGAAGAACCTATGTTAATTTGGTACACACTGATGGCAGCAATAGACAGCGAAATTAAGATACTGTTAGTACTTGTGGAAGTTAATTATGAGAGGTGATGTCTTGAAGCAGAAAAACTTGTATGTATAGGATATCCTCCGAGGATTTCCATCTTTTTATCTCTGTCGCCAAGTAGTGTCACTGCGTGTCGCTATATCCACTCTTTAAAATGTATGGGTCTGATAGTTACTTGGAAATTCACGGTAATACTTGTGGCGGCATCTAGATCCCACATGCGAACTACACATCATACTGAGGTCACGAAAATTCCTACATCGCGCAAGCAGAGTTTACCGCGCAAAGGTTTCTTCCAAATCCGTCCAAGCATTCTTTTCCAGGGCCAATTTGATCCAACCCTTGCAGTAGGCATCTAGGTCTTCTCGCCACCTCTTCCTATAACCAACGCAAACTAAACACGATTCTACAAAAGCGTGGTGATCGAATTGAACATGTTAGCGGAATAAAGTATAATCTATCTTTATGTATATATATATTACCCCAATAGTTATTTAATATGTGTAATACCTATGAATATGGTATTTAGGGAAAGGATTCTATAAATAAAGCACAGAAAGACAAGACCAAACATTTATTCAATTAAGGCTTGTCAGTAAATAATCAGAAAGCTAGTCGTCCGTTCCAAATCTAGGTCCTCGTGGAGAAGAAGGACAAGAAACTCCACGGAAACAGTATTAAAGTATTCTATCAACAATTCCTTATATTGCCACACATTTCTAATATTAGCAATATTGGCCATATTATAACATATACAGAACACCATAGTTATCAGCAATAATCTATATAATAATATCAATTAACTTACGTGACATCTGGTCTATCTATTCCACATAATAACGTCACTAGTACTAATAGAGGCCGGAGCTCCGTTCTGGTCAACGTCTCTAACAAGAATCATCCCTGCCACTCAGAGCTCCCCCTTTTATAGTCGTGAATAAATAACTGACATTTCCATCTACCGTCATTTAAAATATCAACGATATTGAAGGTGGATATCCGTTGGGAATACTTATGATAATAATAACAATACCTATATAATTTGTATAATCTATCAAACACGTAAAGATATTTTAAGCTCCTAGAATAAAGCAAGATTCGCTTGCAAGAAACACTACTCTTTCATAAAAAAGTCTTGACCTAAAAAGTCAACAAAGCGTCAACAGTGGCAACGTCAACAAAGAATATCATAAATATGAGAAGAAAATATACATTTCAAAAACACCTAAGATGTCACTGTGAACGTCTTACGAAAACATTTGTTTACTGGACGTTAAAATATTATTTTCTTTTGTTGTATTCCTATATTTTAGTAATCGTTTATCAAAATGCCGCCCCAAGAGGAACGGAAGCCACAGCAGGTGGAGCAGAAGGTTGCGGACCCTGAAGCAGAACTCAGCAATGCCGTGAGAACTGTAAGGATGTTTCCAATGATATTATATATAATCTGAGGTAAAACCTCATTGGATGTTTCCTCTTCTCTTGTATCCTGTAGAATAGCTCATGTGGTGGTAATAATATAAGCCAGTCAACAAGAAGGTACCGAGGCTAACTTTACTGTCCTGCTGGCGATGCCTGGCGTAGATTTAAATACCTATCGCTACGAATTTCGTTGATGTCATTTCCCACGGTGAAATAAATCGATGATCGCCCATGAATTTTAAGAAGTTGATACAGAGCGACACGCAGCGGCAATACTTGGCGACAGAGATAAAATGATCGAGTAAGCTTCTTCTAAGTAAGAGCAAATAGGCATCTCCAGTATTTCCTTCGTAGACCTTATCCATCGCTTTCCTTAGAAATTGTGTAAGTACAAAAGCAAACCCATTTATTAATAAAAAAAAGTAATAGAAAAGCCTACTCAAGTATTTCTGCTTCAGGACATCTTTTACCTCTCCTAACTTCCAGAAGCACTAACAGCACCATATCTTCACTACAACCTCTGTTGCTGCCCATAGTGTTGTACTGATAGCATATTGTGCCAAATAAACATTATTTTTTTCTTTATTTAAGTATCTGAAACTTGCGCCACAATGCAGCGTGGAGAAGCGAGCTGGTGGTATACCACAGCTGGCACCACAAGAGAAACAGCTGAACATCCTGACGTATGAGCTCAAAGAAACCCTGCTATGCATCAATGTTAGTTGTCCATATCTTTTTTGTATTTATTTAATGCCATAGAGCATAAAGCACTAAATTGCCGCGCCAGCAGCGTCTAGAGACTTCAGTACTCATATGATTTGCGGAGCCGGAAGTGCTTTGAGCGCACAACTTCTGTCACGGACCGTCTTCAAAGCTGTCAGTTTCCATAAATCAGTTGTGTCGTAGTGTGAGATAACAGTGACACGCTTGGTTTGTATCATCACCAGCTTATAGCAGTCCACTGCTTGATATAGGCCTCTCTTATTGCACGCCATTCAACTCATTTTTTGGCAACTCTCATGCAGCTGCTACCAGCCATTCTGCGGAGATCATCGCTCCACCTAGCCTGAGGGCGTCTCACCTTACGTATGGAAACTTGGCTTGTATGGAAAGTGTTTATAAAGACTATGCTGCCTCCAGCAGCGGCCACAAAGGGGTTTCCGTGCTCTGTGTGACAAACTAGTGGTCGTTCTACTGGGGTATTCCTCGAAATGCCATTAAAACGCAATAAAAGTATTCCACATAAAAAATTAAATATAACAAAATAAAAATATTAAAATTTTATACCTCCAAATGCATCAACGATGAAACAGAGAGGACATCAAGGATTCGTAATAAATGATATCGATAGACGGTTCATCTTACGTTTCAAAGTTGGTGTGTTTCGAGGAATACCTACCCTGTTTTACTTGATAGTGGTCACTGCCGGAGTGCCGGCTATGGACAATGTAATACCAGAGGCACTTCAGTTGCCTAGTGTATCAAATTTACTTCCTAAGGAGTCTGCATTTTGTAGCTCCTTTGACTCTGGTGCATGATCTCATTACGATCTCTAGCAGGGAACCTCCGTGCCCGATTGCCAATTCTGGATGCACAAGCATTCCCATAGAATATAGAATAGATGAACTATTTTATCTGATCACTGTTCCTGAGACTTGAGTTATAATTTCGTGATTCAATAATTAACTACTATTGATCAGGTACTACGATCGCTCTCTGTCAGAAACAAATGTGCGAAATATGCTTGGAAATGTTAAGCCACATATTGCCTATAATGTCTTATATTATTTTATTAAACTCAAGCCCCCATTTATACGACGCAAGTTTCGTGCATGTGGCATAAATAAAATGATGACAAAAAAAACACTGTTTAGACGGTGCAACTTTTATTGTTACTTTAACATTGGTAGGAATGTCACAGGCAATGAAATTGTAACGTGTAAATCAGGTTTGAAGCCTAGCCTAATCTAGCCTAGTCAAAGCTTTACATTAATACACTCATTTTCAGCTTGCCAGAAAAGGTCAGCACGCAGTCCGCGACGCTTACGTGAAGAGTGGGACTCACAAGTCTATAGTGGAGTACGAGCAGCTGGAGAGTGAGTTGAGAGACGAGAGGGCTCAGCAAGCGGAGCTGGACTGCCTCAACTACCTCGCGCAGAAGAATGTCATCGAACTCTCCAAGAAAGTTCCTACCGAGGCTGATGTGAGTACTCGAAAACGCAAATAAGGGATAAGACTTATTAATTCGGCCTATAGGAGAAAATTCATTCTCAAAATGTAAAAAGACAAACAAAAAACAATTTTTTTAGTGAATTCCGAATTCAATAAAGTCTTGACTAATATTATTTGGTTTTCAATTTACATAGATCTCCTGCGCTAGAGAGCATGTTTTAGCATTGATTACGTAAATTTTATGTATACCAACTCTTATCTTCGCCTGCTCAGGAATGGCATGGATCTAAGCATGGCGAAAATGATTTCTTGATATGTGTGAATAGATCCGAGTTAGGACGTTTTTATAGTTATTTTACCTCTGACAGCAATCCTCCAGCAGCCTTATAACAACTATCATTTTACGATAAAGATCACTTTGATTTGCATATGAATATTCAGGGATCGCCTGCTACTATATGATTCAGTACATGATTAGGACCATCCGACGTTAAAATTTTCTTTAGTAATTGCTGTTCCATACCTTTTGACCGCGTAGGTATTGCACTTTTGTAGGAAACAGCTTATTTTTTTTTTTACCTACGACAAATTTCAACACATTGGGGTCCAAGTGTCACCCTGTAAAAGTCCTCCAGACCGTATTTCAGCCACGGCGGCCAAACGGAAACTAGCCTTGGGCGCGGGAGATAAGTGCGCGCACTCCCTCTTCCCTCACTCTCATAGTCTGATGTGACGGCAATCCGACACGACCGGAGAGGGTCCCCCTCCCCCATCATGTATACAGTACGTGATGAGTCAGTCGGGACATAGACAAACATCGGAACTTTTTCTAAAACTCGTCTTTTTGGAAGAGTCTCATAATTTCTAGAAGTTAATATTCAGGAACTGGGAATGATAGAAAACGCCAACAACCGTCTCCGACGTATGGAGAACAGACTAGACCTGGCCACCAAGAGGTTCTGTGTGGTCAACACTGATAACCGACGAGTGAGAGAAGAGATACACAGACTGCTGGTTGAGAGGTTAGTACTGTTAAGGCCTATTCAGATATAAGCGATATCGTTGTCGTGCTCGTTAGCAATACTGGTCCACCTTCTGGTTGAGTTAGGTTAGATATATACAGACGCCAGCACATCAAGCTACTGCAAGTGTCCAATTTCCTTAATAGATTTTCAACTTTATCGCTAAAGCATTAGGGTCAAAGTTGATTGGGAAAATTTGACAGTTTCGGGTAGCTTGATGTGCTGGCGTCTGTACAAAACATCACGCCTGTATTCCCCCAATGATTGGTCAGAGGTGTACTTTTAGTACGGTCGGCAACAAAACTCAATCAACACTGTCATTTTTACATTTGACTACATTTTTTTCAATAATCTTTTTTTTTATTTCACATAAAAATAGTACTTCTGCTGCAATTTTAAACAAATATTTAGCTCAATAACTAAGATGTAAAATACTGAAGTGTTAAACGACTTTTCGTTGCTGACTGTACATCCACATTTCACCAAATATAATTATTAAGCCCAATTATATCGGGGGCGAGCTTATTCCCATCAGCCAGGCATAAATCCAGACTCGCCAGTTATGTTTAAGTACCATGTAACAAATCCAGCCTCCGAGCTGCTAGCGAAAATTTTCAGATGGAAAAATCCAATAACACTTTGCTCATGTCGAGCAACCCAGAACTTCATACTTAACAGTAGCGCCCGTTGTGATATAACAAGGATCCACCTTATATCATAACATACAACTTAGTTTTGTTAAATTGTGGAGACAGAGGGACTTACGATGATCTATCGCTATTTAAATGTAGGTACCCAACCCAGCTGCCGCGTACCGGAAGATGTAGCGTTGGAAGGCCTTTTTTTTTGTTGGTGGAAAATCCTCATCGGGAATCGAATTTCAGGGTGGAATGTTCACCACCCTGGGCCGGGCAGCGGGGTCTGTCAGACTCTTACTGACTAAAAACTACCCCGGTGTTCAATCTCACACATACGCCGGGGGTCACGGGAACGTACGATCCTTCCGCAACCCCCGACTGGAGCGTTGGTAAGCCTCAGGTGGACCGAGGATCTTATGAAGGCCGCAGGAACCCGTTGGATGCGAAAAGCACAAAACGAGTCGAAGTGGAGGTGCTTGGGGGAGGCCTATGTCCAGCAGTGGACGTCTTTCGACTGAAATGATGACTAATTTAACAAATTCATTTTTCACTTAAGATACATTTTGTGTTCAGACATTTCATTTCGAATGAAAAATACTAATGCTAAATTACGGTTGACCCAGGAACGGCTTCAACATCCAATGGAATCGCACCATAGGCAAGCTGGTGAAAGGGAAGATGTACCTCATGGATATATTCGAGATAGCCTCCGTGGCCTTCGCAAACAGGGACGAGTGCTGTCGGAAACTTGAGGCCCTAAAGTGGAAAGGACTATTCCAACTGAACAGGGATATTGCTGTACGTATGAAGCTACAATATGGTTTTTCCATCATTTTACAGGGAATCAATACAGCCATCGTAGTCGACTGCTGGGTATAAATCTCTCCCAAGCTGTGTCACAACACCCTCTCCCTCGTCTTCTGCATCCAGTTTATCCCAGCCAACTTTTTAAGATCATCGGCCCTTTAAGAGTGCCACCCGGGCATAATCAACTCTCTGTATTTTGTGTCATTATTATGACAAATCAAGCTTGTGGAAAGAGACGATAAGAGTCGACACTAGGTACAAAGCGGAACTTTTCTGATATATGCGCTTGCACGGGCAACTCAATAACGCAATTCGTGGCAATGGTTAACTATGCTGTCATGACAACACCGAGCAATTTACGGCAATCCGATGATTGTATATACAGCTTAATATCGAGCAATTGTCTGCTCGTTTAAAACAGCAGCCTAAAACCTGCCGGCAACGTACACTGAACGTGTATTTGTGGTTGAGGGACTATTTTGCGGTTAAGTTTTTGCATCAAACAGGGCAAATTTTTATTAGTTTTCGCTCAACTAGTGGGTCCGTTTTATCAACAAACTATTAACATCAAACTAATATTAAATAAATAAAGAGAAAAGTTTTTTTGTTGCGTTTTGACGCTAAAATGGCTGAACGGATTTGAATGAATTTTGTCAATGGGTACACCATGGCCCGGATTAGAACATAGGATACTTTTTATCACGATATTCATACGGGTTTGAGACTTATGCGTTTGAAACCGCGGGGCGTAGCTAGTAACTTATACAAAGATTCTGTTTTAAATCATTTTTGCAGGAGATGCAATCTTTTGAAGGTGAGCTGAATCACCTGGCAAAGTTAGAAGAGTTCCTGCGAGTAAAAGGTTCTCGGAGAATCTGTGAGGCAGATGAGATTGAGGAGATGAAGCGGGTGGAAGAGATGCAGGCTTGCGAGAAAGACATCGCCAGACACGACGCTCTGCTTGAAGAAATATTTGTAAGTCGTCATCATTCTTCTGTCCTTATCCCAAAGAGCCAAAATGCTCTCCGACACACAACAACTTCCTTGTGCCACAAAGGCTGAAAAGCCGAAACAGATTTTTAAAGTGTGTCGTCCCACTCACTGGCGAACCATCACAAGAAAGTCTGAAGCTGTGGCGTGACAGTGCTTCTTTACCCAAACCGTTCGTTCCACCCGCTAAAGACCTCCCACCTGGACATGAATTACCTTAGGTAATCTGGAAGTCTTTAAACAGACTCAGGACCCAGGTTACATCACTTTTATACTATTTGTCAAACCATGTTGCTTTTGTTTTAGAAAGTTTTGCATTGGTTTAATAATACGCCCTAAATTGCCTAGAAAGTAAGGTCCTCCTAATGTTTAGACTTACATACAGATGAATCCGCTTCTTCCGCACGTTCAGGTTTTCAAATTAAACTGATATTCTAGGCTTACGCTGGTTCCGACAGAGTGCCCACGATCATTAACCACTTTCAAATGGATGAGATTGAGAACTTCTCCTATTTCATCCTATTGTGCGAAGTTCTACAGGAGGCTATTCTCGTCAGGAGGGAAGTGGAAACGATAAGGCAAAGGATTTGTGAGTTTTTTTGGATGAACCTTATTCTATTATAAAATTCAAAGTCCTGACTGACTGATATATATTATCAACGCACAGCCTAATGTTCCTAGAGACATGAAATTTGGAGGGTGTGTTCTTTGTCAAGAGTAAGTATTCACTAAAAAAGGGTTTCTAAATTCCACCCCTAAGAAGGTGAATGGGAGAGGGTGAAATTTTACGCGGATGAAGTCGCGAGCAGAAGCTAGTCCGTATAATGTTCCCACTGCTGGGTCACATCACAGGCCTCCTTTAATCCACCACGCGGGCCCAGTGCGGGTTGGTAGATGTCACATGTCTTCGAATTTTTGGTTCTAGGATATGCCGGTTTCTTCGCGATCTGTAACATAAAATTTAATAATAATTATAATTATTAATGCCTGTTTTCACTATCAATACTACACTAGAATTAAAAGCGCGCTACTGAACTTGCAGCGCTACCTCAGCGTTTAGTAAGTGAAAGTTGAAGATCCAATAGCACGCTTTTATTTAAACATTACTTTAAGTGTCGCCTAGTGTAAGTGAAACCATGATTACCAAGTAACTAACATCGTGCCAGTAGGTACCTACTCCTTAAAAGGTAAGATTTAACTTATTCGCCATAACAGCTGAACAGATTATGATGAAATGCACACAACTGGTAAAGTAGGTAGGTCTTTTTTTTGGGTTGGAAATTGTCAAATAACTTCTCCCGCTCTGGGCGGAGCGGGAGGGCGTGTCAGACTTTTACTGACTAAAACCTACCCGTGTTCCTTCAGTTGCCCGTGGCAGGGGTATCTCTTTTGAACATCCCGCGACCCTGGCAGGCATCGGCTCTAGCGGACCCCGTCATTTAGTGTTGACATCTCTTTGAGGCGCGCGTGAAATACAACGCGCCGTCGACCCGGGCCTGTTCCTTACCGAACGGCGAGCTGCCCATTGATTGCTCGCCGACCGCAAGCCCGCGCCTACGGTGCGTGGCCGGAAATCGGCTCTCGACTCCCAACGCCCAGGGCGTCTCCTGCAGCGACTATGGGCGTGAGGGCGCAATGATTGCCTCTTCCTCAGGCGTTCCGCACATTCCTTCGCCGAAGGAGGTGACGGCTTCCCTGCACTCTCACTCCGTACCATGGCCTGGGCCAGGGCCGGATGCGAGAGATCGCCGCTGAGGGGATAGTAGGTCAATTATCAGGACAAAAGTATCCTATGTAGTGTTTCCACGGGAACGTACCTGTACGCGGGCGAACCTGCTGGCAAAAGTTAATTTGTTACAAGAATCTTATGGCGCTTGAATCATACTGCCAGGAGAGCGACCTTGTTAAACATTTCTCATAATGTTGAAACACAAGATGGCGGCATTAGTTCCCATTTTGGCCACGTGCCAAAAGATCCTTATAAAGCTTGTATAATAAATGATAGCTCCGAATTCCAGTTGACCAGCGCGATATAAACGAAGCACGGGAAGAGAAACAAGACAAAAGAATAGCGGCCATGACACTTGAGGTGGAAAGACTACGAGCGACTACACAACGGAAGCAGGATGAAAACAATATGGCCGATGCCACTTCGTTAAAAGTGCTGAGGGGCATTGACGATCTTGTAAGGTGCGCACCATTAGGCTATAATATACTATGGAGATGTAGGTACAACTGTGGACGATGGTCAAACTTTTCAGCTTTACCAACCACCCTTATTCTTAATGTTGAACTTGACTTTCATTTTCTCATTTATGTTTTTGATGGGTACTCAATTACTCACATTTAGAGCTTTGTAGCTCCTTACGTAGGTACTAACAATCAGAAGTCGTCATAATAAGAAATATTCTCCTTGATGAGATCTTTCCATTGGTATGTAGGTACGTAGGTATCTTATTGTATCGGGCTTCAGGGCAGAGTCTCTCCTTTAAAATATTCTACTATGTTACGTAAATTCTCGCAGATTAGCTAAATGTGACTGCACCCCGTTGATGTCTCTCCTTGGAAACCACAAGGAGGTGACCAAGTGGAACGTCTCCAAGTTTCTCAGGATCCTGGAGGCTGAAGTCAAGAGTCTCATTGAAGTTGTATACGGCGCTATCAAGGTTTGTGATATCATGTATTTAAAACTTTTAGCAGTTGGTGAAGCATTGGCTCACATAGAATCTGTTGAACCAATTTTAATTAACAGACTCTAAAAGTTCAGTCGAACATTTAGCTCGATGTACCTCTGGCATCAGAGGAACACCGATAGCTTACAAAATTATAGACTCCCCCCTATCAGATTGAGGGCCAATTCGAAAACTGGCCATCATACAGTGGAGGGACCTCATATAGGCATAGTAGGTAACGAAAGGGCAGACCAATTAGCAAGACTTGGTTCAAGTGTGCATGCCATGCCATAAGACATCCAGCCATACTACTTAGCACTTAAAATACAGCACCTCCATTTTACAAAGATGATTGTGGGCCATCGGTCTTGTTGACTATTTCAATCTGTGAGACTTTGTTTATTGTAATCATTTTTCTATTCATTCTTATCATATTATATTCTTCTGACAGCCACCAGCGCCAACGCCTAAAGGCCGCAAAGGTTCCGTTGGAGCGGCAAAACTTGTAGCAGATCCGTATGTAGAGATCATAAGACCGAACAGGATCGAGAAGCTCGTGCCTTACCAGCCCTGTGCATAGTAAGTTTAACATATATTACAATCAATAAATAAAAAATAACAGCCGCACGGATCGATCGAAGATTAAGCTACACTAGCCGCGGCCAGTTCGTGGATGGGTGACCACCCATTGCATATCGAGAACCCTCCGGGCCTCGGAAAGCACGTTAAGCTGTTGGCCGTATCGGCCCGGCTGTCATTCGCCAGATCTTTGACAGTTGTTACGGGTAGTCAGAAGCCCAAAACGTCTGACAACCAGTCTTATTGTTTCTCTATATTCTGAGTCCGTATAGAGCTAGATAACGACGAGACAAGTAGATATCATTTTTAATTTTTAATGTACACTGTCAAACGGTGTAGTAAACTCCATACGACGTTAGTATGGAAGAATTACTGACTAGTGGAGTTACCTTAATTCTTTCTTTTTTCATTATAGTTGCGTCGAGGACTACATAATGAACCTGGTATTCGAGACGCCAGCAGTGCCAGCCGACAAGGAATACGTCGATTATATATTCCACCTCGAGGATATTAACACCAAATTCGAAATCTATACCCTCACTATTCCTGCGTAAGTAAACTTAAACTGCAAACTATCGGCGTGACGGCCTGTAAAACTACGCAGTCGCATATTACGAAAGCTCTGTATTATGTCCTTCAGAGCTCAAATGATAACACTTTCATTGTTTCGTACACACAATATACCTAATCCTTCTGCTGTCCGTTGATTCAACTATCGCATAGTTCCATTCCATTAACACAAACGGTGGCATAAATCTTGAACAATAATAAAAAGGTTTTTTCAGCATTACATAAAGATTCCGTCTGAGAGTGTGTTAGGGTTCTACTTAAATTAATGGTTCTTTTTGCTTTTCAGTAAACGCCACCCATTCCGAGGAAAGAAAGACTAATTAAGAAGAAAGGGAAAGCACTACCTATATAATATTTTTTTAATTATATTATAATCAACGTTGAATAATTATCATAATATTACAGCTAAGCTGATTATTGTATTTAAATACATTTTTGGCAAATTTAGTTCTGGATTTTTTGTGGATATATGTATTGTAAAAGTGATAAATAAATATTATAGTGAAGTATTTCCAATGTTATTTCATTATTATCATTACCACTAAACCACCCTCGAAACATGCTAAAACTACAGTGAGCCAAAGCTACACAAATGTGGCATTGCAATCAGGATCAAACTACAAGCACTTTTGAATTGTCAAGAAGTCGATCAATCAGAAAATATGAAGCTAGTTGCCCATTCCAAAGCGTAGGTACTTTTTTAAATGATATTATTACAAAAATATTAGTTACATCATTACTTTTGATTTTAAAATTATATAATGTGAGAACGATGTAAAAAATTAAGAAAGACGTACGTATTAAAAGCGTCCAGAATACAACAAATAGTAGGTAGGGGAGAACTGTACAAAACCGTATACCGGGGTAAAACAGTATAGCACATTTATTTCTGTCAATAATTCAAATTTCCCGCCTAACGGCCGCTCAGTAATACCAACCAATGATACCAATTTGTCAACAAAAACTTGTCGATGCAAGCACGCTCGATGGTAAAATATTTCATTTTATTGTTTTTTGGTGGTCTTGATCTTATTTTTGAGTAAAGTCAAGCAACAATTGTGAAATCTACGTGTGCTATAGGTAAGTCCCTTATTATCTAAGTTATAGTGTGTTTATTTGCTCGTAATTAACAATGTTTTTACCGGCGAGACGATTTGCGTATGTAGTAAGTGAGAGATATTTTTACACAAACGAGTCTTGGGGCAAAACCGCTCGGGGTAAAACCGGACCATATACGATTTTGACCCACATGTATTAATATGAGATAACCTTGTAATTTATAATTGCAGATGCTACAAAGATGCCGCGTAATCATAAAAGAAAGACAAACAGACAAGTATGGGAGATGGAAAACATGCGAACAGCGGTTCAGCGGTGATCCGTTGTCGTCAACTGCTTTGTAAACCGTACCATTCCCTCTTTTGCGCGACTCGATGACCCGGTACCATCCACTTTTTCTACACCCTTCGCTGATCCGTTACTATACAACTTCTGCTGCTCGTTAACTCCTCCTGTTGTTAAACTAGTCTATGCAACTCTGTCTCCAGCCGATATAATGCCTGTTCCCAAGATAAGCATGGATCGAAAAAGAAAAACGAATTGTCGAAGAGACAAAACAGCTGCCATCACATCCTCTCCCTACAAAAAAGAATTAAGAACCACCACTCATAACAAAAAAACAACTAAACTTAATTTGAACTAGTCAACTAAAGCGACAAAAGCAAAATCCACGAATGAAAACATTCGCCTGTCTTGTCTGGAGGAATAAGGAACAAGCCGCATGGATGAATGTTGGGTGCAATGCACAGGTTTCAAAGGCTGGGCTCATGATGGCTGTACAGGCTATGACCCAGAGGAACTTGATGATTTCTTGTGTATGAATAATGGGCTGCGTTACCTCTCGGTAATTTCCGGGGCAGTATCGTACATAGTATACGGTTTTGTCCAGGGGTCGGGGCAAAACCGGAATGAGCAGGGGTTTCCTTTTTTTGTTTTTTTATTGATTAATATCGTAATTATCATAAGTATATCGATGTCATTATGTACCTAAAGAGACTGACTAATAATTAAAGTTAATTTGTTACATTTGTGTATTTAAATTAATGACCTACAATCCTAAATCCTTAGCTATACGACTTTACCCCACTCTCCCCTACTTAACAAACTACAATCCTAAAATAAATTAATTAAAAATAAGCCGAGGCAGCTAAGTGATGACCAGCCCCAACTGACGGCGCCCGTTCACGAACAAGACGCATAATAATGTGACAGGTGACAAATTATATGTGAAATTATGATATTATGATTAGGGCACGTGAGGTGTTCGTTAATTTAAAAGATAGTAGAAATTGTATTTACTAGATGGCAACATTTTTACTTTTTTGTGAAGTTGCAACATTGCATGTCACGGTGTTTTCAGTAAGAAAAAAAGTGCCATAAATCTCGCAAATATAGTTTATTTGACTGTTTATACAATAATAATTATTAAAATTTATCTCCGATTATATCTTAAACTTCTCTTTTATCAAATTCATTTCGTTGGATGTATGCGTCGGATTTTAGTATAACTATTTATTTATATTTGAAATCCATATCTTTTGAATATTTGTTACCAACAGTGCTTACTGCGGTTCTTTTATTTCTTAAAGATCAACTTATGGAAATCAAACCATGCCTATTTAATCAAAAATTGATGACTTTCATTCTATTCCTTCATTTTATATCCAACTATTTTTTTTTTAAATTGTGGGGAAATATAAGCCTTGACCTGGGAACACTGCTGATGTGTTTCGCTTGTTTGTGTGTGTGAGTGATGTCTCCGCCATTGAAATTCATTTTAGCCGAGAATTGAAATAGGTTGTACCTTTCACAAATCGGCAAATATCTTCATAATCTTTCTTCCTTTGCCTGTTCTATTTAGCTATATTCCGTGCACCACAATTATATCAAATGGCTGACAGAGACACAGATGAGTTAAACATCGATAATGTAATAAAGAAATTGTTAAAAGGTAAATGTTGATACCGTTTGAAATAAACAAAGTTACAAGTGTTCCACCTTAGAATCTGTGAAATATTTACAATATTGATGTAGAAAAGTGATAAAAGTGTGAATAAGTTGTGTTTTTTACGTGTTGGTGATAAGTTTACGTTTGTTTTCAGTTCGGGGCGAAAAGCCTGGAATGAATGTACAGTTAACGGAAATAGAGATCAAAGGGCTATGCTTGAAATCGCGGGAAATATTCTTGTCACAACCGATATTACTTGAGTTGGAAGCGCCGCTAAAAATTTGCGGTAAGTCGTTTGTCCATTTTCCATTCAATACTGCTGCTACTTTCCAATGCTACCTTCCACTTTCGAAATGATGAAACTGCAATTTTAGCCGCTCACAGACAGACATGAAAAACGACTTCAATTTACAATAATTATGAATGAATTAAATTATTATCTTAAAATATCTTTATCATAAGCTTTTTGTTGCTGTGTCAAGTTATTCAATGGTTCTCAGGGCTAAGCAAAGTGAATGAATGGAATTATAAAAACATAGGTAATAATAAGATATAAAATAATTCTAACTTATTAGCAAGGAAAATTAATAAAGCGCTCTTCCTATCTCTACTTCCTTAAAAAATTTGCTGTGCCCGACAGGGTCCATAATTGATTCTAGTATTTTTTATTTACCACCTGTAATTACATTATGGATTGTAATAAACGATTTGAGATCTCTGCTGTCGAGTTGAGGGTCCATATTTTTTTCACAGAGAGAACTTTTTATTAGAAACCTCCACGCAAAGTTTTAACTTGCGGCGATAAATGGTATACAAGAAAAAAAAACAAAATTGTAGAATTTAAGGAATATTTTGTTAATACATGAAAATTCGAGATTGAGGTTAGAATATTAAAAAGGTCACATCTCAAAAACGGGAGTTCCACAACTTTTCCTTCACAGGATGGTTGTACACCCCTTCCCCCCACTCCCACCCCTTAAATCGACGGCAGAGATACTAAAGTCCTATCGCCTTAAAAGTTAAAAAAATGCAGTTCCATCCCTATTTTATTTGTTTTTTTATTTAACCTGTATTCTCCCAGTGCTGAGCAAAGGTGACCCCATAGCTTTACATTGCATATGTACTTATGTTTGTTGTGAATGACTGGTAGAGAATGCCTATGACTTTCAAGTTCATGTAGATTTATACTTGCTTTCTGGGCATTTCTAAAATCTAAGTTCCACCTTTGATACGGTTGAACATGCCTTGTTATGCATATATTCCTAACATTTAAAACTAATATCATTGACATTGCCTAAATTTCAGATATCATTAGACAAATTCTTCCTCAAATAGCTTATAAAACAAAGGTGCAGTTATCAGTAATGTTTCGCTAGTATCTTATCTAAAATGATTATTTGAATGAAACCAGTATTTACTTATGTGTCACTCATATTTGGTGTAATGAAACTGATTTTTTGCAAATAATATTGGCATTTCATTAGTTCAATGGTAGATTAATCAATAAACAATTACTACTGAACAGGTGTCCGCATTGTTCTATAGTAATTATTGATAATAGATAAGCATAAACTAGCATTTGTAGATTTTTGTCAGCGGTTACAGGGTAGTTGGATGGCAAAAATGTGATAACCAGTCTTGTCAAGGGGTGTCTTGTTACCCAGTAACTGGGAGCTCAGATAAAATAGTAGTAGTTGCTTCATGTAAAATACTAGTATTCAGCTGCATCCGGTTAGACTGGAAGCTGACCCTAACATGTTGGATAGGCAAAAGTTTTAAATGATGATATGTCGGCAGTTCTCTGTGCATGAACTAAAGTGGTCATAAACCTTGCCAGAGATCAGAATATCTATTTCAAAACAAAATATGTAAAGAAGAAAATGTTTCATTCAAGTTTGCTAGTATAATTTGGTAATAATAAATTTTCAAGTTCCCAGTGATAAGGGAATTAATTTATTAGTTAAACTCCCTTACATTCATAATTGTATTCTACCTAGAAAGTAGTAGTCCCAATCATAGATCAATAGAATAACTTTGTAAATGACAAAGAGTGAAAGTTCTGTGACAGGAGTCTAAACAAGTAATTAAAATTCTTTCGAAGCGCATTCCTCAGATAATATAATTGTTCTGATGTTAGTGATTTAAATTGAATTGATTTTTAGTGCGAGTTCTTCATTCAAATAGATAATTTATGGCAGCATTCTAATTTGAAATGCATCAGTTTTTGTTATCCGGAGTCAGAATAAAAATATTATTTTATTGGGAGAAATAAATTTATGGAAGTTATCATATTACTTATATTTTATTAACCATTTTAATGAAAATGTTATTGTTATAATAAAAGTGTTGTTATTGGGAGATTCTATTTGTTTTATACTAAGTAACTTAACACTCATGAAACTTTCATTGTTTATTTGTTATAACTAAGTAATGCCAGTAAATGTTTGTTTCCTCAGAAAATAAATGCAGGCCAATAATAAAGTCTGTTATTGCTAATTTGTTTGATCAACAGCTGATCATGGCAATAAATACTGTTTTCATTGAGGACAAAAACAGTTTATCGCCATCAATCAATCTTTTCCCAATTACGTTGGTCGATTGGTATGGTCAGCTGTCAGTCTAACTGGATGTAGCTCAATATCAGCATTTTACATGAATCAACTGCCTATCTGATCTCTACAATCCTGTTACTGGGTAACACAATACCCCATGGTCTGACTGACAGACTGGTTGTCAGACTTTTGGCCTTCTGACTACCTGTAACAACTGTCAAATATCTTTTAATAATCTTTTATTATTATTACTCCCAGAAATGCACAACATTACATTGAACAGGAAACAAATAAAAAATGGCTTAAGCTAAGAGATTCACAGTTAAAAAGACCCTGACCTCTAAACTAGGTAAAAACCTGTATCTTAGAAGTCAGTGTCCCTTCAAAATTATGCATGGATATAATAAGCCTTATAATTTATACCTAGATAGGACAATGATATACAAAGTAAAATAGTAAAAAATCAAACATATAAGACACAATGCAAAATTAGACAGATTTATAGGGAAATATAATAAAAAGCAGGAACATAATAAAAGAGAAAAAAATAAAATTGATTAACTAATTGGTGAAATGTGTTTGATATTGAGTGACTGAGAGTATTTGTGAGTGTATGAGTATGTGTTTGTAAAAGTGGTTGTGAGCGAGATGTATGTATATTAAATTCAACTTATGGATGTATTTAATTTTGAGCTATAAAAGCCTATGTGTTGAGGTTGGAATAGTCTCCAATCAAAAGATCCTTAGTCATACATAGGTAAGTTTTTGCAGATATTGTTGTAACTCAGATTTACACTGGTATTTAGTTTTAGGGAATTTTTTAAATATGTAATTTATTTAATGGGTTATAAAGTTTCGTACTGTTGATGTAATAATGCCTTTTAGCAAAGGAAGTTTTATACGACACTAACGGGAAGACTGTGTTTGACCCTACCTTTTGGCTCTGATACCGGACGAGTTAAGTGCTTATGGAGCATGGACTGGAGGATATACAGTTGCCTGACTGATAGCACTTTGGATTCTGCATATACCTGTGCTGGCGAGTATCTCAACGGCCGAGAGAGTAGGACTTTCAGTACGACTCTCTGAGCTCGTTCTAGTCGTACAAAATGATTTTCACTGGCTCCACCCTAGACTAGAATACAGTACACTAAAATGGATTGGCACAATGCGTAATATACGACTTAAAGGGTGTCCGTATCGGCAGAATTGCGTAATTTTTTTAAAACGTATATGAGTTTGCGAGTTCTACACGCCAGTGAGTGCAGGTGCTTATGCCAATTCAGATGTTGGTCGATGTGTACACCTAAATACTTAACAGTAGGTGTCTTGGTGATTTCATGTGTGCATTTTAAAAGATAAAGATGTTGGTGGACTTAAATTTGATCTGATGGCAAAGGCATGCAGAGCGTTTTACTCACGTTCACTGTTAAACAAATATTACACAACCATTCCATTACACAAGCGATTGCCATTTCGGCGTTACGATAGCATTTAGCCCAGTCTCTTCCATCAACCAACAGAGAAATAGCATCGGCGGATGAAATAATTTAACAGTGGGATAATAATTTTACAGTGGGGTATGGATCGGCAACTGACACAGCTCATTGATGTATATCAGGAAGAGGGTAGGGCCCAAAATGCTACCTTGTGGTACACCGTATTCGATTCATTGAATGACATTCGACATTTTTCACTCTATGCGACGTTATAACCAATATTTTGCAAGCTTTATAAGTTTATAATCAGTTCTAAACCCCACTTTTTCTCCCACAGGTGACATTCACGGACAATACTACGACCTCCTCAGGTTGTTTGAATATGGAGGCTTCCCTCCCGAGTCGAATTATCTGTTCCTCGGAGACTACGTGGACCGCGGGAAGCAGTCGCTGGAGACCATATGTTTACTCCTCGCTTACAAGATCAAGTACCCCGAGAACTTCTTCCTTTTACGTGGCAACCATGAGTGCGCTAGCATTAATAGGATTTATGGGTAAGTGAAAAATTATTTTGTAACCTTTATTTTTTATCTGTCCATAATAATTATTTGTAAATAATAACAGCCGCACAGGTCGATCGATCAGGTTAGGCTACGCTTTCCGCGGTTGGTCTGTGGATGGGTGACCATCTTTACATACAGAGACCCCTCCGTGCCTCGGAAAGCACGTTAGCCGTTGGTCCCGGCTGTCATTCGTGGATCTTTGACAGTCGTTACGGGTAGTCAGAAGCCCAAAAGTGACAACGTATCTGGTATCGTATTACCCAGTAACTGGGTTGTGGAGGTCAGATAGACAGTCGCTCCATGTAAAATACTGGTATTCAGCTGCATCCGGTTAGACTGGAAGCCGACCCCAACACAGTTAGGAAAACGCTAGGCAGATGATGAATTATTAATTATATGTTTAACACAGTGAAAAACCTTCAATGAAAAATTATGAAAATCCTACCACTCCACTGAACAGCAAATATCGTGAAAATGTCATCTTCCATGCATTAGCAAACATATCCAATCCTGGGCAAAAATATTTTAACTGTCTGTAAACTTAATAACCAATTCCTTATCCGCTCCAGATTATACTGAAATGAAGTTTGTTTAACCTTTTCCAGATTTTTATTTAAACTCTTAACACAAGGTCCCGAAGTGTGATTCGACTCATGTTTTCTTTTTCAATGTAGGTAGAATTTCGGATAAGATTATTTGCCCAAAAAAAGTAAATCGAATACATGAATGTATTCGAAATACGCTGCGGATTTTAAATTTTATTATTTGCTAATTTTCTCTCATGTTTTGGTGGATGAGAATATGCGTGAGTCGGGTCCTGGGTGTCGCAATTACTACACAAAGGGATCCCTCAATTTCGTAACTTGCAAAATTTCAGGGATCGCGACCATCGCCTACCTATTGTGATATGGAAAAACCCGAACGTTACATATTAAGGCTCAAACTTTATTCAAAATGGACGATCCTTATCCGTAACAAACATTTTCAGACATAAAATGACAATAAATACTTAATCTAAAATGTAACATTTATGCCCGCTTCCGCTAATGCTAGGCTACACCTAAATGATTGCGTAAATAAAAGCGCGCTGTGGGATTTACAACGCTCACCTCAGCTCTCAGCTCCAAAAATTTAAAAGCCAATGTGTTGTGTTGAGTAAGGACGACTTTAATCTACTTATCAGTATCTAGCACTGAATCAATACTGATATTATTTATCGTCAAAGACACGTCAAAAATAAATAAATGTATACTAAATACGCTAAAAACAATTTAGTGTGCAAAATAACGTATTTTAGTTTATTGAACTCTTGCATGATACAACATCATAGACAAAAGAAAACCCTTATTACTTTTTTAGGGTTCCGTACCCAAAGGGTAAAAACGGGACCCTATTTACTAAGACTCCACTGTCCGTCCATCTGTCTGTCTGTCACCAGGCTGTATCTTATGAACCGTGATAGCTAGACAGTTGAAATTTCCACAGATGATGTATTTCTGTTGCCGCTATAACAACAAATACTAAAAACAGAATAAAATAAATATTTAAGGGGGGCTCCCATACAACAAACGTATTTTTTTCGGCGTTTTTGCCTTGTGGTACGCGTGCGAGTCCGTCTCGCCCTTGGCCAGTTTTTTTCTATTACTTTTCTTGCCATGAAAACAAAAGTTTGGATCGCGTAACGTCTTCAACAGCTGTCTTTAGTTGTCATGAATTCACGTTTTTATGTAAATTTAGGTTGAAATAGTTTACATATTCAAATATGTATGTGGATATTATGCTGATATCATAATATTATCATGTCATGTCTCGTGGAACGCCCAATCTCGTATCTATACTTACTAATATAAAGCTGAAGAGTTTGTTTGTTTGGTTGAACGCGCTAATCTCAGGAACTCCTGGTTCGAATTGAAAAATTATTTTTGTGTTGGATAGTTCATTTATCGAGAAAGGCTATAGGTTATATTAGTTAAATATTTTATAGCCTTACGAGTAACAGGAGCGGAGCAACATTTTTCATTCATGTGAAAAATGTTGCAAAAACGAGAAAAAGTATTCCTCTTGAGAGCTTCCGTACGCTGCGTAAAGTTACGCAAAAATCTTGTATAACGGAATTGTTCCCTAATAAAAGTTAAAAAAAGTCCGCGACAGCATAAATGACTATCTTTTAAGGTTGACCTTGACTCACTATAACCTTTTTCATGGTAATCGGTTCTAAAATAATGCATTATTTGCGAAGGTGTTTTTATTAACATGATATTAATCCTTATCCAAATATATCATTATTCATCACAAGTATTTAATTTTGAACAAAATTGCCCTTGACATCATATTTTGATTTTAATGAATATCTTAGGAGATATCGTAGTTTTAAAATAACTCCGCAACGCGGCCGGTCGTTACTGATCATAGCGAGCGTGATGTAGACGCCAGCACATCAAGCTACCCGAAACTGTCAAATTTTCGCAATCAACTTTGAACCCTATGCTTTAGTGATAAAGTTGAAAATCTATTAAAGAAATCTGACAGATTGTAGTAACTTGATGTGTTGGCGTCTGTACCTAAAATAGCTTCTTATAGTAATGTATTAAGGGGCTTACATGACCTAAAGCGCGGTCACTGTCAGACTGCATAGAAAAGAAAGAGAAGCGAGATGACACAACGCTGGTAATTTATTGCAAAATATGAAGCAATTATTTAGTTACAAAGAAACCATGGTTTTGTTTAAAAAAATAAAACACTAGTGCTTTAGTATGTTGTTTCTAGAATAATCTGACTAAAAATCAGAATGAATACCTTAACCTAAACATACCTATTCTTATTATAAAACAATACCTACTTCACTAGCTAATTTTTGAGCAGTTCTGTGGTACTTGTCCGCGGAAGCGACGGAACACCACGTCCTGCGGCCAGAAGTCTTAATGCCTTGGGCATTTTCTACTAGTCTACTAACAGCCAATTACAATTGTCTAATTAAACCATATATCTCTACTAAGAGTAGTCGGAAGCCCGAAAATCTGACAAAGTCTTATCAAGGCGTGTCGTTTTACCCAGTACCTGGGTTATACAGGGTTATTGGTAAAACATTAACAACCTCTTAAGAGGTCCATTGTACTCATCATTATGAACAAACTTTTAATATAGCAGCAAACCTGAAATGGCAAAAAATTCGCTGTTACCTACATTTTGCCGAGTTATACGAACATAAATGTAGGGAACAGCAGATTTTTTTTTTCGCAATTTCAGGTTTGGTCCCATAGTTTAGTAAAAGTTGTTTGTTAATTTTTTACCAATAACCCTGTATAGAGGTCAAACAGACAGTCGCTCCATGTAAAATACTGGCATTCAGCTGCAACTGGAGGCTGGGTCGCTATCGTCGTATGTCAGCTCTCATATATTTAGCGCGCCCTCTGAGGGGTATGGACGAATGTTTTTAATTAGGCCCAAGATAACCTTGTTAAAAGGGATTAGGATTAATTAATAGTCTTCTTCGTCTTCACTCTTAACAGTGTGTCGTGTTAATTAACTTAATCTTTAAAGTTGAATCTACTTTAATAGGCTTTGTAATTAACTCTTAACATAAGCCTTGTTGTCTTTTAAGGACAAATGCAAAGGTCACTTTTGAAGAACGAAAGGATATTTATTTAAACTTAAGTATTCAATCCATTTAACTATTTAAATTTAATTTTGTTAATGGAACTACATAGGTGCTAAAGTAACCACTTTTAGTACTTTTAATCAATATTTACCTTGAAAAAACAATTTTCAAATGTAAATATGGGGCTGTCCCAGAAACAATTGGCCACATAATATCGTGTCCTGCGTGTCCTGTTACGTGTACGTTGCAGGAGCCGATGGACGCTACCAAAGGTGCCAAACATTTATTATGCGCAATTGCGCACAGCCAAAGTGCGGAACTCTTTGCCAGCGTCTGTTACCTTCCCCATTTAACCCGCCTGCCTTCAACAAGAGCGAATAGGCATCTTCTGGGCTCGCTCGTTTCATCATTGACCTCTTCTATCGCTTTCCATCAGGCGTGATCGAGGTCAAAAGCAGGCCCATTTAGCATAAAAAGAAAACCCAACACCCCCCCCCCCCCCCTCGTAGCCAAATTCTGGGCTGACTCTGAAATTAATTGTTGAAATTGTATTTAGACTGCCATCGACATGCTAAGATCAATTTTCTAAAAGTGAGAAGGCACTTTAAGTTCACACATAATTACAGAGTAAGAACCTAAACAAATGACTTACGAAATTGCTACAAGAACAAAATCAAAGTTACGAAGTAAGTAAAATTACACAAGAGTTTGTGCATAACAAGTTACCAAAAAGAGTAATGAAACGTAGGTACGTTGTTGTGCAAATATTTCGGTACTCGACGTAACTGGCTCGTGACAAAACGTGTTATTTCGGTAAACTTTAAAAAGAAACAACGGTAATCGCATGTTTCTAAACATTTTATTTGATGACTAGTTTAGATAAGTCTGTATGTCAGGGATTATAGAGACGTGTCTCAAAGCTGTCTTTGACGATACCAAAGACATCGTATGAATAATTAGTTGTCAATATACTCCAAACTCAAAGCATTTATTTCAATTATTCAAACGTGTCTGTCATTCAGAAAGATGAAGCTAGTTGCCTATTCCAAAGCGTAGTTAGGTCCTTATGGAGAAGAACGGGCAAGGAAGTCCATGGACATTATTTTGAATTCCTTTGTCGGTATGCTCTCGCAGGGCCCCCAAGGAGTTTTTTCCTGTTTAACGGCACCAAATATGGGGAGGCATTAAACCCCTTCGGTAAAAGCAATAAACAAACAAGCCAATATCTTATAATCGATCGATTTATTAGTATGGGTTGTATTTTGTATAGTCTTACTTTCATGAGCCTCTCCATTTCTCCATTGCCGACAATACATTAGGAATTTTGTACCAACAAATCATAAGCGGCTCTGCGCCTAGAGTCGTGTGAAAGCCTAATGGCTCCTTAATGAGCCTAGGAGGCTTGGCGACTTAATGAGGAGAAATGTCCTACTGCGTTGGTCGATTGACTAGCTAATCTAGCGAGTTGTCTCCATACATGGTTAAGCGCTACTTTCATGTCTACTTCTTTATTGTAATGAGTGGACGTAAATTTCTTATGCTACATTCGTCTAATGGATTGTATTTCCAGTTTTTTTGTTAGGTTTCCGTCACCCTAATTGAGTTTTTACTCTCTCCCTCTTCTTCGGTAGGTACCTATCTACGTATCTATATTGTTTACTTTTATTTCGAAAGCGATTCCATTTATATTTCTAACGAAAAAGCAACTACCTTCCCTCGTCTTGAATCGATACTCCTAAAACGAATTCGTAAACGACACCCCATCGTACCGAAAATAATCTTATCCTTGAAATTCCCCTACACAAAGGGCAAAGAAATCGCTCGCATATGTTTAGTACGAGTCATGGGAAGTAAGCACGCATCCGTCATGCACCGACGGTTCCCAAACAAAACCAGTAGACAGTCGTCTGTCTGCATAGTGTGCATGTACTCTTACGTGCCTCAGAATACGTTTGAAGGACTTTAAGAAGTTAGACTGACACTCGCAATTAGTTTAGAACGTAGATCCTTGTAGGTTTATCTAAGTGTGTGCGGCCCATAAGAGGGCAGTTTTATTAATTTAAGTTATTTCGCTAGGGTTTTATGGAATAAAAAGACGTCTTGAACGACCCCAAACAAATTGGCAAGGGGCATGGGAATAAAATGATGATAACTTTTCAATAAGTATAAGCTATCCTTGCAAGTTTCATATAAGAGCCCAACAACACTACCCAGAAATGGTTTCTCAAAAGCATTGTCTTTTTTTTTAATTATCCTATTTTGTGTCCCACTACTGGGCAAAGGCCTCCCCTTTTTTCTTCCAAACCTCCCTGTCTTGTGCGATCTCTGGCCATGTTGGCCCTGCAAATGGTATTAGACGTCACGCCACCTTCGCCTTGGTCTACCTCAACGGCGATGTCCTGCCTCAGGAGTCCAGTGAGTGACGACTCGATTCGACTCTTTATTAAATAATAATCAGCTCATAAAAGTGACGCACTTTTAAAAATCCTTATAAGGCTGCTGTCAAAGGCTGATGCGTATTAGCAAGCCTGTGGGATGAGATCATCTTATAAAACTGGATATACTCCATACCTGATTTGGCAGGCTGTGGCCAATACGGCGGCGTCTTGGCACGCACGACGAGGATAAGCAAGACATGTTTTAAAGAGGATCTCCGAACTAATTCGTGATATATGCCTATCTTCATTTTATGTCTATCAATTGTCACAATCTGATGAAGTCAGACAGATCGTAGGTACTTAGGTTCTTCTAATTCAAAGCTTTTTTTTTCAAACTAAATACCTACTTCTTGTTGTCAAACTTAACGCCTCGGGTCATGCTTGAGGCTTTTTTGTTCTAAGTCCGATGAACTTCGTTTTGTTGTTTTTTTTTTTTGCAAACGTGTCTATGAAAACACGGATATCTGTTAATGTACAGGCGTAGTTATTAACTAACATACTCTGAGAAACATGATGTCGTAGCAAACTACAGGAAGTCTTTATCACTGTTTTTAACCCACGACAATAACAGAGGGTGTTTTATGTTTGTTTTTTATGTCATTATTATTTGAACACTAGCTCCTCTCACTTAGCTGTGAAGACCAAACTTCTAAATTAGCCCAGGTTCGGACAGGCGGGTTTTTACCGCGGCCAATTTTTTTTTCTCGCACTGTTTAGCGCCTACAGTTGAAAATCCAACAGTGTGTTTTTTTGACGCGCTGGGATGCGCTCTGTTGAATTCTGAATGCTCGGCTCGACACCGAGAGTTGAAAATCCTTTGCGCGATAAAATCCCACCGCGATATTCTTTCTTCCGAGCGAACGTGGGCTTATTCATGATAATGTAACACCGGAATAAAACCGGGTAGGTGTAGGTCTAGGTAGGTACAGCTAATTGTACCTACCAATTTAAAGACAACACACTTGAAATCAATGAATAAAACGCCAGGTTCCCCCAACCGATCGTAATCAGACCCCTTGCCACTCTGCATGTATGCGGTAAACACCCATGAGTCAGAGCTCTGAATCATTTAGTGCGAGGTCGATAAGCGGTAACAGTCAAGTTCGAGGCATTTGGCGACGTTAGATTACTTAAAGATTCGATAACTGTCAAAAAAACTTTACGAGTGACGAAAAATTCTAAGGCATTGACCCTTAAAGAAAACAGATTCATAAGGAGGTTTTTTATGTTGGACTTTTTGTTCTTACTCCATCAAAATCTCTATATTGTGCAATTTCTGGCCGCGTCTGTTCTGCAAAATGGTCCAGACTATGTCGTCACGTCACCCTAGTTGCCTAGTCCTCCAGGCGTCTGTGACAGTGGTTGACAGACAATCTTGGCTGTCGGGTTGGATTAGTTCGAGCGATGTGGTCGGCTCAGTCCTTCAGCCTGGGTATTCTCTAACATCCGCTGCTTGAGTCATCATTCTCCTGCCAGCCCTTATCTCAAATTTTTAGGTGTCGCAACATTTCTTTTAAATTTCTTCCTTATCTCTACTAGAAGCGCCCCGCGGTTTCGCCCGCATAAGTATCGATCCCGTGGGAATATCGGGATAAAAACTATCCTATATCCTTTCCCGGGACTCAAACTATCTCTATACCAAATTTCAACTAAACCGGTTCAACGGTTTAAGCGTGAAGAGGTAACAGACAGACCCACTTTCGCATTTCTAATATTAGTATGGATTAGTCGTCATCCGCTACTTGAGTTTCTGAGTTAAATAACCGAATAACTACTATCTTTACTGATACATCTCTTTAGAGAGGTTTCTCTTTATAAATAAAATAAAAAAACTTATCGGACGTACCTATATAAGTACTCCTCTTGTCATAACAATTTGTTATCACCGGAAAACAGATCAAAATGCCCCGAATGTCATGTTCCATTTGATGGAACAACAGCGTCCCATGCATCACACTAATATTATAAATGCAACCATTCTGTCTGACAAAGATCTAGTATGAGATATACTATATTTGATCTAAAGCAATTTTCATAGAAATTGTTCTACTAGAGTCGTGTCGCGTCGTTATTTTTGTAATGACGCCATTCTCTTATCTGCAGCAATCCACCAGATAGGCTGGCTTAACATGATAACTCCATTGATTGATAGGGATAATCTTGACACGGACTCAAACAACGCAGTGATGTCATACTGTATTGTGCAATTATTTTAAGAAATGTTCAAATATTGGACATTGGATCACCCGGGCCCCCGACTCGAGGTAGTAGAAGGGACAGTGGGGTGTAGTCTTTAGGAGTGACATAACCCTCCGTTCTCCCCAGACGGAGGATATCCATAAGGATTTTCTAACAAAAAAAAAGGAAAAAGGTTTTAGGGAATGTCAGAATTCTCAGATTCGTTAATAAACGAAGCATGCGAACTGAGTGGTATGTTAAGAGGGTTGATCCGTTAGAGCCACGCTGGAGTCAAAATTGATGATTTCCGACGGACAATAAAACCATAATCTGTTTAATTTATAGATAATATATTGACGTCATATTAATGGGAATTTCATAATCTAATGCATGGCTGAAAAACATTTTCATTTATTCGTACAGTTTTCTCATTAGAACAGTTTTTATGCAAGCCTTTTTTTAAACTAGCGATCGACGGTCTACGCAAATGCAAGGTATTAGTAAAACCATATACGACAAACTTATAACAACGTTGCTTTATAAATAATAATAGAATTTATTAGTGCATGGCTGAAAAAAAAAACGATTACTGTAAGTTTTCATTCAAGAAAAGTATATTCAAAAGTGTCAATTTTAGCCACTTTTCGATATTTTAAACGCGTTAGTTTAGGATGAAATCTGAAATATTTATATGTTATTTTAGGCCTAGTAAACGAAGACATTTACGTTCTAAAACATGGTACAAATATTTTTTTAATAACTTATTTTTTTATTTTACTATGAATTATTTAGTGCTGCTATATAATCGGCGCGGAATCACGCCAGCGCTCAGTGCCGGCTGAGGCCTTTCAGAGGTAGGACGTGTGTCGCTCCCGTAGCCGCGAGTCGCGTAAAATATTATCGTACTTTAGCGAGTTTTTAGCGCGTCTAGGACATGTTGATACTTTTTATTATAATATATTTTTATTATATTACAAAACTTTGGTGAGTACATATTTTAATGTAATGGTGTTCTATTAACTTAAGAAAAATTAAATTAGACTTCTTTATGTATGTTTTCATTTTACTTTTTTTTTCAGATATGGCTAACAAAAGGCGCTATATGGGAACAAAAAAAAAACGAAAATTTGGCCAAGGCTAATGAAGCTAAAAGGTATGTTACCGAGGTTCTCTACTTATAAAAAATATATTTTTATTAGGTGTAATAAGAAACAATATACTTACTACTTTTTGAAGTAATTTTTTTTTATTACTTTTTGTTTGGATAGTTTTATGAAACACAGTAGTAATAAGATAAAGTTAATATCTAATTCGTTGTTATAGGCAGAAAAGAGAAGTTCAAATACTTCAAAACCAGGACTTAAATAAAAATGCTGTTGTAAGTTTTATTTTTTTACTTTATATTTTACTAGCTGCGGCAGACACGTGTTTCCTTGGTTTTGATTGTGCAGTTGTTAAAACAAAACTAAATAAGACCTTTCTTCATTATTTATTTATCTCAAGCCGACAATCGATCGCCTGTCATGGTGCTTACTTTTTGTGTCACTATATTATACCCTACATATTATTTTCAGAATCAAGAAAATGAAAAAGACAGTGAAAAAACACTGGACATTCTGGAAAACTTGCAGGCATTAGAAACGGCTCCAATTCAAGATCCTGACGCAGGGAATCTTGTAAGAATTACTTGGTCTTTATAAACATATTTTAGGACAAATAAAACAAGAACCTTCAAGAACAAGTGCGTATTTACAGTATACTTTCATAAGTTCAGATACATGTTGTACATTGTTTCTGATAATATTAGACTTAAAAATATATTTCCAAATTTTATGTTATAAGTAAATAATAGACAAGAAGTTGAAAGGGATACTGTACTTCAGGCAGAGAGTGCACTTTGGCTAGAGCTACGACGTTGTTTATTGACAGCCTCTTCATTCTGTAAAGTGTGCAAACGGCGATCGACTATTAGCCCAGCCCCTTTGGTTAAACAATTTCTTTACTCATATTCCTTGGACCATATCCCTAGTATTCAACATGGGAAAGTAAACGAAAAAATGGCCATAGAACAGTTGCAGGTACAAGTTTAGATTTTTCTAACAAACAATTTATTTTTGTATTCTTAAATTCTATTAAAAAGAAGTAATTAGAGTATTGAGTTTCAAATTATTATGATTACAGGTGCTTCGCCGGATGGACTAATCGACGATGATGGCATCACCGAAATTAAATGTCCTAGTTCGGCATTTGGATTAGAGGCAGATTTTGCTATTAGCCAAAAAAAAAATTAAATTCTGGAAAATAGATGGATCTGTGAATCGACGCCATGACTGGTTTTATCAGATACAGGGGCAGCTGCATATAACTAACAGAAATTACTGTCTGTTTGCTGTGTGGACAGGCAAAGATTTTAAATTGAAGACTGAAAACATAATCAGGGACGATAAATTTTGGAGCGAAAATATGGAACATCGGCTAGTCAGCTTTTACAATAAATGCCTGTTACCCGAAATTGTTGATCCCCGAAAAGCTAGGTCCATGAAACTTAGAGACAACAAATATTAAGATTTTATTTTACACGAAATTGTTTTTATTTACTTTAACCTAACTAATAATAATTTAATTGCTCATTTTTTACATTTACATTTACATTTACATATAAACAAAAACTGAATCCCCGCTTACGGAAAACGAAAACATTCCCTACTAACTAAAAACTGGCTAAGTATCAAGATGATTCTAAGCGGTGTATGATACGCGCTCCAACACAGACGGCTGTGTGTGCGTTTAACTGTATAGCTGTGTGAGTAAATTTACCTAAACGCGAGGCGCGCCGCTCTGGAGTAACGCTCTTAAGCAGAAATTCATGAAATGCATTTTAATTGGAACTTTCCAAATTTCCATGCAGGGAATGAAATTGTAGTTTTCCCGGATTCCGGGAATAAAAAAGCCGTGGAAACAAACTGATAGAGAACGAACGACGTCAGGGTTCAAACGAAAAAGCAATATTTAACCTTCTCGGTTTGGATGTGCAATTTAAAATGTTGATACCTATCCATTTCTGTCGCAGACTTCCGCGCAAGGAAAACGTATGTGCAGGCCACTTATAAATCTGGTCATGTCGTAAGCTCTATTGAGGAAAAAAGTTAGTGATGGATCATGAGCTGGCGACAAGTCCTTGCCAATTTAAAAAAAAATTACAAGAATTTCCTCTATCAACTTTTGACTATTCTTTTTCTAAACGGCTTTGGCATCATGAACGTATTTTTTTTTTTATTCTGATCATGGCTAAAGACCCCATTTATCACTAAGCACCATTCGGATCTCGTCAGAAATAAATAGGCGCGTAATAAATCATACTTACGGACTTATATTTATATTCTAACAAAAGAAATGCCAACAAAATTTTCAACATTTACGAATGGTCCAATTACCGAGTGAAATGTCAGACGAGATTCAACAACCTTTCTGAATTTTATATTTTATTTGCAATCAATGAAGCTGAATGATATTATGCTCGAAAATATCCCGATAAATGTGAATATTGATACTTAACCTTTTAACCGCTTACGCCGAATTAATTCGAGAAATATTTTCGTGTCCATTTCGCCAGGGTCGTATATTTACGACCACATGCCACACCTCATACGATCTGCTTTTTTATTTAACTAGGCTGTATTCTATCAGAGGGGCAATTCTACTAATTTTAAGAACGTTCACAGTCTGATCTCAGTCTCAATCTGTCAAAAAATACTTCTAATTTCCCTACATTTTGACAAGTTTTTGACATTTGCTTGTCGCCGAGATGAGACTGCGACTAGATTTTGAACGTTTTAAATTACGAGAATTGGCCTTCAGGTATTTATTTTTCGATTTACTGTGCCGGGCGCTGGGGGCACAACAACTGCGGATAAAAGGTTAAATCAAAAGCTTTTAACATTTTCAGGGAGCGCAACAATTTTATGTGCTCCAAATACCAGTGGATCTACCCAATATTCATTGAATTACGCGATCGACCGGATAAAAGTGGTTGACTAATGGGATGTTCAATCTGACTAGCAGAAAAATTTATCGATCTTTTGTTAGACCGTGTAAATTGTCGATGGTGAAACAGCAATTTATTTTGAATACTTCAATAAATACAAAGTGAACTGAAACGATAAATGATTTACACTCGGATTCACTCTGCGATGAAGTTGCCAATACAAATTCAGGTCATATCCACAGTCTAATTCAAAACAGAGTTAAGTTGGGTCCAGGTGGGGTCAACGTACGCTGTTGAATAGGTTTTTGATAGCCTCGGACTGCATGGTCAGTGAAGGACAACAAACTTGATTTGACCGACTACTGCAGGTTCGTTAGTGGAGTCAGGTCAGTCTGCCCTGCATAAAGGCTCCTTCAAACAGGCGCGACACGACACGCGACACAAAGGCACCGCAAGTCGCGCAACGAGCGGTGCCTTTGTGTCGCGCGCGATTATATCGCGTGTCGCGCCTGTTTCTAGGAACCTTAATGCTGTAGGGACCAACTTGTTCCTTTGTAAAACAAACATGTCCTGAACTGAGACTCACTATCTTGGTATTGTATCACTTAATGACCCTCTGTGAAAGCTTCCTTCTCCCTGAAGACTGAAAAGTGAATGAAAAAAATGGCACTCATTTCCACAGCAGCTCTTTTTTTGAGATCTTACCTTCAGACGCAATGTTGGGAATGCTTGACTAATACCGACCGCGTTTCCGGGTCGCTAGCACAATCCTGCACTTGCTTCATAATCCTAGATTATTGCCTAACTTAACACAAACAATAACGAACACGGAAGAAGAATTTCAATCGCGTTAACATTCAAAAAGCAACTTCACCAATTTAATTACAATGAGTAATAACTAAATCGTTTACAACC
Organism: Luperina nickerlii; assembly: GCA_963855955.1. Lineage (NCBI taxonomy): Eukaryota > Metazoa > Arthropoda > Insecta > Lepidoptera > Noctuidae > Luperina > Luperina nickerlii. The sequence goes on along the minus strand of OY979682.1, from coordinate 17,412,502 downwards.
GTTTCCCGTACGTTAGCACATTAGCAATTGTGTCAGTGACTCATAATGGTCTGCAATCGTATGTCATTGTGTAAAAAAAACATTAATAATCAACACTCTGACGTAAAATTTGTGTAAACAAAAAATGACTGCCGCCGGTCCATTCTGAAAAAATCTCACCGTGAAAACGTAGGTGAAGTGAGCTGTCTTACCCACCTCATGCTAGCGATTGACACTTTACCTAACTTTTCACTATCGATCAATTAAAACACAACATTTCAAGGGTTACTTCTTACGTGAGTGAGCTGACTTGAGCTCTTCTTTATCAGAGGGTTGCTAGAGTCACGCTTAGTTTTAAAAAGATGTAACCTGTACCATCTTCTACAAATCTACATACTAAAAAATCTTCAGACAGTCAATCAGACTGAAAACGCATAAAGGCTCCTTCAAACAGGCGCGACACGCGATAAAATCGCGCGCGACAAAAGTCACGCAACGAGCGGTGCCTTTGTGTCGCGCGCGATTATATCGCGTGTCGCGCCTGTTTGTAGGAGCCTTAGTCTAAACTGCTGAGTTTAGAAGCATGAACTTTTGCACAAGAGTTCCTTTTATAACTAGCTGCGCCCCGTGGTATCACCCGCATAAGTGTCGATCCCGTGGGAATATCGGGATAAAAACTATCCTATGTCCTTCCCCGGGATGCAATCTATCACTCTTGCCAAATTTTATCGAAATCCGTTCAGTGGTTTAGGCGTGAAAAGGTAACAGACAGACAGGCAAAGTTACTTACGAACGTATAATATTAGTATGGATTATTATTAATATAACGAAAGTAAGCACTGCGGTAGGATTTTTGAAATTAATCCGGAAAGTTTATAAGGAAGTTCGTAATTTCAATCCCATCCACGCGGTTTATACATAATAATGGTCTGTTTGCTATAACTAAAACATCGATTAAAAGCATCGAAGGATCACGTTTCCCGTAATTAGCATTTAGAACTGCCGGTGGCGCCTGATAATCATCTTCCATTGCATAAACAGTTCCATTCTGGGAATGAGAGGAGTTTGAATTCAAGCCATGGTTTCCTATTTCCTAGCAATTAATTGCGTTGGAAACGTTTAACAATCTAATTGGACTGGTACCTATAAACTTACCTTACACCTGTATATACTTTAGACTTTACCCGTTGGAAAAACCAGCACTGTAAATTCTGGGTTTTCAGCCTTGTAGTGTTTAATTGATAAATGTGAGAATCAACCCCATTGATCCTCATTTTGTTTTTACGTAGGTATTGTTCAAATCTGAGTAAGGCTGCGTTTCCACCAGAGATGAGCGAGGATACTTAGAGGGGTTTGTGTAACCGATGGTAACTTAAGCTATAAAAATGAAGCGGTGTTATTGGTTGGTTTCACACACATCCCTCTTCACGCATCCTCGCTCATCTCTGGTGGAAAGGCAGCCTTAGTCTCAAGTACGAATGTGACTTTCAAATAAGAATTACAAAATTTCTGAATATATCTTGGACAGTACTCACATCGATGAAGGAAAAACATCGTGGGGAAACTTGTACTTAGTGATCAATGCTCGTGCCTTCTCTGAATGAGAAGAGGCCGTTTCCCTGTAGTGATATAGTAATAGGCTGGTATTATTATTGCGCCTATGAACATATAATAGAATAGAATAAATAATAGTACCTCAAGCGTTACTTATTTTGATTAAATATAAACGTGTCTAGTAAAATATACCGAAAGGATAAAGAAGAAAACCTAACGCCTACTCAGACGAGATGAATGAAGGTGTTTCTAACCTAATATACGTGGAATATTCTAATAAATTCGCAATGGAGATAAATCTCCCAGCTCAACGACCTTTTACTTTTGTCTGTGATATTTAATATACGTTAAATGTGGAGTATAGGATAATAAAATATGCTGTATTCTCATTTCTCTCTTTTAAGAAAGTTGTGAAAGTGGGCGTTTGATCACTAGGGTGGAATGCCCTAAGGGACCGTCTCCACGAGCGAGAGAATCGCGGCGATATTATCGTCGTGTCACGTATTTCTATACACTCATAGGCTGGAGGAGCTACATTAGCGGGCGAAGATTCGTGTCGAGTTGGCGCACTAAAACATCGTGTGTGGCCATACGCGATGTTCTTGGCTACATTAGGCGGGTGAAGATTCATCGTGTCAGATTGTTTTGTTCTCTGTTGTGCGGCTGAGACTTATTCAAAATGGAGGAAGTAGTGGCGTTGCATTATATGTCGGTAAATTATATTATTTATACAATTGTACAAGTATCAGTTAACAGTTACCTGGACGACATTGAAGTAACGTAGGTGTAGCCACCCAAGCGAATGTTGTTGCGACAAATCCCTTTGATGCGCGCCAGTTTACCGACAGTGCCCCAACAGTACATCGTCTTCGCCCGAATACTACGCGTTGCAACGTTTTACCCGGCCACACTCATCGCGTTAACACGAATATTCGCCGTAGCCCGCTAATGTAGCTCCAGCATTAGAACGTGTCTCCACAAGGCGATATCATCGCGGCGAAAATTTGATATGTATTTTAACAGATCTGTTCTTGTAAGCTTAACCTTTGTATTTTATTTACTTTTGTATAATCGTCGAATAATTAAAAAAATAAATCTAATTATGCTTAAATGGTTTGGTCATGTTGAGAGGATGAAAGACGACTAACAAAGTGAGAGGAAACTCATATAGTGTACTGTCAACAAAAGATATAAGTATGCAGGATCGTCGGATATAGTTGAAGTTTAGTAAGAAACCGGTGGATGTTCTCGAATAAAATTTAATTTTATTAATAGAAAACAAACAGCCCATTTATCAAATGTCTACCTCCATTGGTAGATGGCGTGAGTTTGTTAATAAATCTGACTGGAGATAAAGAAAGAAAGAAAGAAAGAAAATACATTTATTTAGCACAGACTAAGAGACACACAATACACCAGAAGGCCAATTCTCGTAATTTAAAACGTTCAAAATCTAGTCGCAGTCTCATCTCAGCGACAAAGAAATGTCAAAATGTAGGGAAATTTGAAGTATTTTTTGACAGATTGAGACTGAGATCAGACTGTGAACATTGTTAAAATTAGTAGAATTGCCCCTCAGGTAGTTAGATACAATTCTAGTTTTATCCGATGAATTACTGGCTGGACCTAGTATCTTATACATATAGTTTACTAGCAGCGTCCCGTAGTTTAACCCGCAGAAGTGTCGATCTCGCAGGAATATCGGAATAAAAAGTAGCCTATTTGTTAATCCAGGGTGTCAGCTACTTCCATGCTAAATTTTATCAGAATTGGTGCAGCCGCTTGTACGCGATGAAGTAACAAACATACAAACACACTCACAAACTTTCGCCTTTATACATTAGTATGATTGTTTGACATTAGTATGATTGTTTTTCTAAAAAAGAATTTTGATTATCCTTTGTAGAATCTTAAATGCGGCCATTCAAATTCTAAACATGACCCATCCTATGATATGTTCAGCTTGTTTCCCTAAACGTTTTTCGATATTACTAAAATAATAATCTTATATTCTCTCTATAGTCTATAGGGAAAATGTTGATATTACGTGACCTTGGTAGCACGTTTCTTAAGATTCACGTTTTCCTACACTTTTAATGCTTACTCGTATCGTAAACGTTGCGTTTATCTAAACTAGCACGACGTTTATCTAAACTAACAAGTAAGGTCTAGTAAAGTCAGACGATGGACTACATTTTTTATTACTTACGTCGACTTTATTTCTATAATTACTCGGTATGTAGTCCTCATTGATTAAGAATCATTTACAGAACGGGGAATTGACTCTAACTGTAGGTAACGGCAACAATGGTCCTCTGGTAAATGCTTGTCTGACAGCCGGATTGTTGATGACTATACGGTCAAAGGCCATTGTCCTTTTCAACAATTCTTGGGATACCTTGTGTCATAACACATACCACTTGGACATTTTTCTCAATATCCATCATAAGTATGGATCAGAATGTTGGGCCACAAAGGGGATGAATGAAAGGCAATTGCATACAGCTGAGATGAGAATGCTAAGAGGGATGTGTGGTGTTACACGAATGGATAGAATAAGAAATGAGTACATAAACTTCCTCAGTTTGAAAGTGGCACCGGTAACAGAAAAGTTGTGTGGAAATCGGTTGTGATGGTATGGGCATGTGTTCCGGGGAAATGAGGAAAATGTCGTGAGGACAGTTTTGAGTATGAATGTCGATGGCTGTAAGAGTAGGGGAAGACCAAAGAAATGATGGCTGAAATGTTTGAATGATGATATGGTTAGAAAGGGGGTGACTGCCGAGATGACAAGCAATATAAAAGTATGGAAGAAAAAAAACATGTTGCGCCGACCCTAAATAAATTGGGATAAGGGCAAGAGAATGATGATCCATCATAAAGATATGTCTCTTATTTTCTAAGGGTGAATTTCGCCAATGTAACTGACCGGGAGCAGTACATCTAAGCCGCGTTTAAGAGCTGTCAGTGTTATCATTGTTGTGGAATATTGACATTGACAGCTCTTGAACGCGGTTTAGATTTGCTGATCGCAAAATTCGCCCATAGTCATTAATTTTCATTCAAGACCTATCAAAAGTATCAAAATATATACTGCGAACTACAATTTATATTTTACGTTTTGTGACGGTTGGTAGTCCCAAGTCGCTGATGTGTGTCAGCCTTTACAGTAAAATGCGGTTAAATGTTATCTCGTAAACATGTGTCAAACGTGAATAACTAACGTATGGATGGATGAGTCAGTAGTTGTGTTTGTTTATACGTTACATAAATACATATAGTATTTATGTAACGTATGCAGCTAGAGAGCTAATGAGGTTTATTACCTTTGAACGATTTAATTATACGTTTATGAAACTCCGGTTTGATGGAAGTTTCAGTAGAATTTTGTGGTTGTTAAGAAAATGCAGGATTGGATGGATTTCAGTACATGATTCTGAAACAAAAAGCTGTGGGAGTTTAGTAAAAAAAATATGCTGTTCCATACATTATGACCGCGTAGAAATTGCACTTTTGTATGAAACGGCATTTTTTTAAATATAACTATGTGACATAATCTTGTTTACAGTTTGTGCGTCGATGTTCCCTGCCACCTTGAACATATTTTGACGTCACAGTCTTCACACCAAAGAATCAAAAATGTAGTTCCCATTCATATTTCCATTGATATGATTGATCTTTAGTCACCTTCAGTGGCCACTGCTACAATTAACCATAAAGGAAGGTCAGATTTTATCAGATTTAATGGCATCATGCTGACCTTTAGCATTGATATCATCATAAAGAGAAAAGCCAAGCAAAGAAACCATTAGCAATAATCCTCCTTCTGGCGCAGTCGGGTAATAATGGACTTAATTCTCAATTTCCAGCATTGATTACCGCGGCAAATTACGCCACTAAAACATCGAATGTGACGTGCTACTATGACGTATTGTTTGAACTCTTGCCAAGTTGTGAGCGAGGAACGATGACTGCTGAAGTATTAACATAATCATTGAACAAACTAGCTAATGGGTTACGTGACAATAGGTAGAAAGTCAGTGTCATGGCGACTGAGGATTCACTGCAGAGGAGGAGGATTTACTCATAACTTATGTAATATTCGTTAGCGGTGTGATACCGCCGAGCCTCGGAAAGCACGTTAAGCCGTTTGTCCCGCGGGGCAGTTGCATAATGATTCTGATTGATAGGGTGTTACGCAATATGGCTAAATAATAACAGCCGCACAGGTCGATCGATCAGGTTAAGCTACGCTTGCCGCGGTTGGTCTGTGGATGGGTGACCATTTTTACATACCGTGACCCCTACGTGCCTCGGAAAGCACGTTAAGCCGCTGGTCTCGGCTGTCATTTGTGGATCTTTCACAGTCGTTACGGGTAGTCAGAAGCCCGAAAGTCTGGCAACCAGTCTTACCAAGGGGTATCGTCTTACCCAGTAATTGGGTTGTGGAAGTCAGATAGGCTGTCGCCCCATGTAAAATACTGGTATTCAGCTGCATCCGGTTAGACTGAAAACCGATCCCAACATAGTTGGGAAAAGGCTAGGTAGATGATGAGTGTGTTACGCAATTAGAGTGCTGATCTCTCTCCGGTCGTGTCGGAATGCGTGCCTTCCCTTCGGACTATGAGAGAGAGGGAAGAGAGAATGCACCTGTGTCTGCGGACACGTTTGTGCACTAAGTATAGGTGATATCTCCCGCTACGAAGGCTGTCTCCGTTGAGATTGGCCGCCATGGAGGAGTAATATTCGACAAGCTATACGTAGAAAAATATGTGTTTCCGTATCTGCCATCAAAATGCCTAATCCATCTTTACGAGCCTACAATTACAGATTTATTGCATACGCAATTATTGTCCCTGGTCACCAACCTTGTCGTAAATAGACATAAATAAACCAATCAACCAGGAAAATGAATAAAAAATTTATAAATTCAATCATTATGAGACCCATGCAGTACCTATTTAATATTATTATATTAGTTTATATTCATTTACTTATTAACCGTGTCTAATCTCTTAAGGCCCGCTTGCACAACAAAACAGTAAATATGTTTAGCTCGAATTTAAAACATCTTTCTGTTTCGGTCAATCGTTTAAAGACGCCAGAATTGATGTCTTAAATAAATATGTTAAGCCCTAAATGCATTTAATGATGTATTGTACAAACGGGCCTAACACTGGGACATTGGCCTCATCTCTGTGACAATGAGTGGACCATAATCCACCACGCGCGGGTCCAGTGCGGGTTGGTGGACATTACATGTAATTTTTGGCTGTAGACATGCCGGTTTCCTCACGATGTTTTCTTTCATTGTTTTGAGAGCAGTGCAGCACATTTTTACTAAATAACTACATATTTATAATTGTTTGTTCACGAAGGTTTTCTTTTGTCCAACAGATTCTACGATGAATGCAAACGGAGGTATAACATCAAGTTATGGAAAACATTCACAGACTGCTTCAACTGCTTACCGGTCGCTGCGATAGGTGAGTCTATAATCTAATAAATTTATATAAAAAACATGTCGGAAAATATTTCTTACAGGACGTTTTTCGCCCACTACTGTAAATTATCAGGAACATATTACAGAAAACAGAAAAACGTGTTAAATAAAATCGCTGCACTGATTCGTTTCGTACGAAAACATCGCGTGCGATTAATCGCTTAGTTCGCTTATTACCTACATCCATTAGACTCTATAGCTTCCAAGTATCAGAGTGCGGTTTCTGCCTATGGGATAGCTACCTAGCCATAGACATATCTGGTCCGACCGCCACGTCATTTGCAATAGGGCAACGGATGGTGAAAGCTGTATTTATACGCTTCGTGGATTGGAATATTGCACACAGTCTGTCTAGGCTATGTCGCATTGAAACGTCCAGAAAGCCTTTACAATTGCAGCTATGGGCCTAAGCTTAATCGTCTGAAAACTATCCGAAAGCTAATGTTTGAGTTTTTTTTTCTATACAAAAACTGGGAAACGTCAATAATTTTATTCTATGCATAAAAGATATCTGACGAAAGAAAAATTATCCGTCCTTTAAACAGTATTCTGCCAGTCTTCAATGCACCTCGAGTGCCAAAAAAATAAGGCTTCTCAAAACCCAAAAGTTGCTGCTTCCACATTCTTTTCACATTACGACACAACTCTTAAAGAATAATGCCAAAAACTTTTGCAACCAGTCCTGTCCGCAGTTGCTGCGTTGGAAACCGGAATTTGACAACACGCCAACAAAAGTACAGGAAAAATTATGGAAAGTTATTGCGTCAGAACTTTACTTGAGTCTGTTTTAAGTAGACAGCTCTGCGATGTCTAGATTTATGTCTGGAATAGCTCTAAATAGAACATTATGGCTGCCTGTCCACCGGAGCGGAGCGAGGCTGCGGAGCGGAGAAACGGAGAAAATATTAACCAATAGTATTGCACACAATCTCCGGGAGATTTGCTTTAAAATTGAAGACTACTTTATTAGATCTCATGAATTTTATGACATTATTTCGTACATGTAACTGCGAAATTGTCGGACAAGGTCGGCCCCTGTCTGACGTTTTCGCACATTTTTTACGTCACTTTTTCATTACGCTCGCAAGTCCTATACCCAGATTATTAACGCTACGGTCTACTACACCGCTTTTACTTATTTGTTTTATTAATGTTATTAAGTTCTTGATGGCAAACTTACGCGAGGTACGCCTCTAGATTTAAGTATCTCGCGGACTGAATAAACGAGATGTGCTAATAAATAGAAACAATTTTTTCAACAAAAGTTAATCTAATAAACAGTCGAAGACGCTTGGCTTGTCGTAAATAACTTCTGTCTCGGAAACTAGAATGGAATTAATAAGAAATAACACCTAATTCCGATACGCGTGGATCCGCCGGATGCGAGCAGCACTTAACCGGTTGAAGTGGCGATGCTTGGGGGAGACATTGTGTTCAGCAGTAGACATCTTTCGGCTAAAATGATCATGATTATGCCATAATTTTTAAGTTTTAGCCTTTAGTTTTGTTATTATTATATGTGATGACTTATTTCTGAGATTGCTCCAATTAGTACTATAGATATATCATACATAGAAGCTGTTGGTGTGCCTTAATATATAAATAAATAATGATGACGAACATCTAAATTAAAGATGATTTTCCGCACCTCTTTCGGAGACTCCTCTCAAACACAGAACCGAGATAAATACGGGTCTTTTTGTAATTACATTACAGACCCACCATCCCTGTTACAGTGGATATTTTTTCAAGCCTGCCCCGTATTTGCATGCCTGTTTCAGTTCGGTGATTGATCTAATTAGTCGCTCAGCCGACTGTGAACCCGCTTAACAGATATGTACGAATCCAGCTTAAAATTGTTAGTTCGTGGACATTGTTGGGAATATTTTTTGCTTTCGGAAAAGTTGGAGCAGATTTTTTATAGATTGTACTTTGAGTTATGTCTACAACAAGCCTAACGATCCTACACAGACAAAATTCTTCAGAAAACCAGCCCTAAGTAGTGATAGTGATGGTGGCGCATTTTGCGGTGTAAACCTTTCAGAACGGTGACTATGAATACAGGGTTATTGGTAAAACATTAACAACCTCTTAAGAGGTCATTGTACTCATCATTATGAACAACTTTTACTATGGGACCAAGCCTGAAATCGCGAAAAAAAATCAGCTGTTCCCTACATTTTGACGAGTTATACGAACATACTTAAATGTAGGGAACAGCTGATTTTTTTATCGCGAATTCATGTTTGGTTCCATAGTAAAAGTTGTTCATAATAATGAGTACAATGACCTCTGTTAATGTTTTACCAATAACCCTGTATAAGGGACAAAATAAACCCAGTTTTGCTAAAAGTCAGTCGACAGTTTGCGGAAATTATTTTGTATTACTTTTGGAGTGTTTTTTCTTGTATAGGTACCTACAAGAAAAAACACTCAAAAACTCTTCTTTCTTTGAAGGAAATAAGTCATTTCTGCTCTAATTTAGAAAGACACGCAATCATAATTAAGACAACAATAACACATACCAAAAATGTACTGAAGGCATGCATACGTATTTCGCGGCAAAAAAACGTGTCAACGTTTTTTGCCGCGAAATACGTATGCGATTTTGCCACTCCCGACGAATCACGCCGTCCCGAAAAAGTGTGTAGCACCCCTAACACCACAAAAACGTGTAACCAAACCGAAGATCGACCTCGAAACTCGAAATATCCGATATTCACCGCACTCCCAGGTCTGTAATTTCGCCCCAACCTTGTTACTCCTGAATTCCCTATATACATGCGTAGATCGGTTGATTCGCTCACCGCAACGCGAAGGTCGAATATACGCCGGGGCTATATTTATCGGATCACGCTACACACTTTTGATGCTATAGTATTTATAGACAGATAGTAATCATATGGACATTGTATAATGTTTGTTTTTGAGACACCTGTCTCTTGAATGGTGTTTAGTATTTTTGACAAACTTTGTTGCTTGATTGAGAAGCGTAGTGTTGACGTTTTAAGCGAAACAGGCGTACCAAAAGTTTAGTTCTGATTTACTCAAAACTAAAGGATTGTTGAAATAGAAATCAGTTTGATTATCATAACGAAGAATTATTTCACTGGTAATCTAATGTCACTGAAGCATATTGGAATGTCATTTCATACCATTAATAAGGCCCACAGATAACTACTGCTGCATAGCCCAGGAATATCTCATCTTTATAAACAGTAGACTACAATTTCAGGATTACCTTCATCTCTGCTTGAGTGTCTAAAGCAATCGGTTCCGTCAGACTACTTTCATCTAGAAATCAAGCAAAGAGTCCGATTTCATCCATTGGCCACGTGATAATGAATACCAATGCCAAAGATCGATTTCAAATAAACTTCGACATTTTTTGTTACTTCCTTGATTTCATTTTTTGATAGCGAATTCATGACCAAAAGATGAATAATATTTACATTAAAAAAAATGTTAACTTCTTAACAATCACATGCAAATTAATCAATAAAACTGCGAGTAACACGCTCACTACAACTGTAAACTGTAGTACTGCTTAAATGCTTGTATTCAGAGCTGTTCAAGTCAATAAAGACTATCATGAGACGTGTCAAGTGTCTATTACTTGAACAGGTTTCGGTGTCGAGGGAACAATTGGCGCAGACATCTTTGATCTTATTCATTAAGGCTCTATTATTCTTGGAAATAAAACCAAGCCTTTGTGAATGAAATCCCAGTAATGTTAAAAATAGGTCGAGTCTGCGACTAAGGCCTGTCTAGAGGCCTTAGTCGCAGACTCGACCTATTTTTAACATAACTGAGATTTCATTTCTAAACGTGATGTTACGGGCTGATCGAAGGACGGAATTTTTACCTTAGTTTCACTATCTAGTGAAACTAAGGTAAAAATTATCATTGGATCTCTGATGGCGTGGTCTCAATCGGAACTTCCAATTTTTAATGTTGAACTCGAAAATTCGGTTACTACTATGGGTTACTAAAAGAAATACACTTCGGAAGTCACAATAATAAGGAAAGAGAAACCTGAACAATGGTATAAATCAAATCTGCCAAGATAATGTTTTCAAGATGCGTACGAACATCTCACGGCCGCTGACAAGTAAAAGTGAATAAATTGGCGACCCCACGCCGGAACTAGCAATAAATACGGTAAGATTTATGTAACCAACTGTAGATTCACATAAGATATGCGCGAATGTTTGTTTATTTTGTACTGCGTTATTGGAGAAGAGCCTTTTGAGGAATATTGATGACGCATTAGAAGGTTCTAGCTAGACGATTATAGACTTTAATATTAGAAGCATATTGCACAATATCATTAAGCAGTTTTTCCCGGCTGTCATTCGTAGATCTTCCACACGTTGCTAGTAGTTGAAGCCCGAAAGTCTGACAACCAGTCTTACCAAGAGATATCATGTTTTCCAGTGATCATGTTGGATAAACGCTATGCAAATGATGATGATTCATGGTTATACAAAGAATATTAAAAATGTTGAAGGTGAAGAGCTGATGTTAAAATCAAATAAAGCACATTCTACAGAAGCTTCTTTTATAGGAAATGAAAACGGATTCTGAGAACAGATGCAGCCTCTTCTTCAACCCCAGTTTAAATTATCACAAGAACATTGGCCTTAATTCCGACTTCGCAATATTCAGCCCAGCTTGACAATTTACCTGAAGTTGTTGGTCTGGAAACATAAAACCAATGGCAACTTTGAACGAGCCCTCAGACTTTTGAATTTGCGATGAATTTTGTTACAAATTAATGAGACGTAGAGAATTACTCTCAATTTAATATTGTGGATAGCTGTTTGATTAAAAAATTTAGAATGCTGTCGTCGTTTTTAGCCAGTAATAGAGGGTTTCAGGAATTTTGATTCGATCATTGTTGACAAAAAATTGTAATGCTTTTTGCCCTAGCAAACAAAAACAACGAAACGAAAGTTATAGAACCTAAACATGGAGATAATCTATAACTATGTCTTTGTCTAATAATAAATCTGAAGAGTTTTGTTTTTATGTTTGAACGCGCTAATCTCTGGAACTGTCAGTCGGATTTAATAAATTCTTTTTGAATTTGATAGCCCAATTCTTGAGGAAGGCTACAGGCTATATTTAACATCACGCTAGGGCCCTTAGGAGGTCAGCAAAAAGATATGAAAAACGTATGAAATATGAAAAAAGCTTCCCCAAACACAGCTGGCTACTGAAACATTACATTCTATCCTTCAATCGACGTCAACACACGCATTATTCCAACATATTCTTCAATTTCCATATAAAAAGAAAAAAAAAGGCTAGAAAACAGTTTGTTCAACTCAAAGAAATCTAGATATTGATCGGAGCACATGTGATGCGAGACTGATTGAATGAATATTAAACAGTTTTCTATGCATTTATTTGCATTGCAATAAGGCAATGTAGTACTTGTACACAAGGGAGCTGCATATACATTACCGTTAAATTCCTATGAATCATAATAAAGATTTACTCAACCTTCGATCAATAATTGTACTAGATGCCCGATAAGCGCTTCAAAAACGGCCCGAAAAATAAGAGCACAAATACTTTTGTGCTCTTATTTCAAATTAGTATGGTCCAATCATAGCCAACGTTAAGACGTCAAAATGCCTCAGTGCGCGTTCAAAAATTGTGTAAATAACCACCGTAACACCAAGATTTTGGAAGGAATATCTTTTTTTCGGTAAGTTTCTATCATTTAATGTTTTTCATAAAATAATAACACAATTAAATAGTAAATATAAATAAATTAGCAAATATTATGATTGTTTGGCCAATGTTTGCGACAACGCGCCAACTATTTTAGCAAACATCGACTATTGTGGAACAGGGGCATGGAGTGGTGTTATTTTAAATGTTATTTTTGTTTGTAAATCTTTGTAAATCCTAGCGACCCATTTCGATGTGCAGAATGGGTATCTATTGTCGCGAAAGAAAGGGGAGAACAAATATACAAACCTTTTAAAAATTCGACAATATGTTCGATTCATTTTGACAGATTGGACATAACTGGAAACACGCAAAGGCGTAGATTACTAAAAAACAGCGGTTCCCAAATTGCAGGTAATTATCATAAATTATTAAAATAGTAAACAATACAAAAAAAATATGATAAAAACTTTATATGTGTCCACGTTTTAAACGCATATATTGAAAAAGATGTGTTTTCTGGGGAAAACGAACACAACCATAAAATATGCTTGATGAAACTAATTATAGAAAAATTCATTGATGTAAGATTACATTATATTTGTAAAAAAGAAACCGCTCAAATAAAAATTGATTCCAAAAGATAACTTTGTAACAAGCTGAATCTGTTTAAAGGAAATTAAACATACATTACGTTTAAATACACCGATTAACACAATGGTACTATTTTAGTCCTCCTACTTTTTTAAATCGGTTAAAAATATTTGCCACCATACAAAACGAACCTTCGCCTAAAAATATTATATTCTGCAACTCCAATACTTACTGTGTTCTAAGCATTGAAATGCAATACCAAGAACTACGTCTAGTTCCAAAATACAGTAAGCACGAAATTGTCAACAAAATGTTTTTAACCTTATTGCTTAGAAATTAAGTTTCATTTTAGAATAAATATTTTTGTAGTTATTATAAAAATGACGTTTTATTTTCAAGTGACATTTTAAATTTATTGCTTTTAACCTATCTCCGATGACAGAAGGACTTAAATATTTATCATTTGCATTCGTAATACAACTTTATGTTAGAGTGTTAAGGTTTATAATAATTTGAAGTTGTTAATATTATTAAACGTTTTTCTACAGTTCGTAATAAGAAATATAAATGTTTATGTGTGTGCAAACGTGGCCACTTTAGCGACTTACTTTTGTTCCTGATCATTCATCTAGTACTATTATTGATCGAAGTACTCAACGGTTAACGGTGATACAGCCTCTTATAAGTGTCAAATCAAATGGATGGGATCAGTGAACTTGTCTTCAAATATTATCGTTGCAATATTTAATACTAGTATCGGTCAATCATCTGCGGTAGAGAGATGTTTTGATTTAATCATTAAACAACATACTGCGCAAATAGTGATAGTATCTTCACGGATTATGAGATAAGGTATTGCCACTGAAAATGGCTACTTCCCATTTGGTAAACTTCCCATTTCGTAAACCTCAAACTGTACCTACTAAAAAGTTGCGTTTGGTAAACATTATACATTTCATACATTTAGTCCCATTTCGAAAACATTTCAATATTTTTTTGTGTTATATCCCATTTGGTAAACTTTCAGATGAAATGGGTACAGTCAAGTAAAAAAAGAAAAACGAAACTAATGATAACATTGTCATTTATTTTGTTAAATATTTTTAATCACAGGTACAATAGTCGGATTATGTGTACGTATGCCATTTACACATATTGATATTTAAAAACAGAAATAAAAAGTGGGGTGTACAAATAACTTTCAAAAAATTTAAGAAAAATCACAGTTCGATTTGACTATTTCGATGACAAGTTTTATTTTTTTAATAACATAAGTCAATCTAGATGCGAAATCAACTTATATAAAAAAACAATAATCACAGATTTGGTACTATCTTTTTATGTTAATGTACATTAACATAAAAAAATACATACGAAATCAACTACTTATAAAATATAAAAATAAACAGTCACTGATTTGGTACGTTAACGTAAAAAAATACATACTAAATCAACTATAAAATATAAAAACAATAATAATCACAGATTTGGTACAATAACATAAAAAATACATGCAAAATCAACTTTTAAATATAAAAACAAATAATAATCACAGATTTGGTACATTCATTAAAAATTACACACAAAATCAACTATAAAATATAATCACAGATTTGGAATATTAACATAAAAAATTTACTACCTACACTACAAAGTTAAAAATCAATAAATAAATTATAAAGTGATACAAGCAATTCTTGATAATTCGTTCAAACAATTTTCCAATGATATTTTTCCACTTTTGTAATCGCCGAGAATATTGTTAATTCGTATATCATTTTGGATAGATTTTTTTCTTCGTTTTGATATACTTTCTCCATTATTACAAAAACTGTAAAAAATTGTTATGATTAATTAAAGTAATAATGTATAATTTTTATCATATGTGTCGCCTAAAAATACAGGTCATTGAAACAAAAATATGTACCTTTTCAGAAGATTTTCATAATGTTTAATATTGCCTGATATCGTTTCGAAAAATAAAAGAATTGATGGCCTTTTTCCAATTTCACTATTGAAACTCCAATTCCAAGATTCCATGAGGTTTGTAGTGCGGTGTCTTTGTGCGTAGCAGCACCAAATATTCATCATATCTTCATTTTCCAACCACTGATCCACAAAGTAATCATTGAATTCAGTTATAGCTTTTTCTTCAAAACTGTAACAGAATTAATTCGTTGAAGATTATGATACGAAAAACCATATATTACCTAGTTTCTAACGCATAAAAATGGCTGTAGAAAATGGCGGTAGAAGAAATATCCAGAACTAAACGCGTTCATTTCAATACTGCAAAATTAATTTACCTTTGACTCATAACGTATAGCCATCCATCGTTTATGTCTTCTTTTGGTAAATGTGCCAGAGCCATACATAGTTTGACGTGATAGTGAGATTCTTCATGTTGTAATAAGCCAAGAGATTTTGCCTTTCTTAATAGCGCTCTGCCAAAGTGAACAAAACACCCCTTAACAATTATGTTTGGAAATGTCTTTTTAATTGCATTTATTGGAGCTTTTTCGAAATCCAAGGTAATAATATCGGCTGTCCACTCTGGTAAATGAAATTTTAGTTTGTAAAACAGTCTTTCATATGTAGTTTCTTCTTTGTTTGTCAACACTGCATAAAAAAATGGTACAATATTTGTCCCAGTTTCTGTACTTCCTATGTCTCCGTGTACAACGTATAGTTGAAGAAACGGCTTTGCACAACATTTGAACGTTCCGTCCGCAAAGTAGTGACGGACGTCATTTAAATGTGCAATTGCACTCTTTGAACCAAACACAATCATTCTATTTTCACCGTCAATCTCATCAAACAATAAATTGTCTTTAAAACGGTCAGGAATCACGATTTCTGTAGAGTTAGAGTGCTGAGATTTTGTGATTCCTAGTTGTCTATTTCTGTGTCTATACAAACTGCTTTTAACTTTGTCAAAATTTGGTAATTCTTTAATAATTTCATAACCATTATCTTTCAGCTTTTTAGTACATTTCCTGTATGTAGCTGGAATCGGCTTCAGATCTTCACATATAGTTTGTTTACATTTTTCGATGGCTACTTTCACTTCATTTTTTTCAAAATTCGGAATACAAGAACTGCAGTGAGCATTTTCTCTTAATACATGGCTTCGATTTGAATTCAAAGTTACACTTGCTGAACATCCATCTTTTCTATTAACACAGCGCCACCAACTTGAGTCCTTATTATTTTTCTGTTTATAATATTGATGCCCAGCGCGTAATAAAATTTCACCGCCTCGTGTACTATTAATAATTTTTAAATTCACTGCACCACTAGAAGATCCCTCACCCGACATTGCAACGACCTTGCACTATGCATAAAACGAGTGAACTGATAAGTTAAACCCGGTGTTAGGTCAAGCAACGCCATCTATCGGGATTATCGGAAATCTATGGCGGGCGAGATGACAAAAAGGGTCCGCCCGCGGCGCGTGGGGGTATTCAAACCGCAGGACTGCGTACGTGACTAGTGCGTCTCATAATTATAACTTTTATTGTAAAAACCACCATTAAATTTGTAATTCTCAACTAGGAGCATTATTGAAGAAGCCCTGCCTGCCCCCTGTCTTCATTGCCAAAACACCCGGTAATAGATATAATTTACGTATACTTACTTATGTCTATCTTATTCACACCTTTTGTTTAAAACGATGGTAAGGACAATAAATCCCTACCTGAGAACCCGCTCGGTGCTTCTTTTGCGGGAAAAGCACGTGGTATTTTTAGTAGCATCGTGGTATTTTTACAGACTTTAATACGTTTTTTTTACTTCTTCTTGATCAGCCATTCTTTTTGATGGTCGAGATACTATCTCAAGACTGAAGCATTTAAAAATATATACATCTCTAATTTAATACTAATTTGACACTGACTGTACCGTACAAAAATAACAATACTAACAAAGTTTACCAAATGGGATTAAATGTATGAAGTAACGAAATGTTTACCAAACGCAACTTTTTAGTAGGTACAGTTTGAGGTTTACGAAATGGGAAGTTTACCAAATGGGAAGTAGCCCTGAAAATATTAGCACTTGCAGGTTTAACAATTCGACACCAGCCAGTATTTAAATTGAACTGACTCAAATCTGCATTTTGTCGCTTTGGAGTTGCCAGTTCTCTACAGTCCCTCTGTTCCATGCGTTCTATTTTCCTAGCAAAGGTACTGACAATGCACAACGGCACAGTTGCCATGGCGACAGAAGTATGCAAAACCACTGCAGTGCAAATTATGAACCGTATTACTGCCGGTTGTTGACCCCAAGCTGAGTTCAAAACTGGGTGACGTGACGTTAAGAAAGTAATGGTGACATCGAAAATGAGACACGTTCAAAACTTTTATTTGGGTTAATTGGATGAGAGTATGAAATTCGAGAGGTTATTTTTAGGTAGACGAAAATTTAATTTTGTTTGCATAATTCTGGACGTTTTAGCGTTGAAGTGATAGCAGGGTTTGAAATTGGACGATTTTTGAATGAATTTCGATGCTTAACGAAATGCTGAAACGATTTCTCCTACTTTTTCAATCATTATCGAAAATTATACAACTAAAGTATTCAGAAACCAGGATCTTACGCCAAAGTTGTAATTCGATTGCAGGACGATTTTCGATGGGTTTGTGGTCGTTTGGCGCACATGTAGGGTATCGGGTTTATGTGAAATAAAAGTTGAATGGCACTCCTGTTGATCGTGTGACCCTCAAAGCTTTTATTTACTTCTTCGCTTTTGTGTGTCGACAACTACTCATCATGTGAGGCGAATATTTCGACCATTATTGCGAAAGCGGTCTGATATTTTTTTTTGGATTAATACTAGCTGACCCCGCAAACGACGTTTTGCAAAAAAAAAAAAGCCTACGACCTATTCTCAGACCTACCAAATGTACACAAAAAAAATCATAAAAATCAGTCAAGCCGTTTCGGAGGAGTTCGATAACGAACACTGTGACACGAGATTTTTATATAATAGAAGATGATACTAGAGTCTGCCCGGGGCTTCCCCGTGTGGATGTTGGAAATTATCCCACGGGAACATGCTACCAGGAGAAAAAGAAACCTATGTCCTTCCCTAGGATTTCCGATCTCCATGCCAAATTTATCGACGTGAAAATATAACATACAGAGATACATATACTTTCGAATTTATAGTATTCGTATGAATTAACGTGAACATAAAATTCCAACTAAATAGGCCTTTTTTTTCTAGAAAATCTTCTGGCAAAGTTACCTGTGTACACCCTCCTTCAAGAGTTAAGATTTTTCTCGTAAACAACTTAGCAATATTTCAGCGATATCCTTGAAACTTTCTCGCTTATGTCTGCTATTTGTTAAACTTATCTTGAAACGCAGAAAGTATGTTACATATCTTACAAGAAATGTTCTATATTTTTCGCCCCAAATAAAAGAATGCTTCCTCCACCATGTGTGTTGAATCTTCTCTTTTATTAAATTTTACAACGATATGCTTTTTTAAACCACTCAAAGCCAAATTAGCTTAATTTCATAACTCATTTTAGCGCAGATGCTAATTCTACTGCCATCCTAAAGTGTTCAGCTCACAGACACGTTTTAAACCCATTTAAATAATTACTTTTTAATGTCTTAAAAACGTGTAGCAGAGGTACTATTGAGACATTTTTAGACTGTCACGCTCCAATTGTAGCGAACGTTCACCTCGTTCCAGCCAGGACCCAAAGGATATGATTAATTTGTAGTCTTTCATGGTGTAAGTGTGTCAGGCTTTCTGGGACGTTAATTCGGCGACGCAATTAAATGAACTATCGGCCTGTATAGGCGAATTCTGGCAAAAGCCGGGCTCAATCTCGTTGAACAAACATTGTTTTGTAAGCTAGACTTGCTGCTATCAATCGAGTTTGTTGAACCTATTGAACTGTGAAGTTTCGTATTGAATTTGGTCTTCCCTTTCCTACCATGACCTCATTTCGAAAGTGAATCAAAGATCAATACTGCTTATGCCGAAATAGAAATAAATTATTCTTAAAACGTGAAGTAATAGGCCTTCGCTATTAGGTTTCCTCTAAAGAAGAGCCCTTTAGCTGGTATTTCTCGTTTCACGTCATACCTTCCTCCTCGAATCTAACTCATGAGTTTTGTCACAGACTTGCTAGGATTTATTGTAAAACTTTTGTGAATTGCTAACTTATATTTAATACTTTATTTAAACGACTGTTCTCTCGTGAATTAACATTTTCTTAATTTTTATAACTCTTGTTTATAGGGTTTATTTGAACAAAAACTATACTTAAGGTGCCACTAGTCGATATTTTTTCTATACAAATTTCGGGAGAGTATTACTCCACCGTTTGACATTGTGCATCCAAAGTTCAACATGATATCGTTTTGACTTATATTAATTTTCTCTGAACGGAAACAGCATAGTAAAATAAAAAGCCATTAAAAAGTTATGAGCAATCAAAAATTCGTTTTTCTTACGTAACTTTGGGTGTAAATAAGTATTAAAGAACTAAAATCTTCAAAACCAAGTACGTACTGACAAAGATGAGTTATTAAAGAGTTCAATAAACTTTATTTGTAATTGATTTATACAGTGGTTTTTTCATAAAACTCGATTTTCCAAAGCACTTTTCGAATTTTTTTACGCGCCCATCAGTTCGGAACGGTGTTTCTGAGCGTGAGAACTAGACGTTGTGCGTGTAGAGTTGCGTTTAACTGCTCATCACTGATACTAGTTCTGTCGGACACGAAGCCAGGTGAGAACAGCGTGCTTTTTCGCCATGACCACCAGTGAGTTCGAGCTCGCGACTTGTTTACTCTTAACAACAACTAAGAATCGATTACTGTTGTTTTCTTTTAAGTAGTGTTTTTGTTTCGACTCGATCGACCGAGACGTTTTACAAAAACAGGATATTCGATTACTCGGAATCGATTGCTTACACATACAGACAGTCATGTCACGATGCTTGCGGAAATAATCGCCATGAATATTCGTATCTATTGTTATTTATATGCATTAATATAGTGCTTTACCATCGAAAAATTTTTTTTCCTCTTTTCTGCAACTGTTTCTATTGTTATACTCCTGCTAGTACACATAACCTACTTAAATTATATACCATTATACTGCCGTGCTAAGCGCAAAAGCGGTATCTCAAGAAAAGCTAGTTTCGAGAAAATTGAAGTTTTGTTTTTTATTCTCTTAGTGATTTGAGGTAAAGCTGAGATAGGGAACACTTTTCTAGGGACTTTTTTATTAAGATACCGTTATTTGGCTAAGCTCATTGGATGCATATTTCTTTAAGCTATCCGATACCACAAAAATCAACTTTACAAATTTTTTTGAGATACCGCTTTTGTGCTTAGCACGGCAGTATATAGATAATTTAATGGCGATTAATTCTGTACTTTTCAAAAATTGATTTAAGTACTTAACGAAAAAAACATAAAAATATTTCCAAAAAAAAATCCCGTCAATCAAATGTGAAACCTGAAAACATTGTGTTGCAAAGTAGTTTAATTATAATTAATAAAAAAATCTATGGTTCTTTTATACTATCAAATGAGCATTATGAGCACTTCTGGATATTCCAAATTTTTTTCATACTTAAGTTCATAGATCTTACTCTCAAGTCTCAACTTGCTTCCTACGCTATTTCAAGTTCATTTTACATAGCATTAAATTGGCATTAAACCTACCTCTTAATTTCGCCATGTTTTCGTAAGTTTCCTCCACTTTGGGTTTTGGCTTGGAATCAAAAAATAATCGCATTCAAGCGTTCTCAACCCCCCACACACTTCACCGTTCCGCCCCTACAGTTTCCTGGACCCTTAAACCCCGGATATACCCAAAAATATACCGCACTTTCTCTAGGGCTGGTCACGTTTCTCTCTTTCGATTTCCTCTCCGTGGTGAGCATACGAAACGCTATCTAACGTCGAACAGGCATGGACACGGACAATTTTTATCGCGCACTGAATTTTCAACTCTCGGCGCTACGCCAATGCGTTGAGAATAGAGTGTGCAATAAAAAATCGCCCGTGAGTTCGAGGGCTAATAGCCCCGAATCGGACGTTGGGCTGCCCTGATTGGTGGAAATGGTCGTAAATGGAGGGACCGCCATTTTAGGTTAAGGTTTAGTGGTGAGTTTATTTCCTCTCTGGCTAAGACATAATTTTGAATGCTTTGTCGTTGTTGCTCTCAACAACAAGAAGAAGAATCTCTGGTATTCTTTATTGTTTTTCTCTATGATATAAGCCAGTATTGAACATACCTACTTACCTAAGATGATACTCTTTTAGATCACGAGGCACGACACGTCCCTTTGTGACCGTTATGTACCTATACGTGTATAAGAAAAATGACTAGTCTACACACATCGATAGGTCGTGACAGCTAAAACTAGCTTGACTGATAAGGAAGAACCTTCAGTCTTCAATAAGGACACAAACGAACAGACACGCTAGCTATCATAATTATACCTAAGAGCTGCTCAAAGCAGGATTAACGCAACAAAGGGGTAAAAAAACTCGGAGAATTTTAATTACCATGAAATTGTATGAATAAGAAAACTGAAATTAAGAGTTTTCTTGACGTAAATTAAGCTGGTGTTTAACTTTCGTAAAATAAATGTTAATATACTTGATATTCATAAAGTTAACATTTAAGCTCAAGATTTGAGATTGTGACCTACTTTGGTAACTAGTATTTTTATTAATTAAATACTCCTAAGAACTTTCTATGACATTGGAGTTAGCACTTACAACATTTTCTCAGTCCTAACGCTAACTCTGAAAATAATAAACATGATCTATGTAGTATTAGGATGGAAGTTTCCATTCTAATGAACGCAGATCTGCATACCATTGGTTTTTTTAACACATCACGATGTTGACTTTTAAGGAAATAAAATAAACGAATAGCTCGAATAGCTGTGCTAATAGCACCTAATAAAGATCAAGAAGCGTACTTGAAACGACTTGACCTGGAAGTCCTAGAACCGTATTCTTCCGACTAACTAGCACACTAGTGAGAAAAGCATCAGTAATATCAAACAAAACTGTCGCAAAATTATAAGACATCATGAAACTTCTCGATAGGCTAAGGATTAAGTCAGACAGGCGAGACGCGGTTCTAGTAAAACAATTTCTATGAAAACTCCATGGAAATTGTCCTACCAGAATCGCGTCGCACCTGTCTGTCCCGCTTTTAATCGTGCTACCCCAGTAAACGAACCTATCTTCACACAGAACCTACTCCAATGCTTTTGACATTGACAGGTCCGAAGGACATAGCGTTTAAAGACAAATCGAAACATTACTTTCTCTTAATCAACTGTATCCAGTTAGGCTGTGGTATTACGTAACATTACCTACCTAAAACATGCTTCTACCGCGCACAAGGTTGACTGCCAATTTACAGGATTAGTTCTCTACGAACCTTTATGAGCTAAAGTAAATTTACTGTTTTCAGCGCAATAACAATTTATAGAACCTAATATCCAATAATTTTAGCCAGTAATATCCATTACAGAATATAGACCTCCACAGACCGCCACAATGAACGTTCCTGAGGGATCCGTAATGGCCACATAACCCGAGTATGACTAAAATAACCTCATATACTTTTCAGATAGGTTCGAAATACAATATATACTTTATGTCCACGATACAGGGTGATTGGAAGATGGATACAAAGCTTTAAGGCGAAGATAGTACATACAGACAATTTAGAACCATTTAAGCCATGGTTGTCTTAGACGAAGTCTTACCAATTTTTTTACCTTAGTATGGATTATAATAAAGCTAAAGAGTTTGATTTTTTTTTTAGTTTGAAAGTCATTTTGAAACTATGAAACTGGCAATCGTATTTGAAAAATTATTTTTGCATTTGATAGCCTATTTCTTGAGGAAGGTTTTAGGCTATTTAAAATCACGCTACTATCTTTAGGGGCCGAGAAAAAAAACAGAAAGGACGCTAAGGGAAAACAAAGTAATAACGCGGGCGGGCGATACGATGCGACGTTACCAATTAAAGTGATTTTTATAAAAATGCAGCTGCTATTTTAGTAGATAAATTGTGGTGTTAAGGCTCGTACACACAGGCGCGACGCGACACGCGACACAAAGGCACCGCAAGTCGCGCGACGAGCGGTGCCTTTGTGTCGCGCGCGATTCGCGTCGCGCGTCGCGCCTGTTTGCAGGAGCCGTTACGAGTTCCATGCCAACGAAGTCTTTTAAAGGAGTTAGTTTAAATATTAATATCGTGTGAAAGTGAAAACGTGTAAACGACAGGTATTATTTGCACCAGTGACACTCCTGTCTAACCTGAACTTTCGAAAGCAGCTTATATTTGACATTCAACGACCAATAAGGGTGGTTCAGGTCGCAATATTCTTGCTTCTTATACAGGTTGGATTTTTTCAGGCTTCTGAACCATTCAGGAAAACGTTTATTTAACTATATAATAATAGAATTCCATTTATGTACCTACACATATAAAACAGAGACAAGAAAGGTTCAGAAAAATACGTACAAAGGACGTACATTCGTGGGCGACTATCCTTACTTTTTGAATAATATGTCAACTGCACTCACAGATTTTCGAAGAAAAATACAGTCGACTAGAAAAACGCGATAAAATCGCGCGCGACACAAAGGCACCGCAAGTAGCGCAACGAGCAGTGCCTTTGTGACGCGCGCGATTCGCGTCGCGCATCGCGCCTGTCTGCAGGAGCCTTAAAGACTCAGTCGGCTTTTATCACGTAATCTAGGTAATGGGTAACAGATATAGAATGTTAGTGTAGGTTGGCACGGCTGGCTTGTTTACGAGCGTAGTTCAAGGCCTCTTGTCACTCGCTAGAGTAGTAGAGGTGTACTGTGTTAGACGGCGACGCCTACTTATCTATGTTGACGATCGACGCTTCTCTATTTGGGGAGGTTTTAATTCTAGGCGTGAAGGGATATTAATGAAAGTGCTTGTTTATTTGTCTGTGTCTAGGGTTTTTCGGGAGAAGTCTAAATAAAAAAGCATTTGTATTCAACATAATTATACTCTGATTTGACACTACCAGTCTGTTTTGCTTATCGAAGATAGAAGAGGGGTTTTGATAAGTTTATATATCGATCATATTATTATATTGTATATAATTATTTTATTACTAGCTTCTGCCCGCGGCTTCGTCCGCGTGAAATTTCTTGTTACTCCGACCCACCCCGTCGCATCGCAACGCCTGCTCGCGCTATTACTTCGTTTTTGCTTAGCGTTCTTTCTGACTTTTTTTCTTTTTGATCGGCTCCTAAAGGTCATAGCGTGATGTTAATTGATTGATTGTTGATGATTATTGGGCTATTAAATGCAAAAAGAATTTTTCAAATCCGACTGGTAGTTCCAGAGATTAGCGCGTTCAACCAAACAAACTCTTCAGCTTTATAATATTAGTATAGATATGTACTAAACATGAAATGACGAAGTATCAATTGAAATAATTGCTCATGTACCTATTCGGAAAAGTTAAGGAATTGGTGTTATTAGGGATTCAATATTTTCCTTAAGAGCCAATCATCACAAAACAATTATAAACAAATTGATAAATTAATATGTTAACATAAGTATCACTTAAAACAAGTTCTTTCTGATTGTGGACAAATATACTTACATAAGTTAAAAAAACTATACTTTTAAGCAAATTGATTCAATTCATTAATTCCTTTGATCTGTGTGTCATTCATTGAAAACTGCCCAAACTTGTTTAATTTGCGCGTCCAAAATATTGTTGAATCAAATGTCTGTCCTAATTACCAAAAGTTCCAAATTCGAGCATCAATTGACTTTGATACCATCTTATCCAACTCTTTCATCACCCCTCGGAACATCAGATAATCCGACCCAGTCTACCCGATGGTAATAGAATTGGTCCGATAGAAAAGTAATTGATTCAACTGAATGTTTGTAGTCGACTAGTTTTGATTAGACATAGTTTTTAGAAGTACCTCTTCTGCCTAATTAATTAGTCGTTGTCGTCTATTTGAAAAGTAGTGTTGGTAAGTTAGACAGCTCCGACACAAATAATCTTGTAACATACTAGGGGCTGCCTTTTTTTTGGTGGGGAATTATCAAATAATTTTTCCCGCTCTGGGCGTTGCTGGAGGACGTGTCAGACTTTTACTGACTAAAACCCACCTGTGTTCCTTCAATTGCCTATGCCAGGGGCCACGGTATCTCTTTCGAACAACCCGCGACCCTGGCAGGCATCGGCCCTAGCGGACCCAGACAGTTAGTGCTGACATCTCTTGGCGAGCGTGGAACACAACGCGCCGTCGACCCGGACCTGGTCCTTATCGGACGGCGAGCTGCCCATTGCTCGCCGTCCGCAAGCCCGCGCCTACGATGGCCGGGAATCGGCTGTCGAGTGTGAGGGCGCAAAGATTGCCTCTCCTTCACGCGCTCCGCCTCCTTTGCGAGCATTACTGCTTCGCAGAAGGAGGCGACGGCTTCCCATGCACTCTCGCTCCGTACCATGACCTGGACTAGGGCCGGACGCGAGAGATCGCCGCCGCCGATCACCGCCGTGAGGACGCGGCGGTGCTCTGCCCAAGCTGGGCAGACCTCCACCGTATGTGTCCTCCGGGCGATCCACACAATGGTGACACCCTGGCGTTTCTTCTCGCCTTATCCGGAACAGGAACCTCCCGAAGCAGCCGTGTCCGGTGAGGACCTGCGTTTGGCGAATGGTGAGGACGCCACCAGCCACTTCTCAAAGAGGGGACTTATCGCCGCAATTGTGGCGTGCCCAACTAGAGGCTGCCTCAATTTATGCCCGACACAAAGATGACATATTTTTGTATTTTTTACTCAATATTTGAAACGGCCAAAAATCCTTTTATCCTTTATCTCTCGTATCAGCTTCTGAATAGTCATCATAATTGCTCTACATGTGCGAATTGCCCACGAAATTTTGTGCCATTTTTATGCATTTGCCTCATTATATTACCTACCATAAATTTTTATTAAAACTGCTCTCTTTATGATCAGTAGAGTGTTATTCGACCTCCCCACGGTTCCTAATTGTAGAAACATTAATTAATATTAAATCACACATCACACACACACCATCACATCATCACATTTATTTCAGAAATCTAACACTAACATTGGAATGTTAAGTTATTCGTAAGTTAGCAACTTAAACGTTCAGTGTAACAACATTAAAGTATCGTGTTGATTGCAATATAGCGTTATAAACAGTCTGTATTAATTGAACGCATCTGCTCTTGGACAGGTTCAAGGCCTCATAAGGTTAGCCTGGCTATTTCGGTCTAGCGCGTGGCTGAGAGGCAGATGTGACGCCAGAGACACGTGACCAGCAAGGCTACATCACTTACAATGCGCTATTTTTATAGGAACCATCTACGAAGTGTTCCCATGAGGAAGATACCCGGTTGTTGCTTCGTGAAGGAATTGAGCCAGAAGTAATACAGCTTTTAAAGAGAGAAGTTCTTAGTCATAGTAAGTGTGTCGCATACAGGAGAATTCCAAATTAGTTTGTGTAGGAGAATATTAAGCCTGCTTTCCATACGAAATTCGGCACAATTGTTGGAGCCCGTTTTCCTTTCCCTAAGGCTTTAGCTGTAAAACCTTATTATAGAAGAATATACATTTTTAATTTTGCAAACAACCTTGTTTACGGCTCGTTTTGAAAAAAAAAAACAAAAGAGCGAGCAGGCAACTGTTGCCGCATGCCCAAGTTTTGTCTGCTCAGTTGTTCGTCCAAAGTTGGTCATTTTGATAACAAACAACTTATATTTTCAACGGACAGAACAGGGTAGTGGGTCACGTTGCCTCAGGGAAAATAAAAAATATTGTTTTAGTAAAGTTTCTTTTTTTGAAGATGTGTCATGGCCATTTTGAATTGAGCTAAAACGATCTGTTAAAATGTTGAGCAATGTAACCTTTCGAGGAAGAATCCTTTCAAATGATTGTGAAAAAGCGTTTATTTTGATTCGTACAATTTCTGACCTGGTAGGGATTGCTTTCCAAGAACCACTGTTGTAATTTTACGGTGCCATTGTAATTATTTTCATTCGAATCTTACCAAAACAACTTGATGCAAACCGCTGTGGGCGAGAAAAATAGAACACGGATGTTTTCAAACAAAATACATTTATTCACGTTAATTTTTGTATCATTTTGTGAGTATTTTCACAATTTTCTTATCCATTTTTTTGTAAAAATGTAAGTACTAGATGTTTTAAAAAATAAAACTTCCTTATTCATCTATTATTTTATGAAATAGGTATGTCCTTTGTCCTTGTTACAACACAAAAAGACTTATCACAAAAATACATCTAGATATATCTAAATCACATTCCATACGAATACTTTTTACAACTACATCCGTGATAATTAGGGCTTTCAAATACCGGATTTTTTCAATACCGGTATCAATACCGGTATTGGAAAAGTCAATACCGTGATCCCGGTATCAATACCGGTTGTCCGGTATTGAACGCAAGTTCAATTATGACATTAATAAAACCAATAAAATACGCCTTTTTGTATTTTCAAATCAGTATTGTTCGTATTATTTTATTGAAAATACTAAAATAAATACGTTATACATAGCTTTCTTAATTCTTTTATAATAATTTGGTATTGGTTGATTATTTAGGTAGGACTAGGAATTAGGAACATAATGAAAACTTAAACTGAATCTACTCTTTTTGCAGGAAGGCATTTCACATAGACTTTGTTTGCACAATTTAAAAAAAAATATTTCTTATTATTACCTAAATGTCATCATGTCTCATGTAAAAATCAATATAGGTATCATTATTTGTAGAAATGTAAGTAAGTAAAGTATACCTTAACTAGCTAGTAGCAATCATTTGGTAATCACTTTAGTAACATTCTTAATAATTAAGTTATAAAAAAACAATCAAAAAATCTAAAACTAAACAAGTAAGAAAATAAATCAAGATTCAACATAGGTATCATTATTTGTAGAAATGCAAGTAAGTTAAGTATAGCTTAACTAGCTAAGTAGCTAGTAATCATTTTAGTAACATTATTAATAATTATGTAATAAAAAAACAATCAAAATCTAAAACTAAACAAGTAACAAAATAAATCAAGCGTTAATAACAATTTCTGAAAAACAGTAAAAAAAATTAAAAGTTATTATAGACGCGTTATCCCGTCGCCTTTGCGAAACTGACTGACAATAGTGACAATAACAAAAACGACACATAAATACAGCTCGATTTCGGGCATTGTCTCAGGCGGGGTGCGGGAGGGTGAGCTTAAGATAAAAGCGGGATGCTTGCGCTGAAGAAAACAAGTGTGAGAATAAGATCACATAATTTTCAGATCTAATGTTTGTAATACCGTAATCACGGTATTGGGGCGTCAATACCGGTATTGTAAAAGGCCAAAATAAAATCCGTGATCACGGTATTACGGGATCCCGGAATACCGGTATTGAAAGCCCTAGTGATAATACAAGACAATGTTATTCAATATCGTGTCCATATCTCGGTCGGCCGAAGTAAGCCTAAGTAATATATTCCAGCCAATAGAAAGGTCTCTACCAACGCTAAGATAAACGATAAGATCAATTGAATAGAAAGTACTTTCTTGTCTGCACCAAGCTACATCATCTCCCTCCCTATATTCAGGATTTATTACATTTTCTCATCATCATCTGCCTAGCCTTTGCCCAACTATGTTGGGGTCGGCTTCCAGTCTAACCGGATGCAGCCGAATACCAGTATTTTACATGGAGCGACTGCCTATCTGACCTCCACAACCCAGTTACTGGGTAATACGATACCCCTTAGTAAGACTGGTTGTCAGACTTTCGGGCTTCTGACTACCCGTAACGACTCAAAGATCCACGAATGACAGCCGGGACCAACGGCTTAACGTGCTTTCCGAGGCACAGAGGTCACGGTATGTAAAGATGGTCACCCATCCAAAGACCAACCGCGGCAAGCGTAGCTTAACCCAATCGGTCGACCTGTGCGGCTGTTATTATTTAGCCACGGGCCCCCCACACTACATTTTTTTCTTTTTTTATTGCATTTTCTATTTAGAATATAAATGTGAAAATTAAACAAATTACTGCGTCAGCTGCAGTGGCTAAGGGTGACATGCCTGGACCCTTGGGTGGACCCGAAACTTTAGTCATTTTACATTCTGGTCCTTTCATTATAACTTTGTCATGTACAGACGCCAGCACATCAAGCTACTACAATTTGTTAAATTTCTTTAATAGATTTTCAACTTTATCTCTAAAGCATAAGGTTCAAAGTTGATTGGGATGATTTGACAGTTTCGGGTAGCTTGATGTGTTGGCGTCTGTACTTTACTAAAATTATCTGTTTCGTGGGGACAGTTTATAACATCAATCATTCTGACTCCTCACAAATTAATACCAGTTAGTTATGTGGTCTTAGAACAATGCGGACCCGAATTGAACGCTTTCAAAGTGATTAAAGTCGTTAGCTTTATTTAATTATGAATGTAATTTTACTAATCGAGAAAAGTACGATTATTTCATCAGTATTTGTCATTTAGCAGATTTGCCTCATAGATAAACTAGAGATCTAGTTTTAGTGTATTTTCTGGAGAACAGCGAGAGATCTCACTGTTCTCCAGAAAATACGGTACAATTTTAAATCCCTTTTTCCATCACCACTGAACAAAAAATCTTCTTTAATGAATTCAATGAATACTGTTCATACACTAACCGTGTCCACTACGTTTGGTCTTTATCCAGTACCCATTGTAAGCAGGTGGTCCTACTCGTAGATATTTTATTTTCACGGCTCCCAGGTGTTGAAGACAACATTGCTTACATGCATCTGTTAAATGATACAGGTTTTTTGCACGGCTGGTAATATTGGTGTGGAAATTTAAATTGGCATCAGTTTCTTGACAATAACACGGATGCCTGCAGGTTAGGTACTTGCTGTCTTTTGTACTTATCTGTCTTGTCCAATACATTGTAGTTTGGACTAACTAATAAACTTTCTCCAAAAATAGTATACACAGTTATACATATTGTGCCCAGCTCGTGCCAAAAGAGTTTCGTATACAACTCGACTGACGTTTCAATGGGGATTGTCCATAATTTCTAACCATTAGATTTTATTTTATTTTTTGAAAATTTAGAGTATTTTGAGAAACTAATTTGAATATTTTGATGATTGGCTCGATAGTTATTTAATAAAAAAATATTGAATTATTTTAAGTTTTTAAGGTAGGTGACGTCATCAGTGGCATAAAGATTAAGTGCCGTTGCCTGACTAGTACATAATTAAAAATTTTAATCTGTCAACACAACGTCATCAACCCAAAGAGTACTGTCACATCTGTCAAAGTGTCAATAGGCCGAATAGACGTCTTAAATAATCGAATCCTATCTTAGAGTATTTATTTACAAATGGTTTTTTTTTATGTGTAAGTGTCCTCCAAGGAATATACTACCCTCTATCGTCACTAGATCAATCTACGCGGCGACTTAGAAATAGAATAATAACGCACGCGGCGACATTATTACTATTATTGCTGCAAGTTAGAACAAAGCACTTCCTGTATTCCATAACTCTTCCAGTATATTAAAATATTGTCGAGTGTTGAAATAATGTATGTAATGTAATATAAACAAGAATGTTTATATTTTTGACATATTTATAATAGTTTGACATTTGACAGATTGAAGACAATCTTACTTTTTTTTTCTGAGGTAACGATACAAAACTGTACGGCCAAAGCCGACGTAATTTGAAGGGCAAAGAAGGTCAATCGTATTTTATCAAAAATATCAATAAAACATGACTATTTTTCATAATTAATTAGTCCGTAATGATCAGTAACGCTATTCCTCGAAATGGTTTTTCAATTACAACATTTAAAAAAATATGAACAATGCCCATTAAGCTTTGATCAGGAAGAAGTTCCTTGGCCCCTTCCCAAAGTCTTCTGCAACCTGTATCTAAAACTAATATGGCGACAATATTTAAAACCAAAGGACATTACGCAATCACACAAGTAGCAGTCTACTTTATCCATGTCAATCGTTTTACAAACTTCACAGTCGAGTGGACAATCACAAAGAGTACAACTGTTCAATACGACAATCTGATTATGACACTGGATAGAAATGGACACAAACTAGGCTCTTTCAAACTACACTTGGAGCAAAAACTAGGTTAGGCAGCGCGCCACGCTTGCAACAAAAACTGGGTTAACTTAGGCTGTGTCGAGCGAGGACTAGGAGAAAAACTGCTGGTGAAGGGAACCTTGGCATAGAAAGATAGTGGCAAAAAGTAATTTTAGTAATTAAAACATTCCTTTTACTGCTTATAGGTTTTATCAACAGATAAATGTTAACTATGTAGATGTGAACAAATTTTTTGGAAAGCGATTGAGTGTGAAAATCCTCAGAGGAAAATCGCAATCTTTTATTTTTGTTAACGGAAAATACACTAGCAGCTATTTTTATCCATCTGCTGTTAAGCTAACCGGAATCCTATTACACAACAGCCGGTCGATTCTGTACAAATCTCACCGTGAAAACTTAGCTGAAGTGAGTTTGTTTTTGCTAGGAATTGACACTATTGACAGCTCACTCCACGCTCACTTCACCTAAGTTTTCACGGTGAGATGGTTACAGAATCGCACTGCTGATGTGTATAACTTGATATCAGAGAGAATCTAGTACTTACTACACGACCTTTCGCGCAGATCCTATCTGCAACAGGAAATTAAATGTCAACATTTCTCTTCATCCCGATAACACGAAGATAAAAATAACCACTGTGTTCAATAACATGTAAAGATCGCCTATTTGTAATTATCTTATTTTATTCTAACGTCGACTGAAATTATATTTCTACCCTCAAGTATGATTGAAATTTGTATTCGAAAGTCAAAACTTCAGCCCATGTATGGGCTGAAGTTTTGAGTGCGTTATTAGCCTCGTATCGATTCAAATTCGTCTGACTCGACACGGTCGTAAAATCAAAACAATGCGGGTCTGCGACTTAGCCGTATCAATACGTAACTGCTCCGAAATGCTTCGATCAAGCATGTAATCATCGACCCACGTGCGGACGTGCCATCGAACTATTAGCACTCGTGACGTAATTAGGGCTTTCAATACCGGTATTCCGGGATCCCGTAATACCGTGATCACGGATTTTATTTTGGCTTTTTACAATACCGGTATTGACGCCCCAATACCGTGATTACGGTATTACAAACATTAGGTCTGAAAATTATGTGTTCTTATTCTCACACTTGTTTTCTTCAGCGCAAGCGCCCCGCTGTTATCTTAAGCTCACCCTCCCGCACCCCGCCTGAGACAATGCCCGAAATCGAGCTGTATTTATGTGTCGTTTTTGTTATTGTCAGTCAGTTTCGCAAAGGCGACGGGATAACGCGTCTATAATTACCTACTTTTACGTTTTTTTACTGTTTTTCAGAAATTATTATTAACGCTTGATTTATTTTGTTACTTGTTTAGTTTTAGATTTTGATTGTTTTTTTATTACATAATTTTTAATAATGATTTGTTTTTTTACTTGTTTAGTTTTAGATTTTTTGATTGTTTTTTTATAACTTAATTATTAATGTTACTAAAATGATTACCAAATGATTGCTACTAGCTCTAGCTAGTAGCAATCATTTGGTAATCATTTCAGTAGTCTACTACTACTAGAGAGCTACTTAAATGTAAGTAAGTAAAGTATACCTTAACTATCTAGTTAAGGTATACTTTACTTACTTACATTTCTACAAATAATGATACCTATATTGATTTTTACATGAGACATGATGACATTTAGGTAATAATAAGAAATATAATATATTTTTTTATATTGTGCAAACAAAGTCTATGTGAAATGCCTTTTTTTTTCAGGATGTGAAATCATCAAATGACTCCTCCCGCTCTGGGTGGAGCGGAAGGGAGTGTCAGACTCTTACTGACTAAAACCCACCCGTGTTCCTTCCTTCGCCCTTTATGTTCCGGGCCAGCGGTAACCCTTTCGGACAATCCCGCTGACCCGGCAGGCTTCGGCCCTTACGGGCCCCTTCTTTTAATGCTGACATCTCTTTGAGGCGCGCGTGGAACACGTACGCGCCGTCCGGCACGGGCCTGGTCCTGATCGGACGGTGAGCTACCCATTACTCTCCGCCCACAGGCCCGCGCCTACGGTGACCGGGAGTCGTCGTGCGGCTCCCGACGCCCGGAGCGTCTCCCGCGGCGGCTGGGACGGGAGGCTCTCTCCCTCAGCCGTCCCGCCGCCTCCTTTGCTAGCATGACTGCTTCGCAGAAGGAGGCGACTGCTCCCCACTCCCTCTCGCCCCGGACCATGGCTTGAACCAGGCCCGGACGCGAGAGGTCGCCGCCGCTGCCGATCGCCTCTACGAGGACACGGCGGTGCTCCGCCCAAGCGGGGCAGACCTCCACCGTGTGCTCCACCGTGTCCTCTGGGCGATCCTGGCAATGGTGACACCCGGGCGTTTTCTCCCGCCTGATTATGTGCAGGAACCTCCCGAAACTTCCGTGTCCGGTGAGGACCTGCGTCAGGCGGTAGGTGAGGGCGCCATGACGCCTCTCTAGCCACTCCTCAAAGAGGGGTCTTACCGCCGCTATCGTGGCGTGCCCTGCGCTGGGTTGCGACAGTCGCTCTTTCCATGCCGCCATGAGATCGCGCCGGAGGTCCGTCCGCTCCGCCGCAATTTGCTGCGGAAGCGGAGTTTCCCCTCGGCGTAGTGCCTCCGCGCGCCACTCATACAGGCGCGCGAGGACTATCGCCTCCAGATCCCATGGCGGCAGTCCAGCAAGGAGGCTTGCCGCCTCGCCCGAGATCGTGCGGTAGCCCCGGATCAGCCTTGCGGCTACCACCTTCTGGGGCGCGTTCAAATAATGTGCGGCTCGCCGCCGCAGTGAACGCGCCCACACCGGGGCCCCGTATAGGGCCATGGACCGCACGACCCCCGCGTAAAGCCTCCGGCAGGAGGCGTTTGGCCCCCTCAGGTTGGGCAGGAGCCGCTTGAAGGCGGCCCCGGCCCGTTCCAGTTTGGGAGCCAAACGTCGGAAATGCATGTGAAATGCCTTCCTGCAAAAAGAGTAGATTCAGTTTAAGTTTTCATTATGTTCCTAATTCCTAGTCCTACCTAAATAATCAACCAATACCAAATTATTATAAAAGCACTAAGAAAGCTATGTATAACGTATTTATTTTAGTATTTTCAATAAAATAATAAGAACAATACTGATTTGAAAATACAAAAAGGAGTATTTAATTGGTTTTATTAATGTCCTAATTGAACTTGCGTTCAATACCGGACAACCGGTATTGATACCGGGATCACGGTATTGACTTTTCCAATACCGGTATTGATACCGGTATTGAAAAAATCCGGTATTTGAAAGCCCTAGACGTAATCAACTTTTTGACATTAGAACAATGAACTGCAACAGTGTGGGATTCGGTATTCATATGACTTGAATTAGTTTCGTTGACAAGCGAGTGGGTTTGGTAGAAGGTCGTGCAGTAAAAACTAAGTTATGTATTATTGAATGGCTTGATGAACTTCACAGAATCACAGCTGTATACACAAAGCTTTTGATTACTCCACTTGTTCCAGTGCACAGTGCGCAATGCAAAGAAAAGTTAATAAATTCGAGCAAAATTGCAATCTGCTTTCATTTGGGAATCCAAGCATGAAAATATGGCCATCTCCGAAAAAAGTCACCTCATAAAAAGGTCGCAAGGCTTGTTAAAAAATATATAATATCGCCAAGTTTATGTGCAACACGGAGACCAATAAAAATGGAACAGCCTTATTTTGATGCGAGGCTGCAAACCTTCGAGGATTTAATGAGAAATATTATAATATCGATCACCCTTCAATTTCGACGCCTTTTATTAATCTCTAAGGCTCTCTCGCTAGAGAAATATGTATTCAGGCTCCGATTGCTCCTTCAAGATAACGAATCTAAATTCAAATTAAACTTGATACTCCAGGCACGAATTCAGTTATAAACTTATCAAGTTCTCAAAATATCAAAACTATGGTAGAAAAAGTTAGGATTTGAAAATTCTTAGAAAATATACTTTAATAACATAACAACCATCAAGTGTATCCAATATCGACTGCCCACCTGACAACAGCCTCAGTATGAGATTGATGCTGAAAAAACATGGCTATCATTTTTAAAGAGGGTATTAAAGAAAAGGCTACCTGCCTCTTTAAAAACGATAGTTAACATCTTTTTACATAAGTTTACAACGGAAATTTACTACCAGAAAGGATCTTAGAACCTAGCACCTGAAAAAAAGATCTTGTATGCTGTAAAAAAAACCTAATTGATTTAACTTTTCATGTTAAATAAAAGCCACCATATTAAAGTATCCACCGGAATCTCACGTTCGGAGCTGAATTGTATTATTGGCCTATGGGACTCTCCAGTTGAAACACGTCTCGATTCCGGTTTGAAATTGACCATACAATTTGATTTCAACCTTTATCTTCTGTCAACTTTCACAAAAACCATTGTTTTTGTCATCAGCCACTGCTGAGAGGCCTATCGTTTCCAATTACCCCCTCGTTTTTACTTAAATATTATCATTTTCTTTTTTGCGTCATCGATTCCCTTGATTACTTGAGTGTAGTCTCCATGGATCCATAATCGCAAAGGCCTAAATGGAGTACATGATATTGTTCAGCGTAACATCGTGTAGATACTTGGGCCTCGAGAGCCCGCCATTGTTTAACGAGGTCGATATCGTTAACAGGAGGAATATTTACACAAACGCTCTAGTATCCAGTGAGATATTCGAGTATCCCTCTTTTCTTGTGTGTACACTACACGGCCTTTGTTGTGATTTCTATACACAGAATGTATGTCCATACGCCATTTCTGGACCAGTTTTTTTTTTGTTGGTGTGTCCGCCTACAGCCAATTTATTAAGCTATTGTTTTGAATTAAAACAACAGCCATGGTACAAACATGGAAGTGCTAGTCGGACTCGCGCACCGACGACGGTTCCTTAGTTTGTAGGTATGTAAATAGTTTATCACGGGATTTTTTTTAATGTACCTACAAATTTACTTTTTTCAGATTTTTTCCTTTACTTGTGCTACATGATCTTGCCAAATTTCATGATTCTACGTCAACGGGAAGGTCCCTATAAATTTTGATTCCCTTGAGGGTGTCGAAATACTTACTTAATAATCTAAAGACTCGCATCATTAATACAAAATCCAAATGTGAATCCAATCGATCCAAAAAACTTTCGTCTAATATCTCTGCTCTGCTATACGTACAAACTGTTTGAGAGATCGCTGCTGGACCGACTAACGAGTGTTATTGACCCAAAGTAAATCCCGGAGCAATCTGGTTTCACACCCATCAAGTCTTGCTGAAACCAGACCTGCAAACTTGTTCAACACATTGAGGATGGGTTCGAGACAGGAATGGTCACTGGCGCTGTTTTGTGGACCTTTCAGCTGCCTACGATACAGTCAACCTCAAACGGTTGCTGTGGAAGATGGAGACATTGGTCAGCGATCATAACTTTGTCAGAATACTCCCAAGAACTCCTCCACAATCGTCGGTTTCAGGTCCACCTTCTCTCGGAAAAAAAAGTCGTTGGAGAGCGTAGAAACACGGCCTACCTCAAGGTAATGTCCTGGCACCGTTCCTATTTTTTATATGTACACCAACGATCAACCGTCCAGCTCGAACACGTCCCGCTTCCTCTATGCAGACGAACTTGCCCTCACGTCCTAAGCCTTTTGATTGAGGCTCACTTGTCAGTCGCTCTTGGTGACTTAGCCACATATTACTTCGCTAATTCACTCAACCCCAATCTGAGTAAAACCCAGTCTTGCATATTTCATCTCCGCAATAGAGAGGCGGGTCGCAAACTTAACATCGTTTGGGGTGGGGCATCCATCGAGCACAGCAACTATCCTAAATATCTTGGTGTTACCCTGGACAGGTCTTTAACATTCGGCAAAAACTGCAAGAATATCAAGCAGAAGGTGCACGCGGTTTACTGGACTGGCGCTATCTTTTTCTGCGGGAAAATTCACGTGCCCATTGTGGAGTCGTTCTACCTATACAAAACTAGCGGATACAGCTTTGAATGAAATGTGTTGTCGGATCATCACTGGTTGCCTAAAATCGACCACGGTACAAATGCTGTATAAGTGTGTCGTCCCGCTCACTTGCGAACGATCCCAAGAAAGACTGAAGCTGTGGCGAGCCGGTGTTTCCTTACCCAAACCATTATTTCCACCCGCTGAAGACCTCCCACCTGGACATGAGTTACCTTGGGTAACCTTTAAACAGACGGAAGTCTTTAAACAGACTCCGGACCCAGGTTGGCCGAAGCAAGGAAAACCTGTTTAGGGGGAGATTCATAGACGACTCCGCCTAGAGATTCATTGACGACTGGAGTGTAGATGTGGTGCTGTTCCACAAACGATGGGACACTTAATATCGTGTCCTACGTGTCCTGTCAGCTGCACGTTACAGGAACTGATGGCCGCTGGTGATGTCGCCAAACAAGTAGCTGAATTCTGGGCCGATTCCATTTACATTGCTATCGACACGTTAAGAAGAGGCATACAAAATGATGTATGGATTGCTCTGTAAATTATTAGGATAGCAATTTACGGAAGGATCGGAAAATATCTTATCCTGTCTTATGTGGGATCGCCATATAAGGCATCCATCGAAAACCGGGGATCCTAATAGAAAAGGGGCACAAAACGACGGGTGCAAAGTAAAAAAAGTCAACTGCAATTTTGAGATTTTTGGTTTTTTGTAAAAACTAACTTAAAATATCATGTTCTACAACATAGCAAAAACAAAAATACAAATATCACCTTATTTTTGGTACTTTTGTCACGTAAAAGAAGACAACTACGCCTGTTTTGTGAAATTGCACGTTGTAGATGCGGATAACTACCGCCTGGCCGTTTATACGCGGGACGCGCGGGGGACCAGTGGTCAGTCATATTTCGTCATCAGTCAGATGACATGTTCTTCGCCGGCCGGCACGAATATTTGTTTGTTTTGGTTTGTTAAGTGATAAGTGTGTGTAAAAGTGTTATCATATTAGTAGTTTGGGTTCAACACAATAGACATGGAAAGACGTAAATTATTGGTGAATTTGGGCAAAACGAGACGACAATGCGATATTATGAACCGAAAAGATCTATTTACATTCCCACGTAGAAACGACCAAGTGGTAGTTAACACAGTTGTCATATTTTTAAGCGCAATGTAGATGCAGGCAACTACAATATCTCGTAAATTAAACATAATTAGAAGAAATGAAATATACATGTGGATATATTATTAAATAATGAAGCAATGATGAAAATTTCAATAAATTTGGTTTAAAATTGACAAAATGGGAGCATTTTTTCCTATTATGCGCTCTCCTGAAAAGTAGCTGTTTTGTAGATGACTCTTTTTACTTTGCACCCGTCGAAAATATAACCAACTTAAGCGATTTGGATATACTGAAGAAATGAAAGATTACGATGGATAACAAAACTGGAAAACACATTGAGAATATATAGCGAGATGACAACACTGAAAATACGTGCTCTGGCACATAAATAGGAAACAAAATTAGGTTAAATCGGTTAAATATTAATAGAATAGGCACATGTAGACGTACACGTACGTACGAATTTTCCCTTTGGCAATAAACAATGTTAACCTTCAAAACAAAACAAACAGCGACCGTACTGCATAAATAATGAAGTTTTACAATAAACATTTCTAATAATATGAAATGAACTGCAAATGTTAAACAAACGGATGGATGAGTATACGGAAATATTTTCATATTATATTATGATGTTACGCATTTTACATTATTTAAACTTTTGACCGCCACACGTCAAAAAATAAAAAACGTGCCGTCGGCGTCAGTCTGTCATGTAGTCGAACCGTGGTGTTCTGGGCACATTTTGTTTTGTCATCTATAGATGACTGCGGCAGTCAAAAGGTTAATAGGTTCCTTTCAAGATGTGCATCGAAGAAAATATAATTGGGATGACCTTTTAGGAATTGGTGTGTCCTCTTCTAAGAAGTTTCGACCCTATTTCTTCCCTTGAAGTTAAGTGTCGTAAAAAGTCGTCATGGTAAACGAGATATTAAGAACAATACCTATGCCACTAGATTTTGGTATTGATCGAGTAGATACATAAAATCTATTGGAATTGTTCAGAACGACGCTGTGATGAAAATAGTGGTAATGAAACAACCTAATGTATTTAACTTTGCTGTCATACTAAGTGTCAGCACAACTTGCATTATCGGGAGATAAAATGAATGCTAAAATGTGGACATAACATCTTACCCAAGCATTCAACACAATTCCAAGCCCTGTTCTAATTGACACAGAGTCTAGACGTTAGAATGGAAGAACGTCTTCATACGATGTTCAGTATGTGGGTCACGTGTCTAGAAAACGAGTCGGCTACTGCAACACATTGGAAGGAACGGGGTGGAGACACCCACTCCTCACGAAAGGGTTCTATAAAATTGAAGCTACAGAAGTTTAACTCCACAAAGAAGTCAACAAGAGCACTCGTACTAGCGCTGAAAAACGATTATTTTATCAGTGAGCAGATACATATGACACTGTACATTACGTGACTGATGTCGTATCATACGGCGTAGTAGGTACAGATTGACATACGGCTAACTGCTGATACACGGCGCCTCGCACGTTTGCAAACACATTACCTCCCCGTTTGTTTACTGCACACAATGCGTTATTATAAGAGGCCCACTTACACGCATGAAATCTGCTACTTGCTCGTATAATATGTGTAAGAATCAGGCCTTCGGTGCTACTTTATTTTGCGGCTATTCGGTGGATACGAATTTACCCTGCCCCATGACAGATGTATAATACCCACCACGTTATATTTGCGACGAAAAGTCTGATGTAGACGTATATGAATGTTGCGCTGGAATATAACAGTCAATATCTCATAATTTCTGCTCCGATTCCATGATTGAGATCGAAAAACTCACTCACTCTCTTGACTCTAGAAAAATATTCATTTTATTTGTAACTAACTATTTACAACAGATACTAAATTAAATTAGATATTATTGACTCTGGTGGATTGATGTTTACGTGGATTTCAATTAATTTTATTTTGAATATTTTTAGCATTATACGTTGGTATAACGCGGACGCCATAATTGTTGTATTGTTTGTATTGTGAATAAAACACGAGGAATTTATCGCAGCGTTGTGAAATGTGGAGAAGACAAAAAAAACTTTTGAAACACCGGTGAAGGAAGTGCTCTCGAGAATTTCAGAGATTCTGCTTAGAAGCAAAATACATATACACATATCATAAATAACTTTTGGCAAAACTCTGTCTGCATACTTTGTTGCTGCTGTATTTAATAGTACTTACTAAAGAAAACATAATTTTATTTAAAAAAAAATGAAAACAAACTACATCAAGTGAAACTTTATATGAGAATAAAACACAACTGCAAGGGACCCAAAAAGAATAAATGAATTACAGTAATTAAAAACGGGGTCCTCTATTGTCTAAAAACGTAAACATAAACGGAACACTAAAGAAAGTAGGTAATCAATTACTGAAAGCGTTTTCATTGCAAAGTTGTCCCTGAAACGGTGACGTAAAAGGATATTTGCTTATGCCACCGAGCTATTTTTACTTGGCCGGCACACTAATTGAGCCAAGTCTCTGCTTTATATCATTAAATATGACAGATAAGCGAGTCTTATTCATTTCGCAAAATGTTTTTATTTTGCGAGATCTTGCCATAATTTCCTTTGGATATAATAATAATTTATGGACTCTCTTGGGTCCCTTTGGGGAAATATATGAAATTAATTCCAAGGTTAGAGAAAAGGTACTGATAATAAAATAATGGCAGATTCTTATGTTGTAATTGAATTCATTTGTGGATATCCACAAGAGAATTCAATTACAACATAAGAATGATACAACAATACCGACGATATAGTTGCTGAGCAAAAATAATTCTTTCTCGAATAATGAAGACGTACATCGCTAGGAGCATAGGTCAAGTGAATTTCGAGATCTATGAGAATGTAAGCGTTACCCCTAGTATTGTCAGTTGTAGCTGTCTGCTTTACTGTCTCCGAACCCAAGCACATCAGCACGAGACGAATCAATAAGTAGGTACCGTGCAGAGACACGGTCTACATTGCTTTGTTCTTTCAAGCCAAAGTCACTGAAGAAGGTACATAATGCTCTCGTTGACAGTAAATGTCTACAGCATCAAAACCTAGCATTATCAATAACTTCCTCAGCAACATCAACTTTCACTAGCCAAGATTGATACTCAGTCAGAAAAATTCTCACTATATCACATCACACTAATATTATAAAGACGAAAGCTTGTGAGTGTGTTTGTATGTTTGTTACTTCTTCACGCAAAAACTACTGAACGGATTTGGATGAAATTTGGCACACAGATAGCTTATAACCAGGATTAAAACAGGATACTTTTTATTCCGATATTCCCACGGGGTCGACATATAAGCAGGTGAAACCGCGGGGCGCTGCTAGTCTACTATAAATATACCTCATTAATTATTAAGACAGCCTTCCATTAAGACATGGAAAAACAAACGTTACTCATGTTTGTATACCAGTCAGCAAACATTCGAAGGAAACGGCATTTCGTTCTAGAAACGCTGTTATGTTATAAATATAGACATTGTTATTACAGAAACGGCAGTGTAATATCCTTCTCTGTTTATGTTATCTTGTATGGAACAATAGGTTCGCTTTCTGATGTTACAGGCATATATTTTCTTGCTGTCTTTACCATATCAGCGTAGCCCGTTTTAGAAACAAAATGTCTTGAATTTGCATTAAGTCTAGAACCAATGGAAAACATCTTCGGATCCCGAACGAAGTGGGTTGTTAATCACGCCTCATGTTGACTCGTCAAATTCAATAACATAGCCTAAATTCTAGATTTAAAAGCAACCGTTACCTGATTTTGTGATTCACTAAACATTAATATTTCTGCGAATCGTGCTGAATCCACAGTTTCGATCTAACATCTCAATAAATCTAAACAAGTATTGCACAACGTTTCAAACCAGAACGTGCACGGGCAAACTTCTTATAATCTTATGATTCATCTCCTGCTGCCCGTAAATCATACAACTTTAGGGTTGATTTTTAAATTTTCCTCTGAACAACAACTGTAGAAGAAATAGCTTATTCGTTTTTCGTTGATTTTATAGGATTTTGATCGTCCATTTGCCACGTATCGATCAGCACAGCTGCTTAAAATCCTGACGTTGATGCCGATTAAACCAACGGTGAGGCGTTTACTGTATATCATGAATCTTTTCTCTGTAATGAACTGTAAACAGACGAATTGAGGTCTATTACAAGGTATCTTTTAAATATATAGATTCCAGATGTGTATAAATTTATAAGTCAGAACCTGTGGCTGCCACAGTTTGTTCAACAGTTTCAAACATAAATGATCAAATTCTGTTTGAACCTATACAACTATAAAAAATAATGTCTGCACTCTGAAAGTCTGAAGGCTATTTACTTACTTAATCATTAAATATTATTACTTCATCGTGTTTTCCTTTAAACGGTTCACTTATCTTTTTCTTTATTAAAGAATTCTTTGGTTCGCTTAACCTTGAAATTATTGTTTTCGCATGCTCTACATAATTTGTATTGTTAGCGCTGCATGAGCCTTGTTCTTTACAAAACAAATGTGTTCTTTGTAAAAAGGTCGTCCTCATTAATTTGGTAGCTATACCGGCTGGGTCCTAATTCACTATGACTACATAATGATTCCTTACTTCGAAACTACGTTAATTCCTTAGCTAATCACGCCAGCTTTGCGTTCATTTCGCTCAGTTCGTTTATTGTGTCATAGAGAACCGAGGTCCTGATTGACTAGAACCACTGTCCTGATTAGAATTGATCTTACATTGTCAAGTTATAAAGCTTTTCAGTACCGAAATCAATTTTAGTGCTCATAAAATTTTGGCACGAAATCTTATTGCCTTTTGATAGTACATACTAAGTTTCTCTTCTTTTCTAGTTAGGTGTTTAATGGCCAACACGTGTTCCTGGCCTTTTTTCCGTGTCTTTCCCAATAGTTTTTACGTTCATAGAATATCCTTATAAACATTTCTTGATAACAACAGCTCAAACCGACTCGGTAATTTCATGAATTCAATCATTTACTACGAAATCAGTAACTGAAATTTCAGGTCCTATTCTACAAAGAAATTTCCAGGAATATTAACAATATTGTTTAATCATCGTCACATCTATTCCAGTTATCCTTGAGCTTAACATTTGATAATGTATAAATTCATTTAGCCTTGTTTGCTCAATTTACCCATAATAAATATTGTTTTTGTTATAGACTGGAAATTCTATTAAACTATAAATAGCTGTGTTGACTTCCCACACTGTATTGATAATTTCCTCACCCCTGCCTGCCGGGGTTGGTGGGTAAACATCCATTTCCTGGAGTTCCCTATGAATGTCAGGGTCACACCGGTGGCCTTGGGTCATATTTGAACATTTGAAGTGGTTTCATTACTCATATCCCGAAAAACTTCAGACAATTTTGTCAATTGGTACGATACGAATACGTCGCAATGCGGTGTGACTTATGTATGCTCTGCTTTGACTTTTTGCTTTTCCATGGAAACTGGTACGTTTTGTTGCTTGTATTCTGCAGTTCAAACTGGAAATTTATTTCGAATCGTCTGGATGCTTAGAATTGAGTCTGATGGCTACAAATATATTTGTAACGATACTACAAAAT
The DNA here is from genome assembly GCA_963855955.1 of Luperina nickerlii. Taxonomy (NCBI): domain Eukaryota; kingdom Metazoa; phylum Arthropoda; class Insecta; order Lepidoptera; family Noctuidae; genus Luperina; species Luperina nickerlii. Next base: position 17,368,306 of record OY979682.1, on the reverse strand, counting down.
TTTGTATTGATGATTGAAGTATTAAACGTTGTTTCTGATTCCTTTCTTCAATTATCATTTATATTGCTGTTGATGCCTCCATTGGATTATAAGTTGCTTACTTACACATCAAATCGTTGAAATTAAGCCATCGAGACTTGAGGATTTCCGCTTTATTCTACTCTAGTTGCTCTCGCCCATACTACTACTATTGCACAACGACAGAATAACAACAAAAAGTATTTAGAGCTCTTATCAAACAAAACATACGAGGTTTGTAACACAACAACAGTCGCTTGTTACTCTGCTATCTTTCGAGTGCCATTGTCTAAAGTGCCGACGCCGACGGGATGGGGAGGGGTTGCGGGATGCCTCAAACCATGTGGCATGGAGTCCCACTTCCTCCCTACATGTGTTTACTGAGCTTGAAAGAAATGTCGGTGTCTTACAAGCAAAGTATGTACGTTTGTATTAAATTTGACATTGAAAACTTCCTTTATTTCGTATAGTGGCTGTTTTCGTAATTCAAAAGTGTTACTACTGAGAAAGTTTGTGTTTGATTACGTCATTGGTTGTGTGTAGTGTCAATTGATTGATCCTTATGATATTCGGCTTCTTGTTTTGCTGTAGACAATGTCTGTGCCTATTATGTTTCATTGTTGTACGGACTCTGCACCAGGCCACTTATGCTTGAATTTAATACTTTTTTCGAAAACGTCTATAATTTTACTGATGTGTTTCATGATATCTTCTTCGTAATTCGTCGTTTGAAACAAATATTCTAAAAGACATCTTATCTATCTGAAACCATTGGAAACCGTTCCAAGTTCCAACTGACAAAATCAATGCTATTTTAAGTCTCCAGTCCTAATGCGTGATAGTGAAGTATGTAGATGGTATATCTTGAAGCTCTGACGTCATTCAGTTGCGAAGTTCTGGTCGTAGTAATTGATTGACAGCCAATGATCTACTTTATATTCTCCAGTTCATCGACTCGATGTTAGCAGGAATAGAAGATTAAGGGTTCAAATACGACGTTATATCGTGAGTTATAAAGTCGAAAGTGCATCGTGTACAACATAATAGTTCGTCTCAATATCTTTCCATATTGTTGCTAAAGTTGTCTCGATAGACAATAAGACATCTTTCTTCCGCCGTAGTGGAAATATTCAGGAACGATCCTTATTTTTACATTTAAACCATAAACAGAGGAAAATTTTAACCAAAACAAAAACACTGGTCCGTCGCATAAATAAAAAGCGTCCCAGAATGACGTATGGCTCCCGTTTGAAGTACTGGATCTGTCCCGCCACATCACTTTCTTGTTACTGGCTCTGACGTCACTGTCCACCGGACTTACGAGTCGAGAAAATCATATTTGAAGTGATGAATGATATATGGACTCTGTGGCTGGCTTGAGTTCGCAATTGGTGGTCATGGAATCTTGTCAGTGATCTTTATTAAAGCTTAAAAAACATAAACTAATATGTATTATTAAAACTTATACTGGAATCAAATACACAATTACTGACAAATGCGTGCACTGACTGAGCAGGTCCACTCAAATCTGTGTAATTCATTCATCTAAACATAATTTCAGATAGTAATAATGTACATAGTATTCACATGATCTGACCAAGATTATGTCTGGACTTAAAAAAAACTGTGACGTCCAAGTTTAGTGTCAGAATAGTCAAATAGGAAACACTGATTTCATCTAGTTTTAAATCATTTGGTTTTTGACGTACAAACGTGTTTGTGCAAACCTACTTGCAGAAATCACATTGTTTACCATGGAACTACATATGTATAAGCAAAAACAGGATCAGATTTACCAACAAATAAAGTCACTTAAATATATACCATGAATCGTCATCATTCCATAAAAATATGCTCCGAGCTCAAAGGACCAAATTCGGCTTAACATTAAACTTCCTTAATTAGGTCGTGAACTCGTGACCCATAGCAAACATCCCCGGAATACAGAAATAATTGCGGTAACCTTTACTATGCCACTGTGGCTTATTTTCGCGAAATAAGCTTATGAATATGAAAGCGGAGGTGGCAAACGTGGGGCTGTGGCTAGGGCGTTTTGGTCTGTGCGTCTGAGCATATTCGTCAAAGGAGCTTGTTTGTAATGTGGAGGCTATAATTAGCTTACATTGTATGTTCTGCAAGTTGCGAGCACGTGGAAATGAATCGTAAATGTATGTACGTAATGTTTAGTTACTTTACATTGATTAGGTACCTACATGATAAATGCATCGGGGGTATAGATGGGCAATCCACCCACCCGGGTTTAAACCCAGGTGGGTTTAAACCGGGTGTTTTGGGTGTTTTGGGATAAACACCCGATTTCCACCCAAATTTCGGGTGTAAATGATTTTTGTACATAAATGACATTTAGTTTTTAATTATTATTCTTTTATTGAATTAAACATAATTAGGTGAAATAAAATAATGCAAGAAAAATCTTTTTTCTGGTACTAATCAAAAACAAATGACCTACTTAACAATCAATCACTATCGGATTCTCCATTATCATTGTTACAGACGACAAAATGTAAAGGCTGTCTGGCTTCCCCTGAAGTTGAAGGTGTAGGTTATATAAAAAGAAGAAAAGAATTAAAAGATAACGCAGTTAAGAAGTCTATTTGTTCAGAATGTGCTTTATATGGAGAGGGAGAAGACAAAAGAAATGAGTTCTTCGGAAAATTAGTGGCGGAGGAATTTAAGTATATTAAGCCATGTTTGCGCACCAAATGCTATGAACAAATGTTAAAGTATTTACAGGAAGCTAAGGGTTATCATGTAAGTCAACTTACAAATGAAGAATATGACAACTAACACGCTTTTTTTTTTTTTGGATGGGAAATCATCAAATGACTCCTCCTGCTCTGGGTGGAGCGGAAGGGAGTGTCAGACTCTTACTGACTAAAACCCACCCGTGTTCCTTCCTTCGCCCTTTATGTTCCGGGCCAGCGGTAACCCTTTCGGACAATCCCGCTGACCCGGCAGGCTTCGGCCCTGACGGGCCCCTTCAGTTGATCGTGACATCTCTTTGAGGCGCGCGTGGAACACGTACGCGCCGTCCGGCACGGGCCTGGTCCTGATCGGACGGTGAGTTACCCATTACTCACCGCCCGCAGGCCCGCACCTACGGTGGCCGGGAGTCGTCGCGCGGCTCCCGCGGCGGCTGGGACGGGAGGCTCTCTCCCTCAGCCATCCCGCCGCCTCCTTCGCTAGCATGACTGCTTCGCAGAAGGAGGCGACTGCCCCCCACTCCCTCTCGCCCCGGACCATGGCTTGAACCAGGGCCGGACGCGAGAGGTCGCCGCCGCTGCCGATCGCCTCTACGAGGACACGGCGGTGCTCCGCCCAAGCGGGGCAGACCTCTACCGTATGCTCCACCGTGTCTTCTGGGCGATCCTCGCAATGGTGACACCCGGGCGTTTCCTCCCGCCTGATTATATGCAGGAACCTCCCGAAACTTCCGTGTCCGGTGAGGACCTGCGTCAGGCGGTAGGTGAGGGCGCCGTGACGCCTCTCTAGCCACTCCTCAAAGAGGGGTCTTACCGCCGCTATCGTGGCGTGCCCTGCGCTGGGTTGCGACAGTCGCTCTTTCCATGCCGCCATGAGATCGCGCCGGAGGTCCGTCCGCTCCGCCGCAATTTGCTGCGGAAGCGGAGTTTCCCCCCGGCGTAGTGCCTCCGCGCGCCACTCATACAGGCGCGCGAGGACTATCGCCTCCAGATCCCATGGCGGCAGTCCGACAAGGAGGCTTGCCGCCTCGCCCGAGATCGTGCGGTAGCCCCGGATCAGCCTTGTGGCTACCACCTTCTGGGGCGCGTTCAAATAATGGGCGGCTCGCCGCCGCAGTGAACGCGCCCACACCGGGGCCTCATATAGGGCCATGGACCGCACGACCCCCGCGTAGAGCCTCCGGCAGGAGGCGTTTGGCCCCCTCAGGTTGGGCAGGAGCCGCTTGAAGGCGGCCCCGGCCCGTTCCAGTTTGGGAGCCAAACGTCGGAAGTGCTCGACGAAGTTCCACCGGCTGTCGAGGACGAGACCCAGGTATTTCATCGTCGTCTCGACGCCGATGTGAACCCCTCCTACCGTTAGTTGGGATCCCGATGGTGGTGTGTTCCGAGGCCCATGAAACGACATGGCCTCGGACTTGTGCAATGCCACCTCGAGACCCAACTGCCGGATCCTCTCCACGACTGTCGCAACCCCGCGTGTCATCGCATCGGCCGCCGCCTGATGCGACCTCCCCTGCGCCAGGACTAGCGTGTCGTCAGCGTAGCAAACCACGCTGACGCCATCAGGGAGGTCGGCCCGCAGCACCCAGTCGTAACCGATGTCCCACAGGAGCGGCCCCAGAACCGATCCCTGTGGGACACCGCACGACATCTCTCGCCGGTTCCACTCCCCATCGCGACCGGGGTAGATGACGGCTCTGTCCGTCAGATACGCCCCGACTACACGACGGAGGTAGGTCGGCACCCGGTGATACCGGAGTGCCTCCCCAATGCAGCCCCAGGGCAGGGTGTTAAACGAGTTGGCGATGTCGAGTGACACCGCCACGACGACCCCACCCCGGGACACCGCGTCCCCCGTCGTGAGGGCTCTCACGCGCATGATGGCATCCACCGTAGAGCGCCCCTTGCGGAAGCGAAACTGGCTGTCCGCAAGATCCGGCCCCGTCCTCACCAGGTGCCCGACGAGGCGGCCCGAAATTACTCTCTCAAAGAGCTTGCCCACCTCATCGAGCAGCACGATGGGCCGGTATGCGGACAGAGAGTCCGCAGGGCGCCCTGGCTTCTGAATGAGGACCAGCTTCCCCGTCTTCCAACGGAGTGGAAACTGGCCTCTCTCCATACATGCGCTTAAGAGCGCCTCCAGTCGAGGCCCGAGAGCCCTCGAGGCCAGGACCCAGGCTTTACCTGGCAAGCCGTCGGGTCCTGGGGCGGTATTTTTGACCTTCAGCCTTCCTACCGCCGCTCTCAGATCTACCCCGGTCACTTCGGGGATGTCGTCGTCGTCCATGTGGTCCGCTTCGGGCACCGCAAGTGCCGGAGTCATACGCGGGGGAGTGTGCTCCCCCCGTGAAGGGAACAGAGCGCTCACCGCCTCCTCCACGAGCTGGGGGCGGAGACTCTGCGTCAGCGGGGGGGGCCCAGGTGCGGAGTTTATTCCGCACCATTTTGTAAGGGCGCCCCCACGGATCTCTGTTCAGTCTCCAGCATCTCCTCGCGGGCCGTATACTTGGCCCGCTGGACAGCCTCATGGAGGGCGTTCTTCGCCGCTCTGTACCCCTCGTACAGCTCCGCCTCCGCAACTAACACGCTTACGCTCGAGTCTTCAACGCTAATTACACACTACAACATAAAATAAGCTATTCAAAAGTTGAAATAATAAAAAATGTGATTTTTGAACGTTCGTTTTTATCTCGTACCATTTTATTTTACCCTCCCTGATCTAACTAATGTTGCCTACAAAGAAATGAAATGAATGAAAATCACTTTTAAAACATATTTTTTAACATCACTAATTTAATTTCATCAAATCAAATAAACACCCAATTTTCTGGGTGTTTATGGGTGCTTGCGGGTGTTTATCGGGTTTTTATCAAAGCACCGGGTTTAAACCCGGTGGATTGCCCATCTATAATCGGGGGTCGTTAATTACTGTCTAGTGTTATGGCGTAAACCTCTGCCAATTGCAACTGCTATCATTATCATCATTGCCAGCCTTGTTCCACCCATTGCTGGGTAAAGGCCTAAAGTCCTCTTCTTTTTGTGCCAGTTTATTAAATGTCTGCCTTAAAATCACCAGTTCCTTTAGACAGCCATCAAATGGACAAGACTGCAGAATTTGGTATGCAGTAGGAGTATTTGGACCGACAAAATCTCAAACCAGACGCTCTATTACAAATTAAAAAATGCCAAACCAATGACACATTCGACGTATCGTAAAACTACGCTAGAAGCGCGCGCGCAGATCGATCGTACTCGCGTGCACATACAGCCATACACGTGGTCGATTAAGGCGTGGATATATGTGAATTGGGCTTCATTTGGGATACATTAGAACCGTTTTATTCCGTAACCCTTACAAGAATTTTTTTCAAAAAAATATATATTAATCTACACAATATAAGGCATGTCCTCTTCGCCTCAAAAAAAATAAAATTATATTTGAAATATCATAAATAAATACGCAAAGTGACCTCTGTTTTTGTAACTTACTACCATTTTTCTCCTAAACTATCAATCACAGGATCTTTTAATTGCCACCAATATATTATATTAAGTAATGCCGAGGGGACCTTCGGCTTATTTTTGCCAATAACTTTCTTAATTATTTATTATGGATTTTTTTACGTAATCGCTACTCGCAAATCGCGTAGCCACCCCTCCGGCGCCCAATAAATCAGTGCGGGACGAGACGCCGTGCTGAACGGACCTGTGACACTTTTCTCCGCAAACACACTTTGACGACACGGTTGGCGCAGTGGCTGAGCGATTGACTGCTGCGCTGCGTGTCGCGGGTTCGATTCCCGCACGGAACAAATATTTGTATTGCCTACAGGTAGTTGTTCCGGGTCTGGCTGTTTGTGTATGTGAATTTAAATGTTTGTAAACGCACCCACGATACAGGAGTAATTCCTAGTGTGGGGCAACATTTTCTTTAAAAAGAAAGAAACAAAATTATTGTAGGTAGCCCAACCAATTAGAATTTTTTTGGTTCTATATTATAGTGTGTGTAAATATTAGGTTATTTTAGTGTTTAATTAGGTATAACGTTGTAAATAATAATTACTAGTTGTCGTTAATTCTTATTAAAAATAGCATACCTACACGAGGAGATTACAAAGAATAAAACACTAGGTACCTACTTAATATTTTATGTACTTGTTAGGTAATTAAAAAAAATGCACTGTCCTTCAAAACTTAGTTGATACCATACTTATAGAATTGCAAAATTTTAAAGTAGGTATACACAAAATTAGTAGGTATACGGTACAGACTCTATAACATAAACTAATACGAAAAGCGAATTAGGTCTTTATTACTTAACCATAAACGGTGAAAACTAAATTTTTTTCTAAACTAGGTAAGTGCGCAGTTTACTAAAATTATTCTGAGTGTAGCGATATCTACAACGCCACATGCAAACAACGCGTCATACTGACGTCACGCAAATCCTGCATCGCGCAAGCAGAGTTTACCGCGCTACTAGCATAGATACAACGGCCCGACATGAATCAATGGGCAGTTGCCCGCCAGACACAACACACGTCTGGTCGGAGGATCCTTCCTTTTCTATAGAGTATGAGTGAACTTTACACCCTGTTCCTCATACCTCTATACTGGTGACCCCGAACATGAACGTCAGCACAGCCTTCGTGCAAATACTTCAGCGTGACGTCATCATCATTACTCCCGCAAGCGTTAGCGGCGAGTCACCCAGCCAGCCAGCTCCCACGGCTTCACGGCCTTTGTAGAAGCCGCTAGCCACCGCCAATCCGCTATTGTCACACAAAGATGTTTTGAAGGGCACTATTATTTTATAAATCATTTATGGTTGATATTTCGGTATTATGAACGTAAAACTATGTCAACAAAAAGTATGAAAGTAACGAACATGGATGTTAAACATTTTGTCAATTTTATTTTTATAAAGTTTGTGTAGATATCTACAACATTATTTTTAGGATATGCGAAACCTGAATATAGTTTGTTCAGAATCAGTAACTGAATCGATTCCAATAATTTTTACACCCATGTTATATTTTGTTCCAAAAATATTTTAATTAAATTTTATCACAATACAATCATTAATTAATTATAATACAATCACTGTACGATTAGGTATCATCCAATGAGTTCATCAATAGCCCTTTACGTTTCAGGGTCACGGTTACCTGATAAGACAGTCCCACGACCCCGGCAGGCGTTTGGTCCTCTATGGGGGCTCCGTCAGATTTCTGAGAGCTCTTTGAGGCGCGCGAAGTACGTTATCGCGAAAGTTCTTTACTGCGAAGTACGTTATCGCGAAAGTTCTTTACTGCGAAATACGTTATCGCGAAAGTTCTTGATTACGAAGTAGGTTATCGCGAAAGTTCTTTATTGCGATGTACGTTATTGCGAAAGTTTGTTATTGCAACGTAAGTTTGCAATAACAAATTTTCGCAGTAACGTACATCGCGGTAATGAACTTCGCAATGTTGACGTACACTCAAATATTGTGTCAGTTTGGTGACAGTGGTTATTTTATGAATATCGACAGTTTCACTCTTTTTTTTCTATTCCGTGATTGAACCCAACATTTTGCATTAAACAATCGTTGTTTGTTTACAGCTCCACTGCCAATAAATAGCCTAGTTTTAATAGATTTTTTTAATCATTGTTCCTCTTAAACAAAGCACCTGCCATCCAATCTCTTCACCACCCTTGGTTGACTGGTAGAGAATGCCTAAGGCATCAAGTCCGCCTTTGTACCTTTTTGTGCGAAAAGTTTAAATAAATAAATTATTATCACCCAGCGTACAACACAAATCGGTGCATATAATAAATTATGGAGAAAACATGTATAATTTTGTTTTAAATAAACTCACGACTCAAGATATTACAGATTGAGGAAAGAAATTGGGTAATAGCAACAACTACATTTATTTATTACACTTACACAATGATCTTCGTGACTTTTCAGTTTTACTACCAAGAGTCCCCCAAGTACTCAAGAGTCACCACCTATTGAACATAGTTTGCAGCAAGATCGAAACCAAATAACAGATGATAAAGAAACAGAAGATACCAGGTTCTTTATGGTCTTTAACAATCTTGAGTGAAATAGATTCAGTTTGTTCCATTAACTTAAATTAATTTTGTTTCAGACTAAAATCTATTGGTAGACGTATTGTAAATGTAAGCCATTTTTTTAAAGAACTACAGAATATAATTATCATCCCATGAGCCTTTGAATTGCGGCTTACAGTCGATTGAAATTATATCTGAACGACTGACAGGCCTAATGACTAAATTGATGCTGAAGTGTCGTTTATGCAATATGATTTTTGTAATCGATGGAAACAATAGTCCAGAAAAAAATAACCTAAAGACATGTGGTGTGGTTGGTGCAATAGTTGCAGGATGTGGACACGATCAATTTCAAGAAATTACATCACATCTGGCCTTAAATGTACGACTATCATATGAACATTTAAAACAAAAAACATATATTTTTTTCATATATACATATTATGTTCCGTGATTTTTTATTTTCCTTTAATTCTTCTGCAATAAGTTTTACCAATGTAATTATAAGTAATAGATTTTTTCAACTAACAGTTTTAGTAGTCTGACAACGGTATAATTTTGTTATCATGGTAACACAACAGCAACATCATAATTATACATTTTGTTAGTATAATAGAACCCTTCAAAATCACGCAAATTGGCCATGCAGGTTTCTGATATATATTTTTTAAATAATTTATTTTGAAAAATTAGACCATTTTAAGAAACTAATTTCAATATTTTTAAGTTTTATTCACTGCGTCTATTTTTAAAAAAAAACTAAAATTTTACCCGCCAAAAGTAAACGTGACGTCACTAGATACGTATGTGGGATAAATTTCTTTGCCTACCACAAAAAAAATGTGACCATCAATCAAGTCAATTGTCAACGTCAAACAAACGTCCGTCAGTCCTAACCTAACGAAAATATTGTGTTATGATTTAAAAAAATTAAATTTTGTTTCATAATGGGAAGCAAAAAGTATATCGTCCCATCATGTTCAAATAACAGTAGTGATAACCCGGATTTGTTATTCGTACCAATCCGAGAACGTCTGCGAGAAGAATGGTGTCGTCAAGTGAACGCAGAATACTTCAAGAATTATTTGCAGTTTTGTTGTTTACGCAAATCAGAAACCATCCCGAGAAGTTCTTAAGAGCAAAACTATAGCAAGTTTGCAGATACATGTTGAAAGAGTTATTAGGCGAATCAGAGAATTCAAAATCTTGAAGCCCCACTCTGTTGTCAATCACAAACATGTAGGCTACTTGGATCAAATTGTAATGATCGCTTGTGGACTGATAAATTTGCAGAATGATATAATAAAAATACAATAAATTTTTAAGAATATGTATGGTTTTATTTATCACTATCATTACATAATATAAAACAAAGTCGCTTTCCACTTTCAACGTCTTTTTTCTAAATTGTCTTCCAAATTGCATATTAGTGAACCCTTTACATCCCTTTGTGCACATTCTTCATAAAAGGTTTGTAAAACTGTAGCATCTTTTGGAGCCAACTTAATTTTTTTTACATTTTTGTATACATCTTCTGCCAAAACATGATTAGTTCGTTCAGATGCCAGGGTAGGCTTTATCCAGAAGCATTTTGTAGATGTGCTGGAAGGCTCGCAGCTCCGCTTCTCAAGCCAAAATAAGAGCAGTAGCGAATGCTTGCAGCCACCTTAATGTAAAAAGAATATGTATTAATAATGTTGCAAGAAAAGATATGTACAATAGGCTGCAAAATTGCATCCCTATTACCACAACAAACAAGTTATGTTTTACAATAATATGCTTATAAGAGCATAGTGTAGTTTAAATATCAAATGCGTTATACATTATCAAGAAAACTTCAATCGTTTGTCATGGCAATACATATGCAACTTATTCAGCCAATAAATAAAAATCTTCTGAAAATTCCCACCTGCAGAAGCTGGACAATCAGAACAGTTTGACTCTAGGATCTCGGCATCAGTCTCCTTTATTTTGGCCATTACTGTATACGATTTCTGTGTTCTGTGCTCTGGCACAACTCTGGCATTGACATTACAGATTCCTAGGCTTCTCTGCACTTCTACATATCTGACTGCCGAGGATAAGTAACTATCCCGTGATGACCTAAAAAAAGGAAGAAAACAAAGATGGTACTGCATTAGGGAAGAAAGAACTCGCCAGACAGTTAGAATTTTTGTCAGTCTGTTCTGATTTATTAGTTGGTGTTTCGTAATGAGTGCTTCAACTGCAAGCATTCCGGCTCGACGTAGGACTTCAGTATTTGGGCCACATAAAATACTACTACTATGAAAAGAGGTCTGTCGCTAGCAGATACAATGAGTAGGCAAATATCTTACTTACATGAGGGCTTTGGCTCCTCTGATTTCAGTAATGTTGTGGTTGCTGGAATTCGACATGAACTCTAAAAATTCTAAAATCATAATATTGGTAACTTGAGGTAAACTTTGAGAGTCTGCTTTTTCGAAATTTGCCGTTCTCGTCGCCATCGTAAATGAATAAAAACGAAAAGATAAAATAACAATAATACAAACAAAACGCTGATTATAACCTACAATAAAAGAGATCACTCATAGATTGACGTTTGACATCGATTTTTTTTTTGTAGGCAAGGCGGGCAGGCAAAGGCAATTTTGTCATACATTATAAGATGACGTCATAGATAGGTCAAATGAAGTTCATTGTGTTTTATTAAAATATCTTAAAAAGTATAGACTTATTTAGTAATCTAATAAATAGAAACTGTACAGAAAACATATTTCTCGAAACGGTTTTAAGATTTCCGTTCCTGTCTAGAAAGTTAGCACCCCCAATTGGCGATGTTATAGGTAACCCGGTCTCGGAAGGATGGAGTCAGATTGACAGTTTTGGTAAATCTGACCGGTCCTTCCAGGTTCATAATGTCCCAGATTTTTTTAAAGTAAGTAGTAAATTTTATCGAGTAAATCAAGATATACAATGGTAACATGTAAAAGTCTCTTCATCATAGTTAAACCTAAAACGCGTAAAAACTATAAATTATACATAATTATATTTTCCCTTGCTTTCGGTCTTGGACATTCAAAAGGTTTTACACCTCTGCTTTAGATACAGCTACTGGAAGCGATAGCGATAGATAGCATGCGGCGGGCGGCGAGGGCCGGGCGCCGGGCGCTGCGATGCAACATTATAGCACAAAATTATATTCGCGTTGCACGAAGTTATTGTTAGGGGTGGGGAGGCGCACGCGGGGCGCTTTGTCTTGGTAACGCCCACATGACCAAGGTCAATGGCGTAGATCCAGCTCTTAATGTACATTTCAACCGCGCGGCCAACTCATAATATTTGACGAAACTTTGCCAGGAATTAGTGCTAATTTGTTACTTTACACACCCCTTTTCGTGAATTTGTTACAAAAAAAACAATGACGCTATGACAAAGAATAGTTGGCCGCTAGAACCGCCACTTGCCGTAATCATCGCCCGTGATTACACAGAAACTATATAATACAGATAGACGAATGATGCATCAAAAGAAAGGTCTTAATTTGTTCAATTTGTTACAAAATTTAAAAACGTCATAACGTAAATAAACAAAAAGTTACGCAATATTTAGTTCTCAGGTTATGAGTAGGTAGGTATCTCACCATAAATATCAAATTAATAGAGGCTAATGTGTATGGACAATTAGTTACTAATTTGTTACAGCTAAAAACAGAAAAAAAATACTAGAAAGTAGGTTCAATAATTTGTTAGAGTCGATTTTAGTTGGCCGCTCGGACGGCAATATGCCTATAATACAATGGCGTTTATCTCGTTATAAAAAGTAGGTTTAAGCTAAGTTTTAGTACTAATCGCCAGGTAACGTAACATAGTTTGGATAAATATGGCGAACATAACTGCAGCATCCATATTTTAGAATATATTTCCAATAAATAGTAGTATGAAACCGTATGAGAGTAGGGTGACCATGATTACATTAGTACCTACGAAAGCATGTTTTTAATTTTGTACTCTGTTCGAACGAATATGTGGTTCGTTTTGCGGCCATATTGATGTCTTTTGTTCTTAATTCTTTAAAGTATTTAGGTAGGTACTGATAAAATTATCGTTTCTTTGACTTTGCGCAGGTGTTTTATGATGGGAACGATTCCAGAAAAAGGATCTCTTTTGTTTCCAAACTATTTTTAAAAATATTTGTTGCAAAGGGTTTGCAAAGCGATTATTTTTTGTTGTGAATATAGTCATTACTGTGCAGTATTTTGTGGTGTGTGCTCGTAAGTATTTAATTCCCGTGATTTTCATACTACTAAGTTATTGAGACAATTATTACTAAATCCAGAAGTATCTAAAAGTGCTTAGCTATGAGTTGTGCACAGTGCACACTTATATGTTGGATTTGTTAATGTAGAACTCACCACCAAAAAGTGTATTGCAGAGGAATCCAAATCAACTGCGGTAAGTTTAATTTTTACAATTTTATGATGACTTGAATAAAGTAATAAACTGTAGTACGTATTATAATACCTTCGGAAATATTACCTAAGTATCTATAAAAAGACATGAAATTCGTCTCTGCCACATTTTAATGTGATTTCACTTCACTTCACATGTGGTCGTCTCGAAGAAGTCTTAAAAATATTCTTAGCTTAATTACTTGAATTAGCTTTTAATTTACCTGTATAATATTATTGTATCGTAAACATACTCCTTTCATTATTTAAAAAGTAATATTTGGCGCCAATTTCAAATCGGAAATCACGGCGTTTAAGTATTCTTTTTTCTAAACCAAAGGCAGAGCTCCATTTAAAGGGCTCTTACGTTCCATTCAATCGCAAGCCTGCTTTTATAGTATATGCGTTTCCCGCCAATTATCTATAGTAAAAGAGTGACAATTCAGCCCACGCACGTTTCGTGTTTTCAAACTGTAAATACGTAAAATTGAAATTAGCAAACTTATCAACGCGTGTGTATATAATTATAAACTGCTATAGTGATTCCCTAGGGAAGAATTAACTGTTATTTCACTTAACTTGTGAACATTCTGTGAGAAAGTGCACAGCGGCAGCGTGCATCTTGCATCTCGAGACCTAGATCCAGGCAACCTCTAGTGACGAGCGTAATATCCAATGTAAGGATTTCTATCTTAAGGACAGATTCTTAAGCGCTTTAACTGTTCTCTACAATCCGGTGGCTGCTCGCAAACGAAAAAAATCTCCTTTTGAAAATCTTATTATTTCATAATAATTATGTATTGTCGCTGATAAATGAACGTGGAAATGAAAAAAAAATGACATCGTTAATATTTATAAAAATCGGAGAAATCTTTTAAAATAACTCGCTACATCTTTGTCTGTCAAATAAGGACGACTTTTCTTAATTATAGAATAATTTATTACGTTTACGAAAACATGCTTTCGTAGGTACTAATGTAATCATGGTCACCCTACTCTCATACGGTTTCATACTACTATTTATTGTAAATATATTCTAAAATATGGATGCTGCAGTTATGTTCGCCATTTTTATCCAAACTATGTTACGTTACCTGGCGATTAGTACTAAAACTTAGCTTAAACCTACTTTTTATAACGAGATAAACGCCATTGTATTTTAGGCATATTGCCGTCCGAGCGGCCAACTAAAATCGACTCTAACAAATTATTGAACCTACTTTCTAGTATTTTTTTTTCTGTTTTTAGCTGTAACAAATTATTAACTAATTGTCCATACACATTAGCCTCTATTAATTTGATATTTATGGTGAGATACCTACCTACTCATAACCTGAGAACTAAATATTGCGTAACTTTTTGTTTATTTACGTTATGACGTTTTTAAATTTTGTAACAAATTGAACAAATTAAGACCTTTCTTTTGATGCATCATTCGTCTATCTGTATTATATAGTTTCTGTGTAATCACGGGCGATGATTACGGCAAGTGGCGGTTCTAGCGGCCAACTATTCTTTGTCATAGCGTCTTAGTTTTTTTTGTAACAAATTCACGAAAAGGGGTGTGTAAAGTAACAAATTAGCACTAATTCCTGGCAAAGTTTCGTCAAATATTATGAGTTGGCCGCGCGGTTGAAATGTACATGTCGATTAGACATTCGAACCGCTACGGGCGCCTACGCATTAGCATACACTCCCTTCTCAATTGAAACGCATCAACTGCCGCTCAATTTAAATTATTATTGATAAAGGACGGGATATTTGCTTTGCAGAAGAACATAATAATTATAATATTGAAATGGCTAGAGCAGCTGCCGTAGATGAAAGCATTATTTGGGTAGCAGTGGAAACATCACAAAATTAACTCAAGAAGATAAACTAATTGGTACTTACGTACTGCTAATTTCATTAGTAGAGAAAGAACTGGTTAAAAATCGATTTTATGACCTTTAATGAAGATGAACAAATTCTAAACCGAAATACAGAACATTAACTTTTTACAGAAGATAAATTCCTAGGACATTCTTGTCGTTGCTAATTGTTTCTAAAGAGTTAATAATACGTCGCTCAGTTTAAAAATGATCCCATTTAGTTGTACGACGTAAATATAGCAATTACTTACTGCTACTGATCTATGAAGATACTTCACGTGTTTCGCTCGCACGTGAGATGCAAAACAGATGATTCATCTATGACATAATAACAATTTAGAGGTCAAACTGCCGTGTCTTAAATCTCCTTCGACTCTCCAAATGGTCACTCCACATGAGCTTAAGGTACTTGTTAATGTTCTACTTAAGTGCTGTCAACAGTTATAGAACCCTTAAGCATGCGCAGGTTGACTGGCTTCCACTTAAATTAACAAAATGGCTGCGAAAGCACTTTTTGTATAAGAGCTTAGTGAAAGGTTTTAGTCCTGCAGATGAGTACCACATAAAAATAAATGCTAACTGCGATAAATGTTCTGATTAGGCAATCCAGATTTTGTGACATGCCCAATGCAATATTACTGAGTTTATAAGTTTTGACCAAAGAAGCGATGGATGGACTGTGGGAAAGATGATGTGACCAGAATGGGGTAACTACCTACCGAGATGAAAACTAATAAAGTAGTATGGAAGAAAAAGTCACGTGGAATTGAGATAAGGACATGATAATGATGACATAATTTTTGAAAGGAGAACTTTTGGAAACCATTTATAAGGGTCAGGTTTCTAAATTATTTCTGGATCATCAAGTTTAGGCAGATTAATTAATATCCACAACTCAAAAGTAGCAATTAATATTGCTCTAAAACTTCAAAACTGTCCCACTATAATTTGCAGCCAGTTTTCGACAAATATTAATTAGCAAACTAGCCAGACCGTCCTAACCTTATAGTAAACCGTTATTTATAATTTGTTTATTTATATGAATATATGTATGTATAAAATAATTTTTGACACTTAAACACAATTTTATCAAATTAATTTCGCGTGGGGTGTGATAGAGGAGATTTGGCACGTATCCAGATAAATGCGATAGCGTATTTGAAGCTTCTACAGGCGGTTATTTTGCGTTACGTAATTTTACGCAAAACCTTTCAAAAACAGACAACAAGCGTGCTTCGTCGAGAAATTTCTAAGGATTATACATGAAGGATTCGCCAGCATCTTTTTCCAGCAGTTTCCGCCAGAATTATTTTTCTATAAGCATATGTATTTCATAGTTTTTTTATAAACCCGTCCAACTTTCGCGCAATATTCTAATGTCAATGTCACGCAATTTTAAGAGACACTATTGATTTTGTGTAGGTGTACCCGTGTGTACTACTCGCGTACGAGTCTCCACATGCTAATTAGCTTTTGCCACAATTTCATACTGTAACATTGTTATTTTCTGTACAATTCCAAGTGAATAATCCGAAAATTCAAGCTTCCGACCTTGCATAACTTTGTTAAGCCTCTTGATCGCATCGATAATGTTTTGAAAAATGCTTCAATCCTCTTTTCACTTAAAACATCTTTCTTCTCTCCTCCCGAAACCTCGTTCGAAGAAATACGCATTTTAAGCATCTTCAAGTAAATTTTCGAGGACATCAATTTCGTGAGATGAATAATTTCGCCCGTATAGATGTCTGCTCTTTTCTGTCCCAGATAAAACCTATAAGCCTCAGAGCTAAAGGATTACGTACCCTAAAACTATAGTTTAGGGTTCCCTAAAGTGGTATTGTCTTTATACGAAGCATTTATATTTCAGGCCTCGGAACGTAGGCGTATCTTCCCAGCTATATCGTCAGTAATTTATTTAAACTACGACCTCACTTGCAAAATGTTTCGTATATTCAGAGCAAAGCTTCTTGTTACGCCTTCCAGGTCTCCACTTAATGGATTTAGCACTTCTGTAGGAATATACCTAAGTCCTCCGTAAGTTTCATGAGTATCGTTTACGTTTATGATTATGTAGGTACGCTTTTACTCAGCATGTTTCTTGATTTTCTGACTACCTTGTTTCACACTCGACTTACGGCCTTGATTGTGAGTAGTTTATGGAAATCTTGCAACTTAACAAACCATCAATCTTGTAATCCCCAAAGGGTTAGGCAAAAGTATGTTTATAGTTCCTACACCCACATTTCACCAATGTTATGTTTAAGTCTCATGTAATTTAGGCGAGCCGTATAACATTAACAGACTGACCCAATAACACTGCGCGACCTGGGAAGGTGCTCCTTGGTTTGAACCAAGGACCTCCTGCTCAGCAGTAGCATCTGCGACCACTAGACTAAATCTTGAAACTAGCACTTAGTTAAACCGTATTTCACTAACACATGATCATAAAGTCCACCGTCGCGTCGTCTGTTTTAAAAACTTATGCTATCTTTGATGCCAAAATATCAAAGTTAGCAAGTTTCCTCCAGTGATTCATGTGTGCATTATGCTTTAAAGGCCGTGGCATTGAAAGCTGGGGGAGGTGATAAATGGCTTACCGTCTGATGTAGTCTTCCCCCTACGGCGTTAAAGTAGCAGGTTGTACATTACTTGCTTAACGGTTAAATATTTCTTATATCTGTGCCAAAACATTTCAAAATTTTTGCTACTCAAGTGCAGGAGCAAAAATGTTGAAATGTGTTGCTTTAATAAACTAGGAATACCTTTAGGTTGTCGTTTCCTGTTTTCTTGTTCGATCGAGAGTTCTTGGAATGTTTATTTAGGAAAGCGAAGTACCTAATCAAGAGTCATCCGCTCCAATTTCCCGGGACTAGCCTCTCCAAGCTTCTTGAATTATTCCATACAAAGCAGTTACTAGGAGCACGCGAACACAAATTGTACATGTTTTTTCAATTTTGAACCCAAATTGGAAACTTGTTTTCATTTATTTTGTTTGTATGCAATGTCAACTCAGGATGAAGCAATTTTTCCATTACAAATTCAATTTAATTTTATAAACCTACTTATCGTTTGTTTTGTAAAATTCGGCGATCGAAAAGGATCTACGTATTGTTATAATAACTTTGAAAGGTATCCAAAGTGGTTGGACGCTTACTCAAGCGAAAACCGTCCTTTTGTAAATCTCAACAGGACAGTAATGGTGCTCTATTCTAAAACTAATTGGGTATACATATCTAAAATCTTATCTGTTTAAACTTAAGGAAGGTGACCTGAGACTGTTTTGAATTTGCAGCGTGCTTAAGTTGGTCTTGACTTTAAATTGCACAAATAAAGTCTCGGTCCAATACAAGACTAGCAAAAAAGATAAACAAAAAACAAATTCTCTTTCAACTAATCAGAAAGTCTAAGAAAGGTTTAAATGAAAGGTTGTTATGTATGGAGACAGCAGGCGAGCACTACAGCGGTATCTAGGGTTCGTGCTAGATTGTTAAATCTTTCCAGAAGCAATGCATAATGCAATTGATTAAACATTGTTGCATAATCATGTTGATGTTTGGCGCCGGACGGCTGAGGCTGATAACCCTTTATGTATTATTTACTACTTACTCGTCACTTAGTCAGATAACTTTGCGGTACTATCAAAATCTCCTTTTTTACATCCATTTAAGTGCTCATGCACACGAGCGACAAGCGTCAACCGCAGAGGCTACTGCAGCTCACGATACTCGTCTGGTGTATATGCAAACTGAAAGGTTTCTAGGGCTCACCTTGGACTCCAAACTAATTTACCTTAAATCTTAATAATTAGTTTCACTGTGAACTCTCATAAAAACTTGATAGTTTTTGTGATCAGTTGATACTGATCAATGGTATCTTTGATATCACGAACAAACCTTTAATAGGAGATCAGTCTTGGCTCATAACTTTAAAGTAAATATTTTAGTGGATCCTTGTGGTTCATTCATACATAAGTTTAAAATCAAACAGTCTACCAAGTCGTACCCTCCCAGTACGGTAACTGACCTCGAGATATTATTTATTTTACAAAGGTATCTTCAAAGACGGTGTCAACGCCCTCTGTTCGTATCTTATGAATCATAATATTATCATAATCGATCCTTACCTACTTGCGACGCGACTACTGAAGCTGTGCAAAAATATTATTTTCTCTTTTTAAAAACTTTTTTTATATCTTACTGGCTGAGAAGAAACTGAATATTATCAAAATTGGACCACGTTTCTGGGCGGTTGAGACTGCGGACCTTAGTTATGTTCTTTCTTAAGCTATACTCACACTCCATTACCTAATTCATAGGTTCTCAACCTTATTTTGTCCATTGTCCACTTTGAGTTTTTTTTTCTAGAGCCCCCAATTTTTTTCACTTACCATTTGTCGCGAAACTGAAACAGCTTTTGCCAAGATTGTATTTAAATGTGTAATATTATATAGTTGTAAGTTAGGATAATAATCTACTGCCTCCCTGAAGTCTCAAAACGCCCACGAGGGGACGTTATCGCCCACGCTGAGAAACTATAACCTAATTAGATCAAGGTCCTTTCTTCCCCTTGTAATGCAAAGATTTTGCAATTTCTCAGTAGCATTCTGTAAATTTCTGCCCGTTTGATGCCAATAGGCTCCCCCCTCTCTATTACACGGGACTTAACTAGCGAAATATACACCTTTGCCTAACCGGTCGGGAAAACAAGCATGATATAATCTTATAATTCCAAAAACTAAACCTTCTCTTGTTCCAGTTGACGAGAAGATATTCTGCTGCCACGGCGGCTTATCTCCAGACCTGCAGGCGATGGAACAGATCCGGCGGATCATGCGGCCGACCGATGTGCCCGATCAGGGCCTGCTCTGCGACCTGCTGTGGTCCGACCCAGACAAGGACACCGCTGGATGGGGCGAGAACGACCGCGGTGTCAGCTTTACATTCGGAACTGAGGTGAGGAAACTTCTTTCTAGAGACTTTAAAGATGTGCTGTATAGCAATGTACATAATCTCAGAAAATTTATATTCCATCGCCACTTAATCAGTTATCTACTTTAGTGAAATGTATGAATAAAGTTGATTTTTGAGTGACCCATTGTAACAAAAATGTCGTAATAAATTTTTGGTTGCAATGGAGTTTGAACTTTGTAAAGTGTAACATTCAGTTGGTTGTTGCATAACTTGAAAATTATCTCAAATACTTAATTTAAATATAGGTAGGAATTTTTTTTACGGATCTTTTCCGTTAGCTGCAAAGCAAACTGCTACTGCTGCTGTATCTTTTCTGTGTAGCGAAGATGAAGACAGTACAATGTACAAGTTAGAATAATAGGTTATATGAAATTTTAGTCATTCAAATACGGTGCTATTCTGTTTAGCTCTCCATCTCCCTAACACTAGAGCAATAATGTCTACGGTCCCTGAAGTATAAAGAACGCGGGAAACATCTTGCATTGACTCAAATATCTGCTGTTCTGTGATGGACTTATGTATGTGGAGTGGTCTTGTACCTTTGTGCACGACGTAGACGACGCTAAGAGAGCAATTCCTAGATAAATAATCATCACGAGGACGACACGTTAAAAATAATGTCCCTAGCATCTTTGATCTGGCCAAAGAATTACCACAATATTGCTACTTTAAAGCCTACCAAGAATTGTTCTCGAGCACGACAGACGAATATTTCAGCGTTGAAGCTTATTCCGTGCCTCACATAGTCTTCCACGTGCCAAATGAAAGCTTGCTTTATATTGCTGCGGCGCGAGATGCTGCAGTAGGTATACTGTTCGCCAAATTAGAATAGCTTGAACCGACTCACTGTTTTAGAAAGTTGCATTTAAGGGGGATTCGCTAAGTTAGCCCGCGAAAATTAAATTTACTTACATTTTTTGTAATTTACAGGTCAGTATCAGGTTGTATATTGATTAAAATATGATTCGCGACCGTAACAAACATGGCTTTACAGAACTATAATCATTAGAATCAGCAATACGACGTCTTAAGAGTAAACTAGTCGCGAGCTCGAACTCACTGGTGGTCATGGCCAAAAAGCACGCTGTCTCACCTGGCTTCATTTCCGACAGAGCTAGTATCAGTGATGAGCAGTGAGACGCTAATCTATACGAACAACGTCAAGTACGCACAGAAACACCGTTCCGAACGGATAGGCGCGTAAATAATTCGAAAAGTGCTTTGGAAAATCGAGTTTTATGAAAAAAACCACTGTATAAATCAATTACAAATAAAGTTTATTGAACTCTTCGATAACTGAGCTTTGTTGGTACGGACTTGGTTTTGAAGACTTTACAGTTATTTTATTACTGATTTACACCCAAAGTTACGTTAAAAATAGCAAGAAAAACGAATCTTTGTTGGCTCATAACTTTTTAATGGCTTTTTATTTTACTATTCTGTTTCCGTACAGACAACATTAATAATAAGACAAAACGATATCATGTTTAACTTTGGATGCACAGTGTCAAACTGGAGTAATACTCTCCCGAAATGTGTATGGAAAAAACATCGACTAGTGGCATCTTAAGCTTGAATTGGCCGCAAATGAAATAGTCATTCAATAGGGTAATATGAGCTTAGAGATGTGTTGATGATTTTTATGATTATAATTCTATAAATAAATATTTGTTACGATCACGAATCATATTTACACTATTTGCGCTGTAGCATGGTGCGGGTGACAGTTTCAGTAACATTTCGTTTCACTCTTGAAAGTTGCCGCGATTTACAATTATGACTTAATATTTCAGTTGTACCACATTCGTAATATATTAAATAATTAATAACTGTAGTAAATTAAATTAAACCCAACCAGAATGTTCTAATCAAGAAATAAAATCAAATTGAATGAAAAATTAAGCAAAGTGTTATGCGTATAACGTAACGCCATAGACGTATTTAGTGATGGGATGTACTGCTACGATGGATAGTCGATATTTTTTATAATAAAAAACGTATATTGTGCGTAGGTCAATTTTTATTTTTAAAAGGTCTAATTATACAACAGAACATTTATAGGGTAAGGTTGCTTAAAAGGTTGCTAAAAAAAAATACATGTTATTCGTCTAAACTCATATCAGAGTCAGGAACATCTGAATTGTCACTCAATTCATCATCTGAATCTGTGACGGATATTATTAACGATGACTCAATTATGTTGTCAATATGTATGTCACGATCCCAATCAGACATAATGTCCCTTTTTGTTTTATTCACGACCTTCGACCAGTCTTCAGGTTGAACATTGTTGATGGCCTCTTGTAATAGGGCCAACATCTTATTTGCCGTAAATGGCGGCGAAGTATTATTTCTTGCGGCGTAACCTAAAAATAAACGAACTTATAAAAAAAAGTATTCAAATAATCATCAATCAGCCTAATCTAGTATCTGGTAATGTTTTTAAACTAGGTACATGCTACGATCGGAAAGCTGATTTTTTTATAAAGCTTCAAAATGGGAATTGAAATTAAAAGCATACCTTTTATTTGGGCCCAAATCAGCTCAATAGCGTTATACTGGCAATGGTAGGGTGGTAGTCGAAGGACCTGGTGGCCTTTTTCTTTTGCCATCTCGTCCAGAGCATAGGTAGGAGTTGGTGGCTTATGGCGTCGGACTAAGGCAATAAGCTCCGTCTTTAACATTTTTATATCTGCTGTAACTCCGTTTTCACTCTGCCACTTCACCAACTCGCTTTTGCGGTTGGATTGGTTTGGGGGTTTATTAACTTGCACCGAATGGTAGGGTGCGTTGTCCATTATTATGGTCATAGGCTCTTTTAAATTGTTTAATAGACCTATGAACCAATCTTTAAATTTTTCGTAATTCATCTCCTCATGATACTCCGTAGTTTTTTTTGACTTAAAAGCCAGCAAACAATCAGGGACGAATCCACTTGCTGTACCTGCGTGACAAATAATAAGGCGTTCGCCTTTGCCTTCCGGCACTTTGGTACACGATTGTGCCGTATCGTCGGTCCAACTTTTACCCACTGTGTGGTTGGCGTTTAGCCACGTTTCATCCAAAAAGACAACTTTGCTCCAATCACTTATGTTTTTGGCCTTCCTTAAAAATCTACATCTTGCTAGGGCAATGTCAGTCCTATCCATAATAATCTTTCTTTTGTTAACTTTTTTGTAAACAAAGCCAATATCTTTTATAACTTGCCGTAGCGAAGTAATACCTCCTTTGAACAAGTCAGCTTCTTTTAATGATTTTAGAAGCTTGAGCAATGTGGGTAGCTCCATTCTTCTATAATAATCATAAATATGATTTCTAATAGCAACCTTAGCAAAATCATCCAAATCTGTGATTGGCTTCACCTTGGTCCGCTTTTTGTTGGGTGTCGATAATTTATTTTCAAACATCCCATCTTGGCCAATTTTCTCACGTGTTATACGCGAAACAGTATTGCGGCCAATATCAAGAGCTTCGGCTACTCGTTCTACAATATGATTCAATGGTAACAACGGTCCATTATTTTGTTGTTCTCTTTCAAAGTAGTCTCGGAGGCGAACAACAAGCTCCCTGGCCTGACTACCCAAAACAGTTTTTTTTGTATGCTTAGGCATGGTAATAACAACAAACTCAACAAACTTATAACAAATAACAATTTAACAAAAATGAAAACAAACAATGAAATCGTAATACGTGTCACATTAAGTCACAATATAACGCGCTTGCACTCGTACTCGCACTCACAGCATCGCACGGGTAAACAACATGGCCGCCGCGCCGATGCACCATAGAGCAAAAATGTTGTCACGAAAAAAAAAACATAAACCCGATTTTGATTATTTTATATAAGTACAAAGATAATTATGTAGCCATAAAACATTTATATTGACAAGTTTATACACGTAGCACACACGTAGTTACACTGCACAACTGAATAATACACTAATTTTCATAACAATATTAAAGAGAACTAGATTCACGCTGCGAGTATCGTTAGCGATAAAAATGAATTGCATAACCTCACATCCCTACGTGGTACTGACAAATGTCAACGTCATACGGGCAACTGTCACCCGCACCATGCTACATCGCAAATAGTGTAGATCAACATACAACCTGATACTGACGTGCAAATTACAAAAAACATAAGCAAATTTGAATTTCGCAGGCTAAGGTAGTTATGCTGTAGCCCCTCCAACCCCAGCTTCTGCCCAACCCTTGGCGGAAACAGACTTGATGTTATGTGTGTTGTGTGCTTTAGTAAGGTCATGCAGTAAATGCTGCAGTTCTTAACCGTGGAGTTTTGTCAAACTCTACTTTTTGTTTTGCTGCCATTAATATTGGTGCGGATTACTTTGAGCGCCGACTGTACTAAATATATTGCTGTTTTATAATTAGTATGAGCCACAAGAATATTGAGGAAGAAATTAAAAGCTGTCAAATTAATTTACATATTTAACTTAAACATTGAAATTTATGCGGCGGCATATTAAGTGTCGTCCACGTCTGTTTTGAGTTTCAGTTCCTCCTAATTTTACAGTATTGTCTTCCGTATTTGTATACTTGTTTTATGATGTGCAAGTCAAACATGGAGAATACTAAATTCAATGTCGGCTGATGTGGCGACGGTTGGGGGAGGCCTATGTCCAGCAGGAGACGCCTTTCGAATGAAATGATGATGATGTATGCATCTCTACAGCCATTGCCAAAGGTTAACATAATTTTGAGTGTCATAGATACTGGGCATCTGGGTTATGGAGGTCAGATAGGCAGTCGCCTCATGTAAAATACTGGTACTCAGCTGCATCCGGTTAGACTGGAACCGCCCCAAAATAGTTAGGATATGGCTAGGCAGATGTGTTTGGTTTCAATGATCAACCACCATACAATAAAAATAAATAAATAAACACTATCTTAGACAAACAAGCTCAAAAGGTGATCTCGTGGTACATTGTTATCTGCGCGTGCACTGCTTCAAACAACGCGTCCGCATGACTGGCCTCTACGCACTATCACAGTATGTCACTGATTACAGTGTTTGTGTAAGATTGTGCAGCACTAGTCTATATTGTACCACGTGTTAATACCTGGGGCACTTAGGCAGGTACTTTAAGATGCCGAGAGAAAAAAAAATGTCTATTGTTAAATTAATGTTGTAAGGGTACGAATTATGGGCACGTTATCATCAACGCAATGGTTATAGCTGTAGTCTACTTCAGAACAGAGGCTTCTAAGAACAAGCTTCCGTGCTGCGAAAACCCCCAATAACTGTCGAATACATTTTATTGTGGGGTATATTACTGCTAATGTATATGTCGCAGATGGATTGTACAATCCGCTGTTAAAACTAGAATTAAAATTAACACAAAGTAGAAAAAAACGTTGTATTTCACAAATAAAAGTTTGTCAATTGCTTTATTAGGTCAGGGCACATTTTAATGGTCACACCAAGTCCATAATCATAATAATAAATCACACAGCTCGTTTTCTGAACACTTTGTTTCAATTTGCAGGTGGTAGGCAAGTTTTTGTCGAAGCACGAGTTCGACCTGATCTGCCGCGCCCACCAGGTCGTGGAGGACGGCTACGAGTTCTTTGCCAAGCGGCAGCTCGTCACGCTCTTCTCCGCGCCCAACTACTGTGGCGAGTTTGATAACGCAGGTCAGTACTTAAAATTAACAAATTATGGTACACGCAAAATACGCGCATTGACGTGGAGTTGCGGACACCAGCCCGTATTACCTAAGGTAAAGACGGCACACTGTCTTGATGGCGAGGTCAGGCATTGGCAGCGGCCTATGTACATCTGCACTGCCACAGGCTTCGCAGATGCGTTGCCATCTGAGATCCAAAGCTGAAATGTCTTATGTGCCTGTTATTGCGCTGTCACCAATAAAGACAGCAACGCTGATTGGAGACTTGTCTTCCGAACTCTTCATAATGTCTTCCAAACTCTTCATAAAAGACATCTAGGTACTGACAGCAGCCACCTCGTGTTTCAGTTTAGCTGTCCAATATAATCTTGGGCCTCAAGAGAGAGAAAATAAGAAGGTTCAGACTGATAGTTTTGACAGCTGACCATTTGTCAGTAGTCAGAGTCTTGATGGATGACTCACCAAAAAAATTGAATGAAAATATTTCCATAACTTCAAATCTTCATTTTTCCAATTCCAGGAGCCCTCATGTCAGTGGACGAGACACTAATGTGCTCGTTCCAGATCCTAAAGCCGGCCGACAAGCGCAAGCTTTATTCCGGCCTCAACATGGGCCGACCCAACACGCCGCCACGCGCGCAGCCCAAGAACAAAAAGAAGTGAGTCCACACACACATACACAACTGTTGCACTAACATTGTACACGTACACGGAGTAGTAAGAATGCTGTGCTCATGGACCAATCAGAAGTCAGCGTTATGACGCGACACCTCCGTTCCTCCAATGAGCATAGATAGAGTATTATATAGATTAGCTGTCAGCGTATACCTTAGTAAAGTATCTCATCTCATGAGATAGCAATAGTCTTTGACACGTACGTAATACGTACCGAAAAAATCGTACCGTGACAGCCGTTTTGTTGGGCCCCAATTGTTGGGGTCAGACAAAAAGTTTGCATACGGGAAAATAAGACGATAGACAAAATGTGTTTGTCTCGTTTAGTTTTACTACTGGCTCTAATAAGTGTGTCCTTGTCTGACTATTATTATTATTTAGTGACTTGTCTATTGCTATATACTCTTTCGATCACGCCATAATTACTACTCAGTGTAGACATAATACGATGGAAATTATAGGGAAAAGATGGGTGTGCGTTTGGTAATAGGGCATGATAATGGCTACGTAATATGGCGAGGGGTCGTAACTCGCGAACGACTTTAGGAGTGGGCAGTAATTTTACTAATCCCTGTAATTGAATTTCGTTCAGTGGGTTTTTATGTCGAAACCATTTATTATTTTTGTCGTGTCGATAGACACCTGATGCAGTTCAACTTTATATTTGATTGCATGAAAGTTCGTTGTTTGCCAACTAGGACGACCCCTTTTATCTAGAGGTGATGAGTCAAATACTACTCGTCAAATAAAAATAGTGATGAGCACAAAGTAATTTTAAATAACGTGCTTCACTTGTATTATCAATTTTTTGTACACCACGCTACTTCAGTATTGCCAAATTGACTGGTTTACCGCTCAGTGTTGCCAGAGAATAAAATATAAGTTCTTATCATTGCTATATTGCCAGACTATGCCAAATTTAGTTGATATTGAGTATGAATTGAATTGGTTATAATAATGTGAAATTGTATGCGAATTATAGTTATTTAAGTCATGTAATGCTAACAGCTGGGGCTTTAACAATGTAAGTGTACTATTTAAGTGACATGTAAAAAATAAAGCATTCCCCATTTAATTCGGTAGTTTGAATTTCGTAAATAATACCTTAGGTATTGACACACCCTAGACACAATCATAGTGGGTTTAAAAAGAAAATCATGGGGTTTTTTAAAGAGCGGGTTTTATCATATAGCTATACAGTCTCAGAACTCACACATACTCAAATACACATACAATATGCACACATCTATAGCAGGAAGAGGGGATTAATGCCGACGCTGGCGGAAACAAGGTTCTCAGTGGAGAACTAGAGGTAGAATCTTTAAAGTATCAGGAAATGGGGATATAGTGTTCTTAACTATGAGTTGAGGTTTGCACAAAGTATTTAGATTTTTTTACAATGAACCGTAGATTTTTACGTATTTACGTCAGTTGGCGGTCACGTTTTGTCGTGACCATGTCACAAACTGATACATTAACCCGTTATTAAAATTAAAAAGGGCCATTTACGATGCGAAAGCGCTCTTTTATATTCCACTAGATTTTGTCCGCGACATCCGCCTCTTGGATGGCCACTGTACTATAAAACATATCCTATGACATTCGACAGTAGTGTAGAGCTTTCTATCAGTGATAGAATTTTTGTAATCGGTTCGGCACTTTCAGAGATTACAAACAAACATTTTTACCTCTTTTTAATAATTCAGATTGCGCCATTTGAGAAGGTGCGGTCGTCCTTCCTAATTGTGTTACTAAAAAATTAAAACAATTATATTTTATAATCGCAGAGACATTATATGAAGCCGCTACACAAAAGGTACCAAACGATGTGTGACGTTTGAAATGCATCTTGGCATAAATTAACAAAAAACATTTTTTTTTGCACTGGTAACATTCACTGGGGTTGCATACTCGCACAAAACTAATAATCTAAGAAAAACGCCTAACGATTGAAAATATAATTTTGTGATACATTAAAAAGTTTTGAAATTAAGTATATGAAAGTCCATCTGCTATTAGAGTTGTCGATAAAAATAACTGTTTTGGTGCAAAGATTTAAATCGTTAGATTCGCCCGACAGCGTCAAAAGATGGTCACTTTTCGTTGACAATGACATTTGAATAACGCAACCTAAGTACGGTGAGGGCAAATCTAACGATCGAGTCTTTGGTTTTGGTGAGATTTGTGTGCAGAGATTATAACAATTTAAAATTAAGTTTTGTTACAATAAAACCTGCATTTGTAGTATGACGTTTTAAAGGTCATATGAAGTGCATGATTTCTTATGGCGGCGCGAGGCGTAGGTGCTGTGGTAGTAGGAACTTCAAAACACAATTGGCCCGATTCACCACCCCTGGATTAAATACGGTCAACGTTTTAATTCTTTCCTAATTTTCTGGAAGAGTGCACATCTGGATTCAGCACCCCTGGATTAGATAGGTCAACTTTATAATTCTTTCCCGATTTTCTGGAAGAGTGCACATCTGGATTCACCACCCCTGGATTAGATAGGTCAACTTTTTAATTCTTTCCTAATTTTCATGCACATCTGGATTCACCCCACCCCTGGATTAGATACGGTGAAATTTTTTATTCTTTCCCAATTTTCTGGAAAAGTACACATCTGGAGACAATAGTCGGTCTAACAAACGCTTGCCACCCCGGGCACACTATCACAATATTTTGTAATCTTAGAGATCTAACTGTTACTATGAATCCAGCATATTATGATAACCTTTTTCGTCCGTTATAAAAAAAAATCAGCTGTTTTATAGAAAAGTGTAATTAATACCTACACGGTAAAAATGTACGGAAAACCATTTTCTTTTTTTAATAACCGTCTCTATATTTCAAACCGGGGTTCAGATTCAGGTTGCGATCGATGTCCCTGTCACCCTGTACGTAATTATATTTCTGCTATTTCTAAAAGGAAAGTAGATAGTGTAATATCTCCCTAAAAGATGTGTCGCAGATTTTTTTAAGAAGGGTAATTGACACATCTTGTGTTACTGTAGTATTTTATAAGTACTCGCGCCGCCAATCCAGTGTTTGTCTGTCCTATATCTTTATCATTATCATTGTTTTTATTATTTTTTATTTCATAACTGTTTATCGTCAATAGCAGTATCTTTTTTAATGTAAATAACTTAAAATATTTTTAAGAACTGTTCTCAATATCTCAATGAATTTGTATCATTAAAAGTTGGAATTAGAATACAAGATTCATGTATCAAATTGCAATGTATGACATCATCTCACGTATTATTTTGTGTTTGTTCCCGATCGCCAGTTAATCGCCCCACCCTGCGCCTGCGTCGCCCCGTCGCCGACTCGCATGGACTCCCACGTACCTACTTATTACCTACCTTACAAATATTGGTATCTTAGACAGCGATAAGGGACTTTATAATAATACGACAGTTTGCTAATCTTACCTTCCATTGCGCGTTTTGTGTACCTACAGTTGAAAATCGCGCAATGGATGCTAAATAAGTTTTATATCATATTTATAAGGTGTAGTTTTGTAGTGAGAGGGCTTATTTCACTGCGATGTAACAAAAATGTCATTTTAAATAATGATAATTCACTGTGTCAAATGGCTTTGCTTCTCCAGTCATGCTTGATGGTCGGTCCAAGGCTATCTTAGGGCCTAAACAGACGGAGTGCATTTCAGCTGCAACATAGTAGTTTAGATGCAGTTGACTTAACTGCTTCGAAACCTAGTTATGTCAACTGCATTCAAACTGCGATATTGCAGCTGGCATGCAGTTCAAATGCAGTCCGTCTGTTTAGACCCTTAGTCTATGTTAGGTAAAGAGTCAAACTATTTCAACTTAGCTTTCAGATATTCATTCTTTGCCTACTGAAAGGGGTATTAAGCAAAACAGATAAATGTCATATTGTTCCTGTTCGCTCTTCTATTTTATGAAATAGAATACATTTTGTACATTTTTTTATTGTCTATAAAATCTTGTGGCTGTCAAGTATTTTAAAAAGCTCTCTCAAGATAAATTGTTCACAGATTATGTAAAAATGTTATAAAGAGGCGAAGTGAGATTTATAAAATTGATAGTTTACTTTGTTAAAAAGTAACAAAACATTACTAACTCTAGTGTCAACTAGATTTTAAATATAAAATGACTTTAAGGAAGTCGGTCTTCCTGTTGTTCCTTTCTTCCAAAATCTCGCTTCTCCCTCTTTAGTACATAATTATCTTAATGTAAGTCGGTAACTATTGATTTATTGCTGGACAGTTGTCCCTCGGACGAGTGCGTTAGGATTAACTCTGTTAAAACTTTGCCGTAAGTTGAAAAAGTGACCAAGCAAGTGCCAATTTCACCAATGGATCACGATTAGCAAATCTAAACTGCGTTTAAGAACTGTCAGTGTCAATATTCCACTGACAGCGGTTTAGATGTGCTGATCGCGTTCAGTTTCATTGATAATATCCGCCCTAAATATCATCTAAAGGCCTTTTTTGTGATAGGCTGATACAAGGAGATAATTTATTCTTAAAAGCTTGCAGTCTAATAATTTTAATGGTCATATTTTGATTTACGGCAATAGCAGCCAGCCTCATTTCGATCAACAGTAGCTAACACAAGTCCCATGTTATTTTTTTTAATCATTAAACGAGTTTTCAGGATATTGTAGCAAACAACTAATGTCGTTAATTATTTGTTTATTCATAAACAAAATGGCGGTCTAGCATTCGGCTCTGGGGCTTCCCATGGCGATTCACATGTGGACGGATGCACTTGTATGCGCGTAATGATAATGTCTGTGCAAATGTGTGTATGTATGAATGCCCCCAGAATGCTTGTGTCGTATTCAATATTCAACAATTAATGTAAGATTACGCCCGCGGCTGCAACTTCGACTTCTCCCCCCTTCCCCCCCGCTCCCTCGACATTTTTGTCGTACCCCCTTTTTTACCCGACTACGCGACAGCAAAGAGAGGGTTATGTTTTAATTGAGATTATTTCATCATTGACCGCAGGGTGACGCGATATGATTCATGTCGAAGTTGTGTCGCAGTCTTTATTGACAGAATTAATGATGGAAATATTGGAAGTATGATATATGTAAGCATAAATATCGTAACGAAGCCGTAGTTTGTTGGTAATGTAATGAACAAAACGCCCACAGTATTGGACCCTTTGGTTGAAATTAGCCAAGTACGATACTAGAATTCTGATACAACTATGTACCTAATTACGTATGTCCCTAATAAACGGCAACACGTACATTCCCTCAGTAGAAATCACACATCTTGTTATAAAGAATAATCTAGATATAAAACCTCTTTTTTTTTGTAAGTTCATGTGACTTTTAAGTAGTACATTCATTTTCAAGTAGCAAGTGTTTTTATACCTACTTGTAACTAGTACGTGAAAGAACTTCCTTACCATGCATTTACGGTATCTAGTTGTAGTGACTACATTGCTATAGAAACGAGGAATCATTTGTAGCCAATTCCTAGTATTACTGATTGGTTAAAATGTACGAAATATAGTTTCTTTTATGGGACTCTTGCCTACGGAATCTTTTCAGAGGGCCAATTAAATACAAAATGTATTGGTAAGTAAAATGAAACAATCCGTTGTACTTATAATTGAAACCGATTGATAAGCATTTAAATTTAAGTAGTGTGTGGTCAATATGTGGGCGTATTTAGATGTAAACGTAACACCGTCCCGTCAGGTCGGTCAATAGGACCATGTGAAGCATTGCTTTGTCGCCTTACTTCTTATGCGATCGTAGTTCGCACTATGCTTCGCGCGATTGACCTGGTAGCTTACATATGTTTACAATACCAACCGATGACTTTAACCGTCAGACTTTGTCTCAAGATTACGCTAGAAATGAAATTAGAATTCCTCTAATTAACGTATTTACTGTAACATGAAATTATTAAAACAAACTTGATATTCGAATCTTGAAATCATCTGCTAATTTCAGTGTTGCCAAACTCCACCGATAGTTACCATACGGAAAAACAAAAAAGGTCGCATAAGAGTAAAGGGTAGAAATGACGGAAGATTTTCTTTTATTTAATTGCTATTGAATGTGTTAGACTGATACCCGCGGCTGACTGCCGATCAAATTGAATCATTGATCTATGTATGAAAATAATTGTATATTAATTTCTTAAATAAAATACTTCTGAAAATGATAATGTTTTATTTAAGGGGGAAGCGATTAGCGGTAAGCGGTAGCACGCGAAATTAAAATTTTCTTACGATTTTTGTAATTTGTAGCTCAGTGTCTGGGTGTACGTTGATAAAAATACGATTCACGACTGTACGTACTACGATACGTACGACTGTACGGAATACGTATTTACAGAATTATAATACAGAAGTATAATCCTAAAGTTCAATTTTTCATGAAAGAGTCATTCAATAGGATTATTTGGTCTTAGAGAGTTGTGTTGATGACTTTAATGATTATAATTCTATAAATACATATTTGTTACGGTCGCGAATCATATTTTAATCAACGTACAGACGCCAGCACATCAAGCAAATTCAAAATTATTTAATAAATTTTCAAATTTATTTAATAGATTTTCAACTTTACCACTAACGCATAAGGTTCAAAGTTGATAGGAAAAATTTGACAGTTTCGGGTAGCTTGATGTGCTGGCGTATGTACAACTTAACACTGACCAGCAAATTGCAAAAAACGTAAGAAAATTTGAAATTCGCGGGCTCCTTGGCGCTTTCGTCCATTTACAATCTACACTTATCAGAATACTACAAAAAAAATTTTGTTTCTACTGAAGTGCATTCGGAACCACCTTGTAATATTTTTCTACTTTTCATTGACGTTGACAAGCAGCGTATAATAAGAGAACGAAGTCTTTATAATCTGAAATATAAACAAAATCAGTTTATAGCCAGTTTAACCAACTTTTGGTAGAATAAAAGTTGCCAACGGGGCAACAATCGTCAGTGTTGCCATACAAAAAATACGTACAACAACAAAAGTATGCAGATCAATGGGCAGAAACCGGCCAGACCTCACGATGACTGGTCGTCTGTTAGCCAGTAGTATGTTCAGCAAAACTCTTCGTGGACGGACACCCATCGTGTGCCACATGCTTTGGTAAGCTGCTGTCGATACGCGGTCCGCCTGGCATATTGGGAGAAATGTTGGTAAAATTAAAACAAGCTTCAGTGACCCTTAACGCGGGTCGTAACGAAACGTAAATTCGAATGATTTTTGAATTGTAAATATAACTATCCCATTTTTGTTTAATTCTTTGCGTTGCAATCAAAAATATAAATTTATAAATAAAGTATTAAAAGTAAATTAATTAATTCTGTGCGAAAAGAGCATTTTCAATTTTAAAATCATACTAATTTACTTTACGCCAGGCCCACAGTTAATTCGCTATTACCTTCATTAGTTCGAGCTGGTACACGTGTACCACAAGCGGTAAAAAATTGTATCAGCTCGTCCGTGAGAGGTCCCACTCAATCTTTCAGTAGGTTTGGAAGACAACCTTACCGGACTCTAGGCTAAATCGGTGAAATACCTGCGGTGGCGCAGGATGTCATGCTTAAGCGTGACCCCTACCTAGAATTCTTACCTGCAAAATGATTTGGTTTCCATAATAGCAGTACACGAAAATGTCCAAAGCCACTGCTGCCAAATACTCTACTGTCATCATGTCGAACTTCTGGGGAACAAAAAAAAATGTGGGCCAATGATAGAGCCTTGAAGAAACCCCAAGCGGTTTAATTTGTATTATGCAGAGATTCATCAGAGGGGAGTGGATTATTTACTCATTTTTTAAATAAATCTCAAGTGAGATCACGGAAAATAAATTTTCACCGTATTCTTAGCGTACCTATCGATGGCAAAAAGTTCAGACATCTTTGGCCCAAAATTCAGTTGCGCGAACTCCGCTCAATGACGCAGTCCTTATGACTGCGATCATCATGGATGGAAGGATACATTTCACCGTATTGTAAGCTCTATTATTTCAACAGCGAGCGATTGGAAAATTACAGTGAGGCTGCCCATTAGAGAGACTACCAAAAGTGCTTAACTAAGCAGATTTGAGAGTAAGGTAAGCCCTCGGTTGTTATTAAGGGGAATGCGTAAAACTTTTCTTAGGTTAACATACACACTGAGCTTCAAATCGTTAAAAACTTAGAAAAAATTGATGTTCGCGGGCTGCGGGGTCTTTTTCCTTAACCTCTTACCAATGTAGCAGCATACAGTAGAATGCACAGATAAAGAGTGACTTGGACCACTCTAAGCGCCAGGAGAGGTGACACGAACTTTTCAAACGTAACCTTGTATTGGTACACCATTTGGCAGAGAGAGGCGCAGTCTCGAAGAGCGGCCATGGTTGCATCGTCGTATTCGGAGCTGTATATGTCTGTGGGAATCAAATGCCGAGATGGATAACAATAACAACTGGTGTTTATTCAAATTAAAAACGTTTTAGAATAGCAATGGGCTCGCCAGACGGCAATCCGACACGACCGCAGAGAGATCAGGTGTAGGACCAACGGCTTAACGTGCTTTCCGAGGCACGGTATCACACCGCCAACTTCCAAACTATGTACTGCTACTGTAATTGTATTACTACTCTTACTAAGTACTTATTCCAATAAGTAATTACGTACCAAATTGAGTCTTCACACCCATGAAATTGTTGTTCTAAAACAGATAAACGAGATACACTGTGTATTAAAATCATTTTAATCTCATGACGACCTACGTAATAAAAACAAGCTTCCATATAGATAGTATTTTTATCTCAAAAAGCAACGCGCATTTTACTTGCTGACGTGCTGACGCTACTCGTCTTCACGGATACATTTACAACGTGTTTGTACAATTAGTTACCACAAGTAAAGCGGGCGTCGCTTCGTGGGATAATAATACTGTACCACTTTCTCATCATAATGATACTCCGAATCCTTCATTTCCGAAACACTGTAAATATAGTTGTGTTCCTCGTCATTCTGTATGTTCGCGTACGTTGCTACCAACGCCGCGTGTTTCACGCCGTGTTGCAGCAACGCGGTGTAACGCGCGTTGCGGAGGCTGCAACATAACAGGTCCAGTTGCCCGCAGATCAAGATCGAGTTTGAGGCGAAGAATACTCCTGTAGACATTAAAAAAAATTGTATCACTATGCGCTACAAGGCGTACCTACAAATATGGTTTTCACATTAATTTAATAGATTTCAACTTTATCGCTAAAGCATAAGGTTCAACGTCTATTGGGAATATTTGACAGTTTCGGGTAGTGTATGTGCTGGCGTCTGTACAATGTACAGGTAATAATAATATAGCCTATATAAAAGATAGGTATCAAAGGCACAGGACCTATTATCACAGGACTGATATTCCTGGGTACTGTAAGGTAAGGTCCTAGGTTCCATTCTCAGGTCGAGCAAAGTGTTATTGAGTTTAGCCATTAG
Organism: Luperina nickerlii; assembly: GCA_963855955.1. Taxonomy (NCBI): domain Eukaryota; kingdom Metazoa; phylum Arthropoda; class Insecta; order Lepidoptera; family Noctuidae; genus Luperina; species Luperina nickerlii. Next base: position 17,332,457 of record OY979682.1, on the reverse strand, counting down.
CGATACCTACATATTTCCAGTAGCAGCCAAGTGTCTGAATGTGTGCCTGATTTCTGGCAATAGGCTCGCCCGCTTTTACATGCTTGGACTATTGCACCAGAGGGGTATTCTCATAATCTCTTACGTCCGGCCCTAGTCCAGGCCATGGTACGGAGCGAGGGTGCACGGGAAGCCATCGCCTCCTGCGAAGCTGTAATGCTAGCGAAGGAGGAGGCGGAACGCGTGAGGGAGAGGCAATCTTTGCGCCCTCACGCCCCTAGTCGCCGCAGGAGACGCCCTGGGCGTCGGGAATCGACAGCCGATTCCCGGCCACCGTAGGCGTGGGCTTGCCGACGGCAAGCAATCGACAGCTCGCCGTCCGGTAAGGACCAGGCCCGGGTCGACGCATGTGTGTTCCACGCGCGCCTCAAAGAGATGTCAGCACTAACTGACGGGGTCCGCTAGGACCGAAACCTGGCAGGGTCGCGGGCTGTTCGAAAGAGATACCGCGACCCCTGGCACAGGCAATTGAAAGAACACGGGTGGACTTTAGTCAGTAAAAGTCTGACACGCCCTCCCGCTCCGCCCAGAGCGGGAGAAGTTATTTGATAATAATTTCCCACACAAAACACTTCTGGCGATCCCCTAGGTACAAGCGTGATGTTACGTAATAAGCATTTTATCTACATTCTCAATAGCACGAAAAGAACAAGCAAATTTTCTTCGTTACAACTTTCCAACGGCTACTTCAAACCGTGTACCACTCTGAAGGAGTGTGAAGTAGCTATGGATGACAAATGATTGATTTACCAAACTGTCCCATGGCAAGTCCGACGTATAACTGCGCTACACATGAAAGAATGAACACAAACTCGTAGAAAGGAGATCGAGTCACGTCCATGTAGATCCAACCCTGGATGGGCTCTTTTGTCCACACTGAAAACATCCGGATTTATAGTTATTTATAAGTTTCACATTATTAAAAGAAGTTTAAACGTCAAAAATGTATGAATGAACAGTCGCCTATCATTACTTAACTTTAAGCAAGGTTAATAAATAAACCCCTTAATGATTCACTTTAAAACAATCATAATTCGTTTTTCGTCATTTCAATCAACTCTGCCTATCGTGGTCCATTGTTGGATATAAGCCTCTCCCAGAACCAGCGGAATAATACCCGGTGCTCCATCTACCGGGTACTGCAGAGCGTCCCACATCCCACAATACGTTTGCCGTTTCGCCGTCTCCAGTCGAGGGCTCGTCTGCCCCAAAGGCCATTCGGTTCTTTGCCCATTGCACAGCCACTTTTCGACATTTATCCACATCCGTTCGAAATATATTAGAACGGAAGACTTATCTACCACTTACAGTGAACAATAACAGGCATCGTTGTATACATAGTGACGCTAAACATTGTGCAACCCGTATAAAACCTTGCAAAACTGCGGGCCTTCATGTAGCTCCGATCCATCGTCATATTCGTAAGCCCCCTCGCCGAATGATACTTGAAGTTCTTATCCATATCCTCCAGCAACTTGTACAAATCTTTGCGATATATGGCATAGTACGAGACAATTATTAAGGAAACTATAAGAGGAAGAGAATCCGCAATAGTTGCCAAGCTTGACATGATGTCCTGCCATTCTGTATATAAATGCACCGTCAAAACCACGGGTAAATGTGTAAGAACGAAGAGCACAATCCCTAAATACAAATCGTTAATAATGATTTTCCATTCGTTGGTAGTATTGGGGAACAGATCCCAGCAGGCGCAGATCTTCAACGATCTTTCGATGTATTGAATATAACGCTCAGATTTTTCAGTATTTAAAGTGGTTTTGGGTTCTGTTGACGACATTATAGATGTTAGATACTCTTCTGAAGTTAATGGGAACTGAACATTGTAACCTTGTGAAGTGAGAGCTTATAAGTGTTTGTGGAATGTAAAGAGTCTGATACATTAGGCTGTCGGAAAATATTAAGCGGTACAACTTAGGTCCTACTCTGTAATGAGTGGCTTTGTCATACTATGTACTTTGTGTTACTATGTTCGATAACCGAGTCCTTTTTACGCGACGAAATCTTTTAACTCTTACTTCAGACGCACAACAAATAACGAAGCATGCGGGAATCAAACCTTAGCACGGACAGCCATATGTAAACTTCTGTATAAAATTAGTTAATATCCGTTCGGTTTCGGCCGAAACTAGAAGAGGAGCTGAATATTCAGTTTCGGCTAAAAAAACGTGTTTCTGTCGGTCACTATCACTAACCTATACTTAAGTAGGTATAGGTTTTCCTGTTTTTATGAAACCTATAATTGTGTTTGTTAGATAACATAGATAAAGCTACTTACTCGTAGTCCTATCTTTCTTATCATCATTTCATTCAGTCCATAACAAAAATAATATTACTCATTTATATTAACACAAAAGCCAGTCTCATTCATGTTACATACTTACAATGGCATGTATTTATATCGAACCTCTAATAATTCCCTATTTGCTGTCCTACAAATATTATTTAACACTCGTAACATAATGATTATAATAATCTTTTGGTGAACTTCAAAATAATTCCTATTTTGTGGACCTAAAAATATTAAATAGCCAAGTTTATATGTAACTTCGACTAACTTGTATGTATCGCGATTGGTTATATAGTCTAACCTAACCTAACAATTTTTTAACAAAAATATGGGTTACTGCGACCAATTCGACTCGCGCGAACCCGTTTGGTCGGGGTGCCCTAGCTTCCTCACTGCAATCAACTGAGGATTGGCCAGGAAGTTAAAAAAGAGGCCTAATTATTTAAAAAGTGTGCATCAGTAGAAGCGTAAAAAGTTTTTAGAGGTTAATTAATTTTTAAAAAGTGTCGATCAGTAGAACATCAGTACTAATCAGTAGGTAGGTAAGTGTTTAGAGAATCGGTAAAATAATTAAATTAACCCTTTAGTCACGTATGATATGAAAGGGTCACAAGGACAGTTCAAAAAGATTAACAAGCACTGTTTCAAACTTTGCTAGTTTAAATTCTGTAAAGTACTTAATTACTTATATATCGGAAAGAGCTCTAATTACTTAGAACAGCTAATTGCCCTAAGTTTAACTAAGTTTGCAAGTTCTTAGTTTGTAACTGTACCTACCATAATGATAATAAATTATATTAATAGGTGGGTGTGTACTATGTATATATGTAGCCATGTCCTTATATAAACATTTAGAACTAGTATTGTGCATTTCCACTCTTCTCAAAACAGTGAAGGAAAACATCGAGTCCTAGAATTTTTGGCTCTAGAACCAAAAATTCGAAGACGACATCTACCAACCGGTATTGGGCCCGCGTGGTAGCTTACAGCAGGCCACTCCCTGTGGAAATGAGAAGGCCTATGTCCCAGCAGTGGCAGCATTATAGGCTGATTTTGTATTAATTTTATTTCTTATTTTGTTTTTTTTTATCTTATCGTATGCTGCACCGGATGACGTCATCATTTCAACGCCGGTTGTCGCTGAAAACCAGCGCTAGGGGATGTCCCGCATAGGATCGTAGCATTTTGCTGAGCGATGGCCGTTTTGGTTAGATGCGAGTGATGCGACGTACTTATATTTACCCCAACTTGTTCTTTTTTGTGTTGGTGTGCTTTTCTCTGCGTCATGTTTACGGCAATTAAACATATTTTCTTTCCTTTTGAATGGACAAATTAATAGTATAGAGGACTGTCTCGTTGGTCTGGTGTGCGCAATGGATTCTCGGACATGCGTTTCAGAGTATCCACCTTAGGGTGTCCGTCTTAGGGTGGAGAAACGGAATAAGCCGAATATCTCAGTAGCAGTTCCGGAGTCTGAATTTGTGCCCAGTTGATGGCAATAGTCACGGGAAACATCTAGTGAAAGGTGGGGTGTACCTGTACACCTCCTGCAAAATTCTTCGAGGAATACAGGAGTGATGTTATGTTATTTAAAAAAGTTACCTACAAACACTCCGTTTTTGCGCCAAATTATAAGAAGTAGGTATGTTGGGTAGGTACATAACTGATAAATGATTATATTTTTTTAAGTAGGTTTGCACAAAACACTTTTACACGTCAATCATATTTTAATTGGGTCATTTTTCCGTTGAGCGATTCTATAGTGGCTTAGCTTTATCTATAAATGCATATTCGAGTGTCTCCGAGACAAAGGCACCGCTGCTCGTTGCGCGACTTGCTGTGCCTTTGTGTCGCGCGCGATTATATCGCGTGTCGCGCATGTTTTTAGGAGCCTTAATGCGAAAGCCACCATGATCCAATAACTTCATATTTGGGGATCGTTCTTACTTGTATTGGGGACATACACAGAGAAACTTAGCTTTTTATAAAATAACAACGGTCTGATCGTCGCGGGAAGGCAACAACTCAAAGAATCACGGAAAGATAGGGAGGCAAAAAAATATCTAAGTACCCTCTTTTTAGGGCAGTCAAGTAAAAAGTAGGCGGAATTCTTTAAAACATTTATTAATAGATAAACAAATTACAAACATATTTTCACAGTAGTCAATTAACAATGAATTTTGATAAAAAAAGACGAAACATTGGCATCTCAGAGATTAGATCTAGGTAAGTAAATACCTACCTATATACAGAGCTTCAGCAGAACTCAAATTTCTTTCGATTGTTTCGATTCTGCATCTCCTCTGAAAATGAAAACATAAATTCAGTCAATATAAATTACTTACCGATTTTGAAGAGGTAGGTACCTACAGCATACCTATCCACAGCAATTAGCTGCAGGATGAACAGCGGCCAACTATTTTGCTTAAACTCACAAAATTGACTGGTTTTTGATGTGTGAAAAGTTTTAGGACTTTTTTTTTCTTTCTTTTTAAAAAAACGTTGCCCCACACTAGGAATTTCTCCTGTATTGTGGGTGCGTTTACAAACATTTAAACTCACATACACAAACAGCCAGACCTGGAACAACTACTTGTAGGTCATACAAATATTTATTCCGTAGGTACGGGAATCGAACCCGCGACACGCAACGCAGCAATCAATCGCTTAACCACTGCGCCAACCGTGCCGTCAAGTCTTTGATAATATTGATTGATGTTCAATTCGGCACGGTAGTGTATCGAACGATTGTATATAATAATAATATAGGTAGCTATGCTGATTTGCCGTGCCCCCGACAGCAAATAGCTGTCGCATATACGCTATTATGCAGTGCCGCTGGTTTAATGTTGCTTACTAATCAAAGCTAGGCAGATGATAATGGCTACTAAAAGCTAGAATGGTAAGAAATATCTGTTCGTCTCACTTTTCCTTGGACCTCCTCTGAGCGAGCCTGTAAATCCTGCGCAGTTCGAGCAACGCTCTCATGATGACCACCAGTTGCTGTTCGAAGTCGCCGACCGCCACGTCGATAACGAGACCTTTGCAAATAACAAGTTTACCATCGGTAAGTTACACTGGATAAAAATCATCTTATCAGCATAGACCTTCACGAAATGGTTGTGCAGGAATACCACGAAAAGTACAGCAGACTGTACAAGAATCTTTTGGCGCGTGGCAAAAATCAGAGCTAACGCCCCTACCTTGTTCTTCGATGAACCATTTCATAAATGTTTACCAACAACGCCCCTCTGTCGATGTCATTCAAGCACCAAAAGATCCTTGTAGTACTCTACTAATAATTGTAATAGCACCTCAATGCGGATGTCCACGAAATCACTAGAAAATTCTTGATTTGCCACCCCCTTGGGTTAATCTAACCTTTTCCCAACTAACGTTGGGGTCGGCTTTCAGTCTAACCGGATGCAGCAGAATACCAGTATTTTACATGGTGCGACTGCCTCTATGACCTCCACAACCCAGTAACTAAGTAACACGACTGGCAAAAAGCTGGGTACCTACGCCCATGCACACATAACCAATGAATCGATTCGTTATTACGACAGTTTTACCTTTTTGCTTGCAGATCTTAGCGTAGAGGCTCCATATGGCTGAGCGGACATGGCAGAGCTCGACGTGGCGCTGCGCTGCTGTCTCCTTCAGTCGGTTCAGAGCTAGCTCCCATTTAATCACTCTGTTCCGGATTTTGTCATAGCGCCACTGAGGAGATATTTATATTAGGTACCTACGTTTTAAAATCTAGACGTGCTACATTTTGACAGAAATCTAGCTCTTTTATCACGGACAACCGGCAACTCGGCTAAAGCACTGGAAAGTGGTGAAGGGCTGGCGTTATGGGGGACTGTCTTAAGTAATTTCGACGTTCAAAAAATGCAGATTCTCAGCCTAATTCGAATAAGTGACTTTTAATTGATTGCCCACGATTTTATAATTAAAATTTCAACATTGGGTTCGAGTGATCGGGATCGAGTTGTGGATGACGAATAATAATTGTCCGGAGAAAAAGAAAACAAAAAAAAATAAGTAAGTACCTAATAGTATCTAAGCTAGTATAGGTAAGTTCATTGCTCAAGTCTCGGCTGATTGTAATTAGCCGAGACGATGATTAATGGTAGCAATTTAGCATTCACTAAGTCGTATAAATCTAATAGCACAACCATAGAAATGTAAAAAAACAGTGCTACCGTTTGGTTTGCGGCCAGAATCAGAACTAACGCTGTCTTCTTGTTTTGTCTTTTTGATTGGCACCTAATCCGTAACATGAAATCTAAACAAATGAGCCGTCCAAATCTATGCAATGCAACATGAAATGTAACACAACAAGTTGGTGAACTAGTTTCAAAGTGTGTTACATTTCATGTTACGTTTCATCAATCTGTACCCGGCATAATACAATTTCCGTGACAAGAACACAAATGTTTACTAACAACCTGTGCTCACGTATTTTCAAGAGATGACGCCTCTTCCGGGTCATTTAGGCCATCATAAACTGGGCCTCATAAAGTCTTAGGCCGGGGGAAAAGTGTTCAAACTCCTCCTTATAGTGGTAAAACAGTCACAGTATCGATATACCATCACAGAAGCCGAATCAAACCAGCCTTTCCAGCCTAAATACTGAATGACACATAACAAGTGTTACCGACCTCAGATTATGGGTTTACAGTGTACAAGTTTTTTTTAATGTTATTATATAGCAACCCTTAGATTAGCGAGCGTATTGTTCAGCCCCATGATGAAGAGTTTCTTCTCCTCTGTCAGCGATGCGATCTCCTGGCGAGCGTTCTCCAACATTTCAAGATCATGCTCTTGACGATCCGCCAGCGTTGATTTGGCCGCCGCTATAGGAACATGGTCTTTCATTAACATCCCATATCGTCTGTACAAAATGATAAGTAAGTACTTAGGTACCTAGATATTTGTTTTGTTCCAAGTCCGTGAGGTTGTAAGGACCTATTGAAACTGACATTTGAAAAAATCGAAAAACTCGACCGCAACGAAAAAGTTCAGAACGAGCTCACTGTTCCTGCAGTCTATGCAGTTGATGGCAGTTATTGTAGCTAAGTACTTAGTTAATTTTCAGATTTGTATTTTTTCTACCTTTTTGGATGATATTTGGAATTGTCTCATCTAGCCCCCACATGGTGCAGACGCCAGCACATCAAGCTAACCGAAACTGTCAAATTTTCCCAATAAACGAGCCTTATGCTTTAGCGATAAAGCTGAAAATCTATTAAAGAAATTTGACAGATTGTAGTACCCGAAACTGTAAAATTTTCCCAATCAACTTTCAACCTAACCTTTAGCGATAAAGTTGAAAATCTATTAAGGTTTGACAGATAGGAGCTTGAAGTGCTGGCGTCTGTACCTACTAAAATATATAGAGGAAAGTAAGTAAATGTGGGCTAGTGCTTTAATATGGGCTAGTAAGATTTCTCAAAAACCTACAATCGAAAGACGCAACAAACGACGATCGTCTATCGCATTCATTCGCTCTAACATCGCACTCACTCATTCTCGTCAATCGCGCGCGAGCTGTCGCCAGTGTCGGCCATACTTGTGTTGCTGCTGTTGAAAAATTTTCTGCGGTACGTATCAATGTGTTATTTAATTAATGAAAATTAGGTCTAAATACTGTAACTATGTGTTTTATTGCAGAATATAAGTTTAATATTATGATTTTCGGTCGATTTATTGCTTGCTATATATGATTTGTAAAGTACACAATCTAGTTGATTTTAGTAAAGAATTCGAATTTCTTGGAGTTTCGAATTCGAATTAGGCAAAAACAAAATGGTAGCCCATATTTGGTTACTTTCCTCTACTTTTCTAGATATTACGTTTTGACGTCTAAAGATAGATACGTTTACAGATACTTACAACGCGTGACACACTGTGTTTGTTGCGCGACAACAAAGACAGGCGTTTTGAATACGAAAGTTTAAAATTGGAGGTACAGAAGAAGTTAGGAATGATTCCTTACCCAAAGCTTCATAACGGTTGAGTACGTCCAGAGGTTGTTTGAACTCAGGATAATTATGCACCACCGACATTAGGTAGTCCTAGATTTAAAGAACATTTTATTACAAAAATTTCCAAAAGAGATAAAAAATACTTTTCAAAACAAGGCAGAAATCTCTCGTATGGAGAAGGAACGACCGTCAGGCGTCCGTCGGCTGTGCGGTGTCTAAAACTACTTGACCTGATAGTAGGTACTTGGGTAGTCAGGACCCTGGAAGCACTTACAGTAAAGCATGTAAATCTTTTGGTCACCTCGATAGGACGAAGGGGCTTACGCCATCATTGGTCCATTGCGGAAAAGAGATGGTGATAGATCTTATAAAGCACCATCTTTCCGTCAAAATTTCGGCATCAGGGCAGTCGTATTAAACTCACCTCATAAATGGTGTAGTCCTTGACTTGCTTTTCCATCAACTTCTTGACTTCTTCCATTTCGATGACTCTCTGCCTCATAGCTTCGGTCTCCTTGGTTTTTCGCTCTAAGACCTCGTTGTCAGCTAGCATCTTACGTTCAGCCCGGTCTCGTTTCTCCTGGTTCTCTCTTATGAACTAGGGGGAAAAGTAACTTAGAGTAGCTTTTGTGTGTTATGCTATGGCTACATTGTCGCGAAAAAGCGAACTTTGCGCGCTCTCTCGCACACAGCTCGACGCCGACGTCTCGCTGTAAAAAGAGAGTGCGCAAAATGCAGTTCGCTTTATCGTGACAATATAGCCGTACCATAATGCTATATTCTCGGTATAAGTATATACTTATACTGAGAATATAGCATTATGGTACGACTAGACCACTGGCACTGACTGGCATTATGGTAGACTTATTATATAATAAGTCTACCTGTACCTATTTACCTATTATAGGTAGGTATACCTTATTAAAGCTGATAAAAGACTCTTTAAGCAGGTTCTCTTTATTCCTCAGTTCCTCCCATTTGGCGTCCATAGTGATTCTGTTTTGTGCCGCCTCCTCCCTCTTGATTGCTAGCTTCGTGTCTGCTTCCATTAGGTCGCGGCGAGCTTGCTCCATCAGGACTTGAGGGGTGGGCCGTGCGACATCCCATACTGGATATTTTCTAGAAGAACAATAACCGTATGAAAGGTACCAAGCGGAGTGGTGATTAATGAATGCCACAAACAACGCTGTGAAAGAGTGATGTTTCATTAATGCCGCAAATCCGATGTTAACGAGTTCGTTAACATCGGATTTCAATGGCAATGGCAAGGCAAGGGCAATGTCACAAAACGTTAGTTTGCAGTTGCAAACTAACGTTTTGTGACATTGCCCCTATGTGTTTAAATATGCTTGTTTTGATTACGGTTATATGAACTATCACGACTCATAATGGGATGGTGGTACGAAAAAGACGAGAGGTGAGTCCTGCCTGTCTGGCAGGACTCACCTCTCGTCTTTTTGCCTGAAACTTGCGGACGAGAGAGGAGGGAAATCAACAGTCATTGGTGGAAAAGGTTTAGCAAATCCCATGCTTTACTATCTAGATATTATAAGACCACTTACTTGACCATTGTTTCACTTTCCATCAAGGACTTGAAATATTCCGCAGTGCACTCCACTGGAGGGCCATGAGGGATGGCAATGGGAGCCAAATCCTTGGTTTTATGAGGCATGATTATAAAAGATTATTTAATATTTCAATCTAAAACAAATTAAAAAGTGTTGATTGTTGTTGTTGAGATCACGCGTAAATCACGTCAATATTGTTCGTTGCCTAGCAATAGTAGCAATATTTCGAAATTCAGATGTTGACAAATCCTACCATTTTGTTTTTTATTTATATGGCAATTACGTCGGTGTCTCCATATTTGTGTGCGGATTAAAAATATTCCGAAGTCTCTTTCTAAGTTTCTAGCTAGCTCGTAGACTGAGAATCAGGGGGTGTCGACTCTATACGTCGAAAGAACGACATACCTTCAAGGGCTATTTCAAGTGTGGCTAGAGTTAAAAAAAAAATTGGGACCTAATACGCGCGACTAAAAAATTACGTTTTATGAGCTTTTAGGTCGTAATCATACCACTAATATCACTACTGACATCGACGAAGTTGACGTGCCGATATGAAGACCAAACAAGGTGCTTGCTTTTCCAATTAACTTTTGACATTGGCAGAATAGTCGACATCGGCTTTACTTGCCATAATTAAAAATAGAATAGAAGATGGCGGAGTTGTTTGTGTAACTTGTATTTTGTAACGTCCTGTTGTGTTATTATAAGTTTTTTGTGTGTTTCGACTCAGTGCGATCCAAATATTTTGAGATAGTGACTCTGAATGTGTGTTTCGACATATTGACTCTGTTTATGCGTTTTGAGATAGTGACTCTGTATGTGTTTGTTGAGAAATCGACTCTGTTTCTGTTTTTTGAGAAAGTGACTGTTTCTGTACCTATTTCGAGAAAGTGACTCTTAAAACGTGATTATGTCGTCATACAAATAAAGAAAATTATTATAATTCTTGAGTTTTTTTTTTAATGTTTAGTAAAGCAAAGTAGGAAATGAACGAAGTTACATTTTTCTTTCTGGTTGTGCAATAGAAATGAAAAGTTATGTCAAATTAGCATAAGCATAAATTACATAGGTTGTTAATGCTAATTTGAGATAATTATGCATTCCTATTGCACAACTAGAAAGAAAAAATCAGTTTTGATTAAGCTGTAATTTTCCCGCCCTGTTCGCGCCCATTCATTGTTCTGGGGTGCCACTAGATGGCGCGCAGCAAAACTGTCTTCACTTTTTTTGTACGAAGTCGTCATTCTTCTCCTTAGAGTATATAGTGTTCTGTGCTGAGAATATAGGTAGACAAGTCCTCAGCGTATGCAGTATGAGATAGCGATAGTTCGACATAAGTACATTACTCCAGCTACGTGCAATTAATATTGCCATACCTAGACGTTTTCCCCCATCGTGTGGGTAATCTGGTACTTAGTGAGTATTTTGATCAGAGTACAGTATATATGAGAATTTTGATTGTACTGTCTACTAAGTCATTCAATTAATTGTCATTAGACATTCAGGGGGTGACATATTTATAACTTTTTACCCGACTGCGCCAGAAGGAGGGTTGTTTTTCGAGCGTATGTATGTTTGAAAAGTACATAATAGCAAAACAAAAACATCAGTTTCATGCATTTTTGTATGAAACAGCAGATTTTTATTTTGATATTTCAGGGTTAGTCTCATAGCAAAACTTTATAATCAAGTGGTGAAGGTGAAGCGCGAAAACAAATGAGTTGTAATTGTTATTTTAATACAATTTAAACTACGATATAAATTTATTTTCACCTCAAGATGTAAATAGTATAGTTGGATTTATCCTACTACATATTTACATCTTAGCTTATCTCAGCGCGTAAATAAGTTGTGCTACTTATGATTTATCATAAGTAGCACAACTTATTTACGCGCTTTATCACAGGCCCTGAAATAATTCAGTTCGCGCGCGTAGTATAGACGTGCTATAATTTTAGATGCAATAAAAAACTGTGTAGATCAAGTATAGTTTAATTAAAACCTTGTATGACAAAAGTATACATAATAAAATGCTACTTAGGACTAAAGGGCAAACTAATCATTCCTTTTGATCTGTGTCCTGAAAAACGTACGAGATCTGAAAAATGGTTCATTCGGAAAACTAAAAAAAAAGTAAAGAAATTAAATACGTTCAGTGGTAAAAATAATTAAGTGCTGGTATCCCCGTCAAGTTATTATCCGACTATTGACAAATGACACGAAGTAAAATAGATAACAACCTAACATAAAATGCCTCACACTTTGGTCGGTTAGTACAAAAAACAAGTTAGGATTTTATCGTCTTTTTAGATAAAATTATCAATAAATTTTGCCTAAAATTGACACAAAATAGTCTTGTGTACAATAATTCTTTGATTTACTTGCTGTAATAGTTAAAAAATGCTATTTACCGATGAAAGGTTATGTTTGGTTGATTTCGTTCACTACGACTTTTACAGCCATATATACTGCAATTCACCATCGCTAGACACTAAATATTACCTTTTGGAATATCACTATATTCACAAATCACACAAAGTATGCGTTTCACAGTTTATATCAACAAAAATATTTTGACACCACAATTTGTTTGCCATCAATGACTAGTGATGGCAAACAACAAAAACCGATACGCAACGCAAATAGAGATAGAAAAATTATGCTATGTCCTGCTCACACATATACATTTTGAAACATTGTCATCTCGCTTTCGCAATTATTATTATTTTAAGAGCATGTCTACCTCTATTCTCTGTCTACGAGCTAGCTTTATGACGCATGGTGATGTCTCTTTCTCACAATGATACTGTTCTGCGATGCATTTTAGGTAGTGTACTGACAGTACTGACTGTCAGTATCAGTACTGTCACTGTCATGTCATGTCATATTTAGAAATTTGATTGAGGGAGTCACGCACGCTCACAGGATTTCTCCACGATCTCTTCTCTCTTATAGGTTGTAATAATAAAACATAAAGTTTTATAGAACCAAGACAAAGATAAATAAAAATTGAACACTAAAACACAATCATTTCACCTCGACGGAAAATGGAGCTTAACATTTCATTCATTACCGGCGTAGGCTGTGGGCTATGTATCGGCTTATCGTTACTCGCACTAAAGAAATATTTTACAGCCTGTCCCAAAGCTGCGAAAGCTTTAAAGAATGCAGGCAAGGTGAGCATACCCTACTCTTATTTAACATTAATGTGTGACTCCTCTGTTTAAATATTACTCTCTTAGGCTGGCCAGAGAGAGGCAGCTGGTGAAGTCGGGCTGTGCTGTGGATGATGATTTCATTAGTCATCATGAATATCTGTTGTGTTCCACATTTTTATCATTCCTAGCAAATGCAATGATTGCATTAGCAATCACTTCCTAAAATCTTGCAATGAATCTTTTATGTTGCAACCTATTGAGGTTCATTTACCTATATTCTTAAAACATTTGAACCTTAACATAAAGTAGTTTATTTATAAACATTGCCTAAAGTAAAGAGACACTTAAACATCAAAAAGCATTACTTAAATGTAAGCAATGTTTCTAAATAAACCCCAAAACTGATAATTATGCTGACATCTTATTCTCCATAGTAATTAATCACAATTTCTTACAGTACAACTCATCCGAAGAATTCAAACTAGTACTTGTAGTAAGAACTGACCTCAACATGAGCAAGGGAAAGATTGCAGCCCAATGTAGTCATGCAGCCGTCGGAGCCTTTGAGAAAGCTCAGCACAAAGACCCTGAAGCACTCAAACTATGGCAATACTCTGGTCAAGCCAAAGTAGCCCTTAAAACAGACTCCTTGGATGAAGTGAAGCAAATCTGTGACAATGCAAAGAAGATGGGGCTGATTACATCATTAATTCGGGATGCTGGTAGGACACAGATTGCTCCTAATTCTATCACAGTACTGGGTGTTGGCCCTGCACCTAAAGATGTTATTGACAAAGTCACTGGACATTTGAAACTGTTGTAAATACTTATCATAAGGATACTTGCATTTTTTATATGTATACTTAAGTTATTAAATAAAGTTCAATGTCTTATGACATCAAATACTTTTCCTTTTATTTTTGGCATATGTATTTTAAATAAGTAATTTTTTTTATAAGTGACAGCAGTGGTGGCCCAGTGGCAACAGCCCCGTCTTACGAGCCGTAGGCCGTGGGTTTGAACGCAAACAATTAAATTGTGTAAATAACTTCATCACCAGTGCTCTCAAAACAGTGAAGGAAAACATCTTGAGGAAACCGGCATGTCCTAGAACCGAAAATTCGAAGACGTATTATTTACCAAGCCGAAGTGGGCCTGCGTGATAAGTTACAGCCCACTCCTAGAAGAGAAGAGGCCTGTCTCATCAGTGGGAACTTTATAGGCTGATTATGGAATGTAAGTGACAAAATTGCATTCTCTTTGTTTCAATTAGGAATCTCTATTTCTAAAAACACCCATCAATATTGCTCAAATGTTCCAATATCTGGAAAAACAGAATGAACACTCTCTAAAACACTTTGGGTTCAAAATGACATCACCCACTGCCAATGAGGAAGCGTCTATCTATCAACGATTTCCTCACTAAAGAAACATACAAATGATTGTAGCGGGACCAATCACAAAATCTTTTGTATGTTTCTGTAATAGAGATACATTATATTAATTGTTGATCGTTGACTGTTCACACCGCTGCCAGCGAGCACTCGTTTCTAACAGGGAGAAGAGCTATTAAGAAGAGACTACTTGTTCAGTGATGCTCACTTGACGGGCAGATTACTTGCTGGGATACTTACGCTTAGTACATACGCATAACAGCGAGTTATCAGCGATAACTTACCGCTCGTCGGCCAGGTGGGATGACGATCTGCGAAAGACTGCAGGCAGATGCTGGATGCGTCAAGCTGAAGACAGGGCGCTATGGCGCTCATTAGGGGAGGCCTATGTCCAGCAGTGGACTGCTATAGGCTGTTGATGATGATGATGATGCGCAGTCGCTGCTCGCTCGCCAACTCGTTTTTTATTGCTAGCTCTACTCGCTTCTCGTTAATCGCTGGCGTTGCGACAGGTGCCTTAGTGACAACCAAATAAAATTAAGAAAAAAAGACATTTCTTGTTTTATCTATTTATTAATTATCTTTGTATTTCAATTATTGTACGAAGGCGGCTAATTTGAAACATATTAGGTAAAATGTCCATAATATATTTTAAATTACATAATTAAAAATGAAATTATAAAAAATACTTATAAACAATCAAATCTTAAAATTATTTCTTACAAGACTAAACATAAAAAAATATTTTATAATAATCTATCAATACAACTCTGTATTTCCATTTCCAAGATATAACCTTACGGTTTATAAATTGAATAAGTATTTAATCACTTTTAAAAATAATGTAAGTGTTACGTACGGAAAACATTTGCAATAAAATAAATCAGTGATTTGAGACCTCGCCACAACGACCTTACGCATATTTGCATTTTTCTATCAAATTAAATAAGTACATCAACAAAAAAAATGACGAGGTAAAGTAGTCTCGCTTACCACCGAAATCGTAAAGCTCACGTTTGCTTGGCAAACATTTTCGCCCGCACATTGCGCGCGCGCGTGAGTTCAGTTCGTCTTCAGCACTCGTATAGCGCGCATGTCGCGCATGTCAAACGCCTAATCCACGAACGCGATCTTTTTTACATGAGATGTCGCCGCTGCGAGGTCTCACACTTTGGTTAAATTGAAGTAACTGTTTTTCATTTACCCGACTAATCGCGTACTTGCGTGCTGTGCGCAACATTAAGTGGTCCTTCTTGCCGGATCTTGGATCTCGGCCACGTGTTTTAGTCGGACTAAAAAACCTGTGTGCAGGGATGTCGCTGCTTCACACACCCCCGAAGGGTGTTAAAACACGTAGTAAACGTGCAACGGAGCAGCCGACTACGAAAAGTGAACAGTTTCCAGTAAAATCAGTGAAAAGTGATAAAACCGCGAGTTCGTCGGCGGCGGCCCGTAAAAGGCTAGAGTATGAAGCGGCTCAACTTCAAGCACAAATCGACCTCGATTTAGCACAAAAAGAGCACGATTTAGCTCAAAAAGAGCACGATTTAGCACAAAAACGCGCTCAAATTCAGAAGGACTTACTTTCGAAAAAACTAGAAGTCGATTTATCAGACTTACAAGAAGAGGATCACAGCTCGGTCTCGAAAAGTTCGAGAATCGTCGAGTCGTGGTTCGATAAGCAAGATGGCGTCGTCGCCTCCATCGCTAAAAGCGATTACGCAGAAAATGTATGTGCACTAAATTCGATGCCGATGTATAATAAAACGTTGAACCATACAGAGCAGCAACAGGACTTCGTCAGCAAGAGCCCGCCGCGTGGCGACAGCATCAGCCAGTTGACGGAGGCGTTGCACCAAGTACTTACTCGAAGTAACGGTCGTGACAACAACAGAGAACTCCTTGCGCGCCTAGCAACCTCGAAAGATTTACCGGTGTTCGACGGTGACCCTATGCAGTGGCTGCAGTTCAAGGAGTCGTATAAAGAGTCGTCACACATGTGCAGTTATAGCGAAGCAGAAAACATTTGGCGTTTGCGAAAGTGCCTACGTGGTGACGCGAAAGAAGCCGTGTCATCACTCCTCATCGGCAACACAACACCGCAATCCATAATTGACACATTAGAACTACGATTCGGTAGACCCGAGTGTTTAATTCATAAAATGTGGTCGTCCAAATCAAAAGGGACCTTATGGCGGAAATGAGTTAACTACAGAGCTGAAAACTACATAAATGTACCGAACTATAGACCCAAGAACCAACCTTCTAACCACTGCCGTTATTTTTTTACGAATTTTTGAAGTTCACTGATCGAAATTATAAGTTTCGAGAAAATCGCAATTTAAGTATGCCGTACAAAAAAGTTATGTTTTAGTGTGAAGTTATGTAACTGATGGTATACTTTGATTGACTATGATTATTACTAATGGAAATTCTTACAATCCTTGCATAAACTTGTTTGTTGTGGGAACTAGACCCGCCAACATAATGCATTATCAATGAGATGCAAAGTATCGATAATAGTATTAAAAATAAGTAAACCGCCTGTTTCTCACTAAACTTTTATCGTTTCTATATTGCTACTAATTACATAGATTTGCGAAAGGCCTTAGATGTAAATAAAAACAACACATAATTTAAAAAAAAATAGTTTTTATTTACTAGCAAGAATTCTTATTTTTTATAAACTTTGAGATCTGACAGTAACAAAATCAACACTTAATCACTAAATAGGTTATACATAATTGGTTTAGATGCTAATAAAGCTAAGAGATCAATGATAACTGTTAGTTATGATCTTGTAAAGTTACATAGAGAACTGAACAATTTCTTCAAACAAATTAAAAAAGGGCCCTAATGGTGGGCACTAAACAATATTTTTTATTTTTAGCATGCATAATCAATATTTTAGTGCAACATTCAAGATAACTTAAATTTTCTTTTTTTATTATCACAAGGTATGAAAATGTTACTTATTTAACAAATTTTTTTTTATTATCACAAGGTATGAAAATTCGTAACAAGTATATACGTAAAAAAGGGCCCTTAAGGCGGTCCGTTGCAGTCTGCTGACACTTATCTCTTAGTATAGTTAATTAATTTAAGTATTTTAATAAAGGTAAACAATCTTGATACGTTTTTGTCGAAAAATATATTTATGAAATAATTTATAGCCATTACAAGATAAAACAAAATGAAATAACAGATGTTATAATGAATTACTTTTGCTATTAGCCTTAGCCTATTTTAAAAATAAATTTTATGATAAAAAACATACCTAACAAGATTGTTTACCTCTATTAACAGTACCTAAACAAAATATGGACTACAATAGTGGGACCTTAGACCTAAGACGCATATACAAAGAATGCCGCATGCGGCGGCGTGCGACACTATCTAATGGCAGCTATACGCTACGCTGACGACACGCTAGTCCTGGCGCAGGGGAGGTCGCATCAGGCGGCGGCCGACGCGATGACACGCGGGGTTGCGATAGTCGTGGAGAGGATCCGGCAGTTGGGTCTCGAGGTGGCATTGCACAAGTCCGAGGCCATGTCGTTTCATGGGTTCCGGAATACGCCACCGTCGGGATCCCAACTAACGGTAGGAGGGGTTCACATCGGCGTCGAGACGACGATGAAATACCTGGGTCTCATCCTCGACAGCCGGTGGAACTTAGTCGAGCATTTCCGACGTTTGGCTCCCAAACTGGAACGGGCCGGGGCCGCCTTCAAGCGGCTCCTGCCCAACCTGAGGGGGCTAAACGCCTCCTGCCGGAGGCTTTACGCGGGGGTCGTGCGGTCCATGGCCCTATAACGGGGCCCCGGTGTGGGCGCGTTCACTGCGGCGGCGAGCCGCCCATTATTTGAACGCGCCCCAGAAGGTGGTAGCCGTTAGGCTGATCCGGGGGTACCGCACAATCTCGGGCGAGGCGGCAAGCCTCCTTGCCGGACTGCCGCCATGGGATCTGGAGGCGATAGTCCTCGCGCGCCTGTATGAGTGGCGCGCGGAGGCACTACGCCGGGGGGAAACTCCGCTTCCGCAGCAAATTGCGGCGGAGCGGACAGACCTCCGGCGCGATCTCATGGCGGCGACCTCTCGCGTCCGGGCCTGGTTCAAGCCATGGTCCGGGGCTAGAGGGAGTGGGGAGCAGTCGCCTCCTTCTGCGAAGCAGTCATGCTAGCGAAGGAGGCGGCGGGACGGCTGAGAGAGAGAGCCTCCCGTCCCAGCCGCCGCGGGAGACGCTCCGGGCGTCGGGAGCCGCGCGACTACTCCCGGCCACCTTAGGCGCGGGCGGAGAGCAATGGGTAGCTCACCGTCCGATCAGGACCAGGCCCGTGCCGGACGGCGCGTACGTGTTCCACGCGCGCCTCAAAGAGATGTCAGCACTAAACGAAGGGGCCCGTATTGGCCGAAGCCTGCCGGGTCAGCGGGATTGTCCGAAAGGGTTACCGCTGGCCCGGAACAAAGGGCGAAGGAAGGAACACGGGTGGGTTTTAGTCAGTAAGAGTCTGACACTCCCTATTCCGCTCCACCCAGAGCGGGAGGAGTAATTTGATGATTTCCCATCCTGAATGAATAGTTTAGTTTATACCTACCTTGCAATATTAAAATGTTGATATAATATATGGTTTGAATTACAAGAAAAACGATTTGTTAGGTCTTGCCGCGATAAGGTTCCTTTTTTACTAAACTTTAGATGAATACGAAACTTTTTTAAATTGACTTTTCGAAAAGTTGAACACATCTACATGTAGTAAATACAATCATCTTTTTAAAAATACAGTTAATAAAAAAACGATTTTTTTGAGGTATTTTACAAATTTATTAATATCTCGGAAACTAGTTACCGCCATAAGGTCCCTTTTGATTTGGACGACCACAAATATTAACACAACTAAAGAAAATTCACCCACTCCCAACCGCATACCACACGGAAATAGTGAATTTTTCAACAAAAGTGAAGAACTACGTCACAGCTGTTAAAGCTATTAAGTTGCAGGAATACCTACAAAGTCCGGAAACGACGTCTATAATACTCTCAAAGTTACCGCCCGCCCTTATCAATAAATGGGCCGAGTATACCTACGAGAGACAAGATAGTTCTACACCCAAACTGGAAATACTATCGGAGTTTCTGTATAGAGAAGCTACTATCGTCGCAACCTCAGGCGTGAGCTACATATTCAGTCAGAACGACGTAAGAAAGAAATACGAAAACATTAATACAAAAACTCATTCAGTACTAGCGTGCACTACTACTTACGACAATAAATGCATGGTTTGTCGTACCTCTCCGGCGCACACGTTAGACAAGTGCGGCAAGTTCAAACGCGCTATGAGACGTGATCGATGGCAATTTGTACGAGCTAAACATCTTTGCTACAAGTGCTTGAGCGCACGGCATAATGAACCCGCCGCGTGCAGCGCCCCTAACTGCAGTGAATGTGGACACCCGCATCATCATCTCCTTCACTGGACGAAGACTACAGCGGCCGCAGTGCCCGCAACCGCGCGCCCGGCAACGTCCGCGCAGCCAGAGACGGCGCGCCCCGAGGTGGACGCAGCCCGCGTGCACCCACCATCGCCCGACGAGTCGCGCCGCGAGGATACCGTTGCCCACGCCCACACCAGTGCGTCAACTAGTGTTAGTGTATCGTCAGTGCCTAAAGTGTTATTAAAAATAGTGCCGGTTACCGTTCATGGACCTAAAGACAATATCCACACACACGCGTTGCTTGACGATGGTGCCACCGTGACGCTGATATCTGCTGATCTTGCTGAGCAGGCAGGGCTCCACGGTAAGACAGTCACCATGCGCGCCCGCAGTGCATGGGACTCCGGTGAGCTCGTGTGCCAAACGGAAAACGTAAGTTTTGATATTTCTAGTAATACCGGTGAGCGTTTTAATTTGTGTGCTCGAAAAATGAAAGAACTTAATTTACCTATTCAACGATTGTCGTGTATGGACTTTAGTAATTATTCGGACTATATTGACTACGACTTGTGCAAATGTGACGCACAACCTAAATTATTAATCGGACAGGATAATTATGATCTTATTGCTCCTATCTTGTGTATAAAAGGAAATAGAAAAAATGAACCTTATGTTACAAAGACACCGCTAGGGTGGTGTGTACACGGTGTTGTAAACAATATAAATATGTTGAAAATGTCAGCTGATCGTATTGCTAGTGATGACAGCACGCAACATTGTTGTGATTCTGAGTTGAGAGCATATTTTTTTATTTGTGTCAACCTGTGAGCAACTTCGTTTTTTTTAAAAATGTTAATTTATGACAACTATTGTTTATTTTAAAATAGTGTATAGATTGAAATTAACGAAAAGCAATTAAGAACGCCAAAATTATAGCTAGAATAAAAAATATCCCAATACATAGTGGAAGAAGCTGTGTGATCACTTCCAGAATGTGACTATATTAAGTATGATATTAACAAAAAACTACACAAAATATTATTTATATTTTTATTACTTATTAAAAAAAACAACTTTGTCAAAAGGAAAAAACACAAAACACGATAATTCTTTGAACATTCTATAACAAAAATCACGCTTCAATTTCAGTTATGTGACTTTTGATCCACATCGGATATATTTTTTATAAATATTTAGTTGTAATACAAATATATTTCCACAGGGATCCCTAATTATGAATCAAAATTAAATTCCTGTCCACCGAGTGAAAACACAAAATAACAGTATGTTATAAAGAATATTAAATATTTTTTTGTTTCAAATAAAAAATAGGGACAGTCACACAACTGAACGTCTTAATAAGGTAAAGCTTCGTCTACATGGACGCTATTATCAGACTATTCATAATATGTAATATTCCAGACGAACATTTAATAATAATTAAAAAATACTATATCTTTTCAATAGTGGAGTCAATAAATAACAAAAAATATTGTACCTCGTTTACATAACTATTGTTAACATGAATAAAATAATAAGATAAAAAGGTCATGGCCCATAATCCGACCCGGTTCAAAAATGTTTTTGTACAAAAACGAAAATGGTGGTAAATAATGCAAGCATAACCCACTTTTCATTATATGTAAAAAAAAAAAAATTATTCGTTGGAGAAATCTTGCAGCAGACCAATAAAAATTGGATAATAATTAGCGGTTTCGCCTGTCTGAGATTAGCCAGATCTTACTGCCACGAGCACATGCGACCAAATGGTCTGTACACATTAGAAGTATACAGACACCGCACGTTGGTTGACAACAAAATATTAATTAGAGGGAGAATACAGTCTCGACATGTCAGGAGTAAACAATATTATAGGTACTTATGTTTTGGTGAATGCAACACGACATGGTCGAGAGAGTATCGAGGGATACCTACTACTGCTCATGCATTCACGGCCGCCGCACTATAGGAAGTTGTGCCCATATTGTGAGCATAGTGTACTTTTTATCCTGGGCCAGACATCAAGAAAATATTGAAACACCTGCGGCTTTCTTGGACAATGTTTTAGACATTGATGGGGCTGAATAAACATTTAAAAAAATGTATTTTATTTTCTCCTCCCTAAAACCACAAGTTATAAGTTAAGTTTTCATACTAGGTAGATTACATTTTTTTATTATTATTCTTTCATGATCCCCATGAGC
Organism: Luperina nickerlii; assembly: GCA_963855955.1. Lineage (NCBI taxonomy): Eukaryota > Metazoa > Arthropoda > Insecta > Lepidoptera > Noctuidae > Luperina > Luperina nickerlii. The sequence continues at coordinate 17,310,359 of OY979682.1, read as the reverse complement.
CACAGCAATGCGCCACTTATCATTGAAAAGTATAATCATTTGTCTTTGATTCCCGCCATATTTTATTTCTGTACGCCGTGGGTATATTTTTCACACTAAATGGGCCATTACCTTTAATACCTATTAAAATCGAATTAAGTTACTAACAAGCTTCTTCTTTAAAACTTATAACATAACGAATTAATATCTAAAATAGTAATCGTAATAATAAACAGTCTCAAATCGAAGCACGAATATACTTATCTAAGCTTTGTTTTTTACCTAAATGAATCAGTCTTGCAGAAATATCTCTTACATTTATCAATAGTTAAAAGGCGGCTAATTATCTATATTATTATACAGAATGAATTTTCAACTAGGCGTGAATGGCTAAATCTGAAGCTATGAGGAATATTGAAAAACATTGAAAGGGGTCTCGAGGCCGATTTTGACGAAAACTAAAACTGCATCATTGGATTTTAGAAAAATCAATAAAGCTGGCCAGGAATCGAACCAGCTGATTTTGAAAAAAAAACACAGCCTGTATTGTAACACCATTCGATAGTGTTGCTAATAAGGATCAAATTCTGGTGTCTAAGGTATTCTGTTACACCCTGTGTATTCGATAAAAAACAGGAGTTTCTGTATGAAATATTTAATAATGATAAACAATTAATTAATTACGAAACCTTTTACAATAACAAAAATTAGGCCTTACCTGTACTCACAATATTATATTTCTTGAAAATCGATTCCCGCATAAAACTATTATTCTGACTTTCTGAAACAACATCATTGTATCCACGTGAACTTAACTTTATAGGTTCAGTCATGTTGTGACTTTAAGCTCAGCCCGTACGTGTCCACAGATATGGTCACAAAACGGAAGTCACATTTTCTTACTTGCCGATTTAAATAATTAAATAAATTATTATTCGTGGTTCTTTTCCATTTGATGTCATTTTAAACAGTAACTTGAAAGAAATGGCAGTTTTTAGAAATAAACAGCGATCCTAATATTTGGTTACGCTGTAGTAAAATTCAAACACACACCTGAACATAAATTCCGTTCTTGTACCGAGCCATCAACAAGACGTCTACGTTACTCAAAATCGTTTTGACACTAAGTCCAAAATGACTTCCTGAGCAGGAATACGTTGACGTGTTGCTTGTTTTAAAGTATTATTTCCCAAAAAAAGTGGTTAAAAGTACTTTAAAATGCGGTCACAATACTGAATGTTCCGGGTGGATCAAAATTTCAACATCGTAATTTTATATGGTTTTTTATGTAACTAATCCAGATTATTAAAAATTAATTGATGAATATTATTTAATGATGATATTTAGAAACTAAATCCGACAAAAAAAGTACATCGTCCTTGGAAAAATCTCTCAATATTCGTGATCCAATCATACAAATTCAGATGGGGACAGGTAAAAATAGCCAACTCCTGTTTATTTAAATGCTGGTTAAACAAAATCATTAATAATTAAGCAGAAAATTATATAATTAAATATAAATTAAATGTATTTTCTTTGATCCAGTATGTTTAAAAGCTCGAATAGTTTATGGGTTTACGAATAAAATTAAGTTAAACCCTAGGGACAAGCAAAAAACGTACTTGACACAAATTGAAAAATATGCTCTTGAACGAGTTTGTAAAAAAATCATTTTCGTTAGAGTCAATAGGTATATCAGAACGACCGCGACAAAATGCGGACGAGTTGCGCGCTATCACCATACTAAACAACACATGTGAATTAGTTGATAACCAATGGTTTGTGGAATTGCCTTGGAAACATGACAACTTTGTTATGCCTGATTCTTATCAAAATGCCTGTAATCGTTTGAAATCAATCGAGAGAAAAATGTCAGCCGACAACACTTACGCGTCGCGTTACCGGGAACGTATTCAGCATTTATTTTCCAATAATTATGCCAGGAAGCTAAACGAGGGGGAGTCTAGCGACCACATTTGGTACCTACCACATTTTGGGGTCGATAACCCCAACAAGAAAAAGTTACGTTTAGTTTTCGACGCGGCTGCGAAAACACAGGGATGTTCTCTTAACGATTTTCTATTAACAGGTCCGGACTTGTTGCAGTCCTTATTTGGAATTATGTTTAGGTTTAGAGAAAATCAAATTGGAATTATTGCAGATATTAAAGATATGTTTCTCCGAATTAAAGTTAAAGAAAAGGATCAACATACACTTAGGTTTTTATTTACAGATGAAGCCACTAAGACCGTTAATAAATATGCTATGACGTCATTAATATTTGGCGCGAACTGCTCGCCTTTCATCGCGCAACATATTAAAAATAAAAACGCATTACGTTTTAAGGGCCTTACTCTCGTTTAGTACCGTAACATGGTCACTTTATGAAGCTTATAACTTATTAACGGTTTGGTTAGAAGGTCTGTAAAAAATATATGTTTGCCATAGATTCATGTACAGCATTTTTGAAACAGGGTTTTTTCATAAAGCTTAGGGTCTTAAAAAAATATTTACCAAAACGCTATTTTGGCTAATATTTCCTTATAACTTCTAAACGGCTTTGATGTTTGGAAATATTTTTACACTGAAAAATTGATGATTAGAAGTACTACATATTTGAAATAGCGTTTTTAAATCAATCAACAGTTGCAAAGACAATGCCCCATTTTGAGATAGAGCTTCAGAGGTGCTCTGCGCGGGCGCGGGCGGCAGTCGTGCGTTAGCACTGAGACGGGGTGGCTGTGTCGCTCGCTGCTCCGCCCGGCTATCGATCGACTACGCGCGTTTGGCTGTGTTAGTGCAAATATTTATGAACGAATTGTATCAGTATGCGTTTATAGACTAGCTCGCTGCAGAGGGCCCATTTCTATTGTCCGCGTGGACGCTTTATTAGTGGTGCCATTTTTAAATACTGTTTTTGTTTATATTGTTTATTTTGTAAATATAAGATAATTTGTAAATAAATAAAAATGCCAAAGCAAAGCAAGTCAAGAAAAATACTTTTTCTCTACGACGACGCACCGTTTTATAGATATTAGCGAAAAACTCAAATGTGGGAATTTTTATACCCCCCACTCCGGCTCACCTCCTAGACGCGGGGACTTTTAGTACCTATGTTCACTCCCTAAGCACTCTGAACAACTTTGTGAAGAAATCGCTCAGGGCCCAGCTCACGCACTCTACACCTCTTATCTCTATCTCTTAATAGTTATTCGTTGAGTGGACTAATAAGTATCTATCTATCTATACGAATAAATAAAATTGGAGTGTCTGTTTGTAATATTAAAACAACCGCTTCTTACTAAATGCATATGAATGTATACACGGTACAGTCAACCTCTAGACGTCCACTTACACCGCAATGACCATTATCGCCTGCGCTATACGGGCTGCGGCGGCTATACACACATGCGCATATTTATCCGTGTGAGTGATGCTCCAACGCTAACAAATTAACATGCCGTGTAGCATCGCTACGAGTAGTTAAAGATGTGGTCAATGCTAGACAAGGATGACAATATCAGTAACTTGTTTTTTTTTATCACCGTCTGATTATTTTTTTCATAGTAATGCAAAATTTCGATATCATAAGTAAACATTAGCTAGATCGGTAACGAGGCTGCACTCGCTAATGTGATCGGGATAGATGTGAGTTCAAATCCGAGTTGGGCCAGTTTTTTTTGATGTTTTATATAATTATTATTATGTGTTAGTAATTTATTTTTGTAAATTACTTTGAACAAATAGATATTACAATAAAGGTAATTTATTATTATAATATGATAACAAATGAAATAAATTTTGATACGGTAACATTGTAATATTTTTTATAGATAAGAAATCCTTTACACTTACTTATGTTATTATTATAGTATTGAATGTTAAAAAACACACCTTAATTACTAAATAACGGAAACAAATAAAAGTAAACAACATAAACATAAAGCAAAGTATATAAAAAAAAATTAAAAATAGAACAAAGTATACCAAAAAACGAAATAAAAATAAAACAAAATGTCTTGATTGACGCAAAGAAGATCCTCCGACTGGGATCGAACCCACGGCGAGAAATCTTAACCAGGCACTATGCCCCGAGACCATCTGGTTACTTGTATCCCGTGGCGAATATGTTGATCACTATTTCACGACGAATCGAAATAAGGCAGCTTTATCAATTGAGGCCGGAATACTTATGCCTGAACTATAAGGTTTTAGGTTATATATTATGGATATTATGAAAATTCTGATATCATTTAAGAGGTTACAGCTTAATTATTCATTTTCTCAATGAAAAGAGGATTGAAACTTAACCTCAATACAATTGTATTACAATAATATAAATACTAATTTGGTAAGTTACGACCACTATGTCCCCTGACACAAAATTACCCTACCTGTTTAGGATTTTTAATATTTCGTGTGACCTCCGTTAGCCTCGATACAGCTAATGAGACGTCGACGCATAGACGCTACAATATTTGCACAGATATTTTTGCCGCGAATAGTGGAATAATTTATATGAACTAGTAAAGTAGTTAAAAAATTAGGATAGATTTGAAACAGAGTGAACTTAACACTTTGTCTGAAATCTACCCTCATGTTTTAAAAACGACGCTAAGATTGAAAATAATTGTAAAACAAAAGAATCTTCGTTTAGTTGTGGAATATTTAACATAATTATTGGTTAGCAACTCGGCATTCTAATTTCACATGTAATACTTAAAAAATAGTTTTTCATGTTCGATGTGAGACTCGAACCTGAACGTTCGCCATGCGAGGCACAGTGCTAGCCACTTTGGCCACCGTAACGCTTACGAAACTTTTTGAAATTTGTAATAACAATCATGTTGCCAATTTGTAGTGTTGTCAAACGTTCTTATAGAAGGTCATAAGTACTAATATTGCTATGCCATAGTTTTGTGAGATTGCTAGTCGACTTCTGACTGTTAAATTGCACATATAAGTACCAAAATATTTTTTTACAATTTTTGTCTGTCTGTCCGTCTGTCGTCTGTTTGTTCCCGCTAATCTCTGAAACGGCTAGACCGATTAAGACGGGACTTTCACTAGCAGATAGGTGAATAAGGAGTTACTTAGACTAGGTACATTTATTTTAGAAAAAAAAACAAAATAGGTTCCTACGAAAAAAATTAAAATCAATGAAATGAAATATTGAATAATATCCGATTCAAATAGGGGTTGCATTATACTCCGTTTAATTAGGTACTTCCAAATGTAATCAAATCATAATAAAGAAACGGAGTATAGTTATGTTTATAAGTGGATCCTATACGTGAAGATTCCTTAATCTCCATAGAAATTGATTGAATAAATAATATAATAATATACTTAGTGTTTTTGTTTAAGAAAATCGTACACCAAATATTGTATATAAAAAGGCTAATACGAAAAACTAAAAATAAATAATAATTAAACTAAAAATGTAAAAACGATCAAAAAGAACTAAATGGAGAAATATTAGAAGAATTTCATTAAAATTAGCATAGGTATTTCTTTACGCGGAATACAGAATTAATAAGTTATCGTAAACTCTGCGAACTCAACAATAACTTTTTTCTTAAATTCCACGCGGACGAAGTCGCGGGTAACAGCTAGTACAAAATATATCAGTCTTGCATTCGCCATTCCCTTCTGGAATCGTAGGCAAAAATGGCGACCTACGTGCGGCATGTCTGCGCCTCTGCATATTCTTTGATCATCGTTTTAGTGTAGCGCGCCACCGCAAGCATCGGGAGTAGGACGCTTAGCTCCGCCCACATGCACAAGGTCAGTGAGCCATCTTTACACCTTAAGGATACTTATCCGACTGCTGTCGACGCTATATGCAAGCAACATTATATGGACGACTATATCGATAGCCTACCCGAAGTCGATCTTACACAACGAATGATTAAAGAAGTCTCTTTTATTCACCAGCGGGGTGGATTCGAAATACGAAACTGGGCTAGCAACGTACCGGATGTACTGGAAAACGTACCGAAAGAAGCCTTGAGTGACAGTGTCTGTTGCACCTTCGATAAAGACCAATCGGAAAGGACACTCGGTTTATTATGGTACCCTGCTAGCGACGAGTTAGGGTTCGATTTGACCCTGAAGCGTATACCAGCTGATGTTATAAACTTAAAAAGAAGACCAACAAAGCGCGAACTGTTATGTATTGTTATGTCCATTTTTGACATCCACGGTTATCTGATACCATTTACAATTAAAGGAAAAATAATAATGCGCGAGACTTGGAAAACAAACATAAAATGGGATGATAAATTAAGCGATGATTTATATGATTTATTTAAAAGGTGGATTAGTCAAGCTCAGGAAATTAATAATATAAGAATTCCGCGATGGTATTTTTCGACTGACCCGACAAGCGATAGTTTAGCGAGTTTGGAAATTCATATATTTTGCGATGCATCACCGAGTGCGTACGCCGCGGTCGCTTACTGGCGGCGCGAAAGCATCAACGGACGCGTTACCGTATCGTTCATCGCGAGCAAATGCAAAGTTACTCCCCTGAAGTCAGTCTCCGTGCCGCGATTGGAGTTGCAGGGAGCAGTGTTAGCGTGTAAATTAGCTAGTAGCATAAAAAAAGAACACCGTTTGCAACCGAATTCAGTACACTATTGGACGGATTCGACTACGGTTTTGTATTGGATTAAGAATCAATGTCGAACCTATAAAGTTTTCATTGCAAACAGACTCGGGGAAATTGATGAGTTAAGCAAGGTGGACGAGTGGCACTATGTGCCTACTGACTTAAACGTAGCTGACTTGGGAACGAAGAATACCGATTACGTGCTTAGTAGTGATTCCACGTGGTTTTCCGAACCGTCGTTTTTGTACCAACCGCCTTCTTGCTGGCCTCAACAACCTGAAATAAAAACAAGTACTAGTGATGATAAAATATTAGAAAGAATAAACATTGTGTGCGATAATAATAATAAAATAAGTTGTGACTTACCTGTACCGGATCCAAGTAGATTCTCCAGTTGGCTGCGATTATTACGTGCTACGGCTACAGTTTTATTATTCATAGATAAATGTAAAAAAATAAAAACAAATGGACTTACCGATGGGTTGATGAAACGAGCTGAAACATTATTGCTCCAGCATTCGCAAGCCGCAGCTTTCTCCAGTGACATCTTGCTGTTGAAACAAAATAAAGAAATAAAACGCGATAGTAGACTACGCACTCTGACACCCATGTTGGATAATTCTGGACTACTACGTGTGGGTGGAAGAATTGGAGCCACGAAGGATGTAGCGATGGACACAAAGTCACCTGTGATCCTGGATGGACATGACCACGTGGCTCGACTCATTGTCAAGAATTATCACATCCGCGCAGGCCACGAATGCAACGAGTTGGTGGTTAATGAACTGCGTCAAAAATATTGGATGTTACGTCTACGTCCTACTGTTCGTACAGTTGCGACGCAGTGCTTGATCTGTCGCATCAGGAAAGCTAATCCAAAGCCGCCGCGACTGGGTGACTTGCCCGAAGGTAGACTCACACATCACCAAAGACCGTTTACCGTTACCGGAGTCGACTTATTTGGACCGATAGAGGTCACAGTTGGAAGATCAAGACCAAAACGCTATGGTGTCCTATTTACGTGCCTGACAGTACGCGCCGTACATATTGAGGTCGTGCCGTCCCTCACTGCAGATTCTTTAATTATGGCCTTACGCAGAATGGCCGCTCGTAGAGGCTGGCCAAAGAAGATTTATTCTGACAACGGGACCAATATGCGCGGCGCAGAAATTGAACTAAAAAAGGCTTATGATACCGTAGACAAAAGTGCTGTCATAAACGAAGCCCTGAACAATGGGGTTTCCTGGAGCTTCATTCTGCCAGCTAGCCCACACATGGGAGGATCTTGGGAGCGACTCGTGCGCAGTGTCAAGACCGGCCTTAGGGTAGTACTGAAAGAGAGGGCCCCGCACGAAGAGACTCTGATTACGCTTCTAGCTGAAGTAGAGAATATGATCAACAGCCGACCCCTTGGCCATGTTTCCGTGGACCCTCGGGACGACGAAACATTAACGCCGAATCACTTCCTCATTGGTTCATCGTCTAATTTACCTAACGCAGGAGTGTTTACGGACAAAGATCTATGTCTGCGAAAACAATGGCGTATTTCCCAACGCCTAGCTGACCACTTTTGGGCCAGATGGGTGAAGGAGGTGCTCCCCGATCTAGTGCCGCGCCGAAAATGGAGAGACGAGGGTGCACAATTGAAGATCGGTGATATGGTAGTAATAGTTGACCCTAACTCTCCCCGTAACTGCTGGCCTAAAGGTATCGTACAGTCCGTGTACCCCGGTGCTGACGGACGCGTAAGGGTTGTCGACGTTAGGACTAAAAATGGCATACTTAAACGTCCTGCGGCAAGGTTAGCAATATTTTAGATTCTAAAATGTGAAAAAAATGTGCAAAAGAAATACGTGTTGGTAAAATTTGTTATCTGTATTTTATTTAGTGAATGGCGTTGCCATAACCAATGCTGCCGGCCCTCGAGGTGTTATTTAATTATTGCAGAGCGGAGGTTGTGGTAACTACCCTTAGTATAATATTTATATCGTATGTATATTTTTCAAGTCGGCTCGGAGCTCAAGCAATGATGAGACCGCAAACATGTTAGAAAATAAGAGTATGAGATCTATTTTTAGCGACAGAATTAAAACAATAGACAGCATACAACTGTTGGAATGCTGACAGGTACCTATATAATGTTTTAATTAAGGTTATCGTTTTGAGTGTCGTGTCGACACTGAGGGGGAGAATGTTACGTACGGAAAACATTTGCAATAAAATAAATCAGTGATTTGAGACCTCGCCACAACGACCTTACGCATATTTGCATTTTTCTATCAAATTAAATAAGTACATCAACAAAAAAAATGACGAGGTAAAGTAGTCTCGCTTACCACCGAAATCGTAAAGCTCACGTTTGCTTGGCAAACATTTTCGCCCGCACATTGCGCGCGCGCGTGAGTTCAGTTCGTCTTCAGCACTCGTATAGCGCGCATGTCGCGCATGTCAAACGCCTAATCCACGAACGCGATCTTTTTTACATGAGATGTCGCCGCTGCGAGGTCTCACACTTTGGTTAAATTGAAGTAACTGTTTTTCATTTACCCGACTAATCGCGTACTTGCGTGCTGTGCGCAACAGTAAGTAACCACATTGAATCTTACAGACGGTAGGTAAGAACTGTCCAACATTAGGTCATAATATTTTGCATAGAATCTATAACAATATTATAACAGTGACAGCACCTTACATGAATTGCACAGAATCACTTTCATCTGTTTTATAGGTAATACAATAAATACATATAATTCAATAAGAGCACTTTATATAATTTGTAATAAGTACTTTTCTGTATAATCTCTTATTAGGGTATGAAAAGATAGATATTTCAAACACGGGGCTAATGACTTAATTTTGCAGCAGTAAATCAAGAATTTATAAAATTATACACGTGCATACATACTAATATCATATCAACAATATATAAAAGATACAAATTGTTGCAAACAGCATGGTTACTTATTTTCTAGGTTCGACTAACATGATATTCTAAAAACAAAATGTAACTCCAAAATTAAGTATAAAGTTAACAATGTACGATATTTTTTTTTAATAACTATTTTATAATGTACGCCAGCACATGAAGCTACCCGAAACTGTAAAATTTTCCCAATCAACTTTGAACCTTATGATTTAGCGATACATTTGAATATCTATTAAATAAATTTGATAGATTGTAGTAGCTTGATGTGCTGGCGTCTGTACAGTCTGCAATATAAATAAGTACATACTTAGCGAAACTCAAAAGTTGTAATCTTATTGGTATTTTTAGAGCTTTTTATTTCGCAAAGTGTATACCAACATAATTATTCATATTACAGACGAATAACAATTATATAAAAATGTTAAAACTTTGTAGTAATTTTGTTGTTACCAAAGTCCACCACCAATTGAATTAAAATATTATATCAGTCTTTTTTAAAGCCAATGACGGTGCTATTTGATTGATAAAGATGGGGGCTGTCCATTAATCACGTGAGGCTCGAAAGGGGAAGGAGGGGTCCATAAAAAATCACGAAATATTACAAGAAGGGGTTTAGTAATATATCACGTGTATTTATTTATTTATTCGTCAAAAATGTACTAAATCGAAAACGGCTTGTAGTGTGACCTTGTGTACTAAAAATACACGTGATATGGGGAGGGGGTTTGTCGTAGACCTCACCATGAATCACCAAGAGAAAGGGGGGGGGGGCTAAAAAATGCCAAAAAACATCACGTGATTAATGGACGGCCCCTTGTGTATTTTAAAGCATTATCGGACTATCATACCAGCATAATTTTCTCGTTGTAATTTCAGTATCATATCAGGTATAGGTAGTGAATAAAAAATTGTACATTACGATAAGTGTGACTTAATTAGTCCATTATTGCACGGCGTGAAACTTGCTACTTAAGTCACACGTATAGTATACTATTTTATAGCACGTATGACCTAAACGCGCACTTAAGTCACGCTTTTCCGTGTAAAAACGGACTACTTAAGTCACAGATAAACGTGACATAAATGCGGGCTTAGGTCTCAGAGATAAATGATATAAATCAGTGAATGAAACTGATATAAACAAAAAAATGCGAAGTATATTTTATAAAAATCGTAATTTTCGAAATTATTTGTGCTGCATTTTCGGTGGGCAGCAAAATGGTATACCTGTATATGAGCAAGGTTTGCATGGTAGGAACCCATCTACGTAAAACAATGGAAAATTTAGTCTTAGGCCAGGAACTATGACAAGATTTATTAACTTGTCCTAGGGCTGATTTTTCAATCGACAGATAATTTTTATTCGTGGAATAAAATTGTCGTCCGACAGATTTTGCATGGAAGAACTGTCAAAAAAAAAAACAATATTATTCCTTGGATAAAATTATCTGACGTTGGAAAAATCAGCCCTAAAACTCATCAACTCAGTAATCTTATAAGACCTTGTATTATGCGATTCCTACCGTCTTAACACATGAATACGTCTAAGTTAGGGTGGGACCAGACTGTTAAAACCATTTTTGAGGTAACTAAAAGTGCAGTGCCTGTAATTTGCTCCACATAAAAGAGATGAGATCTTAGGGCCATTCCTGTAATTTTAAGAACCATCAGTCTGATCTCAGTCTAATGTCCCTACTTTTTTAAAAATTTTTTGACATTTAATGTCGCCGAGATGAAATTGCGACTAGATTTTGAACATTTTTAATTACGGGAATTGGCCTTCTGATCTTGTATGTCGGTTGATATGAGACATCGCAACTAACATGAGAACAACCGATCAGAGACTTTACTATCATTTATACCTGGTCTAAATATGAAAAGCCTGAAAGAAAGTTGCAAGAGGCATATCAACAATAACGCATTTTGCGGGTCACTGACAAACGGCGACTATTTCCACTTGGCAAAGAATGTAAATTATCTGCTACAACCAAGGCACTGCTTGTACTTGTGAAGTTTTAGTCATGATTATATCAAAATACGAAGTGTCAACTTAAAACTGGGCGTATCAAAAATCAAAACATAATAAAAATAGACTTCACACTTACATTCGCTAAGTGTGAAACAATAACTATTCTAAAATAAGAACAACTTACTTGCTAGAAGGTACAATTACTACTGTGACTGTGTTTTGTCTTTCTCCAACTTTTTGATGGTTTCTTTGAGGTCAGCGATGGGCTTTTCGTAACGGCCTACTGCTTCTGGGTCGTTCTTCCGGCATTCCATTGCCAGCTCCATCATCTCTTGCATCATTTTGAGACCGCATAGCATCGCTCTTGAACCGACGATTTGTAACTGTGAGGAGACGGTGGTTTTTAAAACGCAATTTGGAAAAGGGTCCTAAATTATGTGATGTGATAATGTTTGCTATGAAGAAAGAATATGTACAGTCGCCATCAGATATAATGTAGCAGGCAAGGTGACCATAAGTTTCATACACTACAAGTTACCATTAATATCTGAACATTCATTAATTCCATTAATATCTGAGCAGATGCTTGTCAATAATTTCTATATGTATACACAACTAACCAAATATATCTGAACACTTACAACGTCAAGTGTATCTACGCAGATGGCGTGGTCTTAAATATCAGCAGTTGAGGAAAAATTGCAGTAGGAAGTGCTTCCAACTTCACTATAAATACAATTTAAATAGGAACTCTTTTGCAAATTTTTATATTATGATGACGCTGACAGTTTATAGCAACTAACTTCAACTCTTGATTAATGGCTTTTGTGGAATAAACACCACAATTTTGCCAATTTCACGTACTTAGAATGATAGACCATCAAACGAGGGAGATTGTTCAGTGAAAAGAAATTTAGACGGTGAAAATGAAAAATGTGAAAATAGAATACTGAATTACTGATTTGATTTTCAACGCAGGAGTAGCCACAGACTACTAATGGATTTTTTTTTTTAAGCTGACACAAAATGAAAAAGATAATAAAAAAATATATAAGTATTTAAATAAATATGTAATAATTTACAGCTTTATTTTATTTATTTCAATGAACTTACTTAGAGTAAATACAAAGCGAGTAAATACAAGGGAGAGAAGGCATTTAGTGGAGGTTGGACGAGGGAGATAAGGTGGAATGATATCATGTAAAGAGAACCGTAATTTAGGACAGCAGAAAAATAAATGGTCCACGCTTCCTTCATCCAAACCGCATTCACAGAGGGAGCTATCCCTTATCCTAAGTTTAGCCAAGAAAGCAGGGGAACAACAATGATTGAGACGTAAACGACAGATTGTAGAAGTTGTCAATTTATTTGCCAACTGATACTTGAAAAAGCAGGGTTTGTGGGGAATCTCGGGTTGAATGTCACCATAGAACTTACCCTTTAGGGTGTTAGAAATTTTCCAATGTTGAGTCCACGAGTTAAACAAAGTAGATGGCAAAGTGGCACAGATGTCATGGGAATAAATTTCAGAATGATCAAGCGAGCCAGTCTGGACTGCATTTTTAGCACACGAATCAGCCGACTCGTTCCCATGAATACCTATGTGACCAGGAATCCAGGCTAAAACAATATTAATACCTAATTTGTGGCATTGGAAAAGTAATTCCCTAATCTTTAAAATGATAGGAAATCTGGATTTTGATCGAAAAGGGTTAGACAAAATGGATTGAAGGCAACTCTTCGAATCTGAGAATATTATAGAATTATTTAAGTTATGAGATTTAACAAATGAAATGGCTTCAAAAATGGCAATAGATTCACCCGTAAAAACTGAAGTAACCGAAGGGCATTTATAATTTAAAATAATTTTTGAAGAGGGGACCCAAACAGCAACCCCAACTGGACTATCATCAGAGACTTTGGAAGCATCAGTGAATAAAGTTACCCAGTTGTTATAATCAGAGGAAACTTTTCTGACAAAAAACCTGTTTGCTTCCAGCGTGCTTTTGTTGATTCCAAAGTCCAAGTGGACATCAGGACGGTACACCAGAGCATCATATGGCAAAGCGTAAAGAGGTAAAACAGGGTTTTGAAAAAGCGGGCTAGGAAGACGAGTGAACTGAAGGTATGCACGAAGAAGGCATGGAAGCTCTATATTAGAACGACGACAAGAGTCAAAAATGATAGATAATTGGTCTAGCTTACGCAAAAGGGGATGACCAGAATTTTGTACGAGTTTAAAGAAAAATCTATTAGCGAGGAATTGTCTTCGAATAGAAAGGGGAGGATCGACACTTTCAACTTGCATAGCATTAATAGGAGATGATTTCATTGCCCCAAGAATTATGCGTAAACATTTTGATTGAATTTTATCAAGTTTTTGGAGGCCAGATTTCTTACAAGGAACTAGTAAAAAACAGTCCATAATCCAAATGACTACAAACTATGGCATTATATAATAATTTTTGAGTAAAAGGATGAGCACCCCACCAAACCCCAGAAAGAGATCGAAGAACATTAACGTTACTTTCACATTTTTGAGACACGTAATCAGTATGTACAATACCAGATAACTTTGAATCTAACCAGATTCCTAGGAATTTGACTTTGTTTTCTTGAGGAATATTTTCACCATTAACTTTAATATTAACAGGAGGAAGAAATCTTTTTTTAGAGAAAACAACTACAGAGCTTTTGGAAGCCGATAGAGACAATCCGTGATGAAGAAGCCAATCAGATAGGTACCCGAGGGCAGAGTTTAACCGTTCAGTAGCCTCTTCCGGAGATTTTACAGATAGGAACAAAGACAAATCATCGGCATATTGTAAAATTTGGCAAAATGGGTCAACTGATAAATGAAGGTCAAAAGTATATAGGTTGAATAGAAGAGGACTAAGAACTGAGCCTTGTGGCAAGCCTTTCCAAATAGTCCTAGGTGGAAGAAGGGAATCGAGAGTTTTAATGGAGATGGTTCTCTCCATCAACAAATTACATATGAAGCGAACTAGCTTCTCAGGAATATTTAACTGATGGATTAATTTATCCCTGAGCACCGAAAGTAATACATTATCATACGCTGATGCAATGTCGAGAAAAACTCCCACCAAATATTGTTTTTTCAACAAAGAGATGCGAATGTCAGTAGTTAAAATGCTAAGACTATCTAGAGTGCACATACCTTTTCTGAAGCCAAACTGGGATGCGGGCAACAAGTTCCCATTTTCAACAAACCACTCAAGACGGTGTTTGAGCATATGCTCTGCAACCTTACACAAGACAGATGACAGAGCAATAGGTCTATAGCTATTTGAATCTGAAGGATTCTTACCTGGTTTTAGAACCGGGATTACTATTTGGTTTTTCCACGGTTGAGGAACTAAACCATACTCGTAGAAACTATTTACAAGGTCCAAATAATACTGCTTAGATTTAATAGAGGCATTTTTTAAAAACGAGTATGGAATTCCATCTGCCCCAGGAGATGAATCCACGAGACCATCAAGTGCCAGCTGAAGTTCAGAGAACGAGAATGAGGCATCAAAATTATTTACAGAAGGAAGAAGGCAAGGAGGAGAAGGAAAAGTGTCCAGATTGGGAACTGAAGGCGGGGACAATTTGTCAGAAAAAGCTTCAAGCCAAGAAGATGGGTCATTGGCTGAAACATCGATAATGTTACAAGAACCTCTATATCTTTTTATTTGCTTCCAAACAAGGGAAGAAGGGGACCTAGGGGATAAGCTCTTGCAGTAGCGGAGCCACCCTTCTTTTTTCTTAGTAGAAAGAAGTCTAGTGGCTGTGGCAGCTTTCCTTTGATAATTTAAAAAGTTTTGAAGGGACATAGAGGCTTTATAATTCTCCTCGGCTATTTTTCTTTCATTGACAGCTGATGTGCATTCCGAATCCCACCAAGGAGTTGAAACTCGAAACTTGTACGGTTTTTTAAGAGGAAAATTATCATCAGCACTGGAAGTAACCGACTCCACAAATTTGGAATAGCAATCAACGAGGTTGTTTCTGTCTGGCGGGGCAAGTGAAACTAATCTACTCTCAAGGGAAGAAGAATAAGAGGACCACTTTACATCCTTTAATCTATACTTAAGGGAAGGATTAAAATTGCGCATTGGCATTACTCGATTAGCAATAGAAACGAGAATAGGAAAATGGTCACTTCCATAAGAATGAGGCAAGATACTCCAAGAAAGAGTAGAAGCTAGAGAAGCGGAACATATCGTGAGATCCACAGCCGAGTTAGGATTTTGAGTAGGACGAACTCTTCTAGTAGGAGAACCATTGTTAATGACACAGAGGTTCGCTTCATCAAAAATTTCAAGGAGAGAAAGACCAAAGTAGTCATCATGACTTGAACCCCATGAGCGATGGTGAGCATTAAAATCACCCATGACAATGATTGGAGAAGGAACAGAGGAGATTATGTATAAAAGATCTGGAATTAAACGAGAATAAGGATGAGGTATGTACACAGAGAGGAAAGTTATATTAAAAGCCCTGACGGCTACAATATTGATATCAGGGGAAAAAGGGGGAAGAGGGATATGGGAGAATGGACAGTTTATAGCATTTTGTAGTTTTCAGTCTTGTCATTACTGTCATGTGAAGCGTGTCATGCAATAAATAAATTCAGGCAAGCAACGTATTACAGGTATTGCATTATTGATTTTAATTAATGTAATATGAGTTCATCTATATGCTGAGTCTTATATATATAAAATTCAAAGTCCTGACTGACTGATATATGCACAGCCTAAACCGCTGGTTAAGAGACATGAAATTTGGAGGGTGTGTTCTTTGAGAAGAGTAGGTATCCACTAAGAAAAGGTTTATCGAAATTCCACCCCTAAGAGGGTGAAATTTCACGCGGACGAAGTCGCGGGCAGAAGCTAGTACCGTATAGATGCCGAGTTAAAATACAAAATAATTCAGTTAAAGAATGATTGTTTATCCGTAACAGACATTGCCGCCGAGCTAGGCCCTAGGGATAGCCGTAAGTATTATGGTGGAACGCTAAACACATTTGTCAGTTACTATCAATACATATTTCGACTGTTAATGTGAAACTGTATTTATTTCAGAGAAATAAACTGTATATTTATGGCTGGCAAGATGGCAGCAGGAGGGTATTAAAGTAATAGAAAAAAGAGGCATAAATGTTGTAATATAAAGTTTGAATTCTCGAGAAAAACATCGATTAGTGCCTGTGCCAGCAAACATGCCATCCTCAACATATAGGGCTAAAAGTAGTCTGCCTTCTCTCTTATTCATAGAGAATATACAACGATCTTCTCCGGGTTTGAACACTTGTTTTAGAAGAAAGGCTTTGATGAAATTGTTCCAACACAACGATGCTTATTTTAGTCCTGCTTAAGAAAGCAGAAAAAGGCATACTTATCTAAAACTAAACTTTGTAAACAAAAACTAAACATAACTTTTTTTAAACTTTGTAAGAACAAAGTTTCTTTCGCCTTTGTTTTGGTACATGTTCAATTATCCTCAAGTGTTTGATGACTGGTTTCTTTCCATAAAATAATTCGAAGGGTGACTTTCCCTCAACTGTTCTTGGTTCCGTTCGATTAAGTATGTAGACAGAAGTGTTAAATTAATTCCGCCCAGACCTTATGGTATTTCATCATGAGCATACATTATTGTCCTAGCAGTTTCTGTCCTATTATCTCGTTCCGAGCATCTATTTTGTTCAGGAGTATAAGGCATAGTGAAACGCTGTTTTATACCATTCTGTCGAAATGTATTGCATACCTGCTCATTATCGAATTCTCCTCCATTATCGCTTAGGAACTCTTGTACAACATGGCCAGCGGTTTTTATATCAGCTAGAAACTGTTTGAGTTTGCTGTGAACTTCGCTTTTGTTGTCATGAAGTAGACATGACGATACCGAGAGTAGTCGTCTTTGAAAAGGACAAAGTACCGAAATTTGGAAATTGAGTGCATAAAAGGTCCACAAACATCAGAGTGAATAAACTCTTCAGGCTTCGTCACTCGTTCTCGTGTTCCGAACTTCAACCTGGTGTGCTTTGCCATTGATACAACCCTCACATAATTCTGTATTGTAGTCCAATTTTATGTCAAATTCCTTTTCTACTTTCTTTTTTACAGGTTTTTTGGTGTGGTGTCCTAAACGTTCATGATACGATTGTAAAGATTGTGAATTTGTGTCAACATTTAATATTTGCACTATAATTCCTTTTTCTTAAAGTTGTTCTTACTCTTCTCAAATTTTACTATAGGAGCTTTCACATTAGTACTACACTCTGCTTTATTTATTAGCGCTCTTTCATAGCCACATAACTGTATTTTCAGATTCTCAATGTTTCTATCCTGTTTTCCCATCACAAGATCCAACTTGACTTAAATGCAATAAACTGTTCCGGAAGTGTGTCCAGTATCGTACAAATTATTAGGATTATTGGTAAATCGTTTCCTTAGAAAATTCAGTACTCTGGTCGTAGAACTAAGATTTTACTGCAGATATTGCGTAGTTAAATCATGCTCAGAATCTTTTTGGTAGCTCAAGAACTTCATGCATAAGACGTAGCTCTTATCTTCTGAAGCTCTGTCGTATAGCCTGGCAAGTACATCCCACATGTCCTTTGCTATGCTGAATCTCATCACCTTGTGCAGCATATTCTCAGTCATATTTGCTGAAAGTACTAATTGTGCAGTATTATCTAACATTTCAAAATTATTTGACTCCTTTTTAAATTTGTCTATTAGTTCGGGTGTGGCAAATGCTCCGGGATAAGTAGGCATTTTCATTGTACCCTTATAACATCCGTTGTACCTGGATAACTTTTTTAAGTAATCATGAATTTCCACGTTTGCCAATTTTGTCCATCCAATTTGTTTATTTCGATCTTTGCCCATCTCTTTGCAGCAGACTGCACGATGACGATAGTAAAATTTACTTATCGTTGGTACGGTTCGACTTACATATAAAATTCTAGATTCTTACTTTTATTTTGCTATATTTTATTATCTAAGACATTTTACATGGGAAAATGTTTATCAAGAAGTGACACCATTATTTTGAGACACCAGTTTTGATTTACAAACTCTAACAGAGGGAACTTAGATTAATTATATTTCATTTGGTCGTCCTCGTGTAACAACAAGAAATCAAGACATGGCTATTCTAGACAAGGCCCGAAATAAAAGATTTATTAATACTACACAGTTTTCAAGTATCCACTAAGAAGACGATAAAAAGAAGGAGGTTTACAAAATAGAGTACCGGCAAGAAAGCCAACTCACACCAAGGCACAATGCAGCGGCTGCATTTTCCGGCCAATTTTTTAAATTACAATTTTGAAAAAGTTATTTTTATGGACGAGTAAGTTTTCTGTTCGTCGGATAATGGCAGATTGAGTTTGTGGATATCAGAAAAATACACGGTACCTGGAATAAAATGTGCTGCCTAATCGTCGGAGTGGTCGTATTACGATTGGATTTTGGGTGTGTAGATGTGCAAAAATGGCACTGGTGAGCTTGTATAAATAAGTGGACGAATGAATTCAATGAATTATAACGATCTTCTTGAAGATACTTTTCTTCCAACTGCTAAAGTATTTAATCAAGATGAACACATAACTACCATTAATTCAAGACAACAGCTAAGTGCACAATGCTCGTACTGTACAAGCATGCATTAATGAATAGAGAGCTTACTTTAATCAAACTACCGCCAAAAAGTCCAGATCTCAATCCCATTGAAAACTTATGAGGTAAAATGTTGCATGAGTGGAATGGAAATCAATGTCGCACAAAAGAAGCATTAAGACGACATGAAAATAATGTTTGGGAAACTTTCAGAGGACGAAATTTTGGTGAGAAGGTTGTTCGTTCCATGCGAAAACGGTTACAGGACGTACCTATTAAATGCAGAAGGAGGTTACACAAAATACTAATATTTTATCTGTTGTCACAAATAAAAAAATATTTTCAATAATTTTTAATTTCATTACAAAACCAAGATCAATAGGAATTAAATAATTAATTATATTTTCTTTCAATAGTTTGACATATCAATTGTATCCTATACAAACGATTTTCTATACAATTTTTATTCCCTTTTCATCGTATTTATACCACAGATACCTAGTTAGTGTTTGTTTTTCGTTTGTTCTTTATATCACACAGTAAAGAATTAGGTGAGCTAAGTGTTAGTCTGCGTAGATACAATTGACGTTGTAAGTGTTCAGTCTTAGAAATTATTGACAAGCATCTGCTCAGATATTAATGAAGTAATGAATGTTCAGATATTAACCTGTAGTGTATGAAACTTATTGACATTTTATATTGTTCAGAAGTATTTAGTCACCTTGACTGCTACAATATATCTGACGGCGATTGTAGTGTTTTCTAAAATAATCAAGGGGTCATCCATAAATTACGTCAGACGTTAACAAGTGCAACAAAGGGCGACATGTGACTAAGCTTCGTGACGTCACAAGTAAAAATCTAAAATTCATAAATTAAAGCCTATCAATATAATTATACTATTCAACTTAAAATGGCAAAATGTGACAATATGTCCTATGCCTATGACCTGTGAGAAGGACGGCTCCAAAAATCATGGAATTCGTGTGACGTAATGGATATCCATTTATAAAAAGTCGCAATTATAGTATACTACAACATTAAAAGGGACTAAAAAGTAGAACTCTGAAACTAACCCAAAATTTAAAATTGAAAGGTTATCATACAGTTGGACTTACCGGAGGCAGCTTATGTACTTTGTCATCGAAATCCATGAGATTCTCCACCTTGATCTTCTTGGTCTGGGGCTGTTCGATCTGGTTGGAGGGGATCCTCTTCTTGCCGGTCTTATAGACACCTTCAGCCATCTCATCCTTGACCATGTCGCGTCGCGGACACGCACACACCCTGGCACCTACCTTCTGACGACCGTAGATGCGGCCACTGTTGGGAAATGAAAGGGAAGATAGTAAAATAGGTGCTTTTAAGGCAAATCTGGAAGCTGATATGATAAGTGTAGGGACTGTGTCTTACGTACCCATCCCTTGCATAGTTTTAAGAATGTAATATTTTTATAGAGGAACTTATTGTAATAATTTTTAGAAAGTTTCATTTTTGTGTTTTTCCCACGTTGAACATCTGCAAGCGATTTAAGTTATAGGTACTATTGTCTTTCATGATTCTTTACTTTTAGTTAAGGTTCTTCATTGTTCTATTATGTTTAGTTATCTTGTATTGTACCTATTTGCTATTTATAGTTAAGGTTCATTGTTCTGTTATTTTCAGTTGTCTTGTATTGTACCCATCTGCATTTCTCGTGTTTTATTATACTTTTAAAAGGCAGATGTGGATTTGCCGCGTCCTTTGTTTAGTGAACGGCAGATTTGGGAGAGTTTTGGTTCTGAGCTTCAGTCTGTGCTGAACTACGATCGTGCGAGGTCCTCTCTGACCCCCGATCATATTTTATTCGCCGAAGCTCGCAGTAATAGTTTACGGCGAGCTTCGTGTTTCTAGTAGTTTTACCATTCATGTAACCTTATTTAATTTTACCTTTTCGTGTCAAGTGTAACTGCTAGCTTTAGTTACTTGATATCGTAATAAATTAAGCGTTAATTATTTACAACTCACTTCAGTGTATCACTTGCCCACCACCGTCACGAATTCCCCACATAAGGATAAAAAGCAACAGTTTTAATGAGAGGACCACCAACCCACATTCCACAACCATATTATTAAAAGACTTAAAAACCGGTCAAGAGCGAGTTTTTCGGATTCGCGCACCGAGGGCCCGTTCCATCATAATAATGTTTTTAAATTTTCATTGGCGAGGCCTTCGTCAGAGAATTTTAACACTGCGCACTGCGGTGTAGAATATTGCAGTTTTAGGTCAGCGCCATCTCTTGACCAATAGTGGAACTAAATTAATATTTGTTGATGATTTCTGAAAAAAGTGTGCTATTTGGAGACATCGTTTTATTTTTCCTGTAATCTTTACATAAACTTCTATCTTCTATCACATTAATGTGTCTTAAACCTATATTATGTGTAGTAGACCCTGTATAAACTATTAGAAGCATATGACCCAACGGGAGTATTAATCGTGCTATTCAAGCCATTATAATGTGTATTTGATAAGGTCCTATAGACCGATATTATTAACGTGAACTGTAAAAATTAACTATTAAAATGTCTCAGTAAAAATCACATAGAATTATTTCAGATTTTTCTCTGCAAATTTCGTAGATAAGGGGGGGGGGCGGTAATTTTTCATCAAAAGTAGAAAACTACACGGCCTAAAAAAAATGTTTGAGAATGTGCAAACTCGCTCTTTCATATGATACCCCACATGCCCTAGTAGCCACACTTCGAATTTTTCAGACCCCCTTTCAGTTCCTGTTGCAAATTTCTTTCTTATTTGCAAAGTAGTTGGGCAAACGTCATCTAAAACTATTCCAAATGTTCTTGAGATATCAAGCTGTGACAGACGCACAGACAGACGGAGTCTCACCATAAGGGTTCCGTTTTATCATTTTGGTATAGAACCCTAAAAAGGAGGAGGTTATGCATTCGAGTATAATTCGTCTCCGTGATTAACTCGTCGCGCGTCTAATTAGCAGACACAATAGAAATTTTATTGTTATCGGTACACATGGTGTACACTCGACTTGCGAAGAGTTATTGGACCCACGCGTAAGGCCCGCGTGGCAGTCCTATATCAATTTTATTAACGTTGCTTGTGTAGTTTTTCAGTTAGCTTAACACCTTCTGGCGCGTTGACGGCTGTAACCCTATTTTAAAAGTTCATGGAATGACAGTACGGTGACAGCCGAATAATTTGGTACTTTTTTTACGTCAAACACGGCTACCGCAGTGAAAAATTTATTTGCTTATTGTATAGACTTTATGCTTCAAGCAATAAGACTGAGATCACGTTGATTTACTGTAATAAACCAGTTGTGTGCGTGCTCTCAATGTGTGCCATACCCACACGTAAACAGATTTCATCCACAACGTCCTATACGGATACGGTTGTAGCCGTCTACCGCCGTAGGTAAACGATTAAATTTTCCGTGATATTGTTGGTATGGTTGTGACAGTATTGTGATTTTGTATGAAACATTTTATCTTTCCCTAATAAAGGAACGCGCCGGAAAGTGTTAAATAATGTGTTCATAATACAGTTCGTATTTTTAAATGTTTAATTCATACATGATGGTGAATTTGAAAAATAGCTATCAGAAAACCATCTCACCAATCATCCTCCAGCGTAAAAATGATGGCAATAGTCCGTCTGTTGATGCCGGTAGCGCATGAGTTCTTGCAAGAGAACTGGTATGCGTGAGTGCATGGGTCCGGGCTGGTCCTCTGGAATTCGACCAAGACTGAATACCAAGAGTCGGCCATGTCTACATTTCCGCAGTAATAGACTCCCTGGGTGCCGATCTCTCGGGAGGAATGGAGGACATTCTTCCCGATTTGTCTTTGGATGCCTGAAATGAAGGTAGTATGAAAATACATAATATTGCATCACGTCTGTAATCTCCGAAGTATTAGGTCGAGGTAGCCCCGCCAATTATATTTAAGTCCCAGGGGGCGAGCCTAATCATCAACCGGACACAAATTACTCCAGACTGCTACTGATAAATTCCTAGTAAAAAAGCCTTATAACACTTTGCCCAAGTATACAAGTGTTAATATAAGTGTGTTGAGTCGTCAAGTTTTTGTTGCTTGTGTGAATGTGTCTTGTGCTTTAAAACTTGCCTGATCCTGATACTTTAAACTGTTTTGTCATGCGTACATTATACACAAAAGTACACTAATTACGTTCGGCTGCAGGAGGATGTAAAAGGAAACCGATATAATTTGCTTAAAGCTATTTAATTCATAAAAATATTACAATTAAATCGGTAAAACTAGGACGCGTGACAATTGTTCGATGTGAGAATCAAGAGTGATCGACGCTATTGAAAATTTTGAGAAGGTGACGATGCCGGCGACAGTTAGTAATGAACACATCCCAAACGATTTTTCGAAACTCCACCCCTGTGAGGGTGGAAAGCGGGGCATACAGTTTATATGAAAAATATTATTAATTTGGTTAATAAACTTGAAACTTGCCAATATTTGGCTGAGTAAATAATACAGATTGTCACTTTTAGTTTAAAAAAACCCCACACTGGATTTAGGGGGTGACAAACTTATAGGTTAGAAAAATATGTAACCCGCTGTCGGATTAACTCGAAACTCGGTACTATTAAAACAAAAAATAAAAAAACATGTTTTAGGGTTGTAAAAAAATCGACTACTACCAAGGTGGAAAAGGGTAATAAAGTTTAAGGGGTGGTGCATTTTACTGCTTGCTTCCATTAACTCGAAAATGGGTTTGGGTCTTTGAGTAAAGTTATGAACACATCACAAACGATTTTTCATAATTTCACCCTTGTGGGGGTGAAACGCGGGGATACAGTTTATTTCTGATTACTTTGATCTATAAACTTAAAATTGGTCCAAATACTTATTTATCATAATAAATGATAAAGATCATAAACATATATTTTCGAAATGTTTAGAGGAAAGTACGAAATACACGCGGACGAAGTCGCTAAAGTGTTAGCACATAATATATATTTTTATCTTTTGCGTCTACTATATTCTTCATTAAGTTAATAAGGATAAAGTCAACAAAGTTATGACGATTAGGGGCAACTAGTAAAGAGTCAAGGGGTTTACAGGTAGCCCCTATAGAATTCCACTATCCACCTCCTGGCTCCATCATCTACCCTCGACAGTCGACACCAAGTGCAATATATTGGACTCGTCAAAACGAATCATATGACCCCAAACTCGAGGAGTTTACTAGTAGCCCCTAAGGGCGTTTGTGCACTACAAGGAATTTTACCGTCCGGCAGTCCGATTTTATTTTTTTATTATGTCGTGCCATATGAGACCGTAAAAAATCGGACTGCCGGGCGGTAAAATTCCTTGTAGTGCACAAACGCCCTAAGGAGTTCTATCCACCTCCTGTATACACATCATTCACCATAAAGACAACAGCATAATTAACTAATAAAACGTATGTGCTAATAGTTGTGTCACTCACCGGCAACAGAGCTCTCATGAAAGTGCTGCACACACCGCTCTACACGTTTCTCAGCCTGTGTCTCGTCAGAGAAGACCACAGTAGCCCTCACAAACATGTGGGGTGCCTTCACGTAAGTCCAGTTGAACTGTATGCTGAAGTTGCACTTCATGCCCACGAAGATGCGAGACAGCTGGTGCGAGTACTGGAGACAAATTGTGAAGATTAAAATCAGGTGAAAATAGAATGGGTCTTTTCTGACTACAGGCGTTGTGAAAGGATTAAGAAATTATTCAGCAACAGCCACAATCATGCTATTATCGTTGAAAAATTGTATATTTCGATACATGTGACTTAGTAGTATTTTATTGCACGGCGTGAAATTAGCACCCGAGCATAGACAGGCGCTAAACGCCGTCCATTGTGACTATTTAAGTCACACGTATCGTATACTATTTTACAGTTAATATGACCTAAACCCGCTCTTTAAGTCTGTATAAAAATGGACTACTTAAGTCACAGAAAAGCGTGACTTAAGAGCGGGTTTAAGTCACAGAGCTATATATTTTTATTTTTTTATAAAATTCATTAAAAAGAAACAAAAGTATATTTGAAATACTTATAGCTATGAAACCTAGCTTGATAAGGGTTTTGTTTAATCTTGAATACCTAAATAACTTAACGAGACTTAGGATGGGTTTCACAACTCCTTACATCAGTAAAAGCTGTTGTACAAACTCAAACCAGGCCTACGGCTTAGGTGTAGGCTAATAATATTCAAACAATTAAAATACACACCTTATCAGATCTCTTGTTTGTTTTCAATACATAATTATTAAGACCGCCATCAGTGCAAGGGAGCACTTACCAAGAAACTAGCTTTGTGTACATCACTGCTGTTAACTTCCACACAGAAGTTGAACTCCCCGGGAAAGCTGCTCCTCTCTGGGGGGCCTCGGGGAGAGAACTGGCCAAAAAAAAAAACATACTTAAAATTACATCAGTTTACCCCGGCGTTGTGTAGAGGTGTACCTATAGGACACCCAGTTATTTTTTAATCCCATGTAACAGCAGGCGAGCCTGTTGCCATCAAATGGGCATAAATCAAGACTCCAGGCCGCTACTCACTGAGAAGTTCTTGGCGGAAAAACAAATATGATTGACTTAGGGTAAGTCAAGTAACTAAAGATAAATTAACAAAACTAAACTGTGCTTTATTATGTGGGCCAACCTAATGAAACTGAAAAATAAGAATGGAGATATTTAAAATTCTCAAGTAATCTCTTTTAAAGAATATTGGAAAGAGATACAGTAACATCTTGACTTAGAATAAAGATGCACTTAGAACAAGCAACTAGCTTCCACTTACTGAGAAATTATTGTAAATGGGATTCATAAAAAAAAATCCTGTAAATAAACCCACTCATAAAACCAGGAAAACCTTGACGAAAAATAACAGATTTACTACGATAGAAGAAGAATAGAAGTGTTGAGGCACAATCAAAGGGTTATAATCTGGGGGCTTTTAGTATCCTGCAACATGTTAAATCAAATCAAAACATTTATTGGTTTGCAAAATGGGTATTTAGTACATAGATTTTTTGTTATAAGAGCCCTCCATGTTCTACTGTCACATGTGCATGCAAATCATATATTATGCAGTATGTATGTGTATTATAGGTTTATAACCTATTATTTATTTGTGTACTTAGTTTTAATAGTTTTTTTTTATCATTGTTTCTCTCAACCAAAGCACCTGCCATCTAATCTCTTCAGCATCCTTGTTTGACTGGTAGAGAATGCCTAAGGCATTAAGTCTGCCTTTGTACCTTTTTGTGCGAAAAGTTTAAATAAATATTATTATTTAGTTTACACAAAGAATCATGGCGAGATCCTTACATTAATTTGTACAAAGAAAAAAGAGTTCATTTAGAGGGTTCAAAATATTTTCCAATGTTGAGAATACATTACCAGGAGTAGATTGTTAGACTTATTAATTATTATATTTTTAAAAGGGAAATAATAAAGCTTCCGAAAAACAAATTAACTTCCAACGATCTGTGATTGACTGTAATACTAACTAAGCTGTTTTAAAATGAATTACCGAAAAATGTATAAAAAATGTTTGTTTGTTAAATACAACATTTTTTGTCAGTTAACAAAAAATGTTGTATTTAACAAACAAACATGAGCAAATCAAATTACAATTCATTACTAGGTGAATAACAAAAATATGATTACAACAATACTTTTGAGTATATTTCAGATGACTTACAGGAAATTCATTTCGTGGACTTGGTTTGCAGGCAATATCCATGGTCTCGGAGGCCGGGGATGGAATAAATGCTTGTGGAATATCTCCCAAAT
Source organism: Luperina nickerlii (assembly GCA_963855955.1). NCBI lineage: Eukaryota > Metazoa > Arthropoda > Insecta > Lepidoptera > Noctuidae > Luperina > Luperina nickerlii. Next base: position 17,283,416 of record OY979682.1, on the reverse strand, counting down.
GCAGATTATATGTATCAATATCTCTGAAAATAAACAAATATTTAGCTCTTCCATCATCATCATCTGCCTAGCCTTTTCCAAACTGTTTTTGGAGGTGGCCACTGTTTATCTGACCTTCACAACCCAGTTACAAGAAAAATTCAATAAGGCAGCCAAGAACGTTTGGTAAATTCTGTGTTGAGTATAAATAGGAGCGTGCTAGTCCTGATTTTGATAAGGAGCCTTTAAGTAAAGTAATACTAAAGGATAATCAGCCTGTGTTAACACTGCTGGGACACAGGCCTCCTCTCGGTCAGAGAGAGTGGGTAATCCACCATGCGGGCCCAGTGCGGGTAGGTGGATGTCTTCGATGGTCCTAAGACATGCCGGTTTTCTTCAGAACGTTTCCCTTCGCTGTTTTTGAATGCAGTGGTGATGAAATAAACTACACAAAGTAAAGCGTGCGGGTAATACTATTACAGAATTAAAACAATCATACTTACAACAACAACTCATGATCATCGATACTCTGGTACTCCAGGTCGTAAAACTTAGGAGAATCATTCATGATTATTTCTATAACAAACAGAAAAAGATTTACAGAAACCACAAACAATGATGATTTTTATTACAGACTTCAAAAAAAAGGAGATTTTATTAATTCAACAGGAATATATGTAATATTATTGGAACTGCATTGCATTCACATATGACAATCTATTAGGGCTTCCAAACAAACAAAATTTTATAGATGTATGTATAATGTGTGTTATGTTTGACTACGCATTTCTCTGCAACTATTAATCGGATCGTGACCATTTTTTTTTTATTGGCTTACATTTATAACTTAGGGAACAGTGCAAGTTTTATCAAAATCGATTCAGTAATTTACAAGATATGGACTAATAAGTGTAAGTGTAGCGGCTTGGCTTATTGATATGAGCTTCGGGTGTAGTGTCAAATGGAAAACATCTCAAAACCTTGATCAAAATCTAGTGCAATATTTAAAACAAAACTATTACCTACTTACAAACAAATATTCCAGTTTTTACTTAAGGCGAAAGCGCCAGGGTAGCCCGCGAAATTCAATTTTTTTTTAGGTTTTTTGCAATTTGCTGGTCAGTATTAAGTTGTACGTTGATTAATACATATATGAATCGCGGCCGTAACAAATATGTATTTACAGAATTATAATCATTAAAGTCATCAACACAACTCTCTAAGACCACGTAACTCCAAAGAATGATGATTTCATGAAACAGTTATTCTTTGGACTTACGTGGTCTTAGAGAGTTGTGTTGATGACTTTAATTATTATAATTCTGTAAATACATATTTGTTACGGCCGCGAATCACATATTAATCAACGTACAACTTAATACTGACCAGCAAATTGAGAAAAACAAAAAAAAAAATGAATTTCGCGGGCTACCCTGGCGCTTTCGCCTTACACCTAAAAATTACGAAATAAAAATCAAATTTAAAAATGAAACCGACTTCAAAAATAAACTAAAAATTATGAAATAACTTTAATTTCGGAAGTCGGTGGCAAAAAACTAAAATACAGATCCCAAGACACTTCTTAATTACCTATTGATAATACGGGCTGGTGTTCGCAACTCCACGTCAATGCGCGTACTTTGCGTACGGAACTTGCACTGTTCCCTAAGTTGAAGTAAAAATGTAAGCCAATAAAAAAAAATGGTCACGATCCGATTAATAGTTGCGGAGAATTGCGTGAACCAACAAACATACCTACATATACATACATACATAGATACCTACATACAAACATGCAAACATACATAGTACATACATCTATAAAATTTTGTATATATGTTTGGAAGTCCTAATAGATTGTCATGTGAATATAATGCAGTTCCAATAATATTATACTTATGTGTCGAATTGGTAACCTCTTTTTCAAGTTGGTAAAAAAGCTTATAAATAAATATCAAAATCAAATAAACACTACAATCTTATCTATAATTTTATCATAAGTACTTTATAATTAAGAAGCTAGGAACCATTCCGACTGACCAAATAGGCTCTCCACCTTCCCAACTCTTATCACATTTTCCTTACTAGGTAAGTACCTATATTGGTATCTATATTGGAAGTTGAAAAAGTATAATTTTTGTACATTATACACATTTGCATTACACTTTAATTTGATATATTTCAATTAAGAAATAGCTAGGTGCTTGGGGGAAGCCATGTCCAGCAGTGGACGTCTTTTGTCTGAAATGATGATGATGACATAGCTATAGGTACTATAGGTAGTTAGGTCAGCACATCAAGCTACCCGAAACTGTCATGTTTTTCCAATCAACTTTGAACCTTATGCTTTAGGGATAAAGTTGAAATAGAAAGAAATTTTACAGATTTTAGTAGCTTGATATGCTGGCGTCCGCAACTCCACGTCAATGCACGTATTTTGCGTACGGTGACATAGCTATAAAAATGAGTAATTATTTTCAAAGTTTAAATATAACTATTACGTATCTGATCAGTAACTGTTAACTTCATAGATGAAATGGGGTCAAGACCGACAAGCGTAATTCCTAAAAAGCTTATCAGGTATAGCCTGATCACTGTAGAATCTATTGTGATTGGCTGACCAAAATCAACAATCAATCATATTGATGAGCAATGATAAAATTTAATATTGAACATGCTTTCAGAATAACGAGTGGTAAGGGTTTATAGAAAAAGGTAAATGATAAGAAATTATGATAATATCACAGTTAATAATATTAAGTACCTAAGTACTTATAATATACCTATCTAGTACCAAAGTACCTTCCTTGAATATAAAATTTTAGAAAAAAGAAAACGTTTTAAAGACAGCTTAAGCTTGTTAATGAATTTACAGTCACAGTCAGATATATTGTAGGCAAGGTGACCAAATACTTCTGAACAACTATAAATGTCATTAAATTCCATACACTACTACCATAAATATGTATCTGAACATTCAAATTACTTCATTAATATCTGAGCAGAATGATGCTTATCAATAATTTCTATAAGTACACACAACTAACCAAAAATATCTGAACACTTGCAACGTCATGGGTATCTAAGCAGATTAACACTGAGCTTACCTAATTCCTTACTGTGTGATATAAAGGACAAACCAAAAACAAACACTAACTAGACATCTGTGGTATAAATATGATGAAAAGGGAATAAAAATTGTGTAGAAAATCATTTGTATCAAATACAACTGACATGTTAAAATCAAAGTATTGAAAGAATATAGACTTTGGTTTTGTAATGAAAAATTATTATATATTTTTTTTATTTATGACAACATAGACGAAGTATTAGTATTTTGCGTAACCTCCTTCTGCATTTAATACATTGTGTAACTGTTTTCGCATGGAACCAACAACCTTCTCACAAAAATTTCCTCCTCTGAACGATTCTCTTGCATGTCTTACTGCTTCTTTTGTTCGACATTGATTCCCATCCCACTCTTGTACCATTTTACCCCATAATTTTTCAGTAGGATTGAGGTCTGGTCTTTTTGGTATTTACACTTGACATTGTAAGTGTTCAGATATTTTTGGTTCGTTGTGTGTATAGAAATTATTGACAAGCAACTGCTCAGATATTAATGAAGTAATGAATGTTCAGATATTAACTTGTAGTTTATGGAACTTATTGACATTTATTATTGTTCAGAAGTATTTGGTCACCTTGCCACAATATTATACAACGGCGACTTTACCTAAAAAAAAAACGGAATAGTCATTGTTCTTGTTCAACTTGGATTTGTAAAACTATCAAAATACCTATCTTGAAACAAATTTAATAACATTTATGATGACAACTTTTTACTGAGTGTTACATTTCCCGATTTTCGACCACGAAAAGAAGACTTGTAAGTTAAAAAACTTACAGGTCTTCAGTTGCACATGAAAAGTAATGTAGATAATAACCTATAACTTAGGAATTTCCCACCTTCTAATTAAAACTATCGGTCATTTATTTAATTTCACACAAAAATGGGTCATCATTTATACACAATCGGCGAGTATGATCGATTTTCTTTACAGTTTTGACGTAGGCTTTTTGTGATAACTTTTTTTTACCTACCAACCGAAAACTCAGACTACAACATCAAAGACATGAAGTTCTGAGTATTGGTTAGAAAATTGAATTAAAACTAGAATAAGTTACAAGTTCTGAGATCGCCGTTACTGTTTCTTCTTTTGGTTATCAATAGTTTACGTGATAATATACCAAAATGTGATTTTCAAACTTCAGCTAAAATTGTGGTGAAATAGTTTGTAGTTTGGTTGAACTTACCTTAAAATTAAAAACAACTCAAATTCAAAGTACAACAGTCCTCAAAATGTTTTTGTTCGTTAGTACAGTACAAAACGCTGCTACTACATTGAAAAAAAAACTTTTAAACACAACAAAGTCCGCGGACCGCGAGTGCACTCCATTCAACGCTAACGCAAATCAAAAATCAAATAGTTCACAGATTAATAAAGTTGTGCGAATACTGCTGCGGAGCGGGTGAGGTGAGGAGAGGGGTACTAAAATGACCATAATATTTGCCCTCAGGTTTCTACTAATAACAATAATATTAGAATTTATTGTAGGACTACAGTTCTCAAACAAACAACAGTACTTTTAGAGTTCCAGGAACGCAGTTCTTGATTATCTTAATGCATACTAATGTCTAAAATGGAAGTTTGATTCATTTCATGGCTAACTCTTGATTTATAAAATTAATACTAGAATAGAAGTTATTTTCATAAAATGGCAAGATTTTTAAAATTAATAGTGTTACTGTAACAAAAAAATCCTTTTGTGCGCATTATTTCTTTTCTCTTGTAGCCGCTTCAAACCTTATTGTGGCTTGTTCCATAGTCCGTTGTTCCATATCCATTAATATTTTAAGCATGTCTCCTATGGGTTTTTTGTCAATATTGATACAAAATGTTAGTAAATGCCATAATTTATTAATTTATCTGATAGAACAATTGAGAACTGCCAATATTTTGAAGTAGAAACCAGAAACAGAGGCAAAATTCGTTAAATCTCTTCGCACAAGAACAAAAAAAGTATAAAAAAATAGTTGCCACAATCAAAAATCACAAAAGAATGAGAAAAAAAATACTCGAACTCCGCTTCACTTGTGTTTTTTTTCTAATTTTACTGTCATTAGGCCGATAATTTGATGCATATTTTGTATGCAACAGTTATTTTGACTTGTTAAAGTGCTCTATTATGTACCAAATCATCGCGGGGAATGCTCTAAGTGCGTCTATAAACTAAAATCAATAACAATCATTGACCAACAAAGGTACGCTTGTGTTTGCTTTTGCTGAGCATATAACCTGTGTTTTGTGCTGGCGTCCGGTTGGCGTCCGTCACAATTAACGCGAGAATGTTTAATATGCGTTGTATGGTTGCGATATCGATGTAGAAATGCGTTTTATTGCGATCGCGTACTGTGCTATTGTAAGTGGTTGTTGTTTTTAGTTACCAAGATGAATTATGAAGCCGAAAGAGCCATGAATCAGAAGCGATTGCGAATGGAGGGCGAACCGGGCCACGGTGTTGTCCAGGGGAACGGTTTGCCGCTAAACTACATAGGTAAGTGAACTTTGAGCGCGAAACGCGCAGGAAATTGGTTATATTACGGAAATTTTGACGTTGTTTTCATTGTTATAGACAATGGTCATCAAATACCCTATCAGCCGTATGCTGGTGCGTATAACACCCATTATCCGCCTCCGGAAGCGTTTTCGCCGTATGGGCCTCCGCCCCCTGGGGGCTATGCCCCTCAGAACCTGTCTTACGCGCCGCCTGCGCACCAGAACTACCCGCATCACCAGAGTTTCCCGCCACAACAGCCACCACAGGCACAGTTGCACATGCCACAATCCCATATGGGTGAGTTTACATGTCAAAATTTACACAATATTTTTATTATAAAAAATATAGCAAAACATTGTCAACTTGTAGACTATAATAGATTTTGTCTAATAGGAAATAGAGGTCATATTTGTCTGTTTATTTTTGACATTTTAAAGATTTGACAGATATTATCTATGGAAGCAGTATTGTTCTAACTTTTTTAACAAAAAAGTGTATATTATTCAAGTAAACTTATCCTATCATCATACATAGTTGAATAATACAGAATTTTGATTTATAGGACAATATTAAAAAAAAACTACAATTATAATTATAATAACAACAAATATTTATAAACCTGTTTTCTCTCTGTTAATGTCTTTCATATTGAAGCTATACTAAGTACAAAACTTTTATAATTACAATTAAATTTATTTTTAAGTATTTGTGTGTTGTGACTTGACTGCACTCTGTCAGTTCAAGGTTATGGAGACGTGGGAGTGCACAAGCCGGCCTGGCCTCCGCAGCCACACCTGCTGCCGCCGCTTGACACACAGAAGCCTCTTGATGTGAAGCAGTTGAAGTCTGAGATCAAACTTGAGCCGACGGATGCTCAGAAACGGCCACATCCTGAGAATGAGATGATGGTAAGTATATTATAATTTTTATTGACAAGAAATAATCTTGTCAATTATTGATTTGTTGCTTCAATCTGGGTTAGATGTTTATGCATGCATGATTTGAGCCTTTAGTTGAAAAAATACTATTTATACATAATTTAAGTTCTAATTTACTTTTTCTTACAGAATTTTCTAAATTTTTTACTAAATTTATTCAAGCTATTCTTTGTTACTGTTCATGTTTTGATTAATATTATGGCAATTCTTAAATAATTGTTTCTGGTAACTAAACATTTAATTAAATTTACTATTTTTTTTTTTGTGAATGATGAGTGTTTATGGTTTCAATAGTAAATTACTGGTAAACCAGAAAAAGTATGTGCTTCGGTAATCTTCGTGTTTCCGAATTAGAACGAACAGCGCGCCATAAAGTAACCCCCACAGAGACAATGCTTCTCAGTTTTGTTCTACCGCGCTTTGTGGGAGTGCACCTTTCATTGCGCGTTTGTATGAAGTTCTCTCTCTGTCAGGGTACCTACTCCTGTATCAGATCGTCATTTGTCACTCAAAAGTTACGAAAAGTTTTTTCAAATTGCATAGAGTTCTTAATCCATAATTTTATAAAAATGGTGATACAAAATTGGCAAGTACTTCCTTGGTTGTAACAGCTCTATATTAGATATCATAATCGCACTTTCTTAGTTCCGAAGACAGGCGCCGATTCCCGAAGCGCATACTTTTCATTGGAAAGCTGTATCATGAATGTAAATAGTTTGGTGCTATTGTATTTTTCTTTCTTTCTTTATGTGTATTATAATAATGTGTGTATATGTTCAATCAGGCTCTACAGGCACGGCAGAGAGAGTTCAATGTCCACATTCCCAGTACTTTGGTTAATATTTAAACATCATATTTTAAAACTACAGTGGAACCTTGGTTATGCAACGGGTCTTATTCCAAATATTCCATTCGATCTTAGGTTGAGAATCATAACTTTTGTAATGCAAATATGAGATCTTCAAAAGTCCAAATGCTCTTCCTAGTTTTTTTTTAAAATTTGCTGCTGTCTTAGAGCTCAATTTATCAATGTATTTCTTTTTTAATGGATCTAAAATGTTTAGCTTATTCACTACATAAGTTGATGAGAGAAATTTCTTGTTGAGTGTTAATTGATACTATGCTTACAACTTTTACAGTAAGTACCTATAAAAAGACTGCACATTCTTATTAATTTGTGTTTATTCAATTTTCTATCCTCTGGTTGTACTTTGCTTAAGTGCTTATAAAAGAGTCTGTTTCTGCCACCAAGAAGCGTAGCAACAGAACACACAGCAAACGGTTCGTCGGGCGCCTGCTCTCTCGCTCTTTTGCACTTTATGGCATTGAAAATAAAGTTCATTCTTCAATGTCATCAAGAGGATCATTGCCTTGTTACATAAAAAAGGTTCCACTGTACTGATTAGTAAATACTCATTCGTTTGAATGAATGATTGAATGTAATGACTTGTTGTTGCAGGGTGGGGATCTGGATCAACCCAAAATAAAGATAAAGACAGATATATTCAAGCCTGATGAGTTAGCGCATAGACAGGATAAGCCCATTGGTATGTAAATTTACGAAATATCTATTAATTTTATGTATTTGCCTCACCCTTGCTATGATAGTGTCTTTGTCTTCATGAGAGAAACAAATAGTTGAAATGTCATTTCTCTTCCCACTCTTGCTACGTTAGTCAGTATGGTAGGTTAAACGGGAGGATTGTTTTACAATCAAAATTTATGGAACAGGATTTTTTTTTAATAATTTCCAATCCTTATTTTGGTCATGGCGGCCAAACTCAACGGAGACTAGCCTTCGGCGCAAGAGAGATCAGGCGCAGGACCAATGGATTAACGTGCTTTCCGAGACATGGGGGTATCACACCGCCAACTTCCAAACTTCGGGCTGTTATTAAGAAATTCCTAATGACAAAACGCAATAACACTGGCCGCCCTGGGAATCGAACCGAGGACCCCACGCCCAGCAGTCGCGCTTGCGACCGCGAGTTAAACGGGACAGTTAAAATTTAGTGATGGCCCCATATTAAGACGACACCGACCGCGCAGTGGCGCCCTCATCGTTTGTTTGGTTATTTCTTTTATTTTAGAATGAAAATGCACAAAATAAGCATGTTACGTTGTGCTCCACAACATTATACGTTATTATTATTACAAACGGTAGTTTCACATTGTTAAGGATTATTAGCAAACAAAACAACATTTTTTTTCATTCTAAAATTAAAGAAATAACCAATTAAACGAAGAGGGCGCCACTGCGCGGTCAGTGTCGTCTTAAAAATTGTTGATTTTCAGGAGCACTACATTAAGTATTCTCCTCATTTAACCTAACATACTGTATAAAGTAGGTACATTATAATCTTTGTAATGTTGTCTAATAACAATACATTGTAGTTGATTTGATAAATTAATTTCTTTCTAGATGTTGGTCAGAAATCTTTATCACTGGATGTGGTACAGAAGCCTGCTGATCTGCAAAATAAAGGTACTTACCAAACATTATTTTCATTAATTAATACAATAAAACGTTTATTCACCTCTATTTAAGACTAGGTAGGAGCAGCGGTAGCTCAGTAGCGACCCCGACTTACAAGTCCTTCAAGTAAGTCGTGCGTCCGAACCCAGGCGAGCGCTTTACTTTGTGTAATTCTCAGACCGTATAAAAAGTCAAGACAGCCCTGCGAACAATACAGTGAAGCATGCAAAAACTACACCTCCGCTCTATGCATACACGCTCACGCGCACACATCTACAATACAAATGTATGTATGTTGCTTGTAAATACAAGCAAACTACACCTGACTATGTGCACACATGTTTAGGAAAACGGCTTCACTTTACTGTTGACAGCACTCTGTCTTGGTTTTTTGTTTGGTCTGAGGTGTAATTTATTTCATCACCAAACCGGTATGTCCTAGAACCAAAAATTTCGGAGACATGCGACATCTACGAATCCGCACTGGGTGTGCCGTGTGCGTGATGGATTATGGCCCACTCCTTCTCACAGAGAGGAGGCCTGTGTCCCAGTACCGGGAACGTTATTAGCTTATTATGCTATACGCCGAATTACAGGCGGGCCGCACCACGCTTTTTTGTATTGGAATTAGTGTCCGACCGAAACAGGTTTTTCAGCCGAAACCGAAACCGAACTTTCGGCCTTGCTTGAAACCGAAACTTAAACATATTTAAAATTTCTATCGTATACAGAAATCTGATGTGTTTTTACACATTTATTTGAATATACAATGTATATTATACATACAGACAGTTGAATACATACCTAATCATTTATGTGCAAAACACAACCTCAACTCCATGCGATTAACGATGGACGGCGGCGAACTGGGCCGGCGACGCGACGAGCGAGCACGAGCTAGCCGCGAAGTTCGCCGAACGATGCACGATAATTCATGAACACTCGAGTTTCGGCGCGGCCGAAAGTTTCAGGCATTTCTTGGCCGAAACCGAAACTAAGGCCGTAACTAGATTCCTGATGCGATGCGACCCGATACTGCTCTAATATGCGCTCGGTTTCCTCACAATGTGAGTGAGCAGTGGTGATGACATTAAGCCTTGTGTTCACCAACATTTAAATCAACTGATTAAATATTTAATCAGTTCTATATTTAAAACTTCCATAAGAAATTTGACATAAACCAACTGTTTAAATACTCAATCGGTGGTTTGAATGTTGGTGAACATAGGCCCAACTACACAAAGTGCCTCCAAGGATTCGAACTCACGAACTACAACTCGTAAATCGAGACCGAAACCACCGGTCCATCACTGCTCTCGTGTGTAATGGTTCATACAAAATGTAGGAAAAGATGTATGAGGGTTTTTGCAATTCGCCGCCATAGCGTAGTACAATCAGCCTCCCTTTGGGAAGGCTGCAGCCCGTCCAAATCTGCGTCGAACCTTTGGTACAGAAGAATTATTGCGTATTTCCGTTTTCCAGATGACGGACATCCAATCATCGGAGTTGAAAACAAGTTGATGGATAAACCAGTCGGTAAGCAAATATTTATCGTAGTAATATTATAAAGGCGAAAGTTTGTGAGTGTGATTGTATGTTTGTTACTTCTTCACGCAAAAACTACTGAACGGATTTGGATGAAATTTGCCACACGGATAGTTTATAACCAGGATTAACACTTAGGATAGTTTTTATCTCGATATTCCGACGGAATCGACACTTATGCGGGTGAAACCGCGGGGCGTTGCTAGTTATCTATATCTATACTAATAATACAGCTGAAGAGTTTGTTAGATTGAACGCGCTAATCTCTGGAACTACCAGGTCGGATTTGAAAAAATCTTTTTGCATTTGATAGCTCAATTCTTGAGGAAGGTTATAGATTATTTAAGATCACGCTATGGTCCTTAGGAGACGTGTAAAAAGAAAAAAAAGTCAGAAAGAACGCTAAGCGGTAACGAAATGATAGCGCGGGCGGGTGATGCGATAGGACTTGGCGGGTTGGGGAGCAAGTTATTTCAAGCGAAGTCGCGGGCAGAAGCCAGTTTACATCTAGCTTTGACGTACAGTACCTTCTTCAGTTGCTACTTATATTACTAAGAACGTTGGGCATTGCAATAGCACTAATATTCAGAACAACCGGATCGGAGCAAAGACGTGCAGGAATCCACTTATTCACACCAATCTCATTGGCTAAAATCTACATCGCTATGATTGGTCGATTTCTACTCGTCTGCTCCGCTTCGATCGTTTTCGCCTCAGTAGAAGCGCACCCTTCTTCTTAGAATATTGAGGGCAAAAAAGAATGCTGTTAAAAAAATTCAAATATGTTAGGCCCACAATACAACCTTTAAATCTCGGGAACCTACAACCAAGTCTACATTAACTTTAAAATCTGTACATAAGTTATTTTTATTATTAGACATTAATGTCCCACTGCTGGGCAAAAGCCTCCCTACTCTTGTCCCACTGCTGGGCAAAGGGCTCCCAACTCTCGTCCCACTATTGGGCAAAGGCCTCCCTACTCTTGTCCCACGGCTGGGCAAAGGCCTCCCTACTCTTGTCCCACGGCTGGGCAAAGGCCTCCCTACTCTTGTCCCACGGCTGGGCAAAGGCCTCCCCACTCTTGTCCCACTGCTGGGCAAAGGGCTCCCAACTCTTGTCCCACTGTTGGGCAAAGGCCTCCATACTCTTGTCTGACTGCTGGGCAAAGGCCTCGCTACTATCTTACCACCTCTCTCTGTCCAGAGCTACCAAGGACAAATCTTCATTAATGGAGCCTAGATCCCGCCATCTGGCCTGCTGAGGTGTTTGCTTTTCTGTAAAGTGCCGTCTTCCTTTAGGTACTTACTTTTTTTTGCAGAGCGGCCCGTTGATAAAATGTACTTTAATATTTATAGTCGACCTCGTAATAGCTTTACCACCCTAGGTGGAATGTCACTTACACGTCAAAAAACAAGGTCTATTATTTGTCTATGCTACAGTCAGATTTTCGACCTTAGTGCAGTTTCAATTTACTGGGAATTGTTGTCAGAAGTGGTATTACGAGGGCGACGATACTTTACAAGATACATAAAAAAGCGATTGTTCTGTTTGTTGAGCAGAAGCGTGCAAGGCTGAAGGTGCGGCGGAAGGCGGCGCGGGCGACTTACAACGCGCAGCCGAGCCCACCACGCTCAGTGACAAGAGGTAAATATATTGATTCTTCTCTTCTTCAATCGGTTCCTCATTACTGAGGATCGTGGTCACTCTCACACGACTCCGTGACCAAAGTTGCCATCACCACCTGCTGAAATTTGCAAAATATATTGATTAGTACCTAATTAAATTGAAAGGCAAGTAGTCTTTCAGTATTATTTCTTCGCCTCTACTAAAGCTTATGCAGGTGAAGGTGAAGTAAAAACTAAAAGATACATACACTCGAAAAAACATAACCCTCCTTCTGGCGCAGTCGGGTAAAAAGGTAAAGAGTTAATACAACCCGACAGCATCTTAAAAGCAGTCGTCCATTTTGACAAAGTTGTTTTTGCTCATCTTGGGAATAGATGCAGACTTCTGGATTTTTACTTGACCACAAAGAACCACTACTAAATTTTTAATTTAGTATTTCATCTGTATTCAAATCTTCTCTCAACTCATGATTTGCTGTTATTTTGACTATCCAATCACAACTGGGTTTGATGGCTTGTTGAATCTCTCATGGACCTTTTCTAATGAAACCATATGTACAACTTTACTTGCAATAAACAAAAAGGAAACTATATAAAATTCTAAATACATACATAGAACGACAGTTGCGACTCGACAACTGTCTTTGAAGCGACGTATGAAAAGCGTCCGCATGCCATAACTTTGTTGCAGCAACGGCAACATACTTAGTTGTATAACTCAAAGCATTTATTTTAAATAAACCAATTACAGGCACTTTTGAATTGTTGCTAACTGTAGCTAGTTGCCCATTCCAAAGCGTAGTAGTTTCCTATGGAGAAGAACGGGCTTAAATTGGCTTAAAGTGTGTGGGGATTTGTGTTCAATCTCAAGACATTTTATTGGTTGTTTCAGTGAGGAGGACAGGAAACCGTTCAGCAGTCCAGAGCTTCCTAAATCCGGTTCTATACCTGGGAAAGTGCCGACTCCAGGCAGCGAGGTAAACTAGTTTTATACTAATTTTTTAATTGAAACTTTTTTTTCGCCATCATCTGCTTCATCATATTGTCATCTACTGTAAGTCCTTTGATGGTATTTTTTCATAGTTGGTTACGAAATTCAACGATTATTGTCGAAACTTGCCTTCGGGTTTCGCGCTTTAGATTCCTTTATAAACGTTGCTTAATTGCTAAATAATTAATTTGCTTTATAATATCTACGATAGTAATTAGGTTGTAATTATACATATAATCAATCAGACAGTGAGTTTTTTTTGCACGAAAAGTTCACTTATCATGCACGTAACACATGGTCGCTGCACCCGTTAAATCTTGAGAATAAAATCGTCACTATCGACAGCCCAAAAAGAGGGGGAGACCGAAGGGCTCCACCAACAAGCCGAAGGCGCCCGGGGCCCCGCGGGCCCCTGGGCCGGCCACCCCGGGCCCCCGGGCCCCGCCGCCGCGCTCCCTGCCGCCGCCGCCCCGCCCGCGCGCGACGGGCTACCAGTATGCTATCAGACCATTCAGGAAGGACTTCTCTGGGATACAGTTTAGAAGGTTAGTAGCTTGAAGTTCTTTTTATTTCACTTCTATAAAATATATATATATAAGGTTCTTATTTATATAATATTTTTTATAACATATTTGCTCGTAAAGGGTCTCTTATTTCACCAATTTCAATATCGTAATGTATCTCATTACGCACTTGTGCGGTAATGTAAAGTAAATCGCACGGTTTATCAAGATGCTCCGTCAAAACGAACGGTACTTTTTTAAATCTTAGCAAAGAGTTTTTATTTCAGAAAAGATGTCAACATTTTATGAATAAAATTAACTTTGGGAGATAAAATATAATAAATAAACATTTAATTCTTTAATTTAATTAATTTTGACAATAAATTACAACCATCAATATCTGTAACAAAAACAAAAATATTAATTTACTTTATTAATAATACCGGCTGTTTTGTGCCTATGCCTGAAAAAAAAAATCGCGAACGCGCACGCATCGCTTATCTGTGAAGAAGTAAAAATTATTCCGCGCGCTTTTTCTTTTCGCTGTACTTTTTTTTATTTGAAAATGTCGTCAAGTAATGATGAATTTATTAATTTCACACCGCCAGAAGTCTCAGAGGCAGCGAAAAAAGCTACTCTAAGCCTCGCCCGAAAAATCGACCGATAGATACTTACAAGCGTATCAAAATTTCATCACATGGAAAACAAGCAAATATGCAAGTTCAGTCCGAGTTTTATTTATTTCCTCGCAAATATGTTATAAAACGTCGTATGACATACGTGCGCTTTGAAAATTACAGCCTCTGCTTTCTTTTAGCCCTCGCCTACGGCTCGGGCAAGCAATATCGCCTCGGCTGTAATTTTCAACTTACCGCACTTATATCATAATGTACTAATACGTACAACGTCGCGACGTCCCTGAGGCATCGCAATCCGGTATCCCCCATGACCCCTGTATATGTATGTGCGTGTAACCTGTTTTCTACAATATCTCCATTAATCAAACCTAAAACTTCCATCTATTCCATTTTCAAAGGCGATGGAGCGACGACTGCCTCGACTCTTCCCACATACCCAACGAGGTTTACTTCGGCGATGTCCCCGTCTCTATGGAGGTTCTGTTCAACTATTACGACGCGAATGCTGAGCGAGAGAAGCTGGCAACACAGGCGGCGCAGATCGCTGCGCAGAAAGCCGCTGCGGCTAAGTTAGCAGCTGCGAAGTTGCAAGCTAGGGGGCTCATGCCGGCTACCAGTGAGGTTAGTTTAGTGAATAGTTTTTCAATGTTTAATAGTGAATAGTCTTTCTACGTTTATCAGTACGTTTAATAGTAATAAAAGGCCTTCGGAAGTGTCAATAATAAAATCTTGAAGTTATAAAAAAAAAAGGAAGGAATGTATGTTAAAAGTCCTCTCCGAAAATTGTATTCGTACACACTGCCCACACCAAGTTTTTCTAATGCACAAGTATACACGGTATATAAATATACTGTCAAGTCTTTTAAAATGCTGATAAACTCACAATCTCAAAAAACTGGCCAAGTGCAGTCGGAATCGCACACGAAGGGTTCCGTACCACAAGGCAAAAACGCCGAAAAAAACGTTGTATGGGAGCCTTCCTTAAATATTTATTTTATTCTGTTTTTAGTAGTCAGAAATACGTCATCTGTGAAAATTTCAACTGTCTAGCTATCACGGTTCATGAGATACAGCCTGGTGACAGACAGACGGACAGTGGAGTCTTAGTCCCGTTTTTATCCTTTGGGTACGGAACCCTAAAAAGATAATTTATTTCTTAACAAGTGAAGGCAGTCTTACATTATCCTATTCCGCATATTCCTATAAACTAGTTGGTCGGGCACACCCTTCTTACTGCCCGTCTTCTGTTTAATAGTATATTATTCACCAAGGGGATAAAGCAGTGTCTTATGTCACGGGAGCTTTTTATTGAAACCCGAGCGTAACGAAGGATGCCAGGGCCAATTCTTGAGGAAACCGAGTGAGTTAAGACTATAATCCTGAGTGCAGCGAGGGATTCAAGCTCGCCCAAAACAAAGACACCTACCGTCCCCGAGGAGAATACTCTACTTTTTATACTTATGAGACAATAAAAAGCAATTCGTTTACGAAAAAGTTTTTTTTATAAAAGGTTTCATATGAAGTTTTAGTCGAGGTTCCAAATTTAAAATAAAAAATTGGCTCAAGCAGGTTATAATGAAATTCAGTAAAACGTAATTGCCTGGCTGTACCCTAGGGCTATAATGACTTACCTTAGGGTAGGTTAGCATGACATAATTATACTTTTACATTGTCCAGTAGGTGGTGTAAAAAACCTATTTCTGTTATAAAATATTGCTCTTATCCCCAGGTGACGACTGTAGATTCTTCATCATCAGACGATTCTTCAGGATCTTCCGGCAGCGACTCTGAGGAAAGTGACGAAGTAAGTACACACTACATTCATTTGATATTTATCACCAAATCAATATTTTTTCATGTTGTTGCTATCATAATTATTTTGCATAGATACAGGATGAAATTGTGTGAAATTAAAGTTATTTTTTTTCCATTTTCATGGTCATCATTGCATTTATTATTTCATTGTCACTTTCATTGATTCTGCAGCTTCGATGTAACATTAATTATTTCAGCTAATGTTTTTCAAGCTAAACTAATATACCTACAGCATCATTGCAATTTTGAAACCATTCGCATGGCATTCGGCACTACATTAGTCGCCCTTTCGATCAATGATACACTAGATTTCGCATTGGCGCCTTAAAAACGGCCGGTAAAAATAGTGCCCCAAAAATGCGTGACCCAATATAATATATTGTCTATTATATATTTATAAAATAAATAATAATAATATTCAAAATTCAGCCAAATTACGTTTGCGATGTTATCGCAAGTGTAAGTTGACTATACATTAGATCATTAAGGTGGAACTAGTCGCGAGCCCGACCTCACTGGTGGACCACGCTGTTTCACCTGGCATCGTGGCCGACAGAGATAGTATCAGTGATGAGCAGTTAAACGCTAGTCTACACGCACAACGTCTAGTTCGCACGCACACAAAAACAGTTCCGAACTAAAACGCGCGTAAAAAATACGGAAAGTCCTTTGGGAAATCGAGCTTTAAGAAAAAACTACTGCAACACATCGATAATAAAATTGAGATTTGTCGGTACTGACTTTGTTTTGAAGATTTTACACCACTTTTATTACTTACACCAAAGTTACGTTAAAATTAGCAAGGAAAACGAATCTTTGTTGGCTCATAACTTTTTAATGGCTTTTTATCTATTTTACTAAGTATTCTGTTTACGTACATACACAATTAATAATAAGCAAAAACTATATCAAGTTTAACATTGGATGTACAATGTCAAACAGTGGAGTAATACCCTCCCGAAATTTGTATGGAAAAAATATCAACTACTAGCGCCACATTAAAGTTTATTTTAAAATGAAGTTGTTGATATTTAAAAACCTTTACTTAAATATTTATTAATTTTTAATTTAAATATATAAATGTATTTAAATTTACAAGTATTAAATCAATTGTGACCAATTGAGCGACGAGTCCTCTCTTCTTTCCATGATCCTTTATCTAGAGTATTGTTGATCGAAGTGTCGCCTCCAAGCACCCGCACCTTCCATAACTCATAATCAATCGTACCGAGTGAAATAAGCGCCTATCACAAACAGGATACGCCACTGAAGCGCGGCCCGGGCAGGCCGAAGGGGACCAAGAACAGTCCGCGTGCTCCTGGGACCCCGGGGGCCGGCGGGGCCAAGGGGTCCGCGGGGGGCACGCCGGGGACCCCGGCCGGCAAGCGCGGCCGCCCGCCCGTGCCGCCCGAGCTGCGCCAGCCCGGGATTACGGACATGAAGAAGTTCTGCAAGGCAGCTGGGATACGGTTCGATTATAAGAAGCTTGTTGAAGGTATGGCAATATGAAATTATTTTTATTACTGGCAACATTACTGACAAGAAATTACTTTTATAGAAGCTAATAAAATCATTCATTCTTTACGTACTTCAATCATAGATAGCCAAGAAGACAGGTTATTTTGCAGTATTTTGTGAAACACTCCGGGAGTGCCGACAGAAGTGAAAAAAAAACAAACGGCGGTGCTATTCTGTAAAAATCTCACCGTGAAAACTTAGGTGAAGTGAGCTGTCAATAGTGTAGATTCCTAGCAAAAACAAACTCACATCACCTAAGTTTTCACGGTGAGATGGTTACAGAATAAAGAAAGAAAGAAAGAAAATACATTTATTTAGCACAGACTAAAAACACAATACACCAAATACATACATCAGATATAAACAAAAAATAAAGATCAAATAAAAAGTAAAGTCCGATGTAAGAAATTAACAGGAAAGTGTGCCTCGTAGGATAGGTGATAGACGATAGATGCCTAGTAGGCGCCTTTTGGCCTCGCACAGATATATTTTTTTCCAATTATTTTAATTAATGTTCCTTTGTATTTCCTGTGTCCCAAATAACATGTTTTTCGTTCGTTTTACTCCAGGTTGCACAAAAAACAAAGAACGCGTTCAAAAGATGTTAGACCTGCTAGTAACGGCCGGGCTCGACGGCAAGCCCACGCTAGAGAAGTGCCAGGCGCTGAAGAAGGCCAAGATCGAGAAGAAAGAGCAGGAGAAACAGGCCAAGAAGGAGGCCAAGGTCAAGCACAAAGAAGTTGTTGGTATGTACGGATGTGGTGTACTTGGCATCGTATTTGTAAAAATATTCTCTATCTTTATTGAAATTCATTTTGTTTCAACGAAATAACGCAAATATTTGTGCAAATACGCCAAGTGTAGAGTTAACTATAATTTTATTACCTTTATAAGATCTACATTATTTTTATGCATCGCAAAGCATACCTTTTTTCGCCTACTAAAGTGATAATTAATTTCTTCAAATGTAATGTTATGTTATTGTTAGGGCAAGCCGTAGAGCTTGTATTCTAGACAGGGCCGTCTTTAACCTATTGGAGGCCCTGGGCACATAAGGGTCACGGGGCCCCCTGTGTAGATAAGAGACAATAAGAAACTTACTAATATTTTTCATAACTGGGAGGCTAGAAACTTATTGTTAATCGCACTGCAAATAACTTGTTTTGTCATTGAATCGGGTACCTACTAATAATGCGTAGAATGCAACGGTGGCTGTAAATAATGCTTTTTAGGAGAGCAGGCCGGGGCCCCCGAAGATCGCGGGGCCCTGGGCACTTGCCCAGACTGCCCAATGGACAAGAGGGGCCTGATTCTAGAGGAACAGGGTGGAAAGTCCGACATCCTACTTTGACAAGGAAGAATCTTTCGACCAGACGGGTGGTGTGTCTCAACGGTTGTTTTTAATATAATGTCAATCGCTCGGATAACTGTGCTTGCGCGATGTAGGATTTGCGTGACGTCAGGTGTAATGCGGTGTTCGTATGTGACGTGATAGATACCACATGCGAACTACGCATCATATTGATGTCACGCAAAATTCTGCATCGCGCAAGCAGAATTTACCGTGCAACTAGCATATATACAATGTCCCGACATCAATCTCATCATCTTCGGGCAGTAGCCCACCAAACTCAACACCTGTCTGGGCGGAGGAACCTTCCTTTGTCTACGGAGTATGAGTTAACTTTACATCCTGTTCCTCATACTTTTATATTGGTGACCCTGAACATGCCACACATCGAAAATACTGCGGTGCGGCGCCGTAACGCAACACAATTTATCGTGTGGCCTGACATTTAGAGCTGCTAAAATATTATGTACAGACGGCATCACATCAAGCTACTGCAACCTGTTTTTCTTTAATACATTTTTAACTTTATCGCTAAAGCATAAGGTTCAAAGTTGATTGGGAAAATTCGACAGTTTCGGGTAGCTTGATGTGCTGGCGTCTGTACCTATGGGTCGTGTGATTTACTTATTTGTTTATCGTCCCAGCGGACAAGGACGGCTCGGTGCCGCGCCGCATGACGCGCGGCGCGACGGGCGTGAAGCCGCGCCAGCGCATCGTCATCTCGTCCGACGAGGAGGACGACACGCCGGCCGCGAGACGCACGCTCTCCAAGCTGCGCTCGTCCGTCAACGACGACACTGATTCGGACTAGGTAGCTATGTCATACATATCTCCCACTGCCATCCCTGGCCGAACACAAGTCAGTCAATAACTTTGGCAGCGGAGCTGAGAGCCATGTAAGTGCGTGCGATCGTACACTGCGTGCGACGGGGGCGGAAAACTGACACACGCGCCTCTCGTAAAACCGAATTTCTAGTGAATTCATCAAAAACCACGACCGTTGATCCGTGTCCCGCGCAGTGTGAGATCAGGTTTAATTATCATCCTTGCAAGGTTTTTTTGACTCACATAACTAGAATATCGAGTGATAAATTATACAAAAGCATCTCAGGATATCGCCAATGACGTTGATATTAAAGAAAATCTTATTTTAAACTTTGAGAACCACTGCAATAGTAAATCGTCATTACAGGTCATAAAATACTTTTTTTTTTTTCTATCCATAACGTCATAATATCAGCTGCTTTCATATTATGATGAACCAAATCTGAATCATAAAGATCACAATCCTTACATTATTATAATTTGTTCCAGGTAAACCTTTCTCTGCCTGGTAAGACACAGTACAGTATACTTGTAACGGGCAGCGAAACAAGTGACCTCTAGAAAGTGCTTCGACGGAGGTCGGGACTAACGATAGCGTAGTGTATGCGTGATTACTTCCTACTAATGTTAGTGTTTGCGTCGAAATTAGCGGTATGTGGTGCGTAGAGGTGAAACAAAATGGCGGCGCGATGAGACGAGGTCACAATCGATGAAAATAGGATATAAAAAACTGTTGATGGTAGTGGGTAGTCATAACGATAAATACCTTACGGTTACGCAAAATTTCAAAGAATTTTTCTCGTGAAATATATATTGCAAATTTGACAGAAGACCTATTTCATAATTGTATGGTTTTGATAATAAATACTATTTTCGTAACACCATAAAATATCTATAAATATTTTAGGAGAAAATTTTGTATCTTACATAAGTGTTAAGATATTTATTTGCTCGTGACTATACAGTCGGTGAAATAATTAGGTCTGCAGGTTAAATACGGAGCATTTCAAAGGGAACTGTTATTGTGCGTCATCATCTCACTAGCCTTTCTTTGACTATGTTGGGGCTCGGTATCCAGTTTAACCAGTTGCAGCTGGATCCACTTTTTTTTTGTAGCCATTTATGTCCCACTGTTGGGCAAAGGTTTCCTGCTCTCATTCCACCTCTCTCTGTCCAAGCTGCCAAGGACCAATCTTTATTAAAGAAGTCCGCATCCCCCCCATCTCCCGTCTGGGCCTGCCGGGGGCACTGGGTCGTAAGCTTAGCCCATTGAGCGTCTGACATGCGACAGATGTGTCCTTACTATAATACGTTGAATATTAATGAGTTAAACAATGAACATTTCTACATTAACTGTGTCATTGTATTGGCATCTTATTACACAAACATAAAAAGACTAACCCCTTACTAATAAACGTTGTATAGCGTCTGCATAGTTACACAACGCTTTGTCTTCTTTCGAAAGCCAAATTACTGACGGCTGAAAGAGAGAAATCGGTGTGTAACTATTCACCAGTGCGAATTATTCAGTCTTTGTATTAACAACTCTGTAGTATAAAATCACAACTAAATATCGCACACGTTTCGAACTACGCACAGTTAACTAGACTGAACTGAAGTAAATAATGTGGGTAGTTTTGATTTGAAGAATTGAATAATTCTGTATCAGGCGAGTACTTTTCAATCCACCCTCGTATGTTTATTAAGCCACAGACACATTACTGTGTCTTGTTGTGTCGTGACTCGGGATACACCAATCAAACGAATCTGTTCAGGACTACGTCAGCTTATAACGAGTTTTGATTGGATAACACTGCGTCAGAAGGCGTCACGACACGACACAACACACAACACAGTAGTATGAATCCGGCTTTAGTAAGGGAGTTAACGTCTAGGTTTAGAAAGCAATAATTATGCTGTCCAATTTTAATCATCATGCTCCTGCCAATCCATCCCAATGGGGGTTTTTGTGAAAATTTACGACACCAGTTGGCACCACTTTGACAAGCGGTCTTCCATTTCGACAATGAATATAAAATATATGATGACGTTCATCATTCGATTCATTCATTCGTTCATCATTCAGTCATGACTAAAGAAAATATAGGCACTGACAGATGCCTGGACCTGATGTGTCAGTGCTGCCACCTAGCGAACGTCATTTCAGAAAACCCTCATTTAGTCGGCGTCGGCGCAACATGTTTTCTTCCATACTTCTCTATCAGTCGTCATCTCGGCAGTCACCCCCTTTCTAACCATATCATCATTCACACAGTCCATCCATCGTTTCTTTGGCCTTCCCCTACTCTTATAGCCATCGACATTCATACTCAAAACTTTACTCCCGACATATTCCTCAAACATTATTGTAAAACGAATTTAAATTTTGACATGATATTTGACAGGGTCACAAAACTTTTGTAAATGCAGATTTACTTGCCTGCGTACTTACTTATTTTGCTTACCGTACGAGTTTGTAGGATCAAAAGCGATGTCCATATTTTAAAATCTCGTTTCATCGCGTCGTCATCACATGCTGATCATCGGACTTAGCAGTCAGCGTGTTTAGTGCAATGAACGAAGCGTAGCCAACAATAAGTTATGGTCAATGACAATAGAGTATACAGTTGCATAATTTATGATCAGTCTTTATTAGGCGTAGAGTAGGGATAGGTGGTTCAGTGTTAAGCGATAAACAGCCGTATTGTAAAACGTTTTCTTAAACTTGACTCGAATAACACGCGTATTCTAATCTTTTTACAAATTATCATTCACATTCTTAGTTGATTATGGAAAATGTAATCGACTCCGGCGCAATTTCACTTGAACAAATCGTTCCAATTTGTTTAAATGAGTAATGCTTCCAGTCAAGGATATTTTCAATAGCTAAGAATGTAAGACTTTATGTCTACGGCTTAAGGTATGTTTTAGAATACCGATGCCCTTGAATGATGATGAGTCGAAGAATTTGTTAAGGAAATGTCTTAGGATATGGATGTTAGTGAAGAACAAAGCTGAATAATGGTTTCAAGAGATGTAAAGAAAAGCTGATTTATAAGTTGACCTCTATCTGAGAGATCCTAGGGTGCAGTTTATAATGAAATTAAAGAAGTAATACCAATAATGTAATGAAATGTTTCTTTAATTCCTCTATTCTGTGTTCTCAACTAGAGGTGGAGTTGTAATAGTACGTATTGATAATATTGCTTTTGTGTTTAGAGTCGCTAAGACGGTCCACTGTTGTCGTCATTCCATATACTGGCGCCAAACACAGCTTATACTAATCCCTTTATAAGTGTTTTTTAAGGGCGGATTTCACCAATGAAACTAAGGGCGTTAGCACACTCCCGCCGGGAAAATAATCATGGGAAACAAATTTACGAATTCCGTTAAGAAACATTACTACATTATATCGCGATTCGAGTAGCGGAACATCATGAGAGTCCGTTGAATTGTAGCAATCAGAGCAAAATGTCGTCGCTTTCGACTTAGTAAATACAGTATAAGTCTTACCTCTTGATTAATTTTTCCGTAACATCAATATCAATTTTCAAAAAAAAAAAAACACTGGCACTCCGGTAGTGCCGACAGAAGTGAAAACTTGAACAATTACGAGTGTATTTTGTGAATCGTCTTATAAACAAAACACGCGTGTTAAGGTGTGTTCCTTATTTTATAGGGTTTTTTGCAAATCAGGTATGATGACCAAAGTGACTGGTTTATTCTTCTCGTGAAAGGAATTTATTCAGATTTACAAATAAGCACACAGGATAGACTTCAGTTCGTGGTGTTGGTCTCGCATGGAGCTCGTCGTCAGTTATATATCCGTGGTTCAGCGCCATCTCGTCGTTGTTGGATGAACTACGTAGTTAGTACGCGAGGCCCTCGTAGTTCTTCCCGATGTGCATAGATGGCGCTGTCCTCAACAACGCGCGTCTTACGTTTTACGTCTTACGTCTTACGAATTTTCGATCAGGGTCACGTGACCTGACGCGAATTTAGAAGTTTTTACCCATTCCAAAAAAAGTACACAGCGCCGCTAAAGAAGTTTTCACTTCAAAAAAAAATAAGTTCGCTTTATAAACATGTCGACTGCCATAGATACGTGCACGCTGTCAGATGTGCTAATCGCGTTCAGTTTCATTGATAAAACTCGCCAAGACATACATCTACGATTCAGTGGACACTTGTCGTAAACAGACGTTTCCTATTTCTTATATTAGACTACAAATTGTAGCATGTTGACTTGAATCACAATAATCACAACATATTTGATCTCTCATAATTTTATTATTATTAAAAAAACAGCGATTGGAAAACACTAGTCATAAATCATATCGAAATTATTGAAAAAGACAAATTGGCATAATTCTATTTTTTTTTTTAATCTGGCAGCTTTATTTATATTTTTTTTAACATGTTGTATGCGCTAGGTAACCTGCGAAATTAAAATTTTCTTACGTAATTTTGCAATTTGCAGATCATTGTCAGGTTGGTTGAATGTGGATTTAAATCTGATTCGCAGCAATTTATGCTCGTCACAATGCGAATGGTGAAATGGAACTGATGGTGAAATACCAAGAGAACTCCTAAAAAATTGCTTTTCCCGATGCAGGGGCATTAATTGTTGAGGAGTTCTCTTGGTATTTCACCATCAGCTCCATTTCACCATTCGCATTGTGACGAGCATAAATTTCTTAGCAACCATATTAAAGTAATCGAATCGCAACCCGTGAAATACTTATTATCGAGTAGTTCCGGTGGCCATCTGTGGTCTTCATCATCAGTTCCACTTCACCAAATAGTGCTTTTCGAGAGCAAATGCACGAGTTACTATAAAAAATACCCAAATCACTATAGGTGTGTCTATAATATTTGAAGAGTTCCTTCGATTTCTTCAGGATCCCATCATCGGATCCTAACCTGATGATAATGGGACCACCTGGAAACAATACCCTTTCAAACAAAAAAATATTTTTTCAAATCGGTCTAGCCCTCTTCGAGTAATCGGGAACATACATAAAAAAGGTTCCGACGAACTGAGAACCTCCTCCTTTTTTTGAAGTCGGTTAAAAATAAAAAACAAGTGAGTTTTAGAGTTTTTCTAAAATCGACTCCTACCATGGTGGAAAAGGGTAATAAAGTTTAAGGGTTGGATTTTTCTGCTTGCTTCCATTAACTCGAAAATGGGTATGGGTCTTTGAGTCAAGTTATGAACACATTCCAAACGATTTTTCAAAATTCACCCCTGTTGGGTTGAAAAGCGGGGATAGAGTTTATTTGAAAAATACAAAAACCCTTTGATCTATAAACTTAAAAATTGGCCCGAATACTTATTTATCTAAATAAATGATAAGATCATAAACATACATTTTCGAAATTTTTAGAGGAAGGTACGAATTTCACGCGGACGAAGTCGCAGGCAGAAGCTAGTTTATATAATATGACGAGTGATTCCGATATCCTATTTCCAGAATAAACAATTTCATTTAATTTCATTTCCTAATGAATGATTATTTCATGAAATATCAATCAATAGGATTATGTATATGAACTTACCGAGGCTTGTATTGATGATTAAAATTCTGCAAATTCATACTTGTTACTCTCGCGAATCATATTTTGTTCAACATACAACCAGACACCGACCTGCAAATTGCAAAAAACGTAAGAAAATTTGAATTTCGCGCGCTACACTGGGTCTTCCCCTTAAGCGGGAAGCGCTTAGGTAGCCCGCGAAATTCAAATTTTCTTACGTTTTTTGCAATTTGCTGGTCAGCATTAAGTTATACGTTGATTAATATATGAATCGCGGCCGCAAGAAATATGTGTTTACAGAATTATAATAATTAAAGTCATCAACGCAACTCTCTAAGACCACGTAAGTCCAAAGAATGATGATTTCATGAAACAGTTATTCTTGGGACTTACGTGGTCTTAGAGAAATGTGTTGATGACTTTAATGATTATAATTCTGTAAACACACATTTCTTACGGCCGCGATTCATATATTAATCAACGTACAACTTAATACTGACCAGAAAATTCCAAAAAACCTAAAAAAAATTGAATTTCGCGGGCTACCCTGGCGCTTTCGCCTTAAAGTCAAATTGAGAAGGATTGGTTTTTAGAAGATTGTGTGTACTATGGAAGGGAAGGCGGTCCCTTAGTGATTACGGATATATTTGTAGGACTAAAACCCCTCGCCTACTTTAAGTAGTAGTAGTGAAGCTTAAGGCACTCAATATTGTTCATTTGTGCCTATAATACTATTAAAAAAAAAACTATAAATAATTCTATGTGTGTGAGTCTTACCTTAAAAAGTAATAATTTTCATTTTAATAGCAGAATGTGTTGTATTTTGATTGGAGTCAAATTTTATACTCTAGTTTATATAACAAATAATATTAATTATTATTAATATCAATAAATTGGTAACACCAAGACGTTTATTAAATTTAGATGTTGTATATATTAAAGAAAAAATACATAATATTGTGTGTCCTGCGTTATTTTTGTACAGGTTTGAGATTTGGACAAGATTTGTATGACGTCGGCTTTGTAAATATGCGAGAGATTGAATGAGGGAAAGAGAGGTGCGATATAACTGGGCAGAGGAAAGTTGTCATTGTGTTATTCTTACGTGCGCGATATTCTTTATAGTTATATAACAGTGGTGCGAGAAGACCAATTTTTAAGTACAGAAAATCATTTGCAAAGACTCTTAAAAAGTTAATATAAGAAAAGAGTCTGCTTATAAGAGCAATTGTTTTTTTTATGTGATGATTTATATTATTCCTTTATTGACAGCTAGGAGTTATACTTAGCCGAAGAACGAATTTATTGTTTTTTATTTATTACATTATCGGATTTAGGAATCTCAGTGAACGCAATGTTGGACGTAGGAAGGTATCTTTGTGTTCAATCGAGTAGTAGGCGCAAAATTAAAAGATTTTCATAATACCATGTATAGTGTACCGGTGTCCTTATAAAGTATAATAGTTGTATAATTTTAGCAGATAGATGGTACAGTATTCTTATCCCACGACGCGATGCGCGCTTCACTTGTGGTTACCAAGTTTATAAACACGCTGTAAATGTATGTAAGGGCAGGAGCAATCGGTACTGTCCGAGACAATGGTGAAGTGTGCGTGTGTGTATGTTATGTCTGACGGTACTCGTCTACATGCACACATTGACAGCATGTTTGTACACTCGGTTACCATATATAAAGCGCGCGTCGCTTCGTGAGATAAAAATACTATAGCATCGGTTATATTAAATCGCCTTAATCTGACACCAATAATGCAATACTTTTTTATAATTAAAATATTAAGTACTTTTGAGAGAACATTTTATGGTGTGACCGCCGCGGTGTTTCCAAAATCGTTTATCTCACATTATTTTATAAGCGTGGAAATGATTTGTCTTAATTAAATGACGCTGGCGTTCAAAAAGGTTAAATAGTATTTTTAAAACAATAAACGATGCTTATAAAATACGGAAAGTGATTTTTAATGAATGATAAAGTGCGGAAATTATCACAATATCATTAAGATATATGAGTTGTACATATTAGACGTAGAATAGATCTAAGTTTTATTATTACTTTTAAGATGTAATAGATATTTGTATTTGTAAGATATATTTAGATGTGTTTCTTTTACCATATAACATATAATTAGTGGCCACGTTAATTAGGCTTTATTATAATTAATGAAAACGTTGACTTCCGCCTTAACTGTAAAAAAAGAGTTTTTGAAAGATTGTCTAAATATTGCGCTGTAAGTGAGTACTTTTTAAACTTTCTTATTTTTAGTTTATGGAAGATAAATCGCATTTAAAAGGTATATTTCAAACTATGTTTTAAAATGTCAGAAGTAATTAGGGCGTCCCCACAGTGACTTACGCTGAAACGGTTTGAGCCAACTTTAACAAAAAGTCTTAATAAAGGAAGACTCCTAAGCAGTTATTGCAGTGTAGCAACAATAACGTCAGTTCAACCAGTTTTCGCGTAGGTCAGTTTGCTGGCACCCTTATCATCATCTGCCTAGCCTTTACCCAACTATTTAGGGGTTGGCTTCCAGTCTAACCAGATACCAGTATTTTACATGCTGACAACACCCATAAACAGATCCCAAAAAAAAAAATTCGGTAAAATTTCATAGACATGACGGGTATTAATGTCAAATCATGATAATACAATAATATTGTGCGATTTTCAGTCATAATATCAAGAAAATACAACTGTACTGTATAGTGTGACGCACGAATTATCTATATAAATAAAATGAAATGCTGATCGTTTGTAAGCGTCACTTGAGAACGGCTAGACTGACTCGGCTATTTTTATTGTTTTAAAATGTTCCTAATTGTTCAAATAGGTTTTTGAAACATTTAAACGCCTTGTTTCTATGGGATTATTGTCTGAATCATTGAAAATTGGACAGGACAACGTCTGTCGGGAAAAGTGAGGAATAAATAAAATATAAAGTAGGTAAGAATTGAGAAGCACATTTTTTTTTGCTTTATCCTGTTAAGATATCGAAACTCGTCAGGTCTGTTAGGTTTCGCCAATGAATTGAATATGTTTCTGCAGTGTGCAGCCTATTTAACGCGGCCAAATTATATTAGTCACTTATATATTAAAGTATATTATATTTAGTATAAGAGGTCATGCTTTTCGCCGGCACACGATGTTTTTTTTTTATTTATAAATAATACTTTCCTTGCCAATACATGAGGCATATAGATTTTTTCTTATTTACTCAATTTATAGGCGTATACCGATTATGTGATGGGAAGAATATAATGCATTTTGTTCACAGTTGGCGTCTTTTCGCTGGCAAAGGAGAATTGACATCGTTTCGAACTTAAAAACTTACACAAAAATCTATGGCATACATAAGTACATATTTTACTTTTAAAGATCAATTTATTCGTTTTGATTTAATTAAATTTCAAAATTTAATCGAAATTGCATTTAAACATTTTATATGTTAAGGAAATCATCAAGGCCTATACACACACATCTTCGTCAGTTGTGGACAAAATGCTTACATGGCAATTTATATTATTTAAACGAGGTCAATGTGAATCAAAAATATGACACCTGTAAATTATTTTATAATTATTTTGGACCACCCGCAGCCTGAGCAAAATGTATGCAGAATAGATTTGATTTGGAAAGACATACTAAATGTATGGAAAATCTAATAAAATTGAATGGCAATAAACCTTGATAGTAAAGTTCCTAGAGATTAAATCGAAACTGTTCTGCTTATATTTGAATGTTTAATTCCCCTTTTAAGTAAAAACAAAAAGCCAATGAGTTTAGAACGTTTTAGTTCATAACTCTTTTGGGATGTTTTGGTATGAAGGGATGAGGCTGTAGTTTGAAGAAGGGCATGGAACTTGGAATTCTACGGTTTCTGACTAGAACATACATTCAGCTCTCTGGAGTCTGCATCTAAACTATTTGCAAAAGTAAACTTGCAAAAATTACAAAACACAAAATTCAAGATACATAATATTTGTCGCGAATGTTGTCGAATCTTTTTTGAGTTTTACTTATAATCGACTAGGATCGTGAGATATGTCAGGGTTCCTGGAAATTATCATAATTTGCGTGTTTAATTCTTTCCTCTTGGCCTTTTTATGTAGCACAAAAGGACCAGTCCAATTTCTTTTTGACAAGTTTTTTTAATCAAACCCAAACCATCAGGCTACCCTACTTGTGCCAAATACACCTGGTTCTTTAAAAAGTAATTTTCTGAGACGATATTTCGCACGACAGACCACAGACACAGCCTCTCAAGGTGCATTCCTGCGGGAACACGTGTGCGAAAAGTCTTTACAACCGGTCCAGAAGTCACGAATGAATTATTCCGGTTTTAGACGACCGACGCGAAACGAGTTCTCATACACTATACTTTAACCGATTTTTTAAAAGAAAGTACGCTATTATTGTATCTTTATTCTGAGTGGCCATACCCTTCTTTAAGCGGTGGTAATGTAAATAAAATAAATTGGATTGTGATCGAGAAGTAATGTATCAAATTCTAAATTGTCGATGCACGTAGGCGAACGGCCATTTTTCAACCTTATTACTGAAATGATTATTTTCAAAGATTTAATTTATTATAAATATTATAAAATAATTTAAATAAATAAAATACTTAAAACGTCATAAGGTTGAAAACTGGTTGGCTGCCAACGTTTGCGGTTGTACATATTCGCGTAGCTTGCAGTTGTTAGAATTTGTGCGGATATGTGCGGGCATTTACGGCTTTGGCCGATGTATATTATTTGCAGTAAGAGCGTTTTGTATAAATACATTAATTCGGATGTAGAATGCCATATTGTGATTAGTTTGTTAGCTACACGAAATATTTTTCAAATAAAAATATCTATGTATACATTATTTTATTGTTTTATTTAGAAGAAAGGGGAAGTGTTTACGTATTCCTATTCTATTTTTTCCTGAAAAATTTGAAGCTTAATATCGCTTTAATTGTATCTGTGGCTCGTGTCGCCCGAATACGTTCAGTTGAGTCTTGCTTGCTTCGTATCTGCTTCCAAACATCTTAAAAAAAGTGCAGATGCAGGCACCATCTGTCTGAAGAGGTGTGTTTAGGGCACTGACCTCTAATAAACCAGTACGCTGGAATAAATATACAGTACGAAATGACAGGTTGTTTTTTGTGCCGATTCAATGCTCGAGCGTCTCAGAAACTAAAATTGACACACCTGCAAATGGTCGACGTGTTGTTTTGGTACATCTCTGATGATTTAGCTCTAAATCGTGGAATAACACTTGTGTTTATTACGAGATATTTAGAACATTTTGATCATGTGATTATGCGCATTTTGTGAAACGCACTATCAAAAATATTAGTTCCACAGGCGCTCACGTTGTGATCAGCGCCAAAATGGCGAGAATCAAATATCTTCGTTTTGTCATCGTTATTATGATGTCCAGCGTACTTGTATAATATAGGTCAGTGGTTTAGGGCCTGTAATGTCTAAACACCACATACCTAATAGGTATGTGTTGTGTAATTTCTGCACTAAAACCACTGAACACTGGAAAACAGAAGAATATTATCTATTCTTACGAAAATTTCAGTCATTGTCCAGCCGGTCGATTCTGTAACCATCTCACCGTGAAAACTTAGGTGATGTGAGTTTGTTTTTGCTAGGAATTGTCACTATTGACACCTCACTCCACGCTCACTTCACCTAAGTTTTCACGGTGAGATGGTTGCAGAATCGCACTGCTGATTTCTGATACAAAGGTAGGCTTAAGGAAATCATCACAATTAAAATCGCAACACTTATTGATTCTGATTTTCCATTTAACTGGAATGTTAACGAAAACTGTTGTTTTTTCATTGTTAATTTCCTTGTGATGGTACCTATTATTATTTTCATTGGGTAGGTAATTTGTATATGAGTATTTGGTATTACTCGTCTTTAGATTAGACTGTAGTTCGTAGTAAAAAATTTTGCTGCTTCATACATTTTGACCGCGTAAGAGGTCATCATCTGTCTAGCCTTTTCCAAAACTATTGAGGTCGGCTTCCAGTCTAACCGGATGCAGCTGATTACCAGTATTATACATGGAGCCACTGCCTATCTGACCTCCACAACCCAGTTACTGGGTAATACGATACCCCTTGGTAAGACTGGTTGTCAGACTTTCAAGCTTCTGACTACCCGTAACGACTGTCAAAGATCCACGAATGACAGTCGGGACCATCGGCTTAACGTGCTTTCCGAGGCACGGAGGGGTATCGGTATGTAAAGATGGTCACCCATCCCCAGACCAACCGTGGCATGCGTAGCTTAACCTGATCGATCGACCTGTGCGGCTGTTATTATTTAACCACGGGCCCCTCATCTAAGTATATAATTATCTAAGAATGTATAAAATGTATCTTGAATTTCATAAAAAAATTCTGGACCAATTCAGAAATTGATATAATCTAATCTGTTTTCGCTGCTTGAATCAGAACCAGGCTTCTAATTACTCTAGATTGGATTCTTTTCTTTTCTCTACATTGGATGGCTGTGTTTTCTCGTCTTTCAATATCCTTATTTCTTCTACAACCAAGCATTCACGGATATATGTATTGGTCTCGGTATGTAAAGATAGAACCCATCCACAGACCAGCCGCGGCAAGAGTACCTTAACCTGATCGATCGACCTATGCGGCTTTTATTATTTAGCCACGGGCCCCTCTGACCGCGTAGAAGGTATTGCACTTTTATATGAAACAGCAGATAGGTATGTGTTTTTTGGTAACCTACGAAAAATTTCTACGCTTAGGGGGTCTAAAATCATGGATTATGCTGAATTCATGATTACAGTTTGCGCGCCGATGATGCCACCCTGTATTGTAACGCTATTATTATTTTCAAAAGCTGTGTTTCAGAATCACTTCGGCCACGGGTATCTGATTAAAGGTGATTGAACGTTCTATAAAAGCTTGTAGAAATGGCGGTCTGCATTGGCTATTAGTTTTACTATGTAGTTACATGTCTCCAACAGCATTACATAGGTTCCCTTGGCAACGGACGGGCATTTGAACTCGCGACCTATCGATCGAAAGTCTGACGCCGTAGCCTCTGCTCTGAAGTTACTGCATTCAGATGCATTTGTCCGTTTTTATGTGAAAGTAAAAGCAGTGGCGACTCACGAGCAGGTACTTACTTTGCTTTGTGTAAATAATTTCATCACCACTGCTCTCAAAACGGTGAAGGAAAACATCTTGAGGAAACCGGCATGTCCTGGAACAAAAAATCCAAGACATGTGCCTCCACCAACCAGCACTGGAACCGGTGGCTTACGGCCCACTTCCTCTCACAGAGAAGCCTGTGTGCAGTGGGCACATTATAGGCTGATTATGTCACCATCATCATCTGCCTAGCCTTTTCCCAACTATGTTGGGGTCAGCTTCCAGTCTAACCAGATGCAGCTGAATGCCAGTATTTTACATGGCGTGACTGCCTATCTGACCTCCACAACCCAGTTACTGGGTAATACGATACCCCTTGTTAAGACTGGTTGTCAGACTTATTATGCTATAGGCTAATTATGTATGTGAGGGTTATTAGGAGCATGAATTTCGATGAGGATGATTAAGACACTTACTCCCGTACGCAAAATACGCGCATTGACGTGGAGTTGCGGACACCAGCCCGTATTACCTATAAGATACTTACTCGTAGAATGTTCTTGTTGATCTGTTAATTAACGCCACGTGGTCAACGCATGCGGTTTCGTAAGTAGGTATGGTCAGCATTAGAGTTGTTATGCTGTTGTTGTTGTTTAGTTTGTGATCTTCCTGTAGGTACGAGTCGCAATAAAAACTTCCTTTCTTTCTTTTCTTTTCTTTCAGGTGCAAAACAGGCCTAGTTCGAGTTGGACTCGCACAAGAAGGGTTCCGTAACTTCGTACAATATTTAACACGTTAAAAGAAACTCGTTTCTCGTTTCTTGTAATTTTTAACTCTTTTGTTTAATTTTTAACTTTATTATATTTTTATTTAGTTATTGTTGTTAAAGCGGCAATAGAAATATACACTGTGAAAATTTCAACGGTCTACCAATTAGGTACGGTTCATGAGATACAGCCCGCTAATAGACAGACGGACAGACAGCGGAGCCTTAGTAATAGGGTTCCGTTGACCCACCCCCTTTGGGTACGGAATCTTAAAAATTATGATTTTCCATTACGTATCTATGTAGATTTTTTTTAAACATCACACTCGAGATGGCTTTTTTTCCAAGATTTAACTAATCTGCTTAAAATTAGCTTAGCTGTCTTTACATAGATGCCTAATTATCTTTTTATCACATCTATTCAAAAAGACCTAGTGTATTCTTCCTACACAGGGACTAAAATAACTCTTTAATCCCTAGGGACTAAAAGTAATTTGAATTTGGAATGTGGATATTAGTAAAAAGATATCAATCACGAAAATTGTCTGAACAAGTAACAGTCTGTAATTATGTTAAAGAAAAACGCGCGAAAATTTTGCCTTCGTTCGTAATTGTTTACTCAAATTAGGACTTTACTTAGTTTTAAAAGAATGATTATATCTTCCTCAAGTAATTGTATGTAATAGTACATTATGATATAAGTGCGGTAAGTTGAAAATTACAGCCGAGGCGATATTGCTTGCCCGAGCCGTAGGCGAGGGCTAAAAGAAAGCAGAGGCTGTAATTTTCAAAGCGCACGTATGTCATACGACGTTTTATAACATATTTGCGAGGAAATAAATAAAACTCGGACTGAATTTGCATATTTGCTTGTTTTCCATATGATGAAATTTTGATACGCTTGTATCTATCGGTCGATTTCTCAGGCAAGAGGCTTAGAATAGCCTTTTTCGCTGCCTCTGAGACTTCTGGCGGTGTGGAATTAATAAATTCATCATTACTTGACGACATTTTCAAATAAAAAAAAGTACAGCGAAAAGAAAAAGCGCGCGGAATATTTTTTACTTCTTAACAAATAAGTGATGCACGCGCGTTCGCACTTTTTTTTCAGGCATAGGCACAGAACAGCCAGTATTATTAATAAAGTAAATAAATATTTTTATTTTTGTTACAGATGTAACAAAAATTTATTTGTTAGGTTGTAATTTATTGTCAAAAATAATTAAATTAAAGAATTAAATGTTTATTTATTATATTTTATCTCCCAAAGTTAATTTTATTCATAAAATGTTGACGATTTTTCTGAAATAAAAACTCTTTGCTAAGATTTAAAAAAGTACCGTTCGTTTTGACGGAGCATCTTGATAAACCGTGCGATTTACTTTATATTACCGCACAAGAGCGTAATGAGATACATTACGATATTGAAATTGGTGAAATAAGAGACCCTTTACGAGCAAATATGTTATAAATAAATAAACGTACTATTCTTATTCATAAGTTGCACTTCCATATTTTTTC
Source organism: Luperina nickerlii (assembly GCA_963855955.1). Lineage (NCBI taxonomy): Eukaryota > Metazoa > Arthropoda > Insecta > Lepidoptera > Noctuidae > Luperina > Luperina nickerlii. The sequence goes on along the minus strand of OY979682.1, from coordinate 17,248,623 downwards.
ATAGAGGGTGATGAAAAGTAGAGTGTCCACCTCGGGAGCCACACTATTTTAAGCTCGAGTGACGTACTTTTCTCGCCTTCAAAATAGTTGTTTGCTCCCTTAGCAAACAATCTACTATTGTTTGCTACCCTACTTACATTTCTCTTTTCCTCTAAGAGGTTGCAGTCATGTTTTTCAACAATATTGAAATGCGTAATTTGGATCTGCGTCATTATTTTTTGAGATATGCTATGGAAGGAAAATTACGAATTATAGGCTAAAATGATTAATGTCATTTACTAATGGGTGTTAATGGTGAGATCATTTCATCGCGTGTTGTTTTTTTCTATTACACATAGTTGTAAATGTCGATAGCTTTTTCAAGTGAAAACATTGTCTCACGTCCTTTCTTAAGGATAATGCAGTTTACCTAGATTCAGTAGGTATAGTCAAGGAAATTCATGATTTATTTGTTTAATACTTTAAACACAAAAATGTACAGAGGCGGACTTCATGCCATAGACATTTTTTACCAGCCACCCGACGTCAATTTGCCGTGTTATAGCCATTTCATGCAACTGTCAAAAACCCGCACTGGGCCCGCGTGATGGAATAGATTAACATACAATAATTATGTACTAACAAATTGCAATTCGATACAAAATTTTAAAAATAAAAGTGTACCTACTCAACGGCAATTTTTTGCAATCATGGGAAACAGCACTTGAGAAATTGCTTGTATATGTATAATGGACACCCTCTTGTTACTTATATCATGGATGGCCATGTTAACTGACACAGTATTATGTCATATGAACCAGACTTGCAATAACACCTTATCCGGGGAAAACGCGTTTTGGTATCTCTAAAATAGTCGCTAGTCACGAAATTCGCTTTGTGGTCCGTATATAAAAGAGCATGATCACTTCACCTAAGTTTTCACGGTGAAGTGAGCTGTCAATAGTGTCAATCCCTAGCACGAGGTGGAAGGACAGCTCACTTCACGTAAGTTTTTACGGAGAAATTTTACAGAATAGATCTGCAGGCGTGATTTATGTATGTTGAAAAACTAACTGTAGGCCATAGATAGGTTACAATACTTTGTTCAATTCCTAATTCAGCTAGAGTCCCATAGGTATACAGGTAAATAATTTATAACATTTTATACTCAATGGCAGGAAGTTGGTCTACCCAGCTATACCTACCTGACGCAGATCTGTTGTTTCCGTTTTTTTTTTTGTCATAGTCCTTTCATCGTCGCCATCTGTCATGTTTTGAGTCACCGATGCGTCGCCGATGCTATAATGTTCTCATATCCATACAATCATTCTTCTGTGCTAGTTTTTGCTCGCGGCTTCACCCGCGGCTCGTGGATGTCTGAATAATTCCGTAATACATTGTTTTCATTAATTATAACTCTATTGGTTTACGCGGTGCACGCCAGTAACACTCCCAGGCGGCATGATTTTTTTCCGACATCTTCAACAATCATCAAACATTATTTAATGATGCACCTAAACCTTCCTCATGAATCACTCCGTCCATTGGTGAAAACTGTACGAAAATCCGTTCGGTGAAAACGCGTTCAGACAGACAGACGTGGCGGGGTAGACTTTGTTTTTTAATAGGTAATTATGCAGTGATGTTATATGTATATTTGATTAACATTTTTTTTTGTAGAAAAGAACTGTTATGGTAAAACTACATTTTATAATATTCAAAGAACCGTAACTACTTACAAAGTTTTAAAATATAATAGGTAAATATACTGTAGTATGTGTCCACTATTGCGTATATTAATCATGTTTATCCTAAATATATTCAGTGTATCTCAACTCGTCTTTCATTCCACTCGCCTCACAATACACGGCGACCCTGCGAGCGGTTTGTGTCGGGTGTGCATTCATTTGCCCATATTAGGAGTACGACACATCTACATGATCTAAAATTACGAACATAGCCACAATGATTAAAAACTATGACTATGGGCGTTTGTGCACTACAAGGAATTTTACCGTCCGGCAGTCCGATTTTTTACGGTCCCATATAGCACGACATATTAAAAAAAAAAAAATCGGACTGCCGGACAGTAAAATTCCTTGTAGTGCACAAACGCCCTTAGACACTGACTATGGACTATGACAAAAAAAAACGGAAACAACAGAGGGGCAATTCTACTAATTTTAACAACGTTCACAGTCTGATCTCAGTCTCAATCTGTCAAAAAATACTTCAAATTTCCCTACATTTTGACAAGTTTTTGACATTTCTTTGTCGCTGAGATGAAACTGCGACTAGATTTTGAACGTTTTAAATTACGAGAATTGGCCTTCAGATCTGCGTCAGGTAGGTATAGCTGGGTAGACCAACTTCCTGCCATTGAGTATAAAATGTTATTAATTATTTACCTGTATACCTATGGGACTCTAGCTAAATTAGGAATTGAACAAAGTATTGTAACCTATCTATGGCCTACAGTTAGTTTTTCAACATACATAAATCACGCCTGCAGATCTATTCTGTAAAATTCTCTCCGTAAAAACTTACGTGAAGTGAGCTGTCCTTCCACCTCGTGCTAGGGATTGACACTATTGACAGCTCACTTCACCGTGATAACTTTGGTGACGTGATCATGCTCTTTTATATACGGACCACAAAGCGAATTTCGTGAGGGGCCTAGCGACTATTTTAGAGATGCCAAAACGCGTTTTCCCCGGATAAGGTGTTATTGCAAGTCTACGATATCGGACTTTGTGCTGTTATCCTGCGTACAACTGCAGATACGTGTCCCGAAAGTTTCCCCAATTGCCAGTCACCATTATGGGAGCTTAAGTTTTTACAGGGAAAAATGTTGCAAAATTTCCTGGACGGTGACTATTAGCAGTGCTTGAATGAGAGGTTTGTGATCATCCTATCAACCTATGTGCCCACTTACTTGTACAGACGCCAGCACATCAAGCTACCCAAAACTGTCAAATTTTCCCAATCAACTATGAACCTTATACTTTAGCCATAAAGTTGAAAATCTATTAAAGAAATTTGACAGATTGTAGTAGCTTGATCTGCTGGCGTCTGTACCTAATCATTCTTGAAGAGGCCTTAGTCGAGTCAGTCAGCGTTTGATGTTTGAAGACCAATGTGAAAACTGACGATGACGTAATTCCATGATATTTTTTCAGAATCTGCCGAACGCTCTAGTCATCATTTGGCCTCCATAAACCAGTTAGGTAGGACTGGGTAACACCCACCCCTTCTTGGTAAGTCTGGTTGTCAGACTTTCGAGCTTCTGACTACTCGCAACGCTCTCATTTTCAATAACTTCAGATGACGATATTCGAAAATATTGAAAAGGAATTGATAGATGAGTATGATGTATCAAAAGGCGTTTGGTCTAGAAGATGAATTTAATGTGAAGACCGAAGTGGTTTTGAACAAGTTTTCCGTGAAACATACCTAGCTGCCAATGGGAGGTCTATCCTCAATAGTGAGTATATTACGGGCTGAAATGAGGATGATGATGATGATATCCTAGAAATTTGGAACTCTTAAAGTGAAGCCCCTCCCGTAATTTAATTCTGTACCCTCGGCTGCCCCATTTCAAAACCTAGTAAGGACTTAAAATGAAATTTTACAGGAGAGCGCATAAACGTAATATTGGTCAGCCTATGGAATGTATTTTTTTGAATTGGTTCAAGTTACTTTACTAGGTTTTAAATGGGCACTAGGGAGTGAAAGGTGCACTTACTAGGTATCGATGCTTAAATACATCTCCTTTTATGTAAGTTTAAAACGCTGGTGTTTTTGTATTTGGTAGAGACCTTCTAGGTTAGCAAGATTATGCAATAAAACGATTTTTATATAAAGTGTCCCTTACTAGGTTTTGAAATGGGACAGCCGATCAGTAGCAATGGGTTTCCATTTGACAGTTCAACAACATTCATTGCGTTATTTACGTTGTTGAGCAGACAAATTTTTCGAACATATCAAGCAATGGATTAGCAATAAGCTTCAAAATGATTCAGATTGAGATTGATAGTGTGTTACGCTGAATCATTTTGAGGGATATTGCTAATTCATTGCTGAACAACGTAAATAACGCAAAGAATGAAAGCCTTAGACTGAGTGTTACGCGATTGGGTTTCTATTCTGAAGAGCTGAGAGATGCCTGTAGAAATGGGTATGGTTTGTAGTTACCCAGGGTAGATGTGCTTCACGTGTGGTCTCCCTTCTTTCTTGTATCGGCCCGGTGTATTTTGTCGAGTTGCTAATGTCATAGCAAACTGTAGTCAGTCATGTCGGTGGTAGCGGCACTGACTGCCTGAAGTTTCGACACTCATGGATGCTATTTTACTGGAGTCATTTTAATTTTTTGAAGTGAAAACTTGTTTAGGCGCTTTGGGCATAGTTTGAGATGGGAAAAAACCATTGAACCCGCGCCACTGTTACCGTAACCGACACCGCGCGTGTTTTGTTTATAAGACGTGTGGGAATTCGTGACCGTGCGGATAAGTAATACACAGAAGTGAGTTGTAAATAAGTAACGATTAATTTATTACGATATCAAGTAACTAAAGCTAGCAGTTACACTTGACACGAAAAAGTAAAATTAAATAAGGTTACATGAATGGTAAAACTACTAGAAACACGAAGCTCGCCGTAAACTATTACGGCGAGCTTCGGCGAGTAAAATATGATCGGGGGTCAGAGAGGACCTCGCACGATCGTAGTTCAGCACAGACTGAAGCTCAGAACCAAAAACTCTCCCAAATCTGCCGTTCACTAAACAAAGGACGCGGCAAATCCCACATCTGCCTTTAAAAGTATAATAAAACACGAGAAATGCAAATGGGTACAATACAAGACAACTAAAAATAACAGAACAATGAACCTTAACTAACAATAGCAAATGGGTACAATACAAGATAACTAAACATAATAGAACAATGAAGAACCTTAACTAAAAGTAAAGAATCATGAAAGACAATAATAGTACATATAACTTAAATCGCTTGCAGATGTTCAACGTGGGAAAAACACAAAAATGAAACTTTCTAAAAATTATTAGGTAGGTACAATAAGTTCCTCTATAAAAATATTACATTCTTAAAACTATGCAAGGGATGGGTATGTAAGACACAGTCCCCACAGTACCCCCCTACCAGTGATAAAGATCACGAAACACCTGCCTCCGCATCCCGACTCACTGGGGACATCTTCGCAGATAGTTCCGACTCACCGTGAACTATGCGGCAACCGGTTCCGACTCACTGGAACCTAAGTTGGCCTGGCAAGCATATTCCTCGCCATTCTGGTCGCTGTACCACATCCGACGCACTGGAGCATAACGCAGCGCCCGCGCCACCCCGACTCACTGGGGACATCTTCGCAGACAGTTCCGACTCACCGTGAACTATGCGGCAACCGGTTCCGACTCACTGGAACCTAAGTTGGCCTGGCAAGCATATTCCTCGCCGTTCTGGTAGGCGAGTTAAATTTCCTGATTACTATCAGGCAGGTGTTTCGTGATCTTTATCACTGGTAGGGGGGTACTGTGGGGTCCAGTGTTCTCGAGGGAAACCAGTTCTCGCCAAGCTGGTCTAAATTGGTGGTCCTTTAGATGTACTCACCGCCAAGGTTTAGTAAATTCTCAAAGTCCCCACAGACGATTAAAAAAATACCCGCTTCGGATGTGTTCGGCTGCGGGATGTAAGTACTTAGTTTTAATGTAGGTATATCAGATATCTATGTCAGTGAGTGATGGCAAAGTATTCTGTTTGTGTTTTGCTTTCATTTCTGTCGGCACTCCCGGAGTGCCACTGTTTTTTTTCAGAAATTACTGTCTATAACGACTACAGCTATTGAAGTTTTTATTGGTTTTCTGCATAAAAAGTGGCCTTCTTAAGCCTAGTCATCTAAACAAAGGCATTGTCGGCCAGAGGTTTTATGGTTCTAAATTATACAGTATATGTATATGTACCTTTGCAGTTCACTTGGCTGCCTCCTTGGTGTTCAGAAATGCGACTGATGAGCATGGGTTTGATCCATAGGTTGGGTAGTGTTATTATGTTCTCCCATTAGAAACTTATTAGATTTAAGATTATTATACGGTAAGTACCTATAAAATCAATGATAACGAATTTAAATTACCTAATCTTTCTTTTTTCAGATTATACCAAACGCCATTCAAGACCCACACCTTTCAATTGATAGTTTGAATAGGTAGTGTTGTTTAATGAATGAAATGTCTCAGTAGTTATTAATTGAAGTACTTAATAAAGTTTTGAAGTGGAAATGTTGCTTTACTATTATTTCCGAATAGCTACTAGCTATGTAGTTAGAACTGCCTTCAAACTAGTACCTACCACTACCAGACGTTGCACAGTCGGCTAGTTAAAAAATCCATGACTAATAACTCAAGTACGACTATTGCGCGCCGCCGGCAGGTCGCCCCAGGTTCTTGAACTCTGGCTGGCGCTTTACGTAACCTCCCTCGCCCCGGCTGGTTACATAAACCCCTCATTTTCATTTTATAAGGTTACCTAGACCTACATGAAAATTTTGCACGCGATGGAATATGTTCAGGAAAACTGTGAAGGGAGGTTGTATGTGAGACGGATTGTTCTATGGCTATGGAGCAGTTTACAAAGATTGTTAGTGAAGTTGGCGAGGTTGCATCAGAGTATTCGGCTGTTCGTTGCACTGCCGGCTGAACTGCCCTTGAGTTCCGGTCCTTGAGGTTACCGCACAATGCTGTTTATAATGTGGCACGTCACGGCAGGTTCGCGTGCTGCCGCCCGAGCGACCAATCGCGGCGCCCGACCAAGACACACCTCCGCGACTCTCCGACGGATTTAAAATTGGATCGGCTGCGCGCGCCGGCGACCCGGTATCGAGCGGACGTCAGTGTCAGTTGTCAGTTGTCAGTCGCGGACGACGGGCGCGTGTTGTGTACGTGTTGTATTTCGCGGAGCTCTGAACATGGCTCTGCTCAGACGGCTAGCGGTGAACGCGCCCCGGAAAGTACGCGCGCTGTCCTCCTCGCCTCCCTCACGGGACGACCTCGACCTCAACTTCAACAGCCCCAAAGATGCGTTCAAAAGTAAGAAGACGAGCGAACTTGTGCGGGCGTATTTCGTGTACCAAATTTGCTCGGTGAACTGGCTGGTCGAGAACAATGATATGGTGAGTAGATCGCTACACCTCAGCTGTTAGCTTACGTAAGATCTGCATAGCAATGTTTACTCGCCGGCAACCGTTCAGCTCTAAATAAATTTCGGTTGGCGTCCTTGCGTCTGTGTTACATGTTAGTGATTGATGAGTGTGTATTTAGATTTAGGCGGCGTGGTTTTCTCAGTTCTTTTTCTAACTAATATACATTTGGAAGTGTTTCGGCAATAGATACTCCGTCAGTGAGTAACCAGGATAACATGTGGATTGGGGAGGGCGACGGGAAGCGTGGTTACCTAACAGTAAGAGGAATGAATGGCTGGAAGGAATGGATTTTTGGTGGGTGCTTAGCGCGCATGCGTGCCGGCGGGCCAGCCCCAGCGGCCGGTGCGAACTGACGACGGCAGTCAGACGACTGCGTCGCGTGGCTCGCGACGTAGACGTCTGGTTACAAGCACTTGACATGGTATCATGAATACCAACCTACCTTTAGGCTAGCCGGTAGGCTCACCGGCGCATAAGTGTGGGATATTTTGTTGTTGATGTAGGACCTACTATAAAAGCCCATTTTTTTAGGTACAGGAAACTTAGAATTTATTAAGTAATTAATTACTTAAGTACTTACTTACCTGACAAAATTGAGCTACACGCTAAAACTATTTGTAGGTATTTCAAGGACATTTTAGGTTTCAATATTTGCACAATAAATTAATGTCAAGATCAATATAAATGGTCGGATTTTCCTCCAGCAGGTTTCCTTAAAAAGTGCAACATGGTAAAAACCTGCATACCAGGCCATATGAAGGTAGTTGTAACTAATTTACCTTTTATTGCAATTTCTCTCACTTTAAATAAGTATTGGAAATATGTAGGAGGCATGTGATCATATTTTAATTTGGTTGAATGCATGGTTACATTTTTTTAGTTATATTCCTGCCACCTTGTATTAAACAGGAGTACCTAGGTACGTCACTCCCGAATTCCCTATAGTATGTAACTCTTCCGTTGGCAAGACATCTCGAGTATTTGTACCTACTCTTGTGACAAAATTGGACAAAAGTCGTGACTCACATGCATACTATAAGTAATTCCCGATACTTTGTATCACTTCCTGTAACTGCTGTAACAAGACACACGTCGTGAATTTGGACTAGTCTTTGATAAGCTTGAACAATCTTCATTGAGCAAACCCTGCCACACAAATAATTAAATTGAGGACTTTGAGGTGTCTGTTTGCAATGTATAAATAACTGCTTTTTACTGAATGCATGTTACAGTACTATCTATGGTACCTACTTACTTATAACATAAGTACCTATATCTGTCTGTTTGTGCCAGCTAATTTCCGAAACAGCTGGACCGATTATGACGGGACCAGCTTTCACTGGCAGATAGCTGATGTTATAAGGAGTAACATAGGCTACTTTTTGTCCCGCTAGCATGTTCCCGTAGGATATCATCCGACATCCACGCGGGTGAATAAACCTCTGATATTGAAAAAATATGGTGAATCTTTCCCAAAGCCCAGATCTACAGTATTTGATTTTGAAGATTTAACAAAATTCCTGACTCTCAGGGGCCGTGTCCACGAGCGAGAGAATCTCGGCGATAATATCGTCCTGCCACGAATTTCTATACACTCTTAGAATGTGTCTCCACACGGCGATATCATCGCGGCGAAAATTTGATGGCACGGCGTGCGGCGGCGGGACTCGCCGCATTCTCTCGCTCGCTCGTGGATACGGCCCCTTAGTGCGTGCATTACCGACTATGTTACGAAATGCCTAGGGGGAGGTAAGGGGGGATCTAATGCCAGCGGGATTGTCCGAAAGGGTTACCGCTGGCCCGGAACATAAAGGGCTAAGGAAGGAACACGGGTGGGTTTTAGTCAGTAAGAGTCTGACACTCCCTTCCGCTCCACCCAGAGCGGGAGGAGTCGTTTGATGATTTCCCATCCTCAAAAAAAAAAAAAAAGGGGGATCTAATCCGATTTATTACCGTTTCGCATCAACGGATTATCTGTATACACATCGTTAATTAAATCCATTGTTAGTTGACGCCTATGCGATTTAGATTTTAGAACAAACTGAACTGATTCTGCGACATCCTTGAAATTAAATATAATGTTTGTTTTGGATATTGAGTTTGCCGAATTTAGAAAGAAAGAATGAAAAAGTATTTATTGCGACTCGTATATACAGGAAGATCACAAACTAAGAGTGAACTGAACATTGTATAAAAAAACAAATGATATTAAAATAAAAGTAACAAAAAGAAAAACTAATCAGAGAGTCCTTTAGGATGCCAAAAGGCTCCTATCTCAGCATGATGCTGTGACATATCCATACTAATATTATAAATTCCAAACATAATATTATAAATTCTAAACCAATGAAATGGCTTTAACCGAGTGTTAAGTAATGCTTGAGTTTTACGCAAGGTCCTGTAAATACGGGGCTTAGTGTGTTAAGGCTCCTGCAAACAGACGCGACGCTCGACGCGAATCGCGCGAGACACAAAGGCACCGCTCGTTGCGCGACTTGCGGTGCCTTTGTGTCGCGCGCGACATTATCGCGTGTCGCGCCTGTTTGAAGGAGCCTTTACGCAATTAAATACCTGCACTTGATGAATAAGCACTAGACCGAAAACGTAATAAGAGTGTTGTGACGTTCAAAATGTTTTTCGGCTCTGTCAGTTCACATTCGCCAAATGTGCAGAGCAGGTAAGTATAACTTGCGATAAGGAATTTCGTTCCAAAATAGTTTCTCTCCTAAAAAGGTCTTGACAACATTTTCACAGACATGACTTTTTCATTCATCATTTTAATTACTTATGGGTATTAAATTAATTAAGTACCTATTCACGATTTTAATTGCCTGTAAAGAAATAGCGTTGTGTGAATAACCATAATGAAATTACATCAAATTAAATTCGTTTTCATAGAATGATAAGCAATTAGTGATGTCTTTCAGTTGAATTTAGTTTAAGATTGACGATGCTTATTATAGGTACAGTCAGCAACAAAAGTCGATTAACACTTCAGTTTTTTTAGTCTCAGTTATCGAGCAAAATATTAACACTTCAGTTTTTTTTTAATCTCCGTTATTGAGCAAAATATTTGTTGAAAATTGCATTGTACTTCTGCTGCAATTTTGAACAAATATTTTGCTCAATAACTGAGATTAATAAAGCTGAAGTCTTAGTCGAATTATGTTATGTTGCTGACCGTACCTAGGTACCTACTGTATTAAAATCTGATTGATTACTGAAGCCATGTAAAATTATAAGGCTGTTCACTTTTTCTTTCCTTTTAAGTCTAGATTTCATCCGTCATTATCTATTAGATTTTTGGCGGAAGACCGCGAGAGACATCATCCGACAAACATCGGCGGCGCGGTTTTTGCCCTGTATGTGCGTTGGTAGTATAGGGTTCCCTTTGCACTATAGTTCGCGGTCAAATTGACCGGCCCGACCCGCCCCGCCGTTGTTTTCGCGCCGTACTTTTTCAACCGATATTTTTGTCCTAGCCTGCTCTGTTCCACTCCTGGTCAAATGCCCCCCTCCACTCCTTCCATCTATGGATATAGAAGTGGAAGTTACGTTTTTCGAACATAAGAAGCAATGGATTAACAATATCCTTCAAAATTATTCCGATTACGATTGTAAGTGTGTTACGCAATTAGAGTGCTGTATTGTGTTTCGAACACGATCACTTAATTTTACCGATTACCAGAAAAATAAATGTGAGTTCCCCCATTAGTGTCAGCCCACTATAGTGTGATGTATGTATGTACGTTGATAAGCATTCCGTCATTAACACTGACAGTAATCGGTCATGGCCGCTTCACATAATCTCATGTCATAAAGTATGTCCTCAGTCTTGCAACAGACTTCACTAAGCTTTTTATAGCTTGCACAACGTTCTTTTGTGATCTCTTGATATAGGATATAAGATAGGATTTTGGTCTTTACACATTCAGATATGTTTAAAGTAAAAATAAATCGTTTATTCATTATATTCAAATGACAACATGGACGATGGAGGTAGGGTTGGTCCCAAACTAGGCATAGCCTGTATCTTGAGCACCATTTTTTTTTCGGAAGATTAAAAGTTTGAATTGGCCACACTGAAGCTAGTTGTCCTCACCGTAACTACAAAACGAAATATACGAGTTACTAGATTAAATTAGGGAAAACTAAAATCTAATTTTGTTACCCCGTGTTTTCCTTCTTTCACGTTTTGTCGCCGTAGGACTTCTCTTTCTGTTGCTATCTAGATCCAAGATGGCGGGAATAAATCGCCATTGACGCCATTTTTTCAGAACTGGGAATTTCCAAAGAAAGAAAAATATGTTGACTGAAAACTCAGTGAAGTTTCCTAAAATATTTGATTAATACTGAAATATGCACAAATTAAACAGTAAAATCCGGAATCATAAAACACAGTTCATAAAGATTACAGTTCGAGATAGGCACGTTTCAGTGTGGACTGATAAAATATTTAAACGTAAACAAATTGCCAGGGAAGCCGGTTAGATCTGCAACATAGACGTACGACAGACATGGAGACGCATTGTTATCTTTTTATTGCTCATATCTCTCGTTATTCGTTGATTTACTTACGTTATCTTTTTTCAGTGATATGTTGCTTGGATTTGCTGAAATCACAGTTTTGGGAAATGAAATGCAAATAAGCTTTAGGCCGCCTTCCCACCAGAGAAGTGCTATGCAGCTATGCTGCGAGAATGTGAAAGCTATGCTACGAAGCTATGCGACCGTTTCCACTAATTCTAGGCTGTGTAGCAGAGCGAGTAAGATGTGCTATGAAGATGCGCCGCCGTGGGGTAGCTATGCGATGATAGGGAAGGCACGGGGAGTACTCTGATAAATGATAAATGATTTTATTTTTGTAAGTAGGTTTGCACAAACACTTTTACACGTCAATCATATTTTTTAAACTAGATGAGGTCGGCGTTTCCTATCTGACTACTCTGAGAAGAAAAGCCGAAACAAACTCAGAGGTCATAGTCTCTTTTAAAGTCCAGACATAATCTTGGTCAGGTTATATGAAGGCCATGTAGGTCGATGTCTGAGATGGTCTTTTGAGGAAAGAACCACACAGATTGAGAGGACCTGTCCAGTCAGTGCACGCATTTGTCAGAAAGCGTGCAGCTCAACTCAAGACTCTGCTCTTCACTTAGCTACACCACTCGCGCATCCATAGCTCCCATCCATGCCACGCATCCTTCCGTATAAAAAACATAGATTAGTTGAACCCCTTTCCACCAGTACTATGCTGTGTGGATCAATGAATATGATTGGTGGACATCAATCGCATCCATAGCCACGTAGCATAGCACCTCTGATGGAAAAACAGCCTTAAACTGGCTCATAAATGTTTAGCAACACTTTATGCCGCTAGATAGACTTTCGTTATGTATTGAAGTGTATGATAAAGAATAATTTACATACTTACATAATTATAACATCACGTCTATAATCCTTGAAGTGTGGTAGAGGTATACCTACAGTAGCTCACCGTCCAATCAGGACCAGGCCCGTGCCGGACGGCGCGTACGTGTTCCACGCGCGCCTTAAAGAGATGTCAGCATCAACCGAAGGGGCCCGTCTGGGCCGAAGCCTGCCGGGTCAGCGGGATTGTCCGAAAGGGTTACCGCTGGCCCGGAACATAAAGGGCTAAGGAAGGAACACGGGTGGGTTTTAGTCAGTAAGAGTTTGACACTCCTTTCCGCTCCACCCAGAGCGGGAGGGGTCATTTGATGATTTCCAATCCTGAAAAAAAAATAAGGTATACCTATTAGTCCCCCCACATTTCGCCAGTATGTTTAAGTCCCATGTGATAGGGAGCGAGCCTAATTGCCATCAACCGGGCACAAATCCAGACTCCGGGCTTTTACCGAGAAATTCCAGATAGAATCACTACATAGTATAAAACAAAGTCGCTTTCTCTGTCCCTATGTCCCTATGTCCCTTTGTATGCTTAAATCTTTGAAACTACGCAACGGATTTTGATGCGGTTTTTTTTAATAGATAGAGTGATTCAAGAGGAAGGTTTATGTGTATAATAACATCCATTAAATAGTGGAGAAGTACTGTTATTTTTGAGGTTTCTAATGTGATGTCGTAAATAATTACATTTTTTCCGCTTACATTGCAAACGCAGGCTGAACCCTACGAGTTTTATCAAAATAATGTACTAAGTATTGTACACATTGAAAAGGTCTACAGAAAAGTCCGTGATGGTATATGTCTATCTCTTATGGATAACCCACAATAACTTTTTTTTGTCATTTACTTTTTACGACAAATAATGGCTAATTTTCGAAGCGATTTTAACCAATACAGCATTAATCCTTAACCAATTAAATACCTTGAATATATTGTTCATTTAATATAGATCTATATGGCCCTTTACACCGTATGATTTAAATGAATATTTTCGAAGATATTACAGATTTAAAAATTGCGGGACGTAGCGTTTGCGGCGGTGCGAAGCCGGAGCGGGCCGCTATGTTTTTATATACAACGTTCACAGTTTTTCTGTAGTGTATTTAGTATCAGCATTTCAGCCGTGCGAAGCCGGGGCGGGTCGCTAGTAACCCAATAACACTTTTCCCGATCCGTGAATTGAACCCAAGACCTCATGCTCAGGCCAGCGGGATTGTCCGAAAGGGTTACCGCTGGCCCGGAACATAAAGGGCCAAGGAAGGAACACGGGTGGGTTTTAGTCACCCAGAGCGGGTGGGGTCATTTCATTTGATGATTTGCCATCCTGAAAAAAAAAGACTTCATGCTCAGCAGTAAAGAGTAATTTTATTTGTTGAAAAGTTGAAAACCTTACAAATTACATCCTTGCATATATAAAACAAAGTCGCCGAAGTGTCTGTAAGCGCATAACTTCCGAATGACTGCAGCAAATTGTTTTTTTTTTGTGTTCGGTATTGTCAGGACAAGGTTTTTATGAAAGAAAATTTAGCAAATTCGAAAAAAAAAATTGCATTCCTGCGAAGCTGGGGCGGGCCGCTAGTAAACTATAACTAAACTTGAGTTTCTCAGCTCTGGATTATCTCACTGGGTGGGTGAATTTAGGCTCCGTATAACTAACTTATTTTTGGTACTGCTTAGTTTTGTCTGGTTTAGTCTGTTTTGATTTTTTTTTTTGTTTATTTAGTTTAACTAATTTATTAAGTTCTAATCAGTGCAACTTACACACAACACACACACACACATACACATTCAAATAGTCTTTTATTTCTATTTTTTGTTAGTTACGACAGCTATTTGTGTGCATGCAGACTTTACCTATAAGTGATAGGTACACTTTACTCCGATTTGTTGCTTTTGTTTAAATTGCTTAAAATAGTATCGCAAATAGTAGTATTTACTTGTAGTTTCTCTAGAAATTGATAAAGTGCTTTTTTTGGAAGAATAATACCCACCTAAAATACTACCTACTTGTAATTTGTAAACATGTTTCATCATTATACTTTACAGTTTACACTGTATGTTAAAACAACGATGGTAGGTACGAGGGTGACACTGAAAGTTCGTAGAAAATCAAAAACTGGAGCCCTAACCATCGGTAGTTTGGACTCTGCTCCCGACACCGGCGGACTACTATTTTTTATATTTTTAAATGTTTTTTATACATACTTATTTTTATATTTTAAAATAAAAACCTTAAAATAAAATAACAAAAAAAAATAGGTTCCTATCTACAAAATGGTGATGAATGATGATTTATACCATCAAGCTTTATGCACGTGAAATAAGCGTAAAACAATTATTTGTTTAAAGCGTAAAACAATTTGTCACCTTTAGGCAAATTACTTCACGAATATTTCTGGGAATTTTGTGAAATTAATAAATCATAACAGAAATATGTACGCTCGGCTACACATCAAGCTATCATAACCGGTATAAGCTGACTTCTGATTGTACGAAAAACTTATACAGTGCCAGGTTAGCTAAAACTGGAAATGTATTGTTTGATGTGTAGCTGTGTGTACCTACTGAATGTGCTGTCTTATCTACCTAAAGACCTTATTGTTCAATTTACCTATTTAAACAATTTTTCCTATTGATGCAACCATCAGGAAAACCACGAGAAAAATCCGTCGACATATTTTATGATTTGCGTAAAACCATGGAGTCATCTTTTGGCGATACTTACCTACAAACGTATTCTATTTTGACCACAGCTTTATAACCGTAAAGGGTGATTTTACCAAAGTCAGATATCTTTTATTCGTGGAATAAAATTGACGTCTGACAGTTCTAGTAAGGAAAAACTGTCAAAAATTAAACATTTATTCTTAGGATAACACTTAAATATTCTAGGTAGAAAATTCGCCCTTAGGGCTGATTTTACCAAAGTCAGATATCTTTTTCCGTGGAATAAAATTGACGTCTGACAGTTCTAGTATGGACTACCTGTAAAAATTCAAAATTTGTTCTCAGTTTAAGACTTATATTAGGTATAAAAGTTTGGTGAAATTCGCTCTTAGTCGGTTAATTAAAAGTAAAATAATTTGTAATATTAATGTTTCTACCGTTTTCCGTCACTAATCATGCCTGGATTCAGCAAAGGCCTTCCACCAGATGACTATAATCTTAGCCTTTGTAAACCTCGATGAAATGTGGTGATTCGTCTCTTTGCCGTACAAAATACAGGGTAACTAGAATCCAATATCCATTAAATAGCAATACATCGCGGCCTCGCTTGCGTCAAACATGTTTACAGTTCAGTCGGTCAGTTATTGTTACAATAAAAGCACCGTTAAATACGTCCATTGCGTCTCGAGCGCTGGCGAACGGTTGCAAACTTCAAAAGCTGGAGATTTAGGACGCACATGCATGTAGATCGTTTGGTAAAGAAATTCACGAAACATTTGACTACAGGGCACTGGAACTGGGAAGTGACGATGTCACTCAAGGTACGAGTTACGACTGAAGATAGGAATATCTGGCGTGACACCAGAGACCAGGGACACCCGAGACAGAGACTTATCTTTAGGTAGCAAGTAGAGATGTGCCAAGTAGGTACTCGTTTGTTACTCGGTACTCGGCATATCCGGCCATTTTGGTAGTACTCGTTGTGGGCCGAATAACTCGGTTTGACTGCCGGCTTAGCTTGAAAAGACACATAAACTTATAACTTGACCATAGTCATTGTCAGAAAAATCACGTGAAAAAAACAAACAATGACATATTTAATGAAATAATACGTCTCGTGGTACTTAATAAATTAGCGCTTAAATATTAGTCTAATTCTATAGCGCACTTTTCGGATCTTTACGCTGTTGCGTCGCTGTATTGTAGTGTAGATATTAACAAAATTCTTCGTAGCAATGCCAAAAACTTGCATAGCATTATTTTATAATATGTATTTGAAGCGTTTCGTATGCTCCCAATTCCAATACCTGCATCAACTAAACCGAGTTACTCGGCAGAATACTCGGTTCGGTAAACATATTACCGAGCAATACTCAGTACCAACTCGGTAAAACTTGTACTCAGCGCATCTCTAGTAGCAAGGAAGCGACTAAAAAAGAAAAGAGAAAAAAACGAAAAAAAAGCGACTAAAAACGCAGAGCTAAGAGGCTCATTGGCGACGTAAAACTGGTGGATGCCAAGCTTCACAGCTTGGCTCATCGCCGCAAGGTTGCCTGCTTGTCGGTCTTCTACAGATTGTACTTCGGTGAGTGTGCTCAAGAACCCCACGACCTCATTCCTCCGCCCCCCTTCTACCTTCGGACATTCAGACGCACTGCAAGTTACCATCCCTGCCAAGTTGCTATTCCACCAATTCGCACTAAGCGTTTCAAATGTCCTTTATAATGCGCACAGCAAAAGAGTGGAACCCTCTACCTGCGTTTGTGTTTCCGAGTGCATACAACCCGAATCTCTTCAAAGTAAGAGTGAACAGGCTTCTTCTGGGTAAGCTCACTCCATCGTAGACTTTGTCTGTGTCATCTCTGACCTAGATTAGAGTCGAGCAAACCCATTGCACATGCAGAATTCACTCCAATTAAGGTTCAAAGATTTTTGACAAACAAGTCCCAAATTAGCGTGAACCAAAAGTTGTTATGAATCTAAATATTTATATATATTTGAACGTTAGTAACCACAAAAAAAATTCTAGGTTATTATAAGTACGAATAAGATGACCACAACCACTCAAAAGTGTATATTAAAAAACAATGACGGATCAAATTCACGTGAGCGCAGTACGATACGATAATTGCGTGAATTGGACGCACCCACGCTTGCGGTGAATTGGCTTGCATGCCACCAACTGAGGCTTACAAATCTTTATGAATTGACTGGCGAACAATGAATGAAGATAAAAAAAAAGTCTTAACAGTGGCCCTCCATTCAAATCAACACCATTTCGTTACACTGTTTGCTTTATACTATTGTTCAATCAAAATCATCAGTCACATTATACAAGGTGACATTGATGCGCAAAGTGAAACCATGAATTCAGCACATGAGAAATAGTGTTACAGCCAGATTAGATCGTTTTTTTTTTAATGTAATACATTTCGAAAATATTCTTAAGTAACTTTTTAGACCTTTATATCCTGCTTATGCGTATGAAGTTTCATTAAAATCGTAAACCGATTTTAATGAAACTTCATTTTGAAAAACAAGGGCTTGAAAGTTTGTATGAAATGCCGTACGTCGTAAACGCTCTTAGGGGGGATATAAAGAATGAATCGAGTGTTTTCATTCTAAAGTAAAACAATAGTTTCTTTGATTCAGCACATTTTTATGTTGTTTCATTATGTCGTGATTCATGCGGCTGTAAGTATTATTGCCATGGTTATGTGTAATTACAGCATTATGTTCACTGGTTTCAGCTAATTCGCTTAAAATTGCTTGGTTTTTTGTATTCCGTTGACAGCTGAATTCCTCTTTGTGTGAAACTAATTTTAGAATCGCATAGTTACTTATGTATTTTTCATGTTAATAAAAAAATCTGTAATTTTAGATAAAAGCATATACAAATGTAAAACAATGAAATATTATTATGGCTGACAAGCAACAGTATCACATTGCAAATCCCACAAAATAAAAATGTCTGTCGAACATAAACCATATAAATCCAGTTCTAACTAGTTCAACAAGATATTCACTGTGCGTACACAGAAAAAAACCAGATGTGCTGTTCAGATTCGTGAGTATATTTTAGCACATGCTATACATTTTTTTTTTTGTTTTATACTGTGGACATGTTTCTTTAGCGTGGACATGTTTGCCAGCTGATTAGCTAGTTGCTATGTCCAGACAAAACGGACGACTGGCCGAACAAACAAATGTCGCTGGCATGTCCACTTTGATGGCTCGTAAAACCTCCTTGAACTAGAAGTGCTAAAAGCAATAGATACATGGGATAGGATAGACATAACATACCTGATACCTGTGGACATATCTGTGTAGCCAATAGTTACCATTCTTGCTGACTGTAATCATTTCGACTCCGTATGAACTGGGGGCGTAAAAAGGCCTCTTTGGCAGTATCATGAAAGGATAACATTATGAATCATAATGGACAGTTAACTGTTAAGTTATTCGTATCAAATCCCATTGGTGAAGGATGTTTCAGTTTTTATTTTGTCTGTGCTAAAACACCAATCAATCCAATCCAAATCGAATCCCAATCTCTTTGATTATAAGTACCTTCGTATTGCAGCGAAAAAAAGAAAAACACGGACTGTCTTCGCCATATTATGATTCATAATGTTATCCTTTTATGATTCTGCCAAAGTGGCCTTTTTAGGCCCCCTGTTCTGGCTCCGAGAAAGGAAGATAAACATAAAATTAGAGCCAGCGTCCTAATTCCGTATCACACTACTACTCTCAATTTGAATCATTTTGAAGAACATTTCTAATCCATTACTCCATATGTTCGAAAAACGTGTCTGCTCAACAACGCAAATAACGCAATGAATGTTGTTGGAACTTAGAAAAGAATGGGGTAGTATCCTCCTGGTGTTACGAGGACTAAAACACGGTGAACTCGATTATAGTGGACTGTATTACATTTATTATAAGTTAACAAGAATGAAACGGTATGCGGTAAAGAATACGACTCGAACGCGAACGTTAAGAAAAGGTTGAAATGCAAGCGCTCGGTAGCGAGGACGATGACGCAGTGCTGTGCCGGCCGGCAGTGTGACCAACTTTAAATTAGAGATCCTGCCCCACTTAGGCAAGAAAACTGACAAATCCTGCCAAAATCGAAAGCACAAAATGCCAAAATAATGCCAATATAATTAAAAAATTTAAAATAGACACATTATTTTTTGGAGTTTTATTTAAAATAAAGTCTAAAAGTGAACTGAATTAAATTATACATTCGTATTAGCATCGTATTCTTCTTGATCACTTTCTTTATACATCGCTTTTGTCATTTGTTTAATCATTTCTTTAGTTGGCTGGAATGAAACGCAGTCACCATATTCACTAATGCCCTGTTTAACATGTAAAATAGAGGCGACATGTTTATTAATAAATCTATTCCGCGTTTTTGTTTTTATGAGGTTGATTTGCGAGAATATCCTTTCACAAGCAGCATTCGACATTGGCAAACACAACAAATCTTTTACAAAATTATAAACATTAACGTATTTTAAGTCTCCA
Source organism: Luperina nickerlii (assembly GCA_963855955.1). Lineage (NCBI taxonomy): Eukaryota > Metazoa > Arthropoda > Insecta > Lepidoptera > Noctuidae > Luperina > Luperina nickerlii. The sequence goes on along the minus strand of OY979682.1, from coordinate 17,228,808 downwards.
TTTGAATTTCGAATTTTACCAATGGCACCCCAAAATTTATCAATATTTAGAGATGGCTTAGCGTTACTTCCGCCCGATAGGCATTTTAAAATTCCTACTTACTTTTTTTTCCTTTCTCGATACTGCATCCTACTCTTTTTGTGGGCTGTAGCGGCTATACTGCCAAATCTGTCAGCTTATATTGCTAATACTGCCAAATACTGCCAGTTTTCTAAAACGTCAAACAAAAGTGCCAGAGAGTAAAATAAAGGGCTAAACCTGCCAAAAAGGCAGGATCCTGCCACATATGGTCACACTGCCGGCCGGTGCGCGCCCGCACGTCGAGCCCCTCTCCGCGACCGCTGCTCCCCGCGGTCGCCCGGCGCGGCGTGATATTCTCGACAGAACTGTCAAATGGAAACCCATTGCTATTGATCGTGTGTTACGCAATTACCATGCGGTTTTAGTTAGTAACATCATAGTTGTTTAAAACATAGATAATTAAATCAAACACTTTGACCAGCGATTTGTTACCGGCCAGGAATCATTATCATTTCAGCTGAAAGTGTCCATCACTGCACTTCATAGGCCTCCTCCAACCGTCGCGTCGCCACATCAACCGGATCTATGCTTCTCACACCCTGCGGACCACTGGAACGTGTCCCAAAATTGAAAATGTCAAAATATCTTGCCAAAGCCGCCGAACTCCCCTTGTGTCTCATTCGGCTATAATCAAACGTTATCAGTTCTTTATACATAGCATCCTAATTGTTTGGCTATTAGCACTTCAGCGGTTATGCCCGCCCCACCGGCTGGCAATATCAGCTGGCTCAGTATTTAAATAGAGTCGTGGAGTCGTGACCACATGGCGCCAGTGGCACGGAATATTTCGCCTGTCAATAAGACAGCTGAATGTCCTTACGACCTGTGTGTATTTTTATTGTTATGAGAACTCCATGCTTGTCGTTAATACAAATAAAAGCAGTAGGTAGCGACTTATGGACTTAGGATCATGAGTCATATTTACTTCTATCCTACTTATAATATACCCCATAATGTCTGGCGTTTTTTTTTTTCTGGATGGGAAATCATCAAATGACCCCTCCCGCTCTGGGTGGAGCTGGAGCGGAAGGGAGTGTCAGACTCTTACTGACTAAAACCCTTATTATCTGTTCCGTGACTAAAACCCACCCGTGTTCCTTCCTTAGCCTTTTATGTTCCGGGCCAGCGGTAGCCCTTTCGGACAATCCCGCTCGATTCTAAATATTGTCATATTTTGTAATGTCGACTAAAAATTTATTATTGTACTATTAAAATATGTCAATTAATCATCTTCCAGAACAATACATGAGATATAGGTAGAAGACATAAGGTTATAGCGTTGCAATGTTTTAATAACATAAGTAGGTATGCAATAAAAAGCATAACTATCCTTTTAATGAAGTCGGTAAAAATAAACAATGATGATGACAGGGTTGTAGAACGCGAAGAATGTTGATAATCTTAGCTACTAGTAGGAGGTACATTTGTAAAAATTATAAGCCATGTTAAAAAATAAATGAAGATGTTTGGAAATCATGCAATACGGATGCAGGAGAAAACGAAACTGGGATCAATAAAGAAGAAGGGCTTTGAAATATAGACATCTTATATAACAGAGACGGCTATGTCAATGAACTTCGCATTAACCATAAAACTGGTTTGCAAACGTATCAAGAATATTAACCGTCTTGAAACATCACAGCCAATCGATTTAACAACGTATAACATGAACTGCAAAGCAATTTTAAAAAACAAGAGGATTGGCATTCATAACAGTTAAAAAAATTGCAGTGTCAAGGTGAATTCAAATTGTGGTCTTATCTTTGAACTATACAGTCTATTTTGGATGTATTGGGTACAGGGCTGTCACTAGGCGCAAGAAAGTTGCGCTGTATTGTAATTTGTTTGATCCATGTTTATCGAGTGTTGTCAGTGTAATCCTCGTGACCCAGTTAGAAGTAGCGGTTAGCGACCTCAATAGTATTGTTCTTAACGTTAACGTTTAGTTTTTATTCACGTTATTGGGTAGAGTATAAATCTGACGGTGGATTCAGCTGTCGCGCTTAATTTTCTATCGGCGTATGTCATTTTGGCAATGCGAGGCGGTTGTATGCTTTTTTATTTAAACTCTACGAAGAAAATAATCCAATCGAAAGTTTGGCATGGTTTCAATTGCAATGCCTTGCCGGCTCGCCTGCAATGTGCAATAGCTATAATTTTGATAAATTTGAGATTTCTGCTTTATAGTACAATTTCGATTTGGCATTCTATCCAAAAGGCCGACGATACTCTTAAAATTATTTCTAACTAGCTTCTGCCTGCGACTTCGTCCGTGTGAAATTCCTTGTTTTAATATAAAATATCTGTGTACTAGCAGCGCCCCGTGGTTTTACCCGCATAAGTTTCGATCCCGTGGGAATATCGGGATAAAAACTGTCCTATGTCCTTTCCCGGGACTCAAACTATCTCTATGCCAAATTTCATCTAAATCGGTTCAGCGGTTTAAACGTGAAGATGTAACAGACAGACAGACACACTTTCGCATTTATAATATTAGTATGGATGTATCTTGTGACACTCAGCAGTACCTTCCCATTAGTGAAAGATTTTTTGGAATCGGATCAGAAGTACCGAAGATTACCCCCTAGCTCCCTACATACAAACTCACAAATTTTATTTCTTTATAATATTGCACTAAGCTGGACAAGATTTGCATACACTCACTTTATTAAAAGACCCTAAAGTAAAATGCCTTTTTAAAATTAATGGGATTGGTATAGCCAATCACACTTTTCCGTATCAGTGCCTCTTGTAAGCAACGACAAAAAATGGATTCTATCTATCCAAAATATCGAACTTTGACATTTGGCGTGCCTCAAGGTTTGAGACATGTTTGTTTGCCTTTTTGAGATACCTAAACAAAATGAAAGAGAATCGGTCCGTAAACGAAAAATCTTTAAGACATGCGACACCTGCAAGGAATAACATCGTAACTCACAAGTGAGTTATAATCATCATTATACTATCATATAATTATAATCATCATATAATTTAAGAGTACAATGAGACCGATTCATCCATAATTAGTCTCAAGTGGTGATAATAATGTTATTATAATGAATAATAATTTGCTAGTAGCGAAAACTTCTCATTGGTCGGCTGTCACAATCACAATAGACTCTAAGGAAGCCAAACACTGTCACTAAAGGAAGTTGTCAAACAAACAATCCAGATAACATAACATTGAGTGCACCTGCCCGCTTTCCCATACAGATAGATTTGTAATTTGAAAAAAAAAAGAAAATTACGTGTTCTATAAGAATTTGAGACTCGTGCTTCATAAATGACTGAATTATTGAAAATTCAGATTAGAAGCTGAGGAAAATGAAAATATTTACATCCACCATACAGGAAGCAAGCAAATAAAATGGCCACGCTTTGTCAAAAAACAAGAACATGGAAATATTGGAGACGATTGCATCATCAAAACCGGTTCGTTAATATTAATACCCATTCTATATGTCGTTGAAGATTGAAACTTAGCATTTCTATGTAAAGACAAAAAAACACGTGCGTCTGAGTCGTCAGCTGTCGGAACAAACTAGTTTCATCTGCATTTTAATTCACCAAAAGGTAGGGAAACCGACGAATTATGCACAAAACCGGTACCTTTTAAATATACAGCTGTAGATGCCTATGGAAATGTTGTAGTTGCTAAGGAGATCAGTGACGCATCACTGGCTTATTAATTTGTGAATTCTATCACTTCTCAATTTGTTATTATTGTATAATAGTACAGGTTTATTTAAAGCTTGTATGCAAGTAACCAATTTACATTAATAATATTTTTTAGTAATTACCCAAAATCGGCCTTTTACCATTTGTCTATTATCCCACATGCTGTTCTAATTGCTTTCAAGGACATACCAGAAACTTGACTGAATTCTATATCGGAAACAAAACCTGTTACTTTCATTGTAATCCACTTTACTATCTCCACTAATGAGTCGCCAGTCGACTTTCTGTCTGCCAGAATCAGTTGAATAATATTTTATAAATAGTGCAAGGTCACGATGCTACTATGCTATGCATTTCTAGTATTTCTACACGACTATTTTCAGCCGTGTTCGAAATACGTGCATTGAATAAAGCAACACGTTTGCATAGATCTGTTCTCCTAGGTCACGGTAGCATAATTATTAAGCGTCAAAATTGAGCGATATTGTAATAGACTAGTCTCTTATAACATCATCATCATTTTTAAGGTGTATAGATGGCTCACTGACCTTGTGCATGTGGGCGGAGCTAAACGCCCTACTCCCGAATACGTAAAATGTGTGCGGTGGCGCGCGACACTAAAACTATGATCAAAGAATATGAAGAGGCGCAGACATGCCGCACGTAGGTCGCCATTTTTGCCTACGATTCCAGAAGGGAATGGCGGATGCAAGGCTGATATATTTTGTACTAGCTGTTAATCGTCCGTGTGGAATTTAACAAAAAAGTTATTGTTGAGTTCGCAGAGTTTACGATAACTTATTAAGGCGCTGTACTTAGTCAAAATAGGCTTCACAAAACAATATTTTAGCCAAATGTATACATTTTAGAACAGCAAAAAAATGTTAATCTTGATCATATTTATGAGTGGACCATTGTGTTCAAAACACGTTTTCGGTAAATTTTCTCGATAGAAAAAAATCATAAAATAACCATTAAAATTGAAATCGTTGCAATTGTAATTGTGTTATTTATAAACAAATCTTGATAAAATTAATAACAGTGATGTATAATAATAAAGGGAACTGTTGTTTTTATTTATCGATTGTAATAAGATATTTGTAAGGATTAATTGTATTTAATGATAAATAACTCGAACGAAACGTTGCGCCATCGCGGCGTCTTTTTAGCTTCTCTTTCATTTCTACGCGGAGCGACAGTGAGTCTTGTTTTTTAGTTAGGTACTTATACTCTAAGGGAGGGGTGAGACAGTACTTTTTAGTTAGGTACTTATACTCTACGGGAGGGTATAAGTACCCAACTAAAAAGCAGTGACTAGACATGGGTCATACTTGCAAAATCGCGTACCAGGGCTTACAAGTACGACTTCTTGAAGAAACCACGTCCTAAAACTAGATCTCGGGATACTTTCAAGTATTTTCTATCTGCATAGGAAATTGAACCTTAACTGTATACAAATAAGGAGCAAAATCGCTTTTACAAATAAATACGTACTTATAGAGTATAGACGATTAAAGTTTCTACTACTATTCCAACCAAGAGCCCTGTTGGGAGAAAAATCTTGCATAGGAAATTGAACTCTGAATTCTTACTTATGGAGCACGATCGCGTTTAGGCATGGGTCGTACTTGCAAAATCGAGTACCAGAGCTACAAAGTACGTCCACCTTAAAAAACCATAGCTCGAGATACTATCAAGTATTTTCTATCTGCATCGAAAATTGATCCATGACTTCATACAAATAAGAAATACAATCGCGTATTCAAAAGCCCTGTTGGTAGTAAAAATACTTGCATAGGAAATTGACCCGTTACCGTTTTTCTATGAATAAGGAGCATAATCGCGTTTACAATTAATATTTTCACAAACCATTAAAGTAAAAATACTTTCATACGAAATTGTTCCGTAGACTCTAATTGATAAGGAGCATGATCGCATTTCCGAAAACTGACGCGGTTGGGTACCTATGTAGTTGAGCGAGTAGCCGTATTTAAAATACTTTGAAGTCTTGCAATTATTTCGGGTCGGTACCTAGTGTACGTACTTTGGTATCTGTTTGTTGATGAAAGCTGTTTATTATACATATTTTATTTTATGATTAGTTTTTTCTAAGTAATGTTGTTGGTGTAAATGTTTGTACTGTTTCGGTTCTACTCATAAGTTGTATAAATAAGCAATCTGTGTATAAAAAATGGTCAACAAGAAAATAAACGGAAGGCAATAAAGAGATCTTATTCGACGAAACAAATTGTAACGTAAGTAGGTAGGTACCTACTTTTTTGCACACACCATATTTTGTTTGTATAGATTATCTATAGACGCGTAATTTCGACATACATTACAACAGCTCGATTGGTCTAGTGGTCTCGTGCGTCACTATAGTTTTCTGTATCAGTCACTAACGTCCGGGTTCAAATCCAAACTTTTTACATATTATTTTTGTTGATTTTCTTATTTGATATGTTTTTTTAATTATTATTTTACTTTTTGCCGATTTTCTTGTTTGAAAATTTTCAGACTATATTATTATTGCTTATACTCTTTTGTAACACACTGTACGTATATTATTTTTCTTCCGAATCAAGCTTGGTGGACGTTTTTATTTTATTTTTATTATATTACTCTAGATTCTGAAAAAAAATAACTATAAGAATAAAAATGATTGTTTTTATTAAAATAACAATTACTTATTGAATTATTTTAAAAATAAGAAAATAAAAATATGCACATTATAATTAAAAAATAACAAAACAAATGATAAGCACATTATAATAAAAAATAACAAAAAGAGATTTCGTCCACTGAGATTCGAACCTGGTGATTACGCAATGAGAATCCGGACAGTAGAGCGCGGAGGCAATCGTGCATCTTGTTCAAGTCGCGAAATTACGCTTCTAAATGTAATGGAAGTCGCTCATCGACAAAATTCGCGCGGTGCACCCCGCCGTAGGCGGGGACTATTCGTATCCCACTAACATAAAAGTAAACTCAAATACATAAAAGTCGTCTATTCACCGCCACGTAAAGAAATACCTATGCAAATTTTAATGAAATTCTTCTAATATTTCTCCATTTAGTTCTTTTTGATCGTTTTTGCAATTTTAGTTTAATTATTATTTATTTTTAGTTTTTCGTATTAGCCTTTTTTATATACAATATTTGGTGAACGATTTCCTTGGGCTAAAACAAAAACACTATATTATTTTATTATTTATTCAATCAATTTCATTGGAGATTAAGGAATCTTCACGTATAGGATCCACTTATAAAAAAAAAAAACTATACTCCGTTTCTTTATTATGATTTATTTACATTTGGTTAAGTACCTAAATAAACGTAGTATACAACCTCCCTATTTGAATCGGATAAATATTCAATATTTAATTTCATAGGTTTTAATTTTTTTTCGTGGGAACCTAGTTTCTTTTTTTTTCTAAAATAAATGTGCCTAAGTTACTCCTTATTCACCTATCTGCTAGTGAAAGTCCCAGTCACAGAAATAAATCCGCACAAGAATATGAGAAGGTAGTACTTAATCAATAAACTCAGTAATGCAAATACTCGTAGATTGACAACTAAGAACGCTCATTTTTTATAAATTATGGTGTTTGAAAACATTTTTTTTATTGTGGGTAAGTAGTTATTTTCTAAACAGTCAAAATAAAATGGCCTGAAGCGGTTGTTTTAATATTACAAACAGACACTCCAATTTTATTTCTTTGTACCTATAGATAGTCCACTCAACGAATAACCCAAAAAGAGGTGTAGAGTGCATGAGCTGGGCCCTGAGCCATTTCTTCAGAAAGTTGCTCAGAGTGCTTAGGGAGTAAACATACTAAAAGTCCCCGCGTCTAGGAGGTGAGCCGGAGTGGGGGGTATAAAAATTCCCACTTTTGAGTTTTTCGCTAATATCTATAAAACGGTGCGTCGTCGTAGAGAAAACGTATTTTTCTTGACTTGCTTTGCTTTGGCATTTTTATTTATTTACAAATTATCTTATATTTACAAAATAAACAAAAACAGTATTTAGAAATGGCACCACTAATAAAGCGTCCACGCGGACAATAGAAATGGGCCCTCTGCAGCGAGCTAATCTATAAACGCATACTGATACAATTCGTTCATAAATATTTGCACTAACACAGCCAAACGCGCGTAGTCGATCGATAGCCGGGGCGGAGCAGCGAGCGACACAGCCACCCCGTCTCAGTGCTAACGCACGACTGCCGCCTGCGCCCGCGCAGAGCACCTCTGAACCTATATCTCAAAGTGGGGCATTGTCTTTGCAACTGTTGATTGATTTAAAAACGCTATTTCAAATATGTAGTACTTCTAACCAGCAATTTTTCAGTGTAAAAATATTTCCAAACATCAAAGCCGTTTAGAAGTTATAAGCAAATGTTAGCCAAAATAGCGTTTTGGTAAATATTTTTTTAAGGCAAAAGTATTAGCCTTATGAAAAAACCCTGTTTCAAAAATGCAGTACATGAATCTATAGCAAACATATATTTTTTACAGACCTTCTAACCAAACCGTTAATGAGTTATAAGCTTCATAAAGTGACCGTGTTACGGTACTAAACGAGAGTAAGGCCCTTAAGGTGATTGGATACTGACACTTTTTCATACATTCTATCGGGGTACAAATCTCGATACTTAAACGATTTTTGCAGAATAAAAGCACGTACATTAAATGATTATGATCTATTATTGACGCATATCGTAAAAAACTTATAAAAAAACACTATTTGTAGGATATTTAGGCCTGACAAAAAACGATAAATCTTTGTATGTGTGCGCGGGCGGAGGCACGCCCTCTACAGGATATTTCAAGAACCATCAAGAAACAGAACAACATTTTTGCTAAAGTTATCAGTTATCATCTAACGATCAAGATCTACTGTAATCTTGATCGTTAGATGGCGTTGTTTGTCAACGGATGGCCAATTTTATAACATGCGTGATATTGTTGACAAGTTTCGAATCGTAGGTTTGCTGTGTGTGTGTGTGGGTGTGTGAGTTATATTTTATCAATTTAATCATGAAGTGAGAAAAAATGCATTACTTAGTGATAGGATTATCTGCGATCTACCCTGGGTTCGATATTACTGTAATGAATGTCTAAGTTCAAGTAAGTACCTACATGCACTTAGTAAGTAGGTAGGTACTAACTTACACATGAACTCTTCGAGAAATTTTCTGATATAAAAATCATTCTGCATTATGTATGGCTCTCTCAATAGGTACTTACCGTACCTATTGAGAGAGCCCTTTCTTTTAGTAGGAGTGGGCGATACAAATCGTATATAGATAATATCTATGTATCGGTACAATATCCAATACCTACCTATATATCGTACGGCACTGAATCTATATTATATCAGGTATCCGCGTACCTAGAACGAGACACTATACCGATATCGTATCACATGATCTATGATATTCGGTTCAAACTGATTCAGGTACAATGCGTGCCACGAAAGATGAGACTTGACCCCGCCTCCCCCGCTCTTTCCGCCGCCCCTATGACGTCCGGTCCCGTCCCGCACTCAGACCTCATACCGCTAAAGATACCTAAAATCGTGTAGGTACTGCGCATGTCAAACCACGTGGTGTGTCAAGTCTCATCTTTCGTGGCACGCATTGTACAGTAGTAGTTACACGGTTTTAGGTACCGTATCCTTGATGCGCGCGGGCGGGAGTGATGTACCTAGCTAGAGATGAACGAGCGAGAAAGCGCGCTAAGCTAACGTCTAATACTAATTTTAAACATTATTTACAGGAGCATAGAGTTTAATACCGAATACATTATTTTGTAAACAGGTAACCATCAATAAACGTCAAAGGATTTTAAATCGTATGGCATTCTCAACAAAAATAGGTAGGTACTCGTAGTTTTAAAATCATTTTACGTTGACCTTGATTGCACTTTGCTGTTTTCGTAGGTACCTACTTTTCGTGTTCTATTTTTAGTTACGCGTCGCGTTAGCTGCAGTTGGCCGAATTTCTCTGCTTGATTTCTTTACTTTATAAAGTAGACAAAAAAAAAACCGGCCAAGAGCGTGTCGGGCCACGCTCAGTGTAGGGTTCCGTAGTTTCCCGTCCGTCACAATAATAAGTGTTCCCACTTATGAGTTTAAAAGTGGGTATACATTATGTTCGCGCTCCAGCAGCACTCCGCGCTCCTGCAACTGCTCCCGGTAGTGGGTACGTACGCGAACACGGAGCGTGCAACATTGCACGCTCCGCGGCAGGCGCTCCGAAACGTGACGGTTTTTAGCGCGAACACAAAGGGATACGTTCAGGATAATAAAATATGTAAACGAAGTTAAAAAAATGCTTGCATATACGTTTATACTAGAAACTTAGTCCAGAAATTATTTTGTACAACTTTTTGTCTTTTTTGTACAAAAACTGTTGTTTCCATCAAGTTCAAAATAATTTTCCTAGAAAGTCCTTATAGAGTTCTACTTTGCAGATTTTTTTCATAGTTTCTAAACTTATGGTTCAAAAGTTAGAGGGGGGGACACATTGTTTTTTACTTTTGGAGCGATTATTTCCGAAATTATCAAAAAATGATTTTAGTAAACCCCTATTCATTTTTAAATACCTTTCCAACAATATATCACACGTTAGGGTTGAAATTAAAAAAAAAATCACTTCCCACTTTACATACATATAGGGGGGCTACCCTAATAAAACATTTTTTCCAATTTTTATTTTACCACTTTGTCGGCGTGATTGATATAGGTACCTACATATTGGTACTAAATTTCAGCTTTCTAGTACTAACGGTCACAGAGATTAAGCGAGGACGGACGGACGGACAGACAGACATGGCGAAACTATAAGGGTTCCTAGTTGACTACGAAACCCTAAAAAGAAAGAAAGAAAGAATTATAAAAATATAAATCTAAAAAACCGAAACGGCTGTATTAGTTTCATTTCAGAGTGCCATATTATCAACAATACCAAACGATACATTCACTGATTTCGAGTACTTATACAGTTACAAAAAAAAATACAATGATGTACCTACAGACGCCAGCACATCGAGCTACTACCATTTGTCAAATTTCTTTAATAGATTTTCAACTTTATCGCTAAAGCATAAGGTTCAAAGTAGATTGGAAAAATTTAACAGTTTCGGGTAGGTTGATGTGCTGGCGTCTGTACATGAATCGAACAAAACCAAAACCTAAATATCACAGTACTACTTTCGATTCCGAGTTCCACACTGATTCAGTCAATATACAAGATGTTACTTTGTCCTCGTCATAATTCAGGAGGTTGTCATAAAAGACGTAAATAATCAATTTAAATTACGGTACCTACCTGGCCAATAATTATAAACGCTCCTTTTTTTTGTTGTTTACATTTGACACTAATTCAGAATGAAGCTATTCATAAAAGAGGAGAATCACGTCGCCATTCCACGCGCGAGGTACCGCCCGCTTAGGTACTACGACACACATAAACGCGCTTGCGCACGTGCGCGCTTTATACCTAGAGTGACCGAATAAATGGCCATAATTTATCCTAGTTCGAATTCGAAAATCACCTTCATTATTGTCATAAATTACGCTAGATAATTAACTCATTTTTAAGTATCATAAGAATGCGGAAATCTTACTAATGAAAGTAGTAGTGCCCCAAAGAAAAGTTCATTGACCTACTGTAAGTAGTAACCTACGGTAGTTATCAATCAGCTGATTACCAAAATGTTAGTTTTGCTTTATTGCGTTTTATTGCAATCCTGCTGAAAGAAAAATCCTAAAATTGGTACCTATTCTTAGATCTTAGGGCTCTTTCAATTTAGAGGTTTCGTGTCGGACCGCTGCCGCACGTTTACCGTGCCCGGGCCGCTACAGTACGGTAGCAGTCCGATACCAAACGCCTAAATCGAAAGCGTATCCGACTGCCGTGCGTTTGTATGCTAGTGTTAGTATAGTGTTTGTTGTGTGTTATTATTGTTTGCGACGTTGCCGTCCTGTTGTCGAGCGTTCGCGGTACCGATGCCGCACTGTTGCCGCACCGCGCGCTTTGTATAAAAACAAACGACCGTGCGTGCGCAATACCGCTTCGGCACCGCAGCAGCGCGAGCGGTCCGAGAGATTGAGATTGATAATGTTTTACGCAATTAGGGTGCTGGGTTAGGACAGGACATAATTATGTAGGATACTTTTATAAACGGTTTTATTTAGCTTAACCTGTTTGTTATTTATTTGGTTCAAATTTAGTACTTGAAATTTTACCCCCTTCCTGTTGGCAAATTGATCTGATATTTGGTACACACTTTAGTTTTGATGACAATACATCAGTATCACTGTAAATCCAAGATGGCCGCAGCTACGAAATGGCGGATTACATATTTTCTCACAACCCCCTCAATGTGGGTATCAAATGAAAGGGCTTGACTAGTAGAATATTGCCGTGCGTTTTTGTAACCCTCTCACCGTGAAAACTTAGGTGAAGTGAGCGTGGAGTGAGCTATCAATAGTGTCAATCCCTAACAATCAGGTGGAAGGACAGCTTACATCACTTAGGTTTTCACGGTGATATTTGTACAGAATAGGCCGGCTGTACACTATAAAAAATCGAGCCGAGCGGGCGCGCCAGCGGCGCTCGTCAATCAAGTTCCCCATTTCACCTCGCCCCGACCCCGCACGACTCGACTCCCGCGCACCTCATACCGCCTGTCGACTAACAAGCAAGTGAGAACGCGATAAAATTGAACGAAAAATAGTGTGCGGAAATATGAAACTTGTTCCGGGAAACAGGGGCGGATCTTGAATTTGTGGGGCCCTGGGCTAATACTGCTTAGGGGCCCTACCTAATTACTCAACCAATTGTTGTGGTTTTTTAATTCAAGATTATTTTTATTATTGACAATATCGTCTATTGTTTTCAATTCGGTTGGGGGCCCTCTGTATCCAAGGGGCCCTGGGCTGCAGCCCAAAAAGCCTTTAAGTAGATCCGCCCCTGCCGGGAAAAACGTGTTTTTGAGCAAGTTTCAAGTTTGGCTGCTCCACAATTTCTGACACGATTACCCTAATCCATGGTCTGGGGTTGAAGAATCCATAAACTTGGTATTTACCTACTAGCTAGATGTTCATGCACGGCGCGGCGGAGGAGGTCCAAGGTAGGTATAAGTACAAACTATTTACCTATTTTTTCCCTAAGCTACGATTCACCGTTGCGTAGGTAGTACCTAATCGAATAATTGAATTATATATAATTCTTGTGAAACCAGCATTCAAATCGAAAAGGTAGGTACTTACAGGAAAGCGAATACACAAACAAACGATTTGTTTTTTCATAGTATTTGCGCTTTTCAGTGTTATTAGCACATAGTGCGTCAAGGTCAACGTCATTCTCAACTAGCTAGGCGTCTCGCCTACTGAAAACCATTCGTTCAGAAACTGAACTGCAAACTAATTCAAATAAGAATAATTTTATAATTTATTCATTAGGTACAAGCAATACGAAAACGTTATTTCAATCAATATAAATAAATGTTTAGCGAACAGTGAAGCAAGAGTGAGGCAAGTAGCTACGACGTCTTTTTAATTTTTGAACGTATTACTTATATTGTGCCTTGTGAACTACATTTCAATACGTGAAACGAGCATAATCATATTTCACCTAATTATCTATAGGTATAGTAAAGTTTATTAGGGTAAGAAATGTTTTATTATAACAAGTTATAATAACATTCGTATGATGTCGACGATGATGTACGACGTATTTTAAAACTGACGTATTTTATTCTATATAAAATCACCGACCATAAGCTTATTGTGTTGAAAATTCTGTTTGCACGATGTAGAATTTTTGATTATAACTTCTTTGTTTTTGAGAAATTGTTAAGTAATTTTATGTCATTAATTGTGTAACTACTCTATAAACATATACTATACTTGTTTTATTAAAATTGTGATATAGTTTAACTGTTTTCCCGATTTTTTGAAATCATATAAATTACTTTTACATCAGCGCCATCTAGTAAACGACGAAATAACGATTTTTAATTATTTGTAACTATTGTGGTATAGTAATTGTATTCTAGGTGCATCGTCTTCATATATACCTACTTATATAATTAATGTATACAAATATTGTAAAACATTTCAATCGAGTCAGTTTTTGTTATAAATATTGATGTTATAAAATGCCTTTTAGGTGCCTATTTGAAATAAATTCTTTGACTTGACTTTGAGTCTATTATTTATTTAGGGCTGACTTTTCAATCATCTGATAACTTAATTCGTGGAATAATTTTGAAATTTTTACAGTTCATACAAAAACTGTCAAACGTCAATTTTATTCCTTGAATAAAAGTTATCTGGCGATGGAAAAATTTGCCCTTAGTGTAATAACTGTTAAGACACGACAAAACCATTTAAATAATTGGATAATTTGTGGTGTTGAAAAGGTGGCCAATCATGATATGAGCTTTTATGAAACAAAATAAAAATATATAAGTATTCTTTTCTTCAGTTTTTACTTTATTGAATGAAGGATGGTCATCATAAAAATCTTTTATTTCAATAAACGCCATCTCGACATACTTATTTCAAACCAAGTTTATGAATTCAACGCCATCTAGTGGTATCGAAAGTAAAACTATTTTACTGTACATGTGTGTGTAATCAAATAAAGTGAAACGGCTAAACGTTTAGGGGTACAAATCTTTGTATGAGACGAGTTATCAAGCAAAGTGAATATCTCAAAAAATTAAGTTAATACTCTAGTTGACGCATATAATGAAGTTGTCCCTCAAAGATTTCTGAGTTAGGCGTAAAAATTGAAAATGTTCGAATTTGCGAATGTGCTGCCATCTCGCGAAAAAGTAGCTGGGAGATCAACTATTCAATAGCCTTAAGCCGACAGATAATCCACAGCCAGACATGGCCTCCCTCAAGCATCGTCACAATGACTAGTACTGTGCCTCCCACATCCTGTGGATTCCTGCCACCTCTAATAATAATCTCATGGATCGTAAAAACATAGCTATTTATTCGTATTATATACATGTATAGACCTCATTATTTAGGGGAAATAGACACGAAATAGATAGAATAACATGTCACACAACAACAAATTGGTTGAACAACTCACATACACACATGTATGTGAGTTGAACATGTCAATGGGTGACCACTGCTACCACCAACGCTGTAGATTGAGTGCATCTCTCTAGGTAATAGGTAATACGGGCTGGTGTCCGCAACTCCACGTCAATGCGCGTATTTTGCTTACGGTGCATCTCTCTAGCCTCTATAACCCGCTACCTGCCTCTAAGTTTATATCCCGCTTAGCAACGAATTACCTACCGACTTTTTGACATTGCCAAAATCTTCAGCGTCTAAATGTCAATCAAGTTTACTAATCCGGTACATTTTTAAAATGTTTTTCCTCGTTCTCCTGGTTTTACTCAACTGCATTTCTTGGCATGCGTCATGTCTTAAAATTTGTTGTTCCTGACACTTCGAAACTTTGCTTACTTATGGTCTATTTATTTTCCTATTGCGATTGATTTTAGGTGTAAGTTCATTATTATTCTTGGATTCCTTTCAAGGACTTTTCTGAATGACATAATGGTAAACATTATAGCTACGATTTTGATAAGATTCTGTTAACTTAAAGCTTGATTTCATACGCCTTATTTGTCTTCTTTTACGTTTCTTCTAAATCTTGAAATAAAACTGAAAGCAAAAGAACTTTCATAGAGCTTCATTAGCTTTAAAGTACGTCATAGGTTTGTGGGATTTTATGCTTTTCTAAAGAAAGTTGAAACGTTTTCACGTGGGCTCTGGGCATTTTCTCACGGAATTAGAACAGCGTTAAGTTGAGTGGTTTCAACGAAATGAGGTCTATCGTTATAAACGTTTGGGTTTATTTAAGTTTTATGGAGTATTTGCGGTTTAGTGGAAGGAGGGAAGGGAAGCCTTAGCTCTGCAGTGGGACAGAAATGGCTGATAATAATAATAAAAAAAAATGCGGTTTAGTGGTATTAACTTATTACTTTTATGTTTATTACTTGGTTCGATTGGCTCTTTTGGTAGAAAATCTGAGAATTCATACTTAAGATGATGATTGATCAATCAATTTTAAATTACCCTGGGTTTCTGGGCTCATTGGTTTGCACCGACCTAAATACTAATACTTATTAAAAAAATTTGGAAAAACGAAAATTTTATCAGCCCAGCCTACCACCAACCACAGCTGCTGGTGACAACACGAGATTAGACAACTTGTCAGTAATTTTTTATGTTGTAAAGCCTTTTAGATGGTTTCTAAAAGGCTTTTGATCTCGAGGATGAATGAAAGGCGACTAACAAAAGATATCTGGGTCGATCTCCAGAGGCCTTTTTTTTCGTGTCGGGCTGGATAAACCCATGTTAAAATCGAAAAACATTTTCAAAATATTTTTTTATATACAGTTCGGTGTCTAATCTACATGATACAAGGCTAATATTATGAATAAGTTTATTTTAAATATTGAAAAAAAAATCCTAAACCCTAAAATCCTGATCGCTCTGGGTTGACCCAACTCCCGATTGAATGAAAAAAATATTCTTTAACTTTTTAATGAGAAGGTTCATATGAAACAACTTATTTAGATTACATAACAAATAGTTAATCTTCATGGTAATAAAATATTTTTAGTTATATTAACAATACTTTTGCCACAATTTGAATTTAAAATCGTGACCGGGCATTTTATCTCATCGCTCTGCGCTGAGGTAAAACATCGCGCTCATCCCTAGTTACGCGTTATAGACACTCTATACCCCTCCCGCGGCGCAACGGCAGGGGTGGTCTAACTACCGAGGAGTGTACCTGTGTCCCACGTTCCCGCGTTCCAACATTACGAAGGTAAGTTTATGATTGCTCTGGATTTGGTTCTCGAATTTTATGATTGCTATGGCACGTTATTTAAATTAAATAGTAAGCTTGTGAATGTGTTTGTTACGTGAATTAAGTGATCGTTATGATGTTTTTTTATGAGACGTAATCACAACTTTCTGCTGCTTATAAATTCGGCTATATTTATGATTTTGTGACTTTTTCTGATCGCTATGGCTGTGATTGCTCTGTCCAAAAAGACCAGAGCGATGATATTTTGCAATTGGACGTAGTTACACGATAAGGATCCAATCCACAAAACTACCAAAATTGAGTTGACTATACCAAAGAGACCGTAAAGGTCGATATTTTCGGTCAGCAAAAAGATCCCAGTGAAATACGAACACATGACATTGTCACAAGCACGAGGTACCAGTCCACATGTATGGCGGGCGTTTTTTATGAATCTACTGAAAAAATCCAATCCTCATGGATCATTAGTGAGAAACAATATTTATTGGTAATAGTATAAAATAAGTAATCTTAAAAGAGATCCAATTCACTTGGATCCTTTCTGATAATTATTGTTACTTCAAAAACCGATACATAGTAAATCACGTAAACGATCCAAAACGTAATCCGAATCGCCAGTGGCACCATTGTTTTTTCCTTTAACACCATATATAAATAAAAAACCAACTTATAATACAATCATTGTCAATAATTTTGAAATGTCGTCGCCATTACGCCCAATGTCTCCTGGTACATTAGAGCTTTTACAAGATTTGAATGGAGAACAAAGCCCATCAGAGGTAAATGTAGTTTACAATTTTCTGGAAAACAACGAAAATAATATAAAAGTAACAGGAACTGATTGTTTACGTAAATTAGGTGACAATGAAGCAATTGGTACTCAACAAGTGACTTTAGTAGTGATACAGACTCAGATTTCATACCAAATAGTGATGAAAATACCAGCGATAAAGAAGATTTAGGTACATCTAGACACCTAAGGGTTGTTGCTTTAGTGCATATTTCAAAAAATGGTATAAGAAAACTTCCTGAGCTCACAAAATATTGAAAAAAATATAGTCAACAGAAAAACTTTTACAAACAAGCAGAAAACTAATTGGTTAAAAACAAAAGTAATTTCATTAAAAAAAGAGAAGAAATATATTATTTTCATGAAAAGTGAAATAAATGAAGACCAGTATTGTGAACTTAATATACAAAAAAAAATTAAAGGAAAATCTTGTGATTTTTCTGAAAGGGACTTTACCATTTTGTGGCCTATAGGCAAAAAAATTGCTCAACCTAAACTAGACGATCTGAGGTCAATGTTCCATTTAATTCCAAAAGATTGTTTAGACTTTTACAAGTCTCTACAAGGGGATGAAAATATAGAGGATGACCTCGAAGGATTCAGTGGTCAGCCTGATTTTCATATTGAATATGAAAGTCAGGAAGAATAAGCATATTAGAATAATGATTATGCAATGAATCTCATTTTTTATCTTTTTTTTATATTGATAAGAAAAGATGTGTGCGGTTATATGAATAAAACTTTTTTAGTGAATTATTAGTAGTTTAATTTATTTTTCAAGATTTAGTTAACAGTTCATGACGTGGTTCCTTATTGCCAAACATCATTTTATGCTGGTTTTATTGAGAATACAATTTATCAAAAAGGATCCAAACCCATATTTTCTTGAATAATATTTGAAATATCAAATTAAACTTAGTAAATTTGATTTAAAGTTAAAATATAAATAGTTTTCCTTATAATTTCAATAAAACCAACAAATTTACAGCACTGCATCATAGAAGAATTCCGATGCAAACTTTAAAATTCAATATCTCAAAACTAGCTTAATGTGGATTGGATCCTTATCGTGTAACTACGTCCAATTATTGTACGTTATAAACCTATTTTAAGTAGTAGTACCGGACTGTAACAATGAC
This sequence comes from Luperina nickerlii, assembly GCA_963855955.1. Taxonomy (NCBI): domain Eukaryota; kingdom Metazoa; phylum Arthropoda; class Insecta; order Lepidoptera; family Noctuidae; genus Luperina; species Luperina nickerlii. The sequence goes on along the minus strand of OY979682.1, from coordinate 17,210,236 downwards.
AAACGATGAACTATGCATATAACCTTTAATTTATAACCTTTCCTGGGTTTCTTTGGGTAACCTAAACCCTTAAACAGATTTTGACGTATTTTACCTTGATGATATATTATATTGGCATTTAGCTAACCACAACTGTAACCCTTTCTTGATTAATTTAATTCAAATTAATCTTAATTTAATGGCAACTATTGTTGCAGATTGAAATCATGCCTCGAAATAAATTATCTATTGAAGAAAAACGTCTTAGAAAGAAATTGGCTGAGCGTCGTAGTATGGCATTTTCATAAGATCATTAAAAAAAAAAGAATTAGCCAAATTGGTCTAGGCGATGTTGAGTTATGCGCTTACCAACACATTTTGCGATTCATTTTTATATTATACTAGATATTCCGTATTTTTGATATGTATGACTGATAATATGCCTTGACCTTTTTCTAAAATAATACATTTCTCTTACATATAATCTTGTTACACGTATACTGAATATGACTGAAAACGGCTAAATAAATAATATTTTATCAATATAAATTTTTTTGTTTCACTGATTTCACCATTCATGATCGCTCTGGCACCAATTATGATTGCTCTGGTCGCGAAATTTTTTGAACTTAAATATTTTCATAACTGTTTGTGTAAATTGAAGGCCAATAGTAAAAATGTACTATTTGAATATCATTTTTTTTAATGAGATACATAATTACCATTAAATATCAATATCTGAAAAGCACCAGAGCGATCACACGAATACGCCCGTTTTGGAGATTGACCCATCTACAAGATAGATGTGAGTGGAAACGCTGGTAGGAGACGCCCTAGTAGGACATATAGTGACCTCATTGGTTAAATGTTCTCCTGTAAGGTCAGGTGCGTAGTGCTCGCAACCGGTGTGCGTGTATGACCCAGGGCCGTCTTAACTATATTGGGCGCCGGGGTGCGAAAATCAGCCTGCGCCCCAATTTTTGTATTTTATTTTTTTATTTAATAGTTACTCTACAATAAAATAAGGTACATTTTCAAACATCAAATTTAATTTTTCCGGCTTTAAAATCGACAATCTTTTTTATGATATCGTCTGTTTTGTAATCAACTTTCAATTCGATAGGTATACTATAGCCAAATTTGTCAATCTATCTTAACTTGAGTCATAGTTAATCGTAAGTAGTTTTTTATTCATGTTAATTTCGAGAAGGTTTACGCATGGTACGTGTAGGTTTAAGGATTGGCTTGCGCCCCCTAAGACCCTGCGCCCGGGTGCCACGCACCCCTTGCACCCCCGGGTAAAGACGGCCCTGGTATGACCAGATGGATGAACGTAAACGAAGCAAATGAGTAGGTATGTATGGATGGTGGCGTTCTGTAGTTTTTGATTACCCCATAGGAAGAAGACTTGAGTTGAAGTATGTATTTATAAATGTTAACCTCGCAGACTTTAAAATTTGCATTTCTTCTTTGGAGAATCGGAGTTAAACACTTGTCTATCGTACGAACGTAAACGTCAATCGCATATTCATTCATAACTAACTGTGACGTAAAAATGTAAACATCATGAATTCATAACATTATATCGATGTGAGGTCATCATAATATTACGTCTGATTAGTATCGGAACAGCAGCGGTACCGACAATCCTATCATGTCTTATCTTTTTTATAGGTATTTATCGGGGATAAAACGTATCCATAGGGGAGCGATAATATCTCCAATTTGAGACTTTTTATTAGTATAAAAAGTCTCAAGTTACGCTGCTAATCTGGCCAAGCACTAAAGCTAAAGAACTATCTTTAGCTTTAGTGCTTGGCCAGATTGGCAGCGTGGGGCGGGGAGCGGCGCGGACGCGGGAATGAGCGCGGTCTGCCTGTTTTTCCGTGTTGTCGTGTCCAGTGTTTGTCAAAATATAATATGGATGAAGAAGACTTATTTTTACTAGAAAAAAAGCTTAAACTAGTTTGAAAACCCCGGTCCCCACGCGGGCCGTCGCGCACCCACTGCACTGCAATGGGTCGTACGTTTGGCTCCTTGATCGTCTGACATGCGGCAGATGTGTCTAGCTCATCGAGCGAGCTTATAATCACATAAATGTTTCATAATTAATTAGAGTAATTTGATTGGTATAAGTACAAAGAATGAAGTTTCACACAATTTTCATCCATTACCCTCGTTCTCACAAGCTTTTCTACCTTCTCGGTTTGACCCAATTTTCCCGCCTTCTGCTCACAATTTCGCTCATTAATCCAATTAGGCGCCCCATCTATGTATGTATAAGCATTTAATTTAAATAATAATGTTTGAATACATTATCTTTTACCGTGTTGGATGCTTATACTTTCCATTGCGACAAATATTTTTGGAGTGGAAACGCGGGACGCCCTATGAGGACATTATCATCATCATCGTCATAATTTCGGCCGAAAGACGTCTACTTCTGGACATATTCCTCTCCGAAGCACCTCCACTTCGATCGGTTGTGTACTTCTCACATCCAACGGGTTCCTGCGGCCTTCACAAGGTCGTCGTCGGTTCACTTTGTGGGAGGCCTTCCATCGCTGCGTCTTCCGATACGCGATCGCCATTCCAGAACCTTTAGGCCCCATCGGCCACCTGTTCTACGAGCAATGTGCCCTGCCCACTGCCACTTAAGTTTGGCAATTCTTCGGTTCCTTCGGATCCTTGGTTCTCCTGCGGATCACCTCATTTCTGATTCGATCACGCAGGGAAACTCCAAACATAGCCCTCTCCTTTGCCCTTTAGGTGACTTTTAGCCTTTTGGCCCATTGTGAGCGACCACGTTTTGAGGACATTATAAATATATTGACCATATTGGTAACTTTCTTCAGAAAGGTCAGGTGTGTAGTACTCGCAATCGGCGTGCGTGTATGACCAGATTGAATTGAATTGAATTGAATTAAATTGTTTATTGAAATAATTGATTTACATAAATATTTACAAAATAGGGCCTTAAACTAGTGGTAAGTAAAAAATAATAACTGGATTCTACCTAAACTAGGAATAAACCTGTATCTCAGGTATCTCACTCAAGTGCTTATACATAAGTATTTGGTATCAAAACAAATAGTAAATAATTTATATACTTTAATGATGATTATATTAAAATTGAGCAAAATAGTATGCTACTTTTTTGTATCATCGTAAGACACTACGACGGCGACTACGAGCGAATCAATTCTATTTCGCTGTAATTTTTGACGTTCAAAAGTGCCTTTTATGTCTCTACTTATTTGAAATAAATGCTTTGACTTTGTCTTTGACATTTTTGCAACCATATTCTATTATGATTTTTGCAACGTTACATTTTAATAAGGTCGCGTTTACTTTGTCAGATGTATGAAATTAAACGAGGTAAAAGGAGTACCGCCGTAAGGATCGTAGCAGATGGCGTTCTGTAGTTTCTGCCTACCCCCATAGTAAGAAAGCGTGAGTTTATGCATGTGTTTGTTTTTTCTAGTAAACATGTTTTTCTGCTTGCGAAAAAATAGTACATAATGGTGGCTAGCTCCACGGTAATCCATACTAATATTATAAATGCGAAAGTGTGTCTGTCTGTTACCTCTTCACGTTTAAACCGCTGAACCGATTTTGATGAAATTTGGTATAGAGATAGCTTAAGTCCCGGGAAAGGACATATGATAAGGTTTTTTTTTTTTTTGTTTTGTGCTAGTATCTGCAATCAGCCTTTCGGCTATAAACAAATGTGTTGTTTGTTAATGGCGTGGCTATGCAGAGCTCCAGTGAGGCCCGCACATATGGTGCTTAATTACTTGTTCAGCTCGAGGATGTGGTGCCTTTTGAGGCGCTTGGTGATATTTGCATGAAGCAGGTCTACGGCCAACTGATTTGTATGGTTTTTGAGTCTATCCTTGTATGCATTTTCTACCATCAGTATATTCTGCTTTACTGTGTTTACTTTTAATAGCTCGTGGATTTCTGCATTGGTGATGAACCATGGGGCATTGGAAATTGACTTCAGAATTGAATTTTGTAGTCGTTGCACTATGTTGATGTTTGAATGTGAGGCACTACCCCATAGCTGCATCCCATAGGTCCATATTGGCTGTATCACGGCTTTGTAAACCAGTAAGTTGTTCTCGAGTGAGACTTTAGACTTTCTTCCCAGCAACCAGTACAAATTCCTAAAAGTGATATTAGCTTGATCTCTTTTGGCTTTGATGTGGGTTTTCCAAGTTAGTCGCCTGTCCAAGTGCACACCCAGGTACTTGACAACGTCTTTGTGTGGCAAGTCATTGCTTCCCAGCTTGACCGCAGGGCAATCACCTTTTCTAAGTGTGAATGTCACTTGTGTTGATTTTGATACGCTTGCAGTAATTCTCCACTCCTCAAGCCAGCCATCTATTAAGTCTAGTGCCTCTTGCAGTTTCCTTGAAGCTTCTATTGGATCTTTGTTGCTGGTTATAATGGCTGAGTCATCGGCAAAAGTAGCAGTTGTAACATTTGGAATTTGTGGTATATCTACTGTAAAAATAGTGTAGAGAACGGGACCCAGAACAGAGCCTTGTGGAACCTCTGCTCTTATTTCATGGAGCTCAGAGTAGCTATACTCTTCTCTTACTTGGAACATGCGATCTGTTAGATAGGACTCGAGAAGTCTATAGTAACTGTGAGGTAGGTATGTTTTAATTTTGAAGAGTAGGCCCTTATGCCATACACGGTCAAATGCCTGTTGCACATCTAAGAATGCTGAAGCGCAATATTCTCCTAGCTCAAGTGATTGTCGTATTTTGTTACATACTCGATGAACTTGCTCTATTGTGGAATGCCTCTCACGGAACCCAAACTGATGATCAGGTATCACGTTTTTCTGTGCTAGTAGTGGTTTAAGCCGGTGTAAGATTAACTTTTCCAACAATTTTGACTTGATGGGAAACAGGCTGATTGGTCTATACGAAGTGATCTCATTATCTGGTTTTCCATGCTTGTATATAATTTTAATTTGTGATACTTTCCACTGTGAAGGGAAATAGCCCACTCTTAGGATTGTATTATACAGCACTGTTAGAAAAACAATAGCCCTCCTTGGCAACTCGACTAGTACTTTGTAATAAGATCATACCCAGGTGCTTTCTTGTCTTTGAGTTTTTTTATCTGTGTCATTACTTCCTGAGGTGTTATTGGTTTGGGTGGCAGCTCCATTTGGAAGTCTTGTTTCAGGGTTTCATCTATATTTGAGTCTTTGTCACTGCTCTGGTTCCTCGGTTCATTTGGGACAAATACAGCAGCTAGGTGTTTAGCGAACGTGTTTGCTATTTGCTCACTCGTTCTTGCCCATTGATTATTGTTCAGTTTTAGAGGAGGTTTCACTTCTTGGGGCTGGTCATATTTTCTTGTAAATTTCCATAAGGAATAATTCGTGGCAGATGTGGCTGCTAGGCTTTCTAGTTGTGCTTCCAGGGTGAGGTCTTCTGCTTCTTTGAGTGCCGATTTAAGCAATTTTGACATTTTATTGTACTTTTTCTTGTCATCGGGGTGTTTGCTTGTGTGCCATACCCTGCGAAGTCTCCTTTTTTTCAGTACCATAGCCTTTAGTTCCTTAGGCAGATTTGGAGTTTTAATTTTTCTGTAAATTTCGGGTGTACATTTCCAACAGGCTTCTTGGACTAATTTAGTGAAGTATTCAGTAGCTTCATCAATGTCATTTTCTGTTTTAAGCCTAATATTTAATTTTATATTATTTTACAAGTAGTGTCGGAAGTCATTCCAGTCGGTTTTATTGTTGTAAAGAGAAGTAGGTTTATCGAAGTTGTTCACGGTGGTGCTGACGGTCATAATTATCGGCGTGTGGTTAGAAGATCCATCAAGGCAGGACTCAGTGTGACAATAATGTCGGGACATTCCCCGCACAATAAAGAAGTCTATTATGTCCGGCCGCTTGTTCGGATCTGTTGGCCAGTGGGTTGGTTCTTTTGTTGACAGTGTGATGAGATTTGTGCTGTCAATTGACTTTTTAAGTTCCCTTCCGCGGGTTGTTACTAGTCTTGATCCCCAATGAGTGTGCTTTGAGTTCCAGTCTCCCCCTGCTATGAAGCTAAGCTATATGATAAGGTAATAATACATAAGTACTAGGTAATACGAAAAAACGGTATGCATGGAAACATTGAATAAGTAGGTGAGTAACAGGAAAAATATCGACAGAATTTTTCTATAGACATTTTCCTCCTGTTGATAAAAACTGACTAAAAATAGAAACAAAACGTATTGGCAACGACACGATCAATCTTTCGTGGGCATTTTGACTTATTTTTCATACATACTAATATTGGGAGTACAATTTAATTTTAAAAGAAAATGTTTAAGTAGGTATCTACTTCATTTAACATATTTAACTGCGTTTCTTTACAATGTTTGGTGTCACATTTTAAGCAAATAATTGGTTGCAGTTTGCAGTAGGAGACTATGCAACTTCCACGTGTCATTGCGTCATTGGCCAACAATGTACAAACTGCGCGTAGACATTAAACATCCCAAAGGCAAAACGCCTTTTAAAAAATGCCATAGTAAAATAGAGTAATTAATGAGGGAGTACCTAGCCATATACCTATTATGAGCTGTCGTCATGCGGCCTCCTGGGTGGCACGAGCTGAGTGGTTTTAGGAGGAGTGATGTCCATTCGACTTTAAAAGTGGACTGCTGCCATTCTGCCAAAAGTATCTATGTCACCTTCGCCTCACACGACAATTGCGGAAAAAATTGCGTATTTTTAGCTGTTACTCCCAGCAACACAATTTGTACTCTAGTTCTATAATAGTATAACAAATCTTGGCGCAGAGCATTTCAATAAAAAGCTAGCCAAAACCGCCCGTGCGGCATTTTTTTTGTATTTCGTGGGGAGCAAAAAAAAAAACATAATGCACGTGTTGCAAGTTCTAAGGCGTTTATATGTAGGTATGGGTTCTGGTACCTGCTCCAATAGGAATACATATCATAAGAATGGTGTAACAGCAGGTATTGACTTCACTGCTTCCTAATATTTTTTTATGCTGGGAAGATGAGGGGCCGCAAACTCCTTAGCAAAAATATTAAGTACTAGCAGCGCCCTGCGGTTTCACTCGTATAAGTGTTTGGCCAGACTGACAGCGCGGGCGCGATGTGGCGAACTCAAACATGAACTTTCTTTGAGTGTCCATAGAGGACACGCGGTCGCGGGCGCGGTGAGCGGCGCAGGCTGCTCGGCGCGGGGAGAGCGCGGGCAAGTCACGTCATAGCTCGTTCATACAAATGGCCGCAGTGGGTGCACGGCGCGGGCGCGGGTGGCCAGCGGGGTCCGGGGTTCTCAAACTAGTTCGAGCTTTTTTCCAGTAAAAATAAGTCTTCTTCATCCATATTATACAACTGCGGACAGGCAGATTGCACGCGTTCCCGCACCCGCGCCCGCGGCCCAGTCTGGCCAAATACTAAGTGACATTATTTAGTATATTTAGCTGTCATTTTGGTCTAGCAAATAAAAAAAAAAACAGAGTTTTCGTATAATAAGATAGCATCTATCTGAAAATTGAATTCCACCAAGAATAACGAAAAACAATGTGAAGAATTTCGTTTATGTTACATTGCAGTTTATGAACTGACTAGAACAAATAATGTAAATAGTAAAACACTAAATCTTTGTAGATGTAAACATGAACACTACATCTAGCCAATTGACTAGTGTGGTATTCTTGCGAAATCGAATGTACTAAATTCAAACGGACCGAATGCCCGACCATCTTGAATAAAAGAGAGAGCAAAGATTATAAATTTAAATCGTAAGATTCGCCCTGTCACATCAAAAATTGTGTTTCATTTTGACACCTCTGAAACACAAAAAAATAGAAAAGAAAAAGTAAAGTAAAGTGAAAAGAAGAGGAGGAGAAAGGGGGGTGTAGTAGTAGTAGTAGTGTAAAGTATATATAAATAAATAAATAATAATAAATAAACACACAAAGACTAGTGAATCGACTTGATTGTCATGGAAACTACATTATTATTGTGTGGGCTCACTCTTCTCAGTATGGAAACTCATGTAATTAGTCGTACGACTAATTACGATGAAGACAAATCGAACGATTGAAATATTTGCTAGAGAGCCTTTTACGAACCGTTGTCCAAAATGGGGACAATGGATCCACACACCTGATTTTAAAGTCCTTATTATGTCTAACATAATTTCTGTAGGGTGTTGAATCTAGATTTATTTACTGTCCTAAAATCTTTGTAGGGTTTACTCTTCTTTATTCTTGGTCTCTTAGTGCTGAGGATCGAGAGCTAGCCATCTGTATTATGTGTTTTGCACCGGCTTGGATCCAAATATGTCATTTCTATGCCATTCTTGAGACCTCCTGAAAAGAAAGGCAGGATCAGCTCTGCCCACCATTTTGGTAGTCTATCCCACAGGTCTATCCCTTTGTCTTTTCCTTGGTATCTTTCCACTTACCAGGACTGTCTCCAAATCGGAGTATGTAGTCTACAGTTTTTTATAAAATGGTGTCTATTGATAGCCCCACACTGCAGGTGGTGATTCCGGCACCACGTTGATGATCAATATATTTACCATGGTATGAGAGAGAGAAGAGAATAAAACGTTTGATATTTTAGCCCGAGAGTGACATGGCAACAAAACAAAAACTTTCCTCTTTCTAATAAGTATATGTAAAACAAACTGTACAAGTCCGCTATGATATATAGTAGGTAGGTATAGTACTCGTATACTACCAGTCTACCGATCAATCTTGCAGCATGGAATTTTGTTTACTATTTCGTAATCCGAGTCACGGTATACAAACAGTGCTGGATACAGTAAACTTGGCTCTTTTAGGAATTTTTCACGCAATATTGGTTATGTAAGGAACACGTGTTTTAGAAATTATTGCCAAGGCAAATGTAACATTGGCAAAAATGAACAGTCGTATTTTTTAGATATTGCGAATCGGTTGAGAAGGGTCTAATACTGGGTGAAATAACCTTTGTAGTCACAACTAAGTAAAACGAAGGGACATGGCCTAGCACGCTTTTTCGTTAGGAGTCACAACTAAGTAAAACGAAGGGACATGGCCTAGCACGCATTTTCGTTAGGTAAGTACTTAATCCAATAATCTGACTGGGTTGTGGAGATTTTGGGATGCATGAAGAAACCACCTCGTGTAGCGCAGCTTATTCCGCCATTTACTCAACTGAACCGAACGCTCGGCGCGTCCTGGACAGTCACATCCAACACCTTGTTTGACTGGCCAATTCTTCCCTTGCGGTGGTAGGGCTAACGCCCGCCTGGTGTGCGACCATCCTCCCACCGGAGTCGTCAAGCAGCCTGCTGTGTTTCATCGATGCGTGGGAGTTCCAGTGCCTCAGGCATCTTCTGGGCACGCTCGTTCCATCATAGACTAATTCATCCGTCGCCTTCCATCAGGCATGTTCGAGGTCAAGGGCGGGTCCATAAAGCAATAAAAAAAAATAGAACGGCAGTCGTTCCATGTATAAAATATTGATATTCAGCTGCATCCAGTTAAAATGCTAGACAGACTTATTGATTGACTGAATCCAACAATCACCTGATGAAGTATTTTCATGTGTTGCTTTTTGACTCGTTTATCTCGTTTCTAGACTTATCTCAGCATAGTATGCATGCATGGAGTTTCTTGCCCGTGCTTCTCCATAGAGATCTACGTTTTGGAATGGGCAACTAGCTTCAACTTTCTGACTAACTGACAGACTATTTAAATTTTGACAATTCAAAAGTGCCTGTACAAGGTTTAATTGAAATAAATGTTTTTGAGTTCATAGTTGCCATATTCGAGAGTTTTCCAGAACCGTTTTCATCATCATCATACACAGCTCGACTTCACCTAATGCTGGGCACACAAGGCTTTCACAAGCAAATAGAGGTCTGACCTCTATTTGCTTGTGATAATCTCCATACTCATTTGCCAGTCTCAACCGTTACAGTACAAAATATATCTACAAATTAAACCATAAAAAGTTTCCTAGTTTTTATTTAACATAGCGTTTGGGTATCCGCTTAGCAAGTTTTTGCAATGTGACTTTGTGTAAGGTCGTATGAAGGACGGCTTAGAGCGTCGAACTGAGCAGATACAAAGAAACTGTTTAGATAGATATACTCTTTTTTGCTTAAATGCCTGATTTTTCGCGGTTACTGTTGGTTTAGTTAATCCATCCAATAATTCAAACATGTACAAATTATGTAGTCAAACACATTCTTGCAACTAGAATTCATAACAAGATTTTGTGTTATTTCAGTAGTTATCGCCTATCGGCCTGAACTACTCAAATAACAATAAATCGTGTTCGAAATGCTCATAAAATATGAGCCATTGTTACATAGTGCGACAGAGCGACGCGCGAGCTCATTATGTGTTGTTCATTGCCAAGGCTACTCCCTTGAGGTAACAGGCCCTCGTCATCTGCACACCTATTTCATTTTGCACATGCTTCTCACTTACAGAAACGTGCTATTTGTAACTATTATCATCATCGTTCAGTCGAAAGAGGTTCATTGCTGGACAGAGGCTTACCCCAAGCATCGCCATAATCAACTCTTTGTGCTTCACATAAGCAGTGTATCCCTGCAATTTACCAGGTCCATCTTGTTGGGGACCTAACGCCGTTGCGCCTCCCGGTACGTGGTCGTCACTCTAGAATATTTCGGCTCCATCGGCTATTCGTTCTGCGAGCAATATATATAGGTATACATGATCATTATCTATCAATAGATGTTCCTGCTGGGACTTAGCTCAAGCCCCCTCTCGTAAACGTATTTTCTTTCTTTCTTTCTCTCTGTTAGAGGGAGTGGCCGTAATCCAACACGTGGGCCCAGTGCGGCTAGGTCGGTTCGGCGCAATGCCCGTCTCTGTATTTGAAAAGTGAAGGTGTATGTTCGCAAATTACCGTATGGCATCGCCTGCTAATACCTGTCTGTATTTATTTACGCTTTCAATTATTTACTGCTCGCTTTTATAATTATGTTATATGAAGAAGGAAATTTTACATTTTTGCTCGTCAGGGTTCATATAAAAATAGCTTATCTTGATGATTAATGGGGAATCTTTGTTACCGGATTACACGTCATTATGGTGTTATCAAGATTTCACTGGTCGTTTTAGACTAGTTTTTTTATACCTAGCAACATTCCTAATTCTGATTGATTTGTAATAAACGAAGCTGGAAATTCTTGGCTCCCATATTGACTTTCTTAGCGTGCTGACAAGTTGTAAAAATGACCTAGGGAAAAGGTGCACGGGCATGCCATATGAACAAGCCATGCAATATTTCTGAATCAAATAAAATTGGCATAAAGATTGCGCATTGCAGAGCATGGGCGTAGCCACACTGGGGCAAGCTGGGGCGCTTGCCCCACCCTGGCTCTGACAAGAAAAAAATACGGAAATTAATGCATTGAAGGAAATGGAAGTGGCGGATCTGATCAAAATTTCGGAAATGCAATTTTATCCCAGCGTAAAAACTGCGCTCGCTATTTTTCTTGCCCAGCCATGTATGACCTGTACAATAGAGCGATCATTCAGCACATTACGGCGGGTCAAAACGTGGCTTCGCTCAACCATGAGCGAAAATCGTCTAAGCGGCCTGTGTATGCTAAGTATGCACAGAACGAGGATCGCCGAATCAAAAAATACATTTGTAGAAGAAGTGCTAAATAGGTTCTGCCAGAACCCACGCCGGCTTCTCTTGAAGTAATATAACTTATAAAGTTAGTTAAAACTTAAATTTATAAACACCGACTATTCATAAATAAAACTATAATATCTGTCCTGTGTGTAATTGTTTATTTTCTGTACCTGAAAATATAAACGTCTAAATTTACAGATTAACAAATTGGCATAGGCGCAGAGCCCAAACGGCTCAAGTTACAAAAAAATTACCGGGGGAGGGGGGGGGGGATAGGTTGACTGCTGCCCCACCCTGAGCCCAAGGCTGGCTACGCCCATGTTGCAGAGTTCTGGACACCCTAACCCAATAATGTCTACATACCTACGTGGTTCACTAGCGAGCTTATATCAGGCATTTGTAGCAATAGACCGATAGTTTTTATTTCAAAGGTCACGTGCATACTCTATTGAACTAAATTGAAATTCGCGTTTGTTTAAGTTAGGATTCCTCAAGAAATAGGTACATACCTGAGCTTTTATATAGGAAACTAGCTTCTATATGCCCGCGACTTCATCCGCGTGAAATTTCTTGTTCCCCCGACCCACCCTGTCGCATTTACCCCCGCGCTATTGTTTTATTTCCGTTTAGCGTTCTTTCTATTGTTGCTCGGCTCCGGTTCCGGATGTCCGGTCATAGCGTGATGTTACATAATCTCAAGAATTAGGCTATCAAACATCCGACTGGTAGTTCCAAATATTAGCGCGATCAAACAATCAAACTCTTTAGCCTTCTTATTACGAACTAAAGATGTCGTGAAAACGGCCAATCTACTATGTTTAATTTAAGTAGATTTGCCAATAAAGCAAATCAGCAATACGACTAAAGAAGTGCCAACGATAAAGTGATAGAATGCCTATGCGGCAGCTCTAAACATTCAAACGGGTGTAAGGAATTTTGGATTTTAGGGCAATATAAATAGAATTGTAAGTCATGTGACTAGTAAGTGTAGCGTGGGAAGATGAACTAGGTTTTTATGCTCATCAGCAACAACTTGTATGGAACCAGTATTTAAACAGCTGACATAAGACAGTACGAGTAAAACAACTCCAAATATGCGAACATATGCGTTATGTTAATAGCGTAAGGGTTATATTTGGTTGGATGTAGGTATGTATGGTTTGGTTGGAAATAGACTCCTTCTTATAACCTTGACAATAGGTTTGCTGTTTTATCAATATTGCGAGTTTATACACGAAATGGTAGTTCTGTTGGTAGTGTGATAATAGTCGAAAGAACATCGTTTGATCGCAGAGCAGTATCATGCATGTCGAATGCCTTTGTGAAATCTATTACAAAAAAAAAACATAAGCTGGCTGTAATAAAGGTATTTTTTTTACTTGCTCGTGTTTTCTGCCAGTTCTTTTACATTTTTTTTATAGTTACGTTCTTTATTATCTAGTGATTGGTACTTTCCTTCAGATAGGCCGGCAATTTCACTCCCATTAAGTAGATCAAAAAAGACATTAGAAATACATTTTCTTGTTTTTATAAGTCCATTTATAGCTCCAAACTTTTCTATATCATCATTATTAATTTATTGAAAAAAAATGTTGGGAAAACTTGACACACGACTCTGAAAATATTGTCAAAGAAAATGCGGGCTTTTATCTAAAGTGGACTAGAGAGAAGTAGTAGTAGTATCTATGGTAGAGATGTAAATGTGGAAGTAATGGGATAATGGTATATAGGTATAGTAATTTTTATCTCGGTCATTACTCACATCATTTACTCGCACGCCATCAATGTATCAAGGGATGGTTAGGGTAACTTAGGACCTTGGCTGAATAATAATATTGATGATGAAGAAGCTAACGGGATTAGGGAAAAGTTTATCACCACTACTAAATTCATGAAAATAGGTATACGTAGCGTAGATATTTTAATAGATATGTTTGAATATTGTGAAAGATGATAGGTATGACTGAGAAAGAAGATAACACTGAGATGACTGGTGATATATGTATACTTATGGAAGAACAAGACGAAAACAAAAATCCCAAATGAATGTAGTAATTTAGGACGATGATCATAGAGAAGATGATTTTTGGACTATACAAAGTGTTTCATGTGTGTTTAATCATGAAAAAAAATCAGTCGTCCCTTACATTTGGTCAAGTAGGTATTGAAGTTTCATATGGGACGACTGATGTTTTTTCACCATTACGATGTTGGCCCGGGGAAAATTTATTCAGTTTGATGGCCTGTACCACACCCCCAAGTTTGGTTACACCCCTCTTAAACACATTATAAATAATTTAAAGGAAGATGTCGCCAACAACTAAAATGTCAATCTCATTTGTAGGAATCTCTGATGATTCTGAATTGTCGCTTGTATCCCTTGTCTATTGTAAAACTTTAAAGAAAGTTCTAACTTCTGTATTCTCCATGTCCACAGTTGATGAAGCGGATGCGTCAGGTGGTGGGTCAGCGAATGTTCGAGATATTTATGAAGGCCACCTTCTATGGCCAGTTCGTCGCGGGCGAGGATCAGAACACCATCAAACCAACCATTGAGAGGTAAATATACACATACATGCCTACATACATAATTACATATATAATAAACTCATGCCTTTTTCATGAGAGTAGACCGAAACTGAAGAACAGTATCTGCTACGATCCTTACAAGTATGTAGGGATTGTAGCAGATACTGTTCTGCAGTTTCTCCTTTTGCTTCGTTTACGTTCATACTTACACCTGCGGTACTATTCTGTAAAAAATCTCACCGTGAAAACTTAGGTGAAATGAGTGTGGAGTGAGCTGTCAATAGTGTCAATTCCTAGCAAAAACAAACTGACTTCACCTAAGCTTTCACTGTGAGATTTTTACAGAATCGACCGGCTGGTCATATACACGGGCCGGTAGGCAAATATACCTCTATAGTTAATGGATTACTTAACATCAGTTGAGATCCATATTCTAAAACTAAGTTCAATAATCTCTCTAGTTATCTCTCGCTGCAAGTTTCATGATTGTGCATCGTTGATGAAGGTCCAAAGGTCCTAACAATAAATGGCAAGGTAGTGACAGGAGATGGAAGTTTAGAAGACAATGTCACTGAACTGACTCAAAATAAAATAAAATTTAGGCACGAGGATGATGATCATTATACTACTAAATAATTTACGTCATACATGTTTGAGACTAATCAAACTGTAGCAACTGACAAAGAATTAAAATTACAGCAGCTCCTTGGTAAAGTGGTAACCAACAAACGGTATGTTGGTGGTAACTCCTGCAGTACAGAAACTGACGGACGCTCGCTACTAAAGGCGCTAAACTCGTAGCCAAATCCTGGGTGGATACAATTTAGTTTGCCGTCGCCATGACCATTATTGTGCGCTAATAAAAATAATTCTGTGGTTTTGGGGACTACCCTCTGCGAAATAATTCAGCTCTCTGGTCGTAACATTTGCGTCTAAGTATAGTAATGTGTAACACAAACATTATGAGTTTACGAGCTACAATTAGCAATAACGCATGAGTAATGACAGGATTTTAATTGTTATTTCATTGCCTGGTAACATCAAATAAGCTGTAAGGCCACGGACACGAAGTCAGCGATTGCGGGGCGGCGGCGGTGGCGGCGCGGGGACGCAGACGGTCTCGAAGCCAGCGGACAGATTGCGCGGCGCTAGAACGGCGTAGTGTTGTATTATGAGAAATTAGTCTTTTTCGAACGAAATGTCTAAACAGCGACGACAACAATCTTTTTGATACAACATTTTGAAACGTCGGTCGTTAAAAAGAAAAAAATAAAATGCACAACACTACTTCAATGTAGACGCGCGGGCACCACTAGACTGGTGCGCACCGCTCGTACGACGCTCCCCGCGCCGCGCCGCGCGGGTCTGCCTTCGCGGCCAGTTCCATATAAATATGTATATGCATTGAAACGCACCGCACTCCGCGCCGTCGGCGTCGCCGCGGCCGCTAACTTCGTGTCCGCAGCCTAAGTTTTAATTGAATATTAGATGGCTTACGATTTCGTCTCCCATTTTCATTCTAGTGATTTTTATTTATTTTTACTGCCTTCAAAACGTTTAACTACACCATATTGTGTCAATTGTGTGTTCTGCGATTATCATTTATAGCTCCTAATCTCCTTCCTTTTCCTTGGTCCTATCTAATATTTCTTGGGCTAAATATTTGTGGCCATATTAATAGCCCATATGAGTCTCCAGTAAACTGGCTATAACTTACTTCAGAGGTATCTGCAGTTATTTCCTGACCCTTGTCAATAATCGACTGAGTCTTTGAGTAATCGTCTCTATGTATAACCCCTTTTAAACTGTCATAAAGATGAATAGACCTTTGTCGATCCCTATACATAATAAAATTCTATTCTATTCTATCCTATCACAAACTAGCGGCGCCCGGTGGTTTCACCCGCATGTCTTGATCCCGTTGGAATATCGAGATGAAAAGAATCCATGTCCTAAGCCGGGTCATGGTCTACCCATGTGCCAAATGTCATCCAATTCTGATCAGCCATTTCAGCGTAACAAACAAACATACAAATAATTTTTTTTCTCTTTATAATATTAGTTTAGATTAAAATTACCCCATTTCTCCCATCAAATTGGAAGGAGGTCTCCAAAATCTGGTGAAGAAGAGAAATTACCATTCAATCAATATGTCTGTCTTATTTCAGATTGCGCTCTTTCGGAGTGAAGTCAATCCTCGATTACTCCGTAGAGGAGGATCTGTCACAGGAGGAGGCTGAGAAGCGAGAAGTGAGGTAAATATAATTACATTACATAGTTATGGTACAAATTCCATCCATAAAAGATTTTTATCTTTTATTTTTCCGTAATCAGCAAATTTTGCTGATTACGGATATGTATGTAACTTTTTAGGGCCCAAAATCCGAGTTATTGCACTTATTGCTTCGATCAATAGTACAATTATTGATCGAAGACTTATTGTAAGTACGGCAGGTTTGTTCTACGGCGCGGTTTATACGCCGCGCGTACCGTAGATAATGAAACCGTGCCGTGTGCAAAGGGCCTAACGATGTATACCTACGTAGTAGCGGTATATAGGAAGGAAACGAAAAACTAATTTAAAAAAAAATAAATCGACTTCAAAAAGAAATGAACTCTATATTATGAAATAACTTTAATTTCGGAAGTCGGTGTCTTGGGATCTGTATTTTAGTTTAAGTTTTTAGCCACCGACTAACAGTTTAATAAATAATAACAAAGTTACGAAGATTTCCGTGTGCATGGAAATATTTCATGTAATAGAGGTCCTCTAAAGTATTCTTGCGTGTTGTTAACTTTTATTACCTAATTAACATTTTGATTTACTCAATTTTTTATTGAAAAATAGTTTCAACAATTTTGACGTACCTACTGAATTCTATAAGCATGTTGTTCGTATATTAATTAACAACTAGCTGACTTCGTATCGCCTCAGAATCATTATCGAAATCAGTCAATCCGTTCTCAAGATATTATCATAAAAAGTATGAGGAAATTAATTATCTTCATTATAATTTTTTTTTCGTGTTTTTTTTCCCACTTTTTTATAGTGATTTTGCTATTCGGAGCGGAGACAAATCCAACAAATCAAAAGTCATAGAAATCGGTCCAGCCGTTCTGAGTTATACCTAGTGTAACTAACTTGACTTTTTTATCATGTTGAAAGTAGGTAGATAAAACAACATATTAATATTGTAAACAAAAAAGCTTTAGTAAATCATAACGTTCTGATAGAAACTCCTTACTTTCATGACTAATCGACTACCTATTAGCTTCAGAGACAAGACAATTAACAGTGTTTCTGTTCCTTTTGTAAACTTACCTAAAAGACAGTAATTAAACATTAAGACATTTATTTAACTTAACTTACTTTTTAACTACTGTCTAATCTGGATTTCTTTATGATATAGATAATACAAAAAATTAATATTTGTACACCAATTTCATTGGTAGAACATTGAGCTCGACTACAATAATATGTACATATATTTAAGACCTTTTATGTGTACCTATGTTCACAAATAAAGATTGATTGATTGATTGATTAAACTGACTGATAAATAATCATTATAATCTATGTGTTAAATTGTAGTTACAATCTAATACCCGCGGGGTGATTGCGTAACACACTGACAGCAGGAATGGCTTTCATTTTGACAGTTCTACAACATTCATTGCGTTATTTACGTTATTGAACAGATACATATTTCGAACTTATGGAGCAATGAATTAGCAATATCCTTCAAAATGATTCAGATTTTTGTTGATAGTGTTCCACAATTAGGGTGCCGTTTTCTAAAAGGCCGAACTCTGACCAGCAGGTCTATTCTGTTATAAATGATTTATTTTCTGTAAGTAGGTTTGTACAGACGCCAGCACAAGCTAGGTATAGTCAGCAACAAAAGTCGATTAACACTTCAGTTTTTTTAATCTGAGTTATTGAGCAAAATATTTGTTCAAAATTGCATCGTACTTCTGCTGTAATTTTGAAAAAATATTTTGCTCAATAACTAAGATTAAAAAAACTGAAGTGTTAATCGACTTTTGTTGCTGACCGTACTTACGTACTACAATCTGTCATATTTCTTTAATAGATTTCCAACTTTATCGCCAAAGCATAAGGTTCAAAGTTGATTGAGAAAATTTGACAGTTTCGGGTAGCTTGATGTGCTGGCGTCTGTACAAACACTTTTACACGTCATTCATATTTTTTTAAACTAGATGAGTTCGGCGTTTCCTAAGTGACTATTCTGAGAAGAAAGGCCGAAACAAACTCAGAGGTCACAGTCCCTTTTATAGTCCAGACAAAATCTTGGTCAGATAGTGTGAAGACCATGAAGACTAGTGTCTGAAATGGTCTTTTGAGGATAGAACCACACAGATTCAGCGGACTTGTCCAATCAGTGCACGCATTTGTCATAAATCGTGCAGCTCCACTCAGAACTTGAGGAGCTCAACAATTCGACTAACAATGTTAAAATCTAACCGTGAAACGTTAGGTGAAGTGAGCTTGAAGTGGGCTGTCATTGCACCTAATGGTAGGAATTGACACTCCTGACACCTGCTGAGATTTTTACAGAATAGATCAGTGGTAAATCTATTTTTAAATGACATGAGTCATGCACGTTACACTCTGATTTTTAATTTGCTAGAGACCAAAATGACAAAAAAAAGGTCGATCGCTGCTGTCATTTTTAGTAGTAGACTTTAGCTCATTGATATTAGGAAGCAGGTTTAGCTGGAGAGATTGGATGCCAGATAATTATAACAGCCCATCTTACTTGACATGAGATTTGATAAGAGATTAATTTTGAACGGGCTTGTAAAAAACCGTGGGTTAAAACCGTTAAAATTTTAAAAGAAGATATTGTAAAGTCTTATGAAAAATTAAGAGTATGGTATGATGAAAAAGATTATTAAACGATAAATCCATCTAAATATAATGTTATATCGATTTGGTTGTGCAACATTTATATTAGTTACCTATAGCCACTTTAAATCATAGTTTTTCATACCGCTGTCGCCAATACAGTGAACAAAAACCCATAAAAACGTGCTCGCAACTAGCGTACATTGTGAGTAACACAACAATTTCATCGTATGTCGGTTACGCGGCCTTTTACGTAATGACGTGTGCCTTGCATAGCAACGATTTCAAGGCGAAGATCAAGCGTGGCTGAACGATGATGGCTGAGGCCAGCGGGGAGAAATGAGGAAAAAGTAGAACAAAAAGGGTACTATTTGTGTACTGCGAGACTAATTAGTAAGATAAATGACATAATAGGTACGTGGGATTAAAAAAGTCGGTCCAAATTTTTTAAATTTTATTTGTGTCTACCCTAACCTAGTTACATTGATCTATCAATTAAATTTATCAAATATATTGAGGTGTTAAAATTAAATAATTTAATTAATTTCTAGTCCAATGTAGACCTTAAATTGTATGTATCATTCATGTAAGTACCTAAATGTTTTATTAAAATAAAAAATATGTTGTAAAAAACAACAAAATTCCTTACTAGAAATTAGAATCTAAACTAGCTGACCGGGCGAACTTCGTACCGCCCCGCCAGCCGCTCTGCCCCCGCTTTTTAAATCTCTGATATCTTCTAAGATATTCATTTTAATGATATGCTGTAAGGGCAATTTTAATCTACATGAAATGCACAACGTATTTAAGTATTAAATTGGATAATGAATAATACTGTATTGTTTCAAATAGCTTGGTAAATAACCCATATTTTTTATAATTTATGTGAAAGATAATAATGGTTACTGTGGATTATCCTTAGGAGATAAACATATACCATTTCCGGACCGGACTTTTTCATTGATAATACAATTCCGTAGTACAGACGCCAGCACATCAAGCTACCCGAAACTGTCAAATTTTCCTAAACAACTTTGAATCTTATGCTTTGCCTATAAAGTAGAAAATCTATTAAAGAAATTTGACAGATTGTAGTAGCTTGATGTGCTGGTGTCTGTACATCTATCTCGTAAGGTTTAGTCAGCGTTTGCAATGTAAGCGCACAAAAATATGTTTGTTACGACACATCACATTACAAATCTTTGAATTTCTCGGCTTTTCTCTACTATAATATGCATGTATTATACATATAAACCTTCTTCTTGAATCACTCTATCTATTGCTGAAAACTGCAAAAAAAATCCGTTGCGCTGTTTAAAAGATCTAAGTTAACAGGGAGCGGAAGCGACTTTGTTTGATTGTAAAATTATATTTTTATATTTATTGTTTTTAAAATAAATACATACATGATTATATTACTTAACCTGACTTGGGCCTAAACCATAAGTAAATTAGAACTCTTGACAGACCTCCTTCCTTATTCTCACAGGCATAGTGGAAAACGCCTTGGTTTCGCTCACCTCGCATAATAATAATTGTGAAGAGAATCGTTACCTTCCATACACTCTTTGTTGTGTTAATATCCAACCTTCTGCCTCTTTGTTTCGATCTACGAAGATAGACATCACGTTTTTCTAATTAGCATTCATAGTTTAGCAAAAAAGAGTTTCGGTTTTGGAATTATTTTTTTCTCTCATTGCGTGTGATTTTGTTTAAGTATCGAATCTGCGCAGTTCTTATATCGTTTAATTCATAAATACTTATTTACATTTTTTACTGTCTGGGTATACTGTAATTTTTCTTTTTTGTTAATTAAAACCGTAGAATAAGGCTCCGAGCTGGACAAAACAAACGACCAGAGGTCCACTTTAGCCCAGGATCGAAAGAGCTGGAAGTCACGGGGAGAGGCTTTTGCACAACAGTGGGATGATGCAGCCTGCATCATCCCACAGACTAACAGTAACAGTAATTAAAACCAAAATTCGGTTTCTATGTTAAGTACCTACCGTAACCTACCTACCGAAAATGCGTTAACACGCATTTTCAGTTACAGTGATGATAATACATAGAAATTTCAGGAGATTACGCGTAGATATTTTTTTTTATACTCATCCTTTGTATTTTTTTTACTTTTTACCATTTTTTACTAAAGCTTTACCCCCTCATTTCAGCGGCAGTTTAACCAGTGAACGATTGACGGAATTACTAAAACAATCAAGCAATTTTCAAGATCTAATCGTTGCCGGGTTTTCTTTTTTTTTTTCTTTTTTATCATTTCACTAGTTTTGTGTAGTGTGACGAAAATATCTGTTGACCAAGGTCCTGTGTCATTGAGCCTTGTCACTCGTTGATGGCCGACGGGACAAGGTATTTTTGACATATTATAGCTGTCATTACGTAACTGTCATTAAAACGTCATATGACGTAGACGTTTCATCATGGTTGACCTTCGCGTTTTGTTTTCACGATTGTTTCATTTTTTCTTATTGCATTTTAGTTCGATCGTTGTTCTTGTAAATGGTTTCTTTATGTGAAACATTGTTAGGTAGATTATTATTATTAGTTTTTCATAGTGTTTTTAACGTTGTATTTTATTTGTTTGTAGGTCATAAGTAAAATAGTGTAGTTACGTTTATTTTGAGTTATTCACATGGTTTTTACTTTTTTCTGAGACAGGCTAAGACCCTGTAGGGTCTAATAAATATCTCAAATTTTCTTTTAATTCGTATCTATCTATATCTATCGTAAAAGATAACCCAGTAGGCATATTATGTCAATATCCCTCAAGTAATTACAACTAACAGTTACTGGATAGGGCTTCATTCGATTCGTGTCTACAAATGAGAACTTGTACTTGACGTCACTATCTAATTTGTGAATATATTTAAACAAATAAAGTTGATTTTCTGACGCACTGTATGTCATGTACGTGTGACGACTCGTAAAGAATCGAGCCTTTAAGCGTCTAAACACACACTATGCCGAAGGAACGCGACCGAAGTTCGGCATGCTTTAGGCCTGCAATGCTATTTAACGTAACGTAATTTCGGCATAATGTGTCGTCAGTAATTCAAATAGCATTGCAGGAGTAATCATGTCGAACTTCGGTCGCGTATCTTCGGCATAGTGTATTTAGACACTTAGGTAATCGTTGCTTGGCGGCTGCAGAAAGGCTGATTACGTCAAGGATGTGATTAGCAGTATCGAAAACCTAGATTTTCATTCAAGTTCTTTTAACTTAAAGGCTCCTGCAAACAGGCGCGATTCGCGACGCGAATCGCCCGCGACTTTAAGGTAGGTACCGCTCGTTGCGCGAGTTGCGGTGCCTTTGTGTCGCGCGCGATTTTATCGCGTGTCGCGCCTGTTTGAAGGAGCCTTAACACTTTCATACGGTTAATAGCCGTCATAACAATAATACTTCTATTGTGTCTCGTTTACCGCGCTGGAACATGTAAGCAGACAGATGTGATGCCAAGGAATTTGTTGCGGTACTTCTTCCCAGCTAAAGCACTAAGAAGTGGTGAAAGGCTGGCCTTTTGGGGAATTGTCCTATAATTTTGACGTTCAAAAAGTGCTGACTTTCAGCCTGACTTTTGATTTTGATTGTAGGTGATTGTATAGCCAGGAGTAGTGAATTCCATTGACGATGAAAATGTATTTTCTACTATCACTAGGTACGTCCTACTAGCCTAAAGATAGGGTTCATTCCAAACATGTATTGGCGCCGTGTCTATAATTGTAACATTAAAAAACGCGGTAAAAAATCGCGTGATAATGACTTTAACAAGAAACAGATCACAAAATGTATGTAGATCGATACACTACTCGTAATATTTACGTGGATCGTTTCTCTGCGAATACGACGTGGGATGCTTTATATTGGTTTGATGTCTTAAAAGATGGGATGTTTTTTTTTTGTGATGCCCCTTATTACTTCGCCATTGTTATGAGCAGGTCATTGACTTTATCATATAAATGACAAGCATGATAACGATACCCCGGACCAGCCTTCGTGGAGTAGACTACACACCATAATAGTTCGCTGCTAACGTCCTTTCACAGTTATGTTACCTTTGATTTTGTTTCACTGTCCAAATCACAGTGATCTTTATTCTCAGACTTATACGGTCACTGTTAGGTTTCTGCCGTTAAACAAGTCTGTCAAAATCATTGTGGTCTTTATTCTCGTCACAATAAAGTTGTTGTTAAGTTACTGCTGTCAAAGGTAAAGAATTGTGAACGGAATGTACGAGGATCTTTTGGCGCTCGGATGACGTTGACAGGGGGGCGCTGTTGGTTAATATTTGTGCAATTGTTTTGTGAAATGTTGTATTGAAAAACAAGATGGCGTCGATAGTTCCGATTTTGACCACGCGCCAAAATAATTTTTTTGCGCTTTAGCAGCGTTCAACATAAACCAGGGAATAGATGCCCAGTTCTGATCATAAGTCCGTCAAAAGAGTATTTACAACAGGACAAATAAATCGCCTTTCATTAGGTGTCCAGGTAACACCTTCCATTTGTCTGACAGACCAGATATATGGTTCACTAACTAATGGTTCTCTGATCATAATGCGGCAAAAGAACTTGGACTTTGAACGTGAAGTTAGCTAGAATATTCTTTATTATGTAGGTACACCATACAAATTACAGATATAAATGTATACATTTTACAAGGGATGACACAATGGTCGGTTTAATCGCTAAACGCGATCTTTTAAAGACAACCTATTGAACCTAGAGATCATCAGTCTTGATTTATAAAGATAGATATCCCATCCGTACCGAGCAACTAGCCTACTAATTTGTTCTGCCAAATACTTCGTTACAATGTAGAAAAAATTGCGGAGAAAGCGCAACCGAAAATAACTTTCAATGAACTATTAAGATGACCTAGATACGTCAAGACTGATTCGAGCATGCAAATTATAATTTGATCCATATTTTAGGTACTTAATTTGCACCGTATAACCAAGAAAATTAGGTCGATATTGAATTGGATGGATCTGAACGAAGCGTGCCAATAATTTGATAGTGAAAGTGGATTCTAAGAAGTTTATTTTTAAGTCGATGACGATAGTCATTTGTTCGGAATATGGGTTAATGAACGATGGGATGTGTGGAGCGAGTGAAGAGTCATTTAAAGATAATGATTGTTTCATAAGACAATTCGATTAGATTCGCCTTTGTATAACGAAGACAGTAGGATCGTGTCATAGCCAGTGATAATGAGGATTCAACCATGAGTTACCGATAAGGATCATACGTAACACTTTGCTGACACTGGCAGATACTTAGCCAAAGAAGTAGCTAAAAATAAAACCTGCCTAAAAGAAGTAGGAGATTATGGATGACTTTGTCGTTGTCGGCGTAAACATATTAAAATCATGAAAGGTTGAAACAATAGAAATTACTTTGATATTTATGTATACCAAGTCTTAATAAAATATTATATAACTCAAGACCTCTGATCTGCCTCTAGATTGGCATCAAATTAGTATGCCCAATCAATCTGCCTCGCCTTTTCCCAACTATGTTGGGGTCGGCTTCCAGTTTAACCTGATGCAGCTGAATACCAGTATTTTACATGGAGCGACTGCCTATCTGATCTCCATAACCCAGTTACTGTCAAAGATCTACGAATGACAGCCGGGACCAACGGCTTAACGTGCTTTTCGAGGCACGGAGCGGTATGTAAAGATGGTCACCCATCCACAGACCGACCGCGGCAAGCGTAGCTTAACCTGATCAATCGACCTTGATGGCCACCCGTACATATTTAGGCAGGCCAGCTTCCCAGAATACCTATCAGTAATTGCCGTATATCTGACCCCCGAATTCTCGCTATGATACTTATCACTTAACTTTATAACATTCGTATATTTTTCTCTTTTGTTCACTACAAAGTTAGAAAGAGATAGCATGACCCTTAACAGATGAAATGAAATTATTTATTCTGTAAAAATGATATCGGAATCACTTTTACACAAGTGCGAGTTGGACCCGCACATGAAGGGTTTCGTACCACAAGGCAAAATCGCCGAAAAAACACGTTTTTTGTATGGGAGCCCTCTTAAATATTTATTTTATTCTGTTTTTAGTTATAGCGGCAACAGAAATACATCATCTGCGAAAATTTCAACTGTCTAGCTATCACATTTCGTGAGATACAGCCTGGTGACAGACAGACAGACGGACAGCGGAGTCTTACTGATAGGGTCCCGTTTTTACCCTATGGGTATGGAACCCTAAAAACAAAAAAAATAAGGTAGATGGATTCCTATCTGAAAACCCCTGAGAAGAAATGGCGAAACAAACTCAAGGGTCAAACCCTTTCCAAGTCCAGACATAATCTTGGTCAGATCATGTGAGGACCATATAGATTACGTGTCTGAAACGGTCCTTTGATGAAATAACTACACAGATTTGAGTGAACCAGTCCAGGGGGCCTAAAAAGGCCACTTTGGCAGAATCATAAAAGGATAACATTATGAATCATAATAATATGGCGAAGACAGTCCGTATTTTTCTTTTTTCGCTGCACTAAGTAGGTATAATCAAAGAGATTGGGATTGGATTTGGATTGGATTGATTGGTATTTTAGCACAGACAAAAAAAAAACAACTGAAAAATCCTTCACCAATGGGAATTGATACGATTAACATAATAGTTAACTGTCAATTATGATTTATAATGTTATCCTTTTATGATTCTGCCAGTGGCCTTTTTAGGCCCCCAGTTAGTGCAAGCGTTTGTCTGTAATCGTGCAGCTCAACTCGAAATTAAGGAGCTCTACGACTCAACGACAGCAATACTGAAAAATAAGGGACATTTGTTAGCACAGATTAACAATGTAGTCTGAGTCACTCCACGAAAGTAAAGCGTAGTCTATACTAATATTATAAAGAGGTGAAGTTTGTATGTAGGGGGTAATCTCGGGAACTGCCAGTCGGATTTGAATTTTTTTTATTTGATAGCCCAATTCTTGAGGAAGGCTATAGGCTATTTAACATCATGCTATGGACCCTTAGGAGCCGAGCAAAAAAAAAAAATAAGAAAGAACGCTAAGCAAAAACGAAGTAATAGCGCGGGCAGGCGATGAGATGCGACGGGGTGGGTCGGGGGAACAAGAAATTTCACGCGGACGAAGTCGCGGGCAGAAGCTAGTGTTTTATAATAGCAATAAAACTGTCGTCAATTGATGAATGACTACTACAGTTGACATTTGTCTTGGCGCGTGTTAGTCATTGATAAACTCGATGTGCGTATAAATTGATATGAGAATTGCTATGATTTGGAAGTGTGGATGATCTTCTTTAACGAGTTTTTAGAGCCAGGAATTTGAGATAATTTTCAAGTTATGGAACAACAGACTCAATGTCTTACTTTACAAAGTTCAAATTCCATTGCAACCAAAAACTTATTAGGGCCTTTTTATTACTAATGGTTTCTCAAAAAACAACTTAGAATAAATTTCATTAAAGTAGATAATTGATTAAGTGGCGATGGAATGGAAATTTTCTGAGATTATGAACACTGGTATATGTTTAGGATTTTGTTTTGTATTTCCATGACTTTCTGTCTCTAGCGGTTCTCATCAGGTTTTATGAGGTCATCGGTCCATGGCACTGGTGGTCTGAGGCTCTTTGTCGGTTCCCAGCCTCACCTCTGGCACTTTTTGCTCCACTCCCCATAATCTTAAATCGAAAACAGTTGCAGAACCTAACTAATTATTATTACTATAATTTTGGCAGCTGACTATTTCTAGTAGTAGTAAAATTTTAACGTTTACATCTCTTTTACAACTCATACTTAATATTAACGATCCCGAAGTGTGCGTAATGAATTCCTGAGCATGACAGGTGTATTTTTAACCCTCGAAAAAAAACAGAGGAGTGTTTTAAGTTTGTAGAGGTACCTATGAGGAAAAAGGTGTCAAGTTCACTCATACTCTATGGAAAAGGGAGGATCCTCCGACCAGACGCGTGTTGTGTCTAGCAGGCAACTGCGTAAACTCTGCTTGCGAGATGCAGGATTTTGCGTGACGTCAGTATGACGCGTTGTTCGCATGTGGCGTTGTAGTTACCGCTACAAGTTTATTAAAGAACAAACCATATACATAGTAGCAGGGTTTTGTGTGTTTCTGTGATATCAATACTTCAAAAGATCACGCTGATGATTGAAATTTTGTCTAGTGGATTTGAATTTGATGTGGTTGATTAAGATAACGTAAATAAGGGTTAGGGGGCAACTGGCCTCTGGTCCGCGGCCCACATTACACGGAGTAGGAACAGTAGTGGAAAGTCGGCCGAATGCTGGGCCAGAATACCATCGGAAAAAGTATCGTAGTTAAATCGACCCATTGGGATTTAATTTCATTAAATTTAAAAAAGGTGCGAAATAAAACGTAAGTATCAAAACATGTATACTTTATTACATATATCTATGTTCGTACTACATATATGATTACTTTACTGTTTTAAGGTAAATCATCATTATTGTTTTAAAGAAAATCAAAAAAAAAAAAAAAAAAACAAAAAACAAAAAAAACAAACAGAAAAAAACATAAACAGTTAATGATTTTCTTTAAAACAATAATGATGATTTACCTTAAAACAGTAAAGTAATCATATAGTACGAACATAGATATATGTAATAAAGTATACATGTTTTGATACTTACGTTTTATTTCGCACCTTTTTTTAAATTTAATGAAATGAAATCCCAATGGGTCGATTTAACTACGATACTTTTTCCGATGGTATTCTGGCCCAGCATTCGGCCGACTTTCCACTACTGTTCCTACTCCGTGTAATGTGGGCCGCGGACCAGAGGCCAGTTGCCCCCTAACCCGTAAATAAGGCTTATTTTAAAAGTTATAAACATGGAATATAGCCCGAACGACACTAAATGAAGTTGGCAAGAACCAATTTGAAAAACAAAAATAGAAACAATTTCAGAACAGCCTTTTTGAGGTCCTCTAACCAGTCCGATTTTTCATACCTATAAAAAAGAAAAGAAATAAAGAAAGGACATTGTTTATTCTTCACAAATAAAACGCACTTGACAAAAAGAAAATACATAAAGTACACATTTATAAAGCTATAGATAAGCTATAGATATTTACGACTAAAACCTGGGATTGATTTGATTTCAAAACCAAAAATGGCCCGAACCTAAACAACACTGTTGCTAGCCAATTTTAAATCTTATTTATTGGTCTTGTCTAAACACCAACCGTCAATTTCCAGTGCTTCAATATCAGCATGCGGTGACAAGGCAGAAGAGGGTCAGCTGAAGCAATACCATGTGGAACAGAGGTTCGCAGACAGGCGGTACAAGGTGACCAGCGCCAGGACATACTTCTACCTCAACGAGGCCTCCTGTGAGAAGAACATGGAGGCCTTCTTGAAGAGTATTGATGCTGTTGCTGGTGAGGACTTGGTTGTTTTAGACTTTAGATAGAAGATTGACGGTTGCTTTTTGTTTGTGACCGATTTCTGGCCGAAAAATGAATGAATGAATATTGGTCACCAACGACCTTCCATCAATCCTCCTTCCTTTGTTTTCTTGGCTTCCTTGTCCTTGGCCTTACTTTCTATCTTTGACCGATTTCTGGCCGAAAAATGAATGAATGAATATTGGTCACCAACGACCTTCCATCAATCCTCCTTCCTTTGTTTTCTTGGCTTTCCTTTCCTTGGCCTTTTTTAGGGTTCCGTACCTCAAAAGGAAAAAACGGAACCCTTATAGGATCACTTTGTTGTCCGTCCGTCCGTCCGTCTGTCAAGACCCTTTTTCTCAGGAACGCGTGGAGGTATGAAGCTGAAATTTATATCAATTACTCAGGTCTACTGTCCCTTGAAGCTGTGAAAAAATCAAACTTCTAAGCCAACGTAATCAAAAGATACAGCCGTTTATGCCGCAAATTTTCGACACTTGCAAGGGAATCAAAACCTACAGGATGCTTCCCGTGAACTCAGAATCTTGAAATTTGGTACGAAGCAACGTCTTATAGCATAGATAAAGGAAAAATTACGAAAACCATAAATTTTTAGTTACATCACATAATATATTTTTTTTTAATAATTTTAAACTTACTACCCATTTCCTCATAAACGCGTAGAGGTATTAAATTGAAATTCTTACCAAATACTCAGGTCTATAATACCTTTAAGCTGTAACAAAATCAAACTTCTATGTCAACGCAATCAAAAGAAACAGCAATTTAAGCTGCATATTTTGAAACTAGCAAGTACTCGCAAGGGAATCAAAACCTAAAGGGTACTTCCAGTCGACCTAGAATCTTGAAATTTGGCATGAAGCAACGTTTTATAGCACACATAAAGGAAAAATTCCGAAAACCTTAAATTTTTAGTTACATTACAAAATATATATTTATTTTTTAATAAATATAAACTTATTACTTTTTTCCTCATGAACGCGTAGAGCTATCAAGTTGAAATTCAAATGCAATAAAAATACCATAGTTATGACTCGATTGTCGTAATGAACGAACTTTGTAAATCTTGCAGGTTTGTACGGAACCCTCGGTGCGCGAGTCCGACTCGCACTTGGCCGGTTTTTCTATCTTTGTCTTGTACTTTGAATGAAATCTTATCATATTTTGTCACTTTTAACAGAAAATTCTCCCATTACTTAACTGTTTTTGATTTGAACATGGTCACATTTTTCGCAGTGCATTCCTCAAATCGAAATAGACGTTCCGCATGGCAAAAGTTAATCCCAATCCTACCTATCTTAATTTATTTGAGCTCGGCGCAACATCTCTTCTTCTATGCATCTTTATTAGCTGTCATCTCAGAGTTCACCCACCTAGCCATATCATCTTTCATAAAATCCATTCATCATTTTCTTTGATCTTGCTCTCGCAACATACATCACGTTATTACGTAATGCCCGCGGTGTTTTTCTGCGCCGGACACAATTGTTAAATTGATATATCCGCACTGAGTTTGGGTCTTGATTGACCGCCTACAAGGGCTTCATAATCTAGATGGGAATTCATTGTAGCTATGAGAATATTCCTAATTCTATTGATATCAGTACAATCCAAATAAACTCTTATTTTCATGCTATTGTCATGTCTATTATCTACACTATTGTTGTCGGTGCCAAATTGTCAACTATTATTTATGTAATCCCGTTTATCATTTTTAATTTGAACATCACTTTGAAAGACATAAAGTTCAAATCGAATTGTACTGAATTATCGTCGTTTTTATTTTTCAGGCATCACCAAAAGCACAGGTCTGATGGCAGTCAAACTGACCGCGCTCGGCAGGCCGCAGTTACTTGTAAGTTGGTTATTATTTTATTATTTACTGACTTGCGGACTTTTATGAGGAAGGTTAATGTTCCTCATGTTCTGAACTTTTGTCGTAGAGTATCACTGGTTTTTTTTTCTCTTTATTTGTTTTGGGGTTTTTGTCTAAACAGATATGTCAACCCCATCGTGCCTTTTATCATTGTAACATTAACACTTACTTATAATAATAACACTTATAATAATTTAACACATAAGCTTATACTAAACAGTTCAACAATCTATGAAACAGTTTGTGATAAAAGATGGAAGTCACCGATAAAGGACTGTTATTAAATGACATAGCTTTTTGGCACCTTCTGAAGATGGTTGGGATAAAATTGATTGTATTAATCCCACGTTAATCCTATTTAAGTCTAATTCTTTCAGAAGTAACTCCCTCTCGCGCCTGTTGCGGACACAATCCATCAGCAAATGCTGCACATCCTCAGAGTATCACTGGTTTTATGTGTCGTTAAAGCCTAGTTTTCGTAGTCCCTATGGCTGCTATCGGGACCAGTATGTCGAGAAAGATGGATAGTACTTCCTCTGTATGACTTTATACAGAGGAAGAGGATATAATAAGAAGTATAATTCTAATTACATTATATCTGATGGCAAAAAAAAAGCTCATACACTATCTTATTGGCCAGTCTTAATTACCTTTACCTTTATGCCTGGCAAACTTCTTCCGACTAAAACTCAGTCCACCAGCAGATTTTCTTTGCACGTAAAAAAGAGCACTATACCTAGCTGGAATTGATTTTGCTTATGCAATACCATAAGAAAACTAGAGACAGGCTATTATTTATTTATTAAAACTGATCCTCTTTAACCCCAATCCCTCTACCTTCCAGCTGCAACTCTCAGAAGTGATCATGCGCGCCCGCAACTACATGCAGCAGATAGGCGGCGGCACGGGCAACGTGCTGACGCACCACAAGACTATCGAGGACTTCCAGCGGTATTTCGGAGACCATAGCTCCAAGCCGCAGGTCCAGGAGTTCATGAAGAAGATCACTTCGGATAAGGAGGGGTCAGTCAAACAGATTTATAAATCGTCATACTGTTCATATTTATTGGGATTTTAAGAAGATTCGAGCCTTTTTCGGGGCTTTCTTTTGTGCCCTTGTTGATACTTACTTGGTTTTCGAAGCCTTATTCTCTCTGGTTTAAGTCGGAATCCTTCTAAGAGACGCTTTTGGGAGGCATCAAGTCAGTCACTTCCTTTAGCATTTGTGATTCTTGACGTGCTAGGTATGAGGCCCGATGCAGCGTATCCTTCATTGGGCTGGACACGTAGGCGGCTTTGTCTCCGCCAGATAAAATTTTAAACTACTGCCAGACATTCTAATCGTCGATCATTTCTGGACATTCTAAAGAAACGAAGATATCCTTAAGGGGGAAGCGCTAAGGTAGCCCGCAAAATTCAAATTTTCTTACGTTTTTTGCAATTTGCTGGTCAGTATTAAGTTGTACGTTGATTAATATATGAATTGCGGCCGTAAGAAATATGTGTTTACAGAATTATAATCATTAGGGTCCTCAACACAACTCTCTAAGACTATGTAAGTCCAAAGAATGATGATTTCATGAAACAGTTATTTAGTTAGCAGGACACGAGGCGGTGGCGCGTAGTGACGCGCCACCGCCTCGTGTCCTGCTAGCTGCGGGGGCCACAGACGTCCCCAAGTTCGCCGTCCCTCAGGACCAGTTTATAGGGGCTGGAAGAGGGCGTTGTCCGCCCTCCGCCGACGCCCGGTACATCTGCTGCGAGTCGGAAGAGTGGTCTCGACCTCCCTCAACCTTTCCGCAGTCTCCTTCTGTGAAATTATGGTTTCACAGACCAGAGGAGATCACCGCGTCCCACGACTCAGCGCTCCCAACCATCGAACGAGCGACGGCTGGCAGCGACAAGTCGGCTCCGACTTCGGATACGAGGGCACGGCGCGGCTCCTCCTATGCGGCACTTTCTGACAGCGTATGCCACGCTGTGTCCTCCAGAATCACAGTTCTAACCTAACCTAACCCATTTGGTCGGGATGCCCAGGCTTAGTTAATGCGACCAATTCGGCTCGCGCGTGATTGGTTATAGTTCCAACCTAAACTATAATTGAATATCATACAAGCCGTTTAAAAAAAATATGGTAGGTTACTTTGGCTACCCTTTACATAGAAATAGGAGCCCCGCCAAGCGGGGCTCCGTCGACATAGGATGCAAGAGCGAGGAAGAACTGGTTTGGCTTAGGCGAAACTAGTTCATCCTAAAATCGGGTTTGGCCGGTAACATTTATATTCAGAGCTACGTTTGGTAATTTCAGTGTGGTCCACATATTCCCGTGGGACCGGTCAGTGGCGACACCTTTTAACATTTGTAAGCGTTGTCTCGTAAATGTTGCTAGTGTTTTTACTACACTACTCCTTAAGAAATGGTATTAGAAGCGGCCCAACTATTCACCTCTCACTTACAAAGCGTGTGAAAGAACGAGACGCAACTTACTTACGACGGTTGCCCTTTCGCATGTAAACTATTCTCCTCTCGCTTACAGAACATGTGTGTGACCGAGAGGTGAATGATAATTTGCGTGGCCATTTCTAATCCCTTCTAGTAGGTACCTATTTAGTACTTTCCGTGTGTTGTTCGTTGATTGCTATTGTAAAAATGTAATTAATATTGGATTTTCGTTGGCTAAACGAATAACAAATCCATCTTTAAAACTTATAAAATATTTGCTAGATACAGCTTGACATAATATTCTGAGTGATATCTATATTTATTAACTTCCAGTTCAAGCAAATCTGTTGAGAAATTCAAGTTAGGTGTTGTGATTCAACAAAACATCGAGACAGATAATCTCACACCATTCATCACCAAAATAACCTTTCAAAAACCTTACAAAAAACTCTTTCATTCCAGAATCGTCCACTTGTTCCCCTGGTCGAACATTCTGGACGAGGACATGAACCTATCCGATTCGTTCCGAGTTCCGGACCCGAAGTCCGGTCAGATGCGTCGCCTGATCTCCCAGATCTCGCCCAAAGAGGAAGAGATGTTCCGTAACATGCTGAGGCGACTGAACCACATCATCAAGATCGCCAACGATGCTGATGTTAGGATCATGATTGACGCGGAGCAGACGTACTTCCAGCCTGCTATCTCTAGGATCTGCTTGGAGATGATGAGGAGATACAATAAAGTGAGTGCTATAAACTGTTTCCCTTTTCTTCCTTGTATGTTTATAAATTTCGTAAGGGTTTTCATCGTTAATTTATAGACGGCTAGCTGTGCCCCGCGGTTTCACCCGCGTTAATTTGAGGAAAACACTTCATCATCATCTACCTAGCCATGCCGGGGTCGACTTCCAGTCTCACTGGATGCAGCTGAATACCAGTAATTTACACGGAGTGACGGCCTATCTGACCTCCACAACCCAGTTACTGGAAAACAACAAAAAACAAAACACCTACTAAAATATATGCCACTAGCAGCGCCCCGCGTTTTCACCTGCATAAGTGTCGATGCCGTGTTAATATCGGGATAAAAAGTATCCTATGTCCTTTCCCGGGACTCTAGCTATCTCTATACCAAATTTAATCTAAATCGGTTCAGCGGTTTAAGTGTGAAGAGGTAACAGACAGACAGACACACTTTCGCATTTATAATATTAGTATGAATTACTTTAAGAGTAATAGCAGGAAAGTGTGCCTCACGGCTGCGCCAAAAACCACCGCCACCACACACTGACCATCTTCACATAATGAGACTTTCCGTACCTCGGAAAGGACGTTATCACGTTAAGCTGTTGCTCCCGGCTGTCGTTCGTGGATCTTTGACCGTCGTTACGATTCGTCCGAATCCCGAAAGTCTGACAACCAGTCTTACCAAGGGGTAACGTGTTATCCAGTAAGGGTTCTGGAGGTCAGAGTCGCTTCATGTAAAAAACTGCTACTCAGCTGCATCGGGTTAGACTGGAAACCTATCTCAAAAATAGTTGGGAAACGGGAGTTATGTATTTGAGTCGAGAATTTGAGACTCCTTCGTTGGAACATCGTTCTAGAAGATGAGTTTTAACCACCTTACCCTCTTGCAATCTGTTATTACTTATTAGATATTTAATTAAGTCTGTTCTCTCTCCCCCAGGATAAGTTCCTAGTGTTCAACACGTACCAGACCTACCTGAAAAACACGTACCAGGAGATCCTCACGGACTTGGAGCAGGCGCAGCGACAGAATTTCTACTGGGGAGCCAAGCTGGTGCGCGGCGCGTATATTGAGCAGGTGAGATTGTCAGCAGACTTGCATTTAGAAGACATTGTCCAAGATAACACATAAGTGGTGTAAAAAGACCCATTATAAAGCCAGCACCTACGCATCGTACATCAAACTAACTTGTAACTTGGTACAAAAATAATTGCTCTGAAACGACTTTTATTTTTACTGTGATTAATCGGGATTCATGGGGCGCATGCGTACTTCCTTAAATATCTTTTTTCTCCAACTGGATTCAGACATGCTTTCTTAGGATTATTTAAACTACTTCCTGAGAGCATAAAACAGACATAGTTTCTAATGCTAAAGCCATTTTTTTTTTGGGTACGGTGTCTATACAAAATTACTCATTGTCTTTTGTATGTTTATTTTATAATGTGCGTCTTATTTGTGCAAAATAAACAATTTTTCCTTCTTCCCTCCCACAGGAACGCGCCCGTGCGGCGGCGATGGGCTACGACGACCCCTCGTGCGAGACCGTGGAAGCCACCACCGTGTCTTTCCACAAGTGTCTCAAGGAGATCCTCAGCAGGGTCAAGGTGAGCTTCTTCATTATAATCACAGATATAGATAGACCTAGCTAACGCAAGTATCACGATCTGTATGAAAACCAAGCGTGCCACTTTTCGACTACATACTATGACGTCACAAGCACCATTTAGTGATTGGAAAATCAAATCGATTCAAACACGCCGCCGCGTGCGGCAACCCCCTCCCCCCCCCCCCCCCAGGGGCAAGCGCCAGCGCTCATGCTCAGCCAGCCAGCAGTACACAGAACTGAGCGCGAAAGTGGCGGCTTACGATTTTTGTACGTAAGCTGGGCACTCGAAGTAGTTGCACTTGCGTTATCTAGGTGTATATGTATCTGTGATTATAATCATCATCATTAACTGTGAGCCGAAAGACGTCCATTGCTAGACATAGCCCCCGCTCCAAGCTTCTCCACTACGACCAAAACAGAACGGATAGCCGACAAGGCCGAAAGGTTCTGAAGTCCATGCACTGGAAGAATGGACTTCAGAACCTTAGAACCGGAAGGTGCATCATGTGTACAGTAGGCCACGCATAGGGCTAATGTAGCGGGAATTAACTGGATTCGAGAACCCCTATATGATAATGATGAAAGACTCAATGCGAATCTTAAACATTCGTATAGACTGATTTGGTTCCGCGATAGTTCCATGTTGTGTGTCTGTAGCATCCATCTGTAACAATTGATGATTTATGGCAGACCCTCCTTTGTGTTACTTAAATGCATACATATTTCAGTATATTAGAAAACACTGAATGTTATACAAGAACAGTGACGCTAACGCTCTGTCGCGATTTTGAACTGCTCTTAAACATTATTATTTTCCT
Organism: Luperina nickerlii; assembly: GCA_963855955.1. Lineage (NCBI taxonomy): Eukaryota > Metazoa > Arthropoda > Insecta > Lepidoptera > Noctuidae > Luperina > Luperina nickerlii. Next base: position 17,174,239 of record OY979682.1, on the reverse strand, counting down.
CAGGGCCCCAACAAGGAGCGCCTGGGCATCATGGTAGCCTCCCACAACGAGGACACCGTGCGGTACGCCATCCAGCTGATGAAGGAGCATGACATCAAGCCGGAGGACAAGGTCGTGTGCTTCGGGCAGCTGCTCGGCATGTGCGACCACATCACCTTCCCGCTAGGTATGTTACACCAGCTTTTTTACATCGAAGTATTTAACTCTTTGATCGCCACGTCATGTATAGATGACAAACCAAAATGTGCCCAGCACGCCACGGTTCGACTACATGACAGACTGACGCCGAGGGCACGTTTTTGATTTTTGACGTGTGGCGGTCAAAAACTTTATATAATTATTTCTAATGTTTTCTAATGTAATGTTTATTTTTTGCAAATATTTTATAATTTTTAAATGTTATTATATTTTCGAGCGTATGGCACTCGTGGGCAGCAGCTGAAAATCAGCGTCAGGTGGTGCACTTTGTGTTGCCATCTGGCATTATGCTGAGCTGAGGCCCTTTTAGCATTATTATTCTTAATCATTTTGAATTTGTTTTGTTTATTTTTAAGGTTTTTTTTGCCAAATAAACGCAATTTTCTTTCTTTCTTTCTTCTTTCAGTTAAAGGTTTTACAGAGATATAAAACTGAATAAACGAATCTGATACGATCACCCTGACCAGCATAGCTATTCACAACCATTCGAAAGGCCCCCCTTCCTAATCCCCGTTCATCTTTCCAGGCCAAGCCGGCTACTCCGCCTACAAATACGTCCCATACGGCCCCGTGGCGGAGGTCCTGCCGTACTTGTCCCGACGAGCCAACGAGAACCGAGGCTTCCTCAAGAAGATCAAGAAGGAGAAAAGGCTAATCCTCAAAGAAATCTTCCGCCGGGTCTTCACCGGCCAAGTGTTCTACAAACCGGTCGGGCACTACACGCCCGTGTAAATATACACCTTAAGTCCACGTGTTATAGTATAATTTACTTTGCGGAATGTACGGAGATGCCATGTGACGCGGCGTGTGAGTAGACTTCTAGTCGCTGATGATGCGTTAGTACGGAATGTTTGTATGGAGCGAGTTGACGCGATTAATCGATAAAAGGACTCGATTGACATTTTATCGATATAATCGCTTTGGGTCTCATCCTTAGTAGTGGTTTGTCTGTGATTGATTGTTGGTACTTCGGTTGTCTAGGAACTATTTCCTTAAAACCTATTTCGAACAGATATTTCTAATAAGAACACAATGTTTGTGTAGGTAAATATTAAAACTATTATAGGTAATTTAATCGAGTTTGATAAATACAACTCAGGTAAAATAATCTTGTCATTAAAGTTAAAGAGGATGTAACTATTATCAATTAATTAGGTTTATTTATCAGGCTCTTTGAATACCAAATTGTTAAGCTTAGAAATGATCATTTGAAAGAGGTTTTATGAATCGTTTGGAAGAAGAAGGTGGCCAGATTGTGGCGGAAAAGAGTAAATACAAAAAAATTGGCATAAAAAATAAAATTTCAAAATTATACAAGATTAATGAACTACATAACATGTACATAAGTCAGTTTGTAGCATCTGGTATGCTACATCTATGATAAAGGATCTGCATTCGTGTTTAAACGCCATAGTTAAATTGAAATAGGTAGATATACCTACTTATTACAAAATGTTGGCGAATCCATTAATATATCGATAACCACAAAATGTACTTACTATATCTTGTATTTATTCATAATATTAAACAGACCGGAGTTGTAAATATTTGTATAATGTTGCTAATACCTACCTGATATTGTACAGAGAGGCGATTCAATGAAAAGTTGTGAACAGAAAAAAAACTTGTCTATTAATTTGACGTAACTAATAGCAACACTGACAACAATTTTCATAAACCGAATGAAAAGTAAAATGGCGAACAGTATTGATTGTTTATGCTTCTTACAGTATTTTTATTTATTAACGTATGTATATTATTTATCAACGCTTTTATCTAGTGTTAAATCGAACTTAGATCGCTGTTTATAAAATGTAGGATGTTAAAATATTTAAAAATAACGATAAAAAAATCGGATGTGTTGCGTCATTCTGTAAAATTAGGAATGCAATGAAATATTTTGTTCATAGGACAGGGTTCTACAAAACAAAACATTTAATTAATAATCTGATTAATCATAGTTTATTGAGTAACTGAATAATACAAAATAAGAATTGTAAACTTGAAAACTGCATCATTTTAGGGAAGAGTCTTCAAGATTCTTTTCGGAGATATTAGGGCTGTTTTTCTTTAAATTGTATCGCTCGTGTTATAGGTATATAAATTAGAAGCGAGCAATGCCGTAATATTTATCCGTTTGGCTAGCATTTACATAAAACTTATGACAGCCATAATATGGCAAATATTCTCCGAAAACACTTAGAAAACTAGTCACTTCACTAGTTTACTATGAAAAGCTGACGCTTGAATATATTAAGGCGAAGAGTTAATGCATTTTCATAGTTCCACGCGTACTTTTCTTAAGTTATAATCAAGTTTTATGTTATTTATTGTGTAATATAGGCAGCCCCCCTGTTTTGTCCGACACTCCAGGTTATTGCAGATGTCCTATGATCATCAATGTGTGAACACATGTCATTGTACTTTGAGTAAGACTTGCCTGTTAATAACTCGCAAAACTTTTTTATTTTAGCTGCGGTATCATATTTAAACATATTTGAATGCCAAAACAATTGATGAAATTATAAGTTTTATATTTAAATATAAGTTTTATATTTAAATAAGAAACAATGATCGATGGATCTATTTTAAGTGGCCATTATTTTGAATAGATTCGTCGATTTTACTTGATAGAATTCTTGTATGTATTCGTTTTGTGAGTTATTACCGTAGCTACGCTCAGTTCCTACAACCTAGTTAGGTACGTATATTCAAGTCCTATGTTTAAAACACATGCCGACATCTTTTTCCAAAAGCTAGTTGCGCAGTGTCATTAAACGTTGTATGGTGTCAAAATCCTGACATTTTACAACTAAAACAAATATTTTGTTGAATTAGTGTTAGTGTAGGTAATCAGCATGCATTCATTTTAAAAATGGAATGCGTGTAGATTTTAATTCTGAAATTGTGTTTTGTTTTTGTAAACGTTTATTTCGTCCACGATTTTGTTTATTAATTTGTAAAATTTATCATTGAAATCCCCTTGCGCTAATTAATTATTATTGTGATGCTATTTTTAGATTATTTTACGGATAGACTTTTAATAAAGACAAAACTTGTTTTGATATGTTTCTTTTATTTTTATTTTTCCTCATTTGGAACCTTCTTTTCCGTTACTTTAACATTTTTGGCAGGAAATAACTGACAGGCTGCATGATTGAGGACCTGGAAAGATATTATAAAATAGTTTCAAATATGATAACCAATAGAGGGTTGAATGTAAAAGAAGCTACTGATATAGCACGCGATGTAGCTAAAATATCCACCAAATAACGACCTATTCAACTAGGTGCTTGATTAAAGCTTTTAACTTCAGCATTTCTTGTTTAGATGTTTAGATGTCAATTATGTATTTTAAAAATAATGAATGGTTTTCAATGTATCGTTTTTAAAAAGAAATAAAAAACACACGAGTGCTTGCAATGTCTTAAAAAAACTGATATTAGACTGAAGTCAATCTTTTGTTGATGTTAATAGTATTTATACAATATGAAACTTGGAACATGACGTAATGTCCAATTTGAAAAATAATATAGCAGGAACACGGAGAAAAATTGCTGTACCGAACAATTTTTTTTTACGTTTTGGTCAGATAGAAATAAAAATCGATTATTGCAGACAATAATAGTATGATATAATATGTATTGTTAGTATTTTTATCCTTAACATTAATGAAAAGCAAAGATGATTTCTGCAATCAATTATTATTAGCGGTATCATTTACCGTTACCTAATTATTAAGGAGCTGGGGAACTTAGTTCATACAAACGTAATACCAAAATTATTTGTAAATCAAACATATTCTTAAGGTAGTGTGTATTTATTCCGATTGGATTACAGAATATCTAGGTTTCCAAATACATATATATTTTGACAGGACTCTGATATAAAGACGAGAAATGAGGAATTTATAGAGGTATGAGGAACAGGGTGTAAAGTTCACTCATACTCTATAGAAAAGGGAGGATCCTCCGACCAGACGGGTGTTGTGTCTGGCGGGCAACTGCCCGATGATTCGTGTCGGGCCGTTGTATCTATGCTAGTTGCGCGGTAAACTCTGCTTGCGCGATGCAGGATTTGCGTGACGTCAGTATGACGCGTTGTTTATAATTTTTAAAAAAATTTAATTAAATTTGTTTAAAAAATTTCTATAGAAAACTTATTTTTCTCATAACTCGTTTTTAAATCCATTCAAAATATATATTTGGGAACCTAGATATTCTGTAATCCAATCGGAATAAATACACACTACATTAAGAATATGTTTGATTTACAAATTATTTAGGTTTTACGTTTGTATGAAATACGCATGCTCCGCCGGCCCCTTAACATTTGGTGTTCTCCATCAACGGCCACTTTGCGACACATACATTGAACATTGGGCTTTTAGACAACGACTCAATTAAATGCAATACCTAACCCCTAGAAAAAAAAACAAGAAAAATAAAATCTTTTGCACTAGAAAACAACATTAATAGGTAATACAAAACTCAGTAAATGTAGCAAATTCACACATTGATCTACAACCAGATAGTGTTGGTGTATCCAAATAAATATAAAAGCGGTTTTAAATATTTGGAAAATGCCATTTTCTATACTTGATTGTAGAAATGATCCTTGTCGCTAGTGCTACCTACTATCACAATATTGTAACGAATATAATGTACCCTGTTTCGTGGTCGTCAAATATTGAGCAAGGCATTTAGAAGTTCTTTCTAGGTTACTTTACTACACTGGTGAACTTGAAGGTGTAATGTCGAATTCGACGACATTTTATTTCGAGAATTGACTAGTGGTGTCAAATTTTACTTTCTATCTTGGCATAAAATTACTTTACGGTAATTAACAGCTTATTTTGTATTTTGTGTAGCAGAATGCTTGTGATTATTATTTTATAGGTTTGTACACTTTGTACACAAACATACTTAAGTTTTAGGAGTTGTGAAATGACGACGATGCGACGGGGTTCCTAGTCTTAGACAACATTGGAAAAATAAAAATAATGTGTTAATGTTGACGATGTGTGTTTTATTTACACTCGTCAAGAAAACAAACTACTAAAAGTGGTATGTTATGGTTACTTTTGTGGTGGTCCTTAATCCTTGAAAATCAACCTAAATGCTGTACCTACTTTCATACAACAACATCATTATACCCCAGTCTGTTACGCAAGCTTATTAAGTTCGGTAACTATAGAAAAAGTAATTGTGTCTCCAGTGTCTCATTAGTGACAGTTATCAGTGTAAATGGACATGGATGGAATTTCGTTTCAGTAGGTATCTTAGAAGAAACAAGTGTGCTTAGGTTAGGATAAAATAAATAATAAATTAAATTCAGTCAACAATTATTTATTCTCATATTTTCGTCGTAAACATAGCTTTATCCTAACACTCACATCCAACATCGTTATTTTACTTATCGCATATCCAAATAATATTGTCTGATCATTTTATGACATTTTATAACCAAAATAGCAAGTTTACATTAACTTAATTGACGTCGACGTCAACTAGTTTACAAAGTAATAAAATTGTAGGACATTTTGTAAATGACTTGAAATTGGTCAAATTGGATAAGTAATTTAATTACTTTAGTTGTCCCCTGTGTTACGAAGTTGACAATCTTGATGCGTACCTACTTTATATAGGCTAGTTAGGAAAATATTACGGGTTTGCCATCAAAGTGTCGCAAACTGCCAAAAAAATGATTGGTCAGGTTAATAAGATTGTTTATCTTACAAATGAAAAAAAAATAGTTTGTAAGTACATTAAAATTACCTATTAAAATAATACATAGTTATAAAACGTTGAGATTGAGTTTGATTGCGTCGTCAAAATCTTCCGTCTGTTGATCATTTTGCCAGATAGTAAAAGATAGCAATAGTTGATAATTGATTCCTGATTATAATCATCGTCATTATGAGAACGAACACCTTAATTCTTAAGCGCTGAACCGTACGTACAGAGGTACCTACACGATGTCACATAAACGCAGCCATCCAAAGATTCATATTCAATCCCGATCAGTCTAATAACATTTCAACGACTTTATCCTAAACATTTATAAAACATTGACTTTAGAGTAGTGAACGATCAGTCAAGGATTTAATAGGTATGTATTAAAATAAAATATATTTTTTATAAAACAGAATAGATTAGGGTTAGGTCCTTATGTCATAGTTTAATACAGTGGTTTCTACGGTCGTGGCTTAGAAAGCTTAGGCAGAGAATGCAAACAGCCTGTACGAACTAGCTGGGACATAACCTGAGGAATTTTTCTGAGCTAGCCAAACTGCCCAGTTACAAAATGTCAATTTACTTTGGTGAACCATTAACAAAGTAATTAAGCTATTGATATTATGTAACTAGGTACCATCTTGTTATGTCCATTTTCCGACCTCCTGCCGACAATAATTGTACCTACTTGTAGGTACACTTATACTTCCATAAGTCACGACCAGCTTATGGCGTAAGATATAGACATTCATGATTGATCAAAAGCGGAGAGAATAACCTAGGTACAACTTTTTCTATATATCCATCTTCATATTAAGTAGGTACACGGAAAATTCAAAAACATAAACAAAAAATATTCTCAGTATATAAAACTTATAGCAAAACGTATCTTACGCCACAAGAACATTCACAAAATAGATATCAAGAAGTAGAAAGGTAAATAGATCTCACTCGTTTATAGAACATTTAGTGCTTTCGAAAAGTAGACAAATAGTCTGTTAACAGTACATATGTCATAATGTCAGTAAACTGCATTGTCTAGTGTCACAACACGTCGTTATATTTGTTACAATTAGCGACGTTTATTGAAAACGTCGTCACACGTCTCGACATTTTTAACAACGACGTTTCCTAAAGACGCCGTTCACACGTCGTGACGTTTCCTGAAAACGTCGGTCACTCGCCAGCGACGTTAACTGATGACGTGGCAGGCGACGTCGTGAACGTCAGCCTCGTCGACGTCGTCTGACGTCGTCGGTGCCAGCGCCGCCAGTTGCGTCGCTGTTGGTCTTCGCTAGGATCTTGGGCGGTTCGCGTCCCCTGTAATACAAATTAATGGTAGCAAATAATATCTGATTTATGAGCTGGGGGCCTAAAAAGGCCACTTTGGCAGAATCATAAAAGGATAACATTATGAATCGTAACATGGGGAAGACAGTCCGTGATTTCTTTTTTTCGCTGCACTACGTAGGTATAGGTAATCAAAGAGATTGGGATTGGATTGATTGGTATTTTAGCACAGACAAAAATAAAACAACTAAAAAATCCTTCACCAATGGGATTTGATATGATTAACTTAACAGTTAACTGTCCATTATGATTCATAATGTTATCCTTTTATGATTCTGCCAATGTGGCCTTTTTAGGCCCTCTGGACTACTTCTTAAAGGATTGGCTCACAATCGCAGTAGACCGGGAAAAGTGGGAATAGGGAAGGGAGGCTTTTGACCTACAGTTGGACAACACAGGCTTGTAATATAATTATTTAATTTTCTTTTTTGTATGATGTTCTCGTGCTCTAATCATGATAGTGTCGTGCTTTCCTATAATTGAAATACACGTGAGATCTATATTATTACGCCAAAGACTTTGGGTTAATGCTTCGTATGTGGTTAGTTTGGAAGCCTTTATAAATAAATTAACCACACCATGTTACTCGTACCAGAGCATCGTTAAGACTTACCTCTGCGCAACCTAAGCTCCAGCATGGTGTGCGTGACCAGCGCGGCGAGCAGGGCGGCGGCCAGCCCCGCCAGCTGCGTGCGCACGCACAGCAGCTGGCGCGCCAGGCAGGCCAGCGCCAGCCCGGAGTGGCGCGCCGCTAGGATCATGGACCACGCGCCCCGCCACCCGGGGCCGCCTATGCAGATGCCAGACTGGGGGAAGGAAAAAAGATGTTTGGTCATATGTGAACTGCGGGGTATTTGTTCAACACCAACACAGTTCAACACCATTCATTGCGTTATTTACGTTTTTGAGCAGACAAACTTTTCGAACATATGAAGCAATGGATTAACAATATCCTTCAAAATGATTCAGAAAGAGATAGATAGGGTGTTACGCATTTAGAATGCTGCTTTGTAATTTAGTCATCATTCTCCTGCTCTAATACCAACTTATTTGTGGTCCTCGCGTCATGTCTTTTTCTTTAAAACTATTACAATGCGTGCCACGAAAGATGAGACTTGACACACCACGTGGTTTGACATGCGCAGTACACGATTTTAGGTATCTTTAGCGGTATGAGGTCTGAGTGCGGGAAGGGACCGGGCGTCATAGGGGCGGCGGAAAGAGCGGGGGAGGCGGGGTCAAGTCTCATCTTTCGTGGCACGCATTGTACACACTACCTTCTTATCCATAACATCTTTCACACAATTCACTCATCTTTTCATCAGAAGGGTCAGTTTAGTTCCAATAACTAATAGGACCCTATAATGCTAAGATACTCACTACACCACTACCTTGATAGTCCTTTTCTAAAACACAGAAAAATAATAAATACGTTAGTTATTTTAGCTAAGAAGTCCTTCTCTGTTTGAGAATAGGCCTTCGCCCTGCCCTGCGTTAATAATAGACTGGTCTCATTATTATTTAGAAACAAACTATCCTTAATCGATAAACCTTCAAAACCCATACCATAGTATAAAGAGGGGAAGTAAGTTTTCTTCATACAAACGCACCGCGCGCGGCTTGTATGTATGTGTGCGTCATAGTATCTATGCGTCGCCGCACGCACACTTAACAAAATCTCGACCCGTTTCTCAGTGCGCCAGTCGGGGCTAACACCGCATGAGTTTCGCGCGTCACGGCTTTTCGGCACCGGTAAATGAATGAAAAATGTGTGATAATCGCAGGAGAACGTATCGCTGTGTGTTTGGGTGTCTTAATAAGTCATTCCAGAATTGTCTCTGTTCAGATTACCTATTGAACAGAAAAGGTAAGCAAGTTCTAGCATATAATTTTTACTTGATGATGAGATACCTACCCTTAACCTACTTATTTAGTTTTTGTTGTAAGTATTAGTTTTATATCAGACAGAGGAAGTAGGTAGACCTACTTTCTCACTAGAATGCATTAGGTACTTTTGATCTGTCAATTGATTTGCCATTGATCGTTTTCTCGTGCTCATCACCGCCTCGCGCCGCCCGTCTGCTGGCCCGTCGCTCTTTCTTTCATCGTGAAAGGTTTCATCATCGTTTAGGTAAAACCGACCTCACAAACCCTGTACCCAGACAATACAAGTAAAAAATACAACTTCCCGACCCTTGCCAGTTTATAGGCACTGAATTAAAATTTAGCTAAAAGTAACAACCCTGAGACAGTAGGCAATTATATCGCGGATTGGGCCGGAGATAGCCTACTTCCCCTCTTTATACTATGCCTATACCTGCAAAACATCCCAAAGTGCAGCACAGGCACCCCACGCCGCTGCTGCGAGCGCTGGCAGCGCTAGATCCGTCTTAGCGGCTCTCCAGCGCAGCAGAGCGAGCACAAGCGACGCGTGCGCCGCCCCGCCGCCGGCCGCCAGCGCGCCGCGCCGGCCGCGCGCCGCCGCCATGGACAGCGTGCCTGCGGCCAGCGCCTGCAGGACCCCTGTCCCGCATAGGGCGCGCCACGCACACCACCATCCGTCCACGCATACTCCGTACCACTGAAATAATTCAATTTGCCTTTGTATTATTCTGAAACATAAACCATTTTCATTTCAATGCCGTTCGTCTTAAGGGGAGGCGCCAGGTAGACGGGGAATTTTAAATTTTCTCACGGTTTTTGCAATTCGCAGGACAGTGTCAGGTTGTATGTTGAACATTGTTGTATGATTCGCGAATTATAGGTAATCATTAAAATCATCAATACAACTCTGTTAAGTTCATATAACGGCTATTGAATGACCATTTCATGAAATATCAATCAATAGGATTAAGAGGTAATTCGCGGTCAGAGAGACTTTTGAAAAAGCTTAAGTAAAAAGTCATAATTCGAGGTTTGGCTCTCGCTTGTTTTCTCCTCCAATATTGGACCAATTTAAAAGGTATTTCATAAACTGAATAATAAGGATATTATAATACTGTGTCCCTATGTTTTTTTTTCCTTAATAGTTGTCAAAGTGCACTAGGCCTCTGTTGACAGCCAGCAGTTTAAATCGGTATTTTTTAGGGTTTTAGTGCTTACAAAATTAATGTATTATCAAAAAGGAAAACATAGGGACATATAATTTTATTATTCTGTAAAAAATCATTGCTATAGGGTCATTAACCAGAAAGGATACAGGCGAGAGCGTTTCTATGGAGAAAAGACCACCCGCATTTCAATTTCGTGAGATACTGGCGCTCCCCATAATGGAATTAATTTATCAAGTCATGTCTTGACTCAAAGATAGCATAGGTAAAAGAAACAAGAATAGAAATGCAAAAGTTATATTAAATTAGGTAGCTACGAGCTGGACATCGCTGCCTAATCCTTCTGGGATTAAAGGCTTTTATGTTATGTTGCTAGCTGGAAATTATCTCTTCTATTTTTTATTTTAAAAAGTATATTTTTTTGTTTTAAAAAGTAATATTTTGTATTTTTAACCTGTATTTTTATTGTTAACTATACCTTAATATACGACGTATAAATAAATCCCTGTTGGAGTCCTATGAACAGGCCCATCGGCATCCCGAGCACGGTCCGAGGGTCCCCGAAGACGGAGCGCGCATCAGGCGGCGGCGCGGGCGCAGTCGGCGCGCCATACACGCCTATACCCACTGACAGCAGAGCCAGGAATGCCCACATGGCCACCAGTAGCATCCTGCCGTCAGCGTCCAGCACTGTGCCTGATAGGGTCTGCATGTCTGGGCAGCCGGCGGCCCCGCAGGTGCGCTCCTAGAAGAGGAAGATATATGAGTATGAGAAGATAATATGAGTGTTATGAGATCTTACTTTAAAACGAATATGAATGATTATGGTAGCATGTAGACTAAAATGCGCGTTTCTGAACACTGTAAGGTTTCGGCCGGGCCTGTACCTACCTAACCTTGCAGGAGTGATTTCACGATAATAATATATAATTTTTTTATTGACTTAGTTTGTAAGTTAAACTGTTATTAACTCTTTAATTCTTGTACTGGACAATGAATTAATACCCTGTGAAAGTAGAACTTACTTCATAATCATCTTCTAAGAAGTATTCCTCGGGCGGCGGCCATCTTGGAACAGATATATTCGTCGGCACCGGAGTGACAGGCTTAGATACCTCCTCAGACCATATTAACAGGGCAAAACCTAAAAGCAGGGACCCACACACCAATCCTAGGTCCTGGGCAGCCCTTAAAGCTCTAACTGCTCTTCTGAGAGCAACTTTTCTTCTTGCCTCATCGCCAGCTGCTTGGGCTAAGGATGTCGCTGAGGCAGATAAGGCCAGAGACATCGGCGACAGCGTCACGCCGCAGATTCCGTACAAAGCTAGAAGAACAGGAAGGGGAGTCTCCACAGTGTGAGCAGTTAACAGCACACAGACTAGGGTATGTGCTATAGCGATCACTAGCCTCGTTCCAGTCTTTTGGAGTATGAGGGGAGAGAATGGCGCGACTACTGCTGCTGCCGTGTGCATGATTGACAGAGGCATTGCTCCAGCTTCCGCGCCAGCGAACGCTGTGAAAGGCAGTAAGGCAGTCGCACATAGTCCACTGGAGATGCATAGTAGCGTGAATCGGTTGACGAGTGACTTGGGCAGCTTCGGGGGTTGCCGGGCTAACAGTCGCCGAACTGATGCCGCTCCGACCGATGACGTAGCCGAGTCCCGGCGGCGAGGTCCGATGCAAGACCCCGGTACTCGGACCGGAGTTTTCTGCTTTTTCCAAGGCCATTCTTTCTTGTATATTGTGCTCACTGGAATCTGTGTACAAACATTTTGGTGTTATAAAATCCGTAGAAGTAACACATCTTTATTTAATAATCTTTCAGTTAAATGAAGTGTACCGGAGTTAAGATAGTTCGATGCCGGTGCGGGTCAGATACGGTCCGCACGGCGGCGCGCACGGGCGCCGGACGCGACCGCTCGGTCAGGTCCGGTAGGCTGCCCATACGCAGGCACCAGTTACACACCGGCGAACATACTATCTGGTTTCATAACCTAATCAGAAAAATACATTACGTTCATTAAGTCAAAAAATGCATAAAATATTCCGTTCTTGCTCAGTTGTGAGATGTTGGCATGGAAATTAGTGTTTTATATGGAAAAAGAAAAACTAAAAAAAAAAATGAAATGAAAGCTAAACGATTTTTTTAATGAAATTACATATTTAATCAATAGAAGTAGTACCATAGTTATCTATGCAAATTCGCCATTTAATAGATATTTCATTGATTCCTTTGCTGAAAAAATTGTGCCATACACGTACCGTGTTTTCTTTTACAGTAGCTTCCTCGTACACATCATCAACCCTTTTTTATTTTTTTTTTTTTTTTTTTTTTCAGGATGGGAAATCATCAAATGACTCCTCCCGCTCTGGGTGGAGCGGAAGGGAGTGTCAGACTCTTACTGACTAAAACCCACCCGTGTTCCTTCCTTCGCCCTTTATGTTCCGGGCCAGCGGTAACCCTTTCGGACAATCCCGCTGACCCGGCAGGCTTCGGCCCTGACGGGCCCCTTCCATTGTTGCTGACATCTCTTGGAGGCGCGCGTGGAACACGTACGCGCCGTCCGGCACGGGCCTGGTCCTGATCGGACGGTGAGCTACCCATTACTCTCCGCCCGCAGGCCCGCGCCTACGGTGGCCGGGAGTCGTCGCGCGGCTCCCGACGCCCGGAGCGTCTCCCGCGGCGGCTGGGACGGGAGGCTCTCTCCCTCATCCATCCCGCCGCCTCCTTCGCTAGCATGACTGCTTCGCAGAAGGAGGCGACTGCCCCCCACTCCCTCTCGCCCCGGACCATGGCTCGAACCAGGCCCTGACGCGAGAGGCCGCCGCCGCTGCCGATCGCCTCAACGAGGACACGGCGGTGCTCCGCCCAAGCGGGGCAGACCTCCACCGTGTGCTCCACCGTGTCCTCTGGGCGATCCTGGCAATGGTGACACCCGGGCGTTTCCTCCCGCCTGATTATGTGCAGGACATCATCAACCCTTCGAGCCATTTCTGCAGCTTCGTACGCTAGTAATATATAAGTCAATCTAAATAACACGATACTTTAAGTTTTCCATATTGCGAACAAAACAAAGTCAAAGAAAAATCAAATGACGCGAAAACAAATGAATTACTTTAATTACTAATTCAAAACACAAATACACAAGCCTAAATTTGAAATAAATTTGAATTTGGAATTCCTTACCAAACGCCAGATATTTGAGATCAAAGTGTTCGATTAAACATCAATTTCATAATTGTTTAAGGACCTAATAGTAATAACATACAAATTGTTATAGTGGCGATGAGGGTATCACGAATGAAACCACATAATTATCCTACATGACGTTCTTTGAACATTTACAATCAAAAAATAAAATGAAAACCCTTTTAGTCGCGTTAACCATTTTTATTTAACAACATCGTGTAAGCACTGGATTTTCACCTCTAGTTATTGAGCCGAGCATTGATAAACTTACAGAGCTCTCCTACCGCGTAACGAAAACACACTGTTCGATTTTCAACAATAGGCGCTTAGCAGAAAAAGAAAAACAACTGCAAGTTGGGTTCGCGGAAGAGCAGTACAGATTCCTTCTAAATTGCTCAACCGCGTCTAATCTTCTGAACGGTACAACACTCAGCCAAAAATATGAACAACAGATAGCAGACGGATGTAGCCTATTTTGACTTGGCTTTTGTCCGGGTTGACAACGACATACTCCTAAGTAAACTAGCATTAGCAGGTTTCTCTGTGACATCACTAAAATTATTTGCGAACTATCTTAATGACCGCAAGCAATTTGTAACATACAATCATGCAGATTCGGAGCGCTACACGGTCATGGCTGGCATAGGGCAGGGCACTAACCTCGGGCCCCTTCTTTTTCTAATAGTAGTCAACGATCTTCCCGCATACCCACATTATGTAAAACACTCAACAGTCTTAATGTATGCTGATGATGTTAAAGTTGCTCTTTCAGTAGCTAAGTCTAGTGATACGGCCGCACTTCAAACGGCTAGAGAGGCGTCATGGCGCCCTCACCTACCGCCTGACGCAGGTCCTCACCGGACACGGAAGTTTCGGGAGGTTCCTGCACATAATCAGGCGGGAGGAAACGCCCGGGTGTCACCATTGCCAGGATCGCCCAGAGGACACGGTGGAGCACACGGTGGAGGTCTGCCCCACTTGGGCGGAGCACCGCCGTGTCCTCGTAGAGGCGATCGGCAGCGGCGGTGACCTCTCGCGTCCGGGCCTGGTTCAAGCCATGGTCGGGGGCGAGAGGGAGTGGGGGGCAGTCACCTCCTTCTGCGAAGCAGTCATGCTAGCGAAGGAGGCGGCGGGACGGCTGAGGGAGAGAGCCTCCCGTCCCAGCCACCGCGGGAGACGCTCCGGGCGTCGGGAGCCGCGCGACGACTCCCGGCCACCGTAGGCGCGGGCCTGCGGGCGGTGAGTAATGGGTAGCTCACCGTCCGATCAGGACCAGGCCCGTGCCGGACGGCGCGTACGTGTTCCACGCGCGCCTCAAAGACATGTCAGCATTAAAAGAAGGGGCCCGTAAGGGCCGAAGCCTGCCGGGTCAGCGGGATTGTCCGAAAGGGTTACCGCTGGCCCGGAACATAAAGGGCGAAGGAAGGAACACGGGTGGGTTTTAGTCAGTAAGAGTCTGACACTCCCTTCCGCTCCACCCAGAGCGGGAGGAGTCATTTGATGATTTCCCATCCTGAAAAAAGAAAAAAAAAACCCTAATACAATATCTATGATATAATAATATCTATGAACACTAGTCCTCAAATCATCCCCCACTGCTTTATAACCAAGCAAAAAGAATCGTAGTCAGTAATCGGATAAAAGTGAAAAAAATCAATAACAAATGGGTACATAACCTACACATAAACGACTGATTTACATATCCCCAGGGATTGAGCCAATTCGATTACACTATATCGTGAAATCGTTTATCGTTTGACATTTAACCAAACATCTCAAGTTATTTACAAGAGCAAGTATAGCCAGCGACACAGAATAGGTAGAAGTACAGAAGGTCGGCTCCATATCCGATCTAGTCTGCCTTTTACTGCATGGCAGAGGCAACTGCCGCCGCGTCGTCAATGTTGTCGTTGCGATCCGTACCCTTAGCGTGTAATTGCCCTGAATGGAGGCCTTAATTTGTTAAGGCATTCACAGGATAGACCGATTAAGTAGCCGACAACCCTAGCTAGGTTGGTTGCCCTGCGAGATACTAGTAAAAAAAAAGGTTGGCTCCATACAGGGAGCGAATACGCACGTACGTACACGCGACACGTATGCGGCGATCTCAAACACTTGCCAATCGCGAGTTCGCTTGCACTCGCTGTTTCTTGACATGCGTGTGTTGTCGCTCATTATATGGACGCAAACCTTCTGTATCTATAAAATGTAGGAAAGCCTTCGACGTTGAAATATCAGGACTTTGGGAGGCGTGAACCGAAACCAATTGAATTTTAGACAGTTGAGTTAGCGGGTATCCGAATTTGCCGGCACCAATAAATCAGTGCGAGTTTAGATAGAAGACACACATTTCGATTGAGTCGTAGTCAGGTTTCAGGAATGTGACCGAGAGGTAAAGTGATTGGCGAAATGATGACTGTGGATTTCATCACCGTCATCATTTTGGACTAAAAAAGTCTGTTAACTGAAATGACGATGATGCTGTCTGAATGATCATAACCGTAACCACCAATCCCAGCGGTGCTATTCTGTAAAAAACTCACCGTGTACACTTAGGTGAAGTGAGCGTGGAGTGAGCTGTCAATAGTGTTAATTCTTAGCAAAAACAAACTCACTTCACCTAAGTTTTCAAGGTGAGATTTTTACAGAATCGACCGGCTGTTACCATAATCAGCCTACAATATTCCCACTGCTGGGACACAGGCCTCCTCTTTTCGAGAGGGAGTGGGCTGGAATCCGCTACACGGGGCCAGTGCGGGTTGGTATATATCTTCGAATTTATGGTTTAGGACATGCCGATTTCCTTACGAGGTTTTCCTTCACCGTTTCGAGAGTAGTGGTGATGAAATTCTTTACCTACACAAAGTAACTAATGCGAATTACGTTAACCTTTCTACTTAATAAAATCCTAAATTCATTCACTGACAGACAATACACCTTCCATATCGCTGGGTTTAGAAGCATGAAATTTTGCTCAAGAATTGCTTAGATACATAAAATGAGCACAGAGGAAGGAAGGATTTTTGTAAATTCGTTTCCCACAGGGGACGGGTTTAATGGAATGAGAAATCCCACCGTGCGGTGAAACTAATAATAATAACAACACAAGCCGTGGGCTCCCACGGCTTGTGTTGGTATTATAAATTGACTGCTTAAATTTGGAGGGGCCAGTGGCTAAAAGAGCCGCACAGGTCGATCAATCAGATTAAGCTATTCTTGCCGTGGTTGGTCTGTGGATGGGTGACCATCTTTACATATGACCCTTCCGTGCCTCGAAAAGCACATTAAGCCGTTGGTCCCGGCTGTCATTCGTGGATTGACGTTGACAGTCGTTACGGGTAGCGGGTAGTTAGCGGGTATTCTTGGTAATACGATACCCCTTGGTAAGACCAGTTGTCAGACTTTCGCGCGTCTGACGACCCGAAACAATTGTCAAAGATCTACGAATGACAGCCGGAAGCAACGGCTTAACGTACTTTCCGAGGCACGGAGGGGTTTTGGTATGTAAATATTGTTCGAGCAAACGAAGCTTAACCTGATTGATTGACCCTTGAGGCTGATACCTAGCCATAAGCCTACATAAACCTACATAAATAAGACATAAATCTTAATCAAACAAGACGTCAGTACCTTTAGCCACGCTACCTACGTAAAGTAATCCGTTGCCAGTATAAACAGTTTAGCGGCTCAAGGGCTAAGTGATCGGTTCGACCCCTAATTGGTCCGCATGAATGCTCGGTAGCACCGCCAACTGTTGATCGAATATTTGCGAGTTAGTGCTGGTGATCTAATTTCAATAATACGGTGTTTGAGAGATCTCTTGCTCATAGGGACCCCTCCCTATGATTTGTACATTTGTGGAGTGTGTTGAGTTGATTGTGTCTGTGAAATTATGGGGCGCCGCGCCGGGCGTTGAGGAAAATATGATTTGGGGCTGCTCATTTGTGGGAACAATTTCTCATTGTTTATTTTGATGGAGGTCTCATAAGGCTTACTTTTCACATATTATTATTGACGTGCGTGTACCAGGGGGATTGTAACAATAGATAATGTATTGTGTCTCATTAGTCAAGACTCCATAGGTTCACAGCTTAGAGTTTATCTGGCAAAGGAAGTAGGTATTATTGGGAATGATCCCTACACGCATGCGGTCTACTCAAGTAGTGGTGGCCACGTTGTAACGCCCTCAACTTACTCAAAGTTAACTCAAACTCAAAGCATTTATTTCAATTTACAGGCACTTTTGAATTGTCAAGAAGTCGCCGGTCAGTCAGAAAATATGAAGCTAGTTGCCCATTCCAAAGCGTAGGTACCTATGGAGAAGAACGGGCAAGAAACTCCATGGACACTCTTTTTAAATGATATTTTACAAAAATATTAGTTACATCATTACTTTTGATTTTAAAATTATATAATGTGAGAACGATGTAAAAAATTAAGAAAAACGTACGTGTTAAAAGCGTCCAGAGTACCTACAACAAATAGTACTTAACAAACTACAATCCAAAAATAAATTAATTAATAATAAGCCGAGGCAGCTAAGTGATGACCAGCCCCAACTGACGGCGCCCGTTCACGAACATGACGCATAAATTACGAGTTGTGACCCAGGTATTATGTAGGCACTTCACTAAGTGTAATTTATTTCATCACCACTGCTCTAAAAAGGAATGACGGAAAAATATCGTCACAAAAGCGGCATCGGTTTCCTGACGATGTTTTTTCTAAAACTAAAAGGAAGAGATGAGGTGTAACCTACCAACCCTCACTGGGCCCGCGTGGTGGATTATGGTCGGCTCCCTCTCCAAAAGGTCTGTGTCCTAGCAGTGGGAACATTTAATTGATTATGTTATTTTGTCTCGTAAGTTTATAAAGAGTTTTCTTAAAATAGAATATTCTTTATTATGTACACCATAAATATCACAGATATTAATGCGGAATTTTTACAAAGGGTGACACAATGGGTGGTCTTATCGCTAAGAGCGATCTTTTAAAGACAAGCTTTGGATGGATTAAAAAGGGGAAGAAGAGACAAATACTGTAGGTAGTCTGTGGTGTAGGTACCATTTACATAATACAATAAATACGTACACAAAGTATATTATACTAATCTAAATAAATATACACATATATGTAATAATAAACACGAAACAGGAGCAAAGCAAATATAATGATGTTTTTATCGTGTTGTTTTTTGTTGTGTCTTTGTGTGTGTTTTGTTTTTGTTTTGTTTATTTGTTAAGGGCTGTCTTTGAAGTAAATAGGTTCAGTATGTTAATACGCTAAACCTGGTCGATAGACAAAGACTGCTTTACACAGAGCCAATATTATAGTGAAGTTTCAGTGGTATATTATGAAGCGTTATACGTGAGTATTGAGTATGAATGCAAGGTTTTCTAGTCCACTCACACTGTTCAGATGATGTACACTTGTTCTTCTATGTGTTTTGTGTTCATTCTCTGCGTCACATTTGCCGCAAATTAACTTATCAATTTTCTTTCTTTTCTCTCAGGTATATGAGACAGAAAGTTATCTGAGAACCACGTTGTGATCGTAAGTTTATACGAAACACAAAAGAACAAGTGTACATCATCTGAACCATCTGTGTTTCTCAAAATCTCTTAATCTCATCATTATGAATAACTTTTACAATGGGACCAAACACGAAATCGCAAAAAAAAAATCAGCTGTTTAGTACATTTTGATGAGTTATGCGAGCATAAATGTACGTAACAACTGATTTTTTTGACTAGCACTATTGAAAAAGATAGAAATATGTTTGAAGTTGTAGCGTAAACTGAACTTTATTGTGTAGGAATTAAAGTTGTTTTTTCATTAATTCATATTTGTTTAGATTTTTTGCAAATAAATCGCGAACGCAGATTAGGTAGGTATAGTCGCCAAGGAGCTTGTGGCGAAGTAATAACAGCCGCACGGGTCGATCGATCAGGTTAAGCTACGCTTGCCGCGGTTGTTCCGTGGATGGGTGACCATCTTTATATACGAAGACTCCTCCGTTCTGAGGACCGCTGGTTGATGGTGCTGCAATCAGACCGTGGGAGGGGTGAGAGGGGCAAGGGTAGACGAAGAGACGTAAGCTCGGGTACGGAGAGACGTAAGCGCGGGGACGCGAGCCGTAAGCGCGGGGACTGCAAGTTGACCACGCACCGCACCGCGGTTCGTGAGCTTGTCCCGAGGCGAGGCGAT
The DNA here is from genome assembly GCA_963855955.1 of Luperina nickerlii. Taxonomy (NCBI): domain Eukaryota; kingdom Metazoa; phylum Arthropoda; class Insecta; order Lepidoptera; family Noctuidae; genus Luperina; species Luperina nickerlii. The sequence goes on along the minus strand of OY979682.1, from coordinate 17,154,509 downwards.
TACGTTATGATTCCGATTAGTGTGCGTTGAAGTAGGGAGTTTCATACAAAGAATACTGAATGGGTCGAGTTGATACGGTGACGATCCCTTTCGGAATTGATACCTATGGCTATGTGACCTGGAATTGTTGTCAAAAGTTGTAAAACCATAGAAATATAAACGGGTAAAACAGTCCATACAGTAAGACTATACAGGCTTTCTGAAAGATTTATATAGGAAAATTGCCTTTGATGCAAATGATCACAAAGATACAATCCGCTTGGTTTTTATTTCGCAGTAATTTATAAGTTGTTAGGTATTCACATTCGAACCCTCATATCGAAATATATAATCGCCTTATAGAGGGTGGAATGGCGACTAATAGAGAAGAATGGAAGAAAAATAAATTTGCCGCGATCCCAAATAAATTGGGATCAGGGCTGGAGAGTGATGAGAGGGTAGAAAGTTGAAGGCACTGGAGGGTAAGTACCCTAAATATTGATGCTACCAATTTTCACTCAAAGAAAACTTTCGATTCCATCTTCAGTACACTGAAAGAAATAAGCAGTAAATAAAAATGAAAAAACATTGATCTTAGCTGCTTTATAAACAGTTCCTTACGAACATAAAGTTCAAAACAGTATTTTTTACTGATCCGAAAACAGTTAAATCATAATTCAAAATTTTACCGTCATGATAGTAAACTTTAACGTTTTAAGTAGATAAAGGTCACAAAATTAACTGTTTTATTCATTTGGTGATATCATTCAAACCATTGAAATTTACTTATATTACAGTAGGTAATGGTGGTTTTCCTTTTTTCAGTAAATAGTATGTTCAATCATCAAAAGTTACTGTTTTGTCTTTTACTGTTTTACAAACATTTCTTCTTATTAAGTATATAAAGTCAATAGAAAGAAATTATTTTTTTCAGTGTAACATTGTCTGTAAGAAAACATTGTTCATTCATGATTAAAGTCGTTACATGTGTTCAAAAGACTCGTAAAGGCTCCTGCAATCAGGCGCGACTCGCGACGCGAATCGCGCTCGACACAAAGGCACCGCTCATTGCGCGACTTGCGGTGCCTTTGTGTCGCGCGCCATTTTATCGCGTGTCGCGCCTGTTTGTAGGAGCCTTAAAGGAACACTACTTGTCGTTGTGATCTTGTTGTCCTAACTGTAATCATCTACAGACTTCTTTTATTTTCGTTGTATATAACCAGCTTACTAATAAACGTATTATATCAGATGAATTTGATGATGAGTTACATTCCGATTTCTCTCTTTCAGTCGTCAGTAATTTGACTTTCGAAAGAAGAAGACAAAGCGTTGTGTAACTATATACAGACGCTGTACAACGTTTATTAGTAACGGGGTTAGTTTATTAGTTTTTCATTGTAGTGTATTTGTGTATCTATAATTTTGGACATTTATATATCTGTTTATCTATTTTAGTGTATTGTATACATAATATTTGCACCAACGACAGCCCCATTTTATGTCCAGGAAAATCACTGTCCATTCCAAGAGATCGCAGAAAGCGATACGGCCGTCATTGTATATTTTGTAGTGTATGATGTATTTTTTCATGTTATGTATTTTTGTGGTGTACAATAAAGTATATACACCGTGTTCTTCACGTTATCCATAAACTTTGTCAAACGCTTCTATAGCTTTTACAAATTAAATCTAACAAAGGAAATGGTACTTAAAAAGGCTTCGTCACAAAGATATTTGTAATTTTATTTAATGAAATTTATTGAGCTTTGCAGTAAGAAAGAGTCTTAACTTAACTTTTGACTAGTTTCAACCCGTCGAATCTAATGAATGAAAATACGTCGTTGCCAATTCGGATAAAGAGGCATGCATATCGGGTGATTTACGTCAAGGTATTTAGTTTGTATGAAAATTAGCAAAAAATAAGAATTCATTAATGTGTCCATGACGAAAAATGCTTATTTCCATTGTCTGAACATCTGGTCGAAGTTTATGTATATCGTCCGGAACACGGTGTATATTATATAATATAAATTTTTTCAACTGTCCATTATCTCCCCAGCACCCAACCACACAAACAACCGAGTAAGTATCCCACTCTCCCCCAAATTCGTTAAACTCATTGACCTCTATACCAGAGACAATACCAGACAACGCAATTACGTTGCTGCTCGGGCCGAGTCATCAAATGTAGGCATTAGTGGTCACAAACAACGGTTAATGTCCGGCAACCAATGAGGAAACAGACACAAGGACGTGAATGCTTGTAGACCAATGGGGAATGATGTTGGGAAAAGAGTTGCCTGACCAGAAAGTCCAGACGTAATCTTACGTCTGGACTTTCATTGAGACCCAATCGCAAAGTTTAATCATTTTAATATAAATAATTAGGTACGTAAAAACATTTTTTTTTATATTTTTTTAATTTCTAATATCAAAATAGTTTTATCTATTATTTATTTAAAAAAAAACTTGACCTCTGAGTTTGTTTTAATCTTTCTTAAAAGATAAATGATTTTATTTTTTCTGTAAAAAGTAGGTTTGTACAAACGCTTTTACACGACAATATTATTTGTATAACTAGATGAGGCCTGTCTTCTCAGAGTAGGCGGATAGAAAACACCTCCTAGCCGACTATTTTGAGAATAAAGGCAGTAACAAACTCAGAGATCACAGTCTATTTTAAAGTCAGACATAATCTTGATCGGATCATGTGAAGACCATGTAGAATTGTAGATAGGTGTCTATCTTTTGAGGAAAGAATCACACAGATTGGAGTGGATCTGTCTAGTCAGTGCATTTACACATTTGTCAGTTATCGTGCAGATTAACTTAGAACTTAGGGGGCTTAACAATTCGACGAAAACAAAAATCACCCTGTATACCTAATTAGTAGCTGTAATGTTCACTTAGCAATCTTTTTTCGAGATTGTTAAGATTCTATTAAGATATAATACAGCGTGGTTTTATTTATGTATTTTTGATAGAATATAAAAACACAACGAATCGGTTACTCACTTCTACATGAATTGTCAATATTTCATTTTGAATAAGTTTAGAATAACTAAACTACCCTCTTGAACATAAATATGTGAACACGTGTACAGCAAAACACCTTGAAAATCCCATAACAAATGAAATGAGTTGATGAAGCAAAAGAGAGGAAAAATCGTCCCATAATGGTCGCGTAGCAACTTCGTAGTAATCTCGTAGCAATTTCGTAGCAACCTCGTAGACTCGTGAAATTGGGTGACTCTTAAAATATAAGCCGTAATAACTTGCAAATGGGACAACACCATGAGTATTAATGAATCATTAGAAGGAAATTTCCGTTTGAGGGGCTCGTGGCTAACTAATAGCAGCCGCACGGTTCGATTGAAGCTACGTTCGCCGCGGCCGGTTCCTGGATGGGTGATCGTCAATTAAATATCGAGACCCCTCAGTACCTCGGAAAGCACGTTAAGCCGTTGGTCCCGACTGGGTATTCGTAGATCTTTGCAAAACTCAAACTAATTTCAAAGAATTACTTCAAAAAACCAATTACTGGCACTTTTGAACTGTCAAGGCGCGTCGGTCAGTCCGAAAGATGAAGCTTCGCCCAATCCAAAGCGTATAGTAGGTTGCTTTGGAGAAGAACGGGCACGAAACTCCATACTGAAAGAAATAAGCAGTAAATACAAATGAAAAAACATTGATCTGAACTGCTTTAAACAGTTCCATATGAGCCTAACGTTCAAAACAGGATTTTTTACTGACCTGAAAACAGTTAAAGCTTGAGGCAAAATGTTACCGTCATGACAGTAAATTTTACCGTTTTAAGTAGCTAAAAGGTCACAAAATTAACTCTCTTATTCATTTGGTGATACCGTTCAAACAATTGAAATGTATTTACATTACAGTAAAGTTACATTTTACAGTTACAGTTACATTACAGTTCGGTTTTCCTTTTATTTTCTTGTTTTTTTCAGTAAATAGTATGTTCAATCATTAAAAGTTACTGTTTTGTCTTTTACTGTTTTACAAACATTTCTTCTTACTGTATAAAGTCAGTAAAGTCGTAATGAAATAGCGTTAATGTGTTGTAGTAAGAAATTATTGTTTTCAGTGGCAGACACTCTTTTAAATCAAATATTGGTTACCTACATCATTCATGTTGAAATTATACATGTGAGAATGATGCAGAAAGACGTGCACGTTAACAGCGTCCATAATAAAAAGATAATAAACAATTCAAACATTAAAATAAGCTTTGGCAGCTAAGACATGACCCGTCCCTACTGATGAAAGCAGTCGTTACGGGTAGTCAGAACCCCGGAAGTGTGACAAAGGGGTATAACCCAGTAACTGGGTTGTAGAGATCAGATAGGCAGTCGGTCCATGTAAAATACTAATATTCAGCTGCATCCGGTTAGACTGGAAGCTACCCCAACATAGTCGGGAAGGGCAGATTGAATGAGAATGAAATTCCCGAGGCGCGTCGTCCGTGAGACGATCGCTAATTATAATAGATTGCACACCATTGATTTTGATAAGGCAGCCGAGCCTCTATTGAATAGTCGTCCGTTTTTCATTGTCTTTGATCTATCTGCCTGAGTTAATAATAATTAAAAGAGGTCCATTTGCCGGCTCTTACCTGGCGAATTCAAATACTGGATTCTGGCCAAAGAATCAGCATTGCGATACTATGTGGCAATTTTGCTAGTCTTTTCACTTTTCCTATTGATAACGATGCGGACGAATAGGCCAGCTTTGACCTCGATTACGCCTGATGGAAAGCGATGGATAAGGTCTATCATGCTCAGAAGATGACTATGGCACTGGAACTTCCACGCATCAAAACACAGCAGGCTGCTTGACGCCGGACTCCGGTGGGAGGGTGGTCGCAAACCAGGCGGGCGTTAGCCCTACCACCGCAAGGGAATGAAGAGCCTGCTTTATTTCATTAGATTGACCAGTCAATCTATCTACCTTTCCTGCCTTTGTGCTTATAGAGCTATGAGGAACAGGATGTAAAGTTCACTCAACCTTCATAGAAAACGGAGGATCCTCCGACCAGACGGGTGTTGTGTCTGGCGGACAACTGCCCGATTTTTATGTCGGGCCGTTGTATCTATGCTAGTTGCACGGTAAACTCTGCTTGCGAGATGCAGGATTTTGCGTGACGTCAGTATGTAGCGGTATCTACAACGCCACATGCGAACACGCATGTGGCGTTGTAGATACCGCTACATGCTATTCTATCTTTGTGTATATTGCTCTAGTTAGTTTTTGTGTGTGTACATAATCAAATAAAAAAAAAACAGTCCAAGTCGTGTCTAAGACAGCGAAATTGTTAGTTGCAACGAAGATCGCAAAGTAACAAAATTGTCGTGACGGCAAAATGTTTCACTTTTTTTGGTCTAGCTCTCATTCGCCAAGTCTGTAGATTATAACAAGTGCTAAGGAACTTCGTTCCGTTTACAGGCAAGAATAAAAAGATTTACCCGACTGCCAAGTTCAAGATAAAGTCACTACATATTATAAAACTAAGTCCCCGCGCCTCGTCTGTCTGTCTGACCGCGATAAACTCTAAAATTACCGAACGGATTTTCGTAAGGTTGTCACCAATGGACGGAGTGATTCATGGGAAAGGTTTTGGTGTGTATTATCCATTAAAGTTTTGCGTAAATTGGCTAAAATATGACGATGATTGAATCGGAAAGAATCATACCGACTAGGAGCTTTACTGGCGTGCGCCGCGTAAACCAATATAGTTCTATGAAAACAATGTTTTACGGAATTATTCCTCTAGGGTACTTTTAATCCCGGTAGTATGTCCCCGAGGAATATAGGCGAGGGCGAACCCGCGAGCAAAAGCGAGTAATTGATGTTTTAAAAACAACGTAGAAATAAGAAAACGTTAGAGATGATTCGTTTTTCGTAAATAATTATAAATAGAGTAGTGGCCTAGTGGAAGCGGCCGCGACCTTTGAGTTGTAGATCGTAGGTTCGAAGCCTGACAGGCGTTTTACTTTGTGTAAATTATTTTATCACTACTTCTCTCAAAACGATGAAGAAAAACATCGTGAGGAAACCGGCATGTCCTAGAACCAAAAATTCGAACACATGATTGTGGCATGTCCGTGACTACCGCAGGACCACCAACGCCAATCGCTTCCATATTTGGTAAATAATTAGTGCTCAATTGGTACTAATTAGTACTCGAACAACAAAATTGGTACCTTAGTAGTTTTCGAGAAAATCGACTTTGAAGGTGGTCCTGCGGTAGTCACGCTCCCTTCAGCAGGACCACCATGAGCGCCGAAAAAGGGCCCACGCTACAGCTATTCTAAGTATACAAATAATTAGTACCCATAAATGTGATTTATTTCGTAAAAAAAACAGAACTGTAATATTTGTATTTACCGAGAAATCAACGATGATAACTTTCTCGAAATTGTTCAGCAGGACCACGATTTAGAATGTTGATTCCAAGCTAGAGAAGCTTGTTGCTTTCCTCAAACCTACATAGAAAATTAGTACCCTGCAAGATAAAATTAGTACCCAAAATTCAAAGTTAATACTACAGTAGTTTACGAGATATACCATGCCAATGGTGGGGTGGCGGTAGTCACGGTGCCAAATTTTCATTTCAAGATTTCTCTATTAAAAACTCTATGATTTCTTCCCAAATTTATACAAAAATTAGTACTCCTAAAGAAGTTAAAGCGACTAGAAATCCAGATTCCTAAGTGTTGTATTTTAAGAGAAATTAGCTTTCATTACTTTTCCATACTAAATCTCCGCGTATAACCCGACCAAATTAAGTTGTCAACGGTGCCAATTCCTTTGTTCACAAACTAAACTAAATTTGAGTTCAGTGCATCTTATCTTTTGTTTCATTATGAAAAGGACAGACAATAAATTTTAGTTTTGTCCTGTCAAAGTAATCAGAGCCCGACACTACTCAATACAAGTTTAGACGTGATTAAAAACATGCCTACTAATTAATGTTACGTCAATTTACGTCAGACGCTGACTAATTTGATAGGACTAAACTAAAACTTATCTTTTGTCCTATCGTTCCAATTTTAGTATATGTACTGCCGAAGCAAGTACTCTTTTGTCCTATTCTTAATGAAATAGATAGAAAAAGATGCACTGAACTCAAATTTAGTTTAGTTTGTGAACAAGGGAATAGGCACCAATGGTGGTATTGAGCTGTTTAAGAGATGTACACTCGTGCACATAAATTTATGGATGTCGGAATAGTATCAACAGTTCAATATCTAAATTTTTATACAAACTGTGTATCTAGGTGCATATTAAGAAAAAAGTAACCTATCGCTACCCATGGCTTGTGATACCTTTGTTATTGACGTGGCTTGTCGAACATAATAGGTACATAATTAGTACACAGTGATATGAAAACACTAAAATATGCGTGTGCCCTTTGCAATGCATATTATTCAAATATTTGCTGTGCCCGACAGGGTCCATAATTGTGTCTAGTATTTTTTATTTACCACCTGTAATTACATTATGGATTGCAATAAACGATTTGAGATTTGATATAAAAGGTACCTATTACTTACTTTTAGGTTTGTAATCCTTTTTAACTTACGTTATTAGCAACATAGTAAATTAGTTACTAAGAGCTTGTCCAGAAAGGGCGAATTCGCCGCGATTCTCTCGTGCGTATTACGCGCGACCTTTGCGTTCAGAAGGGGCGTACCAACGCGTGAGCATTTGGGTTCGCATTTCATTTGTCAGTAGAAAACATGGAGTAGAATGCTCTGAAGTTCGCGCGTCAACTGGACGCAACAAGGAGTCTCCAGCGCGCAAAACGCGCGAGTCGAGAGGCTGGCGAAGTGAACGCGATTTACGCGCGGATTTTGAAATCGCGCGATGCTTGTGGACGCGATGTATTGGCGCCTAGTATCTCGTTAACGCGCGAATGAATTCTCGCGAAACGTTTCGCGGCGAATTCGCTCCTTCTGGACAAGGTCTTAGGTAGGTATTACTGCTTGCAGCAACGGTAAATTAGTAGAAAAGAAATAAATAAAAAATACCTATCGCTTTTAATGATATTCATTCACAACAACACAGAAGGTAGGTACCTACTTACAATACCTACAGAAAAATAATTATTCGAGTACTTACCTACCTGCCCACGTCAATAACAAAGGTATCACAGGCGATGGGTAGCGATAAGTTATTTTTTTTTTCTTATTAAGTATAAAAGTTCAGTTTTTATAAAAATTTAGATATTGAATGTTAATACTATTTCGACATCCATAAATTTATGTGCACGAGTGTACATCTCTTAAACAGCTTAATACCATTGACAACTTAATTTGGTCGGGTTATACGCGGAGATTTAGTATGGAAAAGTAATGAAAGCTAATTTCTCTTAAAATACAACACTTAGGAATCTGGATTTCTAGTCGCTTTAACTTCTTTAGGAGTACTAAATTTTGTATAAATTTGGGAAGAAATCATATAGTTTTTAATAGAGAAATCTTGAAATGAAAATTTGGCACCGTGACTACCGCCACCCCACCATTGGCATGGTATATCTCGTAAACTACTGAAGTATTAACTTTGAATTTTGGGTACTAATTTTATCTTGCAGGGTACTAATTTTCTATGTAGGTTTGAGGAAAGCGACAAGCTTCTCTAGCTTGGAATCAACATTCTAAATCGTGGTCCTGCTGAACAATTTCGAGAAAGTTATCATCGTTGATTTCTCGGTAAATACAAATATTACAGTTCTGTTTTTTTTACGAAATAAATCACATTTATGGGTACTAATTATTTGTATACTTAGAATAGCTGTAGCGTGGGCCCTTTTTCGGCGCTCATGGTGGTCCTGCTGAAGGGAGCGTGACTACCGCAGGACCACCTTCAAAGTCGATTTTCTCGAAAACTACTAAGGTACCAATTTTGTTGTTCGAGTACTAATTAGTACCAATTGAGCACTAATTATTTACCAAATATGGAAGCGTTTGGCGTTGGTGGTCCTGCGGTAGTCACGGACATGATTGTGGCATCTACCAACCCGCACTGGGCCCGCGCGGCAGATTACGGACGCTCACTCATTCTCACAGAGAGGATGCCTGTGCCCCAGGTGGGAGCATTAACCCTTCGTATGCTGAAACGTGGATCCACGCGAGACACAATGGCTTTTTTAATGTTTCTGTAATAACAGCAGTCAACTAGTTAAAAGCTGATCAAGTACTGTATTGAATTTAATTAGATATTCGATCAGTATCTAGGACGAGTTCTCTTGATGTTTACTTTATTAATTAACCTTACTTTGCTACTGGCTCATGTTCACAATTGTCAATTTGTTACTTTATGTTAACAATAGTCAATTAAGATTACTTAACAAGTCACAGCAATATTAATGGATCTAATCTAATTGAATGAGTGTGATAAATTAATGTTCGTAATTTCTGTCTTTCAGAGTTAATTATGTAGGTGGCGTAATTCTAAATGGAATGAAAACAATCATTATGATTAGTCTCTTAACGTTATAAGTTGCTCATATTATTATGTAGAAGTTGTGATGTTTGTGTAGTTGTGTTGTGTTGTGTAGTTGTTTGTCTGAGTCAAAGGAAGTGTTGGTTTTTAACCGACTTCTAAAAAGGAGAAGGTTCCCAATTAGAATGTTTAAAATTTCGGAATTATAAATATAGGATGAATGATAAATCGGAGTTTTATATTAGGAATTTTGAACCATTCGGAATTATGAAAATCGGTATTTTGAAATTCGTATTTGTGAATATCGGAATAAAGTTTTTCGTATTTATGTAGTGTACCCTTTTAGGAAGTAATTGAAATGCAAATACCAAAATACGAATTTGTATTTCTAATACTGTCTTACCCTGGCTGTAAGTACCTACGCCCACAAATACAGACACCTTTAGATATTCATTTTTTCCTGTACTTATTTTTTAGAAAGGTTTGTCTTATTATAATGTTTTTTTCATATTGATAAAATAAATAGGTACCTATGTAATTTTATGATTTTATACAGATCAATGTTGTATAATTTATTGACTGCAGACCAATGTTTTTTTGAAACGACTTTTTATAATATTAAACTAATTGCTATCTCGAACGTGGTTTTCCGCGGACTTGCGTTAATTCCAAAGTTCCTTAAAAAAAATCGTAACGTAACTTTGCCATAATTTTATTGTTACCATGTCCCCCAACTATTTGATATAAGACTTGGGCTATCCCAATTCTTATATTAAATGTAGGAATGTTCTTATTCAAATGTAGGGAGAATCTTTGTATGGATGCTACGCATCCATCCCTACATTTGAAACAACATCCAATCAAAATAAAGCGCCTATAAGACCATTCATGGCAATAAGCCAACGCACTGCGTATTGTAGGCGCCCTAAATGAAGACATGAATACAATTGGGCCAGAAATGTGGGTATCGAAGGCTATTGAATCAACGTACATGTGTAAACGCCCACCTGAAATTACTACAACTTTTGATATGTTTTCACGACTTAGATATTAAATGATTAAATATAGCCTCTTCATTAATATTGGCAAAGTTTTTCTATACCTACCTACTAAGCTATCAAATAAATGTCTCAGTTTTCGTGGAAAGATGTAAAAGATTCAGTATATTGGAAAAAAGTATGCAACCACTCTGAAAATTCACGAAATAATTTTCACGACATACATTGCACGAAAATTCTGTGAACCACAGACGAAAAGCTGAAAAACTAATAAAAAATGTTCACAAAACTACTCACTTTGAAAACATATGCTTTCAAAAAGCAATTTCAAATTCACAACACGATTTCCTCTCACTACGTTTCCATATTAACACTTTATATCACAATCACTAATAACAACTGGATAAACTGTTACAAATCGTTACAAAATAGATTTTTTTTCTTCTTATTTTGTTACTGATATGATTTAGTTCTTAGATATGTTATTGTCTGAAAACTAGCTAATGTTTTGCCTCGTCTCCGTTTGTGGGCGACGCTTGAAACGCGTCAGAACACTGAGCTTGCGGCGTGATGTGGGACACGTACGGCGACCATGTAGTCGGAGGCTGGGGGATATGTCTGGGATAATATTTGTTTGAGAATTAGAGGGAAATTGAGGCGTTCGTAATTTTGGAATTGTATTGCTTTGTTTGTACCTTAACTCCGATTCAGTTACAGTTCAATTGAGTATTTATTTATTCCATAATGTCCAGACATACAGGACTAGGCGAAACTTATGAGTACATGAATCTGCTAAGGGCGAAGCAAGTAGTAACATTTACCTTACATATAATAAGGTAGTTGGGTGGGCTAGTGACTCATTGGCACTCTTTCGAAGAAGGTATAGGTTTAACTTATCGTTGAGGAAATTGCTCAATGTTGGTCACTATGTGGGATAAGGTTGAGTCTATCACCTCAGCTGTTTAAATTTTCATGATGCCAGTAACTAAACTAAAAGTCACTGCCGCACTTTTTATCATGGTAATCTGACAATGACTTTTATTCCATGTTTTTTAACCGATTTCATGTTGATGATTCACGAGTTACGCTTATAAATTTATATAACAAGTATCATAACCAGCTTATAATGTTCCCACTGCCGGAACACTGGCCTCCCATTTCTGTGTGAGAGAGCGGGCCATAATCCACCACGCGGGTCCAGTGCGGGTTGGTGGATGACACATGTCTTTGAAATTTTGGTTCTAGGACATGCCGGTTTCCTCACGATGTTTTCCTTCAACGTTTTGAGAGCAGTGGTGATTAAATCATTTACACAGAGTATATTTGTATACTGGATCTTATTTCTGGATCTAGATCTTACTTAACATCCAAATTCGATATTAAAAATTTGTTGTGACTGTTTATTTAATATAAGAACTAAAAATAACAAAACTAAATTCTAACTTAACTAAAACTATACAGAAACTAAAAACGTCGAACAATTCATCCGCATCGCTGTCGACTGGTAATGTACCCAAAGAGACTGGCGGCATTAACACGTTGTATGGCGATGCTTAGCCTCTGGCCAAGGTAAAAGCCAGCCCTTGGGTCACGGGAAGTGTCAACCAGCCGTTTAGAAATTTCTTTAAAAAGACCATGAGCACTCGGACCCCACGGACCGAGAGTTTCAACCCCAAACGGCTCGAAAATATAATTTCCGATAAGGTTATTATATTTTCGCCGCTTGAGGTTTGCCGCAGCCGCAGCAGCAGCTCCAGGACAAGTAGTGGTCTATAAAATCCGACACTTAATCAAATCCACTAAACAAATTACCACCAATTTCATGACCGCAATTCGTCGCTCGCATGACTCAAACTCTTTTTTTTTTGGAGATTTGAGTCAGGACAACTACACTCTTCCGTTCGTGATTCTTTACATTTAGTTGCCTTTCAAAATGGTTATATTTTGAGATCCAAATAACATAGAAGTAAGACGGTTAGTGAAAAGTGTAAAGAATCACGAATAGAAAAATGTAGCTGTGCCAACCCAAACCAGCCAAAAAATGAGAAAATTGAGATAGGACTTTTAGTCATGCGAGCGACGAATTAACATCTCCTCAACCTGTTGATATTGGCATTATCCTTTGATTATTTTCATCATGGCCGCCCTACCGTGTCAGGGTGAGTCCAGCAGAAGAGAGCTGGTACGCATGCGCGCAGCCCCGGACCGTCTGTCTGAAGCCTGAGAGTATATATTAGCTTTATATCTACGTTTATCTGTGATGCTAGCAGTTTAGTGCAGAAGAACCATGGCTTTCAGTGAGGGAATAAGGTCAAGATCAGACGGGTATGATATGGAATTAGTGTTGCCCAAATGCAAGACCAAGACAAGACCTTAGCCAGTCTTGGTCTTGGTCTTGCGTCAATACACCTGGTCTTGGTCTTGGTCTTGGTATTGCGCTCTCAGTCTTGGTCTTGGTCTTGGTCTTGCAGCAAGAGTCTCGCAAGTCTTGCGAGACTCTACTACTTAGACTAGACTACATTCAAATACCTATTAGCCTATTGCTCAGGGTGGCAGGGACATCGACGCGCAACCGCTTACCATGGATTCAGTAGGTACAGACGCCAGCACATCAACCTACTACAATCTGTCAAATTTCTTTAATAGATTTTCAACTTTATCGCTAAAGCATAAGGTTCAAAATTGATTGGGAAAATTTGACAGTTTCGGGTAGCTTGATGTGCTGGCGTCTGTACATGATTCTAGACCCCCCCTGCGTTGAAATTTTTCGTCGGCTTTTTCTTAATTTTTACGTTTTTTCTGCAATTTTTTTACTCTAAACTGTATAAAATCATTATTTCTATCTGACCCAATGAGATTTTTAATTAAAAAAATGTAAATTCACTTGTTTCACTTAAAACAGCAATGTAAATAAAACTCGAAAGGGCTACCTGATCAGCTGTATCCCTAAAGTTCATTTGCGAGGTCAACACTGTCTTCGTACCTACGCTATTCACTTTCAAATGCCGCCACAAAGGGACCGCAGCGCCAAGCGGTCTCCTCGTATTATTAACGCACTTGAAATTAAAATTTAAAATTATTACAATAAAGTGCATAAATGCTTGAACCTGACAAAAAATGCGGAAGATTGCGGGAATCCCCGCGCGGTGTCGAGTCGGCCATGAATCCCAATAAATCTAACAGACGCGTCACATGAGGCATTTTAATCATCTACATAATTGAATGACCCATTTACTACTTTTATTTTAGATAACGAATCTAAAATAAAAGTAGTAAATGGGTCATTAAATTCATCAAAAATAATTATCCCCTCATAATGATGAGGGGATAATTATTTTTCTAAAACTTCATCGATTTAAGGGGGAAGCGCTAAGGTAGCCCGCGAAATTAAAATTTTCTTACGTTTTTTGCAATTTGCTGGTCAGTGAATTTCGCGGGCTACCTAATACCGCTTTCGCCTTAAGTAAAGAAGATTAAAAAAACGTGCAGAAGTGTATTGATAGTCACGTAATTTTTCGATATTTTTTTATTATCAACAATAATTTTAGTTTTGAATGCAATTCAACAATGTAATTTACTGTGTCATAAAAAAAATACATCCATTTTCGCATAATCGGGATTGAAACCAAATACCTACTATAACGCCCAAATCTCAGTTTGACTTAACTGCGAGACGCAAGAGTCTTGCAGGCTTAGTCTTGTTCTTGCTCAAGTCTTGCAGGGTTCAGTCTTGGTCTTGGTCTTGCTAAAATAAGTCGGTCTTGGTCTTGGTCTTGGTCTTGCAAAAATGCAAGAACAAGACCAAGACTGCAAGACCAAGACCGATTTTGGGCAACACTATATGGAATGCTAATGCTGTTAATGCTAAGTTCACACCAGTTCTGTTGCTGGATAGTTAATTGGTGTTTAAGCCACACTGGTTCAACGACGACAAGGTCATTGGCCCAATATGATGTGCTTCTATACTTTAAACTTAACTCAACGCTCTTGAGAAGACAAAGGTTTACCAATGAGATGACGGACTGTTGCCAATTAAACCCACAACGCTCTCTCCTACCCTGGTATCGCTGGCTTGATCATCCTTGACCCACGGAAGATTATCATCTACCACAATGTATAGACGCCAGCACGAAACTGTCAAATTATCCCAATCAACTTTAACCTTATGCTTTAGCGATAAAGTTGAAAATCTATTAAATAAATTTGACAGATTTTAGTAGCTTGATGTGCTGGCGTCTGTACCTACACACTTCAATGAGTTTGTAATAAAATGGATAAACTCTACGCATTGGACGAGACAAAGGATTGCCCAGGATTATTATGAGATGACGGACTCCTCCCATTTTATGCAATATGCTACCCTAGTATCGCTGACTCGACCAGCCTTGACCCAACCTATGGAAGATTATCCATAATTAGCGACATTATCAGCATGAAATGCACAGTTCCCCCAACCCACCCAGTCGCATCGCATCGCATGGCCGCGCTATTACTTCGTTTTCGCTTTGGGTTCTTTTGACTTTCTTTTGCTCGACTCCTAATGGTCCTAGCGTGATGTTAATCTTCCTCAAGAATGGGCAATGGGCTATTAATGGCAAAAATATATTTTTTAAAACCGACTGGGATTTCCAGAGATTAGTGCGATCAAACAAACAAACTTTTCAGCCTTATTATTAAGTATAGATAGATAGATGATGAACATACTTCAATTCTTCAATAGCTTTGTAATAATAGGAATACACTACGCTCTGGACGAGACAAAGGAGTACCTATGAGGTGACGGACTCCTGCCGACTAAATTCACACCGCTTTTTTCCACTCTGCGGCCCTGGTATCGCTTGCTCGATCATCCTTGACCCATGAAGATTATCCATCTATTAACTAAAGCATGATTTATTACGGTGCGATTTAATCGCCTGTGGCAACTATTAGATGAAGCAACTATTAAAGTAAATAATCAAAAGTACTTAATTCAACAAAATAATTAAAATGATGATGATATTTTTATCACTTCAAATATGTTTCAAATAAATAGTACTTAGTAGCAATAGTTTTCGAAAATAAATGATTCAAATATTTAAACATTTAAAATAACCACATAGAGCCCTTACATAGCTAGAAAGCGTTGCGGCAGACCCCGTAGAATATGGCGGGACGAGCTGGACAAAACAAACGACCAGTGGTCTACTTTGGCCCTGGATCGAAAGCGCTGAAAGTCATGGCCTTTGCCCAGTGAGATCATGCAGCCTAACAGTTATATAAATGGCGAAGCACTCTATACTTACCTCTGGTTTCCTGGTCCATTTTAGCAAGTAATAAAATATTCGAATACGTGTAGTCATCGTAGATGTTTGACAGTCTTTACGGGTACTTATAAGCCCAAAAGTCTAACAACCAGTCTTACCAAGGTGTATCGTGTTACCTAGGATCTGGGTTGTGAAGATGGGAGTCGCTCCATGTAAAATACTGATATTCTGCTGCATCAGGTTAAACTGGAAGCCGACCCCAACATAGTTGTGAAAAGGCTAGTCAGATTGATGGTGTAGTCATCGTTACCGTGTAGCCACTGACATATTTTGTAAACACAATGCATATTGTAAACTCAAAAAATGCTAAGTGAACATTACAACTACTAATTAGGTATACAGAGCGTTTTTTTTTTTGCCGGAAAGTAAGGAACTACCACACTACACGTCTAACAGACCCCATTTCTCCTAAATCTGTGAATGCAGTTAGCAATTACTCAAAAAGTTAAGGACAGTCTTCGAACGTTTTCCTGTAACTACAACGCCTAAACTCTCTGCCTATACCCCTACAGCCACGTCTCAAAGTTCCACCCTGTCTGTTTCTTGATGTATAATATCGAGTCTTACGAACGATTATAGAAAATCGCGTAACGACAGATGACAGGTGCATTACGTTTAATATAAGGGTTACTTGTAATTCGACGTATATCCGCCAATAGATAGCTGATAGGGGGGCCAAAATAACTTTAATTTCGGAAGTCGGTGTCGTTAATTCCGCATTTTCGTTTTTTGCCACCGACATTTCCTTTATTTCATTAATGAAAAAAAGGAAAAATAAATAAAATCTCAATATTTTTTTTCCTTTTATTTATATTTATTGACGGCACGCAATTGTAAATTATTTAATTAAGGTCAGTGTTCATCATCATCATTTCCCGGAATTATCCAATGCTGGGTATAGGCCTCCCCTTTCGTCTGCCTCACTTCCCGGTTCTGTGCATCTCTCATCTAGGTGTTTCCCGCGACTTTGACGATAGCGCACTTTTGGAAGGCCCCCTGGTTTCTTTGGCCGAACCTTGGCCACCATTTGGTCACAGGTTTACTCCATCGGTGATGACCGATGGACTAGAGCTGTGACCGACTACGCTGTAAGCTGCGGCTGCGTCTGTGGCTGTGTGTGTGTGTGGCCGCGAGTGGACGGTGACCGAGTGGAGTTGGGCAGATAGGCAGCCGCTCCGTACGAGCGACTGCCTATCTGATCTACACTACAGCCCAGTTAAGTACTGGGTATTACTATACCCCTTCGTAAGACTGGTCGTCAGACTTTCGGGCTTCTGACGACCCGTAACGACAGTCAAAGATTCAAGAATGACAGCCAACGGATTAACGTGCTTTCCAAGGCACGGGGGTCTCGGTATATAAAGATGGCCACCCTTTCACGGACCGACCGCGTCAAGCGTAGCTTAACCTGATCGATCGATCAGTGCGGCTGTTATTACATAGTATTAAGGTAAAATTATTATCATATTTTTGTTTAGTTTAATTATGATGTGTTTTTGGTTTCTCAAATCCAAGCTACTGAGTATGTACAAAAGGGTTAAAAAAGTAATGTTTTTGCTTAGTGTTATACTTACTATGTCTGACTCTGTTTGACTTTTTAATTAGTTATTACTAGCTCCGCGCCGCGGTTTCAACCGCATAAGTTTTGATCCCACGGGAATATCGGGACAAAAAGTCTATATCTTAATCCAGGGTGTCAGCTACCTCTATGCCAAATTTCATCAAAATTGGTCCAGCCGTTTGAGCGTGAAGAAGTAACAAACATATAAACACACACAAACATACTCTGTGGGTGTATGTGTGTTTATAATGTTTGTTACTTCTTCACACACACACTCACAAACTTTCGCCTTTATAATATTAGTGTGAGATAAGTTTTTATCGCAAGGCTAATTTGTATGTTTGTAGATAAAAACACACACAAATAAAATGCCATATAAAAAGGCGAAACAAGCACGATTAGATTATCACTATAAAAAATCTCGCAAACAAAATAATATACTTGTTTTTATTGTTTTTTTTGGCTTCTTGATATCTAAAACTAATACCTAATAAGCCACTAAAACTAATACCTAATGTTCCCACTGTTTTTTGTTTCTAGGACATGCTGGTTTCGTTACGATATTTTCCTTCATCGTTTTGAGAGCGATGGTGATGAAACAATTTATATAAAATAAAGCGCCTGTCTAGTTTCGACCTTACGAACTACAACTTTTTCTTTCTATATTAATTATTAGGGACTTTTATACAGTTGTATATGCCAGTCCCATGGGACCTTATAACTTAATAGTACTAATTAATGAAAATAGAACCTATCGGACCTTATAACGTAAAACGTAATAATACAAGAAGCAGCTCCGGAGTTAGGTGTCGACAAGATATGATGGAACATACAAACATCGTTCTTATTTATCTTTAGCTCTCTAAGACCTACAACTTGTAAGTTGCGGCCGTTACCATGTAAAATACTGGTATTCAGCTGCATTCGGTTAGACTGGAAGCCGACCCCAAAATAGTTGGGAAAGGGCTGGGCAGACGACGCAGAGTTTATTGCCTGGTAGATCTAATATGCGATTTTTAACTTGAGGTTATCCGAATTTGCCTGTTTTAGAATCAATTTTAAAATGTCAATTAGTGTATAGTTCCTGAAACAAATATGTGACACAGATACATCCGTGTTTTAAGGAAATTAACGGTTCAAAACACGATAAATTGTAATGTAACTATTGCAATAATTAAATTGTTCGGAATACATCGCAAAAGGTACCTGATACAAATCACAATACTTAATACATAACCCTTATAGCACGCATGTATTCCACGAAGGGTTCAGCAAAGGTGAAGGACACCCCATTTCGACAGTTTAGTTTACGTCCCACGTATCAGTGAGCTTGCCACGGGTACAAACGAATACTCTTCTGTAAAATACTAATTGGCACTTGACACGGAAGACTTTTCTGGTATTCGCTTTTGGCTGTTGTTTTTGCTTCAACTCTCAAAGTTCCAATACAAAACCATTATGGACTGAATCCCACATTAAAAATTTTGCCGATAATTTACAACATCCCGAATAAGTGTTGTAAAGGCCCGTTTTCACGAAGACGAATTGACGAGTTGTTAATTCTGGGCTTAGCGAGCCATAAGACAAAAATTACAGACACAGAAAGGTTGAAAAGGAAACGGTATGATTCCGGAACAAACAACCAGGCAGGTACGGAATTAATTCCAAATGTTGACAGAAATACCAAACGCCCAATTTTGATTTTTAATTAATCTCGTTTTATTTTTCAAACGTAACACAATATGCTAGACATTTTTATTATAGTAGAAGTAGTTAATAGGTGATTAGAAGACACAATTGTGCGGCTTTCTACCATCCTAACTAATATTATAAATGCGAAAGTAAGTTTGTTTGTTTGTTTATTGCCTTTTCACGCCTAAACCATTGAACCGATCATCCTGAAATTTTGCATATCCGTTGTCAGGTGTACAGAAACGGACATAGGGTATCTTTCATTCCCAAAAAAAGTGCTGTTCCCGAGGAAAACAAGAATAACGTTATTATGATGATAGATGGCGCCACGTGTCTTTCGAATTAAAAACAGGACAACGTGTGTGTACAAAAGCGTTTTTGGGTAGTTACCTACATTTAACATACAATTTCTTTCATCTTTTAGGTTTAAATGCTTCTTTAAAATACTTATTCTAGTCTTGCTCTTTTATTTTTACAAAACTTATTTACATAAATAGATCTACTTATAATTAGATACAAATATAGGTAATGTGAGTTGATAATATCAGTCAAATTTTTTGTTATTTATATGCAGTTCTTTCAACAAAATGAGAGATTGGTGAACTCTCGTAATTGTCGATAATTTAGGAAATATATCCTTCAGTTTATTCATTACAGAGGTCTGCTTAGAATCCAAAAAGAGACATACCTACAAACTTGGTGAATGCGGACGAAACTTTGGATTTTAACGTTAAAATAATATAGTTTGTTGCCAACAAGCCCACTTAATCGTTAATTGTAATACATTAAACACATTAGAGTCCTTTTGGGCAAAAGTCTATATTATTTCAATGTTAAAATTCCTTTTAAAATTTCGTCCAGATTGACCCCTGCATTCCTATTCACCCCGTTTGGCGGTATTTGTAGATGGGATGATACAATGATGACTTGAAGTTAAAAAACTTCAACAAATTCAAGGTGACTTCAACAGTCTTTGCTCCCAACCCTCTCTTTCAATAAACTTAAGTCTGATTCCTCCAATTGGGTGCGTTATCTGCGATCTGGGCTCGAACGTCAGTTGTTTCGTCATGCCCGGAGCCAGCTCCACGCGGTATTTCTTCAGTATTGTTATCAGACCGGCTATCATTTGCATTTTTGCAAATCTCAAACCTGGAAAAAACAATGATTGTAAATTATTTGCTTAACTTTGGACGTGCGATATTAAACAGTAAAGTAATCACCCCACAACGTTTGTATGGAGAAAATCTCGATAAGGGGGAAGCGCCAGGGTAGCCCACAAGGGCGGCGAAATTGGTGCCGTGTCGTCACTCGAGCAGTCAGGCCCAAAGAGACCACCTCTTTGGGCCTGACTGGTCGAGTGACGACACGGTACATATGTAGAACGCACGCAGTATATATTTAGAAGGACGTGCGGTCGCGTGATCGACCGCACATGGTGATGGGGCCTGCTAGGCATAACGGGCTGATACCTGTCGGGGTCGCGGCGAATGTACAAGTATCTCCCGGGACACATGGTACTAAAAGGAACAGTGGGGTTTTAGTCGGTAGGAGTTCGACATAATCCTTCGTTTTTCCCAGACGGAGGGATCAATGAGGAATTCCCAACGGAATAAAAGCGTAGCCCGCGAAAGAGTGTTTTTGGAATGGGCAACTAGCTTCAACTTTCTGACTAACTGACAGACTATTTAATTGTGTTTTTTGGTTTTCCAGTAGGAATTTCTTAGACAGGCCGGAGTTTGGAAGTTGGCGGGTTAATACCCCCGTGCCTCGGAAAGCACGTAAGTAAAGCCGTTGGTCCTGCGCCTGGGGGCCTAAAAGGCCACTTTTTTAAGTAAAGAATATTCAAACATAAGTACAATGCGTGCCACGAAAGATGAGACTTGACCCCGCCTCCCCCGCTCTTTCCGCCGCCCCTATGACGTCCGGTTTCGTCCCGCACTCAGACCTCATACCGCTAAAGTTACCTAAAATCGTGTACTGCGCATGTCAAACCACGTGGTGTGTCAAGTCTCATCTTTCGAAGCAGATTAAAGTTATGTGACAGAAACTGCTACGCCATGGCGGTGAAAATTTATAATAAACTACCGGAAAAAAATAAGAAAAATGAATAACTTAGAATTTAATAGAACTTTAACCAATTGGCTTTGTGACAGATGTTTTCATTCAATAGATGATTATTTAAATTTTAAACAGACATGGTGTAAATAAATTAATGAAGACTTATTTAAATTTAAATTGACATTATTTATAAATTAATCATTGATGAATTGTCATAACCATGAAATATAATTTTATTCCTAAAAATAGCTAATTTACTAACTACTTATTTTAATAATTATTTTTATAATGTAATTAATGTTCCTAACTAATATTAATCGAAGCAAAACTGTAAATTCTATTATGTATGACAATGATGTGTATATTGTGTATGACTATTGAATGATATTATTATGATATTATTATATGATATTAAATGATATTATTATGCATGTACTACAAATATTTGCACGACTGATAAGTCGAATATAGTGAAACTAAAATTATTTTACCATATCATGTAAGCACCTATATTCTGGCAAATAAATAAATTTCATTTCATTTCATTTCGTGGCACGCATTGTACTAAAACGGCGGGAAGAAAATATGGTGGCGTATAAACTTACAAGTAGAATATACAAGCGCTCGATTTTACAATCCCTGTAGATTTTTTTTTGATAAACGTAATTTACAAGAACTTGTAACCACTTACTTGTAAAGTGTAAAGGCTCCTACAAACAGGCGCGACACGCGATATAATCGCGCGCGACATAAAGGCACCGCTCGTTGCGCGACTTGCGGTGCCTTTGTGTCGGGCCTGTTTGAAGGAGCCTTAACTTGTGAACTTGTAGACTTGTAAGTTTTGATAAACAGGGCACAGGTCCAATGTCAGTGAACCATATTAACAGCGTCTATCTTATCTTGTAATTTTTGTATACTTTAGTGAGTTTGGATGTATAATATATTTATTATAATATATAAAATCAGGCCGGTACAAACTGATTGCGTTTGGATGAGAATGACTACTACTAGTAATACTACTACTGTGAAGTAACTTGAAGGTAATTTAAAAGCTAAGTAAGGTTTGCACCCCATGCTTACCTAAGTGCTCTCAAATTTTTGTACGTCCTAAATGGCAAAACACATTAAACAAAACTTTACTTATAGTGAAGAACCTCACTCTTTAGCTTTTGACTCTCACTGTATGGATTAAACTGTATCATGTTAAACTGGAAGCTAACCCTAACATAGTTGTTATAAGGGTGGGTAGATCGACTGCATGGTGTGATGTATCTTTACTTCTACATAATCAGAATACAACCATTTTCCAAAGTTGACCGAAAAATAATAAATGTAGCACTTACCGATACAAATTCTAGGACCATCACCAAACGGCATGTATGTGTACGGCCTGATGTTCTGCTTCTCCTCCGCCAGGAACCGTTCCGGACGGTACTGCTCCGGTTCCGGGAAAAACTCCGGGTTATGGTGCAAGTGGTACACCGGCAGGTGCACCCGGAGACCCTTCTCCAGCTTCAGTCCTGATGGGAACTCGTAGTTATCTATCACCTCGCGAGTTATCACTCCTAGCACTGGGTATAGACGAAGAGCTTCATCAATACACGCTTCCATGTAAGGTGTCTCTGCAATGCACTCATACTTCAGCACGTTGTTATGACGATGCAGGTATTCGTCCACCTCTTCCAACAGTCGTTCTTGAGCTTCAGGATGTTTCGCCAACTCAAACAAAGTGTAACTCAACGTAGTTGCCGAAGTCTCGTATCCTGCTATGAAGAACAAGAAGCACTGCGCCACCAATAGATCGTCGCTCACATCTAAGCTAACTTTCTTTCCTGAATCAGCTTTCATATTCTTCATACTGTCTCCCGTCATCGAATGGTTGGTCTTCAATTTTAGCACTAGATCAACAAAGTCGTTCCTCGACGTCGGCGTATAATTGCGGCCTTTGAAAATCCCTTTCAACAAGTTAGTGAAGAAATGGTCAACTTCTGCCGGCATCGATCGGAATCCCAGTGCGTAGAAGATGGCCGGCCAGATAGCGCGTACAACAGCCTTGAATGCTCTAAACCTATGAGTATCAAAGATAACATCACCAATGTTTCTGAATTGATTGTTCTCTTTCTTTTCCATCGTGTTTGTGTCAACACCAAACGCGCAGGATCCAATGCAGTCCATCGTGTACCTCGCCACGAGCATCCTCGCTTCGAACACGTCGCATTTCTGCATTTCTTCGTCGATTATCTTCTCAAACACATGAGAACACTTCTCGATCAAATGGAACATGTTCTTCATTTTCGCGGAGGAGAACAGTGGAGTCAGGTTCTGGCGCTGCACCTTCCAATTGTCGCCGTGAGCGAAGAACAAGTTTTGTGTGAGCGGCTCCCTGTGGGAGTAGTTGGAAACTTCACGGCCGCTGAAGAAATAGAAATCCTTCGTCATTACGAGCTTGATGAGTTCTGGATCTTGTACGATGAGGGTGGGTTCCGTGCCGTAGTAGGCGCCAATGTACGGCACGTTCGGGAATTTCAGGCATATTTTCTGTGTGAGTTGTCCTAAGGCCGTCCTCTGTAAAATGTATTCGGTAAAATTTCCGAAAAACGCGACCGGTGGTAAATGTGGCACTTTCTTATGCTCCCAGTATTGGAACTTTCGCTTGGAGATGAGGTAGACCGCGTAGAAGATCAGAGGTAGCGCGGCGAGCAACAGTAACCCGATCATGTTGAAGTTTTGAGGAATCTGATTATGTTAGAAGTGTGATTGGCCATTTATAGTTTTATAGATAAAGAGTTCGAGCGTACTTGATATCAACAATGTATTCAAAAGTTTTGTGGAATTTCTCGTTAGTGATTGTTATACAAATGTTGATGGGTGTCGATTGCACTTGACAACAATTAACTGATAAGTTATACTACAACCCTAAAGTGGAAGAAAATGCAAATGTTTTCCTGAAATGCATCTAGTTACTTTTTATTGCAGATTTCTTTAGGCGCTGGTTTGTTTTCCTTCCAATACCTTAAACAAAAAGTTACTCGGTATTGGAACGGATGATTTCCGTAGTTGCCAGTGACGTGCAGCTGTACGAAGGCTGTACGTAACTTGTGGAAGTTCTCTGCTATTATTAACAACATAAGAAACTAAAGTAGAAAAACATTATAGTACGTTAAAGGCTCCTGAAAAAAAGGCACCGCTCGTTGCGCGACTTGCGGTGCCTTTGTGTCACGTGTCGCGTCGCGCCTGTGTGTACGAGCCTTTATAGTTAGAAAAATACGTTAAAGGCTCCTGCAAACAAGCGCGACGCTCGACGCGAATCGCGCGCGACACAAAGGCACCGCTCGTTGCGCAACTTGCGGTGTCTTTGTGTCGCGCGTGATTTTATCGCGTGTCGCACCAGTTTGAAGGAACCTTAAGAATTATTCAAGGATAATAACTTCTTTGCATAAATACAGGTAATATCAGGACAAATTACCGGTTTTAAAACATGTTGCGTTTCAAAACCGGTCGTTTGTCAAACATCAATATTCTAAAATACTTACTAACTTAAATAAGTATTGTAACCTATAACCTAACCTAGATCATGGTTTAGTTATGCCAGCTGTTCAACCTTTAAGGCATGAAAAGTTAATAAACAGTCAGACAAAGTCATAAACTATAGATACTACACATTAAAACATTATATTCTTAATTATATACATTGGAACAAATTATTTTATGTACCTACTCAATTTTACTAAAAAACTATTAAAAAAAATGTTTGTTAGTATTTTTTTTATACTTAGGTACTGATTTAATATTTTATTTCCTTAAATATGAAAACAATTAGGTACCTATTTATCAATTGTCTAATTCTAAAATATTGAAATGGAAGCTCTCGTTTTGGGAATGTCCCGAAACGTACAGTAAGTGTGGTGACAGAGTTCGCGCGTGTCCTATAGTATTGCACTTTTCTTCGCTCATGTGTGATTATCACAATTATTTTTTTTTATCGACGCTCTTAATTAGTAATAAGATAATGTAATCCATGTAAGCATACAAGGTGACTTATAAACGGGATGTATTGAAGGATATAATAATATGTAGGTACACGCACAATGGTCCACTTCAAGGACTAAGTGCGGAAACCTAAACCCCATGATAGATAGAATATGTAGGTAACTGTCAAATTTCTTTAATAGATTTTCAACTTTATCGCTAAAGCATAAGGTTAAAAGTTCATTGAGAAAATTTGACACTTTCGGGTAGCTTGATGTGCTGGCGTCTGCAGTTTCTTTCGTCATTTGTTCTCAGGGGTAGTCAGATAGGAAAAGGTTTTATGACAGAACATTACATGTTATTTATTTTAAAATCTCTGCAGATGAAAAATGTTTTGTAAATTATTACACAGCATCATTCTCCTGTCCTTGTTCCAATGTATTTTGTGTCGGCGCAACTTGTCTTTTTCTTTTATACTTCTCTTTTATTCGTCATCTCACACCCTAACACCACAAAACTTCATTAAAAAAAAATTGGATGCTCATTTGACCGTATAAAAAGTCATAGATATAGATATTATATTAGTTAGTTTTTATTAATTAATAAAAAAATAACAATAATCTATACAATGGTATATAAATAAAGTAGGTTCTGTTTACTAGCAGAAGTAAAGCAATAGAAACAGTTGCAGAAAGGAGGCAAAAAATATTTTTCCATCGTAAAGCCTTTGATGTGTATGTTACCAGCCAAACCCGATTTTAAGATGAACAATTATAGTTTCGCCTAGGCCCTTATTCTCATTGTCTTGCTCTTCCATCTTATGTCGACGGAGACCCGCTTCGTGGAGCTCCTATTTCTGTGTAAAGGGTTTAAAGTAACCTAACCGAACCTAACCTCGGGTGCCCTTCGCTCGCTCTTGCATCCTACGTCGCCTATCGACCGACCGCAATCATGCAACCCGTCTAGGGAGAACCTTTTTTGGCCTAGGCGAAACTAGTTCATCCTAAAATCGGATTTGGCCGTTAACATAATAATATATAAAATGCTTCGCATCATGAGTCGCGCAATAGATTTCGTATCTGTGCCGGATTTCTTCACAATCTAAAAAATGCTTAGTCATTCTGACTGCTCATATTTCTAGTTATGAATGTCAACAAACAATATTTTTCAAACAAAACGAATGCCTAGTCATAGTGACTGTTACTTTTATTTTATTAGTGTTATTAATAATAACTTGTCTATCTTAGGGCGCATTCCACCAAACTTTTATACATAGAATAAGTCAACTTCAACTTCAGCTCTTGATTAATGGCTTCTGTGGAATAAACACCACAATTTTGCCAATTTCACGTACTTAGAATGATAGACCATCAAACGAAGGAGATTGTTCAGTGAAAAGAAAATTGGACGGTGAAAATGAAAACTGTAAAAATAGTATACTCGCCAACGTTGGACGGTTCAATAATATTCGTGTAAAATCTCTTCTTCAACAATGTAAAGTTTTACAAAAATCCAAAAGCATTTTCAAAAAAAAAAAACGAATATCAAATTCATAGACGTAAAAAAAAAAACCACAATAAAAATTGTATTAGAATCTCCTAGAATAAGTCTTATACTGAGAATAAATTTTGAATTTTTGACAGTTTTTCCATACTAGAACTGTCAAACGTCAATTTTATTCCACGGTTATAAGATATCAATTTTGGTAAATGAGACCTTAATGATTTTGTTATTATTAGATTTGTCTATAATCATCATCATCACCATAATCGGCCTATAATATTCCCACTGCCCAGGCCGTGCGGGTTGGTTCTAGGACATTCCGGTATCCTCACGATGTTTTCCTTCACCGTTTTGAGAGCGTGGTAATAAACAATACAACTGATTTATCTATTGCAGGGGTATTATTTGTGAATTACTAGTCTTATAACAATCAATCAAACAAAAATCCTGTTTTATCAGACACATAAGTTTACGATATCAAAGGTATGGGTACGCACAGAGGGTTAGGCAAATAGGAAAATTTTACATGTACTGTAGACACAACTGACTAAAATAATAAGTACTTAAGCAAATTTAGATACAGATTATAAATTAAAGTCGGCATGTTTGTGTGTGTAACCGTATTGTTCTTCTAAACCACGCAACGGATTTTGATGCGGTTTTCACCTTCATTTAGAGAAAGAAAGAAAGAAAAACAGGTTTATTTTCTTTTCTTTCTTTTTAGGTGTTTCTTTTAGAGAAGTTATTCCGAAAGGTTTATGTGTTTTCATTTAGATGTAGTACGGACCTTTGTACATCCACCCTTAACAATCATTACGAAAGGCCGCAATACTATTAAGTGTGTGACGGTACATGAAAATGTATGATAAGTTAAAGGAACCTACAAGCCCTACAGCCCTAATCTGTCATACCTCATCATCATCACTTCAGCCGAAAGACGTCTACTGCTGGACATAGGCCTCCCCCAAGCACCTCCACTTCGACCGGTTCTGTGCTTCACGCATCCAACGGGTTCCTGCGGCCTTCACAAGGTCGTCGGACCACCTTGTGGGAGGCTTTCCAACGCTACATCTTACGGTACGCGGTCGCCACTCCAGAACCTTTCGGCCCCATCGGTCATCTGTTCTGCGAGCAATGTGCCCTGCCCATGCCACTTAGTTTGGCAATTCTTCGGGCTATGTCGGTTAAATTGGTTCTCCTGCGGATCTCCTCATTCCTGATTTGATCACGCAGGGAAACTCCAAGCATAGCCCTCTCCATTGCCCTTTGGGTGACTTTTAGCATGCTTATAACTGTCCAGTTAGGTAGGTCTAATTTCGAGAAAGAGGTCAATCGTCGAATCCGACTCGGCCGGGCAGCGTTCGGGAAGCTACGCAATATCTGTTGCCATCATATACCTATTATGTGATAAATAAATATATAAATATGTTCAGGATTTCTGCACCATGCGACCTAAGATTACAGACAGATTGTAAACAGGATTTCCAGGTTTGGGAAGGGTACACTCACTGCCAGTCTCGCAGACTCACAAGACTGATCAGAAGCCATCAGGTCTGGATTTAGATCAAGGACTGGGATGCTGCTTGTTTTCTCGAACTGACAATCACTGCAATGTATGTATATTTATCTCAACAGATGGAGTGTTTGCCAGAATGTGTAATTCTATCAAAGCTGCGACGTTGATCTCGCAATCCATCACTCCATTTTTATCTCTTTCATATGTTGTAAAATTTCACCTCGTTGGTTGTACAGTTTCGGACAAACGCCAGACTTCGACAACGGCTCTACAAAATTATGCATAGCACTCTTCGACTTTGTGATGTTTTCGTAATACGGAACAAAGTGGTATGCGGCTAGCATACTCTGCACGATGGAGTCGAATGTGCACGTATTCCGCACAGCAATATTTCGGTTGCCGATTATTGCAGGGGTCAAACTGTTACCATTCACGAGTAAAGGCAAAGTCAAACTGAATTTCGGCCGCTGGCGTATTACTGTATATCAGTACCCTTACCATGAGTTGGCATAACTTTACGTAACCGTACTCGCTAGCGAGGGCGTAAACAAGTTTCTATGGAGAATTGTACAGCGCCTCTGACGGTCACTTATAAAACTGTAGAACGCTAGTATGAGTCGAACGGTAAATCACCTATCGAAATCTATACGCTAGCGACTAACGACACGGTGTCAGATATTTTCCTCGTTTCTTGGGTCGACCATATATTTTCAGTTGGATAGCTTCAGTCTTTTTGTAAGGGCACGCCAATGTTCTTTCTCATTGAGAAAAGCCATTGAGGATTTTTCCGGTTCGGTCGAAATATTGTCGAATGAATTCACAAGAGACGTACCACCTAGCTTGTCTTGTTTTTATTTCAGATC
The DNA here is from genome assembly GCA_963855955.1 of Luperina nickerlii. Taxonomy (NCBI): domain Eukaryota; kingdom Metazoa; phylum Arthropoda; class Insecta; order Lepidoptera; family Noctuidae; genus Luperina; species Luperina nickerlii. Next base: position 17,125,602 of record OY979682.1, on the reverse strand, counting down.
GTTTTCACGCTTACCGTCACCGTCATCACCACGACATTTACAATCAAATCCACCTTTACCTTCACCATCGTTCCTATGATCAAACTCACGTACCAGCTGACTTTCACATCCTTGCTCTTCTTCCAGCTCGTCTGGCATTGAGATATTCAAGTTTTCCTCGTGAAATTCGCTTTCGATTCTCGAAGTTACTCCCCGACCAGGTTGGTCGATTTTTCCTCTACCGGATCGGCTACTCAAGGCGTTGAATGTGTTACCTTGGGCTGTTTTTTTTGTTTTTCTTTGCGTCGGCATTCAACAAAACAGTAGTGCCTACCAGGTTCCTATGTAGATAACGAGGAACTAGTCCATCCTAATTGATTTTTCTTTTTTGAACACTAGATGTTTTAAATCTCGAAAATATTCTTCGCCTGGAAACAAGTCGTGCGTCATTGTCAATTGATAACTCTACGAGAGTTGAGCTTTTCGGATCATTGACAACCATAAAAGCAGCCCACACAACAAACTGTTTTTTTTTACCAATTTCAACAGTTGAGCACCGAACGCAGAGCACTGATAAGGATTCAGTCGTTCTTGTTTAAGGTCACTTCTACTATCTGACTCGATTTTTTTCGAAATAGCTTCGATTGCAGAACTTGAACCTAGTTCGATCTCTTCATCAACCTCGTTAAATCTTTCCAACAAACTTTTCTTTTCGTCCTGGTCATTGTCGACTTTGTTATCATTATCGGGACGACTCTACGTTTTCAAGCGGTCTAAAATTCGGTTCTGGGCTGCGAAACAATGACCGTGTTTGTCATCAATGTCTTCATGCGTCGCAAAAGCATACGTTAGTACGTCGGTACACAACCGAATGAAATCATTTTTATTCGTACATGTGGTTAGCAGACCCACGCAACGGAGGAAGAAGTCCTTCTTTTCTGGACTCTCATGATTGAAGCAGCTCCAACGCGCCACCATGTTTATGAAGTGCGAAATGTCGATTCGAATTAAACATTGTTCGTGTCAAAGACAATACATGTTTCAATGTATGTTTTTAGATCGGAGTTGTTAAACGCGAGAGAAGTTGCGTTGAGGAGTGCCAGTGGGTAGTCTGTAACTACTTGTTTCAGACACGACGCGCCAGAATGCTCTCGAATCCAATACGTCAAGGTATTTGTATCGTGCTTCTCGGATATCAATTGGAATATTGGCAATATCTTTTGACCATATCCACAAACAGCTTGGTAGAGGTAAATAATGTGCTTTGAGCCATAAGATTTATTCCGGTCAAGAGGCCTACAACGAGCTCTTAACGCGATCCATTTTAGGACCTGAATTGAACTGTTCTTCTAATTCGTACCATGACGTCAGTTTAATGATTCAATTTAGGCCTTGCCATCTGACAGCGATTGTCCCAAACTGAGTTGCAAGACTTGAAAGTTTTGCTTTAATTCACTCAATTTTGTACTTGTTTGGTACCATGACGTTCATAGAGCAGCATGTCGATTCTGTAAAAATCTCACCGTGAATACTTGCGTGGAGTGAGCTGTCAGTGTCATCCCACTGATGCTAGGGATTGACTATGCAAACATTTACAATCATAAAAGAGATTTTAATAATATTTTTTAATGCTAATCCTATTGATATTTTTATATAATTCAAAGCTAGTATTTTAGTGGTCAAAACATTCGCCAGCGCCTAACGCGCTTGCGCGGCGTGAAATATGGCTCATTCCGAATTAAATCATCATCGCTCACATGAATAATTTGCTTTCCGATTTAGATAAATCACCACTATGGCAGCTGAGAGTCAGTAATACACCTATTCACTTGAATAGTTACTCATGGTTGGATTATAGTATTTATTTGTGTATACACCACGAATTTCTTCTTCTTTGGTAAGGTGGCGACTGTAGCCAGAAGCACAATTTCGAAAATGCCACGTTAGTTTAAAGATCGGTGATAATTATTAATTTAGGGCATGGTCGGTAGTCGGCGTTATCGCAAGATGGCACATGCCATGACTTCATATATGTCGATTCACGGGACATCGTTATCGCGTTCACGTTAATTCAGAAAAGGGCCCTAATTCACTATGACCACTTAATGATTCATTACTTCGAAACCACGTCAATTCCTTAATAACCTAATCACTACATCTGCTATTAACGTATTCTCTATGACACAATGACCGAAACCGGTTTGAACTGTCAAAATACCACGCTTGACAACCGTACGGCGTGGTAAGATTATGCGGGGAATAATAGATAAATACCATACAGCAGAATTGGGGTCAAGGTGTAAGCACGCTGTAGTCGATTACAGTGCAATTCGGAATGTACCATATATCACTCCACTCGAATCTCGTAACCATGGCAACACCACCTCGGCGTCAACACCTCCACCAGCCGCGTTTTGATTGGCGAATACCTCGTCTTTTTCTACTTTAGAGTTACACATTTTGAAAATCGCTCAACGAAAACTTTGCTTAATCTGCCCCTTGGCAGACTCTAAGGCAGGGTCGCCATATCGAAGGTCGCCATGAAATGTTGGGGGTTCAAGGGTCGTTAGAATTAGACAACCAGCTTGATAGAATGTACTTTAATGAATATCTAGTGAATTTATGTTACAATGCGCATTGATGTAAACTGCTTACTTATATTCTAAAGGAGTGTAGGTACTTACTACGTTATGCACTATTAGGGACCATACATACACTTCAGGGTTGACACCAACCACTTCTTCATTTAAGGGTTACTAGAGGTGCAGTGCAAACACGGGCGCGCGATGAGCGATAAAATATTTGCACTTATTTGACGTTGGTATTGCATTTTCCTAATGTTCTTATACATGACGCCTTACAAGTTAAATATGTAAAAACAAATCTCTAATGTGATAATGAATGACTAACGCGCAAGCGCGGCGTGATCTTATCACTTCACCTTCACTCCACCCGATTCACGACATTAAATGTCGTGAATCGGGTGAAGTGAAGGTGAAGTGATCACGCAATCTGCAATGTGATAATGACAGTGATTAACGCGCAAGCGCGGCGTGATCTTATCACTTCACCTTCACTTCACCCGATTTACGATATTTCGTGTCGTGAATCGGGTGGAGTGATCACGCCACACAAACTACGTGGGATTACATTCTATGGTCCGTCAGCTAGGCATAATTCAATAGATTTGGGTTAATAACAACGCTGAACATCGTCGCAGTCTTTACTAGACTCGATCTACAATTGCTCATAATAACCAAACAATGTCGATGCGTATTTTCATCAGTCTAGCTGTCATAAACGTGAATGTTTTAATTTTATTTACTGTTCGTGCGTGACGCGCTCGCGCCTCAGTCTATATAAGGACTTACTAGACTAGGGAAAAAATAAAAAAAAACAGGATTGAGATTCTGACTGCGCTTCTGTTTTGCTATTTTATTGTAAGTAAAACCCCACAAAATATTAATGTTTTGACCACTAAAATACTAGCTTTGAATTATATAAAAATATCAATAGGATTAGGCTAAAAAAATATTATTAAAATCTCGATTATGATTGTAAATGTATGCTTGGTCAATCCCTAGTATCTGGTAAGATGACACTGCCAGTTCACTCCACGCTCACTTCACCTAAGTTTTCACGGTGAGATGGTTACAGAATCGCACTGCTGATCAACTGAAACGCTCAACTGTCAATATAAGCGCGATTCAATAAAAGTTACTATTTCTCTAACATAAACTGAAACGTTTAGTGAATTATTGACGAAAATAAAGTGTTATAGTGTTATTTTAGTGGAATTTTACAAAAACTAATGTAAGTGTACTTTAATCTTTCTTTTAAAGTCTAAAATATATATTTTACATGCCTTTTTTAACCGCATTTGTTTTTCTTGGTACGTTCGAAACATAAACATAAATAGTTTTATTACGTCGAAATAAAAAAAAATCGTATAATAAATAGCAATAGGTATCTAAATAAATATCTACTTTGACTAAGAATTATCTTAAGAATAGTTACCGTATTAACGTGGAATCTTAGAAACAATTGTTGAGTGTCTTTTTACTTATCAAGTTCAAGTGTGACTAGGCAATGAGCTGGACCCAGAAGGATGGGGGTTGGAAATTAACAGATAATTATTTGGAGCCAATTCAAACTTTACTCACGCCTGCTCCAGAAAAAACTACTCAATACCATTTTTTGTAAATGCAAGACGGATTGCAGTAAGAATTGTGGCTGTCAAAAAGTGGAATTATTTTGTTCGCCAGTATGCATCAATGAAGAATGTTAATTTTGATTATTAGCACTCCATATTCTCTGTCAAAAATAAAAAATACTAGTGAAAGAATTACTTCGATACGTCAATTAGTTTCCGATTTAGAAATAAAACAAGTTGTAACCGCACGACGCGGGCTGCCGGTGACGGTGTGACGTCATCGCACAACACGGCTCACTCGTCCGCTCGCGGTCGCGCGCCCGTGCCGTCGAAATTATACCTAAATACCTACTTTAAAAAATGTCCAATCCAAATACTAGGAAATCATGCGTTGTGCCTAAATGTAAAAATACAACTACCAATTCGCCGGAAAAGTTGTTTTTTATAGTTCCAAAGGACGTTAAAATGCGAAAAAAATGGATAAAAGCTATGAAGATTGTTCGTTCGATTGAAGCGGTGTTCTGGCGTGATTCTACATTTAACCGTACATACATCACCTACTCTTTTTACTTGAACATAACCAATAGCATCATCGCCATAGCAGTATCTTGCCGATCTGAAATAAGTTTCAAATAAAAATAAATGGCCTTACGTATTTTTTTAGTAAAAAAAATACAAATAAATAAAAAAGGTTTAGTAGGTACATCCGTTCGAACATCTACATTTGCAATAAAAAATTAATTAATAAAATGGCCTTACGTATTTTGTTAGTAAAAAAATACAAATAAAAAAGGTTTAGTACATCTGTAACGTTCAACCCACTACATCTACATCCTAAGTACCTATCCTACTTCCTACTAATATTATAAATGCGATAGTTTGTGAGTGTGTGTGTGTTTGTTATCTTTCACGCAAAAACTACTGGATAACGGATCTGGACGAAGTTTGGAACAACACATAGGCTACTTTTGATCCTGGGAAAATGTACAGTTCCCGAGGGAAACGGGGGCGAAGCTGCTGGCGGAAGCTAGTTTGCAATAAATCAATGTATGTATTCATTTAAATTTACTAAGAAGAGCAGTACCTACCTATATATACATACGTACCTACCTATAGCTACAAAACTATAATACATTTTGTTGTCTTTAAGGTAAAAATTTAATGGTAGGTAGGTACTTCTACTATTTGAGTTGTATTCTTCCATTACGACATTAGTTGGGTATTTTGTTTTGATAAAACAATTTAGAACAGATAAACTATTAAGCATAAGTAGATTAAGTAGTAGCAAGGAAAGTTTACTTTGCATTTTTATTCCTCGCATATCGGCGGCAACGAAATCACTATTTGTAGATAAATAATGCGCAACCATTAATCCATCTATTTTAGGTAGATTATCCGATGGCCCTTTTTCGAATCCTTCATCCATTTTATTAATCGAATAATATTTACTATTATTAGACTATTAACTTAATACGCGGACGAAAACACAACAAAATACTGCGCAAGCTATTACACCTATTATAACCGCTGGCGACTTGATACCAAGCGGGCCGCGGCCCACGCGGGGCGTTGTGACATGACATCATCACATCACAAGCGGTCACGTGACTGTTAGCGGGTCTCGATATTTTTCGAAACTTTGAATGCCTATAAAATCAAAACTACTAAGTATTTTTGACTACAACAAAAACTAGTGTATTTGTATACATACAGGCTTTACTGTGACAAAATTTCAAGCGATTTGGCATACCTAGTAACATTCTTCATTGTCAGGGTCAGACTTGGTCCAATATTGAAACAAAGACAACAGATGAAGATATTTATGATATTAATGAAGAGACAATTGATGCATCCCTTTTCTTAGAACAGCGAACAGAAATTCTGTAAGAAGAAGAAAATGAAGACGAAGAAATAATTGTCGAAATAGAATTAGACAATTATCTTATATAACGACATGTAGAATAAAACATCCTATTCCACTTTGATCATTAGCAATATTACTTTTCTTTCAATTAATAGGATACGATCTGATCAAACTTTCTTTATTACAATAGATCGTGGAGTAGACCTACTGGGGAAACCACGTTAGAAAAAATGCGCCAAGTACACCTCATAGGTGGTGCGGAAATGTGTGCATATTATGTAAAATATGAATTTTCTAATGATTAAAACCGCGATATCTCACGAATGTTGAGTCGTAAGAGAAAAAGTGACTGGACCATTTTTGTAGAGAATTGTATGGTCTACAACTTTTGTCTGACCTATTTTCACGATAATACTTACTGTTTTCGAGAAAAATGGAAAAAAAAATAATTTTGTACTTTTGACCTTGAATAATTTTTTTTGCAGAAGTAGGATCGAAGGGGATTTTTGACATTTCATTCATAATTATGTATTTAACGTCTCTCCCAATTTTCAGCTATATGCGAATTTTGGCTAAGTTATGACTTATTTTTGTCTATTTTGACTGGATTAAACAGCACTTTTTTTCGGGATGAAAGGTGGGTTATGTCCGTTTCTAAACACCTGCAACGTATATGCAAAATTTCAAGATGATCGGTTCAGTGGTTTAGGCGTGAAAAGGTAACAAACAAACTTACTTTCCAATTTATAATATTAGTTAGCATAAGGATAGTATGGATATTATTATGTCCTTGATGAAACAGTACAGCTGGTTCAACGAAAGACTCGTTGAATCAGCCGTACTGTTTACGGTGCAGTAAAACCACTTTTGACTAAAGACGGAGCCACACTGTTTTTTGAGAAACTGTCCTTACGAGAAAAAAAACAGTGGCACTCCGGGAGTGCCGACAGAAGTGAAAACTTGAACAATTACGTGTGTATTTTGTGAATCGCCTTATAAACAAAACACGCGCGGTATCAGCTACGGCCAACCGTCTTATGAATTATCGATCAGGTCACGTGTCCTGACGCGAGTTACCATTTTTTACCCATTACAAAAAAAGTGTACAACGTCGCTAAAGAAGTTTTCACTTCAAAAATGTGAATTTCGGCCATGGCGACCAATCTCAGCGGGGACCAGCCTTCGGTGCGGGAGTTATTATAGTGCACAAGTGTGTGCGTAGACTAGACACAGGTGTAATCTCTCTTCCCTCACTCTCGTTGTCCGTTCCAGTTTTTGGCACGTTGTAGTGCACTCAAATTAATACACAATAAATTGTATTAATTTGTGTAAATCAGGCATGCTGAGAATGTCTGCTGAGAATGTATGCTTATTGATCATATCAAACTGACTAGGTACTTATGATATTTACTACTTATTATGATATTTTTTACTTTTATTAAATTTATTTATTTAGTACAAATTTTATTTTATTTTATTTATTTACATAATCAGCCTATAATGTTCCTACTGCTGGGACACAGGCCTCCTATTTATTTATAATTATCATTTTCAACTATCATAACAGGATTAACCTAATGCGATGGTGTGGTATTTATATACTTAGATTATTAAATTAACCTAATAAGGAACTTCTATAACATAATACCTATCCTAAATTATATAAATCTCATACATAACAATAACACAGAACAACTATTATATAACTTAATAACATTTAATAGGTACTTAATACTACAAAATATACAAATGGGCGGCTTTACCGCTTACTGCGATCTCTTCCAGGCAATCTTGGAGTGGACAATGATTTTCTGGACGTAAAATGGGGTTGTCTTTGGTGCAAATAAAACGTTTCATTAAATCGAAGACATATTTAATACGTACTAAGAGATACACATGCTTATTTATTGTTTTATGAAAAGAAAACTTTGAATGTACAAAAGGTTAATTCCATGTGCCTTATATAAACAACATATTATTTTAATTAGGTATCGTTAGCTAATTTAGTTTTACGTACTTAAATATAAATTTTGTCTATTAGATCCGTATATTCGTCGTAGCCACATGTGAACCATTATTTATGCACTAATTAATTGTTTTAGCCATAGGTAAATCAGCGGGAGCATAAAAAAACAAGTTTCAAAACTCTTTCCTTAACCAACTCAAAACTTGCAAATTTACACGAAAGAGATCTTATTAGGTCCATACTTTATAGTGAGGTATATGGTAGGCCCTGGTTGGGTCCTAACTATTATGAAGAGTCAGCCACCACTGTTCCAATGTGAGAGAGAAAGACGGAACCCTACGAGATGAAGAGCACCATCTCTTTTTAGCAAAGTCATGACCATAACAATCCATAATTCCTCAGGGTGTTTACTTTCTGATTTAAAAGCTTAATACATATTATTATGCCAGCTTTGTATCGCGAACAAAGTTCCTCCTCTCCCACCCTTCGCGTTTGATCATCTTCAACATGATACCTTGGTCTTTCAGTTGCGTGACGACGGATCTAGGATCGAAGGTCAGGATCTCCGGCATGCCATCAGCCAGTTCCACTCTATACTTCTTCAAGACCGTCATGAGACCAGACATCACTTGCATCTTCGCGAAACGCATGCCTGAAAATAAAAATATATTTTGTTAGTCTTCTATGACTTATCCTCAGCATTGATGGACAAAGTTGTATGGTACACATATTTATGTATAACATGTCCACATATGTTTTATATCTAGAGTTAGTTACACCATTTATAACTCGTGAACGGCTAGACCGATTTTTAATGATCTTTGATTTGTCTCCGCTCCGAATAACAGAATGACTATTAAAACATGGGAAAAATTCATAGAAAAAATAATGAAGATAATCCATTTTCTCATAAATTTTGTATGGAAATGACTTTTTGATGATATCTCGGGAACGGATTGATTGATTTCAATAATGATCCAGCGGTGCGATTCTGTAACCATCTCACCGTGAAAACTTGGGTGAAGTGAGCGTGGAGTGAGCTGTCAATAGTGTCAATTCCTAGTAAAAACAAACTCACATCACCTAAGTTTTCACGGTGAGATTTTTACAGAATCGACCGGCTGAGTCGGTATGAAGTTCGCGGCGGTCAGCTAGTATTGATATAGATATAACAGTCGGACTCTTACATACGTCCATAGATAAAATAGTTTTGTTATGTGTCCTTCAATTATTCTGACTTGTGTGACATATCTAGATGTTGTTCCTCTTTCCTTTGACATTTAATTAACTATTTTATTATACTTATTTCTATAATGAGTTGATGTCACTATGCTGCACTATATTTTAATTTTTAATTCTAATTTGTAATGTTCATTGCTTTGAATGATGCGAAAATTTATAATTATTTGATGTTTACACGTGGCAAAAAAGGACTGTGATTTAATTTAATGTAACATTTTACATGCCATGTTTGTATACTCATGTTTTGGATAAATAAATTATCTTTAAAAATTATCGGCAAAATCGGTTTAATAACAACAGAGATAGTAACGAACGTAATAAACAAAGCCATTTAAGTAGATAAGACAGTTTTACCAAGGCTATTTAACAGTGCCCGAATAGCGTCTACAGTCCGCGCGGAACTAGTTGGCCGCGCCTTGGGTGGGGACGGGGATGAGGGCGGCTCAGTTGCCTATTGTTCGCAACGCACGTACTGAGTAATGACAAAGCGCTCCCACCCCTCCGTCCCACCGCTCACATACCTAAGGCGCGGCCAGCTAGTTCCGAGCGGACTATAGTCACTTATCCGATGGAATAGAAGATTTATGAAATCATCTTTCGAGTCCCAAAATACAGACTAACTGTCTAGTTTGGGGCTCACTGACAAATAATATATTGTAACCTAGCTGTAGGGAATATTTTAAGATGTACATGTCCTCTCAACTTGCTTTTAACATATGAACCTGCTTACTGTATGTTAAGAATGAGGATGGTTATGAATGATGCTCATTAAAATGGTAACACGATCACGATTTATTGGTATATATATTTTTACAGACAGAGAGTGACAGCAGTCAAACATAATAAAAAGGAAACATAAAATAATATGAGTATTAATAAAAAGGTCGGTTGCTGGTCGTCAACACTGTATTACCTGGACAATAATAAAAATATTTTTTATATTTTTCTAACTGCCAAGTAAATGAACGGGCACTTAATCGTGTGTGGTGAATCAGGCCCTGATCTTTTCTGAAGCATGTAATGGTCCCTACGAAGAACATCCGCGCTTTAATTTTAATGATCAATACAGTAACTGACTGATAACTTTTTTAAGCTTATTCAAAACAAAAATCAGAATCGTTACAGTTAGGTAAAGAGAATATTAAAGACCAATCTAGGTGTAGAAATTATAATTACCTATGCATAGCCTGGGACCCGCTCCGAACGGGAAGAACGTGTAAGGCTTAACGTCGTCTTTATTCTCAGACAAGAACCGTTCAGGCTTGAATTTCTCTGGTTCCGGGAAATACTCAGGATTGTGGTGCATGTGGTAGACTGGGATATGGACTTTGACACCTATGTCTAGTTTCAGACCAGTAGGGAGGACGTAGTCATCCATTACCTCACGAGCAAGGTTACCCAGTACGGGATACTTGCGGAGTGTCTCGTACATACAAGCCTCCAAGTAGGGCAGCTCATGCACACACTCGTAGTCCAGTTTGTTCCCGTGACGTCGCAGGAACTCGTCCACCTCCTCGGCCGCTCGTTGCTGCACCTCCTGATGCTTTGCTAACTCAAACAGAGTGCAGCTCATGGTGCTCGCGGATGTCTCAAAACCCGCCGCGAAGAACACGATTCATTGCGCCACCAACAACTCATCGTCTACCTTTAATTGTACCTTCTTATCAGCGCCAGTCTTTGCGTTACTTATACTGTCTCCAGTAATGTAATCCTCTTTCTTTAAAGTCAGAACCAGGTCCACGAAGTCGTTCCTCGGCGATGGTTTGTAGTCTCGGCTCTCGAACACTCTTTTTAACAATTTTGAGAAGAACTTGTCTATTGATGGAGGAAAAACTTGAAGTCCCACTCGGTAGAAAATAGCAGGCCATATGGCCCTCAAAATGTTTCTAAAACCACGATAATTTGAGACCTCGAATATTTTGTTTGCCATGACTTTAAAAGGGTTGTTATCTTCTTTACCCATGGTGTTAGACTCCACTCCGAAAGCTGCGGAGCATATGCAGTCCATGGTGTACCTCGCAGTAGTCTGTTTCATTTCGATGACGTCAGACATTCCAATTTCATAGTCGAGCATATCTTCGAAGACGACGGTGCACTTTTCAATCAAATGGTACATGTTCTTCATTTTTGCGGAAGTAAAGAGTGGAGTAAGATTTTGACGGACTATCTTCCATCTGTCACCGGCGCTGAAGAACAGGTTCTGCGTGACGACTTCACATGAAGAATATTTGGATGATTCTCTGCCGTTGACGTAGTAGAAATCTTTGGTCATCACATGTTTGATGATCTCGGGGCTGTGCACCACGAGAACAGGCTCCGTGCCGTAGAAAGCTCCAAAGTAAGGTTGATCGATGAACTTTTGGCAAAGTTTCTGTATCATCTGGCCAGGATACTCTCGTAGTAAAATATATCTTCCGTAGTTGCCCAGAAGGGGTACTGGTTCAATGTAGGGCACATTCTTTTTTTTCCAGTAACCGAATTTTCTTTTAGATACTAAGTATAATAAATAAAATATTACAGATAATAAGGCCGCGAGAACGAAAAGGGCGTTCATTTCGGTATCCGCGTTGTCGACAACTGCAGCCTTGTCGGCACGTTGATAAAATCATCGCATGCCGACTCCAGCCACTACAATAATCAACTTAGCAACAACAAAGTGATGACCGTAGCCCCCGAACTTATGAGATTACCCGTTAGGCAGGTAAAATGCTAAGGGTTTAATTGTTTCTCTAATTAAATTAGGGGGCCATTCAAGTGTTACGTTGTGTAGCGAAATAGAATGAAACAATGCTCTTCACCACTAAAAACGTATGTATAATTTTCATTTATAAAATAATGTCCGCACATAAAAAAAAATAACATAAATAGTATAAAATAGTAGAAACTTGTGGCGATACACTGACGGGTTGATAATGAATTAAAAAATAGGAAATTATACTTGAGGTTTTTGTACTATAATTTATGTTTTAAAATTAGAAAGTTTACGTGTGAGTTTAAATTTCAGCTGCAACCGTAATCACTGTGATCGCGTAACTTTAGTTAGGCCGACGAAATCACGAATGTACGATTTAAAAACCTGCAGTATTCTGTATTTTACAAGTATAGACCAATAATAATATATCAAACTTAATGGAATGTTGTTAGGAACAAACTAAACTAGTCTACTAAACCGGCCAAGAGCGTGTCGGGCCACGCTCAGTGTAGGGTTCCGTAGTTTCCCGTCCGTCACAATAAGATAATTATGTAAACGAAGTGAAAAAAATGCTTGCATATACATACGATTATACTACAAACTTAGTTCAGAAATTATTTTGTACAACTTTTTGTCTTTTTTGTACAAAAACTGTTGTTTCTATCAAGTTCAAAATAATTTTCCTAGAAAGTCCTTATAAAGTTCTACTTTTCAGATTTTTTTCATATTTTCTAAACTTATGGTTCAAAAGTTAGAGGGGGGGGGCACATTGTTTTTTACTTTTGGAGCGATTATTTCCGAAATTATTGACATTATCAAAAAATGATTTTAGTAAACCCCTATTCATTTTTAAATACCTTTCCAACAATATATCACACGTTAGGGTTGAAATTAAAAAAAAAATCACTTCCCACTTTACATATAGGGGGGCTACCCTAATAAAACATTTTTTTCCAAGTTTTATTTTAGCACTTTGTCGGCGTGATTGATATACATATTGGTACCAAATTTCAGCTTTCTAGTGCTAACGGTCACAGAGATTAAGCGAGGACGGACAGACGGACAGACAGACATGGCGAAACTATAAGGGTTCCTAGTTGACTACGGAACCCTAAAAAAAAGAAACAAAATATATAAAATATCTCTCAGATAATTATATCCTGGATGTTTGTCGTTTCGGTGTGTTTATCTCTAACTCTGGTATCTTGATCGAGTATTCTATCATCTGCCTGGCCTTTTCCCAACTATGTTGGGGTTGGCTTGATCAAGAATTCTAATGTACTGAAAAGGTTAAAAACAGAAAGCTGCTCGCTCGAATCTGCTCTCTTCAAATTGTCATTCATCCAGGAACAGAATGGTAGTAGGAGGGTAGGGTAGGGCCGAAAACTCGGCTTGCCAGATCCTCAGGCGTATCCTGGTAACTAATAGAATTAAAATATTAATTTCTCCAACTGGAGTTGCGTCTCTTGAGTTTTTGAGGTAGGCTGTTCTCAGTTCAAAAATATAACACACGCGCACTATAAAACATTATTATCACACGGTGAGATTAAGTCAATTTTACGACCATAATCACATTAAGGCGAAAGAAAACACTTTGTTCAACCCGTCGCGTCGGCAGTCTTGTTCAATCAACAAGTGACACAAACTTCAAGAGAAAAATCACTGGACAGAAGCAGTTCATTATTCAAAAGTTTGATTTTTTTAATCAGGAAAGCTGACCAGAAAAGGTTGCCTAAAATCTTAAAGAAGGATGGAATGTTGAAAACATAACATGCAGTAATTACTAATACTGCAGTAAGCAGATTTTTTTTGCAATCATTAACCCACCCCCTCCCCCTCGTCAGCAAAAGTAAGTAAAGCGCTTACCCCCACCTGCCATGCTTTTTTTTGTTTTTTTTTCAGGTTGGGAAATCATCAAATGACCCTCCCGCTCTGGGTGGAGCGGAAGGGAGTGGCAGGCTCTTACTGACTAAAACCCACCCGTGTTCCGTCCTTAGCCCTTTATGTTCCGTGTACGCGGCTCCCGACGCCTGGAGCGGGAGGCGCTCTCCCTCAGCCATCCCGCCACCTCCTTCGCTAGCAAGACTGCTTCGCAGAAGGAGGTGACTGCCTCCTACTGAAATATTGAAACATCATAAACTCCTCCCAACCCGGGGAACTCCGGGGGAGCACGTGTGTCTCGTTAAGTCGTTCTGTTGACTAACTTCCTTCCAAAACAATGCTACCAACCTAAGTAATACCAAAACCAGTGTTGCCAGCCCAGTCGTGAGCTCACTCAAACGATTCGCTTGACGTATACGAATGAGGCGATTTCCGAACTAAGCTCTATTGATTTAACCAACTTAAACGTCAAAACCGAGTGACATCTGTCATCGTGTTCTGACAGCTCGAAACTTCAAAATAAACAGCGCCAACCGCCTCACGCTCCGGAATACTTATCTAATCGTTACCAAAATTGTAATTAATATAATAATAATAACAGTCGCAACAAGAACAATACGTCAACCTAGTCAAATAACCCGCCCCTAACTGTTCCCGGCGCAAAGGTACCCAAAACGACATTTTAATTGAAATAAATATATTTTAATTATATTTTGCATCAAAACATAAAAACCAGTTTGGTACTAACTCATCACGAATCTGTCATGTGCAAAAAATCATATACTGTAAATTATGGTCTATTTACCAAGAAGTCATTTAATTATTTTTTTTAAATATAATGTTTTCAATTTCTCTTCGTGAAGACATTCCGGAGAAACTTTTAGAAAGTAGGGTTTTTGCAATGATGTATAAAACTATAGATACGTTGTCCGCACTCTAAAATGGCAACATGAAATGAAGCCAATTGGCCACATTGCGCTCAGTCACGCACCAACATGTCGCGCGACGCGACGCGACGTATGTTTGTTTTTAATTTATATCGTATGTGAAAACCTGTGCAAAACATAAAGAAAATATGCCGTCGTGTGTTTTCAGAGGATGTAAAAATTATACCCCAAAAGTTAAAGACAAAAATGTGTCATTTCACGCGTAAGTTTACAAAACTAGATTATTTTATTTTGTACGACGCTGCGTCTAATGGCGGCCGGCGCATGAAGTGACTCTGATAGCTACGTCACTCATGCGCTCGACCAATGAGCATGTAATTTGACTATTACTTATCCTGTGACGTAACTGAAGATGTTTATTTATCTCCCTCTAGCAACAGACATCCCGCCGTACGGTGTCATATTTTCTTTCCCTTTCTTTACGCGTATAAGTAGTTATCTAGTATTTTCGCCGTTTTTAAGCGCCGAGATGTTGGTTGATAACGTGTCTATATATAATACGTCATTGGGTTTTTGCTATTTTCACGACATGTCGACGGAGTGCAGATTACCAAACTTTTCCTTAATGGTTTTTACAAATGTAGCGATCTCGTAGATGTAAAGGGCAGGAAAGATTAAAATCTTAAGTTTTTAAAATATGGCATATAGATATCTGCAGTGCGATTCTGTAACCATCTCACCGTGAAAACTTAGGTGAAGTGAGCGTGGAGTGAACTGGCAGTGTCATCTTACCAGATACTAGGGATTGACCAAGCATACATTTACAATCATAATCGAGATTTTAATAATATTGTTTTAGCCTAATCCTATTGATATTTTTATATAATTCAAAGCTAGTATTTTAGTGGTCAAAACATTAATATTTTGTGGGGTTTTACTTACAATAAAATAGCAAAACAGAAGCGCAGTCAGAATCTCAATCCTGTTTTTTTTATTTTTTCCCTAGTCTAGTAAGTCCTTATATAGACTGAGGCGCGAGCGCGTCACGCACGAACAGTAAATAAAATTAAAACATTCACGTTTATGACAGCTAGACTGATGAAAATACGCATCGACATTGTTTGGTTATTATGAGCAATTGTAGATCGAGTCTAGTAAAGACTGCGACGATGTTCAGCGTTGTTATTAACCCAAATCTATTGAATTAGAAGAGATAACCAAGTGTGTCAAGTCATCGAGTGCTAACGGATGCCTAGCTGACGGACCATAGAATGTAATCCCACGTAGTTTGTGTGGCGTGATCACTCCACCCGATTCACGACACTAAATGTCGTAAATCGGGTGAAGTGAAGGTGAAGTGATCACGCCGCGCTTGCGCGTTAATCACTGTCATTATCACATTGCAGATTGCGTGATCACTTCACCTTCACTTCACCCGATTCACGACATTTAATGTCGTGAATCGGGTGGAGTGAAGGTGAAGTGATAAGATCACGCCGCGCTTGCGCGTTAGTCACTCATTATCACATTAGAGATTTGTTTTTACATATTTAACTTTTAAGGCGTCATGTATAAGAACATTAGGAAAATGCAATACCAACGTCAAATAAGTGCAAATATTTTATCGCTCATCGCGCGCCCGTGTTTGCACTGCACCTCTAGTAACCCTTAAATGAAGAAGTGGTTGGTGTCAACCCTGAAGTGTATGTATGGTCCCTAATAGTGCATAACGTAGTAAGTACCTACACTCCTTTAGAATATAAGTAAGCAGTTTACATCAATGCGCATTGTAACATAAATTCACTAGATATTCATTAAAGTACATTCTATCAAGCTGGTTGTCTAATTCTAACGACCCTTGAACCCCCAACATTTCATGGCGACCTTCGATATGGCGACCCTGCCTTAGAGTCTGCCAAGGGGCAGATTAAGCAAAGTTTTCGTTGAGCGATTTTCAAAATGTGTAACTCTAAAGTAGAAAAAGACGAGGTATTCGCCAATCAAAACGCGGCTGGTGGAGGTGTTGACGCCGAGGTGGTGTTGCCATGGTTACGAGATTCGAGTGGAGTGATATATGGTACATTCCGAATTGCACTGTAATCGACTACAGCGTGCTTACACCTTGACCCCAATTCTGCTGTATGGTATTTATCTATTATTCCCCGCATAATCTTACCACGCCGTACGGTTGTCAAGCGTGGTATTTTGACAGTTCAAACCGGTTTCGGTCATTGTGTCATAGAGAATACGTTAATAGCAGATGTAGTGATTAGGTTATTAAGGAATTGACGTGGTTTCGAAGTAATGAATCATTAAGTGGTCATAGTGAATTAGGGCCCTTTTCTGAATTAACGTGAACGCGATAACGATGTCCCGTGAATCGACATATATGAAGTCATGGCATGTGCCATCTTGCGATAACGCCGACTACCGACCATGCCCTAAATTAATAATTATCACCGATCTTTAAACTAACGTGGCATTTTCGAAATTGTGCTTCTGGCTACAGTCGCCACCTTACCAAAGAAGAAGAAATTCGTGGTGTATACACAAATAAATACTATAATCCAACCATGAGTAACTATTCAAGTGAATAGGTGTATTACTGACTCTCAGCTGCCATAGTGGTGATTTATCTAAATCGGAAAGCAAATTATTCATGTGAGCGATGATGACTTAATTCGGAATGAGCCATATTTCACGCCGCGCAAGCGCGTTAGGCGCTGGCGAATGTTTTGACCACTAAAATACTAGCTTTGAATTATATAAAAATATCAATAGGATTAGCATTAAAAAATATTATTAAAATATCTTTTATGATTGTAAATGTTTGCATGGTCAATCCCTAGCATCAGTGGGATGACACTGACAGCTCACTCCACGCAAGTATTCACGGTGAGATTTTTACAGAATCGACATGCTGGAGCACGTATAGATAAAAAAAAAGTAAACAGCTCTAAGATACTTCTTTTGCGCCTTAAAAACGAGTTCTCTGTCTGTAGCATTCCTCCAATAATTTAGTCCATATCTAAGCGTAGACGTTACATAGATACGATAGGCAAACGCCTATCATAATAATACACAATAAACAGTTCTGCTGTTTGATTTACAATCTTAGATAGTCTGTTTAAAGCGTAGGAAAATTTATTTAGTTTTTTACACACCGTATCAATTTGCGTTATCCATGACATATTTATGTGAATCCATAGTCCTAAGAATTTGATGGTATCTCTTTCCTCTGTTTTTTCATTTCATATTTTATATTTAATGTCAAAGGGGTTTTTCTTTGGGAATAACTAACTATTTTTGTTTTATCTAAATTAATTATGAGATTATTACATGTTAACCAATTTATAATGTCATTTAAAGTATCGTTTATGTCATTTTCAAATGTGTTGATGTTAGTCGGAGAAAATACAGTAGTAGTGATCAACAAAAAGGACTTACGGAATTTTCACGGCTCTTGGTAAATCGTTTATATAAATAAGAAAAAGCAAGGGACCCAAAACACTTCCTTGCGGCACGGGATATGTAACATCGCTCTGGTTTGATAAATACTCCACTTCAGTTTTCGTCGCAAAAGAAAGCTTATTTATTTCAGTTAATTGTAATCTCTTGCTTAAATACGATTTTATTAAGTCTAGAGCATTTCCCCGTAAGCCGGTATCTATACAGTTTTTCGACCAGTAATTTATGATCTACATGGTCTAAAGCTTTGGTCATGTCCATGTACATAGCCGTTACTGGTGTCCTATCCATACTAATATTATAAACGCGAAAGTGTGTCTGTCTGTCTATTACCTCTTCACTCTTAAAGCGATTTAGATTATATTTGGAATAGAGATAGTTTGAGTCCCGGGTAAGGACATAGGCTAGTTTTTATCCCGATATTACCACGGGATCGAAACGTATGCGAGTGAAACCGCGGGGCGCTCCTAGTTGTTCATATTTTTGTAAATCCTAACTACGAGTATAATACTAACCATTATTTTTACACTTATTAATTATTTTAGCCATAACCAGTAAATATATAAAAATATGATGTTATGTATTCAGCGGGTCATTAAAAAGGAAGTTTCTCTGCCCTTAATGAGAAGGTTTGCAAATTGTATACGAAAGAGATCTTATAAGCTCCATACCACAGATATAGATACACCTACATAACGCAAGAGCAACTATTTCGCGTGCCAAAAATCGCACTAGCTTATGTACTTACAAAAATCGTAAGCCGCCACTTTCCCTCTCAGTTTTGTGTACTGCTGGCTGGGTGAGCGTGAGCGTTGGCGCTAGACCCCGGGGGTGGGGTAAGATGGATGCCGCACGCGGCGGCGTCTTTGAATCGATTTGATTTTCTCATCACTAAATAGTGCTTGTGACATCATAGTAGGTAGTAAAAAAATGGCACGCTTGTTTTTCATACAGATGAATTTCGTGTATGTATATCTGTGGTCCATACTTTATAGGAAGGCATATATTAGGCCCTGGTTAGGTCCTAACTATGTATTATGAAGAGTCAGCCATCATTGTTCTAGTGTGAGAGAGAAAGACGGAGCTCTACAGGATGAATAGCACAATCTCTTTTAGCAATGTCGTGGGTGCGTCCCATATTCTAAAAAGTTATTTGGTATATTTTCATTTCAATAACGTTCACAAGATATAATAAACGTGAGATATAGGTACCAATTGTTGATAAAATTTCTTTACTTAAAATATTTATATACTCTAAAACTTATTTCGTATAACGTCATTGGATATAACGCTTATTTAATCGAAAATCATTAGGTATATCGTTTAAAATATATAATTCCGACTCGGATAGGTTAGGTTAGAAGGCCTTCGTGGCTTAAAATATTGTCTTAAAAAGTCAACATGTTGTGCTACAAAAGTTAGTGACAGAAACGAATCGCTGCAAAACCGACACCACGTAGTCTTGTCTGCCCTACCCCTAGAGTGTAATTTAAGCCCGCGTAAGTCTGCGACGAAAATCTTGCCTGGGACCGCCGGAGCCCCGCAGAGCTGGAGCCCGGCAGCGCCGGAGCCGTGACCGAAACCATGCCTGCTGCATGTTGCATGCTTGCTGCATGTTGCATGCATGCTTGCTTGCATGCGGAATGCTTGCTTGCATGCATGGTGCATGGTGTCACTATGGTTAACACCCTGATTCAAATTAATACAACTCGGATAGATTAGGTTATTTTTTTAGTCCGTCGAGCTCTCTCGGCAGGTGGTAATCAATTACTAGGTAAATCTACTCAGGTTACTAACTATGATAGAAATTAAAATACATAGGAAATAAATGATATGATAATGAAATAAATTATTATTTAACAGCAAGATCACACGAAGTGACAACTATGAATGACATTTGTTAAGCTACCTACAGGCTACAACTTATCAATAATTAAACTGAGTTATAATGTGTATACGAGTATATGCAACTTTGCTTTGTGCTTTTAACTAGGCATTTTTATCATATTAGACTAAATAGGTTTTATTTGAGCAGTGGTGGCCAAGTGGTAACGGCCGCGACTTACGAATTGTAGGTCGTAGGGTCGAACCCAGATAGGCGCTTTACTTTGTGTAAATTATTTCATCACCACTACTCACAAAACGGTGAAGGAAAACATCGTGAGGAAACCGGCATGTCCTAGAACCAAAAATTCGAAGACATGTGACATCTACCAACCTGCACTGGGCCCGCGTGGTGGATTACGGCCCACTCCCTCTCACTGAGAGGAGGCCTGTGTCCCAGCAGTGGGAACGTTATAGGCTGATGATGATGAGGTTTTATGTCTTTTGAGTGGTATATCAAACGATTTTATATTAATTGTCTGTTATGCTTATAAAAATTTGTTACTTAAAAATTATATCAATCGTTATATCTTGTAAATATTAGAGGTTTTGTAATTATATCATAAATTACTTACCCCTTCATAATACCCCAGGGCGTGATATCCTGGCCCCTAGGCTGCATCAGTATGGTTCTTGCCTAAAACGTGGCGGTCTCCAGATTGCCATCAGCCAGTTCCACTCTGTACTTTTTCAGGAACGTGATGAGACCGGACATCGCTTGCATCCTTGCGAAACGCATTCCTGAAAATTAACAATACATTTTGTTAGTCTTTTTTATGATGACATAACGAACCTCAGCATTGATGGTCAAAGTTGTATGGTAGTATGTTTGTATAAAACATATATACACATATTATAATTATGTTCTATATTTATTTATATTTGTATGCCATTGAGGCAAAACATGACTGTGATTTAATTTAATGTAACATCTTGCATGCCATTTCTTGCATACTCATATTTTGGACAAATAAAAATATCTTTGAAAATAATAAGCGAAATAGGTTCAATAACTCCGGAGATAGTAACGAACATAAAAAGCCATTTAGGGTGGAACTAGTCGCGAGCTCGAACTCACTGGTGGTCATGGCCAAAAAGCACGCTGTCTCACCTGGCTTCGTCTCTGACAGAAATAGCTTCAGTGATGAGCAGTTAGACGCTATAGTCTATAGGTACGCACAACGTCTAGTTCTCACGCACAGAAACACAGTTACGAACTGTAAAAGCGCGTAAAAAAAATCAACAAGTGCTTTGGAAAATCGAGTTTTATTATATATATATATATATATTTGAAAAAACCACTGCATAAATCAATTACAAATAAATTTTATTGAACTCTTCGATAAATGACCGTTGTCGGAACGGACTTGGTTTTGAAGATTTTACAGTTCTTTTATCACTTATTTACACCCAAAATTACGTTAAAAAAATATGGCTTATTTATTTTACTATTCTGTTTCCGTACAGACAAAATAAATAATAAGACAAGACGATATCATGTGAAGCGTATGAGTTATTATAAACTAATTATTTAATGAGATAAGAAAAACAAATTCACTAAACACTTTCAATATGAATTTATTTTAGGTCGTAGATACAAAAGACGCGTCATAAATGTTTCCGTCCTAAGGAGGTAGGCGCGTCAAGTACTGTCCTGGATTTACGCGTAGCTGAAGATGACGCAGAAGCCGAGGAGTTGACCCTGGTTGATAGAGGACCCGCAGGGTTGATGGAAGTGGTGCCAGATGTCAGCCTTGTGTGTTGACCGCCCGAAGTCATGGCAGTACGGCAGCGGTTTCTTGGGCAAATGAACCCGGAACTTGGAACCCTGGAATTATGTCCAGGAAATAAATAACTGAGCCCTCTGCTAATCTCTCCTGACGGTGACCACGGCGGCGAAAGCATAAGCGTAAGGCGGATGAAGTACTATTGCGCTTCAAGCGAATGTGTATAAGATCACCTTCAGAATCGGAGTTTACAAAGTTTAAAGAAAAGAGTGTGAAGCACATTTACATTAATACGAACACCAATATTGACGTAAGCTAAGGTTTATGGTTAAAAGAAATTATTGAAATTAATAGAAATGTGTGCCAAGAAAAAAAACCGGCCAAGAGCGTGTCGGGCCATACTCAGTGCAGGGTTCCGTAGTTTCCCGTCCGTCACAATAAGTGTTCCCACTTATGAGTTTAAAAGTGGGTATCCATTATGTTCGCGCTCCAGCAGCGCTCCGCGCTCCTACAACTGCTCCCGGTAGTGGGTACGTGCGCGAACACGGAGCGTGCAACATTGCACGCTCCGCGGCAGGCGCTCCGACTCGTGACAGTTTTTAGCGCGAACACAAAGGGATACGTTCAGGATAATAAAATATGTAAACGAAGTTAAAAAAAAATGCTTGCATATACGATTATACTACAAACTTAGTCCAGAAATTATTTTGTACAACTTTTTGTCTTTTTTGTACAAAAACTGTTGTTTCTATCAAGTTCAAAATAATTTTCCTAGAAAGTCCTTATAAAGTTCTACTTTGCAGATTTTTTTCATATTTTCTAAACTTATGGTTCAAAAGTTAGAGGGGGGGGGGACACATTGTTTTTTACTTTTGGAGCGATTATTTCCGAAATTATTGACATTATCAAAAAATGATTTTAGTAAACCCCTATTCATTTTTAAATACCTTTCCAACAATATATCACACGTTAGTGATGAAATTAAAAAAAAAATCACTTCCCACTTTACATATAGGGGGGCTACCCTAATAAAACATTTTTTTCCAATTTTTATTTTAGCACTTTGTCGGCGTGATTGATATACATATTTGTACCAAATTTCAGCTTTCTAGTGCTAACGGTCACAGAGATTAAGCGAGGACGGACAGACGGACAGACAGACTTGGCGAAACTATAAGGGTTCCTAGTTGACTACGGAACCCTAAAAAGATGAAGCACAATTTTGCAAATCATTGACCACCACCATGACACATGAGAAAGCAATGCGTAACTTTGCAAACACTTACCCAATACAGAGAAAACACAGTTTATAAGTATTGTATAGTTTAGACAAAAATCTGAGCTTTAGAAAGTTTAGAGTAAGACTGCACGTGTGACGCAACGCACAAGTGTAGTATGCGTGAACGCGCGTCTTAACTGACCGTCCTCAAGCCTGCTCCCTGATTGCGGCTCGCGGCGCGCATAAATCGTATGGAGTGGGAAGTAAACTGGTTCCAGATCGTGAGCGAGTGAGACAAAACAAAGGCGCATACACTTATAATGCGCCTTTGTCATCGTCAAGTCGTCAAGTTGTCGTCAATCGTCAAGTCATTGTGATATAGTTCCAACCCGTTGACGTCACTATGTCAACGGGTTGGAACTATATCACAAAGACATGACGATTTGGATTGCTTGACTATTTATTAAAACAATAGTTTAGAACGTTACACATGCTTAACTTTGGATGCTCAATGTGTAACAGTAGAGTATCTACGCTAGGAGTCCAGAACCATCAGAAGGAGGTTGCCAAGCGGGATCGTGAGAGAGCCGCCATGCTATTCTCTAAAAATACAGCCTTGCGGATCCGATCCCGCTCGGAGAAGGCGTCGAGGAGGCGACCGCCTCGACGCCTAACACGCCGAAACCCCATCTGCATCATAAGAAAATTGGGTGGATGGTCATTGGTCAGCACTAAGAAGTGTCACGCGCAACAGAATTTTTTGTAATTTTTATCAAGATTTGATCATGTTTTTTACGCAGTTTAGTATGAAAAATGGTAAAAGTCAGAATACAGAGAGAATGAAAATATCTTCATTTTACCCTTTTGCAAATTTTCAGTTAAACATTAGGTTGTTTATGTCCATATTTTCAGCGAATTAAAGTTGACTGCCTTTTGGATAGGTGTAGTAATACCTATTATATTCAACTTTCGCAGTGGACTAATTTAGTCTGACCGACCTCAAAAAAGAAATAAATAAATAAATACTCTTATTAAAGATATTTGCTACAAACTTATTATTTAAAATAAGCGCGAAAATATATTGTCTTGATAAATTCGAATGTTGAAAGTTCATATAAATTCCTAATATTTCATGACGTACAGTGCCTGCCACGTAAGAAGAGACTTGACCCCGCCTCCTCCGCCTCTTTCCGCCGCCCGCGCGCCCCTATGACGTCCGGTCCCGTCCCGCCTCATACCGCTAAAGATACCTAAAATCGTGTTCTGCGCATGTCAGACCACGTGGTGTGTCAAGTCTCTTCTTATGTGGCACGCACATTCGCAACATCCCATCGAGTCAGCTGATGTGTCACGTGTCAAAATCTCATCGAGCAGTGTGATAAAAACTTTATGGTCTACGAATTTGCTTAAAAGGTACAAATAAAGATAAATTGTGTTATCAAAAATGATAATGTAAAACAAGTGTCGTTAGCGACGCATAAAATTAGTTAGTAACAAAAAAGTATTTTGTTTTTATTTATGATATAGGGGATGGAGGGAAGGGCAAATAAATAAAGGTATTTAATCGAAAGATAAATTATTTTATCGTATATTAATAATTGTAGTAATATGTAGAAGAAATATGGGAATACTGAAAGAGGATTGAAGATTATTGAGCCTGACATACCTAAACGTCCGCCATTTTCTTTTTCAAAATGGCGGCCACGCATTAAAGCTTTATATAAATCGATTGCTGACATCAATGCAAACAGAAAACATAATAAGACCAAACCCCGTAAAGTGTCAACGTTGAAAAAAAAAAACAACATGGCGGACAGGTCCTTCAAAGCCCTTTGATAAAATTATAACCTATGAATGTTCCTCCAGATCATTTATGTTTAACACAGCCTTGGTTTTGTATGTATGTACATGCCAAAATTGTAAACATGATTTTTATATGTTTTAGAACAGCTGAACTGGGCAAAACACACTGATTACATTATCACAAAAGCCAGTATAGCCCTATGGCAATGTAAGAGACTCCTCGGGAGAAATTGGGGCATAAGCCCCAAAATCACCTACTGGCTATACACCACAGTTATCCGACCAATTATCACATACGGTTCTTTAGTTTGGTGGCCCAGGACCAACCTAAGTACTTACAACCCAAAAGGATCTCGAGAAACTGCAAAGATTTGCCTGCGTAGCAATCACCGGCAGCATGAGGACTTCTCTCACTGCTGCCTTACAGGTGATGCTGGGGCTACCTCCCCTACACCTCGTCGTAAGAGAGGAGGCGGCCATAGCGACTTTCAGACTCGAAGTATCCGGCTCCCTAAGCAATGATTCTAGAATCAAACACACACGCATCAGAGAAGATGCAATCAAAGAACAACCGATGATGACATCACCCATCGACAGAACCCTGAAGACCCACTGCTTCCAAAAACACTACAACATAGAGCTCATAGAGGAGTTGTGTGACTACTCAGGTACAACAGAGCTAAGAATTTACACTGATGGATCAAAGACCGACGAAGGGACGGGCGTTGGGGTGTTCTCCAACGACCTAAACATTAAGATATCCAAACCACTTGGAATGCTCAACTCCGTTTACCAAGCAGTGTAGGTATTATCCAAGCGGCACACGCTATAGAGGCCAGGGGGGTTACGGATACCAATATCCGAATACTCTCCGACAGTGCCTCAGTTCTTCAATCCCTAAAGAGTAATCAGATCACGTCGAGACTAACACTAGAATGCCACAAGGCCCTAGAACGAATCACGGTACTAAATCGCAACACGATAACGCTACAATGGAT
This sequence comes from Luperina nickerlii, assembly GCA_963855955.1. Taxonomy (NCBI): domain Eukaryota; kingdom Metazoa; phylum Arthropoda; class Insecta; order Lepidoptera; family Noctuidae; genus Luperina; species Luperina nickerlii. Next base: position 17,099,839 of record OY979682.1, on the reverse strand, counting down.
TAGAGGTCACAGTGGATCACTTGGAAACGATGCGGCTGACGAACTTGCCAGAAGAGGATCCAGCACAAGACCCTACGGACCTGAACTCATTGTGCCCATTCCTTTCAAGCAGCTAAGAAGCTGGTTAAAGGATCACACTCGAATACAAGCGGAAAAATGGTGGACCTCGACACCAGGATGTAGGCAATCCAAGTAATGCCATGCCTGGATTCAAAGCTGACCAGGCGCCTTCTGCGCCTGGACAGAGACAGCCTGCGCCTAGTGGCGGGGACCATCACTGGACACTGTTCACTAAATAAACACTTCCATACCCTGGGAATCACTGACAGTCCCCTGTGCAGAGCATGCATGGAGGCGGAGGAAAAGGTGGCGCATGTGCTTCTTGAGTGCACAGGCGTTACCAAGATTCGCGAGGAGACCCTGGGAACACCAACATCCCTTGCGGATGCCCTGAGGAGACCGGGAAGTCTAATCTGCTTCTGGAGGGAGGTGGGCTGGTTGGAGTAATCGGCCACCATGGCTCACGCACAATGGTCCACTTCAAGGACTAAGTGCGGAAACCTAAACCCCATGATAGATAGATAGATGTGAGTATAAATATTGGCAATATTTATACTCACATATAAAAGGAGGCAACATTATATTGCCTCCTTGGTCACGAGCGCTACTACTGGGTTCGATTGCCAAGTGCGGCAAAGTGTTATTGCGTTTTTCTATTTGGAATTTCTCAGTAATAGAAAGAAAGAAAGATAGCAAAATTGTTTATTCTGCACAAACAAAACGCACATTACAAATAAAAAAAAATAAAGTCATAAAACATGCAACGTAGTCAAAAGCCTCGTACTCAAGCATATAAAATGTTGACAATTTTGTCCATATTTTTTTTTGACAGTTTCAGGTGGAATCTGGATTTGTGCCTTGTTGATGACAACAGGCTCGTTCTCTATTACATGGGACTTAAGAGCGTTTACGCCGTGCGGCATTTCATAAAATCAGGCATGCTGAGAATGTATGCTTATTGATCACATGAAACTGCTGGAACTAGAATCTTACGGTCAGAAGAGTAAATTTTTTCTCGTTGTGATATTTTTTACTTTTATTAAATGTATTTATTTAGTACAAATTTTATTTTATTTTATTTATTTACATAATCAGCCTATAATGTTCCCACTGCTGGGACACAGGCCTCCTATTTATTTATAATTATCTTTTTCAACTATCATAACAGCATTAACCTAATCCGATGGTGTGGTATTTAGATTATTAAATTAACCTAATAAGGAACTTCTATAACACACTACCTATCCTAAATTATATAAATCTCATACATAACAATAACACAGAACAACTATTATAGGTATAACTTAATAACATTTAATACTACAAAATATACAAATGGGCGGCTTTACCGCTTACTGCGATCTCTTCCAGGCAATCTCGGAGTGGACAATGATTTTCTGGACGTAAAATGGGATTGTCTTTGGTGCAAATAAAACGTTTCATTAAATCGAAGACATATTTAATACGTACTAAGAGATACACATGCTTATTTATTGTTTTATGAAAAGAAAACTTTGAATGTACAAAAGGTTTATTCCATGTGCCTTATATAAACAACATATTATTTTAATTAGGTATCGTTAGCTAATTTAGTTTTACGTACTTAAATATAATTTTTTAAAATTAAATCCGTATATTCGTCATGGCCACATATAAACCATTATTTTTGCACTAATTAATTGTTTTAGCCACAGGTAATCAGCGGGAGCATAAAAAAACAAGTTCCAAAACTCTTTCCTTAGCCAACTCAAAATTTGCAAATTTACACGAAATAGATCTTATTAGGTCCATACTTTATAGCGAGGTATATGGTAGGCCCTGGTTGGGTCCTAACTATTATGAAGAGTCAGTCATCACTGTTCTAATGTGAGAGAGATAGACGGAACTCTACGGGATGAAGAGCACCATCTCTTTTTAGCAAACTCATGACCATAACACTCCATAATACGTCAGGGTGTTTACTTTCTGATTTAAAAGCTTAATACATATTATTATGCCAGCTTTGTATCGCGAACAAAGTTCCTCCTGTCCCACCCTTCGCGTTTTATCATCTTCAACATGATACCTTGGTGTTTAAGTTGCGTGAAGACGGATCTAGGATCGAAGGTCAGGGTCTCCGGCATGCCGTCAGCCAGTTCCACTCTATACTTCTTCAAGAACGTTATGAGACCAGACATCACTTGCATCTTCGCGAAACGCATGCCTGAAAATAAAAATATATTTTGTTAGTCTTCTATGACTTATCCTCAGCATTGATGGACAAAGTTGTATGGTACACATATGTATGTATAACCATATGTCCACATATGTTTTATATCTAGGGTTAGTTACACCATTTATAACTCGTGAACGGCTAGACCTATTTTTAATGATCTTTGATTTGTTGGATTTGTCTCCGCCCCGAACAACAGAATGACTATTAAAACATGGGAAAAATTCATAGAAAAAATAATGAAGATAATCCATTTTCTCATACATTTTGTATGGAAATGGCTTTTTGATGATATCTCAAGAACGGATTGATTAATTTCGATAATGATTCTGGGGCGGTACGAAGTTTGCGGCGTTCAGCTAGTATTGATATAGAAATAACAGTCGGACCCTTACATACGTCCATAGATAAAATAGTTTTGTTATAATGGTAAGGACCATTATTCTGACTTGTGTGACATATCTAGATGTTGTTCCTCTTTCCTTTGACATTTAATTAACTATTTTATTATACTTATTTTTGTAATGAGTTGATGTCACTATGCTGCACTATATTTTAATTTTTAAGTTTTAATTTGTAATGTTCATTGCTTTGAATGATACGAAAATTTATAATTATTTGATGTTTACATGTGGCAAAAAAGGACTGTGATTTAATTTAATGTAACATCTTGCATGCCATGTTTGTATACTCATGTTTTGGATAAGTAAATTATCCTTAAAAATTATCGGCAAAATTGGTTTAATAACAACGGAGATAGTTAGATTAGACAGTTTTACAAAAGATATTTAACAGTGCCCGAATAACGTCTACAGTTCGCGCGGAACTAGTTGGCCGCGCCTTGGGTGGGGACGGGGGTGAGGGTGGCGGGGTTGCCTAGTGTTCGCAACGCACGTACTGAGTAATGACAAAGCGCCCCCGCCCCTCCGTCCCACCGCTCACATACCTAAGGCGCGGCCAGCTAGTTCTGCGCGGACTATAGTCACTTGTCCGAATAAAATAAAATGGAACAGAATATTTATGAAATCATCTTTCGAGCCCCAAAATACACTGTAACTGTATATAACTGTCTAGTTTGGGGCTCACTGACAAATAATATGGAGACTTGGTCGACGAACGAACGTGGTCGGACCTCGGTCGCGAGTCCGATAGCTGTCACACGTGTCAGAGAGATTTAATTTTTTCATTTAGTGGATTTTAGTAGGTACGTGAAATTGGTAAAATTGTGGTGTTTATTCCACAAAAGCCATTAATCAATAGTTGAAGTTGACAAATAATATATTGTAACCTAGCTGTAGGGAGTATTTTAAGATATACATGTCGTCTCAACTTGCTATTAACATGTGAACCTGCTTACTGTATGTTGAGGATGAGGATGGTTATGAATGATGCTCATTAAAATGGGAACACGATCACGATGTATTGGTATATATTTTTTACAGAGACAGAGAGTGACAGCAGTCAAACATAATAAAAAGGAAACATAAAATAATATGCGTATTAATAAAAAGGTCGGTTGCTGGTTATCAACACCATATTACCTGGACAATAATTTTTTGTTTCTATTTTTCTAACTGCCAAGTAAGTGAACGGGCATTTAATCGTGTGTGGTGAATCAGGCCCTGATCTTTTTGAAGCATGTAATGGTCCCTACGAAGAACATCCGCGCTTTAATTTTCATGATCAATACAGTAGCTGACTGATAACTTTTTTTAAGCTTATTCAAAACAAAAATCAGAATCGTTATAGATAGGTACCAAATAAAGAGAAATTAATGACCAATATAGGTGTAGATATTATTAAAATTATAAATTATTAATTAAATTATTACCTATGCATAGCCTGGGACCCGCTCCGAACGGGAAGAACGTGTAAGGCTTAACATCGTCTTTATTCTCATACAAGAACCGTTCAGGCTTGAATTTCTCTGGTTCCGGGAAATACTCAGGATTGTGGTGCATGTGGTATACTGGGATATGGACTCTGACACCTATGTCTAGTTTCAGACCAGTAGGGAGGACGTAGTCATCCATTACCTCACGAGCAAGGTTGCCCAGTACTGGATACTTGCGGAGTGTCTCGTACATACAAGCCTCCAAGTAGGGCAGCTCATGCACACACTCGTAGTCCAGTTTGTTCCCGTGACGTCGCAGGAACTCGTCCACCTCCTCGGCCGCTCGTTGCTGCACCTCCTGATGCTTTGCGAACTCAAACAGAGTGAAACTCATGGTGGTTGCAGATGTCTCAAAACCTGCCGCGAAGAACACGATACATTGCGCCACCAACAACTCATCGTCCACCTTCAATTGTACCTTCTTATCAGCGCCAGTCTTTGCGTTACTTATACTGTCTCCAGTAATGTAATCTTCTTTCTTTAAAGTCAGAACCAGGTCCACGAAGTCGTTCCTCAGCGATGGCTTGTAGTCTCGGCTCTCGAACACTTTTTTTAACAATTTTGAGAAGAATTTGTCTATTGATGGAGGAAAAAGTTGAAGTCCCACTCGGTAGAAAATAGCAGGCCATATGGCCCTCAAAATGTTTCTAAAACCACGATAGTTTGAGAGCTCGAATATTTTGTTTGCCATGAATTTAAAAGGGTTGTTATCTTCTTTACCCATGGTGTTAGACTCCACTCCGAAAGCTGCGGAGCATATGCAGTCCATGGTGTACCTCGCAGTAGTCTGTTTCATTTCGATGACGTCGGACATTCCAATTTCATAGTCGAGCATATCTTCGAAGAAGACGGTGCACTTTTCAATCAAATGGTACATGTTCTTCATTTTTGCGGAAGAAAAGAGTGGAGTAAGATTTTGACGGACTATCTTCCATCTGTCACCGGCGCTGAAGGCCAGGTTCTGCGTGACAACTTCACATGAGGAATATTTGGATGATTCTCTGCCATTGACGTAGTAGAAATCTTTGGTCATCACATGTTTGATGATCTCGGGGCTGAGCACCACGAGAACTGGCTCCGTGCCATAGAAAGCTCCGAAGTAAGGTTGACCGATGAACTTTTGGCAAAGTTCCTGCACCATCTTGCCAAGATAATCTCGTTGTAAAATATATCTTCCATAGTTGCCCAGAAGGGGTACAGGTTCAATGTAGGGCACATTCTTTTTTTTCCAGTAACCGAATTTTCTTTTAGATACCAAGTATAATAAATAAAATATTATAGATAATAAGGCCGCGAGAACGAGAAGGGCGTTCATGTCGGTATCCGCGTTGCCGACAACTGCAGCCTTGCCGGCACGTTGATAATACCGTCGCATGGCGACTCCAGGCACTACAATAATCAACTTAGCAACAACAAAGTGATGACCGTAGCCCCCGAACTTATGAGATTATTCGTTAGGCAGGTAAAATGCTAAGTGTGTGTTAATTGTTTCTCTAATTAAATTAGGGGGCCATTCAAGTGTTACTTTATGTAGCGAAATAGAATGAAACAATGCTCTTTACCACTAAAAACGTAAGTATAATTTTCGTTTATAAAAAAATATCCGCACATATAAAAATTAACAGTTTTTTTGCAATTATTAACCCACCCCCTCCCCCTCGTCATCAAAACTAAGTAAAGGGCTTACCCCCACCTCCCATGTCTTTTATTTTTTTAATTTTTCAGGATGGGAAATCTCAAATCACCCCTCCCGCTCTGGGTGGAGCGGAAGGGAGAGTGAGACTCTTACTGACTAAAACCTACCCGTGTTCCTTCCTTAGCTCTTTATGTTCCGGGCCAGCGGTAACCCTTTCCCTTTCCGTTTTTTTAACCGTTTCCTCGGACATTCCCGCTGACCCGGCAGGCTTCGGCCCTAATGAGCCCCTTCAATTTGATACTGATATCTCTTTGAGGCGCGCGTGGATCACGTACACGCCATCCGACACGGGCCTGGTCCTGATCGGACGGTGAGCTATTCATTACTTTCCGTCCGCAGGCCCGCGCCTACGGTGGCCGGGAGTTGTCACGCGGCTCCCGACGCCCGGAGCGTCTCCCGCGGCGGCTGGGACGGGAGGCTCTCTCTCTCAGCCATCCCGCCACCTCCTTCGCTAGCATGACTGGTTCGCAGAAGGAGGCTGACTGCCTCCCACTGAAATATTGAACTATCATAAACTCCTCCCATCCCGGGGAACTCCGTGTGTCTCGTTAAGTCGTTCTGTTGGCTAACTTCCTTCCAAAACAATGCTACCAACCTAAGTAATACCAAAACCAGTGTTGCCAGCCAGCCCAGTCGCGAGCTCACTCAAGCGATTCGCTTGACGTATCCGAATGAGGCGATTTCCGAACTATTAAACTCTATTGCTTAAACCGACTTAAACGTCAAAACCGAGTGACATCTGTCATCGTGTTCTGACAGCTCGAAACTTCAAAATAAACAGCGTCAACCGCCTCACGCTCCGAAATACTTTATCTAATCGTTACCAAAATTGTAATTAATATAATAAAGTCAAAGTCAAAAAAAAATTTCAAATAGGCACATAAAATACACTTTTGAACGTCAGAAATTACAACAAATCATAATAACAAATAATAATAACAGTCGCAATAAGAACAACACGTCAACCTAGTCAAATAACCCGCCCCTAACTGTTCCCAGCACAAAGGTAGGTACTCAAAACGACATTTTAATTGAAATAGATATATTTTAATTATATTTTGCATCAAAACAAAAACAGTTTGACACTAACTCATCACGAATCTGTTATGTGCAAAAAATCATACTGTATATTATGGTCTGTTTACCAAGAAGTCATTTAATTTTTTCTTAAACAATTTAATGTTTTCTATTTCTCTTATAAATTGCTTAAGATAAATTCGTGAAGACATTCCGGAGAAACTTTTAGAAAGTAGGGCGGTTTTTGATTGCTATTTTTACGGCATGTCGACGGGAGTGCAGGTTACAAGGCTTTTCCTTAATGGTTTTTACAAATGTAGCAACCTCGTAGATGTAGAGGGCAGGACAGATAAAAATCTTAAGTGTTTTAAAATATGGCATACAGATATCTGGAGCACGTATAGATAAAAAAAAAGTAACCGGCTCTAAGATATCAACTTCTTTTGCGCACTAAAAACGAGTTCCCTGACTGTAGTATTCCTCCAATAAATTTGTCCATATCTAAGCTTAGACGTTACATAGACATGATAGGAAAAGCCTATCAGCAATACTAAACACTACTGCTGTTTGATTTACAATCTTAGATAGTCTGTTTAAAGCGTAGGAAAATTTATTTAGTTTTTTTACACACCGTATCAATTTGCGTTATCCATGACATATTTATGTGAATCCATAGTCCTAAGAATTTGATAGTATCTCTTTCCTCTATTTTTTTCATTTCATAATTTATATTTAATGTCAAAGGGGTTTTTTTTTGGGAATAACTAACTATTTTTGTTTTATCAAAATTAATTATGAGATTATTACATGTTGAACAATTTATAATGTCATTTAAAGTATCGTTTATGTCATTTTCAAATGTGTTGATGTCAGTCGGAGAAAATACAGTAGTGCTATCATTAACAAAAAGGACTTACGGAATTTTCACGGCTCTTGGTAAATCGTTTATATAAATAAGAAAAAGCAAGGGACCCAAAACACTTCCTTGCGGCACGCGATATGTAACATCGCTCGGATTTGATAAATACTCCACTTCAGTTTTCGTCGCAAAAAAAAGCTTATGTATTTCATTTAATTGTAATTTCTTGCTTAAATGCATTACAGTTTTTCGACCAGTCATTTATGATCTACATAGTAGAAAGCTTTGGTCATGTCCATGTACATAGCCGTTACTGGTGTCCTATCCATACTAGAATTATAAATGCGAAAGTGTGTCTGTCTGTCTGTTACCTCTTCAAGCTTAAACCGCTAAACCGATTTAGATTAAATTTGGAATAGAAATAGTTTGAGTCCCGGGTAAGGACATCGGCTAGTTTTTATCCCGATATTACTACGGGATCGAAACGTATGCGGGTGAAATCGCGGGGCGCTGCCAGTTGTTCATATTTTTGTAAATCCTTACACTTATTAATTATTTTAGCCATAACCAGTCCATATATAAAAATATGATAAGGAATATGTATTCAGCGGGTCATTAAAAAGGAATTTTATCTGCCCTTAACTCTAGTGAAGGTTTGCAAATTGTATACGAAAGAGAGAACCTAGATATAACTTAACCTAGATAACGCAAGAGCAACTATTTCGCGTGCCAAAAATCGCGCTAGCTTACATACAAAAATCGCAAGCGCTCAGTTCTGTGTACTGCTAACTGGGTGAGCGTGAGCGCTGGCGCTAGACCCCGGGGGTGGGGTAAGACGGGTGCCGTATGTATTATGAAGAGTCAGCCATCATTGTTCCAGTGTGAGAGAGAACAATGATGCTAGAACAATGATGGCTGACTCTTCATAATACATAGTTAGGACCTAACCAGGGCCTAATATATGCCTTCCTATAAAGTATGGACCACAGATAGACCTAGATAACCCAAATATCACGATCTGTATGAAAACCAAGCGTGCCATTTTTTCTACCTACTATGACGTCACAAGCATTATTTTAGTGATGGGAAAATCAAATCGATTCAAAGACGCCGCTGCGTGCGGCACCCGTCAGCCATCATTGTTCTAGTGTGAGAGAGAATGAGGGGGCCAAACGCCTCCTGCCGGAGGCTTTACGCGGGGGTCGTGCGGTCCATGGCCCTATACGGGGCCCCGGTGTGGGCGCGTTCACTGCGGCGGCGAGCCGCCCATTATTTGAACGCGCCCCAGAAGGTGGTAGCCGCAAGGCTGATCCGGGGGTACCGCACGATCTCGGGCGAGGTGGCAAGCCTCCTTGCCGGACTGCCGCCATGGGATCTGGAGGCGATAGTCCTCGCGCGCCTGTATGAGTGGCGCGCGGAGGCACTACGCCGGGGGGAAACTCCGCTTCCGCAGCAAATTGCGGCGGAGCGGACGGACCTCCGGCGCGATCTCATGGAGGCATGGAACGAGCAATTGTCGCAACCCAGCGCAGGGCACGCCACGATAGCGGCGGTAAGACCCCTCTTTGAGGAGTGGCTAGAGAGGCGTCACGGCGCCCTCACCTACCGCCTGACGCAGGTCCTCACCGGACACGGAAGTTTCGGGAGGTTCCTGCACATAATCGGGCGGGAGGAAACGCCCGGGTGTCACCATTGCCAGAATCGCCCAGAGGACACGGTGGAGCACACGGTGGAGGTCCGCCCCGCTTGGGCGGAGCACCGCCGTGTCCTCGTTGAGGCGATCGACAGCGGCGGCGACCTCTCGCGTCCGGGCCTGGTTCGAGCCATGGTCCGGGGCGAGAGGGAGTGGGGGGCAGTCGCCTCCTTTTGCGAAGCAGTCATGCTCGCGAAGGAGGCGGCGGGACGGCTGAGGGAGAGAGCCTCCCGTCCTAGCCGCCGCGGGAGACGCTCCGGGCGTCGGGAGCCGCGCGACGACTCCCGGCCACCGTAGGCGCGGGCCTGCGGGCGAAGAGTAATGGGTAGCTCACCGTCCGATCAGGACCAGGCCCGTGCCGGACGGCGCGTACGTGTTCCACGCGCGCCTCAAAGAGATGTCAGCATCAACCGAAGGGGCCCGTTAGGGCCGAAGCCTGCCGGGTCAGCGGGATTGTCCGAAAGGGTTACCGCTGGCCCGGAACATAAAGGGCGAAGGAAGGAACACGGGTCGGTTTGAGTTAGTAAGAGTCTGACACTCCCTTCCGCTCCACCCAGAGCGGGAGGAGTCATTTGATGACGTCCGATCCTGAAAAAAAAAATATGAGAGAGAAAGGCGGAGCTCTACGGGAATAGAGAATAATAGCACAATCTCTTTTAGCAAAGTCATCATCATAAGACTTCATAATGGGTGCGTCCTATATCCTAAAAAGTTATTTGGTATATTTTTATTTCAATAACGTTCACAAGATATAATAAACGTGAGGTATACCAATTGTGATATAATTTCTTTACTTAAAACATTCATATACTCTTAAACTTATTTCGTATAACATTATTGGATATAACGTCTATTTAATCGAAAATCATTAGGTATATCGTTTAAAATATATAATTTCGAGTCGGATTGGTAAGGTTAGAAGGCTTTCGTGGCTTAAAATAAAGTCAACATGTTGTGCTACAAAAGTTAGTGACAGAAACGAATCGTTGCAAAACCGACTCCACGTAGTCTTGTCTGCCCTACCCCTAGAGTGTAATTTAAGCCAGCGGAGGCGCGGAGGGGCGAGGCGGGCCGCGAGCTGCGGTGGTGAGCGTTGAAACCATCTGCGACGATAAGGTCGCGTGGGACCGCGCCGCCGCCGCGCGCCGGAGCCCCGCAGCGCCGGAGCCTGGACAGAAACCATGCCTGCTGCATGTTGCATTCTTGCTGCATGTTGCATGCTTGGGGGGCGTTCAAGTATTACGTAACGCAATTTGGGGGGAGGGGGGGTCTTGTAAAACGTTAGGTACGATGCGTTACAAGGGCGGGAGGGGGGTTCGAACAAAGCGTTATGTAACATTGTTTTATTTATTTAAATAAAAAACTAGGGAATTAAAGTCAAGTAAAATAAACAATATACGCATGCATTCTGATTTAGAAATCTCTTATTTCATTTATTATTACCGTAAACGCGATTAAAACAATAATAAAGGTATTTTAGCGACTTTCCGGTAGATACTTTGCGCAAGTAAATCGTGACTTTTAGGTAAAAATGGTCACTTGGGTGTTACGTAATCTTTAGGGAGGGGGAGGGGGGTACAGAAAAACGTTACAGCGCGTTACATGGGGGGAGGGAGGGTCAAAAATCTTCAAAAATTGCGTTACGTAATACTTGAACGCCAATCAATGCTTGCATGCTGCATGCTTGCTTGCATGCGGAATGCTTGCTTGCATGCATGGTGCATGGTGTCATTATGGGTAACACCCTGATTTAAATTAATCCGACTCGGATAGGTTAGGTTATTTTCTTTTAACCACCCAGAAATGGGCCGTCCGTCGAGCTCTCTCGGCAGGTGGTGATCAGTTACTAAGTAAATTTACTCAGGTTACTAACTATGATATAAATTAAAATATGAAATAAATGATATGATAATGAAATAAATTATTACTTAATTGAGCAAGATTATGCAAACAAAGTGACAACTAAGAATGACATTTTTGTTACCTACAGGCTACAACTTATCAATAATTAAACTGAGTTATAATGTGTATATATGCAATTTTGCTTTGTCTTTTTAACTAGGCGTTTTTATCATATTAGATAAATAGGTTTTTTGTCTTTTGAGTGGTATATCAAACGATTTTATATTAATTGTCTGTTACGCTTATAGAAATTAGTTACTTAAAAATTATATCAATCGGTATATCTTGTAAATATTAGAGTTTTTGTAATTATATCATATATTCCTTACCCCTTCATAATACCACAGGGCAGTGTCACTTAAATTTATTTTTTTCTTTTTAGTTCGCGTTATTCTTTCCTTTTAGGTTACGTTTTTATTTAAAGAAAAGCTTGTTTTTAAAAACTCTTTTTTTTATTTTCATTTTATTCTATATCTGTGCCAGATTTCTTCACGATCTTAAAAGTGCATAGTCATTCTGAATTCTGACTGCTCATATTTTTAACAATTAGTGTCAACAAACAATATTTTACAAACGAAAGTAAAAGTCATAGTGACTTACACATGCTTTATATCTTTGTTTTTAATATAAATATGCTTATTATTATTTGACGTAGTTACTAAGGTCAATTCATATCAAACTCAAAGCATTTATTTCAATTAAACAGGCACATTTTAAATGTCAAGAAGTCGGTCAGTCAGAAAATATGAAGCTAGTTGCCCATTGTAAGACGTAGGTACCTATGGAGAAGAACGGGCAAGAACCTCCATGGACACTCTTTTAAATTATAATTATATGTGAGAACGATGTGAAAAAGACGTACGCGTTAAAAGCGTCCAGAGTAGAGCAAATAGTAAGAAACAAAAATCCAAAAATAAAATAATTAAACAGCTAAGTGATGACCAGCCCTAACTGACGGCGGCCGTTCACGAACATGACGCATAGATCAGCACCATTCAGCTCAACCATTTTGAAGGAGCTAAATGATCCAACACACACGCCACCGTCAGCGAGACATTTATGTGAGCATGACATACTATCAGCCGCCAGGGCACATTCAAGTCAATGAAAGACATATTACCCGGTAAATGGTACATAGGGTAATATGTACATATGTACATATAGTACATACACTCACATCTGTGCTATGCAATTTTATTATACAATACAAAGGAAATTGAGTTTATACAATGCAAAGATAGTCTTACAATCTTCAGCAATCTTCGTGGTCGTTCGTCTAGTGATCGCAAACGCTACTACTGAGCACGAGGGTCCTGGGTTCAAACCTGAGGTCAGGCAACGTGTTGTTAGGATTTCCACCAGGAATATCTCAGTAGCAGCCCGACTATCAAAAGAATAGTATATCTGTTTAAACGACTTCTGTGCCCCTGCCCAGTTGATCCAGTCTGATCTGAACTGGCGAAAAAATTGATGTGTTCAAACATTATGAAATTATTATGTATGATATTTTTTTCTTAGATAAGATCTTATGCACTACAGGCAAACTATTATTGTTATAGTTTTCAGCCGTTATAAAATATCTTGTTTAACCTAATGCTACCGCCCTTACTAACAGGGTCCCATTAAAATAGATGGACAAATTTTAACACAGCGCTCAGTACGTCTAACTAAAGATATCCAAGCAAAAAGAAAACAATGATTAAAGTGATTTTATTTTGACCTAAAATAATAGATTCCCGGCACATTAGCGTATTTTCGTTAGCTGGTTATTTTTTCTTGTAAGTATCTATGCGTTTTTCTTATATCTTTTTTTACCACCGTCCTTATTTTGGTGGTCTGAATGATTTCTAAAAGTTTATCCATCTATTTTAATGGGACCTTGTATAAGTGGCACTTAGATTTCATTAACATCATAATCAGTTACTTTTAAAACTGACTATCAGACAGATACTTAGGTATCTAAGTATCATAAGATAAAGACCACGCGATGACCAACGTGTTTTTTGTTATCAGGGCAATCAGGGTACTGTCGTGATGTCAATGTCTCGACTCAATATAGAATTCATTTATATCGATTTTAGTATAGATGATGAAGCTATTAGGTCCTTACCTATGAAATTACCGACTTTAGATACTGACTATAATAATGCCTAATATTTATGGTGATATTAATGATACCTATTTATGTACAGAACGCCAGCACATCAAGCTACCCGAAACTGTCTAATTATTCCAATTAACTTTGAACTTTATGCTTTAGCAATAAAGCTGAAAATCTATGAAAAAGAAATTTGACAGATTGTATAGTAGCTTGATGTGCTGGCGTTCGTACTTACAAATGTACCTTATATACGTAAGCATCAAGATAATAATTATTGCTATTTTTATGTTGCTATGATATGATAGTGAACCAGAGTACACATTAGAGTGTCCAACGGACGAGGCTTTACGCGTGTCCGAGCTAAAGCCCGAGTTTACCGGAGTTCTAGTAGATGCCCCTACCTTTGAACTGTCGGTCCCAGATGCTACCCGATTCAGTAGTTGGTTACAGTTATTACGAGTCACAGCTCGCGTTTTTCAGGCCGTCAGACATTTTAAGTCATTTTCTAAATCTCCGCGTTTATTCACAGAAGCCGCTCGCGACGCTGCGTCACTCTCGCAGCTGTCCGCCGCAGACATCGTACAAGCAGAGCAGCTCCTACTTATGAAGGCGCAGGTAGATAGCTTTGCCGAAGAACTCAAGATGCTGAAAGCCTCACAACCATTGCCGAAGGGCAGCCGCATCGCTGCGCTCGCCCCAGTGCTCGACAAAGATGGCTTGCTCAGACTCGACTCACGCATAAAGTCCACTCCTGGGGTGTGCGAGAGTGTGAAAGCACCGGTCGTAGTGGACGGCCATCATCACATCGTCCGTCTAATCATCATGCATAAGCACATCGAAGCTGGCCACGGTAACCACGAGCTTGTACTGAACGAACTAAGGCAACGTTTTTGGATCATAAGGGCACGAACCATAATACGTAGCGTCGCTAAATCATGCCTGCAATGCAGAAAGCAAAATGGCCGATTTAGAGTGCCGCCTACGGGAGATTTACCTCCAGAACGGCTAGACCATCACAAACGACCCTTCACGCATGTCGGACTTGACTACTTTGGGCCTATAGAAGTGGCTGTAGGCCGACGCCGAGAAAAAAGATGGGTGGCACTCTACACATGCCTGGTTACTAGAGCCATTCATCTAGAGATAGTGGCTTCGTTATCGGCAGCCTCAGCAATTATGAGCCTAAGGCGCATGATGGCACGTCGAGGGACTCCAACTACAATATTTTCTGACAACGGGACCAACTTTGTCGGCGCAAGTCTTGAGCTGGCCGCCTTATACCATGGAGACGTTCGGGACTTCGCAACCAACCGCCGAATCTCATGGCGTTTCATACCGCCTGCCTCGCCTTTTATGGGTGGCGCGTGGGAGCGGCTGGTTCGCTCAGTGAAATCCGCGCTACACAGCACACTAAAAGAAAGGGCACCTAAAGAGGAGGTCTTAGCAACTTTACTACTCGAAGCGGAGTCCATCATAAACTCCAGGCCGCTCACGTACGTCCCTAGTTCACCAGACACCCCAGAGGCCATAACACCATTTCACTTCATCCTCGGCTGTTCATCGACTGCTCAGTGGCCCGTCGACTTATCGGACAACGATCTCTTACGCCGGTGCGATTGGCGGCACGCTCTTCGGTTGGCTGATCACTTTTGGGAGAGGTGGCTAAAAGAATACCTGCCGACTTTGATCCCACGAGGACGCAGAAGAAACGTCACGAACTTTTGCGAGGGTGACGTAGTTGTCGTGGTCGACAACACCCTACCACGGGGTCTTTGGCTTCTGGGTAGGGTAACCAAAACATTTACGGAATGTTGGCGACTGGCTGGTTAGTCGTTCCTTTTTTATAAATCTTTTTTTTTAAACTATTTTATTTTTTAACGTCAAATGATGTATTTTTCAGTGGTGTCAGGCTTGCTTTTACTTGTGATTAGTGAGTGTGCTTATTCTGTTGGTTCTGCTAATTGTATTTGAGCTGCCGCTCGGCCTCAATATCTAAGAATCTAGAAAGCAACTCCAGTTTAGTAATAGATGGCTCAAAAGGCTTATGAGTAGAGGCGTAGTCGGTGAACCGATCTCTGGTGTGCTCGCTAAGCTTAGAAAGCACCGTGCGAAGCAGTTCGACCGAGGACAAATACTCCTCCTGTTTTAGCCATTTAATTGTAGTCACACAATTTCGTAATTTATTAGCCAAAGTATTTAAATGCTCTACGTTACTTATCTTTAAATTCCGTAGAGCGGTGATCTCCTGGTACTAGCAGGGTTGCTAACCCAAATTTTTCCACCTCAATTCCTTAGCTAATCACGACATCTGAGAGTGCCTTGGTCGTGTAATCGTTTTACTCAAACTCATTGTATATCAGATATTTTAAACCAATCTAATCTATAGAACAGTTTTTCGTGGGCAGGCAGGTTAAGAGGGATTAGACAAGCGGTGATCACTGTCAAAGCGTTCATCGTTATCGCTGATAGAATGTCACTTTGGGCCCTAAGGGCGTCCCTCCTGCATCATTAAGAGCGTTTACGACGTACGGCATTTCATACAAACTTTCAAGCCCTTGTTTTTCGAAATGAATGAACCGATTTTAATAAAACTTCATACCCAGGATACAAAGGTCTAAAAAGTTACTAAGTTGTTGTAAGTTAGTCGAAATATCTTATTTAAACAAAAGATAATCGGAAATCTCTGTTCCTATGGAAAATTTAAAATCGGTCTAATTAGGCTGTAACACAATTTTTCGAAAATGTATCCGTCGTTTAAGGTTGACGATCCGTAACAACTGTCAATGATCCACGAATAACAGCCGGGACCAACGGCGACCAACGTCCTTTCCGAGGCAAGGAGGTGTCAAGACCCCTCACATACCAAGATATGTAAAGATGGTCACCCATCCACGGACCAGCCCCAACAAGCGTAGCTTAACCTGATCGAGCGATTCCTGCGGCTGTTATTACTTAGATTTGTGGGCAACAGCTGTCTATAAATTCTCTCTTTCAAACATGGTGTGCTATTAAACCTCAAGAGAAGTCAGAGATATTATTACAGACACGTGTGAGACAAAATAATCTCATTAAACTTTATGTGCCATCACATGATGTTATATGAGTTAAACAAACAGCATTATATTCTGATTTCAAGCTTTTTTATGGGGTTATTTCTTAAACACAAGTCTCTATGCACAGATTACATGGAGGTAGTTACCTACTACTACAATGTAAACCAGAGCAACATGAAATAGGAATACTTACCTAGACAAGTAATATTGCGCACTGTAGGTACTGCCTGATTAGTAAAATCAGTTAATTTTTTACTAGTCATGCAATGTTGCTCATTCAAATCTGAAGGCGCCGGCGCTGGATAAACTACGCACGTGACGTGTCGTATCGCTTTGTATGACAATGTAGGCGGGTTCTTCCACTGTGCGACCCACGGCCACATTACACACGAAACAAATGCTAGCGAACTCAAAATTAAATCTAATGGGAATCGAAAAGTTTAATAATTCTTTGAAAAATAATAAATACCTAATAATACCACTTATAAAAATAATGGAGCAATTTTATCATTAAGTGTAATGTGTAGTGTTTTGTTTGTTTGTAAATAAAACGTTTAAGAGTTACATTGCAAAAATTATTAATAGGTGGAATATAAGTGGATATTATGTTGACATTTAGCAAAGTCATTGTTTTTATTTGCATTCAAGGGAGTCCCTACGTCACATACTGAGGCATCACTAACACAGGAGGTACCTATGTCCAGCGACCGACAGTAATCAGTCCGACAAAAGTCGGTGAGAATACCTAGAACATTCCCGGATTCAAACATTCATCTGCAAACAAGTACTGATTATGGGGGATCAACATTAAATGTCGACCGATGTCGCACGACATGTCGGGCGACACCTATTTTATCGTTTACTTTCCTGAGTCAGTCCGGACGCTATTCTGCAATTAGTTACACAACACAGGTTCAAATAAAATTAGCGAGCGAAACTTTACAGACGTGATGGCTATCGACAATTAAACACGATAGAATAAAAACAAAAGGATTTGCCGTGTTTTTTTAGTGTTCTACGACCGCTGTACGCTGGTTGTGTTGTTACTTGGAAGTATGAGTTGAGAAAATCTGTTTTCTTTAGTTTTGTCATGTTGAGATATTGATACTTACACATCACGTCTGTGAAGTTTACGCAATATAAAAGCTGATTTTTAAACTGATATTTCATGTGACTATACTATCTGAGGTCGGTGACCTCACAAAAAAATAATTTCCATTTTGTTTTATCGTGTTTAGATATCGATCCGCGGAGTTTCGCTTGCTAATTTAATTTGCCCCTTATTTTTAAAATTAAATGTCTGACCACAGTTTGTTTAATTTTCTCGGATAGAAAATGTCGACTCCATTTTTTTATTTGTTATTTACAGAATAAATAATTTCATCCTATTTTCTTTTCGCGGGATGTCATTGTTCACTGCCCTAGAAAAAGATTGATATTTCACATTACACACCATCTTGCGTAAATGAAAGAAAGGACGCTCTTCAAAGCCAATGGGTTTGTAAAACTCGAAGGGACATATTTAATCTGATTTACTTTGGTATTATTTTTGATGGTATTTACCAATTGGCTAAGTGCCAAAAAAGCAAAACCAAAATTTTGTCTTTCAAAAGTGCTATCTTGGGTCAAAAATAAGGTTTTTTTTAATTAAATGACTTTACACCAATGTTATTGACAGGTGTAAGTACAAACAGTACCTATTTAATTTAGTTTTCATAAAAATATGCCCAAATAAAATGTAAAACTAATGCATTTTTATTTATTTTCTCAATGTGTTTTGGCACCTAGCTCATTTGTAAATTCTACGCCTCAATTTTAGTTTTAATTTGATTTATGATAATTGATCTTTGGCAATGAGTGTTTACCTGAAATAAATAAATGTATTAAGTATTATTTATTCCATTTAATAGTGAGTACTTTCATGCGGACGTCCACCAAACGAAGCAAGTCTACTCCCAAGGAGAGGTCTACTACGATGACCGTAGTTTTGATCGAAATTACGGCCGCTTCCTACTCCTTATCACTTACGGACATAAGATTAGTTCGGATTCCGAACTAAAAATGAATGACAACACGATTTGACAGTTGTCCCAACGCCCGATGTGATATTGCCTGTCCGACAAATTTAATTTGACACTTATTTTGACGGATCAGCTACTTTCGGATGGATCCGTGTCTTCGTTAACAGACTAAGACCCCCGGTTACGCTTACAACCGACTATTATTTTAAATAGTGTGTGTGAACATAAGCTAAAACTCCGGCCATACTGAGACGAATCCCGGCGGCAACAAAATGCGACTGCGGGCGCTGAATGCTAAAATTATCAAGAAGTCACGCGACTATTCGCGCCAGTTTGAATACCTCCGCGAGTGAATTTCGTCCCGCATCCCTCGTAGGATTTACCTCAATCTGACCAGGAGCCCTAATTCATTATTACCACTTAACGATTCCTTACTTCGAAACGACGTCAATTCCTTAGTTAATCACGACATCTGCTATTAACGTACGAAGCCCGACGAGCATTCGTTAGTGATTATTATTATTACTAATATATTAATTAATACTAAATTAGTGACTGGGTACTATTATATTGTTGCAAAACTCTTATAAAATTCCTTAATTAAATTCCTTGTTAGTTTTTATTCAAAGTTTTTATTTATATCATCTATATTCTATACGCAAGTTTTACTAAAAATGAATGACAACACGATTTGACAGTTGTCCCAACGCCCGATGTGATATTGCCTGTCCGACAAATTTAATTTGACACTTATTTTGACGGATCAGCTACTTTCGGATGGATCCGTGTCTTCGTTAACAGACTAAGACCCCCGGTTACGCTTACAACCGAATATTATTTTAAATAGTGTGTGTGAACATAAGCTAAAACTCCGGCCATACTGAGACGAATCCCAGCGGCAACAAAATGCGACTGCGGGCGCCGAATGCTAAAATTATCAAGAAGTCACGCGACTATTCGCGCCAGTTTGAATACCTCCGCGAGTGAATTTCGTCCCGCATCCCTCGTAGGATTTACCTCAATCTGACCAGGAGCCCTAATTCATTATTACCACTTAACGATTCCTTACTTCGAAACGACGTCAATTCCTTAGTTAATCACGACATCTGCTATTAACGTACGAAGCCCGACGAGCATTCGTTAGTGATTATTATTATTACTAATATATTAATTAATACTAAATTAGTGACTGGGTACTATTATATTGTTGCAAAACTCTTATAAAATTCCTTAATTAAATTCCTTGTTAGTTTTTATTCAAAGTTTTTATTTATATCATCTATATTCTATACGCAAGTTTTACTAAAAATGAATGACAACACGATTTGACAGTTGTCCCAACGCCCGATGTGATATTGCCTGTCCGACAAATTTAATTTGACACTTATTTTGACGGATCAGCTACTTTCGGATGGATCCGTGTCTTCGTTAACAGACTAAGACCCCCGGTTACGCTTACAACCGACTATTATTTTAAATAGTGTGTGTGAACATAAGCTAAAACTCCGGCCATACTGAGACGAATCCCAGCGGCAACAAAATGCGACTGCGGGCGCCGAATGCTAAAATTATCAAGAAGTCACGCGACTATTCGCGCCAGTTTGAATACCTCCGCGAGTGAATTTCGTCCCGCATCCCTCGTAGGATTTACCTCAATCTGACCAGGAGCCCTAATTCATTATTACCACTTAACGATTCCTTACTTCGAAACGACGTCAATTCCTTAGTTAATCACGACATCTGCTATTAACGTACGAAGCCCGACGAGCATGCGTTAGTGATTATTATTATTACTAATATATTAATTAATACTAAATTAGTGACTGGGAACTATTATATTGTTGCAAAACTCTTTAATTATTGTATGCCTAAAGGCGGGTCATAGATGTACTTCACTTCATAAACTGTAACACCATATTTTTACCTGTGTACCACAATAAATAATTTGAATTTGAACGTATTCTCTATGACACAATGGCGTGGTTTGCATGTAGGTAAATACGCATAATATGAATATTGTTTTTCAGTTTGTCTAATCTTAAAAAGTAGTATAAGTATAATGATTATATCATACTTACCGGGACCCGTGGCTTCATAATAACAGCAGCAGGTCGATCGATCAGGTTAAGCTACGCTTGCCGCGGTTGGTCTGAGGATGGGTGACCATCTTTACATACTGAGACCCCTCCGTCTCTCGGAAAGCACGTTAAGGCGTTGATCCTGAAGTGGAGTGACAACCAGTTTTACCAAGGAGTATCGTATTACCCAGTAACTGGGTGGTGGAGGTGAAAAAAAACGAACGCTCACGCTTTTATTGGTTAACTGGAGTCCCTAGAGCGCAGTTGGTAATGTTTTAATAGGCTATAAAATATATGTGGAATTGTTAACGTAAAACAGCGACTTTTTATTTTAATTGCTGTTATTACATCAGAAGTCAAATTCAAATTTGTTGGCGTCTGTACATTTAGTTGTTACAATATAAGTAAGTCCCAACACGAAACCCGGTTATGGCACGGCAACATAATAATGGTAAACAAAAATGGAAAAAATAATGCAACGGAATGCAATAAACAATTTGAATTTTTTTTTTAATAACCTACAAATAATCCCCCTGCGTTGAAATTATTAGGGGGTTATTAAAAAAAATGGTTTAAAATTATGTACTGCATTCATGTTTACAGTTTGCGCACTGGTTAAAAAAATATCGTGGATGAACAACATACTGCGACCAATTCATTGAACAAAAACTGTTAATTACCTGATAATTGGTAATAAGTAACTGATAATTGGTTATAGCAACGGCCTGTAATCCGAGTCATATTAATGATTCCGGATTTGCGGTGGTAGGGCCGTTGCCTGGTTTGCGACCACCCTCCCACCGGAGTCCGGCGACAAGCAGCCTGCTGTGATTCGTCAATGCGTGCGAGTTCCAGTGCCTTAGGCATCTTCTGGGCACGCTCGTTCTATCATAGACCTCATCCATCGCTTTCCATCAGCCGTGATCGAGGTCAAGAGCGAGCCCATTCAGCAATAAAAGAATTTATAAAATCACAAAGTTTTAAAATTGTAAATAAAATTTCTTACTACTTACCTACTTATAATAGTCTATGCGGATTCTCAATGAGGATTTGTGGAATAACCCGGATAGTTTTTATCTCGACATTTCCACGGGAAACTTAAGCGGGTAAAACCGCGGGGCGCTGCTAGCAAATAATAATAATTATCATATTATCAGCGTTATGGCGATATGCGGCCTGTTCATCAAATCTTGACCATTTCGGAACTTCTTCATAAAACAACGGATTTTTTTGGTCCGTGGACCCACAGACGTTTTTGAATATCGGTTCGGTATCAATAATAACAAAAAGGTTTGGGGTTTGGTTTGGGGGGTTTGGTTTTGGTGGGTTTTTTTTGCCAAATAAACACAATTTTCTTTCTTTCTTTCTTTCTAATCATAGCATCATCACCTATATGTTCCCACTGCTGGGACAGAGGCTTCTCTGTGAGTGGGAGTGACCCACAATCCACCACGCGGGCGCAGTGCGGGTCGGTGGATGTCACATGTCTTCGAATTTTTCGTACTAGGATATGCCGGTTTCCTCACGATATTTTTGTTCGCCGTTTTGAGAGCTGTAGTGATGAAATTAAATACAGAAAGTAAAGACTGGGTTGGTCTGGGTTTGAACTCACGACCCGACCGACCCGACCGACCCGACTCTTAAGTCGGGGCCAATTCCACTGAGCCACCACTGCTTTTAGGTAGTAATACCAAATACCTACTAAACTGAATATATTCAAATTTTTAATAATAAAATAATATTATTATTTATTAAAAACTAAAGTTTTATTTAATACTAAACTAAATGTATTCTAATTTTTGTAATACCAATTCTATTTTCGAATATATTGTAAGTAAGAGAGAGGGGCTTGTGGCTAGTAATAACAGCTGCACGGGTCGATCGATGAGGTTAAGCTACTCTTGCCGCGGTTGGTCCGTAGATGGGTTACCATCTTAACATACCAAGTTCCCTCCGTGACTCGGAAAGCACGTTAAGCCGTTGGTCCCGGCTGTCTTTCGTAGATCTTTGACAGTCGTTACCGTTCGTCAGTAGCCCGAAAGTTTGACAACCAGTCTTACCAAGGGGTACCGTATTAAGGCTCCTACAAACGGGTGCGACACGCGATTTAATCGCGCGACACAAAGGCACCGCTCGTAGCGCGGCTTGCGGTGCCTTTGTGTCGCGTGTCGTGTCGAGCCTGTTTCAAGGAGCCTTTACCCAGTAACTGGGTAGTAGAGGTCAGATAGGCAGTCGCTCTACGTAAATACTGGTATTCAGATGCATCCGGTTAGACTGGAAGCCGAACCCAACATAGTTGGGACCAGGCTCGGCAGATGTTGATATGTATAAATAGATTTATGACAGGTGACTAGCAGTTTACCGTCTGCCTTGGTGCGGAAATAAAGTATTATAATACAAATGATAGCAAATGACTTGCTGGCACGTTGTAGTGCACTCAAATTAATACACAATTGCTTCAAAAATAACTTGTCATTTATTGTGTAAATCAGGCATGGTGAGAATGTCTGCTGAGAATGTGTGCTTATTGATCACATCAAACTGCTGGAACTAGAATCTTATGGTCAGAAGAGCCAATTTTTTCTTTTTATGATATTTTGTACTTTTATTTTTTTTATTTACTAGCTTCTACCCGCGACTTCGTCCGCGTGAAGTTTCACCCTACCCCCATTCACTCTTTTAGGGGTAGAATTTCGAAAAACCCTTTCTTAGTGGATACCTACTCTTCAAAAAGAACACACCCGCCAAATTTCATGTCTCTAGTTTGGATTTAGGCTGTGCGTTGATATATCAGTCAGTCAGGACTTTGAATTTTATATAGGTATTAAAGATATATCACCAAAAAAATAATACACTAGAAAATGTACGAATGGGCGGCTTTACTGCGATCTCTTCCAGGCAATCTTGGAGTGGACAGTGATTTTCTGGACGTAAAATGGGGTTGTCTTTGGTGCAAATAAAAAGTTTCAGTAAATCGAAGACGTATTTATTACCTACTAAGAGATACATAATTATGCTTATTTAAGGCTCGTACACACAGACGCGACGCGTCATGTTTACCGCAAATAAACGTATTTTCTTTTCTTTCTTTCTTTTTCTTTCGACGCGACACGCGACACAAAGGCACCGCGAGTCGCGCAACGAGCGGCGCCTTTGTGTCGCGTGTCGCGTCGCGTCTGTGTGTACAGACAGCGTCAGTATGTGCTAACCCCTCAAGTTTTAAAATGTTACACATTAAATTCCTTACAAATGATCTAAAGAATACTTCAAAAAGAACCCATTATTTCGACTCAGATTCGAACCATCGCATCACCGAACGTTGTCATACTCATACCGGCAGTTTGACGAACTAGCCAGCGAGCCCATATGAATTGCGTTGAAATTGTTATCTACTATGGTCTGAGTCATTTTATCTTTAGGTGGGATGTCTAATCGATAGATGTTATAATTTGAGGGTATCCATTAATTTTACTTACTTACGTTGTCTTTATAAAATTAATCCATACCCTCAAGTTAAACTATAACGTTTGATGTATACGTTCACTTAAAACGGCGAAGAGTAAACGACTACGAATTATTCATTAATTTTTAAAATGATTTATGATTTTATGAGAACTAAAATAGTTGTTCTGTGTGAACAAAATGTGAGCATAAAAGGAATTGCGAGACAGCTTGGCATAGCAGTAAGTTCATTATAATATTAATTGTGTTCTCCGATTTTTTTTTTTGTTGAGCTATTTGCGGTATCTTGTGTGTGGTGGTATTTAATAACTTATTTAAAACCATTTTTTTCTATACAGAGACAAACGGTGCGCTTATGGGTGCGCAGATTTCAAGAAACCGGCGATGCTAAGACAATGACCATGGGTCGGAGAACTACTGGGATCTATACGGACCAATCTGAACATCATCCGGATATTGTTAAGGTTCACACTACACCGCCGTTTACATCCACTCGTTACAGTTTGCAACGGCATGGAATATCTCTCTGTCCACGGTTCGAAGACATTTACACGCAGCAAACATTCACAGTTATCGACCTGCAAAATATGTCTAACAGAAGAACATCAAAGAGAACGATTGCGATTTGCCCAGAAATAGCAGTTATATTAATTAAGTATGACAACAAAATAAACAACGAAGACATTTAACTCATTTGATTCCACTATTTTACTTTGTATAGCAAAATATTCTAAGTAGATATCATGAGCTAATAAGAGATGTTAATTGATTATCTATTGATAACATGTTTATTCACTTATTATGCTCATGATTGTAATCCTGCCAAACTAACTTCTAGTTCCTAGACAAGTTGCAAACGCTTCAAAACTTGTCACTTTCGATGTCACTTGTCAGACTGTCAAATGTCAAATTTGTATGCTGAGACGACATGACAGGTCACGTGACATTTCGTTAGGTTATGTCAATCTAAAATATTTCTACCGCTTACTATTTTATCGTTTACCTTAATAGGATGCCACTTGTCTAGGAACCCAATTGTGTCAGTTGGCAAAATAGTATATTATGATAACTGTAAATAAAATTATCAAATCAAAATAAATCTTTGTTGTAAAATAAGATCATAGTTTTGTTAAATAATAGCAATAATAAATGTTATTATATGATTATTAAGGTATTTTATTTTTCTTTATTTTTAAATTCTTTATAAATAATTACTAAAACAAAATAGAAAAATATATTAAAATAATAATTATAATGAACAAAAAGCACAATTCGTGGCTATGATTTGAACTTCCACTCATAGGCACGGCAAGCGGTCTTGAAACCTCTAGTCTACTTAGACGATGAATAAAACGTTCGTAAATGTTAACCCTATTATTGCTTGTCGTTTTCGCAATAATAAAAGTATTAACGTTTTATTGAAAAAAAACAATAATAAAAACTGAATTTTAAAAAATAAATACTATCTTAAACTTATTTATTCAATAAAACAATAAATTAATTAAAATAAAATGTTTTTACAAAATACAAAAACCAACTTGGGCCTATCACGGATTTGAACGCACATATCTTTTGGAGGGGTAACCACTTAATGAAGCAGTGTGTACGAGCCTTTATGGTTTTCTGAA
The DNA here is from genome assembly GCA_963855955.1 of Luperina nickerlii. Classification (NCBI taxonomy): domain Eukaryota; kingdom Metazoa; phylum Arthropoda; class Insecta; order Lepidoptera; family Noctuidae; genus Luperina; species Luperina nickerlii. The sequence continues at coordinate 17,074,163 of OY979682.1, read as the reverse complement.
AAGAAAACTTTTGAATGTACAAAAGGTTTATTCATGGATATCTATGGGTTTATTCCATGTGCCTTATTGATAAACTACATATTTTAAATTAAGTATCTTTAACTAATTTAGTTTTTTAACTTAAATATCAAATTTGTCAATTAAATCCGTATATTCGTCATGGCCACATATGAACCATTATTTTATACTAATTATTTATTTAGCCTTAACCAGTTAATACAAAAAATATGTTATTCTGGTAATCAGCGGGAGTATAAAAAAGATGTTTCAAAACTCTTTTAAAGGAAAGATTTGCTAATTGTACTCGAAAGAGATCTTAAGGCCCATACTTTATCGCGAAGTATATGTTAGGCCCTGGGTGGGTCCTAACTATTCTGAAGAGTCAGCCACCACTGTTCCAATGTGAGAGAGAGAGACATTTCTTTTTAGAAAAGTCATGACGATAACACTCCATAATACCTCAGGGCGTTTACTTTCTGTTTTAAAAGCTTAATACATTTAATTATGCAAGCTTTGTATCGCGAACGAAGTTCCTCCTCTCCCACCCTTCGCGTTTGATCATCTTCAACATGATACCCTGGTCTTTAGGTTGCGTGACTATGGATCTAGCATCGAAGGACAGGGTCTCCGGCATGCCATCAGCCAGTTCCACTCTGTACTTCTTCAAGAACGTTATGAGACCAGACATCACTTGCATCTTCGCGAAACGCATGCCTGAAAATAAAAATATATTTTGTTAGTCTTCTATGACTCATCCTCAGCATTGATAGACAAAGTTGTATGATACACATATGTATGTTTAACAATATGTCCACATATTATGTTCTACATCTAGGGTTAGTTACACTATTTATAACTCGAGAACGGCCAGACCAATTTTTAATGATCTTTGATTTGTTGGATTTGTGTCCGCCCCGAATAACAGAATAACTATTAAAACATGCGACAAATTTATAGAAAAAATAATGAAGATAATTAATTTTTTCGTACATTTTGTATGGCTTTTCGATCATATCTCGAAAACGGATTGATTGATTTCGATAATGATTCTGAGTCGGTACGAAGTTCGCGGCGGTCAGCTAGTATTGATATAGATATAACAGCCGACCTCTTACGTACGTCCATAGATAAAATAGTTTTGTTATAATTGTCCTTCAATTATTTTGACTTGCGTGACATATCACATACATGTTGTTCCTCTTTACTTTGATATTTAATTAGTTATTTTCAAGTTATTTTATTATACTTATTTCTATAGAGAGTTGATGTCACTATGCTGCACTATATTTTAAATTTTAAGACCTATTTTGTAAAATTCCTGGCTTTTAATGCTGCGAAAATTTATAATTATTTGATGTTTACCCATTTATATTTGTACGCCGTTGAGGCAAAACAGGACTGTGATTTAATTTAATGTAACATCTTGCATGCCATGTGTGTATACTCATGTTTTGGATAAATAAATTACCTTTAAAAATTATCGGAAAAATCGGTTTAATAACTACGGAGATAGTAACGAACGTAACAAAGCAATTTATGTAGATAAGACTATTTACGCAGGGCCTATTTAACAGTGTCCGAATAGCCACCCATTTGCCCGATTAAAATAAAAAATGGAACAGAATATGTTTCGAGCACCATGATACAGACTAATGGGGCTCACTGACAAATAATATATTGTAAACCTAGCTGTAGGGAGTATTTTAAGCTATACAATGTCGTCTCAACTTGCTATTAACCGGTGAACCTGCGTACTGGACAGTACAAAAAAATCTTTAATCTATTTTTCTAACTGCCAAGTAGTGATCGGGCATTTAATCGTGTGTGGTGAAACAGGCCCTGCTCTTTTCTGAAGCATGTAATGGTCCCTACGAAGTACGCCAAAAAAATACACAAAAATCAGAAGAAGAGACGAAAAGAGAGTTAGGTACGAAATAAAGAGAATATAATGACCAATATAGATGTAGAAATTATAATTACCTATGCATAGCCTGGGACCCGCTCCGAACGGGAAGAACGTGTAAGGCTTAAGATCGTCTTTATTCTCAGACAAGAACCGTTCAGGCTTGAATTTCTCTGGTTCTGGGAAAAATTCAGGATTGTAGTGCATGTGGTAGACTGGCACATGGACTCTGACACCTATGTCTAGTTTCAGGCCAGTAGGGAGGACGTAGTCATCCATTACCTCACGAGTGATGTTGCCCAGTACGGGATATTTGCGGAGTGTCTCGTACATACAAGCCTCCAAGTAGGGCAGTTCATGCACACACTCGTAGTCCAGTTTGTTCCCGTGACGGCGCAGGAACTCGTCCACCTCCTCGGCCGCTCGTTGCTGCACCTCCTGATGCTTTGCGAACTCAAACAGAGTGAAGCTTATGGTGGTCGCGGATGTCTCAAAACCCGCTGCGAAGAACACGATACACTGCGCTACCAAGAATTCATCGTCCACCTTCAATTGTATCTTCTTATCAGCGCCAGTCTTTGCGTTACTCATACTGTCTCCAGTTATGTAATCCTCTTGCTTTAAATTCAGGACAAGATCCACAAAGTCGTTCCTCGGCGATGGTTTGTAGTCTCGGCTCTCGAACACTCTTTTTAACAACTTTGAGAAGAATTGGTCTATTGTTGGAGGAAAAATTCGAAATCCCACTCGGTAGAAAATAGCAGGCCATACGGCCCGGAAAATGATCTTGAAACCACGATAGTTTGAATTCTCGAATATTTCGTTTGCTATGAGTTTGAAGGGGTTGTTATCTTCTTTACCCATGGTGTTGGACTCCACTCCGAATGCTGCGGAGCATATGCAGTCCATGGTGTACTTCGCAGTAGTCTGTTTCATTTCGATGACGTCAGACATGCCAATTTCATAGTCGAGCATATCTTCGAAGACGACGGTACACTTTTCAATCAAATGGTACATGTTCTTCATTTTTGCGGAAGAAAAGAGTGGAGTGAGATTTTGACGGACTATCTTCCATCTGTCACCGGCGCTGAAGAACAGGTTCTGCGTGACAACTTCACTAGCAGAGTAGCTGGATGATTCCCTGCCGTTGACGTAGTAGAAATCTTTGGTCATCACATGTTTGATGATCTCGGGGCTGTGCACCACGAGAACAGGCTCCGTGCCGTAGAAAGCTCCAAAGTAAGGTTGATCGATGAACTTTTGGCAAAGTTTCTGTATCATCTGGCCAGGATACTCTCGTAGTAAAATGTATCTTCCGTAGTTGCCCAGAAGTGGTGCTGGTTCAATGTAGGGCACATTCTTTTTTTTCCAGTATCCGAATTTTCTTTTAGATACTAAGTATAATAAATAAAAGATTACAGATAATAAGGCCGCGAGAACGAGAAGGGCGTTCATTTCGGTATCCGCGTTGCTGACAACTGCGGCCGGCTTTCCGTAACACGTTTATAAAACCGTCGCATGCAGACTCTAATCACTACAATAATTAACTTATCAACAACAAATTAATGACCTTAGCCCTCCAACTTCTTAGATAACCCGTTAGGCAGGTAAATTGCTAAGTGTGTTTGAATTTTTCTCCAATTAAATTATGCAAATACCAAATATTTAGAATCCTTTATTTGTCCTAAACCAGAAGCATGACCGATTATCCTAACTAATATTATAAATGCGAAAGTAGGTTTGTTTATTTGATACCTTTTCACGCCTAAACCCTGAACCGATTATCCTGAAATTTTGCATATACGTTGTCAGGTGTACAGAAACGGACATAGGGTTACCTTTCGTCCCGAAAAAAAGTGCTGTTCCTGTGGAAAACAATAATAACGTTATTACGATAATAGATGGCGCCACGTGTCTTTCGAACGGGATCGACTCTTATGCGGGTGAAACCGCGGGGCGCTGCTAGTACGATAATATTCTAACTGCATTATTACTGCAGCATTTATTTCAATTAAACCATTTACAGTCACTTTTGAATTGTCAAGAAGTCAGTCAGTCAAAAAATATGAAGCCAGTTGCCCATTCCAAAGCGTAGGTACCCATGGAGAAAAACGGGCAAGAAATTCCATGGACACTCTTTTTAAATTATATTTTACAAAAATATTAGTTACATCATTACTTTTGAATTTAAAATTATATAATGTGAGAACGATGTAAAAAATAAAAAAAAGACGTACGCGTTAAAAGCGTCCAGAGTACAGATATTCTATTTCACGAAATCCGTTCGGCTTTGATTGTAGTAGTGACGTATCCCGACAAGCGCGCTCCCACAGCGGCTGCCCCTTGCTGTCGTCGCATGAGGCTATTTCCGCGAATGTGTACCGTTTTACTTCACCCATTGTTGAGTCTCTGTTGATCACAATGTGCATGTGCACGCTTGACAACATTCATAGCCAAACGGACTTCGTGACATAGAACATCTGTACAACAAATAGTACTTAACAAAGAACAATCCAAAAATAAAATAATTAAAAATAAGCCGAGACAGCTAAGTGATGACCAGCCCTAACTGAAGGCGCCCGTTCACCAACATGACGCATAAATTAGCACCATTCAGCTCAACCATTTTGAACGGAGCTAAATGAGCCAACACACACCCCCCCCCCCCCCCCCGGTGGGTTCCCGCATTGTCGAGGCGGGGGGGCTCAGTAGCCGTGGCTTGGACACCCACGGTGAAGCGAAGAGGAACCCGAGGAGGGGCCGCTCGTCAGGGCTTTTGCTGACAAGCCGACGACGTAGCGGCCAAAAGTAGGTTGCGGTGCCGCTTGGGCGGCATCGCAACTGAGGCGGGCCGCGATGTCGTAACGGGGGCGTCGCGGCTGAGGGTTGAAGGCCGCGGCGGGAGAGGAGTGCCAGTATTACGGTGCGCCGCTCTCCCTACCTTCCGCGGCCTTGACGGGGTCGCCACCGTTAGATGGCGGACACGGTGGGGCTGCAGGGGAAGAGGAGTGTCGGTATTGCGTTGGCCGCTCTCCCTATCCTCTGCAGCCGAAAATTGGCAGGCGGCGGGGCCAATGTCCTGACCCGTCGCAGGGGGGACCAAGGGTGCCCAGACACGGGGTCATCTGGCGCCCATATGCTGGTTTGGTCCCTGGGGTGGTCACGGCGTGCTATGTGTTCTGGTGCGCCGGTGATGGGGAGTACTCCCCAGAGGAGGGTCCGGTAACGGACGGCCGCGGCGGGTTCACGGATGAGTGCTAACGCGTGCCCGTGTTCCCGCCGTAAGCGGCAGAGGAGGACACCGTGGAGTTTTAGTGGGTTAGAGTCCCACATAACTGCACTATCTCCCCGTGATAGTGTAGTATGCATGAGCATTTCTCCACGTGAAAAAAAAAAGGCCACACACGCCACCGTCAGCGAGACATTTGAGTGAGTATGACATACTATCAGCTGCCAGGGCACATTCAAGTCAATGAAAGACATATTATTACCCGGTAAATGGTAGCTATAGGGTACATAGACCTCACATCTCATCATCGCAAAAATAACTTGTTATCGTCTAAATCAGGCATGCTGAGAATGTCGAAACGTTAAAAGGCCATTAGAATGTATTATGTTATTTTAATTATTGTGAATGTGAAGACGATGTGGGTCATTTATTTTAGTCATTTTATATTTTTTATTATTCTCTCTATGGTCTGGCAGTTTGAGTAATTTATGTGGCCTACCCAAATGTCCTTTCTTTGGTATTGTTCGTCGAATCGTTGAGCTCCTTAAGTCTTGAGTTGAGCTGCATGATTTCTGACAAATGCGTGCACTGACTGGACAGGTCCTCTCAATCTGTGTGGTTCTTTCCTCAAAAGACCATCCCAGACATCGACCTACATGGTCTTCATATAACTTGACCAAGATTATGTCTGGACTTTAAAAGAGACTGACCTCTGAGTTTGTTTCGGCGTTTCTTCTCAGAGTAGTCAGATATAAGGAAACGCCGACCTCATCTAGTTTAAAAAAAAACTGGCACTCCGGTAGTGCCGACAGAAGTGAAAACTTGAACAATTACGAGTGTATTTTGTGAATCGTCTTATAAACAAAACACGCGTGTTAAGGTGTGTTCCTTATTTTATAGGGTTTTTTGCAAATCAGGTATGATGACCAAAGTGACTGGTTTATTCTTCTCGTGAAAGGAATTTATTCAGATTTACAAATAAGCACACAGGATAGACTTCAGTTCGTGGTGTTGGTCGCGGCAGTGGTAAGAGAAGCAAGCCGCTCGCATGGAGCTCGTCGTCAGTTATATATCCGTGGTTCAGCGCCATCTCGTCGTTGTTGGATGAACTACGTAGTTAGTACGCGAGGCCCTCGTAGTTCTTCCCGATGTGCATAGATGGCGCTGTCCTCAACAACGCGCGTCTTACGTTTTACGTCTTACGTTTTACGTCTTACGAATTTTCGATCAGGGTCACGTGACCTGACGCGAGTTTAGAAGTTTTTACCCATTCCAAAAAAAGTACACAGCGCCGCTAAAGAAGTTTTCACTTCAAAAATTATGATTGACGTGTAAAAGTGTTTGTGCAAACCTACTTACAGAAAATAAAATCATTTATCATTTATGTCATAATTTCGCTTCTTCTCACAACAGAGGTGAACAAAGATAAAGTATGAGATTATCATCTGCCTAGCTGTTTGGGATGAATGCCTTCAATCTTACTGCTGTGAAAGGACAATTGAAGATTTGGAAGAACAAGCGGACACACGGTGCGTTTATCAAGTTCCAGTTTTCAAGACCTGCTGAGGTCATAAGTGTATTACCGTTTTGTGATCTGATTCCAGTGAGGGTGTTGGTGAGGGTTGCCCATAGCGCAGAGCGACACATCGGCTGATCGTGTCACTACTTCACAGTCACTTTGCACGTGAGTACTCCACTTTTCACAGGCCACCGGGATGCCATTAATGGCTGATGATGGGAAGGGTTCTAGCAAATCACGTGATAGGTCCCCCTATAGAACTATTATTGACGAAAAAACCGAGCAAATCATGCGCGATTTGGTTAGGAAAAGTGGTATCGTTAAGGGCAGGTTAACTGAACTTGCTAATTTATTTAAATGCTATCAGTCTAAAAACTATATCTAGTGAGTTAAAAATAGATTTAAAATTACGTGTAAAGAGTGCTGAGATTTTATTCAGTGAATTCAATGAACTCACCACTAAACCGACTCAGCAGAGAGATGAATTCTTTGATAAAATTTGTACCAGATGTCGATCTATACCATGATTCCATAAAGCTCTTTAAAGCCAAAATACTGAAGCCCCGAAAAACACAATCTGGTAATTTGTTAAGTTAGTATACTTTGGTCTAACTTCGAGATAGAGGTTAATCGTCGAATCCGACTCGGCTGGGCAGCGTTCGGGAAGCGACTCAATATCTTCTCGTCCCACATACCGGAGTATCTCAAGACGAAAGTCATTGATCAGCACCATTAATTGCGTAAAACACTATCAATCGGAATCTGAATCATTTTGAAGCAATTTGCTAATCCATTGCTACATAAGTTCGAAAAATTTGTCAGCTCAACACATAAAGAACGCAATGAATGTTGTAGAACTGTCGAAATGAAACCGATCCCGATTGATAATGTGTTACACAATTGCCCCGCAGTGCGTGTTGCCAGTGATGATATATGGTACTGAAACGTGGTCGCTCACAATGGGCCTTATAAGTAGGCTAAAAGCCGCCCAAAGGGCAATGGAGAGGGCTATGCTTGGAGTTTCCCTGCGTGATCGAATCAGAAATGAGGAGATCCGCAGGAGAACCAAGGTAACCGACATAGCCCGAAGAATTGCCAAACTAGTGGCAGTGGGCAGGGCACATTGCTCGCAGAACAGATTGCCGATGGGGCCGAAAGGTTCTGGTGTGGCGACCGCGTACCGGCAGACGTAGCGTTGGAAGGCCTTCCACAAGGTGGTCCGACTACCTTGTGAAGGCCCCAGGAACCCGTTGGATGCGAGAAGCACAGAACCGGTCGAAGTTGGGAGGCCTATGTCCAGCAGTGGACGTCTTTCGGTTGAAATGATGACGATGATGAATGCCAACAGACAATATTTTTCAAACAAAAGTAAAAGTCATAGTGACTTACACAATTTGTTTTTATTATCTTTGTTTTTAATACATCCCTATTATTATTTGACGTTAATGTTCTTGTAGATAATAAGGTCAATGAGATATGGAGGGCTAAAATTTAGCCTATCATTCTTAATTTTTTTTTTATTATTTATTCCGGAAGTATTAGATTAGGCAGAGGTGTACCAATAGGTGGTACTCCCATATTGTTTCATACACACACACACATAGCCGCCATAGCTCCTGGCTATCATAAGTGTCAAGCACTACAGGCTTGCGCCAATTCTCTTTAGCCAAAGAGAGCGGGGTTAGCCGCTTGTCCACTGCGACTACATCTCGATGCATCTAGGAAATATTCGCTAAGACTGCATTATCTCGTTTCCGAGATATTAATTAACGTTCAAAGTTGATCATGTGACTCAATCATGATCATTATTATGTTACTTTTGATAGAAAAGAAACAACAAAGGGGTCACGTGATTTTTGGGTCTTTGGAATATCGACCCGGACAGGGCAAAAAGGGGCAATTATTTATTTATTTATAAGGGGAGTATTTTACTGTATGGCTTGATAAACTCAAAAATTGGTATAAATAATCCATGACTAAAATTATTAAAACATCCCAATCGATTTAGAATTGTACACCTATGGGGTTGAAAAGTCGGGATAACACAGTTAATATGAAAAATCTTATTCCTTTGGTTAATAAACTTCGGTACTCAGAAGCCCGAAAGTCTGACAACCAGTCTTACTTACCAAGTGGTATTTTATTACCCATTAACTGGGTTGTGGAGGTCAGATAAGCAGTCGTTCCATGTAAAATACTGGGTATTCAGCTGCATCTGGTTAGACTGAAAAGAAAGAAAGAAAGAAAATACGTTTATTTGCGGCAAACATGACGCATAAAAATAAAAAACACAACAACAGAAAAACAAAAATAACAAATTGGGAGAAAGTATGCGTCACTGGAAGCCGACCCCAACATAGTTGGGAAAAGGCTAGGCAGATGATGGGTGGATTTTACTGCTTGCTTCCATAAACTCGAAAATGGGTATAATTACCTACTATGTTCGAGCAATGTTTAAACTTAAACCCACTGACTGTTGTGAACCGTACTTTAGAAATTACAAAATATTAACATTATCTTGTTTGTAAATATTTGAAGTAGCTGTGTTTGTAAAGACAAATCCGAGTCGATTTAGACGACTGACTACTGCCGCGCAATAGACGGGATAATAGTGTGCTATGTCTGGAGCCAGCCAAGACAGCACCAGTCATTTATAATAAATTGCCGAAGACATGGAAAGAGCTTCCGCTATCATTATTTAAAAAGAGACTCAGAGGGTTTTTAGTGGCGAAATCATTTTATACTATTAAGGAGTTCCTAACTGAGAAAGAGTTCTTAAGCTAGTGCATAATCTTGATGTACCTATAATTAATTATATAATATTTTCATATTGTGTTTTGTGTGTAATATTTTAAAACTGTATTGAGTTATAAGTTTATGTTAAATCTTTTGCATGCCTACGTGGTAAAATATGGCTGTACTATTATGTTTTTTTTTGTCATCGTTATATCTTACCCATATTTGCAAAATAAAATTATCTTTATCTTTATCTTTGAGTCCAGTTATGAACTTCACATGGTAGGGTACATACCATATCATTTAGTATATTTATTTATATCTTAAACTTACACAACACAACATCATTGACGTGTAAAACCTACATACAAAAATAAAATCATTTATCATTATCGTTGAATCGAAATGTCAACCGTACGAACAACGTGTATTTTGACAGTTAAAAACACCACGTCATTGTCATCATCGTCTGCCTATTTTACATGTAATCTATTCGAATAACTGTTATTATTGTGCTGTGACTATTGCGACTGTGTGTGCCTATTATCATCCCAACTATTCTCCTTCTGACTGTTTTATGTGTGTGTTGTTCAATATAACCGTGAGTACCTACTATTAACAGACTTGACTTTCATTCCTCTGCCTATTACACACTCCTGATAAACACTATACACACATTCCATAGGATTTTTCCAAATTCCACACCTGTGGGGGTGAAAAGCGTGGATGCAGTTTTTTTTTTAAATCTGATTCCTTTGATCTATTAACTTGGCCCGTTGGTCTCGTAGTTGCAAGCGCGACTGCTGAACGTGGGGTCCTGGGTTCGCTTCCCGGGATGAACAAGGTTGGACAAGTGTTATTGGGTTTTCCATTAGCAATTTCTTTGTAACAGTCCGGAGTTTGGAAGTTGGCGGTTTAATACCCCCGTGCCTCGGAAAGCACGTAAAGCCGTTGGTCCTGCGCCTGATCTCTCCCCGGTCGTGTCGGATTCCCGTCCCATCGAACTATGAGAGTGAAAGAACAGAGAGTGCACCTGTATTTACGTTCACGTTTGTGCACTATTATATCTCCTGCGTACCTAGCTACTCTCCGTTGAGATTGGCCGCCGTGACCGAAATTGGTCGGGAGGCTATTAAATATAAAAATTGGCTAGAATACTTATTTATCTAAATAAACGATAAAGATTCAAGTAACATTTTCGATTTTTTTATTGGAAAGTACGAAATACACGCGAACGAAGTCGCAGGCAAAGTGCTAGTTTATACATAATAATATAATATAATAATCATAGTGAAGTCAAAACTGTACATAGTTTTTAATTTTTTGTAATTTACTGAAGGTCTGGGAAAGATTCTAATGCTGAAAATATAATTTTTAGAACTTTGTCTGTTTGTCTGAATGTATGATAACGCAAAAACTACTAGATAGATTTTGTTCAAAGGACATGTTAGGTTTTTGTATGGAGGCTGGGCTTTTATTCGAAGCTACTGTGAACAGGGAAGAAATCATATTTTTATGAAAGCACATAAATTAAGGAGACTTTATATATTTTTTAAATATTTTTTGAAAGCACCCTTTCCTTAATTATTATACATTTTAATAATCATTATTTAAAAAAATAAATTGCAACCCACAGTATTTATTGATTTTGGCAACACTTTTCGGTTGGATGTCATTATTGTCATTGTGAATTGTGAACGTCAATCAAGTGTCAAATTCAATTCAATTTTGACCTGTGTACTGACAGCTGACAAGTATGACAACCTTACTGGCACATGTAATATTTTCATAGATTCCATTAGGAGGCAAAGGAATTAATGCCATACATACAAATCATGGAGTTGGTTTTATTTTAAGCCATCTAATATTATTTTAGATATTTTAAATAACAATAAGGTGTATAATTTGCTTTAAAAATGATATTTAACTATTTTTCCTTTGTTTCAATGTGTAAAAATAATGTTACGACACCAAAAATATCTAGATTTAAAATATGTATTTATTCAATAACGGTGCTTTTAATATTTTTTCTGTTTTTGTCAGGCCATCCTGAATAAGTTTCCGTATCAGAAAAACCATACATGACAGCTGTTCAAAAAAATTATTATTTTAAACCCATTTCATAACATGTCCTTTATAAAAGGAGCTGGCATACCCACAGTGTCCGCCAATTTGATTATTTTACAAAATTTTAAAGTGATAATTAGTGATGAATTCTGGAAAATTTTAAAATTGGATTTTCTCGTAGGTTTTCCATGAATTTTCACCTAAGCTTTGAGGGGTATGTAGCATAAGCATGGGGTGCTTAATTGTTGCACATGGGTCACACTATCATGTGCTGGAAGAAATACTTCAAATTACAAGTCAATCTGTAGGTATACAGGAACGCAGTCGCTCATTAATTCACTAAAAACGAAAAACTTCGCAAGCAATGGGAAATTACTACTGAAGACTACGGGTGTCTACCTCATTTGTAGTCTAGTATCCCTTCGTTCGAATAATGCAAGATTGGATCTCAGAAACTTGGCAACTTCAAAGATGAAAGAATGCAGGGTACAGTCAAAAGGTTATGTGACTTAAATATAGGTCTACACGAATCAGACCATTTCATATTAAAAATTGTGAGGATAAACTTTTTTGAGCAATGAAAATTCAATCTATTTCAGAGGAGTTTCCCCATACAACTATGCCGTAGCGAATGACTGAACAGACATAGGCATGATACGCAATTATGGATGTTTCTCTCGACGTTACAATTTTGACCTTTCTTAGCGCAAAAACAAATTGGTTGATTTTCTTGCAGAGTATCTTGATATGATTCTTCCATGTTAAGTGTTCATCAAGTGTTACGCCTAGAAACCTTGTGTTATGTACCTGCTTTACGCTAATATTATTATACGCAACATGAAGATGAACGGGTTTACTTTTCCATGTTTTCAAGTGGAGTACGTTCGTTTTAGCAATATTTAACTTTAGCTTGTTAATATCTAAACATTTTTTAATATCATTCAACGTTTGATTAATTTCATTGTTATAGTTTTGTTGATCTTTACATTTAAAAATAATTGTGATGTCATCAGCAAACAGAACACACTGATGTTTTATCGATTTTGGTAAATCGTTTATATAGAAAAGGAACAATAACGGCCCCAGAATACTTCCCTGAGGGACGCCGCAATGGTTAATTCTTGATTCGGATTCGAAATTATCCATACTAGTTGCCTTGTGGTTCAACTTTGCTATTCTTGTTATCTGCTTCCTGTCACGTAAATACGACTGAAACCATTTTATAGCTGGACCCCTTATTCCGTATCTTTCTATTTTATTCAATAGACTAACATGGTCAACGAGGTCAAACGCTTTGCTTAAATCTAAAAACAGTGCACAGGAAGGTTTTTTATTTATTTATATTGTTCATGATTTGTTTCATTAACGTATAAATTACCGTACGCAAAATACGCGCATTGACGTGGAGTTGCGGACACCAGCTCGTATTACCTATTAACGTATTAATTACTAAGGTAGTGGATTTATTTTGTCAACTATTTTGTTGACTAACTAGAATATTATATTTATCTAGGAACCTTAATGACCGCCTGTACATTACTGTTTCACCTATTGCATTTGTTACATTACCAATTATATTGTCTATACAATTCTTAAGCCTAGTAGGCTCATGTATGTAATATTGCATTCCATAATTAAGTAATAATTATTTAAATTTAGTACTGTTTTTATCAGTTATTAATAAATCTATATTGAAATCACAACTAATTATTATTTTGTATATGTGTACAAAGCACAATCAATTTTATTTGTTCAATGTCCACACTTCAAAATGTTTCTCCACTGCAAGATCCTTTAGAAAACCTAGTTCAGTATTTACATAACCCTTTTGACACAATATACATGTGCCTCCGTGTTTTTGTTCTTGGCGTAAGTAAATGGCCCCAAGATTGAATTTATTTATATTTAAGTATTTTACATCACTTTTTTTAATGAAATGTTCACTGAGACATACTACTGCAACATTTTTCTTTTGCAACTCCTTTAACACTATCTCCAAATCTTGAATTTTATATAGTGCACCGGCAATGTTTTGGTGAACTATTGCAAAATAATGTTTAGGAACGAAAAAAAATCTTGTTGGATGCCATTTCGTTTGAATCCACTTGTGATGGTTTTTTGAGAATTGGAAAATAAAAGGGTATTGTACCCTTCAATGGTTCTAGGTTATCATTTAGACAACATGAATTGTGAACCTTTTTGGAATTATTTCTTAGTTGGTTCTTAAAAAAAGGTGGGTATTGTACCCCTTTTTAGTTCTACCTTTTTATTAGAAGAATATTTTTTTGTCTATCATGACCCTTCGTAACGGCGGTACCCTTATTTTTATGCTTGTTATAGAAAAGGAATTTATTGTTATAGTATTTAACATTTATTTGATAGATTATTATTTGTTGCAAAACATCCTCTGATCCTGCATCTATAAATGTGCAATTTTTGTAATTTCGGGTAAGAAGCTTTAGCTGGTCATTCAATTTTCGTTCATTAAGAATCCGATTATAAAGTACATTAGCTATACATACAACACATTGCAATTTTTTAGGAAATATAATGCTATTCATATTTCAGACATAAATTCAGTCGGATGAGAGTCATTACTACCTGTCATTATAATAATACTATCGGTTTTAGATAAGGGTTTTGCCATGTTGCAACAATCAGATAACACATACTTAGCTGTTGCATTTGGGTTTGTAACAGATTGTATATTATAATCCTTACATATTTGTTCATTTTTACTTTTGATTAACATCTGAACTACCTTTGCCTTGATTGTCTCATAATATTAATATTAATAAGGTTCTTTCGTTTTTCCTGTGTTGATACTGTTCGAGATTTTTTTAATATTGTTGCATTCGAAATTGCAGCTATCTGCGGTATTTGAATGTTCCACCATATTTTGTTAACTCGTTTTATTGCTGCTAATATTGTGCACCAAATTAAAGCTGTACACGTTTTCACCTTTATTTTGAGAATGGTCAACGTTGGGTTTTGAATTGTTATCATATTTTTGGGATGCAATAGATGAATTCACTTGCGTAGAAGATTTAGGAGTGTGAAATTTGAAGTCTAGATTTAGTTTTCTTGTCGAATAATGATTTCTCTTCGCGTTGCTATAAGACTTATCAATTTTCCTCACGCTTTGGCTAATCTCCTTAAGTCGCTCATTTTTCTGTCAATATTTAGGCGGCAATTTAGGAATTTTCCAGCGTTAGTGAAAATGGGCATTAGGTCGAAGCCTCATGTTTACACAGTTTGTCCACCGCCATCGCCGACGGGACATCAAAGAGATACCAGATTATTCGAACCGAACGTGATGTCCTGGTGACGTCGCGTCGCTTCGATTGTTTGTCCACCGCGACCGAACTCGGCGGTTTAGTATGTTAAGATAGACAAAACAAAAGCCGGGCGAACGGAGCAGGTGTGACGGCAGTGTGTGCACAAGATCAAATGTGTTTTGTATTATAATATAATAATAATAATAATATATTTCATAAAAAGGGAGATTGTAGTACATGAGGCATACATAAAGTTATACATATAAGTTTGTACCATGTCAACACAACAACATATTGCCAGCACAGAGGCCCATCACAATCTTGGGACGAGTTCTAGCGGTCGCGCCGAACTACTCGAAAATCCGGGACCGAGAACCGGGCGTACGGGTGATGAACGTAGGGTGGACACGCGGCCAGAGTAAATGTATTAATCGCTACTTCCTCCACTCACTCTGTTCACGGCCTAAGGCGTTGCCACTTGCTTGACACGCGGGCATCACCTGTTTCAGTCTGTCTGACTCGTGGCCTGCTAAGCAGCTTGTTTTATTGAGTTATTCCGGTCTTAGTTTTCTACGCAGTTAAATACTCCAAGTAATTAAAACTACTTACATACACTGCCAGCTCAAAATAAATCATCAAATACAAAAGGTGACATCCCGACATCACGCGCAAACTGTTACCATGGAGTACCTACATGATTTTAAATATGCCATTTTTTTTTGCTTGTGCTGAATTCATGATTTACGCGTGTATTTTTTTACATCTACGGAGTTTCGCTAGCTAATTAATTGTAACTTTGTGGAATCACTTTGGAGTCTCTCAGACCGTCTACTACAGTTCTTATAAATAAATATAGTTTTCAATAATTTTACTTATACAGAGTGGCGATTAGGTTGTCACAATAAACAGTACAACGGTTATTGCAAGTTGTTATCAATCTGATAGAATAATAAAATAAACAATTTTACTAAAAATAGGAAACTGAATTTTTCAAACAAAATAAATAGCGTAAAAATTTGCACGAAATAATCCGCCCTTGATAATAAGGCACCAGACACGAGCGGGGCGATGGTATTAATACTAACTTTATTGTACTGTTACCATATAGTCACAAATAAAGTTGTTAAATATAAAACGAAAAAAAGGCCCACGGCTGGAATGTTAATTGTTATTCTTGTCTGGACATGTATTTGTGAGGATGCCTGACGACAGGATAGCTAAGCGGATCTTCTTTTCTGAACTCAAGGAAGGCAAGCGGAAACAAGGCGGCCAATTCCTCAGATACAAAGACGTTCAGAAAAGACATATGAAGAGATACAATAAAGACCCCTCTCGTTGGCTTAAATTAGCTGTTGTAATTGGATTTCATGGGTTTTAATTTCTTTGCTCGGAAGCCTAATTATTTTCCTAAAATAAAAGTAGCCTAAGTTACTCCTTCCACCAGCCTCCTCCACCTCCTCCTTTGCTCCTGTCCTCTTTTTCTTCTTTTCATCTTTTATCCTTTTAGTTCTTTTCTCCTCCTCTTCCATTCTCCAGTCAAAATCCCATCAAAATCGGTCCAGCCGTTTCAGAGGGTAGGTGTAGTGTTGCCCAAATGCAAGACCAAGACAAGACCTTAGCCAGTCTTGGTCTTGGTCTTGCGTCAATACACCTGGTCTTGGTCTTGGTATTGCGCTCTCAGTCTTGGTCTTGGTCTTGGTCTTGCAGCAAGAGTCTCGCAAGTCTTGCGAGACTCTACTACGTAGACTAGACTACATTCAAATACCTATTAGCCTATTGCTCAGGGTGGCAGGGACATCGACGCGCAACCGCTTACCATGGATTCAGTAGGTACAGATGCCAGCACATCAACCTACTACAATCTGTCAAATTTCTTTAATAGGTTTTCAACTTTATCGCTAAAGCATAAGGTTCAAAATTGATTGGGAAAATTTGACAGTTTCGGGTAGCTTGATGTGCTGGCGTCTGTACATGATTCTGGACCCCCCCTGCGTTGAAATTTTTCGTCGGCTTTTTCTTAATTTTTACGTTTTTTTATGCAATTTTTTTACTCTAAACTGTATAAAATCATTATTTCTATCTGACCCAATAAGATTTTTAATAAAAAAATTGTAAATTCACTTATTTCACTTAAAACAGCAATGTAAATAAAACTCGAAAGGGCTACCTGATCAGCTGTATCGCTAAAGTTCATTTGCGAGGTCAACACTGTCTTCGTACCTACGCTATTCACTTTCAAATGCCACCACAAAGGGACCGCAGCGCCAAGCGGTCTCCTCGTATTATTAACGCACTTGAAAATTAACTTTAAAATTATTACAATAAAGTGCATAAATGCTTGAACCTGACAAAAAATGCGGAAGATTGCGGGAATCCCCGCGCGGTGTCGAGTCGGCCATGAATCCCAATGAATCTAACAGACGCGTCACATGATGCATTTTAATCATCTACATAATTGAATGACCCATTTACTACTTTTATTTTAGATAACGAATCTAAAATAAAAGTAGTAAATGGGTCATTCAATTCATCAAAAATAATTATCCCCTCATAATGATGAGGGGATAATTATTTTTCTAAAACTTCATCGATTTAAGGGGGAAGCGCTAAGGTAGCCCGCGAAATTAAAATTTTCTTACGTTTTTTGCAATTTGCTGGTCAGTTAATTTCGCGGGCTACCTAATACCGCTTTCGCCTTAAGTAAAGAAGATTAAAAAAACGTGCAGAAGTGTATTGATAGTCACGTAATTTTTCGATATTTTTTTATTATCAACAATAATTTTAGTTTTGAATGCAATTCAACAATGTAATTTACTGTTTCATAAAAAAAATACATCCATTTTCGCATAATCGGGATTGAAACCAAATACCTACTATAACGCCCAAATCTCAGTTTGACTTAACTGCGAGACGCAAGAGTCTTGCAGGCTTAGTCTTGTCTTGCTCAAGTCTTGCAGGGTTCAGTCTTGGTCTTGGTCTTGCTAAAATAAGTCGGTCTTGGTCTTGGTCTTGGTCTTGCAAAAATGCAAGAACAAGACCAAGACTGCAAGACCAAGACCGATTTTGGGCAACACTAGGTAGGTGGAACAAAAGACAGACAGACAGTTTAAAAAAATGTATTTTTATTATGAGTACCGTATATACCTACTTTCGTATATGCATTTAGTAAAAATCTGTTAACTTTACATTATAAACAGACACTTCAGTTTTATTTATTTGTAATATGTAGTATAGATGTCTAACAGTCGTTTTTCGTGTCTGTCTCTGTGTGACCGCGATGTTCTGCTAAACTACGCAACGGATTTTGGTCCCATTTTCAGTATATCATTCAGGGAGTTTATTCCGGAAGGTTAATTCATGTGTAAGTGTACCGTAAATTCATCATAAACTTAAATGAATGAAAATAAAATAAACAAAAGAACGTAATAGTTTCAGCGACGTGCGCCCACGTAAGTTATTTAAATACTATACCTAATCAGTATTCTGGTCAGTTCGGGTGTTAAAAACATTACTGTGTATTGTGTGTACTGAAGTCTACTTCGTAAAGATAAAAGGTAAAGATAAACCTATACATATACACTCTAGTCTATATGTATGAGTTTATCTTTATTATTATCGACGTTTAACATAAGATACTAGCTCCGTGCAGTTGTCAGCAACACGCTTGCTAACATGAACGCTCTTCTCGTTCTCGCGTCCTTGTTAACGATAATCTTTTATTTATTATATTTAATATCTAAAAGGAAGTTCGGTTATTGGAAAAAAAAGAATGTACCCTACATTGAACCAGTACCCCTCCTGGGCAACTACGGAAGATATATTTTGCAACGAGAGTATCCTGGTCACGTGATACAAAAACTTTGCCAAAAGTTCATCGATCAACCTTACTTCGGAGCTTTCTACGGCACGGAGCCTGTTCTCGTGGCGAACAGCCCCGAGATCATCAAACATGTGATGACTAAAGATTTCTACTACGTCAACGGCAGGGAATCCTCCAACTACTCAGAAAGTGAACTTGTCACCCAAACTTTATTCTTTAGTGCCGGTGACAGATGGAAAATAGTTCGTCAAAATCTAACTCCACTCTTTTCTTCCGCTAAGATGAAAAATATGTACCATTTGATAGAAAACTGTAACATCGTCTTTGAAAATATGCTCGACTATGAAATCGGTATGTCTGACGTCGTGGAAATAAGATATATCTGCGCGAAGTACACCATGGACTGCATATGCTCAGCAGCTTTTGGAGTAGAGTCCAACACCATGATCCAAGAAAAAAATAACCCCTTCAGATTCATGGCAAACGAAATATTCGAGGCTTCAACCTATCGAGGCTTCAAAATCATTTGCAGGGCCATATGGCCTGCCATTTTCTACCGAGTGGGACTTCGAGTTTTTCCTCCAACAATAGACCAATTCTTCTCAAAACTGTTGAAAGGAGTGTTCGAGAGCCGAGACTACAAGCCATCACCGAGGAACGACTTCGTAGACCTGGTCCTGACTTTAAAGAATGAGGATTACATAACTGGGGACAGTATAAGTAATGCCAAGACTGGCGCTGAAAATAAGGTACATTTGAAGGTGGATGATGAATTATTGGTGGCACAGTGCGTCCAGTTCTTCGGGGCGGGTTTTGAGACATCGGCGTCTACTATGAGCTTCATTTTATATGAGCTCGCAAAGCACCAGAACATGCAGCAACGAGCGGCCGAGGAAGTGGACGAATTCCTGCGACGTCATGGGAACCAAGTGAACTACGACTGTGTGCATGAGTTGCCTTACTTGGATGCTTGTATGCACGAGACACTCCGCAAGTATCCCGTACTGGGCAACCTCGCTCGCGAGGTCATGGACGACTACGTCCTCCCTACGGGCCTGAAACTAGACGTAGGTGTCAAAGTCCATATCCCAGTCTACCACATGCACCACAATCCTGAATACTTCCCGGAGCCGCAGAAGTATAACCCGGAACGATTTCTGCCGGAAAATAAAGACGATGTTAAGCCGTACACATTCTTCCCTTTCGGATCGGGTCCCAGGCTATGTATAGGTAATTATAATTCCTTACATAATCTTAGGGAACCTCGCGCACTGTCACTGCGTAGCCAAGACCACGACTTGTCATAGTCCTGGCCACACAGGCTGCAACTAGGCGGGCAGCACGTATAGTTTGACCCAGCCTGTGTGGCCTCTGTCCTTGGTCGTGGCCGCTTAGTGCATGAGATTTCTATGTATGTCGAGGGCAACCTAAGTTCTAGTCCGGGGTTGCGGAAGGATCGTGCCCCGTGGATCGTTCCCGCAACCCCCGTAGGTGTGAGATGGAACACCGGAGTGGTTTTTAGTCAGTAAGAGTCTGAGAGACCCCGCCGCCCGCCCAGGGCGGCAGACATCTACGAGGACTTTCCAATCGGAACCAAAAAATAAAAAAGGGCAACCTACGTTTGGATAAATCGGAGGCATCACTCTCCATCTTATTCCGTTTACTCCAATGATAAGAGCGTACTCAGATCGGTGGCCGATTTTTGTAGGAGCAAAATGTAGGTCTCAACTCGTAGGACAAAACGTAGGGCAAAATAATTTGACTGATCATAGGACTTACAAAAAGTATGCCGTGTGTGAGTGCGCTAATACGCTAACTATTGTTACGAAACTACTGTCACATTTACCTTTTTCAGGAATGCGTTTCGCAAAAATGCAAGTAATGTCTGGCCTCATCAGCATCCTGAAGAAGTACAGAGTGGAACTGGCTGACGGCATGCCGGAAACCCTGACCTTAGACTCCAGAACCTTACTGACGCAACCTAAGGACCAGGGCATCATGTTGAAGATGATTAAACGAGAAGGTTGGGAAGGGAGGAGATTCGTTCGAGCGGAAAAGAAGACAAGCGCATAATATTAGAAAGTAAACGCCATGAGGACGTATTTTAAAGTGTTCAAGTATTTCAATCTCTATAGCTCCATCTCACATTTAAACGAGAACAATGCCATAAGACTCCTGAAAACTAGAAAAAATATATCCATGACGAATAAAATTTGCATATTTATTGCCGCCATCCTTGTTAGTTGAACGTTGAACGTTCGTTGTTTCAATTTTGTGCATATATATAGATATGCACAAAATTGAAAGTGATTTCAATGAGAGATTGTGATTGTTTGTGTGTGTGTGTGTGATTTGAATGTGATTTGAGTGAGAGTGATTACGTACTGCACTGGATTTTCAATTGTCGGTGTTGAGCCGAGCGTTTAGAATCTAACAAAGCGCATCCCATCGCGTCAAAAAAACACACTCTTAGATTTCAACTCTCGGCGATAAGCAGTGCGATGAAAATTCAGTGCGCGAATAAAATCGCCCCGAGAACAGCGATCCCGCGCGAACTTGGGCTAATACCACTAATACTCTAACACCAAAAGGCACGGAAAACTCGGAAAAGTCAGGTTAAACTTGATAAGAGTATAATTATACATTTTAATTTTTAGATAATTCTTGTAAGTATAAATAAACTGCTGTTATGTAAAAAAAAGGTTATCTTTCCATATCATTCGTATTTTATATTTCTTATGTAGATAAGATTTCTTTATTTGTTAAGCATTGTATACATACAAGAGAATGCAAGATATTACATAGTTTGAGTCCAATCATGTTTAGCCGTAAGTATCTGCGTACAAATATTTCCATAACAATGAAAAGAATAATTAACAATACTAAAAATCGAAAAATGCAATTACAAAGTTTTAATTTAGAAACTTTACAAATTGGAAATTATTTTTATTTAAGGCAAAAACTTTAATGTCAACAAATACAAGAATAATGTCAAAGTTGCTACATGTCTGTCATTAAAAGATATATGTCAAATTTACAAAGATAAATGTAGAAATTACAAGATTAATGTCAAAAATTACAGGAACCATGTCAAAAATTACAGCCGTGGTCATATAAATTTTATCTTAGTGTCAGGAAAAACTCAAAATTATTCAACCAAAAACTTTTTCGGCTAGAAATTCGGAGACACTATAATATGCTTTTTGCGATAGAAACATTTTTAATTGGCGCTTAAATGTATTACCATTTAACTCCTTCCAAAGTTTAGGCAAAATGTTAAATATGGTAGGCGCCATGCATACGATACTTTTGCGCATGAGTGCCGTTTTTGCTGGGTAGACGCGAAGAATGGTAATATCCCGTCTGTTACGCGGTACAACGTCCTGTAGCTGTGAGAACAGATTCTGGTTTGTTTTAACAAACATTGCGGATTCTAGGATATAGAAACACGGAAGAGTTAATATCTTGTACCTTTTAAAATATGGTTTACATGTATCAACCGTTTTTAGCCCAAACATAGATCGAATGCATCTCTTTCAGGCCTTGAATACCTTGATAGCGTTGATAGAATTTCCCCAAAATATGATACCGTATCTTAGGTGAGACGCAGCTAAGCCATGATAGGCCGCAATCAAGGTATCTACATTCACCACTGCAGCTAGAGAGTGCAATGCAAATGCAGAACTAAAAAATGTTTTGCAAAGGTTCTCGATTTGTGATTTTTAGTCAAGTCTTTTGTCAATTATTAATCCAAGGAATTTTGTAGTATTCACTATTTCAACAATTTTATTGTCTATATTTATGTCCATATTTTCTATATTCAATCGTTGGCTAAAATGTATGATTTCAGTTTTATCTAAATTAATCTTTAAATTGTTATTGTTTAACCATTTTATTATAGAGGTCAAGGTATTGTGAATGTCAAGTTTATATTGGATGATGTCATTATTATTACTAGAATTTGTCACTGTGTGTGTGTGTGTTTGTGTTTGGGTGTGTCAAATAAAGTCATAGGGTCTGAAATATATAATATGTGGAGGTCCCAATACACTACCTCGTGGAACACCAAAAGTAGTTTGACGTTCATCGGATAAGTATATCTTTTCCTTTTTAGTTATTATATTAATTACAGTGATTTCTGTCTTTTGCTTTCTATTGTCTAAATAGAGAGATGTAGATACACACATCAAAAGTGTCTAGGGATCAACACATATTTTTGCAATAACTTTTCTCCTGATTGATATTAATTAAAATTTTCTTTAAGGATTCATCAAATAAAGTGTTTTCGTTTGTCACAGTAACGATAAACCAAGTCACCTTTGCATTAATAAAGAAATTTGCCATTTTCCTAATAAAGGGATTTTTGACATTTGAACCACTAACATTAAAGTTCGAAAAAAAGACTGAAATAACACAATAACACAATAACAGTTTTCTTTAAAATTTTATTGGGTAACTTAAACAATTAATAATCCGTGTTTCTACCGCGAACACTAACAACACAAGAACATCGGTTTGGCATACTCAAAATGAGTTCATCCAAATTACGCTGTGGAATGGCCGCCCATGTTCGTTGCAACAACAAAAAAAGGTCTTCTTGCGACTGGATACCCTCCATATTCGGCAGAGCTCTTCTCTGTAGCATATCCCATGCATGCTCAATCGGGTTCAAGTCTGGCGACTGAGCAGGCCAGAGCAGGACATTGATGTTAGCTGCGGCGAGAGTCTGTCTTACAACTCTTGCGGTGTGCGGTCGTGCATTATCATGCATTAACTGAAATAAGGGACCGATTTGCACTTGTAGAGGAACGATGACGTCAGATACAATCGTCTCAGCATAAATTTGAGCGTTGAGGTTGCCTCTGATCCAAATCAACTCAGTTCTTCCGCCGATCCAAATACCCGCCCATACCATGATGGTTCCACCACTATAAGGATGGACTTCCTGGCAGGATTTTAATCGCTGTTGGCGTCCAGGGGTTCTCCAGTGTCGTATACGTCTTGTATCCGGTGTCATACCAAAACGAGACTCATCAGAAAAGCACACGAAACGCCATTGTTCTTCTGCCCAATTTCTGTGTTCAAGAGCCCATTGATATCGAATCCTACGATTGTGCATTGCTATAGGTGGTACCCGTAGCGGTCTTCGGGAATGAAGGTTCACTTCATGCAAGCGGTTTCTGACTGTTTGGTCGCTAATTAAGTTCCCTGAAGAGTGATGAAGCCTCACGGCTAACATCATGGCGGTTATTGTTGGAGCTCTTCGAGTTAAGATTTGAATGTATCGGTCTTGTCTCCGTGTGGTGCAGCGATACCGTCCTCCATGGCGCTCAGCCACGGTACCAGTGCTTCGGTAACGTGTCCAAAGTCGACTGATAACACTCTGACTTGTATTCAGAGCTAAAGCCACAGTACTTTGCCGGGAACCAGCTTCTATCATTCCCACGGCTCTGAGCATTTCTTCCCTGCTTAAATGACGTCGCCGCTCCATAATAACGTTGGTTTTAATCAGTAGTAGGGAAACAGTAGCACTAATAATGTCTTCAATGCGTTGTATGTTTTTATAGGGAAAATATTGACAGCTGATTTTCATCTTTTACTCGAATTTGATTAACAGTTCCCGTTTCAAATTATGAAATGCACCAAAAAGGATCCATATAAATTTATAAAATCATAAATTTATTACAAAGCCACATCTCAATCTCAAGAAATCCGCATAAAAATGCTTGATCCCTAGACACTTTTGATGTGTGTAGTTATCATTGGTAGGACAAGATTCAATCTTATGAAAAGATTTAGAATTATTACTCTTTATCTGTAACTGTGCACCATTTACCTTTTACAGCAGCAATTACCTGTTTATGTACAAGTTTCCGAACGTCTTTTTCAGTGGCCACTGAGAATATACCGGCGCTATGCTGTGGGTCCCCCAGAACTGGCGAAATGGGGGTGTAGTAAATGTACTGCCTCTATCTAACCCTTAGGAGAATACAGGCGTGAAGTTAAGTTATGTAAAATCTTTATTCTCGTCCTTATCCCAATGTATTTAGGGTCGGCGCAACATGTCCTTTTCTTCCATACTTCTCTATCAGTCGTCATCTCGGCAGTCACCCCCTTTCTAACCATATCATCATTCACACAGTCCATCCATCGTTTCTCTGATCTTCCCCTACTCTTATAGCCATCGACATTCATACTCAAAACTTTCCTCACGAAATTTTCCTTATCCCTTATGTTATGATAAATACCTAAATTAATAACAAACGACGATGACGATGACGTTCATCTACAGAAAATGTAAAGTGCACTCGTCCACTTACGTGGCATTTACTTACGAGTACATGATTATTACAGTAACAACGACGTACCTACTAAAGTGTAATTAGCTTCGCGACTGCCATTTGTATTGTTTATTAAATTGTAGGTTGTACCAATGTTCATGTGGTATTAAGTCCGTCTCTGTACATTTGTGTGCTTAAAGCATTAAATAAATGTTCTTTTAAAACCATACGTGATTAAAAGTCATGGAAATTAATTTTTAAGCGAGTTGATTAGCAACTTTAATTGTCCGCATTTAAATCACAACCACAGTCACAACTGTCAGTTTATTGAAATGGCTATATCACGTTTTATTGAAGTACGGTACGTGTTAATTCGCTGAGCAATTAATTTTCCTGATTGTACAACGGAAACTGTGTAAACTCCCTCAATTTTCCCTATCTCTAGCTTATCTCCTTCAGTCTGGTCCACATCTTTCCTTAAATATATCTTCCCAGCGCTTCTGAGGCCTTCCTTGTTTTCTATTTCCATCTCTAGGTACCCATTCTATGATTTTCTTTGTCCATATTTCGTTTTCCATTTTGCAGAACTTAAATAATACAAATAATTAAAAAAAAACAAAATATAAAATCACGAGCAGTGGACAGAAATAGTCGACGGCTGCACGTCATGATTGTGACAAGAAGGCTTCCACTCAGGATGATGCTGTGTGATAGGGAACTCGCAGCACAGCGCTGATTTTCAGTGGTCACCTAAAAATGTCGTACGGAAACCAAGCTGAGTTTAAAAATTGGTACAGACTAAACAAAACAAAGGTTCAATTATAGCCGAGACTAGCCGTCGGCGCGGCATATATTACAGTGCGCAAGTGTGTGCACTATAATATCTCCCGTACATTAAATCGATATAAAAACAAAGTCGGGTTAGTTACACCATTTATAACTCAAGAACGGCTGGAGGGATTTTTATGATCTTAGATTGGTTGGATTTTTTTCCGTCTCGAATAGCAGAATAACTATAAAAACGTGGGAAAGATTGACGAAAAAAAAAGATAATTCATTTTCTCACACATTTTGTCAAGTATGGAACGGCTTTTTTGAGTATATCTCGAGAACGGATTGACTGATTTCGATGGCGGTATGAAGTTCGCCGGGTCAACTAGTAGATAATAAAGTAAAAGAAAGTAAATCTCCACCTAAGCAGATTTTCTTTGCTTCAGCTTACTTGAGTCCGGATTTTATTTAAAAACTTCCAGGTAAGCCAAGGCAATTCATGTACCTACTGCGGAAACTTTGTATAATGAACCTCGTAACTGCTATAAAACCATCGTGGTTGATTGTCACTTGCACAAGTTGGACATTATAAAATGCCGATGTCTGTGTGTAAGATAGATAGTTTCAACCTTAGTGAAGTTTAAAGGAGAATGGCCACCGTACTATTGGTTTCTGCCCTAAAGCCCAGTAGCCATAAGATATACATATAGAAGAAAATAAAGAAAGAAAAAATATTTATTCTGCGCAAACAAAACGTGCATCACAAAAATAAATTAAGACTTAAAAATACACACATACAAAGTAGCCAAAACCCTCATAGTCAAGCAATAAAAGATTGTCATTTTTTTCCATTGCTTGATGCCAGGGGCCAGGGACCAGAGATAATAAGTTTAGTTAGTCTGTATTGCGACACTGGTAAATGTCAACAAACCAACAAACAGTAATCAAAACAAAAACAAAATCCCGATTGCAGAGTGGAAAAATAACTACTTTAGTAACAAACAATAAAAAATATATAGATACCAGTAGAAAGAACTTTTTGAATAGAACCTTTGCTTCTAACATGTCTTTTGCCGTTAGTCGGTTCGCAGTGAATAACCTAAAAAGGCCAATGCTTAACGCTATTGGGGATAAGCAGACTTAACGACAACAAACCGACTCTTAAAAAAACATTGTTCCTGAAACGGCATCTAGGAGGCCAATATTTTAAAATGTCCTTTATAGGCTTAAAAGATGATGCTTGCAAGACACAGAATTCATCACCATCATCATCATTTCAGTCGAAAGACGTCTAATGCTGGACACAGGCCTCCCCAAAGCACCTCCACTTCGACCGGTTCTGTGCTTCTCGCATCCAACGGGTTCCTGCGGCCTTCACAAGGTCGTCGGACCACCTCGTGGGAGGCCTTCCAACGCTACGTCTTCCGGTACGCGGTTGCCGCTCCAGAACCTTTCGGCCTCATCGGCCATCTGTTCTGCGAGTAATGTGCCCTGCCCACTGCCACTTAAGTTTGGCAATTCTTCGGGCTATGTCGGTTACCTTGGTTCTCCTGCGGATCTCCTCATTTCTGACTCGATCACGCAGGGAAACTCCAAGCATCTCTCCATTGCCCTTTGGGTGACTTTAGACACAGAATTAATGAAAGTTGATAAAATTAAAAAAATAAACTTAGTGTTATTGAAATTCTGGTATTACGTCAGTTACGTAATACCAGAATTTCAATAACACTAAGTTACCTGCAGCTCCTTACGTACAATCAAGAGAAATTGTCATAATAAGAAATACTCTCCTTGGTGAGATCTTTCCATGTGTATTAAAGCTATTTGTCTACAGGGCAGATTCGCCCAATCTCCTTTGCCGAGAATTGTTGTCAAAAGTGGTATGCTTTACCACTTTTGACAAAAATTCGACAGTCGCTCCATGTAAAATACTGGTATTCAGCTGCATCCGGTTAGACTGGAAGCCGACCGCAACATACTTGGGAAAAGGCTGGGCAGATGATGATGACGACTATACAGTCAAGTCAAGTATAGGCGTGGGCTACTTACACAGATAAGAGTTGAGACGAGGACGGGACGCAGACGCGGCAGTAGTATGCAGATAGAAAAGCAACGCGCCTGCGCTGCCTTTTGTCCATTCCATATGTTTTGAGCCAGATCGCGTTAATTTTATGTGAAGAATAATGAAGATACGTGAAGCGGACGAGACGTGGATGGGGTCATGACGAAATTATAAAGGTTCTGCTTTTACATTTAGATATTATTCAATTTTAATACCTATTTAAGAACAAATGACAAAATTATATCGACATTGCAAAAACAATGAATATTAATAAAAACAATCTAGAAATGTCTGAATATTTGATATGATATACAGACGCCAGCACATCAAGCTATCCGAAACTGTAAAATTTTACCAATCGACTTTGAACCTTAAACTTTAGCGATAAAGTTGAAAATCTATTAAATAAATTTCACAGATTGTAGTAGCTTGATGTGCTGGCGTCTGTACGTTAGATAGGTATTATGACATCTCAGGGTTATTGTCAACAGAGATATATTGTCACAATGACATGTAAAAACTAATCAACTGAACAAGAGTCACTTAATTGTTTTGACTGCGTCATCATAGTTCCGCACGAGGCGACCGAAGCAAATGATATCCAGTTTATCATTTGTGTACAGACGCCAGCACATCAAGCTACTACAATCTGTCAAATTTCTTTAATGGATTTTCAACTTTATCGCTAAAGCATAAAGGCTCAAAGTTGATTGGGAAAATTTGACAGTTTCGGGTAGGTTGATGTGCTGGCGTCTGTACCTTTGACCGTCGTTATGGGTGGGTAGTCAGCGGGGTAATTGCGTAACAAACTAACAGTAGCAATAGGTTTCATTTTGACAGTTCAACGACATTCATTGCGTAATTTACGTTGTTGAGCAGACACGTTTTTCGAACATATGAAGCGATGGTTTAGAATATCCTTCAAAATGATTCAGATTGAGACTGATAGTGTTACGTAATTAGGGTAGGTACAGATACTCGAAAATCTGACAGCCAATCTTACCAAGGGTCATCGTATAATGCTACGGCTACATGAACATTGTCACGATAACGCGAACTACACTTAACAAATTCAAAGGGGTTTGAAGGTCCGCGGCATAGGTAATCTACTGTAGCGCCATTTTGAAAAAAAATCAAAATGGCGCGTCGGTAAGTATACCAGGCTTCATATAAAATTCTTCGCATGCTTGCATTCGGCTAAGAATCTTCAAATTAGGCTAACAATCAGCACTTTTTGAACGTACAGACGCCAGCACATCAAGCTACCCGAAACTGTCAAATTTTCCCAATCAACTTTGAACCTTATGCTTTAGCGATAAAGTTTAAAATCCATTAAAGAGATTTGACAGATTGTAGTAGCTTGATGTGCTGGCGTCTGTACCTAGAAAAAGATTTATTTGTTTAGACAAGATTAGAAGAATTAGAATTATTAAGGGCGAGATTTCTATAAAAATAAGCATCACATTAAGAAATTTGACAGATTGTAGTAGCTTGATGTGCTGGCGTCTGTACATAAAATTAAATGGTTAAAACATAAAACATTGAATGAAACTGTATACCCATATGTCAGTTAGCCCACGCTAATATACCAACAAACCATTGAAAACTGAACTCAATACCTACCTAACAAAAGGCATTAAAGGGCGTGCCTTCTTACCTCTTGAACACTTCCTTATAGCGGAGATGTTGATCGCCATAACTTCCGCTTACCTTCTGGCATCTATCTCAGCGCGGATGTACGGCGATCAACATCTCCGCTTGATCAACATCTCAGGTTAGCGTATCGAGGCTCTTTTTATATATTTTTTTTTACATTTTTCTACACAGTACGCCAAGACGACCTATGTGAAGCGAGTCTTTCCCAACCTGTTGGATCAAAAGCGCAAGCGCTTAGGTGCCTCTGATTCAAGTACTAGTACTTGAACCTCAGTTGGTCCAATAGAGGTTTTTCAATTCAATTAAATTCCTATATTTCAATCAACAGTTGGATCATACAATAGCAATAAGTACATTAAATAAAACATAAAATATTAGAACAATAAACAAAAACAAGACAAAACACAACACACAATTTCATTATTAGAATAGAATAGAATTTTCTTTATTAAAATGACCAAGACTCAAACTCAAACAAGATTGTTAGTAAAACTTACGACTATATTAGGAAGCACAGACACTAAACAAAAACACAAGAAATAACGGTTGGTCACCGATGCGACATCCCATGAGAGACGGCACAACAGTGACCCACGTAAACACAGTCAAGGCGACTCGCAACCATGTTTAAGACACTGTTGGAGCAATGGATTATTACTTACAAATTAAATTTTTGATCCTCATAGGAACTGGATCGATTGGCATCAAAAACAGTTTTTTGTGAAAATTGCACATTTTCCTGCTGACTTTAGATTTTTTTTTTTTTCAAAATCTTGAATGCAAATCAACATTTCAATTTGTATCTTGATCAAAATATAATCCGCGACTATAATAGATATTTATTTACAGAATTATAGCCATTACTTTAAGTTAGATTTATTCCATAAGCACTTTTCCATATGAGATTTGTTGTTATGATTATAATTCTGTAAATACGTACATGTTATAGTTGTGAATCAAATTTTGATCTAGATACAACCTGACACTGACCTGAAAATTGGAAAAAACGTAAGAAAGTTTTAATTTCGTGGGCTACAACTGCGCATTCACCTTAAGGAAGGATCCTAACACCGATTTCCTGTTGCTACCTCGGTTAAGGTAACTCCCCTCACTGAACCATCTAAACAATCCATCCTGCATACGTATACGCGTCCATGTGTTCGTGCGACTGTTCTCGTTGGTTGCATGGAGCCAGACTTCTATACTTATCTATTCTGTATCTTAACCACGAGTTATTCTTGCGAGGTCGCGGTCCGAACCTCCTTGACTAAATACGGCAAGGTTACGAAGTTTGTAGGGGTGTCCCTTGTCACTTGGACGGGTAGAAGTGTGGGTTGACTTGACAGGTGTCTGGTGAGACCCTCGTGTCGGTCGCGACTGTTCTACTGACCGACATAGTTCTATAGACATGCGACGAAATAGAGAATTATCGTGAAATATACTGGACGAGCTCTTGCCGCGTGGATGTCGCGTGTGCTTATCCCACAGGAACGTACTTCCGGGGTTAAAGATGTGTGTTTAATCCAGGTTATAAATTATCTGTGCGCTAAAGAGGTTTGAAGATCCGTGGCAAGTCAAGTCAAGTCAAAGCATTTATTTCAAATAGGCACATAAAAGGCACTTTTGAACGTCAGAAATTACAACAAATAGAATTGATTCTAGTCGCCCATTCCAAAAGGTAGTTTTCGTATGGAGAAGAATGGGCAAGAAACTCCACCGTTACTCTTTTAAAATGTTTTACAATATTTTGTATACATTAATTATATAATAATAATATGTGAAGACGATGCACCTAAAATAAAATTACTATAATAGGTAAAATAATTAAAAATGAAACCATGACATATAAATTAATTATCTGATAGATACATGGTGCTCACATATTTACAAACATGGTAAAAGTAAACGATTTTCATTTAAAATAAAAATTACAAGTAATAAGTCAGAGTGTGAGTTAAGTAGTTACAGAATGTAAATCAATTTAAATAAAAAAAAAAGAATAAATTTACAACAAAATTAGCAACCAGTTTGATTTTGTCTAAACTCTAGATTGTCCTATGGAGCAGGACCAGCATGTTTCCAAGCGTTCTATCTTGGATATAATCTTCTAATTTATAGTATGCTTGTTTACAAAGTGTACGTTTAATGTGAGTTTTAAATTTTCTTTCATTTAATTGCAATATATCACAAGGTATTTTATTGTAACATTTAACACAGTACCCCATAAAAGATGTATGTAGAAACGCCACTGTTACTCTTTTAAAATGTATAACAAGGTTTTGTATACATTCATTATATGATTATGTATGAAGACGATGCACCTAGAATAAAATTATTCTACCACAAAAAGTAAAAAGAATTAAAAATGAAGCAATGACAGGTAAGTCAATTATGTGATAGATATATGGTGTTCACATATTTACAAATGATTTACAAATATTGTAAAAGTATATTATTTTCCAAGAATTTTAACAAGCGTGTGAGTTACTGTAGTTACATATTGTAAAAATTAATGTTTTAAAAAAATTAAAAATCTAAATTAAATTTGGAACCAGTTTGATTTTAACAAGCGTGTGAGTTACTGTAGTTAAAGATTGTAAAAATCAATGTCATAAAAAAATTAAATATCTTAATTAAATTTGGAACCAGTTTGATTTTGTCTAGACTCTAGATTGTCCTATGGAGCAGGACCAGCATGTTTCCCAGCATTCTTATCTTGGATATAATCCTAAAATCAAACTGGTTGCTAAACCAGTTTGATTTTGTCTATCATGTTTGTCGGTCCATACATTCGGCTGTAACAAGGCCATTTCACTCTGAGAGCATCCGATTTTCATCTAAAACTTAAAAAGTTGAAAATTGAAAAATTTGTATTATATGGCACCACTAAACAATGGTGGAGTAACATAATCTACCTATAATGTTCCCACTGCTGGGACACAAGCCTCCTCTCTGTGAGAGGGAGTGGGCCGTAATCCACCACGCGGGCCCAGTGCGGGTTGGTAGATGTTACATGTCTTCGAATTTTTGGTTCTAGGACATGCCGGTTTCCTCACGATGTTTTCCTTCACCGTTTTGAGAGCAGTGGTGGTCAAATTATTTACACAAAGTAAAGCTCCTGTCTGAGTTTGAACCTACGACCTCCAACTCGTAAGTCGCGGCCGTTACCACTGGGCCACTACTGCTCTCAATAAATGTGTAGTAAAATTAGGAGAAAAAAACGTTTGTGGTCGGGGGATCCCCGTCAGAGGAAGGTTATACTCGCACGCACTCACTCACTCGTATATACATTGAAAAAAAAATAATTTCTTACTTACACCACATTAAAGCTATTTCATTAAGACTTACTGACTTTATCCAGTAAGAAGAAATGTTTGTAAAACAGTAAAAGACAAAATAGTACCTTTTAATGATTGAACATACCTACAATTTAATGAAAAAAAACATCAAAAAAAGGAAAACCAACATTACTGTAATATAAGTAAATTTCAATGGTTTGAACGATATCATCAAATGAATAAAACAGTTAATTTTGTGACCTTTTAGCTACTTAAAACGTTAAAGTTTACTGTCATGACGGTAACATTTTGCCTCAAGCTTTAACTGTGTTCAGATCAGTAAAAAATTCTGTTTTGAACGTTATGCTCATATGGAACTGTTTAAAGCAGTTCAGATCAATGTTTTTTTCATTTTTATTTAAGTACAGACGCCAGCACATCAACCTACCCGAAACTGTCAACTTTTCCCAATCAACTTTGAACCTTATGATTTAGCGATAAAGTTGAAAATCTATTAAATAAATTTGACAGATTGTAGTAGCTTGATGTGCTGGCGTCTGTACCTACTGCTTATTTCGTGTGTGTAATAGAAAGAGACAGAGACAAAGTTGCATGGAGGGGCTGGAGGGGCAAAACGCCTTTTCCTTACGTGTGGCGATTTCTACCAGTTGAATCCTACCGCAAGCCGCGTTAAGGAACTCCTATAATTAAAAAGATTATAAAGTATTCCTTTTTTTTCTAAGTCAAAAGTTTTTGACATAAGGGAAATTCTTGGTTACAAGCGCAGCAATAACTTTAATTTTCATGGATTTTTCGACAAATAGGTACTATGAAATACAGGCGATAAAAACAATATTGTGCATGCGTAAATATTCATCCCATCTACGGAATCCCTCACTGTGCGTGGTCTGACACGCACTTGGCCGGTTTTTGTAATACTGCGTGAGTGGGGTACATTTTGAATATGGAGCCAATTTATGGCTCGCTCCCTCGCACAGCTACGGTTGAAAACCAGCCTAAAAACAAGTTTTCAAATCTCCAAAAACCACATCTCACTGGCCGTATATTAAACACTAAACCCCATTATTTAAAACCACCCTAAAGGACGTTCACTCTCATCTATAAGACAATAGACACACATGCCCATATTGTCTGTACTTCGTTGCACGGACATTTCCCCGAGAGTTGCCAGTTTCCTGTAGCGGCTACGGAAGCGGGCGACAGGCTCTTTGATAGTAATGTCCCGTGTGTCCCACTCCTAACAATGTTTAGTGTGGTAACTACATAGGTGGGTTATACACGATCGTTTATCTTTTGTCAACTAATAACAAGAAGACCGAATGCTTTGGAAATGTGTAGGTAATAATAAGAAAATGCTGTGGAAAACATGCCTATGAGTACTTACTTTTATGAAAGTTTCTCGGTTGTCAAATAACAAACCACTGAACTGTAAATAAAATATTTGGAAGGACTAAATTAATTAAATTCTAAAAGTTACGTTCACTCGTTCAATTTTTAAAGCGCCTATTATTTGCCCAATTTCCAAAGCGTCAGTCAAACGGAATGTGCTCTAAAAATTTATTCAGGCGCGCGGAGGCCAGTTCAAAGGTGTCGCTTACATTAGCATTTTAAACAAAAAGCCAGTAATTAAGCGGAAACAAGAGGATCAGGGAACACTTAGCATTTGTAAACAAACAATATATTTAATTTCCCAGTGTGATAGCAACTCGGATCAAATGGAACAATGAAAGGGAAGAAAAACCAGATCGTCTTTTTTTGTCGTTTAAAAGGCTGATTGAAGTATTTCAGTTCATTCGGCATAATAACATTTTGTGGTTCCTTTAATTTAAGTTCACAAAACTGGCAAATGAAGGGATCCGTAGTTGGAATGAATTTATCCTAAAAAAAACTTAACATATAATGGTAAGTTGAAAAAATGTTCTCCTATACATCAATATACGTCACGGTCAATTCTCCAACTGCAAATGTAAGTTTGTAATCAAGATTTCTTTATTTTTTATTTTATAAAACTACAAATTTACGATTTCCAGACTTTACTTCCTTCTTGCCTTTCATGATTCAACGAGTATCAAATCATCATCTGCCTCCTTTTCCCAACTTTGTTGGGGTCGGCTTCCAGTCTAACCGGATGCAGCTGAATACCAGTATTTTACATGGAGCGACTGCCTATCTGACCTTCACAACCCAGTTACTGGGTAATACCTACGATACCCCTTGGTAAGACTGGTTGTCAGACTTTCGGGCTTCTGACTACCCGTTACGACTGTCAAAGATCCACGAATGACAGCCGGGACCAACGGAGGCACGGAAGGGTCTCGGTATGTAAAGATGACCCATCCCCAGACCAAACGCGGCAAGCGTAGCTTAACCTGATCGATCGACCTGTGCGGCTGTGCACCCCCTCACACCCCTCAACTAGTATCAAAATAATGTCGCATTATTGGCCGTATTTTTATTGCGTTGACTTAAAAGCTTTTTGGAGCTCCAAGTCTAGTCCAAATTACAACGAAGTGATCCTACAAAGGTAAGTTTTTTTTTCCTTTTGAGGTACGAAACCTTTAAAAGAGTAAGAAAGGAATGTGAAATATTAAAGTAAAATTATTCTATTTTTACAGACCAGCACGTCAAGCTACTACAATCTGTCAAATTTCTGTAATAGATTTTCTACTTTATCGCTAAAGCATAAGGTTCAAAGTTGATTGGGAAAATTTGACAGTTTTCGGGTAGCATGATGTGCTGGCGTCTGTACATTAAATTGGTTTTTGCTATATTCCCAAAATTATGAACTTAGGAATGGAAACAACACGTTAACATTCTAACACGTTTTGGAATGGGCAACTAGCTTCAACTTTTTGACTAACTGACAGACTATTTAAATTTTGACAATTCAAAAGTGCCTGTACAAGGTTTAATTGAAATAAATGCTTTGAGTTTGAGTTTGAACAACAAAATAATCTCGTAGAAACATCAGAAAGTGAAAACTCAAACGTGTATAAGTTGGTAAGCAAACGGGGGCTGCAAACATTCGGAACTTTAACCAAACCCTCCAGTTGTGAAGTTGTTAGAGGTCAACACAGTTTGATGGTCCACACGAGAGTGTCGCTATCAGATGATAGATGTAACTTATGGCTTTAAGAGGAAGTAAAAGTAACCTTTACGATGTTTTATCAACATTTGATAGTTGTTTTTATGACTGCGCTACGAGGTCGCAAGCTTATTTTCTAAGAGAAAAATGGCAGTTTTTTTTTAATCTCGTTTGTACTTTATGGCTGGAGCCTCTATATTATATGACGATTTCGGAAGTATTGTGTATAATCCTGAAGCTACCCGTTCCATTGTGACAGATCGCATTGTACTATTAATTTCGTGTCTGCCTGTGTGGCCGCGTTGTTCTTCAAAACTACGCAACGGATTATACTTAATACGATTTTCACCACTAATTTGTGAATTATTCCAGAAGGTATATAATAATACATTAATGTGAAGCAGGGGCGGGTCGCTAATTAGCTATAAATATAGTATTTTTTAGTTCGTGCAGAGATTAAAGAATTAGAAGAACGCTCTTATTATTGGCACGTGTGCCGCTCACTAATTAATACAATGAGGGTTTTCGTGAAAATTTACGACACCAGTTGGCACCACTGTGACAAGAGGTCTCCCAATACAAAATATATGGTGACGTTCATCATTCGATTCATTCATTCGTTCATCATTCCGTCATGACTAAAGAAAATATAGGCTCTTTGACAGATGCCTGGACCTGACGTGCCAGTGCTGCCACCTGGCGAACGTCATTTCAGAAACACCGTACTTTAACCTACTCAATACAGCAGTAGCAGCAGTAGATGCGCAGCTGTTTGGACAGGCAAAGTGACAATGGACGGACATTTTCGAAAAAAAATTAACTGAAACCGTTGATTGTCCAGATATATGTACAGTCAACAAAAGAGATAAGTATACAGGACCGTCGGATATATTTAAAGTTTAGTAAGAAGCCGATGGATGTTCTCGAGTAAAATTTACTTTTATTAATAGAAAACAAACGGCTGATTTATCAAATTCTTTTCCGACGATCCTGCATACATCTCTTTTGCTGACTGTACATCCAACTTACAATATATCATTAAATAACACACAGATTACGTAATACACATATTATTATTATATATGTAAATAATTATAGCAAATATTTTCTAATCATAAATTGCTGTATGCTTAAAATTTACTAAATATAAAAACTGTACCTACCTAGGTATTTTCACGTAAATACAGAGTGAATAATAGTACATTATGATATAAGTGCGGTAAGTTGAAAATTACAGCCGAGGCGATATTGCTTGCCCGAGCCGTAGGCGAGGGCTAAAAGAAAGCAGAGGCTGTAATTTTCAAAGCGCACGTATGTCATACGACGTTTTATAACATATTTGCGAGGAAATAAATAAAACTCGGACTGAACTTGCATATTTGCTTGTTTTCCATATGATGAAATTTTGATACGCTTGTAAGTATCTATCGGTCGATTTTCGGGCGAGGCTTAGAGTAGCCTTTTTCGCTGCCTCTGAGACTTCTGGCGGTGTGGAATTAATAAATTCATCATTATTTGACGACATTTTCAAATAAAAAAAAGTACAGCGAAAAGAAAAAGCGCGCGGAATACAGATAAGCGATGCGCGCGCGTTCGCGCTTTTTTTTTCAGGCATAGGCACAAAACAGCCAGTATTATTAATAAAGTAAATTAATATTTTTGTTTTTGTTACAGATATTAATGGTTGTAATTTATTGTCAAAATTAATTAAATTAAAGAATTAAATGTTTATTTATTATATTTTATCTCCCAAAGTTAATTTTATTCATAAAATGTTGACATCTTTTCTGAAATAAAAACTCTTTGCTAAGATTTAAAAAAGTACCGTTCGTTTTGACGGAGCATCTTGATAAAGCGTGCGATTTACTTTACATTACCGCACAAGTGCGTAATGAGATACATTACGATATTGAAATTGGTGAAATAAGAGACCCTTTACGAGCAAATATGTTATAAACAAACTTACTTAGACGTCCAGCCATTTTTCAACCTGCAGAATATTCCCGTTCTAAGATAAATATCACCGTAAGTTTGTAACTTATCTTGGGGTAGAAACACACCTGAGCACTTTGTAAGTTTTCTAATTTCCCTGGGTTCACGTGGGGGTGATAAATATCTAGTGGGCCTCAGGGACTAGTGTCTAATAGAATAGTTTTAGGAAATTTATCAGGATTATATGTCAAAAAGACAGATTGATTTTCTGAGTAGCAGCCTGGAGTCAAGATTGGTGCCCGGTTGATGCAAATAGACTCGTCCTCCATTACATGGGACTTAAACGTAACTGGTAAAGTGAACTGGGTGTATTAATATTTCGGGGATTACAGGCGTGATGTTTTAAACATAGATCATTTGATTCCAGACTTGTAAAGTGGTCTGAAATCGCCAAAACGCAATGAGCCAGTGTGGGGATTAATGCTCGTAGCATTTTTAAAGGCGTTTTCCTGCAGTGGCACAGTTACAAACTGAGCTATGAAAGCACTGACAGATTTGGTTACCGCCTAGAGCATAGCGAGTCACCTTATGAGTAGCGAAGTGAAACGAACACTCTAGAATTTTCGCAACCGGTCGCACTGCACGCTTGACGCCTTCGCTGGTAGCCTAGCGTGTTTAGAAGGATGATAATTCACTAGACCGTAGGCGCCAAGCAAACAACCTGCCAGTGCGTTTATGGCCCTAGGGATTATTTTTAAGTTATTATTTATCATCGTAGCTTTTCAATAGCCAACCAACCGACAACCAATAATGTTGAAAACTTTATCAAAGATGTGTGACGAAGTCAGGAAAATTGCAGGAAATACTACAAACAATTACGTTAACTATGTCTTAAGTATTTTTTTAAAATTTCGTATTGGTAACATTTTATTTAATTCCTTTAGTTATTAACAGCAGCATGTAATTCCAATAATTAAGGTTACTAAGACACCCTCGCTTACCCGCCCGTCAAATGTGATTGATTTTAAAAGCTCCATAAATGTCAGTATGTCATACATGTAGGTCGTTTGTGCTGGAATTGGGTCATGTTTCACGCCTGTGTTGACCTGCACAGTCATTTTAAGTTCACGGTTGTAATTTTTGTAGTATGAGTGGGTTTTTGTTCTGTTATTATAGCGCCTGTAGAAAATGTTGCAACAAATGTTTTCTTTCTTGCGTAATGTAGAGTTTAAACTTTCTTTCAAGATAATATTTTTGCACTGTGGCTCTGATGAATGGTGTCATTGTGAGTGCATATTATTATGTTCTACTTTGTTAAACGTAACTCGTAACCTTCCCAGAGTGGTAAAATGAATGAGAATCACACGATTTCATTTTGATTTTTCATTTAATTTGAAATTGATTTTTAATATTTTTCTACATTATAGATGTCGCATCTAATAATAG
Organism: Luperina nickerlii; assembly: GCA_963855955.1. Lineage (NCBI taxonomy): Eukaryota > Metazoa > Arthropoda > Insecta > Lepidoptera > Noctuidae > Luperina > Luperina nickerlii. The sequence continues at coordinate 17,035,079 of OY979682.1, read as the reverse complement.
ATTTTTCTTATTAGCAAAAGGTTATTTATCATAAGCTAAACACGACTGAAACATCTCTAGAACACGGTATGGTGTTCTCTTACCTGATGCGCTAAAAAAGCAGTATTGTTGGAAAATCGTGAAAATGGTAATAACAGCTTCAGTAGTACATCTTCATTTTTGCTATACGTAAAATTCTAGGCGTTAATCGTGACGCTTACATTTCATACATAGCCAGAGCTTTGCACTTACTACCAGACACGCTCAATTCACTGCATTCACGACCCCAGCATTATCCAAACAGTCCGAATTCATATAAAAGACCCAAAATAAAGAATAGCAAACAATATGAGGGCGTCGGCAACTCGCGGTAATGAGAAAACGCCCGCGAAAATATTGAGTGCCCTTGGTTTTTATGAGAAAAATGTGGTAGTAAAACAGTTCAGTTTTGAAATAAGTATATAAAATCAGCCTGCAATAATTTTCTTCCTGTAAGGCAATTCGGTCTATTATACCAGTCCACCTGAACGCGTACCGCGAGAGCTAGTTTGATGTAGCGCGGGAAAAGGGTTCCTGGTAGGACTTGGGAGAGGCCTTTTCCCAGCTGTGGGACAGAATACGCTAAAAAAACAGTGGCACTCCGGGAGTGCCGACAGAAGTGAAAACACAAACCGAATACTTTGCCATCACTCACTGACATATCGGATATACATTAAAACCGAGTACATCCCGAGGACAGCCGAACACATCCGAAGCGGTTATTTTTTAATCGTCTTATAAACAAAACACGCGCGGTGCCGCTTACGGTAACAATAGTTTTTTCCCATCTCAAAAAATGTCCAACGCGCCTAAAATTCAAAACTCCCAGATACAGGCTACCAACACGAAAATTCGTAAGTCAAATGAAGAGATCGAGAAATCGATGTCTTTTATGAACCTAAAGTTCGAAGATTTGAGAAAAGAAGTTGAGGACTTAAGGAAGGAAAGGCAAGAACAGCAAAAGTATATAGAAAGCCTGGAACAAAAGATAACAGATTTACAGCACAAGTCCCGCTCGTCTGGTGTTGAACTGAGAAATGTACCACAAGAAAATTCGGAAACCCACACTAGTCTCATAAAAACAGTATGCAGTATAGGCGAAGCGGTAGGAGTGCAAATTACCGAATCCGAGTTGCGCGACATCTATCGTTTGCCAGGGAAGTCTACCATTGCTGACACCCCACGTCCAATAATTGCAGAATTTACTAGAGTGCAGAAAAAACAGACACTCTTATCCGCAGTGCGGTCGTTTAACAAGGATAAGGGAAAAGACGAAAAACTTAACACCAGCGTGATTGGATGGCCAGGGATACACCAACCGGTGTATGTCGCTGAACAACTACCTGCTAGTACCAAAAAGTTGTTTTACCAATCCCGTGAATTCGCCAAGAAGTACAAATATACATACTGCTGGATATCCAATGGCAATATTTTCCTGCGGAAGCAGGAGGGCGACAAACAGATTTTAATCAGCACCGAAAAAAACCTTCAAGATCTTGGATACACTAATATGTGACTATGCCTAAAACTCACCTTAAATTGCTCTTACTTTAATTTGTTTAGATTAGTTAGATCACTTTTTATTCAAATAGTCATCTTTATACATTATAAAAACAATCAGTCATTAATTAACCCAATCATTCTCTCACAAACACTACACAGAACACAAAACCCAATTTACAAATATTTTCACATGACATACACACACATAACACAACTTCTCAATATCATAAAATACACATATGTGCGATGTACTTGCCATTCTAACTTGATGTACAAATATTACTTGCTCATTCAATTAGCTCACGCTCTGATATTTATTTCTTAATTAAAAATGACTAATTTGATTAATATTAACAACGACCTTGACAAATTTACCGTAGGCAACTCCTTTAAATGTAACCCAGAAGATTGTCTAAATTACGTCAACGTTACTGGTAGCGATATTAAATTATTGCATTTAAATATTCGTAGTGTAAATAAAAACTTCGATCAACTTCTTGTACTATTGCGCCTAACTAAAATTAACTTTGATATCATAGTTCTGACAGAATGTTGGCTGAGTAAAGCTAATAATTTACCTATATTGCAAGGTTTCCAGTCTCACTCAACTGAAAGAAATCTCAATCAAAATGATGGAGTTATAATCTATACTAAACTGGGACTGCAAATTAATGTCCGCGAACCCTCCTTTAGGGGCGGCACTTGTCTCGTGTGTCAAATAGAAAACAAGTTAGCAGTTGTGGCAATCTACCGATCTCCGTCATACAAGTCTAACGAAGATTTTGATAATTTCAAGACGAGCCTGACTAATGTCTATGATGCCATATCAGCCTGCCCAAATATAGTATTAGTGGGCGATTTAAACCTTGACATTATCAACCGTAATGAGGACAACAAATGTCTCGAATATCTCATCTTAAATGCTTCTCAGGGGTTATTGCCCACTCACGAATTTCCCACTCGCCTTGATAAAAGCCTAGATCACATACTTCTAAAGACTAAACTTTTGTCGACCACACTGGTTTTAGAGTCCCATATTACTGACCACAAGCCGATTCTCCTCGACATCATAGACGCAAACCCTGCGCGCAGAACATGTTACCTTTCCACCCGCCTTAACCATGAAGCAATTAAGCTCGACCTGGAAAAAACCGACTTTTCAAGTATATACACTGAGGAGGATGCTAATATCTCTATGAACAAATTTATAGACATAGTATCAGTGGTCATATCCAAACACACAATTCAAGTAAAAATCCCTAGACAAAAAAGAACTCTAAAACCCTGGATAACTCCTGGTCTTGTAAAATGCATTAGACACCGAGATAAGTTACACATACAATCCAGGAAAGCACCAGACAACCTTATACTTAAAATTACTTACAATCGCTACCGAAACTTTTGTAACGACCTACTCCGAAAACTAAAAATATCATACGAAAGGAGTGAGCTTGAGAAAGCAAGTAATAAACCAAAAATGTTATGGAAAGTAATAAAAGAAATAACCAACACCACGAAAATATGTGCAAGCCCCGTTGATCTATTAAAAATACGCAATGATCCTCAGTCTTCCGTAAATGAGGTCTGCAATTTCTTCAGTAATGTAGGAAAAAAGCTAGCTGACAATATTATATCACAACACCACACCCCATCACTTCAGTCTAATGGTCAGTCTCATCTAAATAGTATAAACCCCTCTCTATTAAACTCTCTTGCGCTCTTGGAAATTGATGAAGCAGAAACTGAATCGCTTATACTACAACTACGCAATGACTGTGCCATCGGATGGGACGGTATATCGCCTCTTTTATTGAAAAACTGTCGCCAAGTACTGATACCGCCACTTACCTTTATATTCAACCGCTGTCTACAATTGGGCGTGTTCCCGGAGGCTCTTAAAAAGGCGATAGTCCACCCTATTCACAAGGGGGGGGACAGAGTCTGTGTCAATAATTATAGGCCTATATCAGTTTTGCCGACACTTTCTAAGATCCTTGAGATGATCTTAAACAATCGTCTCAGGTCATTTTTGGAAAAATACAATATTATAGCAGACAACCAGTATGGATTCCGGCCTGGTGTTTCAACAGAAGACGCTGTGCTAGGATTGACTCAAGAGGTAGCTAAAAATCTAGACAAGAAGACAAAATGTTTAGGTATATTTCTAGACCTTTCTAAGGCATTTGACACAGTTTCTGTCCCCATCCTTACCTCAAAATTAGAACACTTAGGTGTACGTGGCGTGTCACTTGATATATTCAAAGATTATCTCAAGAATCGCACCCAGAGAGTTAAAATTGATACTCACCTTAGTGAAGAGGAGTTGGTTACTTTTGGCGTCCCTCAAGGCAGCATACTGGGCCCCACTTTATTTCAAATATATGTCAACGACCTTTGCAAAATGAAACTCCCAAATACTAAGATTTATACATACGCTGATGATACCGCGATCTTAGTTCATGGACCTACTTGGGATTCTATCAAATCTATAGCAGAATCGGCTGTAGCGGAAATTATGAAATGGCTCAATTCTAATCTCCTTACCTTAAACATAAACAAATCCTGCTATATCCCATTTGCAATTAGGCGAAATACCGCACCGTCACACAGTTTTGCAATTACGGCCCATTCATGCTCAAACCGATTAGCACCATGTCGTTGTCTAGCGCTAACTAGAAGTGATAGCGTAAAGTACTTATGTGTCCACATAGATGACGGACTTACATGGAAAAAACAAACTGACGCTGTCACGACTAGAACTTTGCGCCTCATTCATATTTTTAAATCCCTCCGAAACTCTGCTAATGCGGATATCTTGAAAATTATATATTTTGCACTATGCCAATCGGTCATAGGATACTGCATCTCTGTGTGGGGTGCTGCAACGAAAGGTTACCTCCTGCGGGCAGAGAGGGCACAAAGAGCCGTACTAAAAGTAATGACAAGGAAGCCCCATAGATACCCAACAACACAACTGTATGCAGATTGCAAGGTTCTTACAGTCCGTCGGCTCTTTGTGCTTCAATCTGTACTTAGGAAACACACCAGCCTTCCCCCGTCTAACCCAAAAAAGCGCACAAACCTACCCTCAGGCACCCAACACAGGACCACGTTCTCACAGCATCAGTACTATGTAATTAGCGCTTATATTTACAAAAAGATTCATATAAAACTGAATATCTTAGACCTCAACAAACACAACCTAAAATTAAAAGTGACAGAATGGCTACTAAAACAGGATTATGCCGCAACGGAGACTTTACTTACCTACATCGCCTAGTAATAATAATCACACACTCATCTTCATGCTTGTACGAATACTTCTATCCTCGCATTCATACACATTCGCATATACAACTCCCCCACTCACACATCAACACCACATTACCTACCTATCCCCACTCACACACACCTACACATCAATAATCACATTCATTTAATTTCATTACCCACACCCTCACACTCTCACATACTCTCACAAAAGTTAAAACCTGTAACGTAAACTTTAATTTTTATTTTCTTTATTTTTTTTTCCCTTCTGAAGGTAAATTGACACAGTCCACTCATACATAATATCAATTGGAACCTCATTGCGAATCACTCTCTCTTAAGATACAGGTTACCCTAGTTTAAGAGATAGAGATTAATCTATTGTGTCCAGATTTATGAAAAAAAAAAAAAAAAAAAAAAAAAAAATTCATTTCAAAAAGGCAATTTGTAGTTAAACCACGTTTCCTCACTGCTTCTATATCTAAGGCTAAAGTTTCGCCAGCGGGATTGTTTGAAAGGGTTACCGCTGGCCCGGAACATAAAAGGCTAAGGAAGGAACACGGGTGGGTTTTAGTCAGTAAGAGTCTGACACTCCCTTCCGCTCCACCCAGAGCGGGAGGGATCATTTGATGATTTCCCATCCTCAAAAAAAAAGGCTATAGTTTCCGGTGTCTTTTTATTCCTGTTTATGTGGTAATAGATAGCTTAGGACCACGAAATGTGTCAGCCAAGAGGAATGACTTAACTACTTAAGAGAGGAATAGATGTTCTTTTAGCAGCAGACAAGAGTACAATATACAATACACTTAATCCAGTCAAAATAGACAAAAATAAGTCATAACTTAGACAAAATTCGCATAGAGCTGAAAATTGGCAGAGATGTTAAATACATCATTATAAATGAAATGTCAAAAATCCCCTTCGATCCTACTTCTGCAAAAAAAATTATTCAAGGTCAAAAGTACAAAATTAAGGTTTTTTCTATTTTTCTCGAAAACAGTAAGTATTATCGTGAAAATAGATCAGACAAAAGTTGTAGATCATACAATTCTCTACAAAAATGATCCAGTCACTTTTTCTCTTACGACTCACCATTCGTGAGATATCGCGGTTTTAATAATTAGAAATTTCATATTTTACATAATATGCACACATTTCCGCACCACCTATGAGGTAATGTACTTAGTACATTTTTTCTAACGTGGTTTCCCCATTAGGTGATGGAGATAGCCCTTCAATTAACTCCCCTTGACCTGTACATACAGCAGGAAGCGGCGCTAGCCGCCATCAAGCTAATGCATCTGGGCATATGGGGCAAAAACATTACCAGTCCACACGCTAAAATCCTGGACCGGGCGATTGAGTACCAGCCTCTCATCGCTGCCCCGTGTGACAGAACACCAAACCAACCGATGTTCAACAAGAACTACATTATACAAACAGTTCAGGAAGAAAGGGATCAGTCAGGAGTCAATGAAGTGCGCATTTATACAGACGGCTCTAAAACACAAAACGGTTCAGGTGCTGGCGTGCACTCCCTTGACCTAAATATTAACTTTCACATACCACTAGGCACACATAGTTCGATCTTTCAATGTGAATGTGTTGCCTTAACACAAGCTGCAACAGCAGTAAAGCGCTTAGGCATCCGGAACTATGGCATTAAATTCCTTTCCGACAGCCTATCTGTGCTCAAAGCGAAGCAAACAAACTAACAATACGCTAATTTTTGAGTGCCATCTAGCTCTGGAGAGTTTATCGACGTCTAATCGTATTACTCTCCAGTGGATCAAAGGGCACAGTGAATCTCTGGGCAATGATACTGCAGATGAACTTGCGAAGAGAGGCTCTGATATGAGGGTGCCTTTGCCTTTCTCACAATTTCGTGCGTGGATTCACCAAAGATCGACCGAACTTCATAACAACAGATGGTCACGGGCAACAGACTGTAGACAGTCAAAATTGGCTTTACCAATGATACACCCGCGATTAACCAAAAAACTTCTCAGCCTGAGTAGGAATAACCTTAGAATAATAATAGGTACAATTACGGGCCACAACCTCCTTAACAAACATCTTTTCAACATAGGCGCCACGGACAGCCCCCTTTGCAGGGGCTGCCTTGATGCCGAGGAATCAGCCGCCCACGTCATCCTGGATTGCGAGGCCGTGGCTTCTCAACGTGCAGAAATCCTCGGAACAATAAGGTCGCTCCGCGAAGCCTGTGAAGCTCCTAGGAAGCTTCTGTGCTTTTGGGCGGAGCTAGGCTGGCTCTGTTAGCCAGAATCCCCACGCACAACGGCCCGAATGCGGGAAAGGGAGTCCCATCATCATCATCATTCCCCAGTAGGTATACTCTACGATCTATTGTAATAAAGAAAGTTTGATCAGATCGTATCCTTTTAATTGAAAGAATCCTCGTAGTAATATTGCTAATGAGTAAAGTGGAATAGATTGTTTTTTTACACATGTCATTATATAAGATAATTGTCTAATTCTACTTCGACAATTATTTCTTCGTCTTTATTTTCTTCTTCTTGCAGAAGTTCGCTGTTCTAAGAAAAGGGACGCATCAATTGTCTCCTCATTAATATCATAAATATCTTCATCTGTTGTATTTCTTTCAATATAACATGTAGAAAAACAACCTATTCCACATTGATCATTAGCAATACTACTATTCTTGCAATTAATAGGATACGATCTGATCAAACTTTCTTTATAACAATAGATCGTGGAGTATGCCTACTGGGGAAACCACGTTAAAAAAATGCGCCAAGTACGTTATTACCTCATAGGTGGTGCGGAAATGTGTGCATATTATGTAAAATATGAATTTTCTAATGATTAAAATCGCGATATCTCACGAATGGTGAGTCGTAAGAGAAAAAGTGACTGGACCATTTTTGTAGAGAATTGTATGATCTACAACTTTTGTCTGATCTATTTTCACGATAATACTTACTGTTTTCGAGAAAAATGGAAAAAACCTTAATTTTGTACTTTTGACCTTGAATAATTTTTTTTGCAGAAGTGGGATCGAAGGGGATTTTTGGCATTTCATTTATAATGATGTATATAACGTCTCTGCCAATTTTCAGCTCTATGCGAATTTTGGCTAAGTCAAATGTCTATTTTGACTGGACTAACTTGCAAACGATTGCTCTGCCAATTCCTTCACACTAATTACGTCGCACACTATCAATCAGAGTCTGAATAATTCTGAAGGATATTATTCCTAAACCATCATTTATGTTCGAAAAATTTGTCTGCTCAACAACGTAAATATATGCGATGAATGAATGTTATTGAACTGTCAAAATGAAAACCATTGCTATTGATAGTGTGTGTGTGTGTGTGTGTGTGTGTGTTGCATTTACCCTGCTGATTAGTATTTAGAAGAAGAAATAATAAAATTTATTTGGCGACAGTTCATTAAACACGAAATACAATAGTGACCTTAGGGCTGATTTTTCAATCGACCGATTAATTTTTATTCGTCGAATAAAATTGACGTCTGACAGTTTTTGTATGGAAGAACTGTCAAAAATTCAAAATTATTCCTCCGATAAAGTTATCTGGCGTTGGAAAAATAAGGGCACTACTTACAGTACTTTTAAAAATCAGTGTGTGCCTCAGGGCTTCGCAAAAAAGGTCAATTTCAGCATACACACACACCAGACACATGCTGATGCTATCTGACGCTGATATTCTAATGAGCCTTTAGGGTCAAGATGACGGATAAACAGGAAACATACAGTTTCAAATATAATACGTTATTTTTACGCCACGTCGAATGGCAATGCTAATTTTTGGCCAAAGAACAACCCAGCTCTCTGGCCACGTGAACTGTCGACGAGAAATCGCACTCGGGCCCCATGACCCGAGCGTTTCGTTTCGTTTCGCGTTTAATAGTCATAAATTCTCGTTTAATGCAGTGGCTGAGCGATCGACTGCTGCGCTGCGTGTCGCAGGTTCGGTTCCCGCACGGAAAAAATAATTGTATTGCCTACAGGTAGTTGTTCCGGGTCTGGCTGTTTGTGTGTGTGAATTTTTAAATGTTTTTAAACGCACCCACGATACAGGAGTAATTCCTAGTGTGGGGCAACGTTTTTTTTAATTAATAAAATAAAAATCAATAAACGAGTAAATTTTGTGAGTTTAACGAATTTAACGTAAATTACGAGGTATCTATTCATCAGTGGACATCTCACACTTAATTAGGTACCGAAAGATAACCAAATAACTCGATGACAAACGCGATCTGATTTAGGAAGAGACATAATTATCTAAAGGAAGGGCTTCATAAAAACCTTGTTTACTCGAAAGCATTCTCATCAAGATACCTTTCACGTTGATTAGAGTTTCAGAGATAAACTCGACGAATCAAGATATATTTTTCTTCGCTTTTTTTTTGTAAGTAACTTCTGAGTTATAAACGTAGAAGTTTATTATTTTTAATTAAATATTTTTGGCTTCTTTCAAATTCTAACTTAATGAACCTCTGTGAAAGACGGAGAACATAGTACTTAATAATAAAATATAATTTATTTGTTTGAAAAAATGTGGTACGTACAGTCTTTTACAATAAATTTAACATTTAGGGAAAAATCATAAGGAGAGTTACATTGAACCTGGCTGGAATAGTGATCTTAAAAAACTTCTGTTTTTCCTTCTAAGGTCGGAAACTCGGAACCCTAAAATGGAAATATTGTTATAGATATGAAATTGCTATTGATTCATCATTGCAATGTGTGGATGGCATTAGAACAGAAGAAAGTCAAGCAAATCATTATAATAGAACACTCTTTATTATATATCTATGTAGCAGCCAACTGGTTAAATTAGCCGTTTAGTTAACCGCCAAGCCTTTGGAAGTAGTGCTCGCCTCGCTTCGCTCTCTCGACTCGCACGCGGTTGATCACAGTTCTAACCGAACCTAACCCATTTGGTCAGGGTGCCCTGGCTTAGTTACTGCGACCAATTCGGCTCGCGCGTGATTGGTTACAGACTTCCAACCTAAACTATAATTGATATCATTCAGGCCGTTAGTTGAACGGCCGCCGTTTAGTTAAATGGCTAGGGCTATTTAAACCAGTTGGCTGCGACATGTGCACACCATAAATCCCGAAGATATAAATGTAGACATTTTTGGGGCAGGCAATGAGCGGATTTATCGCTGAAAGCAATCTTTGAAGGACAGCCTTTGGATGGATTAAGGCAGAATGGAGAGAAAATACTGCAGGTAGTCTGTGGTGTACAGACGCCAGCACATCAAGCTACTACAATCTGTCAAACTTTTTTGATAGATTTTCAACTTTATTGCTAAAGCATAAGGTTCAAAGTTGATTGGGAAAATTTGACAGTTTCGGGTAGCTTGATGTGCTGGCGTCTGTACCATTTACAACATCATCTGCCTAGCTTTTTCCCAACTATGTTGGCGTCGGCTTCCAGTCTAACCGGATGCAGCTGAATACCAGTATTTTACATGGAGCAACTGCCTATCTGACCTCCACAACCCATTTACTGGGTAATACGATACCCCTTGGTAAGACTGGTTGTCAGACTTTTGGGCTTCTGACGACCCGTAACGACTCAAAGATCCACGAATGACAGCTGGGACCAACGGCTTAGCATGCTTTTCTAGGCACGGAGAGGTCACGGTATGTAAATATGGTCACCCATCACAGACCAACCGCAGCAAGCGTAGCTTAACCTGATCGATCGACCTGTGCGGCTGTTATTATTTAGCCACGGGCCATTTACATATATACAATAAATACAAACATACATAAAACATAATACTTATCTATATAAATAAATGTATAATATAATAATCATCATCACTTCGTCTTCTCTGCTAAAGTACTAGGAAGTGCTGAAAGGGGGTGTTTTGGAGCAGGGGCGGATCTTGAATTTGTGGGGCCCTGGGCTAATACTGCTTAGGGGCCCTACCTAATTACTCAACCAATTGCCATTTTATTATGATCCGATTTTTTTTAATTCTAGATAATTTTTATTATTGACAATATCGTCTATTGTTTTCAGTTCGGTTGGGGCCCTCTGTATCCACGGGGCCCTGGGCTGCAGCCCAAAAAGCCTTTAAGTAGATCCGCCCCTGTTTTGGAGGACTGTCTTATGTAATTTTGACGTTCAAAAAGTGCTGATTCTCAGCCTAGTTTGAATTTATATGGCTTTGATTTTGAAACAGCCCACTTCAAGCTCACTTCACCTTACTTTTCACGGTGAAACTTTTACAAAATAAACCGGTAGCTTAGAAGTATAACTTTATGAGTTACTATGTCTAGTCAGCTTGTTAAAGAATCAAATAAAGCTTCATCATGATTTACGCCCAGCTGAATGGAAGGTAAATGGACATAATTGTCGCGCCGGTGACGCGGCTGAGGCGGCATGGCTCAGTAGCTACCCTTCCGAGCCACTGCGCCCGCCGCATGTAGCCACTGCGGGGGCTATTTGTGTGTTTATAGGTTAGCTGTGGACTGCTCTATTACACTATTTAATTAATTACTGGAGGCAATTGTTAGTATAAAGAATTTTGAGTCGAAACAAAATATAATGTTACCAAGTCACAGTGAAATATAAAGCTACCATGATTTTTAATAGGACATTAATTTGTGCAAAGCTTTGCAGTTTGAATGATTTTTGATGTGTTATCATGGGTGTTGTAAATGAGTTATTATTGAGTTAGTTTGAGTTTGATGTTATTGAGTTATTATTGAGTTAATTGTATGAGTTGTTATCCGTTTGTGTCCAAAAAGATGTCGTTTGTGTCGAGTAAAGGCTTTCCGTCTCTCGTTCCATTGATCCACTGCTGCTTGTGGTTAATCCTTATGAAAAACTTCTTTTAGCCCATAACTCCTCCGGCAAGTGTCAGATGTGACCAGCCCGCCGTGTGTAGGTCACACGGCGGCAGCATTTTGAGTTTTGGAATGAGTTAACTTGGAATACGAAGACAATTTGATAAGTCAGTGACTTTGAGTTTTCTGCGCAGTAATTTTTAATGCAATACCGCAGTGCGATTCTGTAACCATCTCACCGTGAAAACTTAGGTGAAGTGAGCGTGGAGTGAGCTGTTAATAGTGTCAATTCCTAGCAAAAACAAACTCACATCACCTAAGTTTTCACGGTGAGATTTTTACAAAATCGACCGGCTGCTCCCGTCAACTGTAGCTATGAATAGACTACTGTCAAAGTTTGAGCAAGCTGTGACATTTGGTTTGTATTTGACAGCCATTGAAAGCAGACAACCTCTTAACACAAATGATACAATTCCAAAATTATAGAAGACGACATATTGATTTAAATATAAATTATAATAACAACAAAATAGAAGAGGTAAGCACTGCTAAATTTTTAGGGTTGATGCTTGATAAGCACCTCAACTGGAAGGAGCATGTAGAATACGTTTGCAATAAACTTGATAGATTCGTATATGCTATCAAACGTTTACGACAGACCGTTTCAACGGAGGCGGCACTTAGTGCGTACTACGGATACGTATCATCGGTGCTCTCTTATGGTCTAATAATGTGGGGTAACTCGGTTGAGATTGAAAAAGTATTTCGGGTACAAAAGAAATGCGTGAGAGCAATATGTGGAGCCTGGTCTACAGACAGTTGTAGGCCACTATTTACAAAGTTCCATATTTTACCACTGGTTTGCATGTACATTAGAGAACTATGTGTCTTTGTCAAACTGCATCCACAATATTTTAGTAAATATTCTGAAAAAGTGGGTAGACATAATAGATATAAATTTGAACTTCTCCGACCTAGGTGTCGGTTGGATATTTATGAGAAGAATGTCTATGTGCAGGCGATAGATATATACAATAAGTTACCAGATAATTTCAAAGAATTAAGACTTACTCTGTTTAGGAAACAACTTACAGCGTGGCTTGCAGAAAAATGTTTTTATACTTTGAAGGATTTTATGACATATAAAGAAAATGATGTACTTAACTAATTAATGTTGAAATTTCTTAATCTCACTGACATGGGAACAAAACACTTGACTTTTAAATTTGGTTCTTTGCTTCTTCGTACAATTATTTAAATTAATACAATAATTAATTATTCATGACATACATTTTGACATTAATTAACTAATCAATTTATATTATTTTTAAAATCAAGAGATTTCGTACAACTTTGACATATTTACGCACCATTGTTATGGTAGAATGTGACGGGATTAGAATTACCTTACCACCATTATGTAACCACATTTCTTGTGAATAAATGATTATCTTATCTTATCTTATCTTATCTTATCTTATCTTATCTTATCTTAAATTTTAACGAAAATGGAAAAAACAGAATTTTGTGAGCTGATTACCTAAGCATTATTTTTAGCGCAAAATAACCATCACCGAAACTAAGGAAAGGCTCGATAAATACTATACTAATATATATACTAATAATATATATACTAATACTATGGGGACTCAGTACCATCAATTTCAATGGTTAAGAAGTGGTTTACTGAGTTCCGTTGTGGTCGTACCAGCGCAAGTGACGCCGAACGCTCAGGTCGCCCAAAAGAGGTCGTCACGCTAGAAATCGTCGATAAAATCCATGGAATGATATTGGATGATCGGAGAATGAAAGTGCGTGAGGTGGCTGTGGCTGTAGGCATCTCAAGTGAGCGGGTACATCACATTTTACATGAATATTTGGACATGAAAAAGCTATCCGCGCGATGGATGCCGTGATTGCTCACACTCGACCATAAGCGCAACTGTGTGACCACTTCAAAAGAGTGTTTTGCGATATTCAGTCGCAATACGAACGAGTTTTTGCGCCGTTTCGTTACCGTGGATGAAACATGGATTCATCACAATACACCAGAAACCAAGGAACAATCATAACAGTGGGTTTCTCCGGGTGAACGTGCACCAAAGTAGGCTAAGGTGGGTCTGTCGGCCAACAAGGTCATGGCCACAGTTTTTTTGGGATGCACGCGGTGTCATCACATCGATTACTTTAAAAAGGGTAAAACGATCAACGGTGAATATTATTCAGAGCTTTTGGACAGATTCGATATTAATTTGAAGCAGAAACGACCGCATTTGGCAAAGAAGAAAGTACTGTTCCATCAAGACAATGGTGCACACGTGTTTTAATTAGGCTACGAACTGCTACCCCATCCCGCATATTCTCCAGATTTACCCGCTTGCGAATATTTCCTATTTCCAAACCTGAAGAAATGGCTAGGCGGTAAGAGATTTGGGTCGAATGAAAAGGTCATCACTGAAACAAACGCCTATTTTGAGGGCCTTGAGGAAACCTGGAAGGAATAAAAAAATGGAAAAGCGCTGGATTAAATGTATCGACCTAAAAGGAGACTATGTTGCGAAATAAAACGATTATTAACCGAAAAAAAAATTACGCAAAAACTCACTAACTTTCAAAGTGCCCTTGTATTACCCATAGTCTAAAATAACATTGCTCATTTTAAGACAAAAATAAAAAAGGGAGAAATGGCACTTGTTCATCATGATAAATATGCAAAATAGCAAAGATAAAAAAACCTGCCAAGTGCGAGTCGGACTCGCATCACGAAGGGTTCCGTACCACAAGGCATAAAACGCCGAAAAAAAACGTTTCTTATACCCCCTTTAAATATTAACTTTATTTTATTTTTATTATTTGTTGTTATAGCGGCAACAGAAATACATCATCTGTGAAAATTTCAACTGTCTAGCTATCACGGTTCACGATATACAGCCTGGTGACAGACAGACGGTTAGTAGAGTCTTAGTAATAGGGTCCCGTTTTTACCCTTTTGGTGCGGAACCCTAAAAACGGGGAACGGAAACAGAACAAAATATAGTTGACATTGTGAAGAGGCAGACGTACTTAATTCAACAGAAAAGAGAAAACTTTAAAGAGTATAATAATTATACTCTTTAAAGTTTTCTCTTTTCTGTTGAATTAACTTGTGGTTGCTTTCACTAAACACAAGCACATCAACCACAAGTTAAGTTTCGCCAAAGAATCAATATTGCCATACAACGTGGCAATGCTGCCAGCACTTTGGGCCCTTTTCTTGATGACAGCGATGCGGACGAATTTATTGATAGCCTTTGATTATCTCCCCTACCTATTTTTTTTTTTAATTGTCATCTTTTCTGATGTCGGCATGAGTTATGCGGTAGTAACCGTAAGGTCGTAAATATATAGCCAATCAGCTAAGTCAGCACCAAGACTGACCTTCCAAGTTGCACTGGTACGGTCAGCAAAAAAGTCGATTAACACTTCAGTTTTTTTAATCCCAGTTATTAAGCAAAATATTTATTCAAAATTGCAGTAGAAGTACAATGCAATTTTGAACAAATATTTTGCTCAATAAGTGAGATTAAAAAACTTAAGTGTTAATCGACTTTTGTTGCTGACTGTACCTACATGTATATTCGTCACTCGTAGAAGCTCTGTCCCTCGTAGGTTCAGCCTCTATATTTATGTCACATTATGAAGGTCGTTCTCCCACGCCCATTAAATCATGCGTGTACAATTACCATATGTATGGAAACGGCATTACCTATTTACATTTACGATATTGATATTATGTCATAGTTTTTATGAACTGAAGACTGTTTACTTTGATGGTATCCGTCAATATACAACGTGCCGTTACAATGGCGACATTAATTTAGCTTTGAACTCACGTCCACGTGCCAGCAAATCATGTTATGTGTGAAAAACGAAAGAGTTCTAGCTTTCAAGAATTGTTTGAAACGATAAAAATAGTATTTTTCGACTTTTTAACGTTTTCACATGATTGAAAACTGAATAGTACCAGGAACTGTAGAACTCAGCCGCATGCGAGAAGATCCTACATTTGTTTTTGATCGGCTACAAAATGATCTGCTACGGGAAGTGGGCAGATCATTTTGCCAATTAACTTTTTTAATGTAAAAACGCCAAAACTATTTCCAAAAACAATTAGGAACTGTAGAACTCAGCTGCATCCGAAAAGAACTCATATTTATTTTTGATCTGCTGGTCAATGACCTGCTAAGTTCATTCACATGTATAAAAAACGCATAAAACAAACCGTCGTCACCGCCTTTGCAGTTTTTTTTTTTATTTTACTTCTCCATAAAGTTTGAATAAATAAATTATAAATGTGTAGGTTGATGTCCGCCGACCTTTTCTCGGGGAGATCCCCAACTTACTGAAGCGTTATGCACTTAAAACTTTTTCGAGTATTGGTACCTTTTATCCTCTTTTTAGAAGCTTTATATATATCGTCCCCGTAGTTGGAAAACTAAATAACTCCGATTTTCTAGTTTTGAGATAAACGCGATTTAGTGTTTTTTTTTCAATTAATGTTCATTTGTTAAAAAAATTGAGACAATTTTAGTGTCGGTAATTTTATATTTTGTGGACCTGATTATCTTTAACATTATGCTTAAACAAACTGGACTCTATCTTCAACAATAACTAAATAAAATATATAAAACCAAGTTGTTTAATTTTGCCACAACTACTTTTTGTAACGTAACTGCAATTAGTTATTTATTTCGGCTATTTATTTAGTTTTCCTACAACCTAGATCCATCTGGTAGAGTAAAAGAAGGTGAAATAAATGCAGTTATTGAATTTATCAAACTTGAAATATGTTTAAATGTAAAAGTTGAACGTTTATTACTTTGATATGTAGCCATCTGATTGCTATGTTGATAGCATATAATATTAACGAGGTTATAGCTAATATAACGAATTCTAGTATTAGTGACGAGTCTGTGTTGCCTAGTTATACTAACAACATAGTGATTAATTATGAATCGTCATGTACGAAGGAGGATCCACCTATAATACCATCATCTTTGGAGACCACTACCAGTCAGATAGGGTATTCTCCTTCTGCTGGAACTTATTCGGGCAATCTAAACTCTCCAGTTGTAGTTGTGGAGGTCACTCCGGATAATTTTTTAAACTAGTCGGGGAGACAACAGAAGTTACCCCTTTAAATAACCAATTATTATTACAGAATAATAAAAAGGTATCTTCTGGCAATATAATTAATAATACTAAAAAATCAAAGGGAGTGCAACATAATTTAAAATTATTTAATCAAAATATCCAAGGTTGCGCTTCCAATTTACTGGAATTAGAATTGTTTTTGGAAAACACCAAGTTTGATGTCATTTGTTTAACAGAGCATTGGTTGAAAGATCATCAAGTAATGTCAATTAATTATGAAAATTATTGTGTAGTTAGCCATTTCAGCCGGAAACATATGATACATGGCGGGTCATTAATACTACTTAAACATTCTATTAAATCTAAAGAACGAAAAGACATAATTGGGCTGTCTGTTGAACACACCATTGAATTTTATTGTCCTGTGTTGAGCTTGATAAGCATGTTATAGTATGCGTATACAGACCTCCAAGTTACCAGAATCTAACTGTGTTTGATTCTGTAATGGAAGATGTGTTAAAGAAACTTAGTACAAGTAGTAAGTCGATAATCGTATGTGGAGATTTTAATATTAATTTATTGGAAAATAACTCGAATACTGTCAGAATGTTAAGTCTTTTTAGGTCATTTGATTTGTCAAATGTTTTTATTGAACCAACCCGAGTGACAGCTTCTTCTGCCACTTGTATTGATAATATTATTTGTAATTGTGATTACTTACACAAAACAATTGTAAATAAGTTGCCATCTGATCACAGTGGACAAACAATAACATTTGGCTCCTACATGCCTTTACAAAAAACTCAAATAAGGTTTAGGACAATAACATGTAAAAAGGTAGAGAAATTAAATAATTCTTTAGCCAGTAAATTATGTGATCAGAATTTTAATAATATAGATGACCCAAATGAGTTCTACGCCGAGTTCTTTTCAATACTAAATGCGCAGTTTAATGAAACTTTTCCACTGAAAACTAAAAGTATTTACACAAAGTTTTTATTTAGTAACTGGGCAACTCCAGGTATTCGTAAAAGCAGGGAAAATCTTTTTGAACTCTATGGCTTAAAGCAACATTATGAATAATACAAACTTTCATCAGTATGTTGCAAAATATTCAAAAATATTTAAAAGTGTGTGCCAAATAGCTAAGGCACTTTATATTAGCAATAAAATAAAATCAGCTGATGATAAAATAAAAACTACCTGGCAAATAATAAATAATGAAACAGGTAGGAAAAAACAGCGTAATACTGAATTTAATTTAGAAACTGCACATGGCCCCATCAACTCAGATGTAGAAATAGCTCAGGAATTTGAAAACTTTTTTGCTAATATTCCCCTTAAAACTACTGAAGCTTTAAATTCATCCCCCACGCTCTCTGCTGCCTTACTTAAAAATAATGTAAAGGCATGCCCTTTGGAGTTTAGGTTTCAGCATCCCCAGGCTGTCATAAAAGTTTCTAAAGATCTTAACATTAAATCAACAGAAGATCTCTGGGGAATGTCTGTAAAAGTATGTAGATCTTTCATCGAAACCATTGCGCCCTATTTAGCTTTCATATTTAACACCAGTGTTGACCAAGGAGTATTTCCGGATCTTATGAAACATAGTAAAGTAGTACCTTTGTTCAAATCCGGTGATAGTAAAGAACCCAACAATTATAGACCTGTGTCAATTCTGCCAGTTCTCAGTAGTGTTTGAAAAGTTAATGCTCAATTAAATGTTACGTCACTTTAATAAAAATTTCATCTTTCATGAACACCAGTACGGTTTCACTAAAGGGCGTTGCACTACTGACGCCGGTGTTACCTTAATAAAGAACATTTTTAACGCCTGGGAAGAAGCACAAGATGCCATTGGAATCTTTTGCGATCTCTCTAAGGCGTTCGATTGTGTAACCATGAGACACTTCTGATGAAACTGGAGCACTATGGAATTAGAAAAACAGCACTTGATTTGCTAAGATCATAACTGAAAGATAGAAAGGTGAAAGTTCAAGTAAACGGCGTAAACTCATTGGGGTCTGAAATGACAATGGGCGTTCCTCAGGGTTCGATATTGGGTCCATTCCTCTTTTTAGCTTACATTAATGATATACCCCAAGTACTTCAAAATCAACCGAAGATGGTGTTATTTGCAGATGACACATCATTGATCTTTAAAATAGACCGACGGTCACAAAATCTTGACGTCGTGAATAACTCTATTCTTCAGGTTCCAGATTGGTTTACGGTAAATAATTTAGTACTTAATAAAAAAAAACCAAATGCATTCGGTTTACATTACCTAATGTATGTAAAGTAGCTACATACCTCAGTTGAATTATCTTCTTCTTGGCGCATTTTCACCATAAATCTACCCCGCGAATTCATTATAGTGTAAAACTCTCACTCTGGTCACTGACGTAAACGCAATTGAAGGTTACACTAAAATGAAAAACGCATTACACTAAAATGCTTGTGACGCGAGCGATGCATCAGTCACACGCGCTGACACCCGCGCTTCCCCCCGCGCACTTCCTTGTTCCGATTCATTGAATAGACACTACAATATTTCGCGTGGCAATTATAATTAACTTAATCTATTTGATTTTATTTGCCTATCATCTTGTAATTAATAATTATCTAGTTGTAGAAGAAATAGATAACATCAAGTGTTTATAAAGTAATGTACGTTTTGACAGAATTCTGAGTAGCAAAATTAATTAAGTAGAGTTATTTAGTTTTCCTAGAACTTTGTTAGTTTTATGATAGAATTTGTAAATTGAAGAAAAAATCAACAACTTATTTTATTTAATTTATTAAAAATTTAACTAATCATTGACCACAGTTATTGATTTATTTATTGAGTTGTTTATTTTTCCTTCAAAAAATTAGAATTAGTTTGAAGATATGCATTATTCCATCTGAACGACAAAAATGGCTATATTTTTGGAACGGAATAAGATAAGTAAATTCCTGTAAGACTCAAACATGCGTCATGTTTTGGATTATTTAAAAATAGGGAAAAGACAAAATCGCCAAAAACGAAGTTATTTAGTTTTCCAAATACGGGGACGATATTGGCTTGCTTCTTTTAAATGACGTAAGTACATTTATTTATGTCCACTCTTAGAAAACGGAGTAAATTTTTTTTGGAGTTTATCTTTATCATCATTTCAGCCAAAAGACGTCCACTGCTGGACATAGGCCTCCCCCAAACACCTCCACTTCGACAGGTTCTTTGCTTCTGGGATTCATCCAGCGGATTCCTGCGGCCTTTATCAGGTCATCGGTCCATCTTGTAGGACAGCCTTCCACGCTACTATACCCCATTCGCAATAAGATTAGACATTGAAATAAATCTTTTTTACAGTCCGTTCAACCGATTTTGACTTCTATTGCGTTGGTGGCATGACAAATGGCAGCTGCAATAAACAGTTGGTATTATAATCACGTTTTTGCTTTTAATGCCGTCCTTATGCCTACGGAATAGAAGTAAAAATCGGTTGAACGGACTGTAAAAAGTTTTGTTTAAATGTCTAATTTTATTGTAAATGGAGTATAGATGTCTGTACCAAATTATTATCACTGGAATGTAATTCTACATAATCTGCATTCGCGATTTATTTACCAAAAATGTAAACAAAGATGAGTTTATGGATAAAAAACTTTAAATCCTACTCAATAAAGTGCAGTTTACGTTACAAATTCAAACATTTTTATAACCTTTTCAATAGTGCTAGTCACTCTGAAATCAACTTAATTGCCATTACAATAAAGTTGATATTTGTTTAACTTGAAATAACATCAATTTTAAACATAAATTTGAATAGACTTTATATACACGTCTTCGTCCCATGGGGTAGGCAGAAACTACAGCCCGCCTGCTACGTTCCTTTCATACTTTTTAGTCGTTTACGTTCATACATCTGAAGCCCAATTCCCGTAATGATAAACGTTCAAAATCTAGTCACAATCTCATCTCAGCGACAATCAATGTCAAAAACTTATCAGAAATTTAGGCAAATTTGAGATATTTTTGTCAGATTGAGACTGAGATCAGACTGAACGTTCATAAAAATTGCGGTTCAAAATAGACACTTCGCATTGGTTTAGTTGGGAGGTACTTCCACATTTTAATTTAATGCTGTTGCAACTAAAAATACACTTAGGAGATTTCACTAAAACATGAGAATAACATTATAAAAAGTGGTCAAAACGATAAAAAAGTGAATTTCTCGAAAAATTTCAGTTAAGAGGTATTGGCACTTCGCCGTCGATACGCTGGTTGTGGGTACTACGCACGTTACCGTTCTAAAGAACGTCACCAATAAGATAATTTTTTCTTAAGTCTTCCCACTTGGCTAGCGCATATCCTGGTCCTATTCACATAACTAGGAATATAAATACACCAGAAACTTCTGTAATTCTCTTTTGTCTCAATTAGTTTTCTCAAAATTATATTAAATAGTAAATACTGGCATATTTTTTTGTATATATTTTTTTGTATAGAATGTACGTTACGTAAATTGTAGTTGCGGAAGAGTGGAGAGTCGTAATACAGGCATTTAATTGCTTAAAAGGACGCTTCTATCATTAGCTAAGAGTACAAAAATAAACAATTACAAAAATAAACAATTATGTAGTTAAAAAAAAACTTTAGATGCAGAAGCAGTGTGGAAACATACATACGTCTGGTCATACCCGCATGCCAGTTGTGAGTACTACGCATCTGATCTTTCTGAATTTTATTCCGTGATAAACCCGTTTTCAGTAATGTTATTGTTCCACATATTGTCGAGTACATTCCAATACTCAAAGTATTGATATTGTATTACAAATTCAAAGGGTCGCAGGCAAAGCCGCAAAGCGAAGTGTGTCGGCAATAAATCACAAATGGTAGGCTTAGCAGGGATTGCCAACTTTTTTGCATAAGTACTTACTTGAAAGGGTCCTTTGATACACATGTACTTACGTGCCCTAAACAGATGACTCGAGGGTCCTTAACGACGTAGTTATGAAAGGTATATGATGGCATATTTAATGTACCTATTGTTATTTAAATACCCAGGTTGAATAGGGTTGGCAACAATATTATGAATGCTGTGGGATTTTAGGGTTCCGTATCTCAAAAAGAAAAACGGAACCCTTATAAGACCACTTCGTTGTCCAGCTGTCCATCTGTCATGACCCTTTTTCTCAGGAAGACGTGGTGTTATCGAGTTGAAATTAATATCAAATACTCACAGCTGCAATCTAGAAGCAATGTCATGTAGCACATGTAAAGGAAAAAAAATCTAAAACCGTAAATATTTAGTTACTTACATACCCACAAATTTGTACGGAACCCTCGGTGCGCGAGTCTGACTGGCACTTGACCGGTTTCTTTTTTTTTTTTTGTTTAACTAGTTATTTTTGTCGCTATAACAAAAATGATTTAAGGGGGAAGCGCTAAGGTAGCCCGCGAAATTCAAATTTTCTTACGTTTTTTGCAATTTGCTGGTCAGTATTAACAGTTTCCCTGTCCCATGAATCATATATGATTCATGTTGATTGTTTAACTATTGTGTCTACTTTATGGACAGTTAAGTTGTTAAGTTGTACATACGTTGATCAAAATATGATTCATGGCCGTAATAAATATGTATTTACAGAATCATAATCATTAGAATCAGTAATACAACTTGTTAGGTTAGTATAATCCCAAAATGTCAAGATTTCATGAAATTGTCATTCTGTGGGATTAGTTTGTCTTAGAGAGTTGCTTTGGTGACTTTAATGATTATAATTCTGTAAATACATATTTGTTACGGCCGCGAATCATATATTAATCGACGTACAACTTAATACTGACCAGCAAATTGCAAAAAACGTAAAAAAAAAATTGAATTTCGCGGGCTACCCTGGCGCTTTCGCCTTAAGTTCAGCAGTGCGATTCTGTAACTATCTCACCGTGAAAACTGAGGTGAAGTGAGCGTGGAGTGAGCTGTCAATAGTGTTAATTCCTAGCAAAAACAAACTCCCATCACCTAAGTTTTCACGGTGAGATTTTTACGGAATCGTCCGGCAGATTAGTATTTTAGAGTGACCAACATGGTAGATATTTGTCACTCTAAAGGCATATGCAAAATCAGTTTATAATCTTCCCACTGCTGGGACACAGGCCTCCTCTCTGTGAGAAGGAGTAGGCCGAAGCCCACCACGCGGGCCCAATGCAGGTTGGTGGAAGACACATATCTTCAAATTTCTGGTTCTAGGACATGCCGGTTTCCTCACGACGTTTCCCTTAACCGTTTTGAGAGCAGCGGTGATGAAATAATTTACACTCAGTTAAGTGCCTGCCTGGGTTCGAACCTACGACCTTTAACTCGTAAGTCACAGCCGTTTCCACTGAGCCACCACAGCTAGAGGACTCACAGTAGAGGAGTAATCTGAACATAAATCTTTTATTTTGTTCATGAAAAGATTATCTCTAGTTAGTTTTTTTAACATCCCATATCCACAATTCTTAAAATGATTACATTCTCACAAAATTAAAGATGAGCATCGAGCTACGGCGTAATACGCAACAGGCTACGCCGTAGCATGTACCGTTCCAAGACGTACTACGCACTTTGCTACGACGTAGTACGCACTATGCTTCGATCGCGTTGGCTTCGTAACTTTACACCTTCGGGACGTTTTAGGAATTTTTCTCTTTAAGATAATACTGTACAATATATTGCTACAAAATTGAAATAAAAACATGCAAATGACGTCTTATTCATGACAAGGGTAACCCTACTTATTTTGCTGTATAAAATCGAGTAAGTAGTTGTCTAGTTCTTGTTTGTAATTACTTCCTTTTCCGAGATAATAACACAAAACAGTGCTGACCTCAAATACGCTATACCAAGTGTGCATAGGAATGTGGGCGGATACATTAAATAGGAACAAAATGTGTAGAACTAGAGTTGTTTGGAAAAAAGTGTTTTTAATGTGTGTGTTGTTTAATGTATATTTAAAGTTTTAAATTAAAATACAATATTAATAATTTACACATTTCGTTATAATAGTATTTATTCATAATAATAGTGGATAAGTACCTACACTATAGAATTAGGTCTTAAATCTGTAAAGATAGTTGTAAGGGGTAAAAATTAATTAATTAAGCTCCCTTTTGGAAATTTTACAATGTATAACATTTTTTTTTATTCCGTCATTTTTTTTTTCATAGAAAATGCATTTTTTATACTTTTTAAAAAACTATAAAAATCATTTGAAAATATCAAAAATTGTGGTCCGCCGGTGTCAAGAGCAAGTTCTAAGCTATTGTTGGTTAGTGCTCCAGAGACCTCCTCACGATGCAAACGGGATCAAGGACTTATTCATATAAGCAGTGCCTACCTCGATAAATCACCATAAGCCTGGCAATTACATTTTAGTGTGTGTGCCCCACAGTTAAGAAACTCACAAAATTATCGAGTCATACTTAACAAAAAATAAAATCGTCATACAAACACGCGCGGGAGTAGGCAGTCGCCAGACGGCCTACTCGGCTCCCGTATTATTCGCACATTCTCATTGGTCTTTACTCGTTCAAGTTAAGGCGACTACATGACCATGAGGCATAGAAAAGAAAGAGAAGCAAGATGACACAATGCTGGTAATTTGGTAAATATGAAGCAATTATCTATTCACAAAAAAAATATTATTTCGACTAAAAAATTAAAACACTAGTGCTTTAGTACGTTGCTTGTAGAATATTCTGACAAAAAATCATAATGATTATATGTATATTATATGTATGCATAATATTATATTAGTATGGTTTTTATTGTAAAAAGAAAGTTTTTATTGGTATCTTCATGATTTTTTTCTATCGTATCAAATTTTGTTGTATTATGTTTTCAACACACTATCTACCTAGCATATATTCTAAAGAATATCATATATTTTTCTGATTTTGTTTACTGTAGTCGATCATATTATTATAGGTACTTTTATTGTTTCTAAAACTTGCGTTTTTTGTGTTTAGGTCCTGTAAGCCCCATAACAAAACGAAATTAAAAATACGTAAGTCTCTCGCGTAATACCATGACGTTCGACCTTCACAATTTATCACCCTAAAGTAGGCATACCTACTCAAATAAAAAACCAAGAAAGAATATTAAAATCGTAATTTGTAATTCGCTCATAATTTGGCCATGCGAAGAAAGAAAGGGATGGATATTGAGATTGCCAATAGTGAGGTAAAAATGGAAATCCAAGATTGCGGCTGCAAAAATTTTTCATCATGGGTGTCGTTTTCATGGTATTTTGAGGGTGCTGAAGCCAATAGTGAGGTCAAAATGAAAATCCAAGATGGCGGCTGTATTTTTTTATCATGGGTGTCATTTTTATGGTTTTCAAGGGCGCTAAAGCCGATAGTAAGATCTAAATGAAAATCCAAGATGGCGGCTGTAATTTTTTCATCATGGGTGTCGTTATCATGGTTTTTAAGATTGCTGGAGCTGAAAATAAAGTCAAAATGAAAATTCAAGATGGCGGCTGAAAACTTTTTTTGTTAATAGATAACTAGATACTTTTGTTTCAAGTTTCTGATTAGTGACCGCGTCGGCCTAAATTAGATCCGGCTTTGCCTGCCTACCTATTATGAAAACCAATGCACGCCACTGTTTATAGGATAGATTTTAAATATAGTTTTACGTACTACTAACAGCTACTTACTGTGGACCAAACAGTTGTTTATGGACCAAACATTTTGAATAAATAAACGTGTAACTATGGCTGTGTACATTGTGCATTAAATAAATAAATGACGATTTACGTGTAAATAAGTATTTTTTCAAGGTATAACTAGGTAATAAAACTATAATCAAATAGCTGTGACTCCCAGTTTCGACTTCGCTGACGTAATTGTTTTTTTATTACCAATAAAATTATAGTAACTTAACTAAACTATTCCAACAATTTATCCATTTAACAATTCCGCAGTACGAAGTCGTTGACGTCTAACATCTAAA
Source organism: Luperina nickerlii (assembly GCA_963855955.1). Taxonomy (NCBI): domain Eukaryota; kingdom Metazoa; phylum Arthropoda; class Insecta; order Lepidoptera; family Noctuidae; genus Luperina; species Luperina nickerlii. The sequence goes on along the minus strand of OY979682.1, from coordinate 17,009,350 downwards.
TAATGTACAGGTTGAATTTTTCAAGTGGGCGTGAATGGCCCAATCCGAAACTATGAGGAATAACGAAAGTACTCAAAGGAGTCTCAGGCCCGATTTTGATGAAAACTAAAACTGAATCATTGGATTTTTGAAACATCAATATTTCTAGGCAGAAATCGAACCCGTTGATTTAGAAAAAAAAACACTGTATTATTACACCATTCGACAGTATCGCTAATAAAGATCGAATTCTGGGAAGTAATGACATGCGGCAAAGGTAAGAAAAATGTTGGATTTTAATAAACTGCTTTTTATTTTAAAGTATTCATACCTACATTACCTGTACCTTTTTCGAAATTTTTATTAACACACACCCACAGCGCAGTCACCTTCACAACATTATGTTCTAAATTCAAATTTTTGTTACGATCTTTAAAAAATATTCTAAATGGAATCAATAATATTGTAATGCTGAATACAGCACAATCCTTGAGACGTTGAATCCATCTATGTATTGACAACAATGTTCATCATTTTAAACAATTAATCAGTTAGGGTTTAATAGGTAGGTAAAGGTAACAGAAGAAAAATAAAAAAGTACTTTGTTAAAAATAAGCTCTTTTCTTTAGTTTGCCGTATGCCATTATTTCCCAGAATTCGATCCTTATTAGCGACACTATCGATTGGTGTAATAATACAGTGTCTTTTTTTTACAAAATCAACGGGTTCGATTCCTGGCTAGAAATATTGATTTATCAAAAATCCAACGACGCAGTTTTAGTTTTCATCAAAATCGAGCCCGCGACTCCTTTGAGTACTTTTCGCTATTCCTCATAGTTTCGGATTTGGCCAACCACGCCCATTACCTACATTAATACGCAAACTACCTACATTAATTAATAGTAGACCATACGAGCTAGGATGCTGCATAATGCATAGCTTTATGAACGTCACAAAAAATCCAAAATTGCAGATGGCCATCAGATGACAATTTTTTCACACTAAAGTATATACAAAATCAGATAGTACGTCTGACGCAGGTTTTAAGTGCAAAATCCTTATTTTGCAGTTTTACTCAATAATAATTTTAGCAGAATAAATTCGCTTTAAGGAAGTCATAAAAATTAAAAACGTATACTTTAAGTACGATTAAAAATACGTTTAATTTCGTTAATAGCAAGCTCACATATTAAAATAAATAGTTATATTATACGAGATATCAATGTAGAGCCGCAAATATCATTCAAATAAATGTTTCATTTCTTTGTGTGGGTGTTGTATTTTATATGAATACCTAATTAACATTTATTACATTTTAAGGGATCAGTGACGCGGGCGAGTTTGCTTTTAATTACTTCCTATGTTTTGGTTTGTTGTTTTTGTTAAATGAATCATGACATTTTTAATTCCGAGAAAATCTAGAATGGATGTGTAATATTTATATAAAAAAAAAACGTGTTTTTACCTGTTGTTTCTTTACTGTGCTACGACTGTGATAACAAATTATGTATCCTAAGTAATATTATAAATGCGAAAGTAAGTATGTTTGTTACCTTCCCAAGTAGCACAAAATAGCTTTATAATCGATGGATAACAGAATTAGCATATTATTATAGCTTTATAAGAAGTCTACATATAGGCATTATAAACCACTGTACAGCTCTTGTAATGCTAATTTGGGCCCCAAATTATACAGCCTTAAGTGTAAGAATGGCATTTTAGCAGCATTATATTGGTTGTCCACCGGAATGATAAACGCATTATAATGGGCTGTGAAAACAGGTTAAAGCAGTGCGCATATGTTAAATGCGGCTCTTATACAGCTTGTACCATTACAAAGGCAAAATAAAAACATTATCAAATATTATTTTTAATTTCTGTTATTATTAATAAATCTTGTGTAAAAAGAACATGGATACTTTCAACAAAAAATATAAGTGCTACAAGGCAAGTAATTAAACTCTTGTTTTTGTTCTCTATGAGGAATTAAGGTTGCGAGTATCAGTTTACTGTGAAAGTATGTATATATTTGAATCAAATATTTCATGCGCCTTCAAATTAAAGAGCTATTTATTACAAAAATATTATAAAAATATGTGGAATTGTAAAAAAAATTATGCTCTTACGAAGAAATCTTTAGTTTTAGTCATTATGATACCTGTATTGTACCGGCCGGTCAATACCATAGGTTGAAGTCCTTTCTAAAGGACTATTTACCATAAAATTAAATTTTAAATATTATCGATACAAAAAGCAAAATGGCGTAAGCATAATTAAAAACTTTAGGCATGCGGCTTTAGGTATACGACTTATTGCTTGTTAAAATTCTTGTCATTATACGTTTGTATAGATAAAGGCTATATAATATTATGATGAAATGCTTTTAAAAAGCTGGCATTAAAACAACACCAATGTACACCGTTAAACAGTTGTGACCCATGCGAAAGGTCGTTATAAAACATAGAGCAGTTTTAAAGAATTTTAAAATGCTTTTTAATAGCTTAAGCCGTAATTAATGCTTACATACGGCCTGCACTTTTGTATAATGCTTACAGCTGTATTAGAAGCTGTATAGAGACATAAATTATGTCTAAAATAAAACCTTTAGCTGCACAAAAGATTGAAAAAGAGGATTATATAGCCTTAGGAACTACAAAGTTAATAAAATGCTGTTATACAGAAGCAAGACATTGCTAAAACCCTTCAAATACTATAACGAAGCTAGAAGAAATTTTCTGGTCATCACTTTTTCCATTATATCGATTTTGTGTTACTTGGGTTTTCACGCCTAAACCACTGAACTTTTAGTTTTTAGACACTTATGCGGATGATGCCGCCGCGGGGCGCTGCTAGTTTTTTTTATAAAACTTACACAATCCACTTTATATAGGTAAGTAACAGCTGCAACTTCATAAAAAAGTTCAGGTTACAATTTTATTTCTTCTCGAAGTATTTCTGGGGCGTGTAGCGGAACTTCGGAACAAGTTTCCAGATCCTTGTTACGCTGTCATTATTGGATCGTTTGAGGAAACATCTCATTATCCTTATTTCCTCTCAAGGAAGGTAGCTTACAGTGACCTTGCTATTCAAACTGTAACTTTTGCATACCTTTAGGTATTTGCTTCCAATTTTCGATTAGCACTTTAATTTTATGTGGATACTTGTGATTTCCTGTGAGGAGTTTGTGGCTAATTAATAAGAGCCGCACGGGTCCATCGATCAGGTTAAGCTACGCTTGCCACGGTTGGTCCGTGGATGGGTGACCATCTTTACGTACCAAGATCCCTCCGTGCCTCGGAAATCACGTTAAGGCGTTGGTCCCCGTATATTCGTGACAGTCATGACGGGTAGTCAGAAGCCTGAAGATTCGACAACCATGTCTTACCAGGGGTATCGTATTATGCGCTTCCATGATGACGCGCTTGCGCTCCTCCTCCAATGGCATCCTGAATGTGTTTTCAGACCGGTGGGACTCTCCTCTCCTAAGAAGGTGGGCAAGTGTTCAGACACACTTATCCAAATAAACTGGCGTGCCATTGAATGAACAGTTCATTGTCATTCAAGTTGTTTAATTGTAAATTTAATTGTATACTAATATGAGGCTAAGTTATACTATACTACTAACATAATATGGATGTAAATCTGAAATAAAATATTTGAATTTGAATATTACCCAGTAACTGAGTAACTGGGTTGTGGAGGTCAGATAGGCAGTCGCTTCATGTAAAATACTGGTATTCAACAGCTGAATACCAGTATTTTACATATCCTTATACATAACCGTTTTTCATATATTCCATGCCAATAGAGAAGAATTTATTTTCTTATCCAATCTGACATAAATAATAGTAATAATAACAGTAGGTGAAAGAAAATTATTTCTCTTGAACTAGGTTTGAGGTGAAATTAATGTAGATTTTCAAGTTTGAAAAGAAAAATATGTTAAGAAGAAAAATTTTAATGTCCGCCAACCATTGTCAGACCAACAAGAAATATGTAGATATTTAAGGGGCTTACATGACCTAAAACTCGGTCACTGTCGGACTATGTAGAAAAGAAAGAGAAGCGCGATGACACAACGTTGGTAATTTATTGCAAAATATGAAGCAATTATTTAATTACAAAAAATCTATTGTTTGGACTAAAAAATTAAAACACTAGTATTATAGTATGTTGCTTGTAGAATAATCTGACAAAATATCAGAATGATTTTATGTATATTAATATGATTTTTATTGTGAAAAGAAAGTTTTAGAGGTTTCTTCATGATTTTTTTCTATCCTATCAAATTAGTTGTATTATGTTTTCAACACACTATCTACCTAGCATATCGACACCCGCTAAGTATACGTATGTATCTGCCAGATACACGAAACGGTTTTTATTGCATTTTTGGCATCTATATACCTATATTTACCATATACATTTTTATTTTATTTTTTCAATAAACCCAACATACTTTTTTCTCAAACGTATAATTGTTTATCTGCATAAGCTGACAAATAAACACAGCGTACAACCATTTAAGTTCCAGTTACATACTTTGACGCAGGGGGATAGGGCGCGCGGTGCGGGTAACTGCCGGTCACTCAGTTCTTCGGCGGGCAGCGAGTTTTGCGCGCGAGTGTTGCGTTGTTTTTTACCATGTCGAGTGAACGTTATAAATTTTCAACTATATTAAGGGAAGATGATTTTAACTACATTAAAAGACCAAAAAATGCTGTGGACCAAATAATAAGCGTAACATCAGACCAGCTGATAGACTCGCCATCAAGGCAAGGTAAGTAATATAACTAAATATTTTATAATTATTAAAGTATATATTTTAAGTGCACCTATAAATTGAGATTTCTACCTATACTGTAAATATTTGAACACGTCTTAAAATGAAAAGATATCTTCATGACGACATTACTGCAATTTATTCATTCCCGATGCATAAGTATGTAACTACGCAGTTACACATTTTTACGTCGGAATTTAGTTTGATTGAAAAATTTATCTAGGCACTTACATACTTATTCTACGGAATGTGTTTAAAATAAAATCAGTTAACTAACACATATATTGTTTTACATTGGATTTTAACTTGATTATTAATATCTATCTGTATACTGACATAGTTTTACTTTTATGAAATGGTCTTGATTATCGTAGAAAATCGAGTGTTTTATTGTGGTTTGATTGTTTCAGATACTCCAATACACTTCTCAAAGTATTTTACTGATGAAGACTTGCAACAAATGACGGAATTCATAGGAAACAGTGACGAAGAAAGAAGTACTGCACAAAACCATCTTAAACCCTCAGAATGTTCCAGAACACATTCCCCAACCGTCACAAGTCATACAGCTCCAGTGATTTTTCCGAGTAACTCTCATGACCCCATATTGACAACAATAACGCCACAATCACCCATGGACGACGACGACATCCCCGAAGTGACCGGGGTAGATCTGAGAGCGGCGGTAGGAAGGCTGAAGGCCAAAAGTACCGCCCCAGGACCCGACGGCTTGCCAGGTAAAGCCTGGGTCCTGGCCTCGAGGGCTCTCGGGCCTCGACTGGAGGCGCTCTTAAACGCATGTATGGAGAGAGGCCAGTTTCCACTCCGTTGGAAGACGGGGAAGCTGGTCCTCATTCAGAAGCCGGGGCGCCCTGCGGACTCTCCGTCCGCATACCGGCCCATCGTGCTGCTCGACGAGGTTGGTAAGCTCTTTGAGAGAGTTATTGCGGGCCGCCTCGTCGGGCACCTGGTGAGGACGGGGCCGGATCTTGCGGACAGCCAGTTTGGCTTCCGCAAGGGGCGCTCGAAGGTGGATGCCATCATGCGCGTGAGAGCCCTCACGACGGGGGACGCGGTGTCCCGGGGTGGGGTCGTCGTGGCGGTGTCACTTGACATCGCCAACGCGTTTAATACCCTGCCCTGGGGTTGCATTGGGGAGGCACTCCGATATCACCGGGTGCCGACCTACCTCCGTCGAGTAGTCGGGGCGTATCTGACGGACAGAGCCGTCATCTACCCCGGTCGCGATGGGGAGTGGAACCGGCGAGAGATGTCGTGCGGTGTCCCACAGGATCGGTTCTGGGGCCGCTCCTGTGGGACATCGGTTACGACTGGGTGCTGCGGGCCGACCTCCCTGATGACGTCAGCGTGGTTTGCTAGGTACGCTGACGACACGCTAGTCCTGGCGCAGGGAAGGTCGCACCAGGCGGCGGCCGACGCGATGACACGCGGGGTTGCGATAGTCGTGGAGAGGATCCGGTAGTTGGGTCTCGAAGTGACATTGCACAAGTCCGAGGCCATGTCGTTTCATGGGCCCCGGAACGCGCCACCATCGGGATCCCAACTAATGGTAGAAGGGGTTCACATCGGTGTCGAGACGACGATGAAATACCTGGGTCTCGTCCTCGACAGCCGGTGGAACTTCGTCGAGCATTTCCGACGTTTGGCTCCCAAACTGGAACGGGCCGGGGCCGCCTTCAAGCGGCTCCTGCCCAACCCGAGGAAGCCAAACGCCTCCTGCCGGAGGCTTTACGCGAGGGTCGTGCGGTCCATGGCCCTATACGGGGCCCCGATGTGGGCGCGTTCACTGCGGCGGCGAGCCGCCCATTATTTGAACGCGCCCCAGAAGGTGGTAGCCACAAGGCTGATTCGGGGCTACCGCACGATCTCGGGCGAGGCGGCAAGTCTCCTTGCCGGACTGCCGCCATGGGATCTGGAGGCGATAGTCCTCGCGCGCCTGTATGAGTGGCGCGCGGAGGCACTACACCGGGGGGAAACTCCGCTTCCGCAGCAAATTGCGGCGGAGTGGATGGACCTCCGGCGCGATCTCATGGTGGCATGGAAAGAGCGACTGTCGCAACCCAGCGCAGGGCACGCCACAATAGCGGCGGTAAGACCCCTCTTTGAGGAGTGGCTAGAGCGGCGTCACGGCGCTCTCACCTACCGCCTGACGCAGGTCCTCACCGGACACGGAAGTTTCGGGAGGTTCCTGCACATAATCAGGCGGGAGGAAACGCCCGGGTGTCACCATTGCCAGGATCGCCCAGAGGACGCGGTGGAGGTCTGCCCCGCTTGGGCGGAGCACCGCCGTGTCCTCGTTGAGGCGATCGGCAGTGGCGGCGACCTCTCGCGTCCGGGCCTGGTTCAAGCCATGGTCAGGGGCGAGAGGGAGTGGGGGGCAGTCGCCTCCTTCTGCGAAGCAGTCATGCTAGCGAAGGAGGCGGCGGGACGGCTGAGGGAGAGAGCCTCCCGTCCCAGCCGCCGCGGGAGACGCTCCGGGCGTCGGGATCCGTGCGACGACTCTCGGCCACCGTAGGCGCGGGCCTGCGGGCGGAGAGTAATGGGTAGCTCACCGTCCGATCAGGACCAGGCCCGTGCCGGACGGCGCGAACGTGTTCCACGCGCGCCTCAAAGAGATGTCAGCATCAATGGTAGGGGCCCGTCAGGGCCGAAGCCTGCCGGGTCAGCGGGATTGTCCGAAAGGGTTACCGCTGGCTCGGAACATAAAGGGCTAAGGAAGTAACACGGGTGGGTTTTAGTCAGTAAGAGTCTGACCCTCCCTTCCGCTCCACCCAGAGCGGGAGGGGGGGTCATTTGATGATTTGCCATCCTCAAAAAAAAGGCAATTTTTTATAAAGTTTAAGAATGTTTTTATTATTGGATATTTTTTTTTTAGTTTTTAGTTAGTTTTACTTAAGTGATTTCCAGATTAGTAAGAACTTATAACTAATAAAACAAAAGAGAAAAGTCTGATTACCAGTAGGTAGGTAGATGCCATTTTTAATTAATGTTACATTAGATCTTCGGTGTTATAAACATACAGCATATAATTAATAATAATGTTACTTTTTGACACTTGAAACGTTTGAAATTTATATTTTTGTGTTTTGAAAATAAACATTAGATAATACAAATATATCCACTGCTTTTATTTCAAAATACCAAAACACATGATGATTTTTACAAGTTTGGAATTCAGTTACACTTGTATGCACAATAATATAATTACGGTGGTAAATTATGTAAGTATCAGTTACACAGGATATTTCAATTGACTTTACCAATTATAAGTACGTATCTGGCAGTTAAAGCAATAAGGTGCCTGAATATTCCAATGAAGAAATGTGTATGTGTCAGTTAGTATATTTTGATTGTTTTTTACAACGCAGTAAAAGTATGCATGTGTGATAAAACAAAAACTTGAAGATTTAGAAACATAATATACTCTTAATTATAAATTTCACTTAAGTTTAAACCCGCTCACCAAATATTATACTTTAATTCCATATAGGAGCTTAGCTATGGCGATTTAAAAAAATTGAAATCTTCAATTCGCTCTCCTATAAAATTTGCATTTTTCAGTTACTTAGTTGTACTTAGGAGGTGTCGATATATCCTGAAGAATATCATACATTTTTCTGATTTTGTTTACTGTAGTCGATCATATACTTGTATATATTGTTTCTAAAACTTGCGTTTTTTGTGTTTAGGTCCTGTAAGCCCCTTAAATAAATATTATGCATTAACTGCTCATCGATCAAGCCAATACATCACTCGTAGCATAAAGTGAATCAATGAATATTATCAAGGTTATGATGGTGCATAACAGTTGAGTTACATTCACTGATGCTTGTCTAAAACGCGTTAAATAATTGCTTAAAACATGACGTTCAACCATCAATTTTAAATGCAAATTAGACACTATTAACTTGTCTATGTAGTACAGTCGCCAGCACATCAAACTACTACAATCTGTCAAATTTCTTTAATAGATTTTCAACTTTATCGCTAAAGCATTAATCTGGTTAAATGTTATATGGGTGTATACTTGAAATAAATGATTTGATTTGATAAGGTTCAAAGTTGATTGGGAAAATTTGACAGTTTCGGGTAGCTTGATGTGCTGGCGTCTGTACATAAAATTAGGCTGGTTTAACCGGTAGCCGCAGGTATTCAAGAGTTGCAAGGATTTCATAAAACCTTCGAAATAAATCACTATCGTTAAGTTTAAATTATGATGCTTATTTTGTTTTTGAAGTGAAAACTTCTTTAGCGGCGTTGTACACTTTTTTTTGTAATGGGTAAAAAATGTTAAACTCGCGTCAGGACACGTGACCTGATCGAATATTCGTAAGACGGATAGCCGTAGCCGGTACCGCGTGTGTTTTGTTTATAAGACGACTCACAAAATACACACGTAATTGTTTTCACTTATGTCGGCACTCCCGGAGTGCCACACAGTTTTTTTTTTTTTTACTTTTTTTATGAACTATCTGGGCAACAGTCTCCACACGGTGGGTGCCTGAGGATGGACGGCGCCGCCGAAACCAGCCTAGGAAGAGATGGCGAGACGACCCAGATGCGTACCGCGAGGGTTGGATCGAGGTGGCTGTAGAAAAGGATGTCTGGAAAGGATTTGGGGGAGGCCTTTGTTCAGCAGTGGGACAGGAGTAGGTAAAAAAAAATTGCTATCTCATCTTGTCTGACGTATATTTTTGAAGTGAAAACTTCTCTAGCATCGTTGTGACTTGAAATTTTATGAAACGAAAAGTGACAGTAAAAAGAGACATATAAGATTTAACGTGGGAGAAAATGAGATAGGAAGCATTATACAGTGTTTTTGTTTTTATTATTACAAATGACGTCACATTTAATCCTATGCTACTAATTTGTGATGATGGTGATGGTGATGGTGATTGTGATTGTGATGGTGATTGTGATTGTGATTGTGATGGTGATGGTGATGGTGATGGATGGATGGATGGATGGATGGACGTTCTTTAGCATCGTTGTGATTTGAAAGTTTATGAAACGACAAAGCGACAGTAAAAAGAGACATTAAATTCATAAGATTTAAGAGGAAAGCGCTAAGGTAGCCCGCGAAATTCAAATTTTCTTACGTTTTTTGCAATTTGCTGGTCAGTATTAAGTTGTACGTCGATCAAAATATGATTCGCGGCCGTAAAAAATATGTATTTACAGAATTATAATCATTAAAGTCATCAACACAACTCTCTAAGAGCACGTAACTCCAAAGAATGATGATTTCATGAAACAGTTATTCTTTGGACTTACGTGGTCTTAGAGAGTTGTGTTGATGACTTTAATGATTATAATTCTGTAAACACATATTTGTTACGGCCGCGAATCATATATTAATCAACGTACAACTTAATACTGACCAGCAAATTGCAAAAAACCTAAATAAAATTGAATTTCGCGGGATACCCTGGCGCTTTCGCCTTAACGTGGGAAAAAAATGAGATAGGAAGCATTAAACAGTGTTTTTGAAGGTTTCACTTCTACTACGTGTGAATTGCACACATGCTGTTTTTTTTTCAATTCTAAAACATAGTATTTCTGTCTATTGATTAAAGATATACTCGTATATTCAGACAGAATTGAAATCACATTGGGTGTTTTATCACACATCGTGGGGAAACCGGCTTGTCCCGGAACCAAAAGTTCGAAGACATGTGACATCCACCAACCCGCACTGGTCCCTCGTGGTGGATAACGGCCCACTCCTTCTCACCGCGAGGAGGCCTGTGTCCCAGCAGTGGGAACGTTATAGGCTGTCCGTTATTCTTACCTATGCTGGGATTTTATTAATGGTGCTGGTAGGAGTCTACCAGCCATCAGTCTACCATCGTATATTATCTAAAAAATGAGTATCTTTTAGATAATATGCGATGTACAGACGCCAGCACATCAAGCTATCCGAAACTGTCAAACTTTCCCAATCAATTTTGAACCTTAAGCTTTAGCGATAAAGTTGAAAATCTATTACAGAAATTTGACAGATTGTAGTAGCTTGATGTGCTGGCGTCTCTTCATTCATACAAAAAAAAAATACAAAAAAAAACTACTAAAAATAAATACTTTTTCTTTCTTTCTTTATATATATAAATCTAGATAGTAATGTGATATTTATTGTTAAAGATCTGAATTAGACATGTTTATCATTCCATATATCAACAGTAATTCATAAAATAAATTCCTCACATATTAATAATAGAATTCGTCTTAAAACGTCGACTGGTCGCGGATCTATGTGCAATCAATTAGGTCCGGATACATAAATTACTTGTAATAAATGCTTCCTTTATGAGCCTGCAATTGAAACTGACAAGTAATATTATCTATTAATATCGAAGGCTGCGGAAAGCATCTTATATGGTCTAGTTTATGTAGAAATATTACTATTTTTATCTATGATTTATTTATGTATGTACTATTATTTCTACACTGTTAAAACAGTGCACTGGTAGTCGTTCTATACGGGGTTATTGGTAAAACATTAACAACCTCTTAAGAGGTCATTGTACTCATCATTATGAAAAAAAATCAGCTGTTCCCTACATTTTGACGAGTTATACGAACATAAAGGATCCTCCAAACAGGCGCGACACGCGACAAAATCGCGCGCGACACAAAGGCACCGCAAGTCGCGCAGCGAGCGGTGCCTTTGTGTCGCGCGCGATTATATCGCGTGTCGCGCCTGTTTGTAGGAGCCTTTAAATGTAGGGAACAGCTGATTTTTTTTTTTTTCGCTATTTCAGGATTGGTCCCATAGTAAAAGTTGTTCTTAATGATGAGTACAATGACCTTTTAAAAGGTTGTTAATGTTTTACTAATAACCCTGTACATGCAGTCTGTGGACCAACTACACGCAGGGGCATACCTACTGCTCTGCGCGTTCAATACAATAATGCTTTAAGGGTATTGATGGGGCTTCTAGTAAAAATAAGTCTTGTGCATGCATATTATATCTTGACAAACACTGGACACGACAACACTCAGAACGAAGCCGCGCTCCACTGCGAACAGGCAGACCGCGCGCGTTCCCGCACCCACGCCGCTCCCCGCCCCACGCTGCCAGTCTAGCCAAGCATACACTCTGCTCGTAGTTTACAAAACTAATCCAGTACTCCCTATTACCCTCCCTATACCTATTTTATTTTCCTTAATGTAAAGTTACTGTAGTAAAGGTCAGTGTTCTCTACATACACGTCGACGACACCCCAGGCACCTCTGAACCCTTTACCGCAGAGTACGTGTTATTAGCTTGACTGTCTCGGGTACTAAAACGAAACTTTTAAACTGTTCCTCAAAGTACTAGAGTAAGTACCGTCTCATGTACCTATGAATTAAATTACTCTGACAAATAAAGTTTAGTACGACTTAGAGCCGTACTTCACCGCAACGCCCGCGCGATGTTGACGTCATCAGGCCAACTAAATGTATATTGTTACCATACATAGATTCAAGACATGATTCTGGACGGTGCGTAATAATTTTTCGGAGTTATTCCGGTCTGATCGTGGGTTATTTTAAAAACACACGAGCGCCGATCGAGAATTATGTGTTACTTCAACCCTTGTTAGTTATTTTTAAGCGCTAAACTGTTCAAAAAGCTTTAATAACTTGCTTTGATAAAAGTCAACAATAACGAAATTCCGAACTAAAATATGGAAGTGCGCAAAATCAACATCGTCGTTCATTCGATAGAAAAAAAAAAGAAAATATGTATATTAATTTGCACAGACTACACACAACACTACATATAATATTATTCTACAAGTCAAAAAAATAAATATAAAAAAAGAAAACGAATTTATTTATTTTTTTTTTTATTAAATAAAAAATAGAAAAAAAAGGAAAAGAAAAACAAAAAAAAGTGCGCGCGTAAATAGTGTAAAGTGCGCTGTGAGAAAGTAGCAGGAAAGTGTGCCTCGTTGCTACAAATATGGCAGACACCTAATGCCTGACGCTGGTTTTCAACTAAACTACTGCATAGTAACAACATCTCAATGTCTTAATCTAAGCCTTTCAAGACCTATCTATTATTTGAGTATCTAAATCCATTATACTTTATCTAATCATTGATATAACCACTCGTTGATAGCTAATACCCTGTCATAAGAACATATTCTAATTTTACGATACCAATCTAGAACGCTGCAGGCGCCTCATAAAAAATGTAGTTTATTCATGGAGCCCTGGAGGCCTAGGTCGCAAGTCACACATACAAGAACACGTAACAGTCTCATTTCTCTGCCAGGGTCAATTTCTATCTAGTCTGAAATAATCGCCACTAAAAAGATAGGTACAGCAGTCCTATTCTGTAAAAATCTCACCGTGAAAATTTTGCTAAAGTAAACTATTATCCCACTTAACGCTAAGGATTGACAATTCACTTCCAACTCATTTTCCATTACTTTTAAAGAATAGAAGGGGAAAAGGTCGGCTCTATAACAACGAACAAAAACACACGCAACAGCAGATTGGCAGTGGTGGCAAAGTGGTATCGGCCTCGACTGACGAGTTGTAGGTCGAGAGTTCAAATCCAGGCAGGCACTTTATTTTGTGTATTTAATTTCATCACAACTGCTCTCAAAACGGTGAAGGAAAACAATATCATGAGGAAACCTTGACAGGAACCGTGACGTCCTTGAACCAAAAATTTTAAGACGTGTCATCCACCAACCCGCACTGGGCCCGCGGGGTGCGTCTCATAACGTATAAACTCATTTGGTCTAATTTCATTTTATTATCGTTCATAAGATATAATCAACGTGAGATATACCAACTGTTGATATAATTTCTTTACATATAACATTTATTTATTCTAAAACTTAATTAGTATAACGTTGTTTGATATAACGTTTATGTAATCGAAAATCATTTGGTCTAACGTTTAATATGTATATTGTTTATTTAATCGAAAATCATTAGTTCTAACGTTTAATATACATATGTATATAAAAACGTCATTATGGTTAACACCCCGATTCAGAGTACCCCGACTCGGATAGGTTAGGTTAGAAGGCTAAGGCGGGAGCGAAGCGGAGCGGAGCTCCCGCCTTAGCCTTCGTGGTTATTTTTTTTTAAACCACCCAGAAATAGGAGCCCCGCGAAGCGGGGCTCCTTCGACCTATCTTAGCGCAGGTGGTAATTAGTTACTAGTTATGTTTAATATCTACTTAGGTGACTATTACCTATGATAGAACTTACAAAGAATAAAACAAAGAAAAAATACTTTTAAATATTTCTTAAACAAAATACAAAGTTATTGTTTAATTAGACCAAATAAGTTTTATATCTTTTGAGTGGTATGTCAAACGATTTTATATTTAATGTATGTTATGCTTATGAAAATTAGTTATTTTAAAATTATATCAATCGTTCATTATATTAACTAATCGCTATATTAAATAAAATTATAGGTTCCGTTGTTATATATTGTAAATATTAGAGATTTTGTTGTTATATCATCTATTACTTACCCGGGCCCGCGTGGTGGATTATGGCTCGCTCCCTCTCACAGACGCGACACGCGATGTAATCGCGCGCGACACAAAGGCACCGCTCGTTGCGCGACTTGCGGTGCCTTTGTGGCGCGTGTCGTGTCGCGCCTGTTCGAAGGAGCCTTTATAGGCTGATTGTGCAAAATTACAGGCACACGCTTCACCTATAGCGATTGCAAGCGCACTCGCGACTGGCATCCGTTTGAGATCGCCCTTCGTGCCACGCGCCGTACGTACGCATCTATGTGTGCGTGCGCCTGTTTTCGCTCGTTGTACTTATGAAGCAGACCTTCTGTACGTACTATCGTATTGTGTATTCATAAACGTGACGGCTTGCCCAGACGCGGTGTCACGGTGTGTGTGGCTCAGTAAAACTAGTAGCTAATCTATCGATCAAATCAATGTCAATGTCAAAAGTGAAACATGTCTGGCTATTCGTGGTTTGACATTCGTATAATATCATTGCCTAATTACACTGTTATTGTAGTTGTAAGTCCATGTGGATCTAGTGGTGCGGCCAAACATTCTGTAAGCTTTACGGAGTCATAAATGCCTAGTTATTACCCGACTGCGCCAAAAAGACGGTTATGTTTTTCGAGTGTCATCATCTGCCTAGCCTTTTCCCAACTATGTTGGGGTCGGTTTCCAGTCTAACTAGATGCAGCTGAATACCAGTATTTTACTTGGAGCGACTGCCTATCTGACCTCCACAACCTATTTACTGGATAATACGATACCTATTGGTAAGACTGCGTTGTCAGACTTTCGGGCTTCTGACTACCCGTAACGACTGTCAAAGATCTACGAATGACAGCCGGGACCAACGGCTTAACGTGCTTTCCGAGGCACGGAGGGGTCACGGTATATAAAGATGGTCACCCATCCACAGACCAACCGCGGCAAGCGTAGCTTAACCTGATCGATCGACCTGTGCGGCTGTTATTATTTATAGCCACGGGCCCCTCCCTTATGTTTTTCGAGTGTATGTTTGTATATTTCTATGGCACGCTCTGTACCCTAAACGGCTTGATCGATTTCAGCTTGAGAGGTGCCGTTAGATTCGTCTTAATTTTGAGAATGACACGGGGTATATCAAAATTGAAAAAAATTCAAATAGCCAATTTTTGGCGCGATATTATGCCTTCAAAAAAATATTATTTCTCAGAACCTATCGAGTGGGGTATCAAAATAAAGGGGTTTAAAAGGTGATTACAAATATACATATAAGATACAACTTATATGGTTAAAAGTAATTCGAAGTGACAAATCGTAAAAAACACATACCAAGAACTAAATCGTCTGCGAAATCTTTCACATTTGTAAATTAAAAAGCTGGAAATAACAAAAAGGTATCTAAAAAAACCCGACTGCGGTAAAAGACTTAAGTTAAAAAAAAACTGAAAGCTAATAATGAAAACAAGCCCATTTTAAATTTGCACTTTCCAGGAACTCAAACACTTCATACTCGTCACACATGACATTTTATTTTGATAACTAGATAGCACTCGAACAATTTCGCCAAATAAACCCAAAACAATTCAATAAAAGCTCCTCTGACGCAGCGTAAACAGAATGGATTGTGAGGTTACTTATTGACAGTTGTAATAGGAAAAGAAATGTCAAACGAACGTTCATAGTACGGTATTGCCAGGTAATATTCGGGCAGAAGTCGGCCAGGGTGTCACGCGACCGCAGACTGGCTTATTGACTACCTAGTTCATAGTACGAAATTGCCATGCAGTTCTGTTTACGCCGTAAACTGTCTGGAAATAAGAGTTCATAATAAGGCCCCAGTTCAGCAAAAATGCCAGACAACTAGTGCCTGACGCTGATTTTCAACTGGACCTGATGTGTGAGGTGACGGATGTAAATCAGTTAAATACTGCAACGTGACGTGTGTATGCATAATTAAATAAATAAATAAATAGTTATTTGTGCAACAAGAGAGCAAAGTAGTTTTTTGCTGCGAGTGCTGATTTTGAATCCCGAGCAAGCGAAGGATTCAACGATTGAATCACGAGCGTAGCGAGTGATTCTAAAGTTGAATCCTGAGTGTTGCGAGGGATTCAAAGGCACGAGATGCAAAAAAACTTTGCTCTCGTGTAACACACATACCTTTTCACTTCAGCAGCGAGAACACTTTAGGAGATAAAATAATAAACAGGAATAGATTGAAATAACTGTTTATTGTGAATCAAAATAATTAACATTGTAGGTAGATACCAATTCTATAAAATCTAAAAAATAAGATAGCAACACCGTCTCCGAAAAACTGCTTGCGCCCTTTGTAAGTCTCCATTCATTGAAGACATGGTATGCTTTCAGATATTTCTCGCGAGACTTCTCAGGTAGGAAACTTAATTCTGCATTAATAACTTGTTGTTTTAACCCTTCTGGTGTTAAAATACTGTTCTCGTCGCTAGTTTCACTCATATTTTACGATTATTTTAATATTTTTTAACTTATTCAACTCTGTACGCCAGTCACGAAATTTTATTCCCGCTAATTTTATTTAAATTAAGGCGTGTTCGGAAATAGCACCCATGATATTTTATAATTCAAAATATATTACGTAAGTACCTAACATTTATTGACACTAGAAATAAATATTTACAAGTTAAATATCAGTTTTATTTGCAGTAAATACTTATTTTCGTTTAAATACAACAATAAGTTAAAAATTCAATAAATTACATTAAAAGACATAATTTTCTTTTTGCAAAATTTCTTTAGTTAGTACGAAATTCCGAACGTGTTTGTCTTTGAGGTCGAATTCAAAATCCGAACTTCGAAAGGGCTGGTCTTTGTCTCTCTCTCTTTCTAATGGCGGGAAAGAGATAGAGTGTGAATGTTTCGGATTGTATGATTAACTCAAAGCTGAATAAAAAAAAAATTAAAAAGTTACTTTGTCTCACTCAGTGAGCAAAATCGCATTTTGCTCACTGATTTCACGCAGCAAAACCTACTTGTTTGAGCTACTGAAGTGAAAAATAAATTTGTGTCACATAAAAACAGTAACGAATAGGTATGTATAAACAGTGTGATATTGAGTAACATTGCAAAATTAACCAAAAAAAAAACTGATAAATAAATAAGTGAGATGGCCGCATGATAAGACCTTCTTATGCAAATAAAGAAATTCTCCGAAATGAGTCACAACAAAAACCTGTTTTAATTTAAACGATGCCTGACTTCCACGCTCAAACACATTGTCATAATAATTTACCAATAAAATATGGGTCTTATAATATACGAATATACCAATGGAATACGCGGTCGGTCACGTGAGCGAAGCCGCGGCATAGCTAGATTTTCTAAACATAGACAAGTGAGACAAAAAATAAAACCTTATAAAGACATAAAGTAACCCGAGGTTCCCATACATCCCTGAATATTATTGCAGACAGGTTCGTCCATGACAGGTCACAGAATGTAGTATCTATCACAGGTTACCGTGGTTTATTCCTGGTGGCTTAAGATTAATGTCCCGGAGCTGATAAACTGGCAGTAAGTTATGACTTAGGCTCGAGTTAGGCAGACAACAGATTTTGGACACGTTTTTGTAGACGGACACCTTTAGTGACCTTCAGGACTCACCTTTATGCGTTTGACGCTGGAAGTTTTAAGCGTTGACCAGTCGTTGCGTTTTGCGTTGGACAAAATTTTGTGTCATATCCAGATACAGCACTAAATTTTGTCCTGATTAAATGATTCAGGATGCAGCTGAATACCAGTGTTTTACATGGAGCGACTGCCTATCTGACCTCCGCAACCAAGTTACTGGGAAATACGATACCCTTTGGTAAGACTGGTTGTCAGAATTTCGGGCTTCTGACGACCGCGCCCGTGACCGTGCTTTGCGAGGCAAGGAGGTCTCGGTATGTAAAGATCATCCATCCACAGACCGACCGCGGCAAGTGTAGCTTAACCTGATCGATCGACCGTGCAGCTATTATTACTTAGCCTCCAGCCACGAATCACGCCTAAAGTATGGATAATTTTTTGTATATCACCACCGTTACCATTTGATATATTTCATGTTCATACCACTTTTTGTAATGTATATTTTTATTTCTTAATTTTGATTGTTGTTTTTATTCATATCTAATCGTATGCTGCACTGGCTGATGTCATCACGTCAATCACCGGCTGTCGCTGAGAACCAGCGCTGGGGCTCTGTCTCGTATAGGGTCTTAGCATTATGCTGAGCGTTGGCCGTTTTGCGTAGATGTGACGCATACTTTCTCCCAAATTGTTATTTTTGCTTTTGTTTTGTGTTTTTATTTTTATGCGTCATATTTGCCGCAAATAAACGTATTTTCTTTCTTTCTTTTTCTTTCTTTCAAAAAAAGAAGAAGTCGTGAAAAACCTTTTTGAATTTTGCGTAACTGTAAGATATTTACATATATAGTACTTGTGACTGAACCTTCAACACTTACACCGAACCGTAAACCCAGTGGAAGCTGATATCAGATAGCGAAGCCCATACAACGTTTCAGCAAGGTAGCAGCAAGTTCAATAATATCAATTTCAGCTGTACCTAATCATAATACCGTTGCCAGCAATATGATTACGCCCGAAATTGATATTATTTCCCTGTTGAGAATCCCTTTAACGTTGTTAAGATCCTGTTATGACTCGTGCCACTTACGTATAGCTATATGAGCTCCAAAACTGGATCCCAACTGGTGATTATTATATAATACTAGCTGCGCCTCGCGGATTCACCCGCGTAAATGTCAATCCCGTGGGAATATCGGAATAACAAGTAGCCTATTATGTTAATCCAGGGTGTCAGCTACCTCCATATAAAATTTGCTCAAAATTGGTCCAGCCATTTGAGCTCGAAGAAGTAACAAACATATAAACAAACACACACACACTTACAAACTTTCGTCTTTATAATATTGGTGTGATTATAAATGCGAAAGTCAGTCTGAGTGTTGGTGTATTGACTATTATACGTAACCCATATACTCGTAACAGGGTAGGTTATATGGGTTAGGTATTATATCAGAAACTAACAACCCCGCCGTCGGTAGTACTTAAGGCGAGGTTGTTGCATTTTTAAGTTTTTTGGAGCTATTTATATCTAATTAATAATATTGCGCAAAATAAAAATCATTTTAACAAAATTGAACATACGGTCAAGCGCTGACTAAAGACGGAAACGTAATTACTAATAATTGACTCGATAAAAAAAAATCGCAAAGATGACACTAAACCGATATTTCGAACGTACTTCTTAGCAAAAAATTATATTACGAAACCATCTAAGTAATATATCAAAAAATAGGTTTTAATATTTTCTAGCGCTGGGTTAGGAAGATTTTTATTATAAGTGGTTATTTATTTTCGTAAGAACAAAAATCAGACGATATTGAGCAGTTCAAGCGCTCACGCCTGCTAGCCAGTGCCTGCGAGAGAGAGATGCCCCGATACGTATTATGCGGGGAGTGAGGAAACGTTATCATACCTACACACTGCACTACAAGAGGGCCTAACTACCCCGTTGGTCTCGTGGTCGCAAGCACGACTGCTGTGCGTGGGGTCCTGGGTTCCATTCCCAGATCGGGGAAAGCGTTATTGGGTTTTTCCATTAGGAATTTCTCAGTAGCATCCCGGAGTTTGGAAGTTGGTGGTGTGATACCCCCCCGTGCCTCGGAAAACACGTAAAGCCGTTGGTCCTGCGCCTGATCTCTCCCCGGTCGTGTCGGATTGCCGTCCCATCGGACTATGAGAGTAAAGGAACAGAGACTGCACATGTGTTTACGCTCACTCTTGTGCACTATTATATCTCCTGCGTACCTGGTTAACCTCCGTTGAGATTGGCCACCGTGACCGAAACCGGTCGGAGGGATTATGTTATATTATGTACTAGCTTCTGCCCGCGACTTCGTCCGCGTGAAATTTCTTATTTTTTCGACCCACCCCGTCGCATCGCATCGCCTGCCCGCGGTGTTACTTCGTTTTTGCTTAGCGTTCTTTCTGACTTTTTTTCATTTTACTCGGCTCCTAAAGGTCATAACGATGATGTTAAATATATAGCCTATAGCCTTCCTCAAGAATTGGGCTATCAAATGCAAAAAGAATTTTTCAAATCCGACTGGTAGTTCCAGATATTAGCGCGTTCAACCAAACAAACAAACTCTTCAGCTTTATAATATTAGTATAGAAGTATAGATGTATGTATATCAGAAAAAACTTCACATCTAAGCCTCTGTTACAGCTAGTGTTTATCACACAACATAACACCGTACGAGTATTCTCCGAAGAGTTATGCAGATATATCATCCAAGTGTCGGCAATTATTTACTTGTGTTTAAGTCACATGTAATACCGGGGCTCATGGTCAAATTATAATAGCCGCATGGGTCGCAGGGGGTACGTGGATGGGTGAGTATCTATTGCATATGGCTTTCCAAGGCACGAATGGATATCGGCCTCGGTTCGTGCCTCGGAAACCACGTTAAGCCGTTGGTCTGTCATTCGTGAAAAAAAGTCTGAAAACCACAGTGTTACCGTGGTACCGGGGTACCCATTAACTGGGTTTTGAAGGCCAGATAGGCAGTCTCTCCATGTAAAAAAATTCTAGTATTCAACTGCCCTGGAAGTCGACCCCACATAGTTAAGATAAGGCTAGACAGATTAATTGTAATAGCAGGCGAGCCTATCCAGATACGAGGCTGAAAATTTCCTAATGGAAATACTGGACCCCAGCATTAATGATCAGCAAGCGTTTGTGAACACAAGACCAGCGATTCAGTCATAGAAACGTGAAATATTTTCATTAAACCCTTCAAGGTCGGAACGAATGCCAAAACAATAAAAACATCTTTCTCCGTCCTTGCAACCTTCAAATACCACACACTTTTTCACCACATGCCCGTGCGCAACATTTTTTTCTTCCTAATTGATCTTATTTATTTTAATGACAGTAGAAACAAAAACTTCAGGAAGTAGGCGTCGTGAAAGTTCGTTACATTGTGACCTTGAAGGTCACAGTAGAAACATTACAATTGATTGCTGCTACTGGCCATTAATACTGTGGTAAATTATTTTTAATCTTGTCTGGAGTGTTTTAATCACATTAGTACCTAATTAAACTATGAATTTAGTCTTACAGAGCTAAAACTCATTTAACCCTTTTCTTGACAATGTATCCTGTAAGACACATCATTTTTTAAAAAAAAACTTCTCTTATAAAATGCATGTAAAACGGAACTTTAATTTATTTTCCTTTAAAGCATACGTTTCTGAACGCACATTAGTGACACAATGACAGCTTACGTCGACTACTTTTTCAAAACTTGTCAAAATGGCTAACCTGTTGAGTGCAATTCCGCGGAAGAAGGTAAGAATTTAATATTTTTAATAGTTTTTCTTTTAAAATGGCATGAGGAATTGGTGTTATATAATTTCATGTGTTTGTACTTATGCTGGAAACTCATTAAGCAGGAGAAATAATTTCACTTGGCTTCGCAAACTAACAAATAAAGTGAATGTATCCTACAAGATACGTTGCTAGGTGTACTAAGATTCTTTGCACAAGGTTAGCGTATCTTATAGGATACATTGGCAAGTGCACTAAGATTTTATAAGTATTATTTTTTTAACTGTGTTTTGGGGAAAGGGCATTGCATGATTGGCATGAGTATGAGTGAGGGCTTTTTTTTGCAGGGAGGGACGCAACCATCTTTTTCCAGAGCAAAAAGAATTTGTGCTCTAGTACCAAAACCACGTAACAAATCAGACGACGATAAATCGGAATCCGAAGATGAACTTCAGCAGATTTCAATTGGCTTGAGTCATGTCCGTAACCATGTGACTGACTCCGATTCTTCACCTGCGCCATCTTTGCCTTCTTCTATAGAATACTTGAAATTATTATCTGATGAAGACATAGTAGACGTACAAGATGCTATTACTCAGTCTCCTTTGCTGCCTTCGCCTGTGCTGCCTTCGCCTGTGCTGCCTTCGCCTGTGCTGCCTTCGCCTGTGCTGCCTTCGCCTGTGCTACCTTCGCCTGTGCTGCCTTCGCCTGTGCTGCCTTCACCTCAGCCGCTTCCAGCTCGACTACCATTTTCATTGACGCAAAATGGCTCTCCTTTTTTTTTATTTGAAATAGGTTTGCTCTGACTCTAGTCTAGGTCAGAGATGACAGAGACAAAGTCTACGATGGAGTGAGCTTACCCAGAAGAAGCCTGTTCACTCTTACTTTGAAGAGATTCGGGTTGTATGCACTCGGAAACACAAACGCAGGTAGAGAGTTCCACTCTTTTGCTGTACGCATTATAAAGGACATTTGAAAACGCTTAGTGCGAATTGGTGGAATAGCAACTAGGTAGGGATGGTAATTTGCAGTGCGTCTGGATGTCCGAAGGTAGAAGGGGGCCGGTGGAATGAGGTCGTGGAGTTCTTGGGCACACTCACCGAAGTACAATCTGTAGAAGACCGACAAGCAGGTAACCTTGCGGCGATGAGCCAAGCTGTGAAGCTTGGCATCCACCAGTTTTACGCCAATGAGCCTCTTAGCTCTGCGTTCCACCGAGTCAAGCACCGCAAGTTGGTATTTCGCTGAGCCATCCCAAAGGTGACTGCAATACTCCATGCAGGATCGGACTTGTGCTTTGTAAAGGGTTAAAAGCTGTCCGGGCGTAAAGTATCGCTTCACCCTATTAAGGATGCCCAGCTTCTTGGCCGCAGTTTGGGCTTTGTACTCAATGGTGGCGCCGAAGTTGAGACTAGATGTCAACTCCATGCCCAGGAGCTCGAGCCGATCTGTTACAGGAACAGATGCTCCCCGAAAAGTAGGAGTCTGGTCGAAATGACTCCTTTTGGCGGTAAAAACACACGCCTGTGTTTTGGTGGCGTTAAAAGAAACCAAATTGTCATCACCCCACTGGGAGACAAGGCTTAAGGTCAAATCTGTCCGCTCCACCATGGTCTCTCTCAAGAAACGAACTTCGGCCCCGCTGGCCCTTGCGCTGGACAAGTATCTCTCTGAAACAGTACTGTCATCTGCGTATCCAACAATACCAGGCTGAAGTAGGTCATTGATGTGCAGCAGGAAAAGAGTTGCAGAGAGAACAGACCCCTGAGGAACTCCGGCATCAATAGCCATAATGTCAGAGGAGCAGCCGTCAACGACTACTCTGATCGACCGCTCATTAAGGAAGTCTGATATCCAGCTACAAAAATCAGCTGGGATGCCATAAAGTAAAATTCCATACTGATAAGTAATTATTTAAGCTAATAGTACGCTTCAAATGTTTCGATAAATATTTTTTTTCTTTTATTTTAATTAATCTGTAAGTTGATTTTGGTTTCATAACTATAATTGTTACCACATGCAAATTAAATACATATATTATTAAGAAAAATTTGTGTATTTTATTTCCTCAAACCTGGCAACGTATCCTGGAAGACACTTACTCGTACGGTCAAAGTTTTTTGCTAAGCTGGCAATGTATCTTCAAAGATACATATAGGATCTCATTAACCGGTTATATGCGATTTTTTTATACATTTTTTCCTAAATTCAAGGTTCATAATTAACATCATATTTAAAAAATTAATTGAAAATAATGTGTTTTTTTTTTGCCAAGAATAGGGTTAAAGATGGATCGTGATTCTCCATTTAAAAAATAGAATGCATTTTTAGCCAGTTGACGCAAAGATCATTATTTTTGCATGGAATTCGTATGTACTATATAGTATAACTTAAAATACAATTTTGTATTGCCACAAAATGTAGGTACAGCCAACTACACAAAAGTAGCAACCGTAACTTGAACTACGAAAACCACCCTTTTCCACCTTTACACAATAAAGGCACTGTCACCGTGGACCTACAATTAACTAGAAGTACCTATTCAACAGTAGGTACAACAACCCCATAGAAATTTCTCGTACTTATATTCATTATTTTCTTGCACTAATCCCAATTTATTTGGGATCGGCGTAACATATCTTTTTCTTCCATACTTCTTTATTATTCTTCTCTTCTTTTTGAAGTGAAAACTTCTTTAAGCGCGTTGGACATTTTTTGAGATGGGAAAATACCATTGAACTCGCGACACTGTTACCGTAACCAAAACTTCTGTTTTAAGTTTTGGCCATTATAAAGACATCAACGCGCGGTGGATTTTCTTTGGGAAGAATGACCTTCAAACATATTTATAAAATTACTATGCTTTTTCAAGTTTTCACTTCTGCCGGCACTCCTGCAGTGCCACTGTTTTTTTTTACTTCTCTATTAGTCGGTATCTCGATAGTTATCACCTCACTAGCCATACCATCTTTCACACAGTCTATCCCTCGTTTCTTTGGCTTCCCCTACTCTTATAGCCATCGACATTCATACTCAAAACTTTCCTTACGGTACCCATTCCTTTAAAAAAATACTGCTGTTTTTACCGCAGTTGTCGCGTTCTCTCGGAGATTTTGTTGTTTGTAGCAATACTGGAGAGGTCGGGTGGCGATACCTAGTCAGGTCACGTCCTTATTTATCGAGCGCTATATTAGTCGGATCCCATGTTATAAGCTGAGGGTAAAAAGGAATCTGTGAAAAGGAAATATCCACTAGATATTTGTAAGTTATTTTCCTGACATTTTGACGCTGTAATAAATCTCTAATTGCTTGTCAACCAACCTTTTCAAATTGATAAAAGGAACGATAAAATTTTATTTTATTAATAGAAAACAGACAGCTCATTTATCAAATTAAATTTCAATCGACAACATCCATCGGTTTCTTACTAAACTTCAACTATATCCGACGATCCTGCATACTTATCTCTTTTGTTGACTATACATAAACAACAAAGAATTACCTAACTCTTTTTCGTGGGCTATGAACAAAGGGTTCCGAGTTGGGATGTAATCGATTTGAGCGTGCCGAATTAGCGTGAGCGCGATAACGATGTCCTGTGAATCGTCATACATGACGTCATGACATGCGCCATCTTACGATAACGCCGACCATGCTTTATAATAATATCACCGAGAGCACTGTCAAAAATGACAGTGTGTGTGTGTGAGGATAAATGTCAGTGTGTGTTTTGTTTTGAGTTACATCATATCTTTAACCTAACGTGGCATTTTGGAAATTGTGCTTCTGGCTGACTGTTAACCTAATCAAAGTAGAAGAAGAAAATATGTGGTGTTTATACAAAGAAATACGTAATATCGTTTTGACATTGAGTAAGCACTGTGAGCGCGCTCACGAGCGTTCCGAATTGTTGACAGCCCTCAGCTGTCATAATCGTAATATCTAAATCGGAACGCATGTGAGATGATGTGAGTGCTGTGAGCTATTATAGCTAATTCGGAATGCGGCCCCAAAGTAGGCTTGGCTCTACATTAGATTTGCTAACTTTTTAACAGTGAAAGCGTTATCTAAGTCTTGGCAGTCTTACTTTACAAGAAATTTTTTGGCGGGTAACATAATCTTCATCGTACGGAATCCTCTCCACGAGAGCTCAACCCGCACTTGTCGTTTTTTTTTTTAATTCTGATAGGGACTCCTGACTCGATCTCGATGTATGAAGTCTATCGAAGTTAACAAGCGTGCCCAGAAGATGACTGTACACTCTTGCTTTGCTGGCAGACGGGTAAAATAGGTGTACAAGAAAGAAAAAACATTTGGCGCGTGGCCAAAATTGAAACTAGCGCCGCCATCTTGTTTTTTCTATACATTACACAAAACAATTGCACTATATTGCTTACCAACAGTGCCATCCTGCCAATGTCATTTGAGCACCAGAAGATACAAAGATCCCTGTGACAGTAGGTAGTATAGAGGTATGAGGAACAGGGTGTAAAGTTCACTCATACTCTATAGAAAAGGGAGGATCCTCCGACCAGACGGGTGTTGTGTCTGGCGGGCAACTGCCCGATGATTCATGTCGGGCCGTTGTATCTATGCTAGTTGCGCGGTAAACTCTGCTTGCGCGATGCAGGATTTGCGTGACGTCAGTATGACGCGTTGTTTGTATGTGGCGTTGTAGATACCGCTACATCACTCCCCCCCGGAGACCGGAGGTCGATAGTGGGCTGAGTCTTGTATCTTGCGATGTTTTGCCAGGCCAACTGAGGTTCCAGTGAGTCGGAACCGGTTGCCGCATAGTTCACGGTGAGTCGGAACTGTCTGCGAAGATGTCCCCAGTGAGTCGGGGTGGCGCTGCGTTATGCTCCAGTGCGTCGGATGTGGTACAGCGCCGGGTTGAGGCTGGCTGCTGCGTCGACCAGGAGAGGAATTGAGCTCTTCTTGTTGACCGGCCGAAAGTGCAGTGTGCTGTGCCGAGGTTGCTGATGAGGCTGAGGGCGATGACCAGGTATGCGCGGTCGCTGCATGCTGGTGGTCAGGATACCCGTTGAAGCCGTGGGAGCTGGCTGGCTGGGTGACTCGCCGCTAACGCTTGCGGGAGTGATGATGATGACGTCACGCTGAAGTATTTGCACGAAGGCTGCGCTGACGATCACGTCGGGGTCACCAGTATAGAGGTATGAGGAACAGGGTGTAAAGTTCACTCAACCTCCATAGAAAAGGGAGGATCCTCCGACCAGACGGGTGTTGTGTCTGGCGGGCAACTGCCCGATGATTCATGTCGGGCCGTTGTATCTATGCTAGTTGCGCGGTAAACTCTGCTTGCGCGATGCAGGATTTGCGTGACGTCAGTATGACGCGTTGTTTGTATGTGGCGTTGTAGATACCGCTACAGTAGCTTCAACTTTCTGACTCATCAATTCAAAATCAATAAAAAAAAATCAATCAATAAAAAAAATCAATCAAAATCAATTCATATTTTTCTTTCTTTTTTCATTTCATTAATTCAATTTGTTTTTTTAATTCCTTGACTTTTCAAAAGTGCCTGCAAATGGTTTTAGAAATAAATGCTATAAGTTTGAGTAGGAACAACATGGCGAAAGGTCAATCCTATTCTTAAGTAAGTTCCTTTGTAAGAGTGGACGACATTCAGGTGTCGTAGTCACGACCCACGCGGGCGTAGTGCAGTGTTTCTAAATGTAGTACAAGTACCAATATACGGACAGCATTATAGTTAATTATATTCTTATCAATCTTATATTGGCATTTAGTAATATTATTATCATGCAATAAGAAAAAGCTTTCCAGCCAAACCTGACTTCTCTCGCTTACCAACCGTACGTTTTTGAATCAAAAATGGTCATTTGAATAGATTATGGAGGATCTCTTAAATGTAAACGCTTCTAAAGAATAAAAAGATATGCAGCTATAAAAAATTACGAATAAAATGTGTTAGTTTCCAAAATTACACAATACGTCATTGCCTACACCCAATGATGTATTGCCTACACCTACAAAGATACACCATCCCAACCCAACCAACCCACCCAACTACATCATATAATACTTTACTTACATGTAGTTTCGAATCGCAGGATAATACAGGAGAAATTCCTCGTGTGGGGCAAAGTTAAAAAGAAAAGCTTTGCTGGCTGGTTTTTCAATCGACAAATAATTTAGACAATTCGATCATATAGGTACTAAAAATTCAATGAGAATTGTGGTGTTTATATCCTGGCTCAGTGTCCCAATAAAAATGGGTAAAAGATTCCTTGTAGACATTTTCTTTGAACTTGATGATTGACAGAACCAGGGCCACTTTTGGGAACGGACCCAAAAGCCCGAAAGACACTCACCCGGAGCTGTGTGAATAAAACCTAACTAGATATTTCTAAATAAAATATTCGAAACAGCAAGTCCATACATTTATGTCGTTGCTATTTTGGATACAAGGAACCAATTCAGGTTACCATTTAAATTAGCGATTAGAATACTTATTTGTTTATGAGTTGATATCAAAATGCGGGACTAGATCAGCTTGTAACAGGAACTGATGATTTCATGAAACAGTTATTCTTTGGACTTACGTGGTCTTAGAGAGTTGTGTTAATGACTTTAATGATTATAATTCTGTAAACACATATTTCTTACGGCCGCGATTCATATATTAATCAACGTACAACTTAATACTGACCAGCAAATTCTAAAACACCTCAAAAAAATTTAATTTCGCGGGCTACCCTGGCGCTTTCGCCTTAAACATCCAAGCCATACCTAATATGGCACATCGAGTGTTACAAAATAGCATAGCATGACCACATAACTCTACGCAGTAAAAGTGACATTTCTTTACTTCATTTTTGATGTCGCGCTGTAGTAATCAGTGTTTCTACAATCCATAAGTTTGTCTTACCTTTTGAAGGGAAACAAGCGACAACACCCTTGTTTGATTTTGACCTCACTAAAACCACCCCGGTGGTCACCGGTGGAAGGGGGCACCGTTACCTCGCAAAAGACCGATCCGAAACTCCCTCTGTGCAACGCCTGTTAGAGCACATACCTGGGGATACTGTAAAGGGGTCTCCCCAAAACCTAACTGTGAAAAAGTGCAAGGCAGCACAACCACTGCGTGCCATTTTCCCTGAGCTCACTCGTGGGCGAACGAAGTCCCCATTCTAAATGCTCATGACCACAAATTACCGCCTGCCTTAATTAATCAGGTGGAATTTCAGCGTATTAGCTGTCAAGGGGGTTGTCTCCCCGACGTTTTCTTCTCCAAGCAGGATCATCCTTTTCACGAGCCCGCTCGGCAGCCTCATTCTATCCGTCACAAAATGAGGCCATTTCCCCCCAGCTTTCTGATTCCGCCAGCATAGACGCAACTATTGCTGGCAGAGACAGGTCTTGCCCGATCCTGGCGTCGATCAGAAGCCCACGCAGGGCACTCCTCTAGCGTGATGGCGGTCTGAGGCCCTAGCACGAACGCGTGACATAAATCTAATTTAAATTCAAACGATATTTGCACGGAAAATACACCTATCCATTTTATTGCATTTTGTTTAATATTTTTGCGACAAAATATTTAGTTTTATCCATAGAAATTAATAAAGTCTTATTATGTGTCCACTTCAGGCCTACTGGTCGCATACAACGCGTGCAGTTTCAGTCTCTTTCGAAAGCTCAATGTGTCATAGAAACAACCAGGTACCTTCTGTAACATAGTCATAACTTAACAATGACCTCCCTCTGTCTTATCACACATGATTACTTGAGGTCAGGGCAAGTAACATGAATGACACAATCAGATAAAAATCACAAAGGTAATAAATACAATATCATTGCCAATATGGGACATATTCGCATGTTTCCGGTCTCGGACGTGACTATCGTGGCCACTGGGTACATAGATTTATGATATCATGTAGTAATTTTAATAGATATAGAGATATCTATTATAATGACTACATGATATCATAAATATCGGTAAATATAGGTATATGATGCCGGACTAATTGTTTTAAATAAGTACATTAGTAATATAGTATCGTCGTTGCGCATGCAAAAGTCGCTATGTGTTTTTAGTGAACTTATTTGAATTATATGAATCATAACACTTAGCGTGTTTATACGGAACTTTCGATGTATGAATATCACATAGCTACATTCTGTAACTCTTTAAATATTGCACTTATCACATAGCTATTTCTACAGTATGTGTGTATTGAAATAACGATTAAAACTGCATAGAGAACCGAAAATAACTAAATATGTAACACATAGCGGCTTTTGCACGCGCAACGACGCGACGGTATGAAAAAGAGCTCCTTGTAAATTGAGTCAGTTTCTATCTTTCACTAGCATGATACTAAACTGATTTTGAACTGTCACAATGAAATCCATTCCGACTGTTACACAATTACCCCGCTGATTCTAATTCTATTTATTGCTGTGAGTACTTCGACGCCTATGTACAGTTTTTTCTAGGAAGAAAAAAAAAAAACGAGAATTAATTAAAAAGAAGAACGTGAATAAACCGTTTTCAAAAGAAATAAGTAGGTATGGGCAGAAAATAATACACCGTAAACAAAATGGAAATGGATCACGAAATTAACGAGGAGGAAAAATAACGATGCTCTGCTGAAAGGCTTTTAACGATGGTCGCAAATTAAGCGGCTCACGAGGGACATGGAAACGTCGGTATCGGTGACTTTAGATCGTATTGATAAGGGGTGTGTGACATTAATGGGCAAGTTTAATACAGGGTGGCAAAAACATCGACTCACAAAGTGTAACCTTGAATTCAACACATGATTCTAGATCCTCTAGCGTACAAATTTTACGACGATAATCAAAAAAAATTCAGCTGTTTTAATAGAACATGTATGGAACAGGAATTTTTTTTTAAACCGACGAAAAATTTGCCGCTGTCAGCAGTGTCAATCCCAAGCTTCAGGTGAATTAACAGCAATGAGATTCTGTTAAAATCTCAACGTGAAAACTTAGAAAATGTGAGCTGTTTATCTCTAGCTTCAAGTGGGATGACAGTTCAATGTGAGATTTTTACGGAAGAGCCCAGCAGCTCGCTTCAAGCTGGTGCAAGTGAGATTTTTGCAGAATAGACGACTATTTTTGCATCTCATTAGACATGCATGTGTGTTGATATTTATTATACAATGTGTTTCAGAGGGGTGTGACCAAACTTGGGGGTGTGGTACAGGCCATCAAACTGAACAACTTTTTCCCGGGGACAAACACAGTAATCGTGAAAAAAAATCAGTCGTCCCATACATTTGGTCAAGAAGGTATTGAAGTTTTGTATGGGACGACTGATTTTTTGTTTCACGATTACTGTGTTTGTCCCCGGGAAAAAGTTGTTCAGTTTGATGGCCTGTACCACACCCCCAAGTTTGGTCACACCCCTCTGAAACACATTGTATATACCTACCCTATGATTTCAAAAAATAATAGGAAAAAAATCGAGGTTCATGCTCAATGAGTTCTTGTAAATCATTATTCTTCGACGGCACATCGTTAAATCTGACGAGTGTGACATGTTATGTATGTATGTATCGACATGTTTTCTAGAATGTTACGTTAGATTTAGAATCAAACCACAAGTGGTGACCCAGTGACATATGACTTATGAGTTGTAGATCGTGGGAACGAACCCAGGCAGGCGTTTTACTTTCAGTAAATAATTAATTTCACCACCACTGCTCTCAAAACGGTGAAGGAAAACATCGTAAGGAAACCGGCATGTCCTAGAACCAAAAATTCGAAGACATGTGACATCTACCAACCCGCACTGGGCCCGCGTGGTAGATTACATCCCACTCCCTTTCGAAGAGTGAAGGCCTGTGTTCCATCAGTGGGGACATGATAGACTGATTAAGCTATTCATTACCATATATACAGGGCTACTGCGTTTAGTTGTAAGGGCAACTAAATTATCTAAAATAGTTTGAAGCAATAAAGTCTGGTTAGTACGCGACCTCGGCTGATTCATTTCTTACCGAGAATTAAGATTGGTCAACGGCCTCTATTTAATTCTAATTTGTATTATAATCACCATATTTTATTATACAGGATAGGCCTTAAGCGATCATAAATCAATACATCAAAAGTAACGATTTAAATCGTTAGATTAGCACTGCCACTTTTTCACTGCCTGTTTTGGCACTTCTTACACACAATGAAGCAGTGATTTGACTTAGTTGACATGGAAACGGTATTTAATAATGTGTGAGCTCACTCTTGTCTCAGTATGGACACTTTTTCGCGTGTTTACACAATCTAGCGATTTAAATATTTGATCAAAAGTATATAAATCTCAGACATATTTAACCGAAAGACGTAGCGTTGGAAGGCCGCATGATGAACCGATGACCTGGTGAATCCGCTGGATGCGAGAGGCACAGAACTGGTCGATGTGGCGATGCCTGGGTAGGCCTATGTCCAGCAGTGAACGTCTTTCGGTTGAAATGATGATGAAAATGATGATATAAATCTGCCTTTCATCACAATTGGTTCATAGCAGACAGAACAACTGTCGCAAGTTTATTGTGATAACAATCGGAACTGAGAAAGATAAAATACAATATTTCCTGTATCTACACGTTTGTTTAGTAAAAAGGTCTAGGTTCCCTATATGCAATGGTATTGTAATATATATTATGTTCTTAATCCGACAATTAATAACTTATTATATCAGTTATTCCATTGTTCCTATTAAGGGTTATAGGACTAGAAGTGGGAAATGCGTGGAGTAGGCATTAAAGAGAAAAAAAACAAAGAAACAAAAAGTATTTATTGAGACTCGTACAGGAAGATCACAAACTAAACTAAATGCAGTAAAAAAAATCACGTTATATAAAAAAGTAACAAAAAAAATGAAACAAAGTCCTATACGAGGCCAAAAGGATATCTGAGATTGGAGAATCTCAGCATGATGCTGCGACATTTAAAAAATAAATGTCACAGCGCTGGTATTCTGGTACCCGCTGTGATGTAACGGGCAATTGCAATGTAACGGGAAATAAATAAATAATAAAATAGATTTAATATGTAAAATATTAGCAAATACAATAAAATATTAATTTTTAATCCGCGCCAGACGTAACATCATTACGTATTAAAACTTTTTTTATCATTACCAACATTGTAGTGTTATGTGTCTTTCAGAGGGGCTCATGGCTAACTGATAATAGCCACACGGATAGATCGAAGGTTAAGCTACATTTGTCGCGGCCGTTTCGTGGATGGGTGACCATCCATTACATATCGAGACCCCTCAGTGCCACGAAAAGCACGTTAAGTCATTGATTGGTCCCGGCTGTCATTCGTAGATCTTTGACAGTCGTTACGAGCACTCAGTAGCCCAAAAGTCTAACAATCGGTCTTACCAAGAAGTATCGTATTACCCAGTAACTGCATTGTGTAGATCAGATAGACAATCGCTCTATGTACAATATTGGTACTCAGCTGCATCCTGAGACTGGAAGCCGACAAGCCGAGGGAAAAAGCTAAAGAGATGTATTCAGTGTGTAAGGCGCTGTAGATGGCGCTCGAGGACCCTCATGAAGCATGAAGTTGCCGGCTGCGAAGATAGCAACGCGCGGGCGGCGTGCGGCGGCGCGCCTAGCTTATATATTGCACCGACACCGGGGAATCGCTCTCTTGGCTCGCGGACACCGACGGCTCAACATCAACTTACTCGTAGCATTTTGTTAACACATAAGTTTATTTTTAATTAAATATTTTATACATCGTTTACGTTGTTTTTCTGAGTTCATATAAGTGCTATGCCTTTTTTTTGAGAAACTGTCACATCAAAGCTACAATAATATCCTTACTAATATTTTAAACGCGAAAGTTTGTGAGAATGGATGGATGTTTGTTACTCTTTCACGCAAAAACTACTGAACGCATTTGGATGAAATTTGGCATACAAATAGTTTATAACCAACTTTAACACATAGGATACTTTTTACCCCGATATTTCTATTATATACGGGGTCGAAACTAATTCGGGTGAAACCGTGGGATGCTGTTAGTACAGATATACTCGTATTTTACAAATATTTCGTTTTTGTAAAACGCTGAACAGCGGTGCTATTCTGTAAAAATCTCACCGTGAAAACTTAGGTGAAGTGAGCGTGGAGTGAGCTGTTAATAGTGTCAATTCCTAGCAAAAACAAACTCACTTCACCCAAGTTTTCACGGTGAGATTTTTACAGAATCGACCG
Organism: Luperina nickerlii; assembly: GCA_963855955.1. Classification (NCBI taxonomy): domain Eukaryota; kingdom Metazoa; phylum Arthropoda; class Insecta; order Lepidoptera; family Noctuidae; genus Luperina; species Luperina nickerlii. The sequence goes on along the minus strand of OY979682.1, from coordinate 16,975,483 downwards.
GCTGTATAGACTTAAGGCTCCTTCAAACAGGCGCGACACGCGATAAAATCGCGCGCGACACCGCAAGTCGCGCAACAAGCGGTGCCTTTGCGTCGCGCGCGATTCGCGTCGCGCGTCGCGCCTCTTTGCAGGAGCCTTTATGTTATAGCTTTTAATATTTTCATGTAAGTGTATTATTATATTCTCATGAGAATAAAGTTACATCAAACCTTATAATTATGTATTATAAAGTTGATCAATGGTGTTAATCTGTTAATTATAATTTGTTTGTTACGGAATACGTTCCCACGATAAAAAGTTGCCATCGCCAAAAAAAATATCTACATTCACGATGTTTTTATAAAAAAAAATAACTATAAATAATAAGAGATACTACGGTCTGTAAAGTTTTTGAACCGGAACTAACTAATTAGGATAATAGGATTAAATAAAAACAAAATTGGACACGAATTGAACAATTATCTCTCGAATAAACACAAACAAGACCACAGATTATCCACAAATATCATAATATTATAATCAGCTACGAGCATGGTTTTTAGGGTTCCGTACCAAATGGTAAAACGGAACCCTTATGGTGAGACTCAGTCTGTCTGTCTGTCCGTCTGTCACAGCTGGATATCTCAAGAACTACTAATGCTATCAACTTGAAATTTGGAATAGGTTTAGATGACGTTTTCTCAACTATTAATTCTCTACAGATTTCTATGTGCCACAGGGCGTTGTTAATTCCGGTATTGTGTCGACAACTCGACGGTGTTTCCAATGATTCTGAGAATGTGTGCTGGTCGGTGATTGATTCTGACACCCGAGGTGAAGCCAGTGAGTTTCCATATACTACATCCCATACAAACAACAAACCTATGTAGGTGTCGCTCCAATTGACTCGGTGGAATAATTCCGAATTTTCGCTGCATAATTTGTTCTGGGATTTTTGCGGTGACGGCGGACTTTTAATTTATTTAAAAGGAAAATAAAAATGAATAATTGAATGTGTTTTGCACAAGGAAATAAGATAGGTACCTATGGTTTTAGTATAAGATAACTTAAGGAAATTTTATTCTGAATAAGATGGGTTTTTGAAAATATTTTGAATCTACTTTAAGGTACAAAAACAACTTTATGTTATAGCCTTAAGGAAAAGGATCCGCTTCTTAGGTAAATACGAGTATCAAGATGTGGGTACAAATCTGGAAACTTTTATATGCATGTTACATATAATGTTTGTCTCCATTGACTTGTCCTATGGAAAACCTGAACTTAAAATTGAAATTGGCCTGAATGCGCCAACACCCAGTTAGCTAATAAGAAGCTTCCTTGTTTTGAGAAAGGGCATTTGAACTGTAGTGGCATTAACAAGACAGAATCATTCTTTTTTTTAAATGAACGAAATCGATCGCGAAATATACCAGCTGTTCCCTACATTTATGTTCACATAACTCGTCAAAGTATAGTAGTATGTGGTATAATTTATTGCATGTGGTTTCCATACTGTATACGTATGTATGTATAAATTTAAAAATTCGTGAGGTGTTACCTCACGAATCTTATAACTCGTCCCCCCCCCTTGTCAAATGATGTCACACTTAATTACCCTTCCCTCTCCCTTACCGCGTGACGCAATTTATGGTTAAGCATATTAGTACCTATTACACCCAAGGCACCGGCCCTGGTTTTCCCAATGGCGCATGTTATTGTCGCACCGTATAACCGGTTGACACATTTCCAAACAATCGGTACAGGTTCGTTCCGGTAGTTTAGACGTCATTGCAGTTTTTGCGTTTTTGATAATTTCTTACATTGGATTTTACACCTTTTTATTTGATTTTCATTCGTTGTTATCTGATGTCTCATATATCTCTGGTATATTGTGTGTTTTAGTCTATGCTATATAAAATTTCTTTTGCGTTTTTGCTAATTTCTTACATCGGACTTTACACTTTTTCTATTTGATTTTTATTCGTTGTTATTTGATGTATGTCTCTGGTATATTGTGTCTCTTTTAGTCTATTTTTTTTTGTTGATGTGGGTTTGCTCTTGACTGTAGTCTAGGTCAGAGGTGACAGAGACAAAGTCTACGATAGAGTGAGCTAAATAAATGTTTTTTTTTCTTTTTCTTTCAAATTCGTTAGTATGGCAATATAAACGTGTATTCAAGAATCAATGAATCAATAAATTCTGTGTGTATAATTTTATAGGTAGGTACCTAGTAGAAGGTAAGTTATGAGCGGGACTTCTTTAATATAGATTGGTCCTTGGCAGCTCTGGACATAGAGAGGTGGAATGAGAGCGGCCTTGGCGCAGCAGAGACATTAATGGCTAGTAAAAAAAAAGAAGGAAAGTATCGTGAGGAAACCGGCCATGTGTTAGAACCAAAAAAATCGAAGTCATGTGACATCTACCAACCCGCGCTGGGCCCGCGTAGTGGATTACGGCCCACTTCCAACTAGGGCTGCCATCCGTCCGGGTTTTCCCGGATTTGTCCTAGTTTGAAGAGCGTCCGGGGAGCGTCCGGGCGGGGTTTTTAAATAGTGTCCGGGTAAAACCCGAACACTTTCTATGTTAAGGCAAATCCGACTTTAAATGAATTGCAATAAATTAAAGCATAAATCATAGTTAAAAATTCGCCGCGCGGCAAATATGGTGCGCTCGTGGCAATTCATAATTTGCTTATGATTTACATTTTTTTTAATTTTAATTGATGCCAAAAAGAAGAGTGTTCCTGTGTGTTATTGCTACCAGAATACCTCTTACACATAGAAGAGTGTATAATTGATTAGTAAATTAATCGTTTCATTTGGTTTAAGTTGATTTTCTATAAATAAGACAAAATAATTATGATACTTAACGATGTTTTTATTTTATTGTACTTACGTCATTTTTTTTTCGAGGGAGTCCTGGGTAAATCTTTATTTCACCCAAATGTCCGGGGTTTTTGAAGTTCTTATCCTGGGTCCGTAATTTAGGTGATGGCAATACTACTCTCAACGTGAGGAGGCCTGTATCCCAACAGTGGGAATATTACAGGCTGATTATGTTAATCTATGAAATAAATGTATTTTCTTTCTTTCTATGCTGAAGTTTTACAGTGTCCTGTCTTGATGCCACCATCTGATCTAGATAGATCTGAATTTGTATTAAATTAACTTTCAAATAATTTCACGAGAATTTGTCCAGAAGTGGTGAAACCTTTAGGTAGGTCATTCGTATTTTCTTGTAGTAATAAGGTTTCTTTTAAAAATACTGTCTCATTTCCATGAGATAGTATTTTTAATTTATAATTACACGAAGTGGTAATTCGTACTTCCGTAAGAATTACCACTTCGTATAGTTATAACGAAAATCGAATGAATCATCATCATCTTCATTCGTGTGAATGGTTTTATTATAGTAGTCTACGTAAGGGTAAGTACTAACATAAGCTAATATTGTTGCTAATATATACTAACAAGAAATGGATTTAAATTATCTGAAATAAATTATTCTAATTATATTCAATAGCAAAAAAAAAACGAAAAATATTTTAATAGACGGGGCGCAGAAATCGAAGCATCTTCCATTTCCGATCTAGATAGATTTAATTTCTGTTCCATTTACATCTGGCAGCTACTAGCAGGCCAATTCTCGTACGGTCAGCATCAAAAGTCGATTAACACTTCAGTTTTTTAAATCTTAGTTATTGAGCAAAATATTAACACTTCAGTTGTTTTTAATCTCAGTTACTGAGCAAAATATTTGTTGAAAATTGCATCGTACTTCTGCTGCAATTTTGAATAAATACTTTGCTCAATAACTGAGATTAAAAAACTGAAGTGTTAATCGACTTTTGATGCTGACCGTACCTATTAAAAACGTTCAAAATTTTGTCACAATCTCGAGCGACAATCAATGTCAAAAATGTTAAGGAAAATTTGAAGTATTTTTGACAGATTGAAACCGAGAGCAGGCTTTTAATGTTATTAAAATTACGGCAATTGCCCCTCAGATGTAAATGGAACAGAATTTTTAAGAAATTAACTTTTAAATAATTTTACGAGAATTTATCCGGAACCGGTGAAATCATTAGCTAGGGCATTAATATTTTCTTGTAGTAGGTAGGTAATAAATTTTGCTCTTAAATTTACATGTACATTTCAACCGCGCGGCCAACTCATAATATTTGACGAAACTTTGCCAGGAATTAGTGCTAATTTGTTACTTTACACACCCCTTTTCGTGAATTTGTTACAAAAAAAACTAAGACGCTATGACAAAGAATAGTTGGCCGCTAGAACCGCCACTTGCCGTAATCATCGCCCGTGATTACACAGAAACTATATAATACAGATAGACGAATGATGCATCAAAAGAAAGGTCTTAATTTGTTCAATTTGTTACAAAATTTAAAAACGTCATAACGTAAATAAACAAAAAGTTACGCAATATTTAGTTCTCAGGTTATGAGTAGGTAGGTATCTCACCATAAATATCAAATTAATAGAGGCTAATGTGTATGGACAATTAGTTACTAATTTGTTACAGCTAAAAACAGAAAAAAAAATACTAGAAAGTAGGTTCAATAATTTGTTAGAGTCGATTTTAGTTGGCCGCTCGGACGGCAATATGCCTAAAATACAATGGCGTTTATCTCGTTATAAAAAGGAGGTTTAAGCTAAGTTTTAGTACTAATCGCCAGGTAACGTAACATAGTTTGGATAAATATGGCGAACATAACTGCAGCATCCATATTTTAGAATATATTTACAATAAATAGTAGTATGAAACCGTATGAGAGTAGGGTGACCATGATTACATTAGTACCTACGAAAGCATGTTTTTAATTTTGTACTCTGTTCGAACGAATATGCGGTTCGTTTTGCGGCCATATTGATGTCTATTGTTCTTAATTCTTTAAAGTATTTAGGTAGGTACTGATAAAATTATCGTTTCTTTGACTTTGCGCAGGTGTTTTATGATGGGAACGATTCCAGAAAAAGGATCTCTTTTGTTTCCAAACTATTGTTAAAAATATTTGTTGCAAAGGGTTTGCAAAGCGATTATTTTTTGTTGTGAATATTGTCATTACTGTGCAGTATTTTGTGGTGCGTGCTCGTACGTATTTAATTCCCGTGATTTTCGTACTACTAAGTTATTGAGACAATTATTACTAAATCCAGAAGTATCTAAAAGTGCTTAGCTATGAGTTGTGCACACTTATATGTTGGATTTGTTAATGTAGAACTCACCACCAAAAAGTGTATTGCAGAGGAATCCAAATCAACTGTGCTGCCCCCGATAGTTAAAAAGACGTATCTAACAAAAAGTAAAAACGGAGAAATAAATGTTTTAATGAAAAAAACGGGAAATCGTATGCTGTCATCGAGTAAATTAATATTTTACATACTTAAAGTTGAAAATAATACCCTCATTAGAGGGTATTATTAACCAGGTTAAAGCCTATTATTAAATAGGCTTTAACCTGGTTTAATAATAATATGAATTTATTATAATAAAAATAATGAAAAAACAGTTTCATCTTAGCATAAAAAATTAAGGAAAATATTACATACTTAGACGTAAACGGCTAGATGCGTCCTTTAAATTTCAAACGCTTTTGGCTGTACTTTTTTTCTAAGCATTTAGTTTATCTATCTAATAAATGATTTTAACATAAATGGGCGCATATAGGTGTTTCCGCCTTTTTTCTTAAGAATTAGAAAGTATGTAGATAGCCCTTGGCTTAGGTAAAATGTTTATAAAATATTTAATAATCCTTTTATCTAAGGTAGTATATCAGAAATAGTACAGTAGGTTCGTGGTTATCATAAAAGTCATAGCCTAATTTATTATTTGCAAATAAAACACAATTTTTTATTCAACGTAAAGTATTAAGACGATTATGGCAAATGCGCCTATGCTAAAACAATTTTACGAAGTAAATAGGGCGCAAGTGGTTAGATGTGGTCTTTTTTTCTTAATGTGAAAACAGTTTTTTTTTAGCGCGTTAGTCGCAAATACCTATTTGCGTCTTATTAACTTCCTTTTAGAAATAGGGACAAATATGCGCCTTTTATATTACTGAACTAAAAAAAAACTATAAACTATAATGACATTATCTACATAAATGCGACTTTTTAATTTTCACATAAATTCGTCTTTGCATCTTCAATCGGGTGTAAAAAATGAACAGAAGCGCCCTATTTCGTTGTGCTAAAATCGCACTGGAGGAAGTTAGAAAAATATAAAAAATACAGGCAGACGCGCCTTTTTTTTCTGATTTCGGCAATATACATAACTCAAATCTGGAAAAAATGTTAGATGCGTCTTTTTTCCTATCGGGCAGTGTGGTAAGTTTAATTTTTACAATTTTATGATGACTTGAATAAAGTAATAAACTGTAGTACGTATTATAATATCTTCGGAAATATTACCTAAGTATCTATAAAAAGACATAAAATTCGTCTCTGCCACATTTTAATGTGATTTCACTTCACTTCACATGTGGTCGTCTCGAAGAAGTCTTAAAAATATTCTTAGCTTAATCGATTTGTGACTTTTACTATTATAAAGTATGCTACAGGATGCCTTAACATTTATATAAGCACTCGCCCTAAAAAAATAAGATATATGAATATCGAACATTCCAATAATCACTATTCAGTCTCACTTCATTGTGAAAATTCATGGTCACCCTACTCTCATACGGTTTCATACTACTATTTATTGTAAATATATTCTAAAATATGGATGCTGCAGTTATGTTCGCCATATTTATCCAAACTATGTTACGTTACCTGGCGATTAGTACTAAAACTTAGCTTAAACCTACTTTTTATAACGAGATAAACGCCATTGTATTTTAGGCATATTGCCGTCCGAGCGGCCAACTAAAATCGACTCTAACAAATTATTGAACCTACTTTCTAGTATTTTTTTTCTGTTTTTAGCTGTAACAAATTAGTAACTAATTGTCCATACACATTAGCCTCTATTAATTTGATATTTATGGTGAGATACCTACCTACTCATAACCTGAGAACTAAATATTGCGTAACTTTTTGTTTATTTACGTTATGACGTTTTTAAATTTTGTAACAAATTGAACAAATTAAGACCTTTCTTTTGATGCATCATTCGTCTATCTGTATTATATAGTTTCTGTGTAATCACGGGCGATGATTACGGCAAGTGGCGGTTCTAGCGGCCAACTATTCTTTGTCATAGCGTCTTAGTTTTTTTTGTAACAAATTCACGAAAAGGGGTGTGTAAAGTAACAAATTAGCACTAATTCCTGGCAAAGTTTCGTCAAATATTATGAGTTGGCCGCGCGGTTGAAATGTACATAAATTTACTCATTGGACGACGTCATGGTAATTCGTACTGCCCTGAAGTACAAATTATTACGGTGTCTTATCATAGTGAGAAAACGAGAAACATTTCAAGGACCACTCCCTAATTCAAAACTCCGGAAATGTAACGCCGGACGCAGAAATCAGAGCATCTTCTATTTCCTGAAGCCACAAAGTTGTATGCTCTCCCGACCCACTAATATTTTACGAAGTATAAAAGCGTTGGGATAAAATATAATGCTGCGTCTTTCTCATTAAACTTTGATGGCTTGCTGGCGAGATAAGCGGTACGTAATACGTCACTTTTTTTCCTCATCAACGGCGAATTAAGAAACGTGGCTAATGTTGTCTTTACACAGTGGTCCAGGCTGGTTGCACTTTATCAAACATTGTGACTTTGCTTGTTCTTTTTAGGGTACCATACCCAAAGGGTAAAAATGGGACCCTATTACTAAGACTCTACTGTCCGTTTGTCTGTCTGTCTCTCACCAGGCTGTATCATGAACCGTGATAGCTAGACAGTTGAAATTTTCACAGATGATGTATTTCTGTTGTCGCTATAACAACAAATACTAAAAACAAACTAAAATAAATATTTAAGGGGGGCTCTCATACAACAAACGTGTTTTTTTCGGCGTTTTTGCCTTGTGGTACGGAACCCTTCGTGTGCGAGTCCGGCTCGCACTTGGCCAGTTTTTTGTGTTTTGCTTCTTTCTCTGCATCATGTTTACTTACAAATAAATGTATTTTCACTAACCCCTTACTAATAAACGTATTATATCAGATGAAGAGTTACACACCGATTTTTCTCTTTCAGTCGTCAGTAATTTGACTTTCGAAAGAAGAAGACAAAGCGTTGTGTTACTATACAGACGCTATACAACGTTTATTAGTACAGTACCCGGCGATAAATATTGCACATCGACCTTTAACTTTTTTTGTATTTTATACAAGGAATAAAAATAATTATCAAAAGAAGAAAATCATAATTGTTTTAACAGCTCCTAATAGATAGGTACCGGACTGTTTGTATTTCGTGCGACAGAGATAACGCTCTACGAAGCCGAAATTAGCCGATTGTCTCTTTTCAAAGACCGATGTGCAATATTTATCGCCGGGTACTGTAAGTTTGGATGTTATGGCCGAAACTACTCATCCGATTTCAAAAATTCTTCTATTGTTAGGAAGCTACACTATTGTTGACTTCCATAAGATATTAGATTATGATATAGTTGGCTTCCACGCCGACGGAATAGCGGGCAAAAACAGAGTCTACTAATAATCTAATAAACTCCGTTGGTAATCGCTTAATCTATTTACGAGGTGATCAAGAAGGTACGGCTAAATTAAAATGAGTAGAAAGGTTAGGAAAATAAACCGGTCAAGTGCGAGTCATACTCGAGGGTTCCGTACAAATTTGTAGGTATGTAACTACAAATTTACGGTTTACGGACTTTTTCCTTTACTTGTGCTATATGACATTGCTTCTTGCCAAATTTCATGATTCTGGGTCAACGGGACAACGGGTACCCATAGGTTTTGATTCCCTTGCGAATGTCAAAATATGCGGCATAAACGGAACATAAACGCCCGAATCTTCTTAGTGCGTTGACTTAAAAATTTGATTTTTTCACTGTTTCAAGGGATTGCAGCCCTAAGTGTTTGATATTAATTTAAACTTGATAACTGTAGGTACGCGTTTCTAAGAAAAAGGGTCTTGGCAGACAGACAGACAGATGAACATTGAAGTGATCTTATAAAGGTTCCGTTTTTCCTTTTGAGGTACGGAAACCTAAAAACTAATAGGTACTTACAGTACCCGGCGATAAATATTGCACATCGACCTTTACTTTTTTTGTATTTTATACAAAGAATAAAAATAATTATCAAAAGAAGCAAATCATAATTGTTTTAACAGCTCCTAATAGATACCGGACAGTTTGTATTTCGTGCGACAGAGATAACGCTCTACGAAGCCGAAATTAGCCGATTGTTTCTTTTCAAAGGTCGATGTGCAGTATCGCCGGGTACTGTACACCTACTTGCTATTTTTTCTACCTTTATAAAACCAAACATAACCGTTACGGTAACAGTATTTTTAACTCACTAACAATTGCCTAGTTTTCTTGAGGCTCGTGCTCGTTGATAGCTGCACGGATTGATCAAGGTTAAGCTACGGCTAACGAGGTCGGCCCGTGGATGGGTGATTATCCATAACATACCTGAGCTTTTTAAGGCGCCGGCCACGGCCGCGTTGGTCCCGTCTATCATTTCTAGATCTTTGACAGCCGTTACAGTCAAATACCCGAAAGTCTGTCTTGCCAAGGGGTAACACGATAACCCAGTTACTGGGTTGTGAAGGTCTGATAGACATTCACTCCACGTAATATACTGGTATTCAGCGGAATCTGGGTAGACTGGTAGGCGACCCCAACATAGTTGGGAAAAGAATCATCTTTACCCAAAATTGGGGTCGCCTAATACTGCACCAAGAAAACTAGGCAATTCTGATGAGTTGCCTAGTTTTGCTGTATTATGCAAAAAGTAATAATCAAAGATCACATCACGAAGAAATATTACGTACCTACCTAATAAGATGTATAAATTATTCTGTTTGTAAGTACTTATTGCAGAACTTTAATTGTTGTCAGGTGTATAAGTTTTTATATATTGTTAACTACGACACGCCCCGGCGTCGATCAGGTTTTAATTTAAGGCTCCTAACAGGCTCGCAGTCTCATTTCGGCAACAAACAAATGTCGACAACGTGTCAAAAATGTTGGGAAATTAAAGGTATTTTTGACAGATTGAGACGGAGATCAAACTATGAACATTCTTAAAATTGCGAGAATTGCCCCTCTGACGGTGAACGTTATTTAAATGACGAGGATAGTCCCTCAGGTATTTCACACTTATGGAGGGAAAATATATCATATTTGGAATGAATTAACATAGTACAGCTATTATCTTTAAGGCTCCTTCAAACAGGCGCGACACGACAAGCGACACAAAGGCACCGGAAGTCGCGCAACGAGCGGTGCCTTTGTGCCGCGTGCGATTATATCGCGTGTCGCGCCTGTAGGAGCCTTTAATTTAAAATAATCATGTGTGTGATTTTGATAAGGTTTTATTGATAGTATTCAGGGTCAAATGAAATTAGGTAGCGAATCTCCACAGACGTGTTGGGTATTACAACAGTGATCAAGGCAGCTACGAGTAAGATATTTCTAAGTGAATTACCTAGGCTTTAGCCTAATTACATAATTCACTACCTAGCAGAGACTTTAATTTGGACAGTACAACAAACATCGTTATGTTTATCGAATCAGAAGCCGACTTTGTTGGGTCGACCATATTTAGCCGCAGAACCAGATGACCTTCGGGGTAGACACACACCGCGAAACGGCAAACGTAGAGTAGTATGCCCTCGGGACAGGTCGAGCGACAATCTTCGTAAGGAAGCTGGTAAGTAGCTGGATAAGAGAAGCCAAGGATGGGGCTAAATAGTGTGCGATTTGAGAGGCAGCATACTGCTATCCAGCAGACTTCTGTAGAGCTGAAGAATCGTTTACTAGAATTATATTTTTTGCGTTGCTCTCATGTTCCACTTTTACACTAGTCCCTTTATTTATAAACGTTACCTGAAGATATTAGACGTTAAAAAGTCAAGAATGTATGGTTAAACAACCGCTAATCATTATTTAACTTTAACCTCTCAAGCGTCGCCTGTACACAAAGTGTACAGACGCCAGCACATCAAGCTACCCGAAAATTTTCAATTTTGTCAAATTTTCCCAATCAACTTTGAACCTTATGGCAATAAAATTAAAAATTTATGAAAGAAATTTGACAGCCTTTAGTCCCAGCTGTCATTCGTGGATCTTTGACAATCGTTACGGGCCGCCAGAAGCCCGCCCGTTACTGGTATTACCCAGCAACTGGGTTCTGTAGGTCGCATAATTCATTCTGTAGGTCACATATATCAGTCATTGTCATTGTGAAAACAATGAGTTCACTGCGTCCATTCAACTATTCCGACACGTGAGGTGTGTCGACGTACGCGCTCAAACGTGTGAGTGGAGGAACGTTTATAAAAATATAGACCTATCTGAGTAGCAATTATATCATCCAAATCCGTACAGGCTTTTCAGCGTTATTGAATAACAAACATCATACTAGACAGGGGGTGACTACCACGGTGACAATTAATAGAGAAGTATGGAAGAAAAAGACTTGTTGTGCCGGCACCAAATTATTTTTTTTTAATGGGCTACCTACAATTGTTACATCCTTAAAATTTTAAAATTATATTGTAAGTACCTATTCAATTCTAAGGTTAGCGTAACAATTTCTTATTGGTTAGCACGGTTAGCACCGCATTCCCCATAAACGTAATAATTGTGCCACAAGCACTATACTATACTCGTATAATTAATAGCTAAAGGCTGATATTTCCAACGCCAGATAATATTATCCGAGGAATAATTTTGAATTTTTGACAGTTCTGCCATACAAAATCTGTCAGACGTAAATTTTATTTCACGAATAAAAATTATCTGTTGATTGAAAAATTAGTCATTGCATAAGTAGAAAAAACAAAATAATCAACTCTTAAAATTACGTGAGATATTGAGATTTTAAAAACAATCATCTAAAGCAAAATAGCCTGAAACATAAAATATATATACAGATACCGATATAATTATTATATTTAACGAAACACAAATAAACATTTAAACGTTAACAGTTATTCTGTGGAACTAGGCAAATAAATTGCATAAGGGCAAGAAAATGATGATCGAAACTTTTACTATCACGATGGCAGTCAGACAAACTTTTACCATCACGATGGCAGTCAGACAAACATTTACCATCACGATGGCAGTCGTGCGTAGTGCGTAGGCTAAAGAGAACTAAACCATTTGAGTTAGTGTAGTATTTATATAGCGAATGAATAACAGTGCGGTGCTAATGGTGCTATACACGTGTTTATTATTTATCAATTTATCAGACCCTAAGCAAGTGCTACGAAACTGGGTCAGTGGGTCGTCTTAGGGGCGGATTAGTCTATCAGGCTGGATTGTAAAAAATAAAACAGTGGCACTCCGGGAGTGCCGACAGAAGTGAAAACTCGAACAATTACGTGTGTATTTTTTTAATCGTCTTATAAACAAAATACGCGCGGTATCGGTTACGGTAACAGCCAAACACGCCTAAGAAACTTTTCACTTCAATAAAAAACAAAATGATGGCAGTTAGACAAACAGACTTTCATCGATGTTCAGTTTAACACTATTGGTTAATTTGAATACAACAAAGTAACATGAATAGGTAAACAACGTGGCTTCAATTATCCTTTACTTAAATATGCATCAGTCCAAGCACAACATTATTTATTATTACGTTCATTTTATAGCATGTTGCTACTGGTTTTGCAGTTTCCTAGTTTCCAAAAAAATAGGTATTTACGTAGGTAAATGATACAAGTTGTGAAGTGGATACTCATACAATTTAAGGGGCTTACAAAACCTAAACACAAAAAACGCAAGTTTTAGAAACAATAAAAGTATATGATCGACTACAGTAAACACAATCAGAAAAATATATGATATTCTTCAGGATATATGCTAGGTAGATAGTGTGTTGAAAACATAATACAACTATTTGATACGATAGAAAAAAATCATGAATCTAAAAACTTTCTTTTTACAATAAAAACTATACTAATATACATACAATCATAATGATTTTATGTCAGATTATTCCTACAAGCAACATACTAAAGCACTAGTGTTTAAATGTTTTAGTCCAAACAATAGATTTTTGTAAAAAGATAATTGCTTCATATTTTGCAAAAAAATAATTACCAGGGTTGTGTCATCGCGCTTCTCTTTCTTTTCTATGCAGTCCGACAAAGACCGCGCTTTAGGTCATGTAGTCGCCTTAAACGCGTTTGCTGTGCAATGTTGTACTGAAAAAAACATAAAAAAAGAATGAAACCTGAAAACTTTTTGCCATCATTTTCTGATAATCATACAAATATAATGCATAATTTATATAAGCCTTATATTTTTTATGATAGGTTTTTGTAGACAGTAACAAAAAATGCTTGAAAAAATATTGCTCCTGAATTTTTTCTGGCAGTTTCATTTCTTATTTCAATTTCAGACTGCCAATTCTTGTAATTTTATGAACATTCACAGTCTGACCTCAGTCTCAATCTATCAAAAATACCTCAAATTTCCCTACATTTTTGACAAGTTTTTGACATTGACTGTCGCTGAGATGAGCTTGCGACTAGATTTAAAACGTTTTTAATTACGAAAATTGGCCTTCTGAGGTCTTCCATGTAGCAGTTTAAAACTTTTTTGCTTTTCGGAAGCTGTAGTGACAGTTGTTTATGTTATTCTATGTTGGGTTTGGGCTCCGCTCGCCCCTTGGGTCTTGCTCCTTTCGTTTAAAATGTTCCACTCACCCCGTTTTTTATTATTTTGGTGTAATGATTCGCCCCTTCCGAAGGGGCGAGTGGAAAATTGACATTTAAATAATTATTTTGGTGTATCGATTCGCCCCTTACGGCATACTGGGCACAGAACTACCCTTTTTTCTTCCATACTTCTTTTTTTTGCGATCTCTGACCATTTCGACCCCGCAAACATGATTAGATTGTGACACTATATTCGTCGCGGTCTACCGCGACGGCGATGTCCTCCATCAGGCGTCCAGTGAGAGTTGCCCATCTCTCCAGGTGCATTCGAGCAATGTGGCCAGCCCACTCCCACATCAGCCTGCTGGTTGTTTCTTCAACATCCGCTACTTGTGTTATGGAGCTCAGAGTGGTTTCGATGCGATATGTTCGCTTGACACCTATTTATGCTGTGCTTTGTCATATCGTGACTGTTCCGTTATTTTATTTTACGGATATTAGGTATTTTCCTGGTGTTCAAAATATTGTTAGGATTTTGTGTACTGTTGGATATTTTCCGTGGACGTACGTGCCGCGATTCAGTCAGCGCCGTCGTAAATTATCCGATTAAGTTTTTTCGCTTAAAAACTTTTTGCACCGTTCACATCACACTACGCAGTCAACTTGGAATAAAAAAAAAAGAAAAAAGAAAAAACATTTTTTGAGATTGCCGTGGGTTTTTTGTAGGACTTTCGTGTTCGAGTTCGTTGTGTTGGGTACGATTCCCAGATTGTTCAGAGTTATCGGATTTGCTATGTGGATTTTCTCAGTATCCGGTGTCTACCCAAACAAACGTCATGTTTGTATTCAAATAATGACAAATGAAGCTCGTTTGTTCGATTATTATTAGTCGACACAAAATGAATGCGTTCATGATAGTGAAAAATTAAATATAGATGACTCGGGAAACGTGAATGTCAGCTAGAAAATTAATAATTTCCTGCCTCCTTCTGCCCTTCTGGTTTAAAAGTAGGTAAACGGGTCAAGCAAAAGTAGCACTGAACAATCGATTTTAATGAATCTTTAATTATTACCTTACCTATTATACTTTCACTGGAATGATGTTTTGTGTTTTGTAATGTTAATTACTTAGATTGATCGAATAGGTTAAGCTACGCTTGCTGCGGTTGGTCTGTGGATAGGTAGGACCATCTTTACATACCGTGACCCCTCCGTGCCTCGGAAAGCCGTTCTTCCCGGCTGTCATTCGTGGATCTTTGACAGTCGTAAACACATGAGCTGCACCAACCCCATCTCACGACACCTGGAATCTACTAGGTCCAGTGAACGAAGTAGTCCAGTCACTAGTAGTATAAGCGGGTGCGAGGCGTGTGCGAGGCGTGCGCTGGTGTAAGGCGGGCACAATGCGTGTGCGGGTCCTGTGCGTGGTCGGCGCGGGTTATCTGAACACGCCCTTACTATAAATTTTTGTACTTTTTATTTGCAAAGATGAGCCAGTCAGAAAGGTTGGTAGCCGGGCTGTATTTTAGAGGCAAAGTCAGGAAAGACTAGGCTAGATTTATTTTGAAACAAACTGATAATTACAGAAATTGCTATTAAGGCGCCATTAAATGCATCGATATGCCTTATCAATAAATACAGGAAGTTATTTATTCTAGTATTTTAATATTGCAATTGGCGCAAAAATCTACACTACCTGCATCGTGCTCCTTTGTCTAAGATCTAGATTAATTAATTCAGTGTAGTAAACGCAGGTTTCCGGTAGCGGTGTTGCCAGCACTCATTAACGACACTCCATTGTCTAGTACAACTAAGTACCATGTTATGTATCAGCCAATGACCTTTGCTGTTTCCACGATCGACGGCATCGTTAGAACCACTTAACATACTTCTTCGAAAACGAACATTTTTCCCTTTTTCGCAACCTTGCTAGAACTCTGACATCGATTCGTAATGGCCGACTACTGATTCTCATTGATGACCCTATTTTTTCATCTAGATTGAACAAAGCGACACGAAGGACTATATTACTAAAACATCGATCTAATTGAATTGTTACCAAGAATGCAAAGGCGGGCGGGGCTTTCAGTAGCTTTCAAGGTTCGTAAGGAAACCAGCCTGGTTAGTAGTCGACGCGCACCAAACCACGGCGCACGCGCCCATGTTACCGCTACAACCTATTTGGAATACATAGAGGTTGTATAGGAACATCTTAAATAAATAAAAAATAATCAAGCTGTCGAGTTCGATGTTCAAAAGTCGAAGCGAACGTGTTTGAACTTTTTTCGAATTCCGCGCGCGTATTTTTGGCGGGATCTCGTGGTGTAGCAAATTGAAAAATTTGAGGTGATATTTACGAAGTGCTTTGCTGTCTTAGGTAAGTTTTTATTGTATGTTTTATATTTTAATAGTCTTAAGTTTATAACTGTCTGTTTAGTGTATATTACATCATCGTCGTAAATTGAGTAATCGGATGGCAATTATAGTTTTTATGCAAAACTCTGATGAGTTGTTAAAAGGCAACGATGCTCATAATAGTTAAAAAATAATACCAGCCATTCTTTGGCTTGAAACCGGCCACATTTTTATTCGTTTACGTAGTATTTTGTGAGTTTTGACGCATGATATGAAATAGGTTAGAATTTCGCGCGGGCCTATTTTCCAGCGTATGCGCAAACTCTATGCACATCATTAACCGGTTGAATGCCGTAATTACAGAAACAATTAAAAACCATTGTGTCTCGCGTAGATCTACGTTCCCGGCATACAAAGGGTTAAGAAATGAAAGTAGTTGTAAAAGTAAAACTTATGGAGTAGGTAATATTCTGTTTTAAATTCTGTATTTAATTAAGAGACAGTTATATTACAAGAAAATAAATAAATACCTAATTAATTAATAAAAATAACAAAAATATATCCTAACTTAACTAAAACTATTCACAAACTAAAATAATTATAGCGTCGAAAAATTATCCGCATCGCTGTCGACTGGTAATGTACCCAAGAGACTGGCAGCATATTATTAAGCGTTTTATAACAACGAGGTTCAGAAACTGATAAAGAAGTAATACGCCATTAGATATAGCGCGAACGCTTTGAAATATATTCAAAATCTTTAATGCATTTTAAAATTAAATATTGTAATAAATATCCAGATGAAAATTTAAAATATCAAAATGCATTGTTATTGTATGCAAATATTGTGACGAAAGAAAGACATTGGATCATATGGATGGATATAATGGCTGCTAATTTAGTTATTATTACACACATAGTTTTAATAACAGCTCTTTTTTTAATTAGACTATATAATGACTGGTATTAAGTGGTTCAGTTTTATAGCGTTTTAATTGCAATTACCTATATTTTAGTTGGGACTTCTTACATGGGATTTATATTTTTAACTTAATGGTCTAACTAGACAAAATGGGTAAGTTAGGTATCTACCTACCTACGTTATGTTTGCTATACTGGTAAGACACAATCATACGTTATTTCTCAGAAATAAATCTATCTAAATCTGTATGTACTTAGCTATTATGGCAACACGAAATCAATCACGGTCAATTATGATATAAATAAGTCCAGGTGAATTAACAAAGCTCTAACATAATATTCTGTCTTTTTATATTTTTTTTTTCGCACTTATGTAACAAAGGTCGTTCACACATTCAGAGTATTCTTATCTCTTTTGATTCGTAGTGTTTTAATTTTCACGACCAAACAACGGCATCAATTGGATTGTTTTACAGTAGCTAAGAAAATTGTGGATAGGATATTTACATACCAAGACCCTTCCGTGCAGGAAAGTACAGACGCCAGCACATCAAGCTACCCGAAACTGTCAAATTTTCCCCATCAACTTTGAACCTTATGCTTTAGCCATAAAGTTGAAAATCTATTAAAGAAATTTGACAGATTGTAGTAGCTTGATGTGCTGGCGGCCTTTGGTCCCGGCTGTCATTCGTGCATCTTTGACAATCGTTACGGGCCGTGAGAAGCCCGCCCGTTACTGGTATTAGGTACCCAGCAACTGGGTTCTGTAGGTCACATATGCAGTCGCTCCATGTACTCAGCTGCATCCGGCTAGACCGGAAACAGATGCCAACATAGTTGGGAAAAGGCTAGGCAGATGATGACAGTAGCTAAGAAAAGTTAATTAGGGTAACAAAACTATCTAATGAGTCATGTTGTGGTAATACTTTAAGAGGATTACAGGACCTAAACGCAAAAACCGCAAGTCTTAGAAACAATAAAAGTATATGATCGACTACAGTAAACTATTATTATAAATATTTAAATATATAAATATTCTTCAGGATATATGCTAGGTAGATAGTGTGTTGAAAACATAATACAACTAATTTGATACGATAGAAAAAAATCATGAAGATACCTCTAAAAACTTTCTTTTTACAATAAAAAGCATACTAATATACATGATACATACACCGATTTTTTGTCAGATTATTCTACAAGCAACATACTAAAACGTCTTTTAATTTTTTAGTCCAAAAACAGATTTTTTGTAATTAAATAATTGCTTCATATTTTGCAATAACTTACCAGCGTTGTGTCATCGCGCTTCTCTTTCTTTTCTGTGCAGTCCGACAGTGACCGCGCTTTTGGTCATGTAAGCCCCTTAATTGAATAAAACTTAATAAAGATATACCTACTAGACGATAGTGCAATGTAATTACAGTAACAACACGATCACTAGGTGTTTCGCGATCTCCGGATTATGTTTCGTGACACCTTCACAATCTTGTATCAGGTTGTATTCTAGTTTATCTTGTACTGTTGATTTTAAGTCCCGATAATTTTCATGGGGCTGTCAGAATCAGAATCAGAAATATTTATTTGCCAACAATGTAGGTACAGGTAACCACACAAGTAACCAAAGCAGTGCTTATAGCTATGGGTGTGCTGTAGTAGGTACAGGGTAGGTCAGTGATGTCGGAACTGTAGAGGTTTTAATCTGGATGAAAGAAAGAAAGAAAACTAATAAAGAAAAAGTATTTATTGCGACTCGTACAGGAAGATCACGAACTAAACTAGACACAGTAAAAAAATCAAAATTATATAACATATATATACACAGTTAAAAATCCAAGTTATATAAAAAAAAAGTAACAAAAGGGAAATGAAACAGAAAGTCCTACGTAAGGCCAAAAGGCTCCTATCTCAGCATGATGCTGCGACATTTAAAAAAAAATGACGATTTCACCCAATTTTATAATTACAAGGTTTGAGAGATAAACAATATTTCATAAGTATTTAGAACTAGCAGCGCCCCGCTGTTTTACCCGCGTTAGTTTCGATCCCGTGGGAATATCAGGATAAAAAGTATCCTATGTGTTAATCCAGGAAATGGTCTATCTATGTGCCAACTTTCATCTAAATCTGTTCAACGGTTTACGCATGGTTGAGCAACAAACATCGAAACATCTTCACAAACTTTCACATTTATAATATTATTATTATAGTAGGATACGAAAAAAATCGCGGTCAGCTGGGATAGCTGCCAGCCAGTCTTCATGGTTATAAATAATTCTTTATTATAGGAATAATTTATCTTCTAACAAATACGTGTTTCACTGCAGTAGCTTGGGGCACGAAGATGCCAAGAAAACTCCTAAATTCTCCTACAGGACGTACGTATTTATATGAAATTAATAATTTCATTCAACATAAATCACTAAAGTCACAAGCGCACTTCGGTCTGCTTGACTGAGGTTTACAAACCTTGCCGAGAAAACTAAGTTATTAGCAACTGTTGACTGCCCGAGCAGTTCTACTTACACCTGAGGACAAAGATCTCATACTTATATTAAGCTAATTCCATATAACGCTCATTAATTTAATAAAAAAATCTGCGAGCGTATCACATAAAAACGTGTTACTCGATCTGTAACAAAAAGTTTTCAAGCATCAAGGACATATGCGAATGCTTTTGTTTTAAAAACTTACAATAGTAAGAGGCTTGTTTGCAAACTGGCTGGACCAGTCGCGGGTCAATATCCGTAACAATGCGATTAGAGTGGACGGTGTTATGCGAGAGTGAAGCAGGAACTATGTATCTAGGTCCTTTTATGATTACTTTATATGACTTAGAGCTGATTTTTCAATCATCTTATAACTTTATTCGAGGAATCATTTTATGAAATTTTAACAGTTATTTCATACAAAAGCTGTTAAACGTCAATTTTATTCCTCGAATAAAAGTAATCTGGCGATGGAAAAATCAGCCATTAATAAAATTAATAACAACCTGTAAACCTCTTAATTGCATAAATTACCTATAGAGCAGGAATCTGAGGGGCAATTCTTCTAATTTTAAGAGCGTTCAGTCTGACCTCAGTTTTATTCTGTCAAAAATACCTCTCATTTCCTTATATTTTTTTTACAAATTTTTGACATTGATTATCGCTTAGATGAGATTGCGACTAGTTTTTTAACGTTTTTAATTACGGAAATAGGTCTGCAGTGTTTACTACTGCAGACCCAGGCTTCTAAGCGATGTTTTCCTTCACCATAAATAAGTGATATCTGAGATTTAAGACAAGTGCATCTGCCTACGTTAAAAAAAAAACAATTATTCATCGGCAACACTCGAGGAACTTGACCTCCTCCCCCTCCCACTCCCTTGGTCCTTCCTTCCTTCCTCCTTCCTCACTCTACTGTTCTGCAAGAGAACAGTAGAATGATCTTTAAAAGAGCCAGACTCCATAAAAGTGCAAAATATTTAATCTACTTTAGAATGAATATTTGTCTATGCTGAATATGTCTCAACATATTATATTAATGAATTTATGTTTCAAACACAAATAATTAAAGTGAATGACAAGCAGGTATTAAAATCTATACATTAATAATTTATGATAGTATTTGCCGACCCGATATTAGCAATTACAATATCAGTATGCATAAAAAACGTGTTATTCTTGCTGTTTATTTATTGCTCTATGCTAAAATAGTTGGTGAAACATGTCATATGCAACTATTAATTAATTTAATGAACTATAACTGTCGGCGACTTGTTTTTTGTGTATTATGTTACTATGAGGAAAAGTAGATAAAAACTATATCTACTACAAGCTGATATTTAATTCACAAGGTCAACATTTAAGAAATGTATCCTTCTTTTTAGTCTATTTCAGAGCTCATCCCTTAATAAATGATTCATAATCATGATTAATTGATTAGTTTCAGCCCGTGAAACATTGCCAATGGATTCAAAGTTAGCCTGTTTAATCCACCATTAATGGTTTGTGTTTCCTTGCACATTAGAAAATCTTGGCACGATTAAAATATATATATATATATATATATAAATAAAAAATAAATGCTGTTCGTTGGTAAGCGCATCACTTGAGAAGGGCTGGACCAATTTGGCTACATAATGTTTGTTATAAAATGTTGGTAATACTCTGAATTAGGTTTTTATGGAAATAAAATTGGAATTTTTTTCCGGAAAACGTACAAATTAATTAGGGAAAAACTGAACGTTCCTTTTCTATGGGATTTTTATTTATTTATTTATATATACTTTATTGTACACCAGAAAATACATAACAAAAAATAATACGATTATGAATACAAAACAATGATTTTTGTATGTACTATTGAAATTTGGACAGGACAACTTCTGTCGAGTCAGTCTAAAATGAAATTCATGCCTCAAATACGATTTAAACGAATAGGTCTATTATGTGCATCAGGTAAAGAAATTCCACTCAACCAACATCTTTGCATACATACTCTAAATTATAATTACTCAATTAAAATACCTTCTTTAATAAAAGCAGCTAAGCGGGCGGTATCCTCAAGTCCTTAGGGAAAAATTACTCATAGTCATCGCTCAGTCTCCGAGTAAAATGATATCCACCGGCATGCGAATTGCCTCTAAAGCGAATCCAATTATAATTAATTAAAGCTTTAACTAATTACGATAATTACTTTACGGGTCTAGGCTGAAAAATACAATTGAGCCCAAAGATTAGATATTCTTATAACCTAATGACGAATCGTTAATTAGAAATATTTTCAATTATAAAAATATATAATCAGAAATAATAGGTAGCTGCGTTTGATCAGTTATGTTTTAATGAGTATCCAGCCTTAGCCTTATTTTAAGATAATTGCAGCGTCTATGCGCCCTTAGCCTAAAAAGCGCGAATACATGATATGTTATGCCTACATTATCTGTTTTACCTTCAGTAATAAAATAACCACTGTTTAAAAATATCCGCCTGTCTAGCTGTCTGTCGTCTGTCTAAACTTTTCCCAACTGTGTTGGGGTCGGCTTCCAGTCTAACCGGATGCAGCTGAGTACCAGTATTTTACATGGAGCGACTACCTATCTGACCTCCACAATCCAGTTTCGATATAAACCCCTTGGTAAGACTGGTTGTCAGACTTTCGGGACCCGTAACGACTGTCAAAGATCCACGAATGACAGCCGGGAACAACGGCTTAACGTGCTTTCCGTGGCACGGAGGGGTCTTGGTATGTAAATATGGTCACCCATCCACGGACCAACCTCGGCAAGCATGGCTTAACCTGACCAATTGACCAGTGCGGCTGTTATTAGTTAGCCACTAGCCCCTCAACCACTGTTTAAAAATTATTTATAGTTAAGTGAGAAATTATATTGGAGTCTTCATTATAATATACTCACTTGACTACAAAAAACGCTACTCGTTAAAATGTTATTCTGACGAAAATAAACAAAGCAATAAAAGCCTCATTATATAATCAAAACAAAAACTAAGTGCTATTTTCATACGTTAAGAGGAAACACAAGGGCCGTTCTTTCCATACAAACGTAGTCCCCTGTTTTATCCCTGGATAATGCCAGTAGAGCGATAATTTTTATCACAAAAATCTATGGCCACTATTGGCATGTTTCTATGTTTTCCTATTTTTCATAAATAAATAAATAAAAAAGATAAAAGCCTTCAAAAACCTAAAAAAATCGCCAGATTCTCCGCTGTGTTCAAACATCCAGAAAATAAATTTGACTAAATTTTATAAAAAAAGCAAAACATAGGGACACGGCCAAAGCCTTTCTTTAATTTTGAATGAAAAAAATATTTAAATCGGTCTAGTTTTGGAAAAGAAATCGGGGGACTACGTAACGTTGATTTTGTGTACTTTTAATAGGTATTTTTGGTCCATGATGCAGTTGTCTCTTTCATGCCCTGCGGGGGAGGCTTGGGCACCGCGCGACAGCAATAGATTTTACAAATACCTATTTCTCAATTCTCTCGGCCGTAGTGTTTCCTCTTAAGATTATTTAACCTCTAATTCATAAGCATAATCAAGCTATAATGTTCCCACTGCTGGGACACAGGCCTCCTCTCAGTGAGAGGGAGTGGGCCGTAAATCCACCACGCGGGCCCAGTGCGGGTTGGTAGATGTCACATGTCTTCGAATTTATGAAGTAAAAAATTACTTTAGGCGCGTTGGGCATTTCTTGAGATGGGAAAAACCATTGAGCTCCCACCACTGCTACCGTAAGCAACACCGCGCGTGTTTTGTTTATAGGACGATAAAAAAAATACCGGCTTTGGATGTTTTTGGCTGTCCTCGGGACGTACTCGGTTTTAATGTATATCCAATGATGTCAGTGAGTGATGACAATGTATTCTGTTTGTGTTTTGTTTTCACTTCTAACGGCACTCCGACAGTGCCACTGTTTTTTGTTCTAGGTCATGCCGGTTTCCCACCCACCATTAATGAATTCAATTAAAATTACTTATTCATTAATGCATAACGCCATCCAACCCTCTCACTCAATTAGGCAAGCTTGTTTGAAGTTCAAGGTTGTACGCAGTTTTATCGTTCGTTTACAAGCAGTTTTTATTGCATTTGCAAGCTATCTGCAATTGCTATTAAATCTACCTAGCCTTTTCCCAACTACGTTGGGGTTGGCTTCCAATCTAACCGGATGCAGCTGGATACCAGCCGATCTATTCTGTAAATATATCACACTTACGTGAAGTGAGCTGTCTTCCAACTGATGCTAGGGATTGACCGTATTTTTAATTTATTTAATCATTTATTTCCCCAACCTAACCTAAATATACAAAATTATCAAAGTGATTCACACTATTCAAACTAATATTATAAAGGCGAAAGTTTGTGTGTGTGTGTATTTATATGTTTGTTACTTCTTCACGTTCAAAGGGCTCGACCAATTTTGATAAAAAGTATGTATGGAGGTAGCTGACACCCTGGATTAACATACAGGCTACTTTTTATCCCGATATTCTCACGGGATCAACACTTATGCACGTGAAACCGCGAGGCGCAGCCAGTTTTTGTCATGAAATAGTACTTCACCTCACTAGCTTGTTCTTGTGCTGTTTTGTGGTACTTGACCGCGGAAGCGACGGAACACCACATCCTGCGGCCAGAAGTCTTCTGCCATGACGACGGGCAGATAAAAATTCGGTACGCGCACCACGAACGCCTTGAAGGCGACGTTGCGGTGCGACTCCAGTAATTGCACCCTCGGCGTGTACCTCGTCTTCTGGCGCGCGTACTCCACGATGTCCTCCGCCTTAGTGGTGTAGTGTAGCCGGGAGATGTACACCGGTGTGTTCGGCTTTGCGGCACGCAAACTGACTTCGGGCTCCGTAGGAGCTTTGCTGCAGCGGTTCTTGACAGCTCACTTCAACTACGTTTTTACGGTGAGATTTTAACAGAGATTGGCAGTATTTTACATTGTGTGACTGCCTATCTCAACAACCAGGTTACTGGATAACATGATACCCGTTGGTAAGACTGGTTTGGGCTTCTGACTTACCCTTAACGACTGTCGAAGATCTAGGAATAACAGCCGGGACCAACGGCTTACAGCCCTTTCCGAAGCACGAAGTGGTCTCAATGTAATGGATGGCCACCCATCTACTTACCAACCGCGGCAAGCATAGCTTAACCTTAAATCAAACATGCGGCTGTTATTATTTAGCCAATAGCGCTATTATGACGTGACAATTGACGCACGTTTTACAGAAACTTCCGTAAGTTTTTATTCAAATCCGATCAATTGGTAGCTAGTTAATTATAAATGAACACGTGGAAGTTAATGGGCTTTGTAGTAGATTTATTGCAAAGATTATAATTGAACGCGTGCAGTTCTATGATTGTACCTTTTAGTACTACTTAAATCGATACTGCTATTAACTAACTCGGATAAGATGTAAGAAAGTTGAGTCTTCTGGCGGAAGATTTCATCATCTACTTCCCTGCTAAGCTTAATCCTCTCTTTTTATGTGCCAATCCCACCTCCCCTGTGCCAGCCTCATCCAGGTTCTTTCCAGTTGGTATAACTTAGTTCAAAGTTGAACTTTCAGTCAAGTTATATAAATGGTTTCAACATTTTTTTACATTTTAAGCGAGACGCGAAAGTACGAGATTCAGAGTGATAACGTTGTAAACAATTCAAGTTCCCCCAAAATTATTATTTTTTATTTATCTTCAATCGTATGTTACACACATAAAACTACCATGTTAAAAATTGCAGAGATAAAACAGATTACGGCTCTATCAGATCTATGTTATTGATGGTCAAAACGTGTTCCGCTTGAGAACCGAAGCACGTCACTGGAAGACAAATCCGGACCCTGATGAGAGAGATTTCCATAAGCGTTGCAGCTATTAGTGTATTTTATCTCTAAGGAATAGGAAAGGTCAAGGGGACATGAAATCATAAAAAATTGGAAAAGATGATGTTTTTACTGTGCTGTAATAACCACAATCATACTAGGATCACACATATATTTTTTCGTTTCACTAACAAATTCTTGGTTAATGGTTTGGTAATAGTGATTATATTAGACTGTCCGTGTTTAACAGGAGAGATTCAAACATAAATTTAAAATATTATGTAGGTACCAGTACCAGTGGGATTATAGATAATGATAGAAATCTTGTCATATCGGTAGTCACCCACTTCTTAGCCATATCATGTTTCACACAGTCCATCCATTGTTTCTATGATCGTCCCCAACTCTTAAAGCCATCCACATCGTACTCAAAACATTTTTCACGACATTTTCTGGAAGTATAGAACAAAAAGACATGTTATATAATTGTGTATTTAATTTCATCACCACTGCTCTCAAAACGGTGAAGAAAAACATCGTGAGGAAGCCGGCATGTCCTAGAACCAAAAATTCAAAGACATGTGACATCCACCAACCCTAACTATGGTCCACTCCCTCTTACAGAGAGGACGCCTGTGTCCCAGCAGTGGGAATAGAATAGGCTGATTATGCTGCTGACCCCAAATAAATTGGGATAAGAACAGGAGAATGATGATAGAAAACTTGTGATTGAATTTATTCTTACTTACATACTAGATACAGTCATCGCTTTATATCAGGTCGACATGACAGTCTATTATGACTATTCTAAACGAATGCACAATTAATCTTCATCAAGAAAATCTATGAGCACAAGTTGTCGCGTGTTAATGATAAAAAATATGTAAATAATAATAAAAAATATGTCAGTGTCATACATGTTGTTAACAACGTACTTATTATAGTTAGACGACATTATTCGCGTGCCTTTGATTTGATGATTGGGGTATGATTACCATTATGATATAATGAATAGGAGATTTGAAATTGTGTATTCTGACAGTCTGGCTATTGAACTACGTAAATAAAGACCAATTTAAATTATTTATCTACATATACATGTAAGCAAATAATATGTGAATTTTTCTCCGTTTGATTGTCTGGATTCTGGATTGGCATAAAAACGGTTAAACGTATTTGGTACACAGATAGTTTATAACCTGGATTAACACATACGGTCCTTTTTTTTCGGTAGTAAGTTCCCGTGGGAAATTTTCCGACATGCACGAGCATATACATCCAAATGCTAGCAATATAATAAAAATGCAATATAGAAAAATGCGTTTAATGGTATTACACCAAAAAAATACACCTTAAAAGTACAAAGAACAAAAATCAATTATTATAATGCCAAAAGGGCCTCAGCACACCAAATGTCAGATGGCAACACAAGGTGGGCCACCTGATGCTGATTTTCAGCGGCAACCCACGAGTGCCAAATTAGAAATAAACACAGGGAAGTGTGTGTCCGTTATAAAAAATTAAGAGAATAAATTAAAGGTGAAAAAACAGTACAAACAGTTCATATGCTTGCTTTTATAACTAGCTTTTGAAATAGTAAAAAAAAACGTGTAGGTCAACACTCATCCAATTTAGGAAAAAGAATGCGGAAGCAATAAAATACTACCAGATCTTATGACGTAACTAACGAACCTTAATTTACATAAAATATATATACTTTTTAACATAATTTAAACTACAAGTTAGTTTAAATTATGTAGAAATGCGTGGGTGCTTGATCACGAGTATAACCGCAAGGTAACTGGTGGACTGGTTCAATTCGACTTTATAAATAATAAACAGCTGCATTTTATTCTTTGTCCCATGAATAGGCTTGTGCTCTGTTTTTCTGCGATTGTAAATGGGTCATAATGTCTTTTTTACTGTGTAAATAAAGAGAATAAAAGATATATTTGAAGTATTTGTATTAAACTAGGTACGGCATATGTTACCGCCTCGCATATGTGTGCAAGTGCATATACACATATGCAACCGACGTATGACAGAAGAAAATTCGAAGATTCCAGAAGCCTGCGCTACCGAGGCGCGCACACGAAAGGCGCGTCCTTTTTGGTATTATATTACCTTAGATTTTGGCAAGAAGAATATCACTTTCATTATTTTCTACGAATTCCTTTATGTTAAAATAATTATATTATATTATTTTAATTGGGGAAAGACATTTATTATTTACTTCCATCCATCGCCCCGCAACGAGCACCATTGCCTTTACAGTATAGATTATAAGCCTTCGGGGTGCTTGCATGCAACCTCAGCGAGTTTGTTATACCTATAAGTTGATGGAATAATTATGATACAAGTACAATTTCGTTTTAAGTAAGTATATTAAAAAAATAATTTATTAACGAGTCGGTTTTTTAAGCCGCCAGTGTTTGTCATGATGTAAAAAAAGTAGAACCGATTCTAGGAATAATTATCCACTCACGTGTACATTTCCGAAAATAGACAGCTCCCGAAAATCCCAGATTGTCCTGCCGACCAAAATCGACATCGAACGAAAACCACAGATTGTCCAGGCGCACTTTCGGACGTTTTATTTTTAGTAATTTTGTCTATGGGAGTATTGCTTGCGTTCCAGGTTCTTTAGTCGAGTGGTTAGATGTAGTAGTACATTTGTTAATTTAATATATATTATTAAATTAACTTATACTAAATTAATTAACTTCAATTAATTAATACGTACCAAACCATACCTGAAATCACCTCTCTAGTCTCCACTCTGGAATTCGTACTCCGACTTCCATGATACAGACTGTCTAGTTTGGCTCACTAGCTAATACTATATTGTAACCTAGCTGTAGGTAATATTTTAAGCTACTCATGTCGTCTTAACTTGTTGTTAACCAGAGAACCCGCTTAATGTATTACCTGGATAATAAATATTTTCTATTTCTATATTTATATTAAGTATAGGGCCACGTGGATCGTTATTCTAAATAAGGCTTATAAAATATTACCCAAAGATACGAAAGTCATTCGGTTTCACTTTCACTGCAGAAACAAAACAATACTCGAGTATGTAGCCTTTACTCGGGGCTCCGCCCACGCTCATAACGTAAATTATTCAACGGGAATATACTACCGGGATAAAAAGTATCCTATCTTGTCGTGATTGAGTAACAAACATACAAACTTTCACATTTATCATAACACTAAAATTTTCGTCACCAGAGCAAAATAGTAGGTACCTACGTTTCAATTTTACGTGATCTTACACCAAAGTCCACATCATTAGTAGGTATAAAAATAATGTTGGATTTTTACACTCAAAACTGTGTGGTACTTTCCTCAAAAGACATACATACATGTGTGGTACTTTCCTCAAAAGACATACATCAATCTACATAGTCTTCACATGATTTGATCAAGATTATGTCTGGTCTTTAAGAGAGACTCCGATTGATCTCCGTGTTTTTTCGGCCTTTCTTCTCAGAGTAGTCAGATAGGAAACGCCGACTTCATCCAGCTTATTTTTTTTTAAATCCGTATATCCTATCTCATTTCATTTCCAACAACATACCCATGAAAACACGAAATATTTTCAATATACCTAAATAACTACATTATAACATATGGCGATATGCAAATATTTACCAATATCATTGAGACTGATTAGAGCCTACCCAACACAAACAAGTTATACAAAATGTGGGTGAAATGAAAAGGAAAGTGGAACTTTCCAAATATTATTTATTCAAATGATTTCTTGGTTAAATGGTTGTTTTGTTATTGCTTTGTTTATAACTTGTAAGCTCTTACAACATTTTTTCATGGTATGTCAGCATAACTAATTATGTTTACACTAGTTTCTGACCGCGACTTCGTCCGCGTGATATTTCTTGTTCCCCCGAACCACATCGCATCGCATCGCCCGCGCTATTACTTCGTTTTCGCTTTGAGTTCTTTCTAACTATTTTTTTTATTTTTTCCCAGCTCCTAAGCGTCCTAGCGTGATGTTAAACAACAACCTTCCTGCCAAGAATTGGGCTATCAAATACAAAAGGAAATATTCAAACCCGACTTGTAGTTCCAGTAGCGCGTTTAAACAAAACAACAACCAAACAAACAAAAAAAAACTCTTCAGCATAGATACCGTATGGATCACCAGGTTCCCACCTGGTGATCTGGTATACAGGTATTCCTAATGCAGACACCAGTCTCTTACAAATTTATATGCGCACGCGCAAGTTATGCGCGTGGTTTCTTCCGCATAAGTGTCGATCCCGTGGGAATATCGGGATAAAAAGTATCCTATGTGTTAGTTCTTGTTATAAACTATCTGTATGCCAAATTTCATCCAAATCCGTACAGAAGTTTTTGCGTGAAGAAGTAACAAACATACAAACACACTCGCAAACTTTCGCCATTATAATATTAGTGTAATGTCATTGTTTGTGAACACATTTTTTTTATTTGGTTTATATGTACAGACGCCAGCACATCAAGCTACTACAATCTGTCAAATTTCTTTAATAGATTTTCAACTTTATCGCTAAAGCATAAGGTTCAAAGTTGATTGTGAAAATTTGACAGTTTCGGGTAGCTTGATGCGCTGGCGTCTGTACTTCTCATTGATATTTTTAACTCCCATTTCTAACTGCCAAATGACTTAAACTTCTTACTAAAGCTTGTACACAAATTTCATATAACTTGATAAAACTGATTGATAAAGACGTGACCTTATCCGCAGTGAGTCTAAAAGGCGTCTGTGACGTAATCTATTCTAGACTGTAACATAGATTTTTTAAGACAGCTGACAAATTATATTTGGGAATATAGGACTTCAACTCCATTTATACAAGCTTCAAACCCTTTAGGAATAGAAAGTACTATGTACTTACATAACACAAAATAATATAACTTCACGCTTGTAATCGCAGAAGATATGGGCAGAAGTGTAGCTACAGAATACCTTTCTCTGTGAGCACATCTCGGCCGATCAGATCAAGATTTTTTAATTCTGATTTGCATTCTGTCCCGATAGTGATTGGTCGATAGACTCCCTGATCGGATTTACCTCCATACGTAGGAAAGATTGCATGTGGTAGGTGCAGGTGTAGAGTAGGTAAGCTGATTAAGCCGGTTACCCCAGTTTGAGTTATTTGCATAGCTACCTTACTAGAAACAACATCAATTAGCAGGATCATAATAATTACTAGACCAACGAAGATGTGAACCTTCACACGTATCAATGATCAGCATAATTATCTTGAAAGGCGGCAAAATTGGGAACTAAATTCAAATGTATAAGTAGTCGACCTTGTAATAGCCTTATCACACCCTAAGATTGAATGTCACTTAAGACCGATTTCTACAATTTTAGATTAAGAATAGAATAAGTATTATTTTATTTATTTTCAAATATCTCCTATTGAATTTCGGCCATACTTAAGGGGGGTTAAATTTGCTGTTAAAGATTTTTGAAGCGTAAAATGAAAATACTGGTAAGATATTAGTCTTAAATCACTCGTCATTTTAATTATTTTATTGATTTAACTACTTTTAATTATGTTTATAGCTTAATTGAAGTGCCAGCTACAATATCATCTTTTAATGGTACCCATTCAATATGTAGTTTTTATTTTATTTGATGTTATATCGAAAAACCCTTAAAATTCAAATATCCCGAAAACTATTGAACTTCGGCCATACATATGAGGGTTCAATTTGTTGCATTTTGGCCCCCCTATCAGCTCCTGACAGAATACGTCGAATTACAAGTAGTTATAGGGATACCTACTTGTAATTCGACGTATAACTGTCTTATACAGGGGTATAAGACAGTTTCCCAAAACGCGCAACAAAAGGAACTTTATTCTATGCAAAATAATTAAAAATTACGAGAAATTTAAATAAATTAAATTATGGTCATATTTGCAAGTAGTGCCATCATATGGTATCAAGACATATTGGTCACCCAATAAACTCCGTAGTTCGCAGTTTTGCAGTTACTAATCGGTCAAGACCGAGTGTCGGTCGACCTCGCCATCGATTGTCTTATACGGAAGCCGATCGATTCTGATTCTGATAAATTGCATTGTTGTTATTATAAGGGTATCGATTTATCTTTTATGGGTGTTTAGCTACCTGTCTTTATTTCTGCTTATATAAAAGATGACACTTGTAGAGGTAATGCGTTAGCGATAACACTATTGATCTCTCGTTTGTCAGTCCGGCTGTTGCTTGTTTAATAATTTGATTGTATTCTCCACTATGAAACCTTATTTTATTGTGGTCGGGTAAAACAATCCTTAAGTACCGAGAATGAACAGCAACATTAATTGGCAAAAAAATCTAAAATGGCCAATTTGAGTAGGACAAAATTGACCGCTTAAAACCTCGAAATTCGACTTCTCCGCGGATTATTTAAGACCTCACAAAGTTGACTCAAGAATTGCAACATGCAACAAACAAATAGGAAAACAGTAAATTCGTGACCAGCCCCAAGCAAAGCTGCCGAGCTGAACCCAGTATGGTAAATAGGTAATGTTTATGAAGCCACGTCACGCTGGATTGTACTGCAGATAGTCAGATCGTGACAGAACCTCGGATATGGGCGGACATTTCAATTTTAAAGGTCTTAAGATATGAAAACAATAGTGTAAGAGCGGCACGTTCACTTTAAATTTTGTTTCTACAATGCTACATTATTGTTATTGTCAAATTCGCTC
The DNA here is from genome assembly GCA_963855955.1 of Luperina nickerlii. NCBI lineage: Eukaryota > Metazoa > Arthropoda > Insecta > Lepidoptera > Noctuidae > Luperina > Luperina nickerlii. The sequence continues at coordinate 16,943,382 of OY979682.1, read as the reverse complement.
TAAGCTCTCAATTTCTCACTGACCTCTTCGTTGGTCCAGCGCGATAATTACAATGCGTGCCACGAAAGATGAGACTTGACACACCACGTGGTTTGACATGCGCAGTACACGATTTTAGGTATCTTTAGCGGTATGAGGTCTGAGTGCGGGACGGGACCGGACGTCATAGGGGCAGCGGAAAGAGCGGGGGAGGCGGGGTCAAGTCTCATCTTTCGTGGCACGCATTGTACGTAACACACTAACAGTAGCAATGGCTTTGATTTTGACATTTCAACAACATACATTGCGTTATTTACGTTGTTGAGCAGACAATTTTTTTTAACATATGAAGTAATGGATTGAGCAGTATCTTCAAAACTATTGAGTTTGTTGTGGAAAGTGTGTTACGCAATTAAGGTGTTGTAAACTCAGGGGAATGTTCTAATGAAATGGCCCGATAATCACTTTGGGTTTTTCAGAAGGCTTGTCATTTCCAGTAGCGCCCCAAAGTCTGGGAATCTACTCCCTAGGCACGAAATCCGGAGTTTCAGCCGAAGTATATGAATACCCCAAACTAATCAAATAAATTATGATTAGTTCGGGGCCCAAATTAAGAATTAATGATAACATAATTTGACAGTAGTCCCTACTCCCGTCGGTAAATTTTATTATACACTTGTTTTGACGGATCAACTTCTTTTGAACGGATCCGTAAAGGAAAACCGGACCAGAAAAAGAGGGTCAAACCGGAATGAGAAAGTTTATAGTGGATAAGACAGAGATTAAAACAGAAGAAGAACTAGCAGGAAATTGAGGAGTGTGAGGAGGCAACTAGCTTCATATTTTCTGACTGACCGACTTCTTGACAATTCAAAAGTGCCTGTAAATGGTTTAATTGAAATAAATACTTTGAGTTTGAGGTGGGTGGAGGGGGGGTTCAGGGGATCAGACCGAAATTACTCGTATTTTCGTTGACGGACATAGAGTAGATCCTCTGGATTCGCGCCATAAGCTAGTGACTGACAAATAGCAATTAAAAACAAAATTATCAACTTCAATACCCACAATAATACTGCCATCTCACCACCACGGACGGTACTCCACCACGGACGGTACACCACCACGGACGGTACACCACTACGGTTGGTACACCACCACGGTCGGTACACCACCACAGACGCCTGACGGTAGTAACAAGTAATATCATGTCGAAGTATGATCATCCGTTATGTCAATCATCAATGGACGTAATAATACTTACCTAATATTATGGCGAGCCCATCAATTGTCTACGGCGAAGGTCTTGCGCATGGCATAGAAATATATAGAAGGTTTACTGGCAACGACAAGAAATTGCACAAGAGAAAATATCGTCTTCGAGCCCTTCCCCTCATTTTTCTCCTTCCATACATAATTCTCTACTAGCCATCACCTCAGTTTTCACCCCCTTTTTAGCCTTATCATTTATTCAGCCGCATTATATGCCTATTGCCCATGCTATGATAACTGAAGGACATTTCCCGTAATTAAAAACGTTTAAAATTTGGTCGCAATCTCGTCTCAGCGACAATAAATGTCAAAAACTTGTCAAAAATGTGGGGGAATCAGAGGTATTTTTGACAGATTGAGACTGAGATCCGACTGTGCACGTTCTTAAAATTACGAGAATTGCCCGTCCGATTCCATAAAACAAAACACTAAATTACATCTAAATCACATTCTATCAGAGGATAGAAAGGTGCCTTGCCAAAAGCCTACTTTTTAAAAGCCTATCAGTACCTAAACCTACAGACTTTATTTTAGAGCTAGCCTGTCCCGACCAATCCTGTCTGTAGGCCTCAAGCTCATCCCGCCATCTTCTTTTGGGTCTGCCACGATGTCGCCGGACGTTTTTTTTAACCACATGACACAATGACTCGTCCTCAACTAAGTTTATATCATTAGTAACTAAATAACAGGATGGTTAGCACAGAGTAGCGTAAATCAGCCTTCACGGATGAGTAAGCCTGCTGCATTGTTGTTCTTCTGTCCGTCGCTAGGCTGTGGCGCCGTGGATGTGTGGTCCACGCCACGGTCATTACCAGAGCCATCGCCCTTGGCATACTTGTGATAATACGCGAATGATACTGTTTTATTAAGAATTATGTCATAACTATGTGGTAATAATGCCTTTTTCTTACGAAGCGTTGTTATCTTTTTAATTATAGACATTAAGAGGAGATTATTTGTATTTTTTTTTCTGAGAAATGGGGATTGTCCAAAATTTCTAACCATTATATTTTATTTTATTTTTTGTAAATTTTGAGCATTTTGAGAAACTAATTTGAATATTTTGATGATTGGCTCAATAGTTATTTTAATAAAAATTATTTAATTATTTTAAGTTTTTAAGGTAGGTGACGTCATCCAATAGCATCAAGATTAAGTGCCGTTGCCTTACTAGTACATTATTAAAAATTTTAAACTGTCAACACAACGTCAACAATGTCACATCTGTCAAAGTGTCAATAGGCCGAATAGACGTCTTAAATAATCGAATCCTAGCTTAGCGTATTTATTTACAAATGGTTTTTTTATGTGTAAGTGTCCTCCAAGGAATATACTACTCTCTATCGTCACTAGAACAATCGACGCGGCGACTTTGAAATAGAGTAATACTATTATTGCTGCAAGTTGGAACAAAGCACTTCCTGTATTCCATAACTCTTCCAGTATATTAAATTAATATTGTCGAGTGTTGAAATAATGTACCTTATGTAATGTAATAATGAGATTTATAAACAAGAATGTTTATATTTTTGACATATTTACAATAATTTGACATTTGACAGATTGTAGACAATACTTGCCTCTTACTTTTTATTTTCTGAGGCAACGATACAAAACTGTACAGCCAGTCGTACGTAATTTGAAGGGCAAAGAAGGTCAATCGTATTTTATCAAAAATATCAATAACATATGAATATTTTTCAAAATTAATTAGTCCGTAATGATCAGTAACGCTATTCCTCGAAATGGTTTTTCAATTACAACATTTAAAAAAATATGAACAATGCCCATTGTATTTTACAGAATATAATAATTATACAATTTACAGAAACTACATTTTTTGGAACTATTCGCTTGTTGCAATTTTCCTGCAAACCCCTCAAGTTAAGAGGACGCAGGCTAACAAGTTCCCAGTAAAATATCTAGCTAGGTATTTCAGTTTTCCAGAAATTCATCACAATTGTTCGTCGAACGAAATTTTCAAAGGCTACAATATTCGACGCTTCCGCTTCGCATTGAAATGTTTCAGCTTTTATTATTTCAAAGGTAAATACATTTTGGCAAGACAAAGATGATGAAATAGACTGCTTTGAATTTTACCAAACAAAAGAAAATCATTTTTCGTAAGTAGGTACAGAATATTCCATATTCTGTACTTACGAAAAATGATTTTACAAAAAAAAAAAACAAAACGAACACGGTATCCATACTAATATTATAAATTCGAAAATAACTCTGTCTGTATGTTACCTTTTTACGCCTAAACCACTGAACAGATTTCAATAAAATTTGGCAGAGAGATAGATTGGATCCCGGGGAAGGACATAGGATAGTTTTGATTCCGATATTCCCACGAGATTGACACTTATGCGGGTGAAACCACGGGGCGCTGTTCAATTCAATTCAATTCAATTATTCAATAACAATTTTTACATTGTGTCTGAATGTCTATAACTAAATATATAAGAACATCATGCATGCAATCCATAATTAAATCATTAAAATGCTGCCATTCCTTTATAATTTGTTTCGGTGTACAAAAATAATATTCCATCTACCTATCTACAGAACACAATCTATCTGTATATATACTAATAATAAAGCAGAAGAGTTTGTTTGAAAGCGCTAATCTCTGGAACTACCAGGTCGGATTTGGAAAATTATTTTTGCATTTGATAGCCCAATTCTTAAGGAAGGCTAATATCACGCTAGGCCCCTTAGGAGCCGAGTACAAAAGAAAAGAAAAAAAGTAATAGCGCGGAAAGGCGATGCGATACGACGGGCTGGGATAAGATGCCAATTTGTTTTAAAATATTCATAATAGTCCAAATCAGGTTTTTACGGAAAGAACAATTCGAAAAGTTTCTTGGAAAATGTTAAAATTGAGGAAAAACTGACAATGCAGTTTCCATTGGATTTTTATATGAATGGTTGGACAGGACAACGTCTGTCAGCTCAGCTAGTATTACAACAAATTAAAGTAAGCTCATAGTTAAAGCCAGTTTCCATAGTTTAAAAAAAGCTATCTTAAAAAACATGCCAGTATTTTGTTTCTCCTATTCCGAGACAGCTGCCGAAGGAAAAAAAGGTCCGCAAATTAATAACACGTACAGTCGCCGTCAGATATATTGTAGCAGACAAGGTGACCAAATACTTCTGAACAATTCAAAATGTCAATAAGTTCCATACACTACAAGTTACCATTAATATCTGAACATTCATTACTTCATAAATATCTGAGCAGATGCTTGTCAATAATTTCTATACACACAACTAACCAAAAATATCTGAACACTTACAACGTTACACAAAATACTAATATTTTATATAGGTACATATGTTGTCACAAATAAAAAAAATATTTACAATAATTTATAATTTCATTACAAAACCAAGATCTATTTTCTATCAATAGTTTGACATTAACATAAAATATCAGTTGTATCCTAAACAAATGATTTTCTATACAATTTGTATTCCCTTTTCATCGTATTTATACAGGCTAGAACAGTCATTTGGTGTTCAAAAAGGGTGTGGAACCTGGAATTTTATCCGGGAGTTTTGAAAGTTGGTTATTTTATTGAGTTCGACGTGTTCTCTTCGAATTTTCACTTTGTCGCTCATTGTTTTATCTTTGCCGCTCGCACCGCCATATTGGAAAAATGGCGCCTAATAACAGTTAAAAACACCTGTTGGTATATAAGATGAATAATAGTTTGAGGCGCTCGTACGGCAAAACTATTGATTTTACAAAAATTTTAACACATAAATTGAAGGAAATTTTCTCTAGTTTAATTTTTTACATTAATGTTTCATCATATAATGAGACAGAAAGGAGATAATGTCTAAAACTTGTTATTAGGCGCCATTGTTCAAATATGGCGGTGCGAGCGGCAAAGATAAAACAATGAGCGACGATGTGAAAATTCGAAGAGAGCACGTCGAACTCAATAAAAGTGTTTAAAAACTTTCCAGGTAAAACTACCAAATGACTGGACTAACCACAGATAGTCAAGTGGATAGTCGTTTTTGGTTCATCCTTTATATCACGCAGTAACGAATTAGGTAAGCTCAATGTTTGTCTGCGTAGATGCACTTGACGTTGTAAGTGTTCAGATATTTTTGGTTAGTTGTGTGTACCTATAGAAATTATTGACAAGCATCTGCTCAGATATTAATGAAGTAATGAATGTTCAGATGTTAATGGTACCTTGTAGTGTATGGAACTTATTGACATTTTAAATTGTTCAGAAGTATTTGGTCACCTTGTCTGCTACAATATATCTGACGGCGACTGTACACGCTTATATCCTTTTTTGTTTGTTTGTTTTTTGTCGCATTGCCAAGTAGATTAGCTATAACTTGTTTGTAGATATCGATCTCAGTTCCGTAATAAGTATCTGTTTGATTGATCTGCATCCTGCATTTTGTGGTCGTGACAATACTGGCGACCGCAGTGATAACTTATATGCTGGAAACTCAATCTTGAGCGACTTTCTGGCTTGAATTTCGGATGATTCAGTTGTGATTAGATTTTAACTATTTTACTTTAATTACAATTTTATTCAGAATTAAAATGAAATATAAGTACCTACATAAATAACAACTTATACCTAATGAATTAATGAAATTAACAATACTCGTATTTTATCCTAATTCCTAACTTAGCTGAAACTATTAACAACTAAAATATGGCGTCGTAAAATCCTTCCGCATCGCTGTCGACTGGTAATGTACCCGAAAGACTGGCGGCATTGCCATATTGCGGTGTATAGCAATTTAGCAATATTAACAATGCTGGATATTTCTATATTTTGATCAGTTGGGTTGGTTTTATTTCTGAACACAAGGAATCCCACAGTGTAGCCAACTCATTGAGAGTTTTGTTGTTAAAGTAGAAATCCTATCAGAGTTTTTCAAACGTATCATTTAGGAAAATCATAAACGTTATTTCTTTAGTTTTAGCATAGCTTCAGTGTAGATAAAGGAAAACGCGTGTGTAATAAAATCTCCGTAATTTTAGATAAAATATCTTTGTATAAAGTCTGGTCAGGCACACGGGCGCCCCAAATTCGCTACATAAAGTTCAATAACTAATATTACGCTTGGCGGTACAGCACATTTTGGCAAAGCTGCAATAATTAGTTTCGACCCAATCAGTCAGTTGTTTATGTTACACTGGTATTTACAGTTCAGAGTCAACCCACCAGCAATCTTATTGAAATTAAAACAAAGACCAGTTTAATTTTAACAGTGATGCAAAAGCAGAGGTTCAATGGAATAAATGGGTGAATGAGCTGTATATAGATTTATTTGTTTATTTAAAATTTTCGCACAAAAGGTACAAAGGCGGACTTAATGCCTTAGGCATGCTCTACCAGTCAACCAAGGGTGGTGAAGAGATTGGGTGGCAGGTGCTTTGATTGAGAGGAACAATGATAAAAACAAATCTATTAAAACATAGATAGATTCTTATTCTTCTTTTGAGCATGTCGAAGTCGATGGCAATCTAAACAGACTCGACCCAGAAATCAGCTACATGTTTGCCGCCATCAGTAGCGTCCATCAGTTCCTGCAACGCGCAGCTGACAGGACACACCGGGCATGATATTAATGTCTCATCGTTTCTATCATCGTGGAACACCACCACATCTAATTATATCTACTATCTCACTCTCTCTCTCTATCACTGTCTCTCTCTCTCTCTCTCTCACTCTCTCTATCTCTCTCTCTAACTAACCTATTATTTCATCGATGACCATACAATATGAATTCGTACATCGTTTTAGAATAGTAAGAAAAAGAAACACAAAAAAAAAATGTCCTAAATCACGAAAATCGTGACTGGAACGCGGAACTGTTGTAGATAACAATAAAAGAAATCTTTATCGATTTCATCTCGATGCGTTTCATTCTACAATCTGCCTAGCCTTTTCCCAACAATGTTGGAGATGGCTTCTAGTCTAACCAGATGCAGCTGAATACCAGTATTATACATGGACCGACTGCCTATCTGACCTCCATAACCCAGTTACTGGGTAACACGATACCCCTTGGTAAGACTGGTTGTGACTATTGGGTTAAATACTACCCGTAACGACTGTCAAAGATCTACAAATGACGGTTGAGACCAACGGATTAACGTGCCGAGACTCGGAGGGGTCTCGATACATAGTGGATGGTCTGATACACGAACCAACAGCAGCAATCGACACGTGCGGCTGTTATCAGTTAGCCACGAGCCCCTCCCGCATTTGATTCTTATTATTTGCATAATCGAAGCCTTATTTATCATAATTAATTAATGTTGAAGGGTGATATTGTAGAACACTTGATGGCCACATGACGACCACATTCCGTGTGTGCGGTGACCGATATAATCATCGAAGTTGTAAATTGGTGTAGGTTTCTTGACGAGGCTCGGTTAATCAAAGTGACAGAGTTATTAGGGAGGTGCATGTCTTAGTTACAGGTATTTAAGACTATTTAGCGATGTTAGTGGATGGAAATTAGTGATTTATTTGACCGCCGATATCTTTTGAATACCTTTATCCAACGGGATTGGAGGCCGACAGGTGTAGAAGATTTTTGTTAATTTAGGTAATTCTGGATGCCATTTGCATTGTAGTATAGAAGTAGTATTATGTAGTTATTACAAATATAATGTGTAGATACCTACAAGTATATAAAAAGGAAAGAATCATAGGGCTTCAAGAATATTATCCGCGTCGTTGTTAACAGGAAAAGTGCCGAAAGGCTGGCAGCATTGCCACGCTAAAAATAGGCCAGCCCTCTGGTCACGTGAATAATGCAATACATTATGGTTCAGCAGGGACGGAATCCGTTAAGGTGAAAGCGCCAGGGTAGCCCGCGAAATGCAATTTTTTTTAGGTTTTTTGGAATTAGCTGGTCAGTATTAAGTTGTACGTTGATTAATATATGAATCGCGGCCGTAAGAAATATGTGTTTATAGAATTATAATCATTAAAGTCATCAACACAACTCTCTAAGACCACGTAAGTCCCAAGAATAACTGTTTCATGAAATCATCATTCTTTGGACTTACGTGGTCTATTAAATACAGTCGATATATTCTGTAAAATTCACACCGTGAAACTTAGATAAAGTCTCCTTCATCTAGTCTCCTTTACTTTTTCACACGCTGTCTACATCTCTCTATTTATTGTCCTATCGCAGGTATGCTGGAAGACATTTCATATGAAATAATATATAAATATCACCTTTGTACCTATTTTTCTTTTCTGTTTTATTTCGTGTCTATTTCTATTTTTATATATGTGTGTACATAAATGGTTAAATAAAATAAAACAAATAAATGGTAAATAAAGCTGTCATTCCACCTGATGACAGCTCACTTCAAGCTTACTTCACCTAAAATTTATCGGTGAGATTTTTACGGAATAGATCGGTTGTTTTATTAACACGGTTAGATTATTCATTAAATGGGGGTTTCCAAACATTGCCAAGGAAATGTATTTATTGCGAATAAGTACAGTCAGAAAAATAATGATTAATATTGATGACGCATTTGTCAAGGTAGCTCAGGACTTAGGACACTACTTTGTTTTTATAGGTAAATGAGTTTAATGGATTTCTTCATTAAGTAAACTGTTATTTGAGGTCACGCTACGTGGATATTATTTACCTAGGTAAATAATGATTAGTAGAATAAATTGTAACTACTTCTGGGAATATACATTGATTAACGATGTTTTTTTTAACAAAAACCTGGCAATTGCAACGGAAAGAAGAACATTGCAATGATTAAGAAATACTGAAAATGAATATACTATGTGCAAATGAAAACCTTTTCACTAGTCGAAATCGTCTTGATAATGTTAGCCATTATTAAAATCTTAGGTTTTCAAATTAGTTCAATCAATCAATTAATAATCAATTTAAATTATTAACAATCCAAAATAATGCAATTCATTACCGATTCACTTTCAAGAACAATAGAATTAAAGGAAGCTTAAGTCACAGACGGGCAATAAAAATTGCTTCTGAATCTGATAGTCAGTGTGACGAATTGGGACAACGTGCGACCTGATCCAAGGTCTGACTGTAATTGAGCATGAGGATGACTTTCACTTCTTGGTATAATAGGCAAAAAAGGCAAATTATCTTGGTTTGTGCAAAAAAATCTTAGTAAGCATTGCGCGCAAATTCTGCTTGCTGATTTTTTGCCTATATGTTGAACGTTTTTAATATATTTTCTAAGGAGTTTTAACATGTAAATTATATGAATTTTTGTTTGTAGAATATTATGAAATGAGATTGTAAGATGAACTTACAGTTTCATTTAATATTGTCCACTATTCAATAAAAAGTAGAAGCCACTATGGTAGAAATATAGATTTTCGGAGATAGGTCCTTCTTCTTTTCTTGGTTCTGGCTTAATTATTAGCCAGATTAAATACATATACATTATTTATTGAAATTACAACTAGACAGAACCCTAACCTAGAATAGGCCTTTGGAAATTTATCTAAATTAAAATAAGCTTTTCCGATTCGCGAGATCATAAGAAAATCAGCGAATCTTATTGTGTAAAAATTTCACCGTGAAAACTTAGGTGAGGTGAGCTCTCAATACTGTCAATCTCTATATATATATATATATTTGAATACTTTAAATTTATTAAAATGCACTCCGACTTATTTCAACGTCTTGGAGACACTGTTACGTTTAAGACAAGATATCCTGACAGATTAATTATTCCTCCGATGAAAAGTCACTTATATCATAGAAGTTGTTTTCCAATTGTTATAAGGAATTTAATAAACTACCAAAATCGTAGAGGGAACTTCCAATCAATCGATTTAAAACAGCATTATTCAAATAGCTTATAGGAAAATAATTATATTCTGTGAAAGAGTAATTAGACTTTAAAGATTCACACTGACGTGTTACTATTACAATTTGGCACTTGACATTTAAATTTTATAAATATGATCTATGTACCAATTTTATTAGCTTCATTTATTTAATTCAAGTAATCAATAATTTTGCATGCTAGTTTTATCGAATTGTTTTAGAAACTTTAAAAACAAAATCCCTACTATCTGTAATGTACTACAATTCTTTCAAATAAATTTTATTTCATTTGTACCATCTGGAGGCCTAAAAAGGCCACTTTGGCAGAATCATAAAAGGATAACATTATGAATCATAAAATGGCGAAGACAGTCCGTGTTTTTCTTTTTTTCACGGCACTACGTAGGTATAATCAAAGAGATTGGGTTTGGATTTGGATTGGATTGATTGGTATTTTAGCACAGACAAAAAAGAATACTGAAGAATCCTTCACCAATGGAATTTGATACGATTAACTAAACAGTTAACTGTCCATTATGATTCATAATGTTATCCTTTTATGATTCTGCCAAAGTGGCGTTTTTAGGCTCCCAGGTGGAATGACAGCTCACTTCACCGATATTTTCACGGTGAAGTTTTTCAGAATAGACTGACACTCTAGCAAGTTTCTTTTCATGTTCCCTTTCTGTACCTTTTCGTCCCATACAAGTAAGTTTTCCTCAATAAATATTTAATAATTCGGATTTTATTGTTGTATATTACGGGCTCCCGGATATTTGATGTCCGGTTGTAGGCATGTTAAATATTTCGTTGCTCTCACGGTATTGTCGCAAGAGACGTGACCAGAATACATTCATTCATTCGTTCATTCAATGGCATTAGGGAACGAGATTTTCCGAAGTTACATCACTTGTGTACGAGTATGTAGTTGTCATCTGGAATTGTAATCCGCATTCCTATGGTTTCAATTACATACTTGGTTTTTCTAGCCGGATCCATGAGAATGGTACCTATATGTCCTTTATAGTCCTTGAAATCAGTGTATTAGTCGTCATGTAGTGGGTAATGTAGTAACAGTAAAAAACTTATTTACATTTAAACTTGCATTCATACATATTTTTTTTTTACTATATGCTGTATTCAGTTACTTATAGTTTTAAATCAGCTGTTCCCTACATTTTGACAAGTTACACTAATATAAATGTACAGCTGTTTTATTTTTTTCGCGATTTCTGGTTTGGTCCCAGTAAAAGTTGTTCATAATGATGAGTACAATGACCTCTTAAGAGGTTGAACTCAAACTCAAACTCAAAGCATTTATTTCAATTAAACCTTGTACAGGCACTTTTGAATTGTCAAATTTAAATAGTCTGTCAGTTAGTCAGAAAGTTGAAGCTAGTTGCCCATTCCAAAACGTAGATCTCTATGGAGAAGAACGGGCAAGAAACTCCATGGACACTCTTTTAAATCAAGATATTACAAAATCCTGGATACATTATTATTGTTGCTTCTATATGTGAGAACAATGTAAAAAAAAGACACAATAGAAGAAACATTTCAAAATATAAGATTAAAAATACACTTGTTGTTAATGTTTTACCAATAACCCTGTATAGTGGCACGGTCATCGACGCGCAACGAATAACCATAAATTCAGCATAGGTAATACGGGCTGGTGTCCGCAACTCCACGTCAATGCGCGTATTTTGCGTACGGTAAATTCAGCATAAATGATTCTAGAGCCTAGCGTAGAAATTTTGCGCCGGTTATCAAAAAACCTGCTGTTTCATAGAAAAGTACAGACGCCAGCACATCAAGCTACTACAATCTGTCAAATTTCTTCAATAGATTTTCAACTTTATCGCTAAAGCATTAGGTTCAAAGTTGATTGGGAAAATTTTACAGTTTCAGGCAGCTTCATATGTTGGCGTCTGTACAATAAAAAATAAAATAAAAATAAGATTCATTTATTTCAGGTAAAGACGACTCATACCTAAATCAATACAAAAAATAACATAAATTATCAATTTGTCATCTTATTTTTTAAAATATATATTTTGTTACATTAAAATTAATTAATAATCAAGTCAAAAGTAAATATCACATTAAAATTAATTTTAAAAATCATGCACGGGAGTTGAAACTGAATTCATAGTAGGTAACAGGTTACGTATCGATGTCACTGCCATCCTGTACAGTTGTTAGTAAGTAACCCTGCAGACTTTTGGATTTGTGCAGACGCCATCACACTAAGCTACCCGAAATTGTCACTTGTTTCCAATCAACTTTGAACCTTATGCTTTAGCGATAAAGTTGAAAATCTATTTAAAAAATTTGACAGATTGTAGTAGCTTGATGTGCTGTCGTCTGTACCCACTATCACGCCATTTTGTTTTTTTTTTCAAAGCCCTTTACATATTAAATTATCAGTTATGTTATTGTTAACTGAATCTACTAACCTTAATAAGTACACTTTTTGTAAACTCATTATTTCAATAAATTTTTATTTTATTTATAATGTTATTAAATGCTCACGCAGACAGGCGCGACATGACAATTTCCATTAAGTTTTCATATAAATTGTTCTAAGGTCGCGTCGCGCCTCTCTGCCAACAAAAGTAATCGCTTCATTAAAAACACGCGATATTGTCAGTATTTATTAGCTAACCTGTAGACATAAACAACTCGTAAACTGGCATCAAAACAAACGTACTTCAACAAAGTATCATGTTAATTTAACGAAATACTTCGTTCGGCTTCGTTCTTATTGTTTTCACAGAACCATTAGCGCATTTATCTCACGAGAGTATCGTCTCGCTGAAACCCGATGCTATAATGCGGGGTGAGTGGCAAACAAGCTGTAAATATAAAACATACAGTAAGGCCTTTTGTGCACGTCACGGTTTCTTTACGGCCGTAGAAAAAACGTGTCCATCATAGCTTCCATAGTGATCCATTCAAACACTGACGAACCGTGCCCACACCCGGCGTATAAACCGCGCCACACACAAAACGTATCCGTCTACAAGCTTCCATAGTGATCTATACAATACTGACGAACCGTGCCCACACCCGGCGTATAAGCCGCGCCACAGAAAAAACGTATCGGTCAACAAGCTTCCATAGTGATCTATACAAACACTGACGAACCGTGCCCAGCCCACACCAGGCGTATAAACCGCGCCACAGAAAAAAAAAAACATGTGTGCAATTCACACGTGGTAGAAGCGAAACCTTCAAAAACACTTCTGAAGTTTTCACTTCAAAACGTATCCGTCTACAAGCTTCCATAGTAATCTATACAACACTGACGAACCGTGCTCACACCCGGCGCATAAACCGCGCCACACACAAAACGTATCCGTCTACAAGCTTCCATAGTGACCTATACAATACTGACGAACCGTGCCCACACCCGGCGTATAAGCCGCGCCACAGAAAAAACGTATCGGTCAACAAGCTTCCATAGTGATCTATACAAACACTGACGAACCGTGCCCAGCCCACACCAGGCGTATAAACCGCGCCACAGAAAAAAAAAAACATGTGTGCAATTCACACGTGGTAGAAGCGAAACCTTCAAAAACACTTCTGAAGTTTTCACTTCAAAACGTATCCGTCTACAAGCTTCCATAGTAATCTATACAACACTGACGAACCGTGCTCACACCCGGCGCATAAACCGCGCCACACACAAAACGTATCCGTCTACAAGCTTCCATAGTGACCTATACAATACTGACGAACCGTGCCCACACCCGGCGTATAAGCCGCGCCACAGAAAAAACGTATCGGTCAACAAGCTTCCATAGTGATCTATACAAACACTGACGAACCGTGCCCACACCAGGCGTATAAACCGCGCCACAGAAAAAAAAACATGTGTGCAATTCACACGTGGTAGAAGCGAAACCTTCAAAAACACTTCAGAAGTTTTCACTTCAAAACGTATCCGTCTACAAGCTTCCATAGTAATCTATACAACACTGACGAACCGTGCCCACACCCGGCGTATAAACCGCGCCACAGACAAAACGTATCCGTCTAGAAGCTTCCATAGTGATCTATACAACACTGACGAACCGTGTCTACCTCTACACACGGCGAATATTCACTATGGAAGCTTGTTGACGGACACGTTTTTTCTACGGCCGTAAAGAAACCTTGCCGTGTACAAAGGGCTTTAAGGTACACAATAATGGCTTTATTATGGCCAACAGCTGTTTTCTCAGATCTATGGGCAGGTCTTTATGAGGTGTTTAGTGGGTCGATTTAAGAATTTGACGTGCCCTGTTTTCACAATTAAGGCCAACGCCCTGTCCCTGGGTTTTCACAATTAAGGCTAACGCCACAGAAAATATAACAAAAGCTACTCAAGTACGTGAAAGAATGCATTCCGTTCAAGATGATAACTAAGATATTCTACCTAGATTCTAGAGCAAGGCCAAGACTTGTCTTGTTGAGTACCTACGATTTTATTTTTTTTGCATAAACTGAATTCAATTACCTTATTAACGTGTTTCTTGACGCAACATGCTGTTTACAAGATCCCATTGCAAGATTGACAATAGTGAAGGAAACAAGATCATGGCAAAAATATTGGACTAAATTACATAACATAACGCCTGCAATCCCTTAAGGATGAATCAAAGGTGTACCTTTAGTATCACCCACACTTCAGTAAAATTATGTTACAGTACCCGGCGATAAATATTGCACATCGACCTTTGGAAAGAGACAATCGGCTAATTTCGGCTTCGTAGAGCGTTATCTCTGTCGCACGAAATACAAACAGTCTGGTATCTATTAGGAGCTGTTAAAACAATTACGATTTGCTTCTTTTGATAATTATTTTTATTCTTTGTATAAAATCGATAGGATCGAATAGGTCGATGTGCAATATTTATCGCCGGGTACTGTACAGTTACACTAGCAGCGTCCCGCGGTTTCATCCGCATAGAGTCGATTCCGTGAAAACATCGGGATAAAAAGTATCCTATGTGTTATTCTGATGTATAAGCTATATTGCTGTAAAGTTTCATCAAAATCCGTTCAATAGTTTTTGCGTGAAAGAGTTACAAACTTCATCCATCCATAATCACAATCTTTCGCGTTTATCATATTATTATTATACAATTTGTTATTTTCACGCTAATACAACCATCATCATCTGCCCAGCCTTTTCCAAACTATGTTGGGGTCGGCTTCCAGTCTAACCGGATGCAGCTGAATACCAGTATTTTACATGGAGCGACTGTCTATCTGACCTCCACAACCCAGTTAATGGGTAATACGAAACCCCTTGGTAAGACTGGTTGTAAGGGTTGTAAGAATTTCGGGCTTTGACCACCCGTAACGACTGTCAAAGACCCACGAATGACAGCCCGGACCAACGGCTTAACGTGCTTTCCGAGGCACGGAGGGGTCTCGGTATGTAAAGAAGGTCACCCATCCACAGACCAACCGCGGTAAGCGTAGCTTAACCTGATCGATCGACCTGTGCCGCTGTTATTATTTAGCGCTAATACAACCGAATCTGACTAAAATACCAATTTTTTTGTACATTATTTTTTTGCAATGTCACAAGCTTTGTCGCTAATTTTCGTGCATTGTACCTACATATGTACAGACGCCAGCACATCAACCTACTGCAATCTGTCAAATTTCTTTAATAGATTTTCATCTTTATCGCTAAAGTGTATGGTTCAAAGTTGATTGGCAAAATTTGAGTTTCGGGTAGTTCTTAGCTTGATATGCGTTTAAAAACATAAACACCAGTCTAGCATTCATGTTTAAGGCCAAAAAACAGACATAATCACGGCCACGGCCTTTTCGAAAATTGCAAGTGTCGGAAGTTATTCTTGTGTTTGCATAAAAATTGTACATCTTACACGAGCATGACTATTTAATTATTCAATCCATACTAATTAGTGTTGCCCAAATGCAAGACCAAGACAAGACCTTAGCCAGTCTTGGTCTTGGTCTTGCGTCAATACACCTGGTCTTGGTCTTGGTCTTGGTATTGCGCTCTCAGTCTTGGTCTTGGTCTTGGTCTTGCAGCAAGAGTCTCGCAAGTCTTGCGAGACTCTACTACTTAGACTAGACTACATTCAAATACCTATTAGCCTATTGCTCAGGGTGGCAGGGACATCGACGCGCAACCGCTTACCATAGATTCAGTAGGTACAGACGCCAGCACATCAACCTACTACAATCTGTCAAATTTCTTTAATAGATTTTCAACTTTATCGCTAAAGCATAAGGTTCAAAATTGATTGGGAAAATTTGACAGTTTGAAGTAGCTTGATGTGCTGGCGTCTGTACATGATTCTGGACCCCCCTGTAGCCCAGTCATTTTAGATTTATCTGCGGAAAAATTCCTAGTGAGCTGAATTTTTGTACACACCTTTATTACGACGTTGTAATGAAGATGTGAAAAATCGGCATTAATATCGTGCCGGCTAAAAGAGTTATAAAGGTCAAAAGGTCACGAAAATCAGTTTTTTGCAAATATCTCGCGACCTATTGCTTGGAGGTCAATACAGGTCATTATAAAATTGTTTGTCGTGAAATTATCTACAAAAAATGCCTCTTGCAATTTTCTGTAAGATTAACCGTTTTTGAAGTAGAGCGCTGAGAAAGCGACTAGAATGCACTTACATACAGTATTGTTTACCGTATACCAAGGCGTAAACTCTATTGTTCTTTATTTATGTTTTTAAGTATCTTAAAAACTTCTATCTGATATTTGGACGTTTTGTGAAAAGTATACTTATATTATAGAGGTTTGGAACTTAGTAAAATCTACTACATATATATATTATACAAACGACCTCCGCTGGCAGATGTTCTGTATTTTATTGTTCCGAGACCCGTCCCTTTATACCTGCTACTGTCTCACTTCTCTAATAAAGTGTCTGTATTTTTTTTCTCTCAACTTCTTCACTCGCTTCTTCTCCACAAAATAAACATAATTTTTTTAAATCAAAAGCTCTAATTCTTTTCTTCCGCGGAGATTTTGATGTACTCGGTTCTTCTTGGCGTCATTTAAAAGCCGGAGGTCGTTTGTATAATATATAGTAGATTTTACTAAGTTCCAAACCTCTATAAGTATACTTTTCACAAAACGCCCAAATATCAGATAGAAGTTTTTAAGATACTTAAAAACATAAATTAAAAACAATAGAGTTTACGCCTTCAGCCTTGGTATACGGTATACAATACTGTATGTAAGTGCATTCTAGTCGCTTTCTCAGCGCTCTACTTCAAAAACGGTTAATTTTACAGAAAATTGCAAGAGGCATTTTTTGTAGATAATTTTACAACAAACAATTTTATAATGACCTGTATTGACGTCCGAGCAATAGGTCGCGAGATATTTGCAAAAAACTGTTTTTCGTGACATTTTGACCTTTATAACTCTTTTAGCCGGCACGATATTAATGTCGATTTTTCACATCTTCATTACAACGTCGTAATAAAGGTGTGTACAAAAATTCAGCTCACTAGGAATTTTTCCGTAGATTGGGGTTTAAAATGCCTAAAATGACTGGGCTACTGCTTTGAAATTTTTTGTCGGCTTTTTCTTAATTTTTACGTTTTTTCTGCATTTTTTTTACTGTAAACTGTATAAAATCATTATTTCTATCTGATCCAATGAAATTTTTAATTAAAAAATAGTAAATTCACTTGTTTCACTTAAAACAGCAATGTAAATAAAACTCGAAAGGGCTACCTGATCAGCTGTATTGCTAAAGTTCATTTGCGAGGTCAACACTGTCTTCGCGCTCACGCTATTCGCTTTCAAATGCCGCGACAAAGGGACCGCAGCGCCAAGCGGTCTCCTCGTATTATTATTAACGCACTTGAAAATAAACTTTAAAATTATTACAATAAAGTGCATAAATGCTTGAACCTGACAAAAAATGCGGAAGATTGCGGGAATCCCCGCGCGGCGTCGAGTCGGCCATGAATCCTAATGAATCTAACAGACGCGTCACCTGAGGCATTTTAATCATCTACATAATTGAATGACCCATTTACTACTTTTATTTTAGATTCGTTATGAGGGGATAATTATTTTTCTAAGGCTTCATCGATTTAAGGGGGAAGCGCTAAGGTAGCCCGCGAAATTAAAATTTTCTTACGTTTTTTGCAATTTGCTGGTCAGTGAATTTCGCGGGCTACCTAATACCGCTTTCGCCTTAAGTAAAGAAGGTTAAAAAAAACGTGCAGAAGTGTATTGATAGTCACGTAATTTTTCAATATTTTTCTATTATCAACAATAATTTTAGGTTTGATGAATGCAATTCAACAATGTAATTTACTGTTTCATAAAAAAAAATACATCCATTTTCGCATAATCGGGATTGAAACCAAATACCTACTATAACGCCCAAATCTCAGTTTGACTTAACTGCGAGACGCAAGAGTCTTGCAGGCTTAGTCTTGTTCTTGCTCAAGTCTTGCAGGGTTCAGTCTTGGTCTTGGTCTTGCTAAAATAAGTCGGTCTTGGTCTTGGTCTTGGTCTTGCAAAAATGCAAGAACAAGACCAAGACTGCAAGACCAAGACCGATTTTGGGCAACACTAATACTAATATTACAAATGTGAAAATGTGTCTGTCTGTCTGTTTTCTACACGCTTAAACCGCTGATCTGAACCGATTTAGATGAAATTTGATGGGCAGTAAACTTACTATAGCCATCAGACTGTGCCCTCACACAATAACTCAGGTTACTTTATTTGTCGTTAGGAGCCATTTAAGAGTATTATTCTAGGGAATTTATATAAAAATCAATCGTTTAGAACCGTCCTTCAAGCTCCCACAAACAGGCGCGATACGCGATATAATCGCGCAAAAGCACCGCTCGTTGCGCGACTTGCGGTGAATTTGTGTCGCGCGCGATATTATCGCGTGTTGCGCCTGTTTGAAGGAGCCTTTATGATTGATTGTCTATTGTTTTTAATCATGAACAGATCATTTCTTGTGCATAAACTACTGAATAATTATATATAAATGTTAATTTAATTACCTTGTTTGGTATTATTGAGGATTATGCGTAACTAATCATCAGTGAGGTAATTGCTTACTAAAGAATTAATTGAAGCTCTAGTTTTAATGAAAGGTGAACTAAGGGAAAATTGTTTAGTCGTTTGTTAACTTTTCCTTTACAAATTCAAGTTTTTTTAATTAGAAACAATCTTATGATTGCTATCCTAACCAATATTATAAATGCTAAAGTAAGCTTGTTTGTTTGTTTGTTACCTTTTCACGCCTAAACCACTGAACCGATCATCCTGAAATTTTGCATATACGTTGTCAGGTGTACAGAAACGGACATAGGGTACCTTTCATCCTGAAAAAAAGTGCTGTTTCCGAGGAAAACAAACATAAGGCTTGCAAACGCATAACTCGTGCCAACATCAGAAAAGATAAAAAGGCTATGGGACTTTTATCATTGGTCAGTAAAAGTTTCTTTATAATACGAAAAATAACTCATCAGTACTCATCTCTAACGATGAGTAAATTTTATTTTTCTTTGCATTCAAAATACGTTTAGGTATTAACGTAACGAACTCTAAACCAGTAAACCGTGAAACGTATTTAAGTACTTATTTTTTTTTAAATAAAGTCAACTTCCTCGTAAGTCTAATGAAAAGTAAATTAAAACTCAACTTGATCCCGATTATGCGGCCAGCCAAAGTTAACTTAATTAATTTGGTTCACAAATGAGAGAGAGCGAGAGAACGAACTAAGAGCAAAAAGAAAAGAGAGAGATGTACTAAGGGCAAATTGTTTAGTGATTAGTCGTTAGTTAACTTTTGCTTTACAAATTCAAGTTCTTTAAATAAAAAAATCTTATTTCATTTATTTATTTTACTATTGACAATAATTATTAACAACGATTTCGATTCGATTCGATTTTTATTTTCGATTTTTTCCTATTGATTGCTATAGACAATAATTCAACGTAGATAAATATTAACGGTGAGCAATGGTGGCCCAGTGGTAACGGCCTTGACTTACGAATTGCAGGTCGTAGGTTCGTAGGTTTTCACGGTGAGATTTTTACAGAATAGCACAGCTGCTCATTTTTTCACAAACACAAAGGTTTAAACGCCTAAGGTTACATACTACGCTCTGCCTGCTCCATATTATAAACTAAAGCCTTGATTACAACCGAACAATGTCCACGAACGACCCACTCAAAAGAAATATAAACAACCAATTCGCACTCCATTTAATTGTGAATGCGTGACATTTAATCATCCGTGAAATTATGAACGATACACTTTAACTAACCATGCATTGTGCGAAGGACAGAGCATAAAATTGTTGTAGGAGTGTAGAACAATGTTGGAAAAAACGTTGAGGTCAAGAATGACTATTATTGGGTTGATCACACAAATACAATGGAGATGCTAGTAGATGGTACTGAACGTACTGATAATGTCAAAAATTAGACAAAAAAGATACTGCAACAGTCGGGTGAGTAGTGAAGTATTGACGGAATCATGCATTCTGTTATGCGTCAATGCAGAACAAAAAATCTATAAAGGCTTGATCTTGGTAAATTCATATTCATCTTTATAGAAGACTAGCTTCCGCCCGCGGCTTCGCCCGCAAGGTATGTCGATAAAAATTATCCTATGTCCTTCCCCGAGATGCAATCTATCTCTCTACCAAATTTTATCGAAATGCGTTCAGTGGTATAGGCGTGAAATGATAACATACAGATAGACAGACAGAGTGACTTTCGAATTTACAATAATTGTATGGATGTGAATGACCATGCAAAAATAATTGGTATCGAGAAATATAACAAACTACATAGAAAATAAATCATCTCAGCATTACAATATGTGAAGAAATGAGGTGTGATGTGCACACGAAAAGCTCCAACGAAAATTTCGGAACCTTTAACCACGAACATTGTAAGGGGTGTAAGGGGTACCTACTGTACAGTACCACTAGGGGTATTATATTATCTTGTAACCTAGTAATGTGGAGATCAGATAGGCAGCAGTCGCTCCATGTAAAATACTGGTGTTCAACTTTATCCTTGTATATCCTTTATCTTTAAATTCAATTTCCTTTGTATTCTATAATTTAAAAAGAGTGTCCATGGAGTTTCTTGTATGTTCTTCTCCATAGGTAATACCTACGCTTTGGAATGGGCAACTAGCTTCATATTTTCTGACTGACCGACTTCTTGACAATTCAAAAGTGCCTGTTAATGGTTTAATTGAAATAAATGCTTTGAGTTTGAGTATCCGGTTAGACTGGAAGACGACCCCAATATAGTTGGAAAAAGCATAGACAGATGATGATGACTACATACTACTACATAGAAAATTGCAGATTTTACAATAGTTGGCCTAGAAGTGTTACTTAGAAAATACGAGATGCTAATATTGATTACGAATTCTTCCGTCGTATTTATGCGATCACTTTGATGACATTCGACCGGCATTCTAATTTCAATGAATTTCGTCACAACACTTGGTACTATTTCGTAATGAGGCGGTAGGCCATTTTCAAGTAAATACAGTACCCGGCTACCCGGCGATAATTATTGCACATCGACTTTTGGAAAGAGACAATCGGCTAATTTCGGCTTCGTAGAGCGTTATCTCTGTTGCACGAAATACAAACAGTCCGGTATACATTAGGAGCTGTTAAAACAATTTATGATTTGCTTCTTTTGATAATTATTTTTATTCTTTGTATAAAATCGATAGGATCGAATAGGTCGATGTGCAATATTTATCGCCGGGTATCATACCTTCTATCTACGTCATGTTGTAAGAAGATTTATGGAAACGTCACCCGTTAGTGTAGAGGAATCGTTCAAGAAAACGCAGCTATAAAGATCGTCAACTTATTTCATAACGATTTTCTAATTATAAATAGGAATCTGACAGACAACAATGGAAAAATGGCAGTAGATGCAAATAGTTAGATTTAAAATACTATTGATTATGACGATAAAATTGAACACAACTAAAAGCACAAGCATATAATTATGCGAAGGTCGAAATAATGTTAAATATTTAGCTCAAACACTATAAAAAGACATGTCGTGCTGTCAAGTAAATATGTAGGCCAATTACAATGACAATTCTTACCTGATCCGTACAGTTATTAATGACGTTAGATATATTATTAAAATGGGCACAATGACGCCCTCTATGTCAAGTAGGTAAGTTCAGTATGTCTTAAAGGAGACAAGATTACGACAAAACTAAATTCAAATACAATATCAATTAAAATAGCTATTAAATTAGAACGATAACGACATACTTGTGCAATTGTAATGGTGTATGCTCATTGATTACATATTTATTGAACAATTTATTTATATAATATATCGCTAATAGGATATTCGATATAGAATTATAGATATATACAATACATAATAGGTTGAAGAAATAAAACTTTTTACATATTATTTTCTCTTCTCTTCAAGAGGGAATGGACTGTTATCTACCACGCTGGCCCATTGCGGGCATTGTTGGTTTAAGTTGGTTGAAATAGTTTAACCCGAAATAGTCTACCCGAAACTGTCAAATTTTCCCAATCAACTTTGACCCTTATGCTTTAGCGATAAAGTTGAAAATCTATTAAAGTGATTTGACAGATTGTAGCAGCTTGATATGCTGACTTCTGTACATAATATCACGCCTGTATACCCCGAAGGGTTGGGTAGAAGTGTACCTATAGTACCCCCACATTTCGGCAGTTATGTTTAAGACCCATGTAATGTACGTGTATGTATGTGTATTTTTTTTTGTTATGTATTTTCTGGTGTACAATAAAGTATATATAAATAAATTATAATAAATAATAGAGGGCGAGCCTATTGACGTCAACCGGGCACAAATCCATGGTTTCAAGAGTCACATCTTATTAGATATCCTCAAATTTAGTCCAAACACTGACAATGTAACAGTCAGCACCAATAGACCACATGACAGTGGACCGTCACACACTTTCTCAAATAACGAGTTATCTGGCATCGTAACATTTCTGCTGAGTCACGTGTCACGTGTATTTGTATAGGTACAATCATACATAACCTCGGTAACTGATGTGTTACCTAATCATTAGATAACTCATCTAACTGGTAGATAAGTGACACTACATTATCAACAACATAAAAATAAGCTTAGTATTAAGCAGAAGTGTAGGACAGTGCACCCACATTTCTCCACTTAAGTTATAATACGTTCATCATTTACCTGCATGTTCCTAACTATGGTGGGTTCGACTTCCAGTCTTACTGGATTTAACAAAATATCAATGTTTTACATGGAGCTACTGCCAATCGGACCCCACAATCCAGCTGGGTAACCATGACAATCCAGCTGGGTAATCATAACAATCCAGCTGGGTAGTCCTGGCATATCGCCACAATCCAGCTAAGTAGTCATAGGCTTTACTTGCCTTACTCTTCCTGAATGTTGTCCGGAAAATGGAGGTCCTTTGGGCTAGCATAAAGAATCAAATAATTATAGACCACGGTCAAGACCTATCTATGATCATATTAAAAAATTACGAAATAAATATATCGATACCAAATACTCAAATGTTGGACATCATTTTCCTCAATAGCCAAAAATACGAATAACATTTTACCAAATCTTTAATTGCAATAAAATGATAAGAAAAAGCATTCTTAGAATTTCACTGATGCGTTTCGCTGATTGACGTTAAGCGCCGTGAAATTAATGCAAATGCGGAAGTTTATTTATATTTTAGTTAATCAACGTTTTCATTTGTTCCCAACGAGTAACACCCTCAACTGTCACACTGTTACTCGATGGGAACATTTTAAGAAAAATTCCCAACCAGTCACACTGTTACTCGATGAGAACATTTTAAGAAAAAGTTCCCAACCAGTCACACTATTACTCGACGGGAACTTCTTATTAGCAATTTCCCAACCAGTCACACTGTTACAGGTTTTAATGAAAATCACATTTCACAATAAATAACGGTATAAATATGTTGTGACAATTAAAACGAATTAATAGCAAAATAAAAATAAGATAAACAGAAACATCAGTTACCCCGGGTGTGTAATGGCGGTTATTTTCCATGCACAGTTAATGTTAAATACATTTAAAGTTTTACACATCCCCACCCCGCGGCCCCGGTGGCGGCGGCGCCCGCGTCGTAAGCGGGGGTAGGGAGGTACGCAACATGAATCAGTTAGTGCAGTGCAATGAAGCAAAGTGCACGAATGCCACGCTGTTGACCATGTCAGAGCCCGCCGCATCTAGTTCGTCCGGCCAAGTGCCAATTTTATTAAAAGGAATGGTGGGACTATTTTGCTACGTAGTGGACATCAATTCTGTGCCAGACGAAAGCATAGTAGCGGATTAATAGTGTGGGCGTGCACAAAACGAAATATTTGCAAAGGAATCTTGAGAATACAAGTAAGTACCCATGTAACTAAGTTTATGGATACACCTATGGTTTATTTGTTTTTTTTTACAAAAGTCGTTATCAGCTAAGACAAAGACGGTAGTTTTATGTGTTAGCTGTTATCGGCGAAGAGTTATTGTGAGTTTCTAAACGTTATGTTGCGTTATTAATTTTTTAATATAGTAGTCGAGTTTTATAATAATTTAGAGGCAAGTAATGCTATCATGACTATCGCTTCGACTCCTGTTATTAATGTGGTTATTTTCTATGTATAGGATCAACGAATACTAGACGAGACTGCTCATAGCCATGCTCCAGACTTTGCGAAGAATGAAATTGATGAATCATTCCATAAATTAAAGACTGAATTGTACAAACCAGACTTCCCTAACATTCCACAAAAATACAATTCCATGTTAGGTAACCTTAAAGATGCCATAAATGATGATATAAATATTGTATCCAACATACCAAAATTTACTAGTGTTAAAAGTACACTGTATAGACAACGGAACATAGCAGCTGGACTTTCAAAGATGGTACATAAAAAGGCTCTTGAAGTCGAAGTGCCACCACGATATAATAAATTTTTGTTAGCAGACTACTCAAATAAAACTAATAATACACGAATAATAGTATTTTCCTCGGCGGAAGCAAGGAAAATCACGTGTGAATCAGAAGAATTTTATGGCGATGGCACATTCAGAAGCTGCCCTTCTCCATTCGTGCAACTGTATACAATTCATGCGGATACTGGTAGTACAATAAACCACACAAATATATCTCCTATGATCTACGCTTTAATGACCAATAAAACAATGCAGAGCTACTCAATTTTGTTTCAAATGATTAAGTCGGAGTTACCGGATTGGAATCCAAAAAAATTTAAACTTGATTATGAAAAGGCCGCTATGAATGCCATTGTCAATGTCTTTCCAACAGTCATAATAAAAGGTTGTTATTATCATTATAATAAAGCCATCTTTAAAAAAGGAAAAAGTCTGAATATGACCACGCGAACGTCACAAGATTTGAAAGAGGTACGACTAATTGAACTCAGTGCGGTTCTTCCATTATTGCCGGAAAATGAGATAATTAATGGATGGGTTTACATAATTGCTAGATACGGAGATAGTAAAGGTACAGGCACAAAAAAATTCATTAACTATATGGAAAAACAGTGGCTCCGTGAGGAATATTTAAAAGTATGGTGCGCTTTTGGAGAGGCACATCGCACAACAAATGCACTCGAATCTTGGCATAATAAACTGAATAAGACCATTGGAACAAACAACCCAAATATTATGCATTTCTTGCACACAATTGAAGAAGATTCTTCTCAGAATACGGTCAGAAATGTTCTGAAACAACAAGGCAAACCGTCAAAAAGAAAGCGAGGTAAGAAATCCATATTAAAAGACGAGTTTATTCTGGAAGTGCAGCTGGAGTTAACACAAGGACTTATTTCTGTTGGTCATGCTTTGGAGATTTTACGACACTAGAATTAAGAACTGTTAATTATTGTAAAATGTGATGATTTACCTACTGTGATACATACATACCTATACATAAGGCTGATTATATTAAGAAAATTGTTTCTTAAAGTTCAAATCAATATTAGAATTAAGAACTGTTAATTATTGTAAAATGTGATGATTTACCTACTGTGATACATACATACCTATACATAAGGCTGATTATATTAAGAAAATTGTTTCTTAAAGTTCAAATCAATATTAGAATTAAGAACTGATAATTATTGTAAAATGTGATGATTTACTGTGATACAAAACATACCTATACATAAAGCTGATTATATTTAGAAAATTGTTACTTATACCTAGTTCAAATTAATATTAGAATTAAGAACTATTAATTATTGTAAAATGTGATGATTTACTGTGATACATACATACCTATATATAAGGCTGATTATATTTAGAAAATTGTTACTTAAAGTTCAAATTAATATTAGAATTAAGAACTATTAATTATTGTAAAATGTGATGATTTACTGTGATACATACATACCTATATATAAGGCTGATTATATTTAGAAAATTGTTACTTAAAGTTCAAATTAATATTAGAATTAAAAACTGTTAATTATTGTAAAATGTGATGATTTACTGTGATACATACATATACATAAGGCTGATTAGGATTAGAGGATTACCAGCAATATGACGAATGCTGATAAACGTATAACGTCCATAATTAAGCCACTGTTGTTATTTTTTTGATTTATAATTATAATTAAAAGACCGGTTTAATAATTTTGTTCAAAAAAACTCTGTTATCAATATATGTATATATTCAATCTGCTATCGTATTCTTTTAATTAAGTCCTGTAAGTGTGACTGGTTGCGAAATTACTAATAAAAAGTTCCTATCGAGGCCGCGGGGTGGGGATGTGTAAAACTTTAAATGTATTTAACATTAACTGTGCATGGAAAATAACCGCCATTACACACCCGGGGTAACTGATGTTTCTGTTTATCTTATCTTTATTTTGCTATTAATTCGTTTTAATTGTCACAACATATTTATACCGTTATTTATTGTGAAATGTGATTTTCATTAAAACCTGTAACAGTGTGACTGGTTGGGAAATTGCTAATAAGAAGTTCCCGTCGAGTAACAGTGTGACTGGTTGGGAACTTTTTCTTAAAATTTTCTAATCGAGTAACAGTGTGACTGGATGGGAATTTCTCTTAAAATGTTCCCATCGAGTAACAGTGTGACAGTTGAGGGTGTTACTCGTTGGGAACAAATGAACGTTTTCAAAGACTACACGTTAAATTCAAGTGCAAGGTTATTATTATTTATTTATTCATTTATTTCAGGCGACGGCGGCCCACAGATATTATAATACTTTAACCTAAACATACATATTTTTATTAAGGCGAAGGTCGTCGGTAAGAATGACTAATGAAAGAACACAACTTTCAATTTGTAGGAACAAAAAATAAATGAGTGAGCGGCTATGTCATCGTGCGATTTCTAATTTGTTTTGATAATTTTGTCCGAATTGGTTCAACTTTTGACAAAGTAGGAGAAAATATAATCCTTCGACAGTCTAAACGTTTGGAAATGCATCACGAATTTTGCAGACGGCTTATTTTCTCGACGTAGTAATAATAAAAATGTTTATTGCAATTACGTACATACAATGAAAATACACATTGAGTTGGAGATCACCTTTTAAGCAAGAAGATGCTTGTGTTAGGTGAACTCCGCTTTTCCACTTATCATGATAACAGCAATATGCAATTGATAAATAAAAAAAAATCTAATTAAAATAAAACAGAAAAATAAAGTAAAAAGAAAATACAAAAAGAAGGAGCGCACTTGTGTGATGTATGCGAGTGAGTTTTGTGTGCGTGGGTAATGGTGTGAGTGTCTTGTGTAAATGAACTACTAAGTGTAGGTTGGGTTTTTTTTATTACTTGAGTTGTATTTATTAGTTTTTAGGTATCAGTTTAGGTTTAGGTTCAGGTTTATGTTTAGGTTAGCCCTGCGACAATGTCTTGGGATCAGAAGAAGCCAGCACAGCTACGCATATTTATGGTACATACATAATCTCACGCCTTCTTCCCAATGGGATATGCAGAAACTACAGAACGCCATCTGCTACGATCCTAACATACACCGTTGGCCTCGTTAACGTTCATACATCTGGTCATACACGCACACCCGTTGCGTCTTCTACGCACCTGGCTTTTCTGAAGAACATCACCAATAAGGTCACTATAATATGTCCTCCTAGGCTGCCCCCTCCCGGCGTTTGTATATTAATATTTAGGTAAGTAATTCAAAACAGTTCCTCAATATACCTACTTATCTATATACATTGATTTTTTAAACTCTGTCCGCTTCATTCCTCGGTCAGTTAAACGGGCAGAAGAAGTTCCTGATTAAATAAAAACTAGTCCTCTCAATCCGAACTCAAATGAAACTAAAAGACAAATTTTCTCCCAGCATTGTCTAGGTATAATTAGTTTCCAAGTAACAGATTTTACAGCGCCGCCATCACAATGGAGGATACAGACACGCGACGTCAAATTCACTTAATTACGTCATTGTTACCATCTAGGTCATTGTTATGTTTTTATTATCCGAAAATGTGACTGTGTGACAGATTAATGGTGGTGTTTCCTAAAATTTGAATTTGCTTGTTTGTGGCTATTTTTAGATTTATGTTTTTTGACAGCCTCTGTTCAGTGTTATCCATGGAATTAGTATGTACATACTTGGTTTCATCACAAAGTACTTACTAATTCCATGATTTTCTCCGCCTGTCAGTTTTGTCATTGGTCATTATTATTTTTGACAACTAATCCTAATGATTCGCACACGCGTCACACTGGATTGTCTTGCAGAAAAAAAGGCGGGAACCTTGAAACGTACAAAGCGATCAAACAAAATAAATACATTTTCGAGTTCATTGTGAAGGCGCAGGATACCTTGAAACGTACAAGACGAGTCAGTAGTGAAAATAGAATAGAATAGGATACTCTTTATTATGTAAACCATACAAATTACAGACATAAATATAATAGAAACTGTACAAAGGATGACACAATGGGCGGTCTTATCGCTAAGAGCGATCTTTTAAAGACAACCATAGGAATAGTATTGTTTGTTGAAGACAAGTTGATTCCTGATTTTCAATGTAGTGCTGGTGCTGATTTGAACATTCCGTGGTGACTTTCGTGGGTAGTGGTGAAGGCATAATACGTGCTTTTGTTTGTGTTAGGATTTTTTTTCGATTTTAGTGAATTTTACAAATGTGAACTTCAATCGAAACTGTTCTTTGTGTTTGTGTTTTAAAGATTTTATCCAGTATCCATAATGGATACCAAAAAACCCCCTGACCCTCCTGATCCCTTTGTATACACTCCGGTGTTAACGGTCTCCCTTTCCGATGACAATGTGCTAGAAAATTTAATGGACTCCGAATCGGCTAGTAGAAAAAGAGTAGCTACTTCTCCGACTACTATAAAAAACCCACCAAAATTATTAAAAAAAGAATACGGAAGACAATCGTACACGTTAAGGGACAACCCACCCTATATTGTACACGTTTCTTTGAAGGATGGCCAGACCCCAGGCACTGTTCTGCACCCGGTTAAATTTGGAATGTTTTTAACACAGAGTAACATTCTCCTAGATAGTGTAAAACGTTTAGGAAGGAGCCGGGTGTCAGTTGAATTTAAATCTCACCAGGATGCGAATAGCTTCTTGGTTAGTCAAACCTTAGTAAAAAATAACTTTGTTGCTACGATTCCTCAATTCAATGTTACGCGTTTAGGTCTCGTTACAGACGTACCAAGTCAATGGACAGAAGATGAGGTTATTGAGAACATTAAGGTTCCTGATGGATGCGGCCTCATTATAAAGGCAAGGAGAATAAGCCGAAAGGTGACTTTTCTGGGTGTTACAGAGTGGAAACTCACTCAAACTACTACTACTTTCGACGGAAAAGTCTTACCTAGGCGGGTTTATTGTTTTTATTCTGCCCTTTCGGTCGAGACATATATGTACCCGACTGTTCAATGATTTAACTGTTGTCGTTTCGATCACATACATACAGTATGTCGCTCACAACCTCGCTGTTTCAAATGTGGTCATGACCACCCAGGTGATGGATGCCAAGTCTGACTGACTGTGCCTTTTGCATATCTTGTTCCGGCAATCATTATGCCAATGATAAGGCTTATCCCGAATTGGGTCGACAGAAGGGCATAAAAGCTCTCATGGTCCAGAAATCTGTTTCGTATGCGGAAGCATGTCAGGTCTTCCCTCCAGTCTCACGATCATATGCTGAAGTATCAAGAGTTTCCCAAAAATCCAAACCAACAACCAATTCGCGTCAATACCCCAGTCCAACTCCCCAAACACCAAAATCATACCGTAAAACGGTCTTTCTCGAACCTAAATCTCACGCTCCTCTTTCACCTAGTTACGATAAGCTGGCTCATCAAGCCCTTACTCAGGATTACTCCTTTTCCCCTTCCCAAAACGGTTATGCCTTCCCTAGGAAAGGTGCTAGTAGTTCTGATAAGGCCGAAAGCATGCTAAATATTATAAGCTAATTAGCCAAAGGGTCAAGCAGTGGTGTATCTGTTATAGTGCGGTGTACACCCTGGCCAATGAGTTTAAGTCGATGTAATAGAACACGATCGTATTGCCATCAACCGGGCACCAATCCATCTGGAAAATTCCAATAATACTATGGCCAACCTGGAAACCGAACCCAAGGACCTCATTCTAAACAGTGGCACTTGCGACCACTAAACCAACCAGGCAGTAGAAATAGTTAAACCAAGGCATTCTAAAAGGTCAGCGGGATTGTCCGAAAGGGTTACCGCTGGCCCGGAACATAAAAGGCTAAGGAAGGAACACGGGTGGGTTTTTAAGAGTCTGACACTCCCTTCCGCTCCACCCAGAGCGAGAGGGGTAGTTTGATGATTTCCCATCCTGAAAAAAAAAGAAGTATTCTAAAAGATGTTGCATATGGACATTCATTACCTTAAATTTTTGAGGTCGGTTTCATTTGTCTCTCATTCAACTGTGGCTAAGTCGTTTTTTGGTGACGTTGTAACCCCCAACCAACGATAATCAGCCTGTAATGTTCCCACAGCTGGGCTCGGGCCATCTCGGGCGAGAAGAAGTGGGACATAATCCACCACGCGGGCCCAGTGCGGGTTGGCGGATAGGGTTGACGCTGTAAAGCAATATTAAAATCAGCAACCCGTGTTCCAAGACTTCTAACAGTCGTTCTAATAATGTTAATCTCGCAGAACCGTCTATTCACTTTGTGATTAATGTCCATATTTAGAAAATGCACTTTAATAGGTTAATCGGCTTCATTTTATAAAGTTATGGCGTTAATTGATACTGGTTGTGCTTAAATACTATAATTATCTATTTTCTTTATAATAATTGCATTGTTAAGACAAAAATCACGAACTTCGCGTGCGATGAGAACTGACTCATGTTTTAACAAAATGATACAAATTCTTTTTCTTTTTTCAACTGCTTTGACCAAATCAAGTCTGCAAATACCAGTTTATAATTAAATAGGTCCCGAGTCTAGGATAATTACCTATCATCATCATCATCAGCCTACAGCAGTCCACTGCTGCTCATAAGCCTCTCCTATTGCACGCCATTCAACTCGATTTTCGGCAACTCTCATCCAGCTGCTAACAGCCACCTTGCGAAGATCGTTGCTCCACCTAGCCTGAGGGCGTCCTACCTTACGCGCTCACCTTCGTTGTTACAACTCCGAAACATGCATGTAAATTACAGTACCCGTCTATAAATATTGCACATCGACCTTTTTACACAAAACCATTTTATACAAAGAATAAAAATAATTATTTATCAAAAGAAGCAAATCATAATTGTTTTAACAGCTCCTAATAGATACCGGACTGTTTGTATTTCGTGCGACAGAGATAACGCTCTATGGAGCCGAAATTAGCCGATTGTCTCTTTTCAAAGGTCGATGTGCAATATTTATCACCGGGTACTGTAGAACCGTTAACAATCATAAAATAGTCCTCCAGACCGTATTTCGTCCATGGCGGCCAATCTCAACGGAGACTATCCTTCGGCGCGGGAGATATTGTAGTGCACAGGTGGCAGGTTGGTCTCTCTCTTTCCTCACTCTCATGTCCGATGGGACGGCAATCCGACACGACCGGAGAGAGACCAGGCGCAGGACCAACGGCACACCGCCAACTTGTAAACTCCAGTCTGTTATTAACAAATTCCTAATGGAAAAACCCAACAACAATTTGCCCGAACAACCATAACCAAACATAAATAATCATCGTTTGTCTGCAAAATATACTCGAAGTACATAATTAAGCTAACATTTAAGACTGTACATGTCACAAAGGCACAACAGATTGTTTAAAAACGGAAAACATTTTAACTGACAGTCATTAGAGCGACCTCCATATGTCTCTTTAACTTGTCACATAATTCACACGTAGTTTCCGCTAATACAATATTACAAACCCTTGGCTTTATTTAAGCGGAATAGTAGCGGAGCGGAAAAGGTCCAAGTAGTGGCTTTAGGTTTGTTTAAGTATACAGCACTTTAATTTCGTAACACTCTCTATCACAATCTGAATCAAGTTGAAGGATTTTGCTTCCATTGTTTCATATGTTCTAAAAAGTTTGTGTGTTCTACAACGTACATAACGCAATGAATGTTAACTGTCAAAATGAAAGTCATTGCCACTGTTATACTCTGTAAAAGATAGCTTGATCTTTGCGACAGCTGTCAGTAAAATCACGCCTATGTAGTTCTGAATTTCATAGTAGTACAGACAGTACCTGTAAATGTCATACTTTATGGGCATGCCGACCTACTTAGTGATGGGCGATGAATCAACGTGACCACAGACTATAAACTATCGATATTTTAAATAAAACTTAATTTAAAATTAATTATTTTTTTAATTTTATTGTATATTTTATTTTAATATCATAACAAGAGTTCATAATAAATTTACAAGATTGTTCTAGCGATTCAGAAACGGATTCAGATATGGATTTGGGGTGTACTCCGTTACGAGAATAAACGTATTTTATATTCAAATATTCGTTTAATTTAGTAACGTTTGTAATTAAATTAAACCCAATTAAATGATACATTAGCATCGATAATAGTAAGAAACTTCGATAATTTCTATCGACAATTTTTTATATAATGACAACCCTAGGAATGTCAGTTTGACTTATGTCGCAGAGATCAAGCTATCTTTTACAGAGTATATAGTGTGTTTGTATTCGCAATTGAGCTGAACTGAGTCCGAGTGGATTACAGCCCATGCTATGCTGATTTTGTTATAAGCAACATTAGGGTTCCATGACCACTATGGTCTGTACCAAAAATATCTGATAAAAGTGTAAACAAACCCCATTCAGCTTAAATCCTTACGCAATCACTCTTCAAAGGGAAATCACTTGCACATTGATCTGTATTTAGAAGATTTTTAAACTTTATATATCGCCCCTTTTCGCAACAATTATTGTTTTAATCATCATCTAAGCCAAGCCTTTTCCCAAATATGTTGGGGTCGGATTCCAGTCTAACCGGATGCAGCTGACTACCACTATTTTACATGGAGTGACTGCCTATCTGACCTCCACAACCCAGTTACTGGGTAATACGATACCCCTTGGTAAGACTGGTTGTAAGACTTTCGGGCTTCTGACTACCCGTAACGACTGTCAAAGATCCACGAATCTGTCATTCCAGGGACCAACGGATTAACGTGCTTTCCGAGGCACGGAGGGGTTTCGGTATGTAAAGATGGTCACCCATCCACAGACCAACCGCGGCAAGCTAACCTCTAACCTAATCGATTGACCTGTGTAGCTGTTATTAATTAGCCACGGGCCCGTCATTACTGTTTGAATACCGTTATTAAATTGTAATTCGGCGAAAATTGAGGTTATAAAATTAAGCACTTATAAGTGGAATAAGTGGAACTTATAAGTGTCACGATATTTTTTTTCATTTAAATCAGATACTTTTAAATCAAACTAAACGCCTTTTTATGGCCGATTCCTATAATGTACGGACCGTTATTGGTTAAAATTAAGACTTATTATATCTTTACTAATCATAAAGTAAATACTCCATAGCTTTGCATAGTATAACCTCCCATATGGAAGTAGCTATCACAGGTAAAATTAGCTTACGAATCTATTAGTATACCTAGTTTTGCAATAAAAAATGCTACCATTGGTAAGCAAAACAATTCGTTTTTATTTATAGAAACCGAGCATTAGTCCGATCCGCTTTCCGCTTTCTTTACCACGTAATTTTATACATTATACCTAATAGTAATAAATACCAGCTTTAAGTCATATTGCAGTTTTTCTTTCAAAATGAGATCTATGTCACGAACGTGATACAGTTTAGCCATATAAGGCCTAATTATTGTAATTTGAGGCCATTTACACATGGCGGTGATTAAAATGTCTACATATGCGCGTTATTGATCTCATCCGGTGTTACATTCTATAATTATCGATATACCTATGTGAAATCTTTTGGGTGTGAACTAGGCATTTAAAATTTGTTTTACCTAATATGGTGATTATTAAGTACTTTATCTTGATGCTAGTTAAACATGGTATTGAGGCAATAAGGACTTGCTAGTTAGTAACTAAAGTAAATTCGGCTTAGGTATGAAACGTTTCTTTAGTATAAGAAAATTTGGAGGCTCAATTTTTCTTGGTAGATACAGTATTTTTATCTCACAAAGCGACGCGAGCGCCATTTTACTTGTGGCAACAAACCAAGCTCACTCCATCGTCGTAACTTTGTCTCTGTCACCTCTGGCCTAGACTAGAGTCAAGAGCAAACCCATTACAAATTATAAAAAAAAAACACGCTGTGAATGTATGCGTAAAGACGAGTAGCGTCAACATAACAAACACACACTTCCGACTTCGCCATTTTCTCGGACGGTACCGCGAGCCGAGAGTACCAAGAGTTCCTGCGCCAGCGTGTTTGTACACTTGATTACCACAAGTAAAGCACGCGTCGCTACGTGAAATAAAAATAATGTAACCAGTCATAGTTTAAAATAAGACGGGTACAAGCATCAGACCGGTCGATGGTGCGATGTTTGAGTTCCTATATCCAGCCGTGGATGTCTTTCGGCTAAAATTATGATAATGAAAAAGCATCGTTCATAATATAGGACAAATAATTTGTATGAGAGCCAACAATATTAACGTTATTTTCTTCTTGTCAACAGAATAAAACAAAATGTTTCACGGAGGCATTTGGACAAAGCTGCAAGGCTTCTACAAGTGGTATGTGCTGGGTCTGGTGTCCATCGGCTACATCCTAGGAGAGCTCGGACATTATCTTATTGGTGAGTACAACAATCTATCTTCAAAGTCCTAACTGACTGATATATCAACGCACAGCCTAAACCGCTGGTCCTAGAGACATGAAATTTTAAGGGTGTGTCCTTTGCGAAAAGTAGTTATCCACTAAGAAAGGGTTTTTCGAAACTCCACCCCTAAGAGGGTGAATGGGGGGAGGGTGGAATTTCACTAGGACGAAGTCGCGGGCAGAAGCTAGTATTATTTTGATGTAGCGGGAACATTGTCAGAACAGGTGAGAAGGCTGAACAAAGCTTTACTAAACATCAACCTCGCTCGCCAAGGCGAACTAAGCAGACTGTTGCTAAGGCAAGATTTTGACGATGTGGGTAACACACTATCAATCAATAATCTGAATAATTTTGAAAGATAGTGCTAATCCATTGCTTCATATGTTCGAAATATTTGTCTGCTCAACAACGTAAATAACACGATGAATGTTATTGAACTGTCAAAATTAAATCTAGTGCTACTTTTAGTGTGTTACGCAATTATCCCGTTGATAAAAAGAGATTCAAGTTTTCTCAAAAGGTCAAGCTATTACATAAAGAAAAGAAGCGTCACTGCTATTTTCGGATATTAATTGGTTGGATTACTTTCAGAAGAGACTATAAACCGGAACTATTTTATGTGCTAGTGGCTAAACACACTAAATTAAACATAAACACGGTGATGAACATCACTAAACACGATGATAAACAATACTAAACACAATGATGAACATCACTAAACACGATGATAAACATCACTAAACACGATTACTGTTACTGTTTATTTTTAATCGACGAAAAATAAGGAGTCGCGGCATTTTTACAGAGTAGTCTGATTTTTCGACTTGACCAATGAACACTTCCATAACTCACCAATTCAGATAGGTACTTACAATAATGGAAACAACTCTATAGGCGGGTACGACAACCAGAATATCTGAAACCTCATTAAAAGAAATCCAATTCCCATCTCATTTACTAAAACACTCCACAAATATTTATGAACCATGAATTTGTATGAACGTGCGAGAAATAAAGAGATCGTAACAAGTATCAATCTCCATAGCATCTCCATATAATGATAAAAACAAATATATGTGTACATACATTAACATACACTGTGTATGGAAAACAAAACCGGGGAACGGATGAGAGAGGTGCACAAATACATATTTTATATCCCGAGGGACCCGATTCCGATACTCGTTGATCCGGCTGAATTAACTTCTGTACCTGGGAATCGAATACTGATATGATATCGGTATTGATCGTGTTTCCTGGTAAAGAATAGGAAATTCTTTATCCATTGGCGTAAAGGGATCAAACAAACAGCCGGTCGATTCTGTAAAAATCTCACCGTGAAAACTTAGGTGATGTGAGTTTGTTTTTGCTAGGAATTGACACTACTGACAGCTCACTCAACGCTCACTTCACCCAAGTTTTCACGGTGAGATGGCTACAGAATCGCATTGCAGGTTTTTAATTCATGCATTCCACCAAACTTTTATTATTCCTTAGATGAAAGTTATCTGACTATTGAAATATCAGCTATCCTACTAATTATACCTTCTAATAAAAGTGAAAGTTTGCGTGTTTGTATGTTTGTTACTTCTTCACGCAAAAACTACTGAACGGGCGTCGTCAGTTGGGGCTGGTCATCACTTAGCTCATTAGCTGCCTTGGCTAATTTTTAATTATTTTACTTTTGGATTGTTGTTTTCTTACTATTTGCTGTACTCTGGACTCTTTTAACGCGTACGTCTTTTTTAAATCGTTCTCACATATACATAATTATAAATTCAACATTAACGATGTAACTAATATTTTTGTAAAAATATAATTTAAAAGTGTCCATGGAGTTTCTTGCCCGTTCTTCTCCATAGGTAGGTACCTACGCTTTGGAATGGGCAACTAGCTTCATATTTTCTGACTGACCGACTTCTTGACAATTCAAAAGTGCCTGTAAATGGTTTAATTGAAATAAATGGTTTGAGTTTGACGGATTTGGGTGAAATTTGGCGCACATGATTTATAACCAAGGTTAAACCGCAGGGCACTGCTAATCATTCAAATTTATTCAAAAGGAGTCTGAAAATGTCCACTAAAGGCAGAACGTTTTAGTCCCTAAATCGAAAATACGCCATACTAATGGATCACAAATTGGTTCTACGATCCGAACCTTTTCCTGAAGTTATACGGAACCCAAAAATTAGCCAAGTAAAAAGTCACGTAGGCGAGCCAGATTAGCCGTATTAAAAAAACAATAAATTAATGTTTCATGGCAAAAGGAAAACAATGAATGAATGAATCACTAGATTACTGTGCCATAACGATCGTGGGAACAAGAACCACTCGCATTTCATTCATGAAATCATGATCATGATACCATAATATCATGCAGACATAATATCATGCATACAATTTTTTTTGTTGTGAATAGAATATTTTTAGTAATATTAAAACATGGATTAACCTAGATTAATTAATACAACTAGCCTTTGCCCGCGGCTTCGTCCGCGTGGAGGTCGGAAATTATTTACAGAAAATTAAACCCCCCATTTCACCCTCTTAGGGGTGGAAATTCGAAAAACCCTTTCTTAGTTGATACTTACTATTCACGAAGAACACATCCTCCAAATTTCATGTCTCTAGGACCAGCGGTTTAGGGTGTGCGTTGATAAGTCAGTCAGGACTTTGACTTTTATAAAGACTATGATTAACCCCCGACAAGAACAGAGGAGTGTTATAAGTTTAACGTGTGTATCTATGTGTCTGTCTGTGCCATCGTAGCTCCCAAACGGCTGAACCGATTTAGAATTTTTTTTTGTGAGTGGCACACACAGGCACATCTAAGAAAATGTAGATGGAGCGAGTGGAAGATGATACATCATTATGGAAAATAATAAGAACACACACACTGAGATAACGACAGTCAGAGATGTACAGACGCCAGCACATCAAGGTACCCGAAACTGACTAATTTTTCCAATCAATATTGAACCTAATGCTTTAGCGATAAAGTTGAAAATCTATTAAGAAATTTGACAGATTTTAGTAGCTTGATGTGCTGGCGTCTGTATAAAGACGAAATAACCGAAAGTCCTATACAGGCAATCATTACGTACTTTATAGTACACCTCCGAGTGAATCTCCGAGTGGGTTAAGCACCTCTGCGTAAACCTAACCCACTCGGAGATTACAGGCGTGATGTTATGATAAATTTGTCCCAAAATCGTGTTTAACTCACTGATTTGAAACTGCCTTTATCTACTAGGAGAAAACTATCCCGTTGCCTTCAATAAATATCACTCCCTTGGACCAACTTCTTGTCATTTTGATATCATTCACAATACAAACACATTTCCCTTCCCTTGTCTGGCCCCTTGTGTAACACATACGGGTCGGCAAAGGGTCCCTTTACTTATTCATGACGAGTTATAAATACTACTGAATCGAACTAGCAAGGATCTGTTGTCCCACTAACCTAGCCTTCAGACTGTTATAAGCTAAATGTCAGGTTAGACTCGAGGTAGTTTATATTTAGGAGAATCAGACGAATGGAGTTTTGATTGGACGGTCTATGTAAATGTTCGATGTAGAGAATGTTGAATGTGGAAAATATTTCTAGTTTCGTTAATATTTTAAGATGAAAAGAAAATACGTTTATTTGTGGTAAACATGACGCTAAGAAAGAATATAAACACAAAAAAGTTTAAAAACTAAAACCCGACCACTGAAAAGGATGAAACAAGAAAATAACTTCTCGTAGTCGCATGCCGCTCTACTAACATAATTATAAGTTATGGTAGCACTAGCATGCGACCACGGGAAGGTACTTTCTTGTTTCATCCTTTTCAGTAGTCGGGTTTTAGTTTTTAACCTTTTTTATTTTAATTATTTGGGGCGTATTTCAGTAATATTCATTTTTCATTATGTTTTGTTTTTGTGCTATTCATCGATAGTGGAGTGAACATTCATAACTCATGTAATTTAATTATAAGCTGTTGAGTTTCCAAATAAATAAATATTTATATTTTTGAAATTGCTAATTAAGCCCTTTCATTTGATATTCCACAAGGCATCATCCCAAAGTATTTATTTTTAAATTTATTACTTTATGTCCTCTAGAGGGCGCCATATTTAATTTAGTGTGACGTCACATAGCATATAACCAGTGGACAATCAAGACGCTTCTAACGATTCCTCATTTGTCAAATTATTATAAATACTTTTGAAGTTATGAGGGAACTGATGAACATACATGCATACATACCGGTCAAAATCATAACCCTCCTTTTTGGTTGGCCGTAGTCGGGTAAAAAAGAACAAGTTGCGGAGAAATATGCGTTACATCCACGCGAAGCGGCCATCGCTCAGCATAATGCTACGATCCTATCTGAGATCTGTCTCACATAGGGTCGTAGCATTATGCGCCAGCGCTGATTTCAGTTACAGACGGTGAAGAAGCAACTTCACTCCCATCCTAAGAATTAACCGCCAACACATGTAGATACCATTAAACATTTTTATTGGTATTTATACAAGGTTACTATTAAAATAGAACTCCCATTAAATTAATTCAAGTTTAATTAAGTTTTTTTTTATAAAGTTTACTGGAACAATTACGATACTAGTTATATTCCGTTGAATGATAATTTCTACTAAACGCAGCGGCATTTTTATATTGGCAACATATTGATTAGAAGCCATTTTAGCCGGGTTTCACTTTTCCTATATAAAAATGCCACTGCGTTTGTTAGAATTTATCATCCAACGGAATAAACCCAATCGAAATTACACCAGTAATCAATATTTAATAACTAACACTTGCCCGCGGCTTCGTCCGCGTTGAAATTTCTTGTTCTCCCGATCCACCACGTCGCATCGCATCGCCTGCGCATGCTATCACTTCGCCTAGAGTTCTTT
Source organism: Luperina nickerlii (assembly GCA_963855955.1). Classification (NCBI taxonomy): domain Eukaryota; kingdom Metazoa; phylum Arthropoda; class Insecta; order Lepidoptera; family Noctuidae; genus Luperina; species Luperina nickerlii. The sequence continues at coordinate 16,903,019 of OY979682.1, read as the reverse complement.
CTGACTTCTTTTCCTTTTGTTCGGCCCCTAAGGGTCTTAGCGTGATGTTACATCAAGAAATGGACTATCAAATGCAAAAATATACTTTTATTAATCCGATTGGTAGTTCCAGAGATTAGCACGTTCAAATAAACAAAGTCTTTAGCTTTATTAGTATACTAGCTGCGCCGCGCGGTTCCACCCGCATAAGTTTCGATCTCGTGGGAATATCGGCATAAAAAGTAGTCTATATGTTAATCCAGCGTGTCAGCTACCTCCATACAAATTTTTATCATAATTGGTCCAGCCGTTTGAGCGTGAAGAAATAACAAACATATAAACACACATACACATTTACAAACTTTCGCCTTTAATATAAGTGTGATCATAGATTTTATCGGAATGCTCAACATTGCGCAACATTACACCATTTAACAAAAAACTACCAACAATTTATAAATAACGTATTTATAGCGATGCCAAATAATGATCAGACGAAAACCGACAAAAACTGCGTTACGAATCAGTCAATATAAGTAAATTAATCGTATCGTAAGTCATTACCGAGGCCGTTCAATGTCATTATCATTGGCACGGCGTACGGCCTAGTTCACATGACGCCAGTGATTCGGTCAAGTGGTCAGTAGGTACTTAGTTTACGACAGTGTTGCACAACATCTGAACGCTCTTTAGAATTACCAAATGATTTTTCGCACAAACTGCAGTGGTATAGAAAAAAGAGAGGAATGCTCTTTAGAATTACCAAATGATTTTTCAGAGGTAAGTTCAACTTAAAAGTGAAAAAAAAAATACCAACTTCCAAAAAAGACACTACAAAGTCAAAAATAACTTTAATTTCGGAAGTCGGTGTCGTTGGGCGACGACGACTTCCAAAATTACAGTTATTTTTCACTTTCCATTCGAGCGCCAAAAGATCCCTTTTGTAGCAGAGTTTCATTGAAGAGATTAATTTCGCGTGGTTAGAATTGATTTTTTAATAAGTATCAGTTTTTTTTAGTGGCATATTATGCAGGTATTGGCATGTTTATTAAATCACTGACGCAACTGCTGCAGACGTCTGAACGTGACAATAGATCACTGATTTTGTTTCGTGCTCAGCGAGCGTGTGAAATGAACATCTGTGCTTACGCCTGTGAAATGTTTACTGCCAGACCATAGTGTCGAAATCACAAGCGTAATTTCAGCATTACCTACTAAATGTTTAACATATTATCTTAACTATGTCTAAAAAGCAAAACAAATTAAGTAGGAACCAAGATTTGGTTTCAAACTCAAATATTTAAAAAACCGGCCAAGTGCGAGTCGGAGTCGCGCACGAAGGGTTCCGTACCACCGTACAATATTTAACACTACATATTAAAAGAACACATTTTATTTTTATTATTTACCGCGGTTTCACCCGCATTATTTTGGATCCTGTGGGAATATCGGGATAAAAACTATCCTATGGCCTTCCGCAGGACTCAAACTATCTCTGTACCAAATTTCATTTAAATCGGTTCAGCGGATTAAGCGTGAAGAGGTTACAGACAGACACACTTTCGCATTTATAATATTAGTATGGATTGTTATAGCGGCAATGCAAATAAACACTCTGTGAAATTTTCAACTGTCTACCTATAACGGTTTATGAGATACAGCCTGCTGACAGACAGACGGACAGCGGAGGCTTAGTACCTATTAGGGCGTTTGTGCACTACAAGGAATTTTACTGTCCGGCAGTCTGATTTAATTTTTTTATTATGTCGTGCCATATGATATGGGACCGTAAAAAATCGGACTGCCGGACGGTAAAATTCCTTGTAGTGCACAAACGCCCTTAGGGTATCATTTGGGTACGAAATCCTAAAAAACAAATAAACCGAGTTTGAGAAATTTCGAAATACCTAAGTACTTATCTGTAACAATGATAAAATACGGGAAAGTTGTTTTGAATCAATGAATATATCGACAATCTCTAGAATAAACTAGTACAGTTACTAGGTAATCTACACAGAGACATGCTACCGGATCGTAAAGCCGTTGATTTCTCAATCCAACATTGCACAACTGACTCAAATCACCTGTTTATTCTGAACGAAGCTGTATGTCTTACTAATACGAGATCATTCTTCATTGCTTGATTAATAGATCTGCTGACCTATCAATTACAATATTTAAAGAAAAATATTAATTAAATAAATTATTTTATTTTATTTATTAAATGTGTTTAAAAAGTCGTAGATACACGTAGATTGTAATGTGTTATTTAAAAGGGTTAATTTCGTGAAAGGCGACTAAGGAATTATTTCAGCAAAGACTAGCATCTTTTTAACAAAAAGTAGCGATCACAAAATATATGTCAGCTAAAAGTAGTAGCGGAACCCTGAGACCTTGACTGAGGCGGGATCGCGACAGGCCACGTTGAAGATGGTGGGTTGAACTAGACAGATTCTGCCAAAACAGGACGCGCGGGCTCGCAAAAGATGGATAGACTGGGAGGCATTATTAGCCCAGGAGCGGAAAAACAAAAAAAAGAAAGTAATAACATTTTTAGAAAGCTTATGACCGACTGATGTTAGGAACGTAGATTTATAAGCTGTGGTTGTTCTGCTGGCCCTTGAATTGAAGTAACCGGAATCACTAACACATCGACTTTATCGACATCATCGATGTCTATACGACAACACTTCATCATCGTCATTACCTTGGAAATCAAAATAATAATAATGAACCATTTTATTATCTCTGTCTGTCATTGATAGACAGACTCCTTTGAAAGGAGATCCTCTTAAACCTATTTGCTTTAAGTATTTATTTATGCGACTTTTTTAAGTAAATTGTAACGTGGGAAGGTATTTGTGGAAATAACTTTGTTGGTGCTCATATAAACCAGATTAATGTTTTACTCACGACTTTGTATGTACAACACACGCGAGTTTGTATAACTGTTGTGCTTTAGCTTATAGTGGCGACCGAGTTGAATGTTTGGACGTTGAAAATGAAACACGTTTCAATATTTAAAAAATAATGTTATTAAAAATTCTACAACTCACAAAGTTGTAATTACTCAAAATTGACATACCTTAGAACCTAACCTAAATGCTCGATATTTTAAGAAAGCTACCCATCTTCTCGATATCTTAGCGTTTATACTAAGGGTTTTTTTTATGAATGTTGCTTAAAGTTAAGGGGATTACAGGACCTTAACACAAAAAAACGCAAGTTTTAGAAACAAAATCAGACGAGTCGACTATAACAGTAAACAAAATCAGAAAAATATATGACATTCTTCAGGATTATGCTAGGTAGATAGTGTGTTGAAAACATAATACAACTAATTTGATACGATAGAAAAACATCTAAAAACTTTCTTTTTACAATAAAAACCATACTAATATAAGGATTTTTTGTCAGATCATTCTACAAGCAATATACTAAAATACTAGTGTTTTAATTTTTTAGTTCAAACAATATATTTTTTGTAATTAAATAATTGCTTCATATTTTGCAATAAATTACCAGCGTTGTGTCATTGCGCTTCTCTTTCTTTTCTATGCAGTCCGACAGTGACCGCGCTTTAGGTCATGGAAGCCCCTTAAGTAATGATTAGCGACTGTTTAACCATACATTTTTGACGTTTAACATGTCTTAACTGTAAGTGAAGTAAAGAAAGGGGTACACGTGTCAGCGGGATTGTCCGAAAGGGTTACCGCTGGCCCCGCTGGCCCCGCTGGCCCAGAACATAAAGGGCTAAGGAAGGAACACGGGAAAAAAAAGCGTACACGTTTAGTCGTCCACCGACTGCACCGACTGTGAGCGAAAAGTTCAAAATGTATCAATACAAAACAACGGCAGCCGCCGAATGATTCTAGTACATTGTTTTTCATACATTCTCACAGTCGAAATATAGAAGATATAAGAAGAGAGACGGTCCTACTAATAGATAGTAAAAACAAAAGATTAACTGTCCTACTGTTTGGTCCTCAGGTACAACGTCGAAAGTAACGGCTGACGATCTTCACTATGGAGACAAATCCTGCATGCTGAACTTGACCCACGTATCGTTGATTGACTTGCCTGTTGTCTGCGAAAAGGTCAACTCGAGCGACATGTAAGTATTTTGCTTTTCTTGTTCGTTCGTCGTTTCGTTTTTTGAAATGATTTATATTCTTCTTTTTTTGTTTTTGTTTATTTATAGGGCCTTTTACGCATAGCGTATGCCAGTTCCATCGTATCCTAAACAATTGTACAGACGCCAGCACATCAAGCTACCCGAAACTGTCAAATTTTCCCAATTAACTTTGAACCTTATGCTTTAGCGATAAAGTTGAAAATCTATTAAAGAATTTGACAGATTGTAGTAGCTTGATGTTCTTGGCGTCTGTACTTTCACAGGACGTGGGCTATGAATTTGAACAAACCCTTCGCATCGTCGCCATTTGGTTGGGATAGAATTGTATGGAACATGCCTACATGAGTTCTGTTCAAATTCAGGGACCTTACTAAATTATTTCTACTGGACTCATATTGGACACATTCCATCAATAAATATTGTAGGTCCTCGACGGATTTATATTCTTGTCAAACGGAAGCGCTTCTAGCATTAATGCTCGGTATACAAAAACGAATCGTTTTACTTACCAATGGTAGCATTTTTTACTGCCAAAATACATTTTTTTAAATTATTATTTTATTATTAAATTATTTATTATAAAATATATAAATAGATTCTTAAGCTACCTTGGAGAGCTACTTCCATATGGGAGGGTCAACTAAGCAAAACAATTACGTCTTTGCTTCATTATTGGTAACAGAAGATAAGATATTATATATCTTGTAAGATACAAGAGTCTTAATTTTAACCAATACGGACCGTAAATAGCGGCCATAATTTTAACCAATAACGATCCGTGAATTATAGGAATCGGCCATATGTGAATTCGAGCACAGAACGATACAAAAATCGGATCACTCCCAAATCTCTCGACTGGTGTCCTCTTAATGTTACAGAGATAACGAGACCCAAACAATCAAGCTACAAATCGGAGCATTTATTGGGGCTTGTGGTTATGTAATAACAGCGCGCGGGTCGATCGATCAGGTTAAGCTACGCTTGCTGTTGGTCGATGGATGGGTGACCATCTTTACATATCAATACCCCTCCGTGGCTCAGAAAGCACGTTAAGCCGTTGGTCCCGGCTGTCAATCGTGGATCTTCGGCAGTCGTCAGAAGCCCAAAAGTCTGACAACCAGTCTTACCAAGGGGTATCGTATCAAGTCTACCCAGTAACTGGGTTGTGAAGGTCAGATAGGCAGTCGCTTCATGTAAGATACTGGTATTCAGCTGCATCCGGTTAGACTGGAAGCCGATCCCAACATAGTTGTGTTAAGATGATGATGATTTTAAAGTCAAATTACAGTGCGTGCCACGTAAGAAGAGACTTGACACACCACGTGGTCTGACATGCGCAGAACACGATTTTAGGTATATTTAGCGGTATGAGGACGGGACCGGACGACATAGGGGCGGCGGAAAGAGCGGGGGAGGCGGGATCAAGTCTCTTCTTACGTGGCACGCACTGTACTTTTAATTTGTAAGACTTATACATCACTATACACAAAACGTTTAATAAGATAGCCACGCTCTAATACATCACCAACCATTTCGAGATAAATCTAATGATGTGTTACAAGATTAACTTAGATAATCTTTTAATAATAAATATCACATTAAGAAGATCGATCGTAATCACCCTGTTCAATAGGAATATCTCGAAAAGTAATGTATGTTCCTCTTTCCATTGAGGTAGCTTTCCCGCTGGTCCGTCTAAGGCTAAGAACTCACGGAGCGATTTTCGCCCGCGTCCGTTGCGGTTGCGGGCCCGCAGCTTCTGTAGAATGCAAATATTTATATAAAAAATTAAAGCACATTTCACGACGCGTTTTACGCCCGCGGTGTACGCGGTTGTATGCGGCTCCCGCTGTACCGGCGGGCAACTAGTAGAATCGCGCGGGCCGCGGTTACCCGCAGCCTCGGCGGGTGGCGCCCGCGCGCTTTGCGATCGGTTGGCGGGCGACCGCGGGGGCCGGCGGGCGGCGCGGCGGGAGGTACAGAGATCCGGCCATTTTGCATCAGTGACTTGTTATTACACGTAACCGCGCGAATAACCGGTCTCGTGAGTTTTGAAATAAAACCGCAGATCCACGACCGCGGCGGTTGCGGGCGAAAATCGCTCCGTGAGTTCTTAGCCTAAACAGTCAGGAGCAAAAGTTAGGTGGCTGTCAATGTGATTAACATATAGTTACTCCAACTGCAACTAATTATACTATTAACTTAATTGATGCAATGAAGGGGAGGAAGAGGCACCATCAATTCAATGTGTATGTTACCGTACATAATTATGGACATCGTTAGTTTGTAATCTATCTCGCGATAAACTATCGAAAAATTGTGAACTGCAATAAACCATTTATAATGTAATACATTATTTTTCGATAGTTTATAATATGTCTAGGGCAAACCGACAAATTGTGAACTAGTATACTTGTGAACTAGTATACTAACCGAGAAATTGTGAACTAGTAAACTTGCGTGCGACGGATCGTACCTTGCGCTATAGTTTTATTGTTACGCGTTTCGGCAGCGCCGTTACCGCGATAGAGCGCGCGCGTTCGAAGATGTTGCGTTTCAAAGTCGCGCGCTTGAGCAGCGCCGTTCAGTAAACGCGCGCTGTTCGCCGGCGCTGCCGAAACGCGCGCTCCTGCGCTTCTACGGCCAGTATGCGTTTTAGTGTGACGCCGTTGAGACGCGCCGTAAGATATTTGTTTATAAAATTAATTACATCGATACGGGACTCTAACCGCATTAACGTTCATATTGTACACGACTGTCTCACAGCAGCGGAACGCGCGGTACTAATCTCGTTTCACAGTGCACCGCTGTTCAAGCGGTTTTATTTAGGTATTGTTAGTTAAAATTCAATTATTTTTGTTTGTAAGCGCATTACTGGACCAATTTAAAAATCCAGCTGTAATTTGTATTTTAAATCTTGGTAATAACTCCGAATACTCTTTAGGGAAAGAAAAAACTGAAAAGTTGCCCGGACAATTGCAAAATTCGGGAAAAAGGGAAAGTGATTTTCTATGGAATTTTTGTACGAATCGTTCAACTTTGAACAGGACAACGTCTGGCGGGTCCATAGTCAAAAATGTAAATGATAAATCAAAACAAATAATAAAACATGAAAAATCGCTCAGGAAATAATAAATGCTTACAAAATTTTAACTGCGCGCCTCTTTGTGGTTTTACATAACATAAAAATATTTATGAGTCACAAAGTATGTTATAATTACGAAGGCCACTCATTAGATGCTGGGAATATTAATTATATGACAAATTGTGGGTGCGGAACCTAGTGATTTCAGAGTTGGTCCCATAGTGAAAGTTGTTCACATGGGTAGAAAACCCTGTAAAAATTTGGATGGTGTTAGAAAAACCTTCCTGTATATATTATCATCATCATCAGCCTAGAGCAATCCACTGCTAGACATAGGTCTCTCCTATTGCAGGCCATGTATTATAATTATTATTCGTCTAAATATTACATAAACAGAAGTTAAAGCGGGCCCTGGAGGGCTTTAAACATTAATGCCGCCAGTTTTAACTCAAGGGAATAATCGTTTTCTTTTTATTCTGCTTCCAATTTATTTTTAAGTCGCTTTCCTGGATCGGGCAATTGAACCAACCCGAAATTATAACTTCAGAAGAACTGTGAGCATGAGGAATTCTCACAAAATAAACCCACCCCAACATTATGCTGATCTATCGGTCATCATCTTCGGTGCATCATAAAGGCTCCTACAAATAGGCGCGACACGCGATATAATCGCGCGCGACACAAAGACACCGTTCGTTGCGCGACTTGCGGTGCCTTTGTGTCGCGTGTCGTGTCGCGCCTTTTTGAAGGAGCCTTAAAGATAATAGCTGTACTATGTTAATTCATTCCAAATATGATATATTTTCCCTCCATAAGTGTGAAACTCCTGAGGGGCTATCCTCGTCATTTAAATAACGTTCACCGTCAGAGGGGCAATTCTCGAATTTTAAGAATGTTTATAGTTTGATCTCCGTCTCAATCTGTCAAAAATACCTTTAATTTCCCAACATTTTTGACACGTTGTCGACATTTGTTTGTTGCCGAAACGAGACTGCGACTAATGACTATATAGATTTTGAACGTTTTAAATTCCGAGAATTGACCTTTTGATTACATTACATCAAGCTGTTTTATTGTAAAACATCGTAACAGATTGAATAACATTATGTAATCAATGACGAAGTTCACAAATAAATATTCTAACCCGATAAAAAATGGGTCAAGACGAGCAGAAGTAAATTATTCATTCCAATTTAAAATATCGATTGGGTCCGACTGTCAGACTAATGAAGATCGGTCGGATCCGACACCGGCCTTGGCACAATAATCTTTTACAAACCAACCTGTGCACAAAGCATTCTGGACAATTCTGCCGATCCTCCCCTTTGTGCGGTTTCTTAAATAAATGAATGAACACAATGTGTTGAAATATTGAGGAAAAGCCATGAGATTAATAAAGGAATTTACATTATTGATAAATTATAATTGATGCTATTCCTTTAAGTAGGTTTGTACAAACACTTTTACACGTCAATCATATTTTAAAAACTTGACGAGGTTCGGCCTTTTTTCTCAGACTACCTAGTCAGATGACTAGGTAGTCTGAGAAAAAAAGGCCGAAACACACTCAGAGGACAGTATCTTTTAAAGTCCAGACATAATCTTGGTCAGATCATGTGAAGGCCATGTGGATTGGTGTCTGAAACGGTCTTTTAAGAAAAGAACCATACAGATTGAGTAGACCTATCCAATCAGTGCACGCATTTGCTAGTAATCGTGGAGCTCAATTCAGAACATAAAGAGCTTAACAGGAATTATAAAACCTTCAAACAATAACGCTGTAACGACTATAATTTAATCCTTTGAAGAATCAATAATCGCAGAAAGTCTTTCGATTAATACAATGCCAAAATATATTAATAATCATTTAGAATATTTTATATCTATCAACCCTCATACAAAACCCGCGGCCTTCACAAGGTCACCAGTCCACCGCGTGGGAGCTCTTAAATTGAGCACACGCAGGAAACCCCTGGATGCGAGGAGCGCAGGACCGATCGATGTGCCGTCGCTGGAGGCCTGTATCCAGTGGGTGACGTCTAGTCTTTGGTGACTTCTATCGGCTGAAATGGTAATAATGATTAAGATCAAAGCAGATGTAAGTGGAAACGCCCTAGTGACCTTCAGGCCAGGTGCGTAGTAGTCGTAACCGGCGTTCGTGTATGACAATTTTGACAGTTTAACAAAATTCATTGTATAATTAACAGAGTAGTCTCTAAATGACAAGATGACTTGCAATTGCGGACGCAAGCTTGTTTTAAACCAATAAATATTTTATGTATAATCCTACTCGTGAAGATGAATTTTTATAACTTCGATCATAAAACTATGATTCATACAAAACTGCGTCCTAGTCAACATTGACTACAGCTTACCTCATCATAGTTAGAACCACAGAGCATAGAATTGCTACGGCAGCAGCGTCTAAAGACGGCAGTACTACAGACCTAACAAGCGCAGAAGTGACAAAAAGAAAAAAACGTTGAAGAATAGGTTTATTTATCACAGACACGTGTATATAGAAAATATAAATAAGTTAATTCGAATAAGGGCTGATTTTTCCACCACCAGATAGATATCTTTTATTCGAGGAGTAAAATTGACGTTTGACACTTTTTGTATGAAATAACTGTAAAAATTTCAAAATTATTCCTCGAATAAAGTTATCAGATGAATGAAAAATCAGCCCTTAAAAAACAAAACAACCGGGTAATGAGGGTTTTCGTGAAAATTTACGACACCAGTTGGCACCACTGTGACAAGAGGTCTTCCAATATAAAATAAGTTCCTTGGTCATGACTAAAGAAAATGTGTGCGTGCGACATACGAGTGAAAAAAAAAAACTTAAACTTAACCCTAGAGTAATCGCGCCTTTCCGTGAAACGCGAGTGATCGCGTGGGGAGCATTTTGCCGCCCATACTTAATATGATTTTTTTTAGTAAATAGGAGTTATATCATTTTATATTTATATTTAAAGGATAGAATAAAACATAAATTATCAGAATGAGAAACATTTATTAAAGTTTTATACTTAAAATTTATAAAATAATGGTTTGGGAGATCTTAGGTAAAATTTCTTGGTATTTTGCAACCTCTTCACAATTATTTATATAAAAAAAAACAAAAGTTAAACTTAATAGCTAATTTACATGTTTTCATCATCTACAACCTGTATTTCAGCAAAACAATCACGACACATGTACATGCAGTGTTCGTTGCACAGTAACTTTGCACACCTATTGCACCCTTTTTTCGTCCTTCTATTTTTCTTGGACGGACATACTGCGCATATACCTTCTCTACCAAAACAAAACAAAATATATACCTATACCTTCCTACATATACCTATACCTTAACATATACATATACCTATACCTACATATACCTTCTCTACCAAAACAAAAACACAACGTCTAATAATTAATCAAAACAAACCAAAAATCAATTTTAATACGATATTTACTTCAAAACAATACTATACGCAATGAAATCTATTAATATTCTAGCTATAGAAAAAAACAGACTCACAAATTTTACTTACGTGAGTAGTCGCGCAGTGAGCAATTTGCCGTCAAACGCGACACACCTACGACAACCTGTGTTTCCTGCGGTCATCCGCGCACTGAATTCACTCTAATTTCTAAAACAAGGAGGTGAGGAACAGGGGGGCAGCTACTGGGACGCTTGACCTTGACAAATGCATCGTGTTCAAAATAATACGAATATTGTGCCGCGAGCGGCAAAATGCTCATAGCGCGAGCACTCTAGGGTTAACTTATACTTACTTCTTACTTACTTTTACTTACTTACTTACGGTCATGTGTTCGAACCCAAGCAGACACTTTACTTTGTGTAAATAATTATTTCATCGCCACTGCTTTCAAAACGGTGACGGAAATCATCGTGAGGAAAGCGGCATGTCCTAGAACCAAAAGTTCGAAGACATGTGACATCCACCAACCCGCATTGGGCCCGTGTGGTGGATTATGGCTCACTCCCTCTCACAGAAAGAGGAGGCCTGTGTCTCAGAAGTGAGGATATTGTAGGTTAATTATGTGTGCAAGAGTTAAGACGGCGCGACACGAAACGCGACACAAAGGCACCGCAAGTCGCGCAGGCGCAACGAGCGGTGCCTTTGTGTCGCGCGCGATTATATCGCGTGTCGCGCCTCTTTGTAGGAGCCTTAACACGCTTGGTTTGTATGTAAAGTGCTGACAACGCCGCCTCTCGGTCTCCGTATTCTATGGCTTGAACTTGTCTGGCGGTGACATAAAACAGATATTTTATAGCCAATTAATCTCAATCAGACCAGACTATTTAGATTAGTATCTGTCGTGACAGACATTTCTGTTCGTTGTTTTAATTAAGACTGATATTGAGCCAGCATCCATACTAATATTATAAATTCGAAAGTAAATTTGTCTGTCTGTCTGTATGTTACCTTTTCACGCCTAAACCACTGAACGGATTTCGATAAAATTTGACAGAGAGATAGATTGCATCCCGGGGAAGGACATAGGATAGCTTTTATCCCAATATTCCCACGGGATGGCCACTTATGCGAGTGAAACCGTGTGAAGCTGCTAGTTTGGTATATAGAGACCTAATGTAAAAACATTGGTAGGTACCTAAGTATATTCAATTTCCGGCAGTAAGTTGATTTGACTGGTCATAGAAATCAACTTTTTGTTCTATACTGTCTAGCAGTGAACACACTTAATATACAATTAAGACAAATTTTGGGGGCCTACCGCTACCTCTTATAGATGTTGATGTTTTATTTTAATCTTACTACAATGTGGAAAAGAGATGGAGCTATACGTGTTGTATACTGCCCATACTGAAATAATTATGATCAAAATGATACTGATATGGTGGCAGTAGGACCCCAAGAATGAGCTTGCCTTTTTTCCCCGACTGAATGACGCAAAGGAGGGTAATGTATCATCAGCCTATGTATGTTTGCTCCCTTGTTACGCTCTAGAGACCAAACGCGTGGGCAGATTTTGATGATTCTTACGTCATTCCATTTGTTTCGAAGGAGGGTAATGTGGCATCAGCCTATGTATGTATGTTTGTTCCTTTGTTACGATCTAGAGACCAAACGCGTGGGCAGATTTTGATGATTCTTACGTCATTCCATTTGTTTCAAGGGAGGGTAATGTGGCATCAACCTATGTATGTATGTTTGCTCCCTTGTTACGCTCTAGAGACCAAACGCATGGACAGATTTTGATGATTCTTACACTCATTCCATTTGTTTCGAAGGAGGGTAATGTGGCATCAGCCTATGTATGTATGTTTGTTCCTTTTTTACGCTCTAGAGACCAAATGCGTGGGCAGATTTTGATGATTCTTAGGTCATTCCATTTGTTTCAAGGGAGGGTAATGTGTCATCAACCTATGTATGTATGTTTGCTCCCTTGTTACGCTCTAGAGACCAAACGCATGGACAGATTTTGATGATTCTTACGTTAATCCATTTGTCTTAAAATAATCAATTTTAATTGGTAGTATCCTGTTTCCTTGTTAAAAAGAGGACCCACTAAGCTATCTTGTTGGCAAAAGGCCTAAGTCTGTTTTATCAATAAAATAAGATATCATGACGCCTGTATTGGGAAAAACGTTGTACTTAGTCTATATTAAAAAAGGTCCTGGAGTACGTAAATTATTCTATAGGAAGAAACTGCATTAATTTTAAGTAACTTCTTTTTTACTGCCGAATGGGCCCTCTCTTGACCTCGATCACGCCTGATGGAAAGCGATGGATGAGGTCTATGATGGAACGAGCGTGCCCAGAAGATGCCTAAGGCACTGGATCTTCCACACATCGACGAAACACAGCAGGCTGCTTGACGCCGAACTCCGATGGGAGGGTGGTCGCAAACCAGGCGGGCGTTAGCCCTATCATCGCAAGAGACGAAATGGCCAGTCAAATAAGGTGTTGGGTGTGACTGTCCAGGATGCTCCGAGCGCTTAGTTCAGTTGAGTAACTGGGGGAACAAACTACGCTACACGAGGAGGCTTCTTCATGCATCCCTAACACCTCCGAACACCTTAAAAAGTGTAAAAACCAAAAATAATTGCCTAGTTATCTTTGTCTGTACCACGCGACAAGGACGGTAAATCCCTTCCAAAAACAAAAACTTTTAAAGCTTCTCTCCATAATCCTCGATTATCACATTTTATTATGCCTTCTTTAAATTACATTATTCGTTTGAACATTTCTATTATTAGCCTTCATCCCTGTAGACAAATTACAAATTACCGCTTTAGACAGGTAGATACATAATATTTAAAAAAAATAAGCAACGCAATATTATAATTCGTTAAATCTTTCACTCACTCTTTTCACAAATCATCATGCCTACTGTATCTATGATGAAAAAAAAAGTATTCACTTCTGTTGGCACTCTAGCAGGAGTGCCGACAGAAGTGAAAACAAAACACAAACGGAATACTTTGCCATCACTCACTGACATATCGGATATACATTAAAACCGAGTACATCCCGACGACAGCCGAACACATCCGAAGCGGTGTCGGTGACCAGTGGCGCGAGTTCAATGGCTTTTTTCAAAAAAGACCAACGCGACTAAAGAAGTTTGTTCAAAAACTTTTTGAAAGTCAAGACACCCATAATATCACATGCCATTCTTAGTAATGTCGATAAACTTATGAACTTGAAAGCTGGTTTCGCTGGCAACAAGTTTTTGGGAAAGTCCCATGACTTCATTTCACATCCATTATCCTTACCACAAAATCAATTAAGGAATAACAGTCTGACCCAAAACCACACAACCACAAAGTGACCATTCACTTCAAATTCAAGAAAATTAAATTGCTGCCATAAAACGAGGCGAAGAATGTCAATTAAAAACTGAATATCAATATTTTTTTACCCGTAAGCACTTTAAGTATACCTATACTCAGGGAGTGGTGGCCTTATGGTGGTACCTTATGGTGGTACCTTATGGTGGTACCTTATGGTGGTACCTTATGGTGGTACCTAATGGTGGTACCTTATGGTGATACCTTATGGTAGTACCTTATGGTGGTACCTTATGGTGGTACCTTATGGTGGTACCTTATGGCGGTACCTTATGGTGGTGCCTTATGGTGGTGCCTTATGGTGGTACCTTATGGTGGTACCTAATGGTGGTACCTTATGGTGGTACCTTATGGTGGTACCTTATGGTGGTACCTTATGGTGGTACCTTATGGTGGTACCTTATGGCGGTACCTTATGGTAGTGCCTTATGGTGGTTCCTTATGGTGTGTTTACACCAAACTAACCTAAAATAGAAAACTTATATTTCGGACAAGAGTGAATAGGGTTAGTAAGTAGGTAACATAGGGCAAGAACTTTACAAACAGAAAATAGTGTTCGTAAATTAACCATAGTGGAATCCGTTCTGTCCGTTAGTGTGTACATACACGAGCAGCACGCGTACACGCCAAAGGCAACTGTAATCGCCGACGCGCGTCGACGGCAGCCGTCGACAACGTCCCGCTCGTGTATTTGAGCACCGTACTCAAACGCACGAGGGGCGCGTTGTCGACGATTGCAGTAGACTCTGTGGTCGACGTGTGTCGCTCGTGTAAATGCAACTTAATTCAACACTAAGGCTGCGTTTCCACCAGAGATGAGCGAGGATGTGTAGCGAGGGATGTGTGTAAAACCAACTGATACCATCACTAACTTAGTTCAAGCTATAAAAATGAAGCGATGTTATTGGTTGATTTCACACACATCCCTCGCTACGCATTCTCGCTCATCTCCGGTGGAAACGCAGCCTTACACACCATTCACCAAAGAGCCCAAGGGCCCCCACCATAGGAGACCAGTCACCAAAGGAGATAAGTAACCAGGGTCGTCGGATATAATTGAAGTTTAGTAAGAAACCGATGAATATTTTCGAATAAAATTTAATTTAATTAATAGAAAACATACAGTTCATTTATCAAATTGAATTTCATTCGAAAACTTCCACCGGTTTCTTACTAAACTTCAACAATATCCGACGTCTCTGGTTACTTATCTGTTTTGCTGACTGTACCTACACCTAGTGACTTATTGAAGCTGTTATTGACCATGATTGATATAACGACTGTATTTACGCCTTAGATAATATAATTTGCGGTAAGGAGCCCAATTACTGGTGTTTATTTTAAAACAGGGGTATTAGTTAGCTGTGTACCTAATTGGTCAGAAATACTTACTTGTTTTATTTCATTTTAGTTCAGGCTCCTACAAACAGGCGCGACACGCGATATAATCGCGCGCGACACAAAGGCACCGCTCGTTGCGCGACTTGCGGTGCCTTTGTGTCGCGCGCGATTTTATCGCGTGTCGCGCCTGTTTGAAGTAGCCTTTATTTGGCACAAAATTGAAATGAGATATTTATGTGTAGGTATCTACATGGTAAGAGCCAATAATGGAAATGACCTTTTACATCTTGAAAAAACAATTTAATCTTTGGAGCATCACTCGAGTATCCCATTAAAGTCTGACTATGCAAATTGTATTTTTCAATAAAAAGTAAAGTATTAAATAAAGATATTTAATCACCAACCTACTTATATCAAATCATATAATTTATTATAACATCTGCAGTTTTATGGAAAGATTATTGAATTAATAAAAAATAAAAACTTGTTTGCACACGATACAGGTCGAATTGTGATAGCAGTCTGCATTCGTGGTTAATTTGCCAAAAATTTAAACAAATATGAGTTTGTGGAAAAATAACTTTAAATCCTACACAATGAAGTTCAGTTTACGCTACAATTTCAAAAAAAAAAATTATAACTTTTCAATTTATATTTGTTTAACTTGAAATAATATGAATTTGAAACATAACTTTGAATAGAATTTAATTAAATAATAAATTACTTTCCGTATAACATAACATCACGCCTTGTTTCCGAGAAGGGTTGTGCAATGTGCAGCGGTGTACCTATAGTATTTTTATTTTATTTATTTGGGAAAATAAACGTTTACACATTACAATATTACATAAAATATGAGCTACAGAGTGAATAAATGAATAACCCACGACATTTTCCACATATTATAAAGAAAAGTTATAAAACTAATGCGATGTGCGCTTACAATGTGATAGTTACAATAAAATCCCAGATTTCACCAGTTATTTTAAAGAGCGTTTATGACGTACGGCATTTTATACAAACTTTCAAGCCCTTGTTCTTCGAAATGAATGATCCGATTTTAATTAATGAAACTTCATATGCATAAGCAGGATGCAAAGGTACTTAATTACCAAATGTGTGAATGAGTGTGAATGAGAGTGAAGAATGGATCACCTCCAACACAGCCTAAATTCTTCTTTAACATTACATTTTTCCTTAGAACAACTTGGATACATCTCTAAGACACACTGAATATATTTCGAAAACATCTAAAAACACATAGCACAAATTAAACATAGGTACAGTCAACAAAACAGATAAGTATGCAGGATCGTCGGATATAGTTGAAGTTTAGTAA
Organism: Luperina nickerlii; assembly: GCA_963855955.1. Taxonomy (NCBI): domain Eukaryota; kingdom Metazoa; phylum Arthropoda; class Insecta; order Lepidoptera; family Noctuidae; genus Luperina; species Luperina nickerlii. Next base: position 16,886,308 of record OY979682.1, on the reverse strand, counting down.
GAAACTGATGGATGTTCTGATTTTTTGTCAGATTATTCTAGCAACATACTAAAATACTAGTGTTTTAATTTTTTAGTCGCAACAATAGATTTTTGTAATTAAATAATTGCTTCATATTTTGCAATAAATTACCAGCGTTGTGTCATAGCGCTTCTCTTTCTTTTCTATGCAGTCCGACAGTGACCGCGCTGTAGGTCATGTAAGCCCCTATAACCTATTGTAAAATATTTTTAAAAGAGTAAAAGCTCCTACAAACAGGCGCGATACGCGATATAATCGCACGCGACACAAAGGCACCGCTCGTTGCGCGACTTGCGGTGCCTTTGTGTCGCGTGTCGTGTCGCGCCTGTTTGAAAGAGCCTTAACGGTAGTTTCTCGCCCATTCTTGTCTATACGAAACTACCTTTTGGAAGGGACGACTAGAAACTATTCTTATTTTTGTAAGTCTTGACTTTCAAAAGTGACTATTTGAAATAAATTATTTGACTTTGACAATCGATTTGGTTATTAATCGATTTAAACATAAACAAGGCGCAAATACATTACATCGATATATCGAGCCTCTTAATTATATAGTACTACAATATAAATGACGATGGAACATGAGCCGCGACTAGGGCTGCCACCTTTTTATATCAAACTAGCTTCCGCCCGCGGCTTCGCCCGCGAGGTATGTCGATAAAAACTATCTTATGTCCTTCACCGAGATGCAATCTATCTCTCTGCCAAATTTTATCAAAATCCGTTCAGTGGTTTAGGCGTGAAAAGGTAACATACAGACAGACAGACAGATTTACTTTCAAATTTATGATATTAGTATGGATGGCGAAAAAATAATAATTGTAGGTATGAGCCTGTAATAACAAGTTATCTTTAAATGTGTCATAACTATTGTTACAATCTCCACTCTTCACCTTTTATAAGATTAATACTGGCATTTTGTATTGAAATGAAAATATAGTACTTTTGAACAAGAAAAACAACACAAAACCATACAATTTTTTTATTTTAAACATTTTTGTATAAACAGCCTAAGTTTCAATTTTATTTTACAGTTTAAATTCTGTTATAAAAAAAACAACGTTAGGTGTTAGAAATATAGTATTTATGTCGCTAATAAAGCAGGATACTATCTTATATAATAGGGTTGGCAACCCTGGCCACGACTCACCATGTATATATAGCCAGTATTCGCCAGTTAGAGTATTATATTATCTGTGGCCAAGGTCAGCTGAACATAATCTCCATATTAATCAGGAAACAATAAATTATAATTAAACAAGTTCCTATTTACCTACCTATATTGTTTTTAATAAATACGTAATGACTGGACAATAGGTTGTTAAGAATTATGTTCTTTATTTTTTATGTTAGTCAGTAATGAAGATAATTCTTGAATTTACGCAGTAATTTAATAGTTATAATATTGTCAATTACAACAGATTATGGTGCTTAATGTGATAAGGACCTAAAAATATAAGCAAGTATTCAGTACCTACCTAAGTATACTGATTTGAACGTGATAGAGCGTCAAATCAAAGAAAGAATAGTAGATTGTTGCATCGAGCGCAAAGTGAGTTATTAATGCACGAGAGTTATGTTGATGCCCGAGCGCACGCGAGGGCACTAAATTAACACGAGTGCATTAATTACTCACTAGCAAGGTGCGTAATCTACTTTTCTTTCAACTACCAATACCGTGATAGAATATACCTACTCAAAATAAAAACTCAAGTTAATGAAAATAAAAGTTTTCCTAAGCTTTTAAATATTTATCCCGCGACTTTTGCGGCAAAAGGTTATTAGCAATTTCATTTGCAGCTGTTTTTATACTTTCTGGAGTTGCATTCATATCGCTATCGCTATTTCCATTTTTTAAATCTTTTCTTGCTAAATATGAAGTAGTTTTACAATGGTACAAAATGCGCGCCGTTTGTTTTTTTTTCACCAAGTCGGTTATTCAGCCGATTTTTATTTTCAGTCAGTATCTTCTTGATCTAATGCATACATTTTACATTAAACTTAATAGGAGACATTAAACCTCTGTGGTAAATTTATATCTAAATAAAAAATAAAAAACAATGCATTAATGAAAAACTGTGCAACTATGAGATTTCATACAATATTTCCTCACTGTTTTGGTTCTAAGCAAAAAATACGTCCTTTGCGATCGGTTTTGTAGTGATGATAACATTCCTACGTAGTTGAAAGAAAAGGTTTTTATTGTGACTCGTACAGGAAGATCACAAACTAAACTAAATACAATCCATACTAATATTATAAATTCGAAAGTAACTATGTCTGTATGTCTCTCTGTCTGTCTTTTCACGCCTAAGCCACTGAACGGATTTCGATAAAATTTGGCAGAGAGATAGATTGCAAACCGGGGAAGGTCATAGGATAGTTTTTGTCCCGATATTCCCACGGGAACGACGCTTATGCAGGTGAAACAACGGAGCGCAGCTAGTCATAAATAAAAACGAGAAAGAAAACAATATACTTAAAAAGAAAGTAAAAAAAACAGAAAGGATTAAAAAATATCCTCCTATCTCAGCATGATGCTCCGATAAAATACACCAAATCATGGAAGTATTCGTAGGTACCGACGAACACTTCCATGATTTGACGTGTTTTTTTTTTACGTATTTTATGTTTTGTTTCGTACGTCAACAAAAGAGATAAGTATGGATAAGTATCCAGGATCGTCGGATATAGTTAAGGTTTACTAAGAAACCGATGGATGTTGTCGACTGAAATTTAATTTGATAAATGAGCTTTTTGTTTTCTATGAATAAAATTATTTTTTATTCGAGAACATCCATCGGTTTCTTACTATACTTCAACTATATCCGACGATCCAGCATACTTATCACTTTTGTTGACTGTACGTAACAAATCATGAAATACGTTTTATAAGCAGTCTTTTAGTCATCAAAATTCATCCGAACTCTAAAGAGATTAAAAAGTCACGACTAACTTGAAAGTCACGACAACGAAAACTTCAATCATTCATAACTTTGTTCAACCACTTTGTGAACCTTCAGTTTTTTATAATGTCCACAGAAATCTAGATATACTAGATTATTATACCAACAAGGCCAGGTGACCTAGGTGCTTATCAACTATAATAATAAAAGAAACTATTAAATATTTAGTGTACGCAAACTTTTTGCAGATACGCGGAAGTGAGGCAAAAAAAAAAATTGTTGCAAAACATGGTGGCAGGATCTGTTTGTCACTTAACTTCTTATTGCTCCTGAGCTCTCGAGAAACGTTTTTTGTAACGTAAAGTCATGTTTGTAACTAGTTTATTGGTAGATCGTGACTTGGCAAGCTTGGTTTTCGAAATTAAATGGTGCAGGATAAAAAGCTTGTCGCGTGCTCTTGTTTGGTGTTAGATTGCTTTACTCGAACTTTGCAGTGTGATAGGTGTTTTTATTATGTTATTGATCGTTGCCACTGAGAGGCTAGGCTAAATGATAATATAGACGCATATTTGGATCGAACGTTAAGCTGCGCTTGTCGCGGTCGGTTCGTGATGGGTGACCATCTGTACATAACAATATACAGATGGTATTATGTTGTGTTCCATCGCCGCCCGTTCGATGTCCACCGCGCACAGGATGGATGGAAAGCAGCACATGAAGTAATTTTTTGCTCCGTTGGTGTAATTGCTGTATGGCGTACCAGTAGGAGGATAAATAAATAAATAAATAATAAATAAACAAGACCGCTCCGTGCCACGGAAAGTACGTAGGTAAAAGCAGTTGGTCCCGCTGACATTATGAAATATATGAATAATAATAATAATTTATTTGTCACCAAAACTTATGTTATATTTAAACAGATATACACGACAATTTTCTTTATAAATTAGAGCTGATACATCACTATGTCCAATTATAAACGGTGGTGACAACAATACAACAATAATTTAAAATTCGTATATCGAATGAGTAATAAAATTCCCAGTCTGCACACAAAAATTTAACCAAAAATGTATAAGTATCTAAAAGTTTAGTGACCATACCAAGTCAAAGATTGCCAAAACCATAGTCGGCCTTTCACTATTCTACTAACTAGTTTGTTTGAAAAAAAAAACACTTTTTTAATTTCGCTGTTAAGATTTATTTGAAATATTTCGATCTTAGGATTTATTCGAAATATTTCGATCTTAGGATTTATTTGAAATATTTCGATCTTAGGATTTATTTAATAGTTCGAAATACTCCTATGCATTAGTATTGCCAGTGTTTACATTCATTATCGTGTTGTCGACACCACATTATATAATGAACTTTGATTGGACAAGTTTATATTGACGCAGAGGCGATGAAAGTTGTAAAAAGTGTAAAAACTGATTGTGGTTGGGACACCGAAGGCAAACGATCGCGCGATCGTTCACCAACACGATGGACCGATCAGGTGAAGGAATCATAGTCCTCTAAATTTTACACGGTGCTAAGGAATACGTTGGACTGAAACCGGTGGAGGAGGATCATCCGCTCCAGATGCAACTCCGAAGCTGACCACGATCCTCAGACATAAGGGACTGACCACAGAGAGAGATATTGACGAAGTGGTAACCAAAACAGCCGCAATTTTAATTTTAATATTAAAATTAATATTTCAACATTCATAAATATTTCGGACCACCAAAATTAGTACCCAATTAACCAATTACACTACGATGTGGTTTTTGTTACAATATAATTGCCACAAAAACACGTATGTTTATTAAATTCCAGTAGTTTTTTCTAGTATTGTTATTGTAATACATACGTGATAACCATCACGCGATTTATTTTTTTAAGACTGTAGGTACCTAAATCAAATCGGCACCTAGCAACTATTTTGAAGATACTGAATTAGAAATTGATAAGGCACTGGTAAAGTATGTATGTCAAGGCTAAATTCTGTAGTATAGATGACATAACTAAGTAGTCGCTTTCTTGTTTATAGAACAAGGGAGAATAAGTGTCTTTTGAGTCCACACGTTCCATCGTGCATCGCTTTTCCTCAGATGGAAGTCAAGCCTCGTACACTCGGGGAAATAATTTTTTAAGCAAATTTACAACATACGTCAACTTTTTTTTTATTTGAAATAGTCACTAGGCCTCTCTAGTCACTAAGCTCTTGACTCTAATCTAGGTCAGAGATGACAAAGTCTACGATGGAGCGAGCTTACCCAGAAGAAGCCTGTTCACTCTTACTTTGAAGAGATTTGGGTTGTATGCACATGTTATTTTCAATTTGCTGTGCAACAAATGGCTATGCCATTTGTTGTGATTTGAGATACCGACAATTTGAGGTGATAGTCAATTTGCTTAACCAATAACTTGTCTAACTTCACAATACTCAGGGTGATATCAGTCAATTTATAACACTAACCTAGAGCTCAATTAAGTATTCCATCAATCAACTAAGATAATCAAATAAGTTATATCATCAAATTAATTCACAACTCACCTGGAGCCGCAGTGCACTTGTATATTGTTTAACATGGGACCAATAAAGGCAACAAGTAACTAGTTTTTACAGCTAAAGTTCAACTATGTTATTACTTGATTAGACTAAGCCCCTCCGGCAATGCTGCCATATTAAATTCATACTGTTTTGATAACTTGCACATAGCTTAAACGTAAGTCTGGGTGCAGACGACCGACTATGTCGAAAGGAATCAGCCTACAATTTTCCCACTGCTGAGACTTGCTTGTTCTCTGTGAGAGGGAGTGGACTGTAATCTACCACTTGCCGGTTAGTAGATGTCACATGTCTTCGAATTTTGGGTTCTAGTACATGCCGGTTTCCTCACGATGTTTTCCTTCACAGTTTTGAGTGCTATGGTGATGATATAATGTACACAAAGTAAAGCGCCTTCCTAGTTTCGAACGCACGACCTGTAAACTCGTAAGTCTGGGCCGTCACCACTGGGCTACCACAGCTCCAAACGACGATGTTATTAGAGGAAATAGACCATGATTAATAGCCTGCTAGAACTTTTGGAGGAATTCAACGTATCCTGAAATAGTAAACAAAAATAAAAAAGACAGATACAGCCCGATTCAAACTCTATGGCGGCTCGGAACGTGAGGCGAGGCGCTGCGCAGTAACATATTCACCTGTAAGCGGGGGTGCGGGGTGAGGTACTGCGCACTTCAGAGCGGCCATAAAGTTTGAATAGGGCTGTAACATGTTTTGCTTCGTTTTTATATTTTCAACCAACACCAATCTTCACGAAATTGGGAGGCCAAACCACCTATAGTAAAATCCTAACCTATTTATAATCTACGTCGCCGCGAATCTCTCAGGGAACTTTTTAAAAGGATTAATATTATGACGGTACTTTGCCAATTTATTTATGAAAATATTATGTATGTAAGAAAAAATCTACATCTATTTAATAAAATAAGCGATAGACATAATTTTAATACTAGAAATAAAGATAAAATACATCAACCATTTTTCAGATTAGCCAAGGTACACACATCTTTTATGGGGTACTGTGTTAAATGTTACAATAAAATACCTTGTGATATATTGCAATTAAATGAAAGAAAATTTAAAACTCACATTAAACGTACACTTTGTAAACAAGCATACTATAAATTAGAAGATTATATCCAAGATAAGAACGCTTGGAAACATGCTGGTCCTGCTCCATAGGACAATCTAGAGTCTAGACAAAATCAAACGGGTTGCTAATTTAATTGTAAATTTATAATATTTTTTATTTTTTTTTATTTAAATTGATTTACACTCTGTAACTACTTAACTCACACCCTGACTTATTACTTGTATTTTTTATTTTATTTTATTTAAATGAAAATCGTTTACTTTTACCATGTTTGTAAATATGTGAGCACCATGCATCTATCAGATAATTAATTTATATGTCATGGTTTCATTTTTAATTCTTTTACCTATTGTGGTATAGTAATTTTATTTTAGGTGCATCGTCTTCACATATTATTATGATATAATTAATGTATACAAAATATTGTAAAACATTTTAAAAGAGTAACGGTGGAGTTTCTTGCCCATTCTTCTCCATACGAAAACTACCTTTTGGAATGGGCGACTAGAATCAATTCTATTTGTTTTAATTTTTGACGTTCAAAAGTGCCTTTAATGTGCCTATTTGAAATAAATGCTTTGACTTTGACTTGACTTTGACTTTGAAAAGTGGGCAGTGCTGCACACCCCCATCCTATTTCAAGTTAAACAAATATCTACTTTATTCAAATAATAATTAAGTTGATTTCAGAGCGACTAGCACTATTTAAAAAGTTATAAAAATGTTTGAAGTTGTAGCGTAAACTGAACTTTATTGTGTAGGAATTATAGTTATTTTTCCATTAATTCATATTTGTTTACATTATTCAAATAATCGCGAACGCCGATTAGCGATGCGCCCCGAAACAAGTCGTAGCTAGTACGAAGCCATTTCTTTTTCGTAGCGATGTCCGTAGAAATGTAGCGCTACGGCGTAGCACACACTGCTACGAGAAGACGATCACGTAGTATCTACGAAACTCCTTATTCGTGAAATTTAGGTCAATAAATACTTTTCTGCCATTGTAAAAATTTCAGTGTGTGTGTCAGTGTACTAAATCTGTTAAAGATGTAGGTGGACTGTAGGTATACGTATAATTGTATATTTCAATTCAATTGTTACTTCCTGCAAAAGAGACGGCTTTGAATAAGACATTAATTTGAATCGGTTGTCTGTATGAGGCTTTAGTATAGTACCTATATTAAAACAATGCGGTGAACGAACTTCGAGACGGTTGTTATGACAACGCAGTATCAATTTGAATGAAGATCTCTCTCTGCCATTATAATTAGATTGCTATTGTTACGAGCTTGGGGTTCGTGACAATAAAAACTGCCGATTTAATCACCAAAAATTGACACTTTACTCACCAACACTAATTACAGCTCAAACACACTAATTAAGAAGCACAATGTCACTTACTGATCACTTCTAGTCGCACTCAAATATCGCTTTCGATGTTGTCGCTCGTATCGCTTAATCGAAACTATCTGTCTCGCGGCTCGCGCCCGCCTTATATAGTGCCGCAGAGCTAGTACATAAACATCTAGAACGTTCGAGTACATACCGGTCCCGACTGACTCGACGTCGATAGTTCTCGGAATTACTAGTACTTAGAAAAAGGTCAAGTAGGGTCAAGGTCCTACTACCAAGGTACTAGTTCCGCTACCCGATACTAGATGGCGCTAGTGGTAACTAATGTCGCCATGTATCAAGCATTATTTGCGGCGCGCAACACTGCCCCCTCCTAAGACATGCTCGTCCCGAGCATTATCGGCCCCATAATAACGCGCCAGTCGATCCACATGGACGATCTTAGGGGTACCTCTTGCACCTTTCTGTATCCGATAGGTTACGTCATTGATCTTAGTCACAACCCGATACGGTCCGTCCCATTTAGCTTGAAGCTTAGGAGATTTCCCTTTGCTGCGGACTGGATTGTGCAACCACACGAGTGAACCTTCGTCGAAGTCTTTATTGTTCATTTTGCGATCATAACGGGTTTTCATCTTTTCAGACATTTGCTGGCCCGATTGTCGGACGTGCTCATAAATGTCATTCATCTTGTTCCGCAAATCATTCGCATAATCAGTTACACTGCGTGGGGCATCAGGTGGTATTCCGGTGATCAGGTCAGCAGGCAGCCGTAGTTCTCTTCCGAAGTTTGCGAAAGCTGGCGTCACCGATGTACTCTCGTGAACAGCGCTTCGATATGACAACAAAAACGGTTGTATGTGCTTGTCCCAATCTCGTTGCCGATTTTCCACAACTTTCGCTAGGTACCTCTCCAGTGTCTGATTAAATCGTTCCACCATTCCATCCGATTGTGGGTGGTAAGAAGTCGTTCTTGTTTTATGAGTACCCATAACTCTACAAGTTTCCTGGAATATTTGTGACTCAAAATTCCTTCCTTGATCACTGTGAATCTCCAAAGGTACTCCAAAACGACAGAAGACTTCATGAACTAATTTATCCGCAACTGTCGAAGCTTCTTGATTTGGAATGGCGAAGACTTCCGGCCACTTCGTGAAGTAATCCATCACAACCATGAAATACTTGTTGCCACTTTCACTCTCCGGAAACGGCCCCGCAACGTCAAGGGCTATCCTCTCCCATGGTGCACCAACATTGTACAATTTTAATGCACCTCTACTACGAGTCTGAGGTCCCTTTACAGCTGCACAACTTGTACATTTGCGACACCAGTCTTCGACATCGTCTCGACAGTGGATCCAGTAAAACCGTTCCCTTATCTTCAGTAAAGTCCGTTTTACTCCCAGATGACCTCCTGAACAACCATTATGGTACAGCTGTAGAACATCCGGTACTTGAGCTTTAGGGACAACCATTTGCAAATGACAGCTATCTCCCCGAGCATTTTCCCATTTACGGCACAGGACTCCATCCTGAACCACCAAGCTGTCCCATTGGGCCCAATAGCTTTTTGTGACCGAACTCATCGCTGAGACGTCACTCCACCTGGGCTTAGGAGCTCTGGCCTTCATCCACTCCAGAATTGGCTTGATGTCCGAATCTTCCTGCTGTGCACGTTGTAGGCTCTCCTTCCACTCGTTGCTGAGGTCTGTCCTGAGCATCCTTACAGGTACCACTTCCTTACTTTCCTGCCTAGTACAGTGCTTGCAGTCTTCAGGACAAGGTCTTCTTGACAATGCATCTGTGTTGCCAAGAGACTTCCCGCTGCGGTGTTTAACCACAAAGCCGTCCTGCTGCTGCTGGGCGGTGCTGTTAGCCGCACTACCCTCTCTAGTCCAGCCACTTTCCCTTTCTGCAGTCCGCTTAGGGCAACTGGATCGAAGATGGCCCCTTTCCCCACAGCCGTAGCACCTAGGGCTGTATCCTTTCTTGCGGTTGCGAACTGTAGCCGCTGCAACCTCCCTGACGCGATGGGAACGATGATCCTGCCGAACCGCTTCCACCTCCAGTGCATGGGCCAAGGCATCCTTCAGCGTCCCGTGGTGACCGAGCCTCACAGCAGCTCTAACTTCAAGGTCGCGGATGCCGTCGATGAATGCCTGCAACAGATTCCCATCAATAAGCGCAGGTACGGACTGGTAAGCTTTGCGAACCAGCTTCTCCGCTTCAAGGGCCCACTGCTGCAGGTTTTCGTTACTGCGTTGCACGCGATCCTTGAGCTGCGCCCGAAACACGTGTTCCAGGTGAGCGTCGCCATACCGAGCCTCCAATGCCTCAAGGAGCTGCTCGTAAGTCACTTCCTTACCGAGAGCTTCCAGAACAGTTAAGGCCTGGTCGCGCAGGCCCAGGGTGAGGGCAGTCATGGCCTGACTTTTATTCCACCCGTTCGCCTTCATGACAGCCTCAAATTGGATTTTGTAGGCCGACCAGGAAGAAGTTCCATCGAATGGTGGCACTTTGAATCCACGTAGCGAAGGTGTGGTAGCTACGGGAGCTGCGATTCCATCACCCAGTTTCAGGTAATCCAGCGTTTTCTTCACGTCGGCCATCACGGTTTCCTTCACGTCAGCCATCACGGTTTCCTTCACGTCAGCCATCACGTTGTCAACCCGATTATTCACTTGGTCGATTCGGGTTTCAGCTTCCGACAGACGGTTGTCATGTTGAGCAACCTTTTCCTTCACCTCCTTCATGTCTTTCCCGAAGGTAGCGTGAAGGTCCTTTATAAGGAGCATCTGCTCTTCCTGACGGCGCGCCTGCTCCTCCTTATCCCGCTGGAGCTGTTCCTCCAACCGACGAGCCTGTTCCTCCTGTCGGCGGGCCTGCTCCTCCTGTCGGCGGGCCTGCTCCTCCTGTCGGCGGGCCTGCTCTTCCTTGTCCCGCTGGAGCTGTTCCTCCAACCGACGAGCCTGTTCCTCCTGTCGGCGGGCCTGTTCCTCCTTGTCCCGCTGGAGCTGTTCTTCCAGTCGACGAGCCTGTTCCTCCTGACGGCGGGCCTGTTCCTCCTGTCGGCGGGCCTGTTCCTCCTGTCGGCGGGACTGCTCCTGCAGCATCATCATCAGGGCAGCAAAGTCTGGTGCTGATGATACTGGAGCAGCTGTGGACGGGCCGGCCTCCGTGGTCGGTAGCTGGCCTTCCGACCTCTGTGGCGTTGTTCCACCGAATCGCCTCTGGTCCGTCTCTTGCTGGCGTTGACTCCGGGTACGGATACCCTCCATGTCGTCTTTAGGTAAAATCGGCATGGTTTTTAAATCCCACTTCTGACACCAATTGTTACGAGCTTGGGGTTCGTGACAATAAAAACTGCCGATTTAATCACCAAAAATTGACACTTTACTCACCAACACTAATTACAGCTCAAACACACTAATTAAGAAGCACAATGTCACTTACTGATCACTTCTAGTCGCACTCAAATATCGCTTTCGATGTTGTCGCTCGTATCGCTTAATCGAAACTATCTGTCTCGCGGCTCGCGCCCGCCTTATATAGTGCCGCAGAGCTAGTACATAAACATCTAGAACGTTCGAGTACATACCGGTCCCGACTGACTCGACGTCGATAGTTCTCGGAATTACTAGTACTTAGAAAAAGGTCAAGTAGGGTCAAGGTCCTACTACCAAGGTACTAGTTCCGCTACCCGATACTAGATGGCGCTAGTGGTAACTAATGTCGCCATGTATCAAGCATTATTTGCGGCGCGCAACACTATTATACTTGTACTAGCAGCGCCTCGCGGTTTCACTCGCATAAGTGTCAATCCCGTGGGAATATCGGAATAAAAACTATCCTATGTCCTTCCTCGGGATGCAATCTATCTCTCTGCCGAATTTTATCGGAATTCGTTCAGTGGTTTATAGGCATGGCCGTTTTTGGTTTTGAACGCAAACTGATATTTATCCGATTTCAGATTTCAAAATCGATTTCAAAATCCGTTTTTAGAAATCTGATTTCCATAGCGCCAATTAAGCCAAACATTAGGTACATACATTACATTCTTTCTAGTTCCAAGAAACATTGAACCATAAACCAAAATACATCAACGTATAATCTCGAAAATGTAGTCTTTAAATCCTTAGCAGTAAAGATGATATTGATCGCAATATAATGTCTGTTAGATTTCCGAGAACCGAAATCTAAATCACAAAATTCGCGCTATTTCTTTTACTCCGCTAAGTTACGTTTAATTAGAAAGAGAGAAAGCGAATTTCTAACAAAATCCAAACGCAATCTATTAGTTTGCGTTTGGATTGGATTTCGTTAGTTTTCGTTTGGTTGTTGCGTTTCGTGGTTTGATTCGGCTAGGTAGATTTTTGAAATCCAATCTTCAAATTTGAGAAATCGATACGAATCGATTTTAGTATGAAATCGGATTTTGAATTCGTTTTGATATATCGGACTCATGCCTAGTGGTTTAGGCGTGAAAAGGTAACATACAGACAGGCAGACAGACAGACAGAGTTACTTTCGAATTTATAATATTAGTATACATGCTAACGAAGGATAACATACCTAGTAGGTAGCAATTCCGAATTCCACGTATCTAGGCTAAATTACCCTAGGCATGCAACGTGCTTTGCTTTTCCTGCAGGCTGTGTGGAGTACTCAGAAACAGCCCCGAATTGGTTCTTGGTGGTTTGCCATATGAGACACCGCTGATGTTACATGGTACACAAACGTTTCATGTTGTCGTTTTCTCATCACCAGCTTTCGTAAATGTTGGTTCCGTCACTCCTGAGGGTCAACTCCTGTATTTTTAAGAACGTTTGCATGCTAATCCCTACCTTTTTGACAAGTTTTAGACATTGATTGTCGCTGAGATGAGATTGCTATTCAATTTTGAACATTTTTAACTACGAGAATGGACCTTCTGGTAAGTTCTCTACGCTTCAACAAATTAAGGGGCAAGCGTCAAATTTTCTTTTATGAACATACAAGCGAACTTTGAGGGTTATATTTTATAAAAATATTATAAGTCTGTAAATACATACTTGTTACGGTCGCGCGAATCATATTTTGTTCAACATTCAACTTGACACTGGCCTTTAGATTGCAAAAAACGTAAGAGTATTTGAATTTCGCGTGCTACCAAGCGCCAGCGGTACCCCATAAGTATGACTACCCCAATAATGTACTTACCTGTAGTATCAAAAGATGCCATTCATGCACAATTGATATGGTACTTCAACACTAATATCTTTTTTTTTATATTTATTAATCCGCGATCAGTTTTACTTTTAGCGGATGAGTTGGGGGTAAACATTGACACACTAATACACTAATATCTAGGCATATAATAACAGCCGCATAGGTCGATCGATCAGTTTAATCTACGTTAACCGCGGTTGGTCTGTGAATGGGTGACCATCTTTACATACCGAAACCCCTCTGTGCCTCGGAAAACACGTTAAGCCATTGGTCCCGAGCGACATTTGTGGATCTTTGACACTCGTTACGGGTAGTCACAAGCCCGAAAGTCTGACATCCAGTCTTACCAAGGGGTATCGTATTGCCCAGTAACTGGGTTGTAAAGGTCAATAGGTAGTCGCTCCTTGTAAAATACTGGTATTCATCTGCATCCGGTTAGACTGGAAGCCGACCCCAGCATAGTTGGGAAAAGACTGGGCATATGATGATCTAAGCATATAATCATAATCTGTTACTAATTCAATAACAACTTATGGACTAACTAGCTTCTGCCCGCGACTTTGTCCGCGTGAAATTTCGGCGTCCGACCCACCGCGTCGCATCCTATAACGCCTGCCTACGTTATCGCTTCGTTTTTGCTTAGCGTTCTTTATGACTTTTTTTCTTTTTGCTCAGCTCCTAAAGGTCATAGCGTGATGTTAAATAGCCTATAACCTTCCTCAAAATTGAGCTATCAAATGCAAAAAGAATTTATCAAATCCGACTGGTAGTTCCAGAGATTAGCGCGTTCAACCAAACAAACTCTTCAGCTTTATAATATTAGTATAGAAGTATAGATTATAGATATCTACATAATATGTATAAAATAAAGATATTTTATTTAGTTTTATCTCTCGGCGTCCCCAAGGGACATAAATAAATAAAGCAGGCGTGAAGCTATGCATATTAATAAACACCTGTTTCCACCCGCCTCTTTTACCACATAAATAATGCAATATCAAGGGGCCCCATCCATACCTTACTTTTTAAAGTAGCACTCTTCAATGGGAAACGCAATAAAAAATTAAACGTCTAATATTAAACATCTACACCCTAATTGCGAAACACTATCAATAACAATCTGAGTCATTTTTAACGATATAGCTAGGTAATCCATGCTTCATAATACATTTAAAAAATGCATCAACTCTACAACGTAAATAACGCAATAAATGTTGTTGAACTTTGTTGGCGCCGCGGATCGCTAATGGGACGCTGTCACTGTCAAACAAATGTCAAAAAAGACCGCGAGTGCCGGTCGGCTTCTCCCCGCGCATTCCGTTGAAGAAAACGACATGACATACATGTACTCGTTTCATTTACTCATTGTAAAAGTTTTAATTAAACACCAACATAAAAAAACATAAAGGAGTTCGTTACTTAACTCCCAAACAAACTGTCAATATTAAACCCATTGCTAAAGATAGTGCATTGTGCAATGATCCCGCTGTTACCAACTCCTTAATCATTTACGGACTTTAATTGGATTCTAATTTTATATTATGTAAACTTATCTGATTGGAATCATCGTTCAACCGTCGTTGTCCTCGAGACTTCGATCAAATTCCACCCCTCCACTCTTCGGCTTTGTTCAATGTTTGCTTTCTCACTTTTGTAAGGAATCTGAAGACTTTTCAAATGGTATTTCTCGGAGGTGATTAATATGGCGGATATTATCGTAGCATTGCCAGATTTTGATTAAATTGAGTCCCAATTTCAGCAAGCTACAGCGTAATTTACCTACTGTTTCAGTTTAGTCATGGAATGCTATACATTGCTTTTAATACTTAGTAGGTAAGTTAGTGATAAGGCGGCGATGGTGGTCAGTAATAGTATGCTTACGCTTAGATGGTTTGGTCATGTTGAGAGGAATGTAAGGCGACTAACAAAAGGTATTTACAAGGCAGATCATCATCTGCCTAGCCTTTTCCCAACTATATTGGGGTCGGCTTCCAGTCTAACAGGATGCAGCTGAATACCAGAATTTTACATGGAGCGCCTGTGTAACTGGATAATACGATACCCCTTGGTAAGACTGGTTGTCTGACTTTTGGGATTCTGTAAAGTTTTTAGAGGTATCTTCGTGGTTTTTTTTATGGAATCAAATTAGTTGTTTTATGTTTTCAATACACTATCACCCTAACATATATCCTGAAGAATATCATATATTTTTCTGATATTGTTTACTGTAGTCGATCATATACTTTTACTGTTTCTAAAACTTGTTTTTTTACGATTAGGTCGTTATTATGTCCTCAAGTAGTGACTTTATTGGTGATGTTCATTAGAAAAGGCAAGTGCATACCTAGTAGTCGCTAATGGCGTGTGTGTATGACCAGTTTGTAAGGATCGTAGCAGGCATTCTGTAGTTACAGCCTACCCCCCATCGTGAGAAGGGGCAAGTTTATGTATATAAAGTCCCATTAAAATAGATGGACAAACTTTTAAAAATCATTCAGACTACCAAAATAAGGACGATGGTAAACAAATATATAAGAAAAACGCATAGATACTTACAAGAAAAATAATCAGCTAACGAAAATACGCTAAAATACGTGCCGGCAATTTATTATTTTATGTCAAAATAAAATCGCTTTAATCAGTGTTTTTTTTTTTTTGCTTAGATATCTTTGGTTAGACGAACTGAGCGCGGTGTTAAAATGTATTCATCTATTTTAATATGACCCTGTATACGTATGTAGATAGTTTACAGCCTGCAATTTAATTGCGTTACACTATCAATCACAATCTGAATAATTTTGAAAGATATTGCAAATCCATTGCTTCATATGTTCGACAAAATTGTCTGCTCACAACGTAAATAAACGCAATGAATGTTATTGAACTTTCAAAATGAAAAACATTGCTATATACTGTCAGTGTGTTATGCAATTATCCCGTTGGATTAACACATAGGATACTTTTTATCCCGGTAAAAGGCCACGCAGACGAAGTCGCGAGCAGAAGCTAGTAATTAAAAAAATAACAGAAAATTTTTATACACACGTAGGCAAGAAAGTTCTGCCGGGTCAGCGGGATTGTCCGAAAGGGTTACCGCTGGCCCGGAACATAAAGGGCTAAGGAAGGAACACGGGTGGGTTTTAGTCAGTAAGAGTCTAACACTCCCTTCCGCTCCACCCAGAGCGGGAGGGGTCATTTGATGATTTCCCATCCTGAAAAAAAAAAGCAAGAAAGAAAAGTTTGACCTTACATAGCATGATTTTCATTTCATAACTTTAATGTTTTAGGTACTATATAATGCCATCGCAATATACGCAGCTTTATTTACGCGCACGTAAACAGCTTATAAACTAGATCTCACCATGATTTATATCCAACATAAACAGCTTTCGCGACACCCGGCTTGATTTACAGGTGTAATAATCATAATAACATAAGCAGATAAATTATAGGCGTTTTACTGAGAAGATATATCGCCTCCTTGCCCTTGATCTAAATAGGTACACGCCTGTACGCCCCCATCCATAAACCAGCGGGGTAAGCCTTTCATTTTGACAGTTCAATAACATTCATTGCTTTATTTACGATGTTGAGCAGACTATCTTTTCAAACATATGGAGCAATAGATTAGCAAATTTCTTCAAAACATTCAGATTGATATCGATAGTATGTACCTACCTATGTTACGAAATTCATCAAGATATATACCATTCCTCTATCAATTCCGCATCAAATGAATCAAAAAGATATTAAAGTATAGGATATCTTCCGCCGATTGAATCGCTTTCTGCAAATCTCTACTTTCTTTTGATTAAATTATCGCTGGGCACCGCGATTTCACCGGCATAAATCTCGATCCCGTGACAGGCCTCCGTCACTCCATGTACTTGCGCGCTATAATTACTTACCGCCCGGCCACGGTAATAATATGCCGAGCGGTCTCGGGCCGTTTGCGGACCATATTCAGTGCGGTTTTCGCAAGCGAAGCGCACGCACGTTATTCAATTTTAATCATTCCATTCGTTTGTACGGGTACCTACAATGCCGTCTGGTGCCTTATATGCAGTAGATGGGTGCACATCAAGTAAAAGAAGGGATAAACACCTAATATTTTTCCATTTAACTGTCAATGAAGAAAGTTAAGTGATAAACTACGTATTACCATTTTTTGTCGTTTCAAAATTATTACAGTGAGCACCAATTTATTAAAAACATATTTTACCTTTATACGATACAATTTTAAACTACCGAACATATTCACAGTTCTCAATAAAATAGACACAAATAGTTATGTTAATTTAATTTTATCGAAGAGGCAGCCCTGCGATTGCTGTGGGATCGCGCGGTGCGAAGCAATCACAACTGTACGCTTGAGCATTTAGGCACATTTTAGCATGCAGCGGTTGCTGACGCGACGGAGTAGGCTATTATAGCAATAGGTATTGGAAATTTTCTACTGAGTGAAGTATCTGTTACGTAGTAACTATTTAGTAATCTGTGCCCGTGATTTCTAATATAATTCAATCATAACTCGAAAGACACGTAGCGCCATCTATTATCATAATAACGTTAATGTTGTTTTCCTCG
Source organism: Luperina nickerlii (assembly GCA_963855955.1). NCBI lineage: Eukaryota > Metazoa > Arthropoda > Insecta > Lepidoptera > Noctuidae > Luperina > Luperina nickerlii. The sequence goes on along the minus strand of OY979682.1, from coordinate 16,868,583 downwards.
GGAACAGCGCTTTTTTACGTGATGAAAGGTACCGTATGTCCGTTTCTGTACACCTGACAACGTACGTGCAAATTTTCAAGATGATCGGTTCAGTGGTTTAGGCGTGAAAAGGTGACAAACAAACAAACTTACTTTCGCATTTATAATATTAGTTAGGATTAACAATTTGTCAAATTTCTTTAATAGATTTTCAACTTTATCGCTAGAGCATAAGGTTCAAAGTTGATTAAGAAATTTTGACAGTTTCGGGTAGCTTGACGTGCTGGCGTCTGTACCTATATTAAGAATTCAGCTCACTTCAATTAAACTTAATACTTGTACATCTTCTTGTCGCCATCATAAAGTTTAATTCATGCAATAGTTTCATCGTACCACTTTTCATCGGACCTTCCCCTGATTGATTTCATCAATACCAGACTAAATCAGTGATACCAGCGAGGTAATTACGTAACGCTGGCAATGTCTTTCATTTTGAAAATCCAACAATATCCATTGTGGCTTTTACGCTGTCGAGCAGACGAATTTTGCAAACTTAAAAAGCAATAGATTAGCTATTTCCTTCGGATTATGATTGAATGTATGTTGAGCAGGTCCTAACTATTCTTATCTTCTCGTTTCCCTCCACAGATGCGCGACTCTACTGCTGAACGGGACACGATACTGCGAGTGGGGCTACAATGGTCTAGGTATAGACTACCAGGTGCTGGCGGGACCCGCCTTCATGGCAGTCTTCACTGTCGTCGGTGTCATACTCGGCGTGATCGCTGACAAGTAAGTAACAATGGTATAAATATCACTAAAATGAGGTATGACCTGATTTGGGACCGCGAAAGCGACTTAAAAGCAATGGTTCTCACATGACAAACTGTCGCAAATGTGGCTGCAGCTCAAGAAGTCCGGTATTTCAATTCTGGAATATAATATCGCACTGATTCAACTCAATCATAATTTTCGTACCTTTGCTAAAAAGAATATTGGCAACAGCCAAGAGATAACTCCTACCAAGACGATAGAACCACCACAGCAGACCAATTAATTAAAAAACTATAATAACGAATTTATGTCTACCCTTCTATTCTATACCCATATGCCAGGCGCTTGAATTTGTGTAAATTATTTCATCACCACTGCTCTTAAAACGGTGAAGGAAAACATCGTGAGAAAACCGGCATGTCCTAGAACCAACAATTCAAAAGCATGTGACACCCGCCAACCCGCACTGGGCCCATGTGGTAGATTTTGCCCCCTTCCTCTCACGGAGGGGAGGCCTGTGTCCCAGCAGTGGCCTGTGGCAACATTAAAGGTTGATTGCTTATGCTACCATACTTGAACCACCTTTGCATGACGACAAAACTTAGATAATATTCAGTGTTTCCTACTGGTTCCATATCTGATAATCATGACCCACTATGTCAAAACAGCAAAACACAATTTCACAATCCACTTTGCGTCTCAACAGATACAACAGAGCGCGAATCCTCTCTTTCTGCACCCTAGTCTTCGTAATCGCCATCCTCATGATGGGTACCGTCAAAGAGTACTGGCACCTCGTCATTCTGCGTATGATCATGGCGGCAGGAGAATCCGGCTGCAACCCCCTCGCCACAGGGATTCTGACAGACCTGTTCCCTGAGAAACAGAGGGCCCTGGCGCTGTCCATCTTCAACTGGGGAATCTATGGAGGATACGGTATTGCCTTCCCTGTTGGACGGTATATACCTACTCTCGATGCTTGGGGATTGGTGAGTTTCACTCTTTTAGTATTTAAAACGACTTTAATTTTTAATTTGAATTCTGCTTCATTCATTTCTGTAAGATTATCGGCAAATTTTAAATGATCAATTGACGACATTGAAAAGGCTCTTAACTCTTCGCACGTCGAGTGTACACCATGTGTACTGTTATGCGTAGCTACTGGTGCTACGCGTGTGTTGCGTTATAATAGAAAAATGCTTTGACTCGAATTAATTATATATTCACGACTTTACATCAACACGTCACTTCTAGCACTTTTCTACTACTACCAAACAAGAAAACTATAATAAAAATATTTGACAATTTCTTGAACGTTCGAATGGAACACACCGGCAATTATAACCAGCCTGCATTTCCTTCTAAAGGTAGAGCTACACAGTCTCTACATGAGCTACGCCCACCTTTGAATAAAAGTATTGGCATAGCTCCATTTCCAAACCAGACTTTTATTCACACCATTCGAACATCCAAGCCCTTCCTGCCTATCCTAACAGAAACATTACCTAACACCAGACTTTAAGTTTACAAGGTGAGGTCCAACCCTTGCAAGAGAAAGCTTAAGTCAGGACGAACGAACCGCGTATCCGACACTTCGCTAAGTGCCAGGTAAGTTAACATTTGTGTAACAGTGCCCACCTGCACTAACACAAACTAACGTCGTCATGCTTAAACTTCGTCGCGCCAAAACTGGTGAAAAAGATGCGACGTGGCCTCCTAATGAAAACAATTGACGTGAAAGTTCACATCAGCCTGGAAGAGGCTTAAGAAAAAATAAATGATCTTAACTTCAAACTCTTTTACCCCATCGGACGGTATAAGCCAGAGGGAGGGAAAAGCGTAAGAGGCCAGGGTTCATCGACGTATCTATCATATGCCCATACTCCAGAGGAAAAATACAAAAATCTACCCCATTCTCAATAAATATTAACTCCATGAAATATCAGTCAATACTGATTAAACTGTGGGTGCTCAATCACAAGCTGAACCAATTGTGTCAACTCAACACACTTTGCGAAGGCTATGCCCCGTTAGCAAAGCTGGTTTCAACTTAAGTTGAGTGCCTGTCACCCCCCTCTAGGAGTGACCACAGTTTTCAAAATCAATCTCCTTAACTCGCATTACTATTTTCTGGAGTACGTTCATGCTATCCCAGCCTATTCAAATCAAAAACATTGAAGACGTCGATATGTTCACTCCCTCAGGCCCCTTGGAGCTGCGAGGCAAGGCACCTCACGGGCTCCCGGCCGCGTCCGACATTTTCTTCTCAGCATATGCGAATAAATACAAACGAAAACATGTTAATGAGTTGTACTAAAATTATTATTATAATGTTTACATCTAACTGACATATTTACTATAATGACAAGATAATTATATGTCAACAACAGACAATAAAAGTTTATCTACACATAACCTAACAAGAAAAGGTTTTAATTAAACTTAAAAAGGTTTTTATCTCTAAACTTGCATTTATATTTATATTTTAAAAATGAAAACTCCTTTATAAAATTTTGATTATTTTTAGTAAATATGTTTATAAAGGTATTAATAATTGAAAAACTTTTTGGAATTACGCTTTTAGTTATAGCTTTTCTAACAACTCTGATTCTTTTCTTAAAGCGTGCTTTTCTTATATTAGTTGTTGCACATAGTGAAATAATATTATTAACCTTATGATAGTTAAAGTGCTGATTGACAAAATCATTACAAATCAAGTTTGCAACGTCATCAGTACAACAATTAAAAGAGTCTATAAGGTTCACAGAATTGTCTTTCACCTCAATAACTTCATTTCCGACTGCACACACCTTCTCATCATCCTCAACTAACCCAATATTACCATTCATCATACTATTTTCAACCGACACTACGACGATTTGAGCATTCTCCTTTATTTCGGTCGACAACTCGAACTGACCATTCTCCTTTATCTCAGAGACATCGACCGTAAAATCATTTGCAAACTGATCACCAACGAGGCTATTTTTATTTGTTTCCACCTCGTGATCATGATGCTCATCCAGAGGCTCTGAAACATAACTAATTATATTAATAATTGGAATGGCCTGACCCGTTTCGTCATCTTCTTCGTCGTGTTCATTCGTGACCACTTCCAACAGCTCCTTCACATCCTCTGCAGGGCCGGACGTCTCGCTGCTGCGCTCGTCCTCATCCTCTTCATCACCAGCAACTTCCATATAGCTTTCCAGGCAGCTTTGCTCGTCATGTAGCGGGTCATCTTGTCTTCCACTAAATAACATAGCAGCATTATTATCTACATTTAAAACATTATTTTGTCCGCCTTCTTCAAACCGATCTTGTGCAATCTCTTCTTGTTGCACCTTATATTGCATTTTGTGACATCTGCACGGAAGCTCTGCCCGTAAGACATCACACATTTCATTCAATGTAATCCCTTCGTGGTATGTGTATTTGTGAATAACCAGGGCAGCGCCCTGAAGGTATGCGCGTAATATTAGCGCCCAATCGCTCTCACGCCATTTATTATAGGCGGCCACTACTTTAAACTGATTAATGAATTCTTCCAGGCATACGCCGTTGGTGCCCGTAAAAAATTGAGCCATCTCACACTTTAAAATAAAATAAATACATTCAACCACTTATCTTTTTACTCCGGCGTCGATTCTGCGCCTGTTCTGTACTCTGCTTGGCCTGCGAGCGGTCTCGCCTAATCTAGAGGCGCCTCCGCCAAATGTTATGCGTAGCTACTGGTGCTACGCGTGTGTTGCGTTATAATAGAAAAATGCTTTGACTCGAATTAATTATATATTCACGACTTTACATCAACACGTCACTTCTAGCACTTTTCTACTACTACCAAACAAGAAAACTATAATAAAAATATTTGACAATTTCTTGAACGTTCGAATGGAACACACCGGCAATTATAACCAGCCTGCATTTCCTTCTAAAGGTAGAGCTACACAGTCTCTACAGTACCGATAACAATAAAATGTCTATTGTGTCTGATAATTAGACCCGCGACGAGTTAAGCTACCTTCAAATCTTAGAAGTGCATTTTTACACAATCAGCATCTGCTAAGTAGCTATTTATAACCTGCTAACATGGAATTGGGTTGGACACATCTGCCATGTCTGACGACCAATGGGCCAAACTTACGACCCAATGGCAAGCGGCATCGTGGCAGGCCTTGACGGAGATGGCGGGATGAGCTGGACTCCTTCAACAAGGACTGGTCCTTAACAGCTTTAAGCAGAGAGAAGTGGGAAGAGGGTAGGGAGGGCTTTTCCTGCAGTGGGAAATCACAGGCTTTTAATAACAATAATACAATACAATATGGTTAAACATACTAGGAGTGTATTTTGAATACCAAATGTGTCCACAGAGCTGGCGTGTGTGTTACTACGGAGCCGGTATCGTCGGTCTGATCATCACTGCGTTCACCTTCCTCACTCTTCGGGAACCTTCCAGAACTACTATTGGAGAAGAAGGTACGATCTAACGGATTGTTATATTGTTCATTGGCTGAGTACGCACTGTACACACACGCAGATTCCATTTCCGTGGGGATTCCGCATGGGAGAGGTGAATGCTTACACGAATCCCGCACCCCCGGCCATAGGCAGAGGTGGAACACCACGGAGGTTTTAGCCGGTAAGAGTCCCTCGTGCCCGTCTGTGACCCCCACGATGGAGGAAGTCCATGAGGATTTCCATAGCGCACCAAAAAAAAAAAAGGTTCAATTTCCGTGTGGGTCAAAATTCTTTGTTTCGCGTTAGGTTTGTGGATACTGTCTGCATCTACCAAAACCTGCGGGGTAATTGCGTAACACACTATTTGTAGCCATGGGTTTCATTTTGACAGTCTAACAACATTCATTGCGTTGTTTACGTTGTTGAGCAGACAAATTTTTCGAACATATGAAGCAATGGATTACCTATATCCTTCAAAATTATTCAGATAGAGATTGGTAGTGTGTTACGCAGTCATGATGATGCTGTATTTACTCTGTCAGCCATCTAATATTCACCTTCTTCCGTTCAGGAACCAACAAAGCGGGAGACAGCACGTTAGAGTCCGGTAAGAAGATGCCTCAGGTGACTATCTGGCACGTGATTGCGCAGCCCAGGATCATACTGCTGTGCCTCGCCGCCTCCATCAGACATTGTGGTGAGTCCAACTTGTTACTGTTACACTCACAGACCACAGAATCTAGAGACGATCATTACTCAAGAGAATGATGATATTTTCCTGCCAGTATCGCAATTTATTTGGCGTCGGCACAACGGCTTACTCGCAAAATGTGTCTTTCGCAAAATGTCTCTCATAATGTCGGTTTCGCAAAATGCCTCTTTCGCAGAAAGTCTCTTTCGCAAAATGTCGCGTTAGTAACTTATAAAACTTTTAGGGTTAAAATAAAAAAAATAAAAAATACAGTCGTAATAAAAAGTAAACAAATCATATATGTCTTCACTTTGGTAAGTGAGATAAAATGTCTCTTTCGCAAAATGTCTACTAGTCGCAAAATGTCTCTTTCCCATAATGTCGCTTTCGCAAAATGTCGCTTTCGTAGACATGTCTTTTTCTTCCATACTTCTCTATTCATCATCTTGGTAGTCACTCTCTAGCCATATTACCTTTCACACAGTCCATCCATCGTTTATTTGGTCTTCACCTACTCTAACAGGTATCCATTTTCATAATAAAAACTTTCCTCACGATATTGTCCTCATTAAGGCTCCTTCAAACAGGCGCGACACGGGATAAAATCGCGCGCGACACAAAGGCACCGCAAGTCGCGCAACGAGCGGTGCCTTTGGTCGCGCGCGATAGTTTGCAGGAGCCTTTACTCCGTGTTTAGTACACCTACAATTTGAAAAGGAGCTTATTGCTAATAACCGTACTAGACACGAAACCACACACATACTCGTATTATACATATAGATAGATTTAGACCACTTTTCTGTCTGTCAGTGTCAGCAGAAATTAAAAAAATTGGCTGGATTGCTGAGTAATTGGTTATTTAAGACATCATTATTATCATCCAATATAAACTGTAGTAGGAACCTACGAGTACAACTTTATATGGTAGGTACTAAAACTTTTAAGGCTCCTACAAACAGGCGCGACACCTTTAGCGGTGCCTTTGTGTCGCGCGCGATTCGCGTCGCGCGTGTCACCTGTTTGGAGGAACCTTTATTCGTCATCTAAGAATAGGTATAAGTACCCGGCGTGTCCTAGAACCAAAATTCGAAGACATGTGACATCTACCAACCCGCACTGGGCCCGCGTGGTGTATTATAGCCCACTTCCTCTCGAAGACAGGATGCCTGTGTCTCGGCAGTGGGAACATTATAGTCTGATGATGATGAAGGATATCATTCTCGATTTTACATAATCGATTAATGTTATGTAGGTACCTACTCGTATATGGACATGGTATAAGTTGTTACACCTACCTACACAATACGATAACACGACAAGACAAGAACTTTTTAACAACATCATAATGTCCTATTTATTAAAACCCTTATTTTTATTCATAAGCTTTATGACCTTACAATAAGGATTAAAATGCGAAGTTAATGTCTCACGAAGAAGTTTTTTAAGCGCAAATGTAAGTTTGTAGTTAGTATCCTGCCAGTCACAGCGATAGACTTGTCATGTCGCGAAATCCAAGGTCGCATTAATGTAACTTAAAGTGCCTTTTCAACATTTCAAATAGGTACTTAGGTACACCGGATATTTAGATCATTGTTATTTCTTCTCAGAAACAAGACTCCATAATAATAGGTACAGTTAGCAACAAACATCGATCAAAACTTCAGTTTTCAAACCTTAATTTTTTAGAAAATCTATATTTTTACTATGTAAAATTCAAAGTCCTGACTGACTGATATATCAACGCACAGCCTTCTTTTCTTCCGTAACATCTAAAATTAAAATTAACGACTGTTTTCGGCGACTTTTTACGGTTTGTTCATGTTTAATCTTTTGACCGCCACACGTCAAAAAATCAAAAAAGTGCCGTCGGCGTCAAAGTCGAACCGTGGTGGTGTGCTGAGCACATTTTGGTTTGTCATCTATACATGACTGTGGCGGTCAAAAGGTTAATGTTTTAAAAGCACAATAAATTAATCCAGAAAGTTATACTAAGTACTATCTAAGCAAGTTCACTGTGGCTGTCGTACCGTAGGATAGATATCTACTTGTCTACCTAGGTTCCTATAACCTACGAAGGTAGGACCTGCAGTGCGATTCTGTAACCATCTCACCGTGAAAACTTAGGTGAAGTGAGCGTGGAGTGAGCCGTCAATAGTGTCAATTCCTAACAAAAATAAACTCGCTTCACCTAAGTTTTCACGTTGAAATTTTTACAGAATCGACCGGCTGGGTAGCTATAACAATATAGATGACCTATATCTATTTATTTACTTAAACTTTTCGCACAAAAAGATACAAAGGCGGACTTAATGCCTTAGGCATTCTCTACCAGTCAACCAAGGGTGGTGAAGAGATTGGATGGCAGGTGCTTTGGTTGAGAAGACAATAGATTAAAAAAAAACTATTAAAACTAGGTACACAAATACATAAATAGGTTATATGCATACTATTTAATATTATATATACTAACTTATATATTTACCTACATATACATACAAATTCAAGGGAGAGATATGTTGAAATTTGATTGTGACCTATATTCTATAAGAAGAAGCCAATTAAAAAGCGGCCAAGTGCGAATCAGACTCGAACACGAACGTCACCGTACTACAAGGCAAAAAACCGCCGGAAAAAATGTTTCTTATATTTTTATTATTTGTTGTTTAGCGGCAATAGAAATACACACTCTGTGAAAACTTCAACTGTCTACCTACTTATACAGTTCATGAGATATAGCCCGCTGACAGACAGAATGACGGATGGACGGAGGGACGATTAAAGTATGTAGATGACGATTGAAAAATGAATAAAAACTAGCCAAGTGCGAGTCGGACTCGAGGTGTTCTGTACCACAAGGCAAAAACGCCGAAAAAAACACGTTTGTTGTATGGGAGCCCCCCTTAAATATTTATTTTATTCTGTTTTTAGTATTTGTTGTTATAGCGGCAACAGAAATAGATCATCTGTGAAAATTTCAACTGTCTAGCTATCATGGTTCTTAAGATACAGCCTGGTGACAGACGGACAGACGAACAGTGGAGTCTTAGTAATAGGGTCCCGTTTTTACCCTTTGGGTACGGAACCCTAAATTAGAAAAGCACCATTAGGTAAAAAAAGTAAAAAAGTTTTCGTAATTTAAAAATAACAGGGACCTACTTAGGCCCGTCGGAGCCTCGAGGGGCGCAAACCTCTTCGCGTAATAGACTCTGTCACATCCAATTCTTTGTAGTTGTTTAAGATGTCCTTGTTTGTTAGTTATTATCTTCGTTTTAGCCTAATTGTATTTGTTACGGTTGAAAGGGACAACCCACTTAACTTTAATCGTTTTCTTGAAACATGAAAATAATGTTTTTGTTTATTCAATAATATTAATTAATTGGAAAAGGTAAGTCACGCATTGCTGCTGATAACCTTTACGTAGACGAATGGACAGATATCACCATCGATCTTAGACTGGAAGAATATTTTAACTGACAGAAAAAATCCACTGGCACATTATAAAAAACACAAGGAAGTCACCGAAAAAAGCAATATAAAAAATCATTTTATTTTGTACGTTTATTTCGTACGCAAAATTATATTGACACACGCAAATTAAAACTCTTCCCATATAACAACTTCGTCTCCAAATAACAAAATTTGTACACGGCAGCGAATCAGAAATTCAGAATCTAAATCATAAAGTAATAACGCCAAGTCGACGTCTTTGAACAAGAAATTTTCATTTTTTCTATTTCGTGTAACTTGTTAAGGGGAAGCGCCAGGGTAGCCCGCGAAATTCAAATTTTCTTACGTTTTTTGCAATTTGCTTGTCAGTATTAATTAAGTTGTACGTCGATCAAAATATGATTCGCGGCCGTAACAAATATGTATTTACAGAATCATAATCATTAGAAACAGTACTTAATAGAACTTGTTAGGTTAGTATAATCCCAAAATGACAAGATTTCATGAAATAGGCATTCTGTGGGATTACTTAGTCTTAGAGAGTTGTGTTGATGACTTTAATGATTATAATTCTGTAAATACATATTTGTTACGGCCGCGAATCATATATTAATCAACGTACAACTTAATACTGACCAGCAAATTGCAAAAAACGTAAAAAATATTGAAATTCGCGGGCTACCGAGCTACCTGAATTCTACGCTTTCGCCTTAATAGAATAATTCCATTTGGGTAAAAGCGAGATTCCTAATACCTTAGGAATAAATATACCTACGATAGTAAAATAACAAGAAATGTTCCGTGTGGGTAGAATTATTAACACTAACGTGAGCCGGAGTGCATCAATCTACTGAAAGCTCCATTTCGTCATTTTCTGTGTCAATGACACTGCTCATAGTAAAGCGGACTCGTGTAGACGCATAAGCCAGTCACTGAGACATTTATATCTTCTTTTTGACCTTATCTAGGTCAGCAAGAAAACTCATTTAATAAAGCCATTAGAAGGAGCATTAGCTACCAACATCATTTTCTTTATCCCGACGTTTATTTCCATTACGAATAAATATAGTGGGAAAGACTGTCTCAATGCGACGTGGAAAATATTCTGTATTTTTTACCGACTTAAAAGAATTAACATTTTTGTGCTAAGTAGCGAATATGAATGCTCAAATTTTGTGTAAGCTTCTGCCTGTTTATGCTTTATATTATTATTATTATTTTATTATCAGGCAACTAAGGCCCATAGATAAAATACACAAATAATCTTATACAATAATAAATTAATACATAATATTAAAAAACTTAAAACTATGATTATACACGCAGTGGCGGAGCAAGACCTAAATTTCATGTGGGCAACATACATTTTGCGAGGCCCTCTGGTATCGCAAAATGGATTTGAATAACAATTTAAACTGTTAATTTTTATTTATTATGGACAATCAAAGCTACAAAAAGACTATACATAAATTATAGGTAGGAATATATTATAGGTAGGTCTCTTCCGAACTACATATATGCAAATAAAGTTTCATTTCGATACGACAATTAGAAGTAGGTTCTAATATACTTTAAGATTTTTTTACATTTTTAGTATGTTACCAGTGAAGATAATAAAAGCGTGTTAAAAAGAATTTGGTACGAGTTATACGACGAATAAAACTTTTCGTCGTTTTAAACGCGATAAATAAATTTGCTTGTCCTGCCTTCGAGGTGCAAGTCCGTGCGAGGCCCCTAGGAGAGCGAGGCCGTAGGCGATGGCCCACGTCGCCCACGCTTTACGCCGCCTCTGTATACACGTAACATTGTCGGCGTCGTGTTTAGCTGCGTGGTGTCGCGTAACCGTCCCCGGAAACGTCATTATACGACACGTTTATAAAACAACTAGCAGCGCTCCGCGGTTTCACCCGTTGTGTATCTCACAACTTACACGCAAACGAAGTCGTGGAAGTGTCGATCCCGTTCGAAAGACACATGGCGCCATCTATTATCATAATAACGTTATTGTTGTTTTCCACGGGAACAGCACTTTTTTTCGGGATAAAGGTACCCTACGTCTGTTTCTGTACACCTGACAACGTTAGGTATATGCAAAATTTCAGGATGGTCGGTTCAGTGGTTTAGGCGTGAAAAGGTAACAACAGAGTACAACCCGAATTGATTGTCAAATTCTAAATTAACGCGAGCGAAGCCGCGGGTAAAAGCTAGTTACCTATATGATCAATATAATGTTGACCATGCAAGTAACCTTTTCAAAGAACTGGCACCTGATTCTGCACCAACCAAATTCGCGCTAATATCATCACTGCAACATAACATGTCCACTGACTGAGCTCGAACCACGCATTCATTACTGTATCCTAAACACACATTCCCTTGTTTTCCAGGAGGCATGTGCTTCGCCTACAACGCGGACCTGTACTATCGTGACTACTTCCCCGATGTTGATCTAGGCTGGTGGTTGTTCGCTGTCACGGTCGGCATCGGTTCTATTGGAGTTGTGGCTGGGGGAATCATCTCGGACAAGTAAGAACATATTTGTTTATTTTCTTATCATTTAGGGACGTGGTTGCGAACCTAGGATAGGATACAATATCACGAGGACACGGCGCGGCATACCTACACTGGCAGAGTGTGCCGTTCGGGAGGAGCGGCGGCGCGCCGTGCCCTCATCTCAGAAGTAGGCAGCGACAGGTCAGTCGCTCGAGACGATCAAAACGCTTCCAACGATACATCATTTGTCAAATTATGACAAGTAGAAATTATGAGGGTACAGATGAACATGCATACATACATACATACCGGTAAAAATCATAACCCTCCTTTTGCTTCGCCGTAGTCGGGTAAAAAAGGAAACGTATATTAATCTTTCGGCATTATAGCCTTCATAACTAGAATGGACGAAAGCTTGTTTGTCTTCGTTAATTGGACCGCCAGAAAAAATACAATCTCATCAGCACAACATTATGTTTTTTTACATTATTCAAAACTCAGCACAAAAATTCAATCTGAATTTTTGAACACTGGCATTTTTATGTCCATATCTAATCTATTTGGTTTGTGCAGGTACGTGGAGAAGATGGGCATTCGTTCAAGAGTGCTGGTACTTGCGGTATCTCAGCTGATTGCTACTCTGCCTGCGTTCGGATCCGTCGTGTTTGGACCTCTATGGGCCATGATCACTCTTGCTATTTCCTACTTCTTTGGTAAGCACACATACTAAACTATTTAAATATTTAATAAAAGAGGTGAAAGACATAATTATAGTACTAGAAATAGGGACCTATTTGTTCAACCAGGTTTCAGACTGACTAAAGTAGATTCATCATTTACGGGGTACTGTTTAAAATGTTATAATAAAATACCTCCCCACATTCTTCAACTGAATGAGACAAAATTCAAATCTTGTATAAAACGCACACCATGCAGTCAGGCATATTATAAGTTAGGGGATTACATCGCTGATAAAAATGCCTGGCTCAATGCTGGTCCTGCTCCACAACTAATTGATTAACACTTGAAAATATTGTTGGAGCTGCTGAAGATTGTAAGACTATCTTTGCATTGTATAAACTCAATATCCTTTGTATTGTATAATTGCATAGCACAGATGTAAGTTCTATGTACCCTACATAGCTAACCGGGTAATAAAATGTCTTTCATTGACTTGAATCTGCCTGGCAGCTGATAGTAGGTATGTCATGCTCACTCAAATGTCTCGCTGACGGTGGCGTGTGTGTTGGATCATTTAGCTCCCTTCAAAATGGTTGAGCTGAATGGTGCTGATCCATGCGTCATGTTCGTGAACGGGCGCCGTCAGTTGGGGCTGGTCATCACTTAGCTGCCTCGGCTTATTTTTAATTATTTTATTTTTGGATTGTTGTTTTGTTAAATACTATTTGATATACTCTGGACGCTTTTAACGCGTACGCCTTTTTTTTTATTTTTTACATCGTTCTCACATTATATAATTTTAAATTCAAAAGTAATGATGTAACTAATATTTTTGTAAAATAGAAAAAAAAAGAGTAAAGAGTGTCCATGGAGTTTCTTGCCCGTTTTTCTTCATAGGTACCTACCCTTTGGAATGAGCAACTAGCTTCATATTTTCTGACTGGCCGACTTCTTGACAATTCAAAAGTGCCTGTAAATGGTTTAATTGAAATAAATGCTTTGAGTTTGAGTATAGCTGCTTAAGACTAAGCTTCAGCTAGCGTCTTAAACCAATGTTTTGTGGGATGAAATGCGCCACTCCCTAATTCCCTATTTTAGTTTTCGGAGAATTTCCAATTCTCTTCCTGAAATTAAAGGAGAAAATCTCCTGACAATATCAGAGTCTTTCAAAAAAGGCTTCCCGAAAAACTTTTTTATCACATCTATTCAAAAAGAGCTAGTGTATTCTTCGTAAACAGCGACCAAAATAGCTTTTTAATCCCTAGAGACTAAAAGTGATTTGAATTTGGATATTGTTAATGAAAATTCCAATCACCAAAGAGAATCAATCACGAACATTGTATGAACATTGAACAAGACAGTAACCGGCTGTATGATAAAGTAAAAGGTGAGAACCAAATAAAAAAAATGTGAAAAAATAAAAAACGCGCGAAAGCATTCTGCCTTCGTTCGTAATTGTTGACTCAAAATTGTATGTAAATAAATAAACATATTATTCTTATTATTCATAAGTTGCTCATAAGTTCATAAGTTGTTGTTCTTATTATTCGTAAGTTAAGTAGTTGTTGTTATTATCCATAGAGGGTGATAAAAAGTAGAGTGTCCACCTCGGCAGCAACACTATTTTAAGCTCGAGTGACGGACACTCTCGCCTTCAAAATAGTTGTTTGCTCCCTTGGCAAACAATCTACTATTTTTACTAGGTCTATGCGACGTTGTCTATGTCTTGTATTGCTCGAATACATTGCAGTATGACTATTCACATATTAAACTAACCAGTTTTGGGACCGTGGAACTGTTTCAATTGAAGCAAAGCAACTTCCCATTACCAGCCTTGAACTAACTCAATGAAATTACAAAATAATCCCTCTCCACAACAATTTAAAGACGCAAACCTAACACAAAACTTCTCCCTTTCAGCTGAGATGTGGTTCGGCATCGTATTCGCCATCCTTGTCGAGATCGTGCCGCTGTCCGTCCGCTCCACCACGGTGGGAGTGTTCCTGTTCGTCATGAACAACGTCGGCGGCAATCTGCCCATACTTGTGGACCCCGTGTCCAAGATTATCGGATACAGGGAGGCCATTATGATCTTCTACGCTGGATTTTATGGCATAAGTAAGTTGATGAAACAGTTGTTTATATCTTTGTTACTTCTTCACGCTCAAACGGCTGGACCAATTTTGATAAAATTTTGTATGGAGGTAGCTGACACCCTGGATTAACATATAGGCTACTTTTTATCCCGATATTAACACGGGATCGAAACAAACGCGAGTGAAACCACGGGGTGCTGCTAGTTGTACTATAGAGAAGTGGATACAATATTTATTTGGAAAAGAGAGAAACGATATTTTAATTTAGAAGTAATGCAATTACTTTTGAAACGCAAAAGAAGAGAATAATGTGTGTGTGTGTGTGTGTGTGTGTGTGTGTGTGTGTGGGTGTGTGTGTGTGTGTGTATAATGTGTGTGCGCTCGGAATAAAACGACGTTTGTACCAAAACGAATTTACTCGTTTAAAAAAAAAAGAATTAAATTTAAAACTACTTTGAGTTAACTTTGATATGATAATTCTCTATGTTTTAAAGTAAATTCCATTGAATAACTCTTAAGCGTTACACCGTGATGTCGAAAAAAGTAAAAAATGGATATAACTTTGCAATATTTTTTGTATCGAGTAAAAGTCATTGAATCGTGTATTCGTTTTACATGATACTAGACCAAAGAGTCAAAACACATATACCAAAATGTTAAATCCCTATTCCACAAACTTAGCAAGTTACACGAAATAGAAAAACCACATTTTTTTTTCAATATATCACCTTAAAGCAAGCTAGCTCTCTAAGTCAAACCTTAACCATTATTTATCTAACCCACAGGCAGCATAATGTTCTTCCTAACGATGTTCCTAATGGACGGACCCATTGAGAAGCCAGCAACAACGACAGAGGAACCCGCGGACAAACGCAGCGGTCTCGACAACAGAGCTTTCACTCAAGACGAACTACCCGCCAGACACGCAGGAAGAAGTCTACCTACCGCACCTAGCGAAAGACCAGACCAGTAAATATTAAACGAATTGTTCGAACTTCGAATGAAAAATATTGGGGACCATAAACTCTACAGTCAAGAACTGCTACCAAAAAGGACCAGAAATATTAGTTTGTGGAAAGCCCCCAGGGCCATATTCAGGATGTCTATGGGTGCAATAAAAGTACAAATGGGTGCATGACAGGATTTTGTGGGAGATGGCCTTTACGACACAGCTCGACATTGGTAAATTATGCGATCTTTCCAAAGCTATTTTTTTTATGTAATAAAATGTTTTTATTGTTTCATGACAGTTGAATCTCTTGCTCTAAAAACTGAATCTCCAAAATCTAGGGGAATTATTAAAAATAAGTAACTACCATTTTACTTGCTCAATAAATATTTGGATATTTTTATCCGCCTAACAATGTCGAGAACAAACAAAGCAATTTCACGCGGCTGTGACTTATACATGGCAAACAAAATTTCAGGTGTGTCAGTTGAAATCCCAATCATGACTCTTTCAAACAATGCATGTTCCTTTAGGAATAAGCAAAACAGTTCATTCATCTATGATAACCTATAGCGCGTAAAAAGTCTTTGACTGAATTTGCCTGCAGGTATGAAGATGATTGATTGGTCAATATTATAATATGCATTGTAGTTAGTACCAGTAAGTTATGCCTGAGTGTTAAGTTTTAGAATAAGTTGTTTTAAGTTTATTTTAAGCTCAGTGTTGAATACATTTTATTTATTTTCATGGATATGCAGTATATTCGAATGGTCTATTTGAAAATTAACTTTTCCTGTTAAATTGTGTGAAAATATTGCAAAATTATAGGTTTTACAGCTTTTACTTACTGCTTATGATTGAATATATTTTTCCTGATACTGAAAATCTAGCAGAAATAGTCAGATTAAATTCATATAACACGTACAGAAAAGTTAATTTCTAAGCAGACTGCAAGAAACTGTAATTCATTTACCCAAAGTTGTTACATAATGTTCAGTTTATTTGCATTTATTTGCCAAATCAATGAATTATGTTATGAAAAATGTACAACATAATCTATTGGTAGAACAGGTGGCGCCTAGGCGATGTTTTTGTAAGTTTTGAAAAGCTTAAAAACTCCTTTAACTACAGAAAAATCGTCAAAGCGAAATAAAATACAAAAGACTTTTATACTCTATGGAATAGGTACAGCAAAATGTATTTTTCCGGTTTGTTCATTCTGGTTGTTCTATGGAAACTATAAGAAAAATCCATAGTGGAATGCAGTTATTATGTGATAATGATCTTTTGTACATATTTATTTCATAGTTATGTGATTATTGTAAATAAATGTTTAATATTTTTTATGTGTTTTATTTCCTCCAATTTACAAGTTCATGTACAGACGCCAGCACATCAACCTACCACAATCTGTCAGATTTTCCCAAGATGAAAATCTATTGAAGAAATCTGACAGGTTGTGGTAGGTTGATGTGCTGGCGTCCGTACTTATATTTGAATAGTTACTTTCAGTTCATGTTGTCAGTAATCGTTTGTATGTATAAAAATAGTATCTATATCACTTCAGTCAAAACCTTATTTTTCTTTTGACCTTTATATTTAAAAAGTTTTTCTTTTCTTCTCGACTTCCACATTTTTGTTTCTTCTTTGGATAAAATAGATTCCCCACTGACTACCACAGCATTTACTTTATCTACAAAGAAATAGATTAATAAATTAATAGCTTTCAAGATCTGTTAAACATAATTAAACTAATGGCAAAATAATAGTTTAAGTATCTATAAAAAAGAAATCTAAAAAAATTAAGAAGAGTTAAAACTGGAGATATGAATAGGCAGGTGAATTAAACTACATTATACATTAAATAAGTGATAGTAATATTGCAAACTTGATTTAATTTCAGGAACCTTACAAACATTAAGAGATTGTTATTTATACAATAATATTTAAATCTTTAATTTCAAAAAATAAAATGGGATGGAAAAATATATTTTCATAATCTCTTAACTAACGATTTACACTAGGTACTAAATTAAAATACTAACTATATCAATAAATACAAAAACAAAAGGATGTTTAGGCGTCGAAGTACTCGTCCGCATCGCTGTCATCCGGAAACGTGCCCAGAAGACTAGCAACATTGCCACGTTGAATGCCAATGCTAATTCTTTGGCCAAAGAACGACCCAGCCCAATTCCCAGACCAAGACCCAGACAATTTCTCGCCGGCTGATCGACACTTCATGTCACCAGAGTGACATGAAGTGTCGATCAGCCGGCGAGAAATTTCCTTCAAAAGGAAACGCGCACTTGTGCCCCATTACCGCGATCGTTTCGACCCCTACCGGGTCAAAGCTGTAGTTACCCAACAATGGAAAAATTACTTGCCATCTTCATTTATACTGTCTTCCTCATCAATTTGTCTTTTTTTATTTTTGAGTTTTTTCGATTTAATATTGTGATTTTCAGTGTAGGTGTCTTTTACCTCTTCACATGACAAAAATCCTTCAGAAGCCTTAAATAGTTTTACACCACCTTTGATCTTCCGTTTTCTAGAAAGAAAGATATTACAAAGATATTAATTACTGGCCCCGATCCACCGCATCGCATAGCATCGCCCGCCAGCGCTATTACTTTGTTTTCACTTAGCGTGTTAAGGGTAGCTCTTAAGGGTTGTAGCATGATGTTAAATAGCTTATAACCCTAAAGAATTGGGCTATCAAATACAAGAATTTTCCAAATCAGACTGGTAGTTTCAGAGATTAATGGGTTCAAACAGTTACAAATAGCGCCATCCACGAAGACGCACCCCACTCTTCTTCCTAATCGCTTACAGTATAAGTGTGCAACATTCTGCTAGTGTTTCAGTTTTGTCGATACACAGTAATTACTTGTTAGTGGGTAATTAGTGTGTATCAAAAAACTAAAACACTAATGGTAGTTAATTAATTAGCGATTAGTAAGAAGAATGGGGCGCGTCTACATGGATGGCATTAATGTATATATTAAGCTTTTGTCCGCGACTTCGTCCGCGCGTAATTTTTGAGGTTGTTTTATTGTCTGGTAATATAACACATTAGCTTCTAGATCTGGCTGTACAGTCAGTGAGTGATAAACATTTTTTGTAGAAGCTTACTTAGGTTTAATCTGCATGTCCACAAATTCAACTTTTTTCTGTATTATTTCAGATAGTTTGGCACCAATTCTGTTTTGCATTTCTTTTGGTACTTTCACATCATTGTAGTGGGATGATACCTCCAAATATCTGTCAGATTTAAGTTTTTCTTGAGCTGAAAAAGTATTTAAGTATGTTTAATGCAAAAATCATTTAAATATTTATTCTAGCTTTAATAATCCAACGATACATGAAAATATTATTCTAGTTTACTAGCAAAATATAAAATTGTGTTTTGCACCTGACTGTCAAATCCTAAATACAGCCCTGTACAAAAGTGAGGATACGTGTAAGTACCCATTTAATCAATAAGATAAACGAGTGATATTAATAAAGCGAAAGCAAACGTTGCATATTGTAGTTAAATATTACAACATTAAGCTAGCCAAAACAATTATCATTGAATGTGATGGAAACTTACCATTGTCACGCGCTTCATGTTTCGTCGTTAGCCCTCGAGATTCGTTTATCAACTTAGTAAAAGCTGTGTCCACTACTTCTCTGAAACGTGAAAGATCCTCATCTTCGGAAGAATCCGTCATTATTAACCTATAATGTTGTAATTAGAAAATTAAGACCGACTGCACAACCTCAAAACTTTTTGTTTACTGTTGTTCACGAATCTAGCTGTAGAGCTGTCAAAACAGAACGATATTGATAAAGATAAATGAAGATTACTAGCGGACGGCAGCCATTACGATGGCTGCCAAAGATTACGAATGATTTTGGAAGATTTTTCTTGATTGAACCGTAGAACGTTGCCGAGTATACTATTTTTACACTTGACATTGGCTAAATTGTGGTGGTTTTTCCGCAAAAGCCATTAAACGAAGAGAAGAAGAAGAAGAAGAAGATAAATGAAATAAAGCAGATTTTAAGAAGTAAAAAACCAAACTTATTGACAAATGTAATAAAATCTATTTGCACTGCAAGAAATAAAACATTCCAATAAAAATAACAGCAAAAATAAGTTTAGTTACAGCTCTGCAGGTAAGGTTGCTCTTTCATTCCACTATCATTTATTTACAGCTTACTTCGTAAGTATAAAAAAACTAGCTGTCAAAACCTAAAACCCCACAATCTTCTGTACTGAAGACGAGGCGGTATGGTCCAAGACCTTAGCCTGCCCAAGTAGGACGAAGAGAAAAAAAAAAAAACAATCTTCTGTCAGTGTCAATGTCAAACAATCGTCCACTATTTCTTGACCCGCGGCAAAATTAGAAACTGAATTGAAAAGTACTGAATTTTACTTCCTCTGACAATAAATTAAAGTATAATTATATTGGGAGAGCCTCTGACTGCAAGCAGTACCACCAAATACACACAAGAGTACCAAGTTATGACGCAGAAAGTGTCAAACTCACAATGTCTCGGACGAAATAAATGGAATTCAGTTTGATTTTATTACCTACTTCATCTATGTATGAACAATATCAGCTGAATACTTTATAGGTTATAAAATTCAATATCGATTGTTGTGCAAAAATAATTTTATAAGAATTATTGTGTGTAAAAAAACGAGCTAGTCTAAACAGTGTTCACAATGTCTCTAATATTCCGACCACCTACAGACCCGAATTTATCAAAATTTATGGAAGACAATGACTACGATTCACTCACGAAGTACCTTGTCGGCAACAACCACAGATTTCGCGAGAATATCATAATACCAAGGATCCTCGGGCCTGTTATCATTAAAACTAATGAGGAGAAGATGATAGAAGCTACTATTGAGAGCTGCCCCTTCAAATCAGTGACCAGTTGTGTTATTGGTGAGTTGAGTGCTTCAGTACCTGTTAATGTCCTCTGTACCCACTATTTAATGTATAGATATATATTGTGTGCTTCTTGTCCAAACGACCCACTGACCAAGGATAGGCCAGTCTGACTTCCTGTAGGTGCTGTGTGACAATTAAGAGATAAATTCATTAGGGGCAGTGTAAGCTCTGCCACAGGACTAAAGTAACTGCATAATATACAATTATAACTAAAGACCATACAAGATGCAGATTGCCATTCTCAAATCTGCTCGTCACATATCAACATTATTGCTGTGATTAACTCAAGACAATGATTATGTACTTTCTCCACAATTAGATTACCTACAAACAGGTTATATGAGTTCATATAATTGTATACTTTATTTGGCTATATAAGTTAATTCAGTTTATTTTAATTTATTATTGATATAATCTATACTCACTTCAATCTTATTAATGAGTTGTATTGCAGTATGTAATTAGTTGAGCTAGCGACCTGGACATTTGATCATATTATTCTTGCCTGAGCAACTGGCAGCAAGCTCGCCATACTCCCTTAGATATCACTGCTTGCGGTAGCGGTAGCAGGTTACCTCCTTCCCTCAAATATGGCGAGTAGGGTAATGGCTGATCTTTATGTTATACTCGTGAACGGGTGCTGCTCGTGGTGACTGGTCGTCTTGCTGACCAGAGGGTTTTGTAATAATCAACTGTTTATATAGTTTACAATCTATTTATTGGTATATTGGCGTGGCTAGCTGACATATGGCAAATAGTTTAATTTAATGTTTTGTGTCTCGTAATATTAACTATTTTGCGTACCTACTATTGTATAGAAGCAAGTTTTTTTTTATAACTGAACCGACAACTGTGTTGCTGGGGAGTTTGTTGCGCCACTTCATCTTCCCAGTGAAAGCACTAGGAAGTGGTGAAAGGCGGGCATCTTGGGGGACTGTCTTAAGTAATTTTGACGCTCGAAAAGTGCTGATTCTCAGCCTAATTTGAATAAATAACTTTTGATTTTGACATACTGCAGTCTCCAGTCAATATTTAGCAAGCATTGTTAATAGAGCAGTAACAGCCTTTTAGTACCTAAGCCAAAGACCAACAAATCATTCAGGAAAGTGGTTATAGAAAATCCTTTGTTACGTAATAATGCTCTGCCCAAACTTGGATTCCTTAGAAAATTCATAATTCATGGAAAATAATTGTTAAGGAGCTATTGTAATATTGTCTATTGTAGTCGGTCTACAATTTTATAAAAATGAGCATGCACCAAGAGTCAACCTATCTTTCTCAATTAATAAAGACTGTAAAGGCGGTTTCCTGTTGAACCCCGTAGACAACCTTCTGACAAGAAAAAAAGAAAATACATTTATTTAACACAGACTAAAATACACACAATACACCAGATACATACACCAAATAGCAACAAATAAAAATCAAATAGAAAATGTAAAGGCCGATGTAAGAAATTAGCAGGAAAGTGTACCTCACAGCTGCACCAAAAAGGCCAGTTCAGCAAAAATGACCTTAATCTTCCCAATGTTAGCCAATGTGTCTAATACACCACACCTTTAATTTCATTATTTATTCATTCATTTTTAACCTCTCTTTGTCCCCATGTAAGTGCCACATCTTCTTTCCACCATTTCCGGTCAATACATGACATTTCACTAACAGATGACAACTAATCTTACCAAGGGGTATCGTATTACCCAGTAACTGGGTTGTGGAGGTCAAATAGGCAGTTGCTCCATGTAAAATACTGGTATTCTAGTGGCATCCGGTTAGACTGGAAGCTGACCCCAACATAGTTGAGAAAAGCCTAGGTAGGTGACATCAGTTTCACCAAGATATTGTGCTCTTTTCAGGATACGGTCTTGGATTGGCAGTGGGTCTCTTCACATCCTCATTAATGCCAAGTGTAGCTGTAACAGATCCCATGCAAACACAATCAGCGAGGGAAATACTACGAGAAATGAAAACATCTATGTTCAGTTACGCAAAGAACTTCGCTATACTTGGTGCTGTATTTTCTGGCGTTGAATGCTGTATAGAATCTGCTAGAGGGAAAACTGACTGGAAGAATGGTACCTATGCTGGTGGGGTCACAGGCGGTCTAATAGGGTTAAGAGGTATGATACATTTTTTATTATTTTGTGGATTGAAAAATATCAATCAACTCGGCCTATTGCAGTCCACTGTTGACATAGGCCTCTCCCAGGCTGCACCCCAACACCCAGTCCTCCGCCTCCCGCATCCAGTCTGTCCCAGCCACCGCCTTTAGGTCGTCCGTCCATCTAGCTGGGGAGCGTCCCACATTACGCTTGCCGATACGCGGTGTCCACTCCAGGACACGTCTGCTCCACCAGCCACCGGTCCTTCGACAAATATGGCCAGCCCACTGCCACTTCAGTTTGCTTAGTCTGCAAGCTATGACGGTAACTCCGGTTCTTTTCCGGATAATTTCATTCCTGATTTTATCCTTCAAAGAGACTCCGAACATAGCTTACTCCATAGCGCACTGAGCGACCTAAATATTATACAATTTATGCAAGAATGCTTTATGAGAATAACAGGATCAGTCAAAATGTGGATAATATGATTGTGCTTTACTTTTCTAACCTCGTGAGAAAAAAATCGCATAGATAAGCACCTAAGTATGCATACAGATGCAGACGTCGTCGGCGCCTTTTTCATGGCAAGAAGATCGCTTCGATGGTTACACCGTGCCATCAAATTATCGCCGCCGTGTGGAGATTGGTCATAGAGTTTCTATTGAATTTGATGGCACGGCAAGACTCGCCGCTATTTTATCGCCCTTGGAGATGGCACCTTCATCTTATAGGTAGTTAAAAAAAACAGTAGGTATAATCTGTTTTGAAAATAAAGTTTATTATTCAACTCGCTTCTGCCCACGGCTTCGTCCGCGTCATCATCATTTCAGCCGAAAGACGTCCACTGCTGGACATTGGCCTCCCTCAAGCACCTTAACTTCGACCGGTTCTGTGCTTGTCACATCCAACGGGTTCCTGCGGCCTTCACAAGGTCGTCAGACCACCTTGTGGGAGGTCTTCCAACACTACTTCTTCCGGTACACGGTCGCCACTCCAGAACCTTTCGGCCCCATCGGCCATCTGTTCTGCGAGCAATGTGCCCTGCCCATTGCCACTTAAGTTTGGCAATTCTTCGGGCTATGTCTGTTACCTTGGTTCTCCTACGGATCTCCTCATTCCTTCGTCCGCGTGGATGTCGGAAATTATCCCACAGGAACGTGCTACCGGGACAAAAAGTACCGTATGTTCTTCCCCTGGATGCCATCTATCTTCCTGCCGTATATCGAAATCCGTTCAGTGACTTAGGCGTGGAACGGCAACATTCTAACAGTTACTTTCGAATTTATCATAATAAAATGGATATCATCAAAAAATTCTGTCTGCTGTTCGGTTCTTTCCGCCTGGGCGAAAAGATAGACAAACAGACTGTTATTCAGTCAGTGTCTAATTTGACAGTTATATTTTTAACCGTAGATAGTATAGTAAAACTGCGCAGTGCTGCACATCCCCACCCTATTTCAAGTTAAACAAATATCAACTTTATTCCAATTACAATTAAGTTAATTTCAGAGTGACTAGCACTATTGAAAAAGTTATAAAAATGTTTGAAGTTGTAGCGTAAACTGAACTTTATTGTGTAGGAATGAAAGTTATTTTTCCATTAATTCATATTTACTTACATTTTTGGCAAATTGATCGCGAACGCAGGGATAGGTACTATTACTATGTAGGTACATAGGTACTTATAACCAACTTGTTTTTTTTTTCTTTTCAGGTGGCATGAGGGCGGGTTTGTTTGGCGCAGCAGGTTTCGCAGCATTTTCGACAGTCATTGATTATTACATGCATCAGCGTGGATAATAAATCAAAATATAAATTATTATTATATTTAGTAATTCTTAGCAATAAACAAAACACTTAGATATTAACTATGTCTTTCATTTGGTAAAACAGGAACTTATGAACTGGAAATCAAACACGCTATGCTAAAATGGATGCTACCATTTTATCAGGGCCGTAGCTACCGCCGTATCAGCTGTATCTATGATACGGGCCCCTGAGCTGCGGGGGCCCCCGACGCGACGTGTGTAACTTGTGTAAGCAAGAATTTGTAAAAATAATAATATCGAGAAGTTCGAGAACCTAAAATTCTTATTGATCAATAAGAGGCCTGTAAAGTGAATGTATAAATTATATATACAGGATGTCCCAGAAGTAGACGTCAAGCCGGAATCGGGTAATAGGCCAAGTCATAATAGTTATCAAAAATATATTTTAAAAAATCTTAAGTTGTGTATTTAAAAAATTATTATAGGTATTTTTTTTTTTTAATCGAGAAAATCTGCACCCTATTAGTGCTGTGACAGTCTTCACTCCAGTTGCTGCAAATCTTAGCTTTAAAAAAAATTGTTATGGGATCCTGAATAGTACTGAATACTTTCTGTACACTCTTGAATAAATTGTAAAGCCCAATAATAATGTGTGCAATGTCCAGCTTGGAAGAAAATGCCACTGCCCTGGGACCACCCCTGAGGCATAGGTAAGTACCCCGAATACCTTAAACTTAGATTTAAAAAATATTTTTGAAATCGATTTACAATTGCCATCCAGATCATATCGCGTAACAAACATACAAAAAAACGCATACAGTCCAATTGAAAGCCTTTTTGAAGTCGGTTAAAACACAGAACATAATATACCCTAATGGGGTTGTATAGCATTTGGGTTATCATTGTAGCAATCCGGGGGGCAATCCGGACTGCCTTCTTATCAAGCCAAAAAATAGCTCTAAATGATCATAGACAGGCGGTACTACGTCGAAATTTACAATTCCACTCAACTAAATTTTGATAACAGATTTTTAAACTCTACACAATCAATTCTAAGAATTCTATTTTACTTTTGGATTCCAAAATGCTTTTTAGACAGGTTTTTACATAGGTATTATTAAAAAAAAATCTGAACGAACTTTTAATTAATGAACGAATCAACAAAATTCAACAAACAGGTCAACAAAATTTTTACCCAGAAACCAGACTATACTTTTCCGAAGGATTTTGACGCGCTGAATTCAAATTTGGCCTCAAAATTGCTCTATCACGTCAGGGTTTCGAGATATCCTAACCTAAAAGTGCAAAAATACCGTTTTTCTCATTTTTGAGGTTATGTAGCACGGCCGATCCTATTTTCTTTCAAAAATTATTAATAGCATCTCAAAGGACTAGTCTTCCTCTTTAAAATGACATTGAGTTTACTCAAATATCTTTTTTTTTCGCTAAGATATCGCATTTTGAAATTTTCGAGTTTCGCATGTTGATCTACGTTTGAGAATTCATGCACATACCGCCGTCCCCGGAGAATAAAATGATAACTGCCATTATCCTAGTTTTAGTGTTATGTCATTTTTGGGATCTGTGGGTGTTAATACATCTGCTCAATTTTTTTCGCATTTTTTAAACACTTATTTACGAAACAAAAAAATATTACAATAGTATTCAAAGATTTAAAACAGGTCATAAATTACGAGAATAAAGTGTTAATATAATAATATCAAAATGTATTCCCACTTGTTAGTATGACAAACAGTCATAGAATTATATTCTCGTGAAAAAATATTCGACTAAATAATGATAAATGCAGTTATCATTTTATTCATATTAAAATTAATGTTAAAAAACAACAGTATTTTTCTTAATTTACTATTATTAGTCTTTTTAAATTGGTATTAATTAAAATCAGCCTTATAATAACATATTATGTGAATTAATATTACAATACTAATGAAATTATTAAGTAATATAATCTGTTACACATTTTTTTTTAATAAAACAGCCTTGTAATCACATTTATCACATAAAATCAGATTCTTATAATGACTTTTCAAAAATAAAATAAAGGTGGGTGATTAATCGTCATTATCTTCTTCATTGTCGTTATTGCTACCAGAACAGCTACTGCCATAAGTCAAGGACTCGTAAAAACCATGATAGTAACTTGGAATATCTCCTGCCTTACAGAGGCTCATAAGATCATCATATAAAGCCTTGCTTATTGGAATAAGCTCAGTGTACAACGTTTGTATTTGTAACGTTTGTATATTTATTTACGAGAATAAAACGATATTAAAGTATTATCAGTATCACTTTTACCCTAAAAACCCGTAGAATAAAATGATACGTGACGAGTGCAATATTTGATCCTGGTCAGGCTGTACGGAGAATAAAATGATAATCTTTTTTTTTTTTGTTTTTTTTTGTTTTATTATTAATTAAGGAACTAAACAAAATACAAACATTAAACATCACAAAAACCTCAATAGGTTTGTCCGGATGTTGAAACACTTTAAGCAATCTTAAAAACTAACTTAAAACTTAGTTATTATACTCGTAACACATTGTTTATAAAAAATTGTGAGGTAGTCAGTAAATAACAACCATAATGAACAAAAAGCGACGAAGACGCTAATCACTCATTGAATGAAAGGTATGTACACACTACACAGTATGATGCATTTTCAAAGAGAATCAAAGAATTTTTTGTATTTATTTTTATAGTTATTGTTTGTTATTTCCGATTGGAATTTTGTTGGAACATCATTAATTATTAGAGTTGGTATTAAATAAGCGTTCGTTCGTTTCCCGTAATAATTCTTGTATCTCGGTACTACCAGTTTTGATTGGGCTGCCATTCTTGTTGCAATGCTATGATTAAATTTAATTTGCAGTTCTTTGTTGGTGAACTGTTCGATTAATAAGCACTTTCGTATTTTAGTGTGTATTGGCAAGATATTACAATATTTAAAGAAACCTGTTACGTCATCACCATCATAAAGCGTAAATCGTAAATCGACATTATACAACTTGGACGATGATTAATTTTGACTAACTTCTTATTTTTTAAATAATATCTCTATTTTGATACTTAGGCGTATTTGATTATAACATTTAGAACAAACAAAAAATAACCTTTTTTAAAAGTTGACAATCATCTGTCTACGTCCAGTATTTAAGAAGCAGTCAACGAAAACGTGTTTTTTATTTTTCCTGAAAAGTTGCATTTTTGTAGTTATCATTTTATTCTCCGGGGACGGCGATACAGTCTATTGGAAAATTTCAAAATGCAATTTCTCAGCGAAAAAAGAGATATTTGAGTAAACTCAATGTCAAAATCCTTCGGAAAAGTATAGTCTGGTTTCTGGGAAAGAGTGTTCGTCAAACGGCCTGTGTTATTTAAAAAATCAATGGCAAAATAATGAATGAACTAAAGTACTTACCTAGTACCCAATATAAAAATATGAAAATGAACGATAATTGTTTATGACTTACAAAGGCTTCAAGCTACAGGAGCAGTTCAATTCTCAAGCATTCATTTAGTAAAAGCAAAAGCACACAGAAAACCTAACCTACTCTAAATCTGGATGCTTAAAGTTAGAGCTCGCTTCGCTCGCTCTAGCATTTTCTTAATAAAATCACGACGACAGCTTTATCTTTCAAGTCGGCTTCCACTCTAACCGGATACAGCTGAATATTTTACATGGAGTGATGGCCTATCTGACCTCCACCACAACCCAGTTACTGGATAACAATATAGGGCCTTCTTGGTAAAACTGTTGTCAGACTTTCGGGCTTCTAACGTCCTGTAACAAAGATCCCCAAAAGACGGCCGGGACCGGTTTCAAGACAGTATGCTTTTTTTATTTATTTTGTAAAAACAATACCCTCCTTTAGAGCTTCGCCGAGTCGAGGGTTCGGCGGATGTATCCGTTCTTCTCAGACGGAGGGTATTCATGAAGACTTCAAAAAAAAAATAGGAACCGTGAAAAGGTCCCCAAAAAGTTTGATACAGGAGAAGCTACGCCACTACATTTTGATTCTCAGTTGGTAAGTGCTGCAGCTGCTTTTTTGTTGTAAGATTTTGCTAATCTTAGCAACATGTAGAAACATGACTGTTAATCTTTACCCAAGCAATAAGCTGAAAATTAATATTTTTTATCAACAATTTTTTTTTACAGACGCAAGCACATCAAGCTACCCGAAACTCAAATTTTCCCAAACTACCTTGAACCTAACACTTTAGAGATATAATTGAAAATCTGTTAAAGAAATTTGACAGATTAGTAGCTTGATGTGCTGGCGTCTGTATATACCTACGTTAGTTATAGGCTGTAGGCTGTTTATGAAATCCTTGAAATCCATACTAAATCACTTGCTAACAATATGACAAATTCTGGCTATGAACATGGAACGCAATGCCAAAAGGCCGCTATTCATACTTGAAGTAAGAAGAAAAGAGAAGTTTCCGTTTTATAAAAATCAACAAAATCAACGGTCTTTGCCGTGTTCAGCTTGATTGATTTTTTTACAAAGAATGTAACGAAAATGTGTATCGAAGTGTGAGTTTACGATAGATTTTTAGCTAGAAATTAGTGTTAGCGGTCTGCTAGTGTATTTATATTGATAGTGCGACGTACAAATTCTTCAAAATGAAGGATCCTTTTATTAAGGATTCGGTTATCGATTCGCCGGCCAGGGAGAGTCTTAGGAATGTGGAAGGTTGCTACAACAAGAATCTATTTAAGACTAGTTCGTTCGCGAACTCCCGTCGTGCTTTGCAGTCGGGTGCTGATAAGATATCAAGAACATTTCGAAGCGTAAGAAACACCTTTGGGAATCTGTCACAGGTAATTCCACTGTCATTATTTTGAGACAAAGGATTAATT
This sequence comes from Luperina nickerlii, assembly GCA_963855955.1. Taxonomy (NCBI): domain Eukaryota; kingdom Metazoa; phylum Arthropoda; class Insecta; order Lepidoptera; family Noctuidae; genus Luperina; species Luperina nickerlii. The sequence goes on along the minus strand of OY979682.1, from coordinate 16,839,303 downwards.
AGACCTACTGTATTACGAGCTGAAACTCAACATAAATCCTTTATTTAAAATTACCAACACCGTTATCTCTTAGTTAGATGAATATTCTATAAAATTAACATCGAACTATAGGACCGAAAGTTCCATGGTAACGGTAATTAATCGATCTTTTCCATTAAGTACCTCATAGTCTAAAAGTTATATTATTTCCAAAACTGAATCCATATGCTACCCCCTGTTCTATGTAGTGTCATAGAACATGTGTATGTGTGTCTGTTTCCTCAATATACTGAAACAAACTTAGAATAAAACTCAAAAATTATAATAAGCTTGGACCCTGTTTTTGATGGCGATGGGCTTCTATAATTTTAATGTGTTTTAAATTATTTTTAAAAAATATTTAAAAATGTAAATAACATGTACTTACTGAATATGAAAAAAAAATTATGATTATAATAAAAAGCAATACTTAATTAATCATGGGCATCTTATAACAAAAATATATATAATGCGTCAACTTGAGAACTTCCTCCGTTTTTTCGTTGGTTAAAAAAGTATACATATTTCTTTTCTCTCAGTAAATAAAAATGACCACATGGAATATTTTAATTCAGCATTTCAGACTGGGAGGCAGGCGTCGTCACCGGCTTACAGACCCGGTATCTCCATGCAGGGCACCTACTACACCTGTCATGAAGAAGAAACAGGTATGTATTAGCATTTTGGCGCTTATATAGTATAATGAAATGAATGATGAGGTGTCAATTTATAGCATACTCTCCGTTTGAAATTACATTTTGTCTGGCATTATTATCTTGAATAACATTTTGTCTGACATTAACATAATAAGAAAACTTAACATACCTTGAATAAAATATTTTGTTGAAACACATTGGCCAAGAGGAGACCATTACTTACGGTGTGCCCCAAGGAAGTATTTTAGGCCCCACATTGTTCCAAATCTATGTTAATAACATCTGTATCTGTAAGGTGATCCTTCTGAATTGCAAGATTTTTACATAATTATAAATAATAAATGATCTGAAGCTGCTTTGAAAAATATTATGAACTGGTTCAACAAGAATTTACTTACACTAAACCTAGATAAATCCAGTTACATTCCTTTCACACTTAAGCGCAGTACAAGGCCGTCGTCGAATTTTACAATATCTGCTCACTCCTGTTGGAACCCAAGCTCATGCTCCTGTCCCTCGTTGGCAAGAGCTGACAGTGTGAAATACCTGCATGGGTCTTCAAATTGAGAGTGGGTTAAGGTGGGACAGGCAAATCGAAGCAGTAACAAGCCGAAAGTGCGTCTCGTCTACATCTTTAAATCCCTAAGAGATTCTGCTGATGTCAATATATTAAAAATGGTCTTCTATACGCTATGCCTGTCGATCATCGGTTACTGTATTACCGCTTGGGGTGGTGCAATGAAAACAAATTTCTTCTGGGCAGAGAGAGTTCAAAGAGCAGTCCTCAAAACAATGATGTAAACCATATAGATTTCCTACAGTGCATTTATAAGAATGGAATGCAGAGTTTTAACGGCTAGGCAGCTCTTATCCTGCAAGCGGTCTTCAGAACCCATAGAACCATGCTCAGGTCGAACCTAGAAAAACGCACAAACATCCCCTCTGGGGTAGGACATAAAAATCTTTTGCAAGGCACCAATACTACGTTATAGGTACTTATTTATGCAAGCAACTACACCGAAAACTTAATTTGATTCTAACAGATACACACTCACTGAGACAGTCACTGAGTGATCTTGTGTTTTAACAAGATCACTCAGTGACTACTTCAGCAGGACTACATCACAACAGAAAATCCACACACACAACCACCGAAAATACACAACCGATTCATACCTTCATACTTTTTTTTTATTATTAATCTAGCTTACCCGGCGAACTTCGTACCGCATCAGAATCAAAAAGTCATACAAAATGTATTATAAAATCTTATAAATTTTTTTCTTTGTGAATTTTCTCATGTTTAATAGTTATTCTGCTATTCGGGGCAGAGACAAATCCTACAAACCAATGATCATAAGAATCGGTCCCGTGGTTCAAGAACCACGGGACCGATTCTTATGATCTTTGGTATAAAAGTCGGGTTAGTTACACCATTTATAACTCAAGAGTTATAAATGGTGTAACTAACCCGACTTTTATACAAATAGATTTATGTACGATTGTTGCTGGTTTCACTTGTTTTTGTCTTTTAATAAATATAATAATTTAGACCAACATAATGGCTGAACCCTATCTTTTATGATAGGTACATGGCATACATGTGCCAGACCTAGTCTAAGGGATAGAGTTTAAAATTATTCTACTCCTAAGTTTAAGTTATATTGAACTATGTCAACTGAATGTGTGCAGTGCAATGTCATTTATATTTATGCAATAAATAGTTTTTTATTTTTATTTATTATATTGTCTGACATTGCTAATTTGAATAACAATTTGTCGCATCTTATCATCTGTCCGCGCTATTACTTCGTTTTTGCTTAGCGTTCTTTCTGACTTTTTTTTCTTTTTGCTCGGCTCCTATGGGCCATAGCGTGATGTTAAATAGCCTATAGTCTTCCTCAAGAATTGGGCTATCAAATACAAAAAGATTTTTTCAAATCCGAATGGTAGTTCCTGAAATTACCCCCTACATACAAACTTTACCTCTTCTTAATATTAGTATAGATTAATAACTTGAATAACACCTTGTCTGGTTAATTCCAGATACTTGGCAGGAGCCCCACTAAGCTGTACAGTCCCTTCGGCATAGAGACGCCTCACAGCCGGGACTTCAGAATGTCTCCGTACATGCCTGATACACCAGACCATGGGTAAGCAATAAGTACAAGATAAGTAGAGAGATCAATAATAATGTGGATGTGCTATGCTGCATAAAGGATGCCATATTTTTACAAAACATTTTTCGTCTCTTTCTCTTTGTATTTCCATGAATTTATTTGTTCGATTAATTTCCAGTTTATCACCGAAGCGGCGCAAAGGCGTCACCCACTCGTGGCATATCCTCGCCAAGAAGAGACCCCGAGCGCTCTTCCACTGAAGCTTATATTACAACTTGTAATAACTCAACGCACAAATGTATCCCACCGCTTAATCTAAGACTAGCTTCAAAGGGCTACACGAGATTGTTAGACGCGAATATCAATCGTGAAGAGACTTCTTAAGCAACAAAAATGTTAGTTTCAAGATTGTAATGTATTTACTACATTAAGATAAAGGTTTCTGGGTGATGAACCAATTTTAATTAAACTTCATACACATAAGCAAGTTACAAACAAAGGTCTAAAAAGTTACTTAAGAACATTTTCGTTATATTTTATTTAAAAAAGATACCTGGAAATCTCTGTTTCTATGGAAAATTTAAAATCGGTCTAATTTGACTGTATGTAACACTATTTTTCGAAAATGTTCTGAAGTAACTTTTTAGACCTTTGTATCCTGCTTATGCATATGAAGTTTCATTAAAATCGGCTCATTCATTTCGAAAAATAAGGGCTTGAAAGTTTGCATGAAATGCCGTACGTCGTAAACGCTCTTAATTTTACTAAGCACAGACTGATTTGGCCATCTATCATCATTGACATAAGCGGTTAACAATCTCCTGGCGCCAGTATTGTCGATATTTTGTATGCAATTGGTGCTATAATAATCATAGTACCTTTATTCTTAATATTGTATTACATCCGCGATTGGCTTTTTCCCATCGAATAATAATTATATAACTTAAGATAATGGACAATTAGAATTATTAGTACATGAGATATTTATTTACCATCAGGTAAAGAAAAGACTGGCGGCGCAGTGGTAATGGCTCCGACTTACGAGCTGTGAGGTCGTGTGTTCGAACCCTGATAGGCGCTTTACTTAGTGTAATTTATTTCATCACCACTGGCCTGTGGCTCTTCTGCAGGCCTGTGGCTGCAGTAGGAACTTTATAAGCTGATATGCTAAAGGAAGGACTGATTTGCGTAGTTTAAAATGTAATGCGAAGATTTTATCAAAATCTAGAAAAGCAGCTAGCTCATCTTTAATGTACTAATAATATTTAACTTCCTATAAAATATATATTTTTAAGATAACTCCAAAATTCCTTTGAATTAAGTTCTAATAGAACTCCAAAATTCCTTTGAATTAAGTTCTAATAGAACTATTCGGTGATTTACGTATGTACTTATATCCAATTGAATTGTATTAAGGTAACACGTATTATTGCATATTCAGTATTATGACGCCAAATTGTATGTATAGCTTTGAGTACAAATTGTTTATGTATACTGTCGGACAAAATGGAGTAGTGAAAATGTAGAAATAGTTCAAATGAATTACGGAAACTTTCGAGAACGGCGTATTTTGTAAGCTTATTAGAACAGAACTATCAGTTATTCTTTACATTACTAACAAGTTTAGATATTAAAGAAGATATTTGATAGTATGCCGAACTGTTTATAAAAATGTATTAATTACATAAGATTCTCGCCAAACTGTCTTGAGCAAGCATGGTGATCAATGCTCAATTGCTCATGCCCTCTCAGTATGAGAAGAGATATTTGCATGGGCTGGTATTATTATATTTTATTACATAGAATAGAATAGAATACTCTTTATTATGGTACATAACATTTGTTATGGTTTACATAAGGTTTATTGAAGTCCACTACTGGACATAGGACTCAAAAACATGTACATTTAGGTATAAAATTGTACGCTACTCCATTTTCGTTCGGCTAAACACGTACGTATAGATTTTTTTACACTAATACGCTTCGCTGTGACAATATTGTAGTCGCCTATTAATATTTATACGTAGGTTAAGATTGTGTGATTTTTTTTTCAGGAATCTCCGATATTTTTACTTTATTGTCGAATACAGTCCGCGTCATGAGAAAGTATAATAATTTTGGAAAATTATATGAAAAGATTTTTGTAGATGGCAACTTTTTGAATAAGCGTAAAATGGCGTTGACTGTACGTTTAAGACTGATTGTCTTGTAGTTGTATATTGTTTTACTTTTAGTTTCTTAGTCGAAGAGGCTCAAATGTATTTTTACCCACCAATTTTTTTTATATTTTAATACCATGGTATGTATTAATAATTTAAACGTATTTTCATCAGTTGTATGTAATGCATTAGCTATGAGACACTGTGGTGTCATTTAATTATATTTGGTTTTCTACAAAATGGTGTTTATACATTTCTAATATCTAACAAACCTGCTAAAATATTTTTATATTATTTGCCATTGACTCGGAATGAAGAAGTAACCATTTCAATACCGCTTGTATATCATGAAGATGGCAAAATCACTATGACGCCTACAGACAGGATTGGTCCACACTAGCACAAGGCAGAGAGGAATGGAAAGGAGAAAAGAAGCCTTTGCTCCGCATTGGGACAACAGGCTAAAAATAAATAATTGTGTATCATGGCGCACACTGGTCCCAAATTAAAAAAAAGTGGACATTGATAGTAGACCGCTGATATTTTTTTTTATTGTTGATATAATGATAACAGATAAGGCAAAAAAATATTATTGTCCTACTTCAAATACTTTTCTCTAAAAAAAATATTTCTTTTTTTTTTGTATGGGAGCGATTACATTTTACTCAATTTCTCAAAAACTTTAAGCGATGTCGAGATGGCATTCACATATGTTAGAAAACTAATAATTCTGAGTATTTGGCTCGAAGAAACTTATTGCTTATCTCTGCGTACTTTCGAGATAATAGTGACAGAAAATAACAATTTTTTTTAATGTTAATTGTTCGCTTTTTTTTAATCATAGCCTTACTCATATCGCAATAGGTCCGCTGGCCAGCAAAATGGAGCTTCGACGCGAGTTTGCCGGGATAACAAGATGGCCGCCTCTCATGATGTAACGTAATACGGTCACGAATCGCGCGCGTACACCTCAGTGTACAACTAAATGTGGTTGCGATAAGACGTGTCCTTATTTTTTCTGTGCGCTTGAAGAAATGCTTGTTGTTTGTTTGTTTTGTTATTGTTGTATTTTGAATCTTTGGATTTTTAAATCAAATAATTTTTGTTTGTCTTTCTTTCGTCGAATTTGTTTTCGTAATTTTTTTTTGTTAAAATCAAAGTCACTTTGTCTTTGATATCTTTGATTCTAATTTGTTTTCAATTTTCCTTAAAATTATAATATGTCCGCATTTGTCACCAACTTAGACTTATACGTTGTTCTTAAATCAGGAGGTGGTTTTAAAAATGTCGAATTTTTATTTAATGCCCTTATTGAACGTATTGGTGTTGAATTGTCTTCCGAAGATTTGAGTAATATTAAATTATTTTGTCGTAATTTTTCAAGTAATATCTCAAAAAGATGGTCTGCTTCCAGTAGAGCTCAAAAGCTTAACAAAAATTCAGACTGGTTACAATCCCAAATAGTTTGGCCAAAATGTCAAAATATCGATTTAAACAGCATTTTTAAAGTTGCCGAGGAAGTAATTCCAAATTTCGAAACGCAAGTGGATACTCGTCAATTAAGTTGTGGTACAAGTAAAAAACCATTTGTTGATATATCTGATAAACAGAAGAAAAGGCGTTCTCTAACACTTCTAGATCACACAGAGGAGGAATTAGTTTATGCTTTATGTGCCAAATTAAAAGAGTCTAAAAAAACAAAATTAGCAGCTATATTAAACGAACTCAGCCAAAACAAGGAAAAATGTGAGATGGTACATGATGTACTATTCGCTAAAAAGACTGACAAACCGTGTTTACCAGATGATAAAACGTTAGCGCTTTACACCTCAACAAATTTGTCAAAATGGCAATATCGAAATTTAAGAACTATTCTTGCTTCAGAGAAAATGTATGGTCTTGCATCCTATCAAAAGCTCCTGGAAGCTAAAAAAACTTGTTATCCTCCAGAGTCAGACATAACTGTAACTGAATCTGATGCTAAGATAAGACTTCAATCGCTTCTAGATTTGACAACCAAAAGGATATTAAAAACAATTCAGCACAACTCTGCCGACAAAAAATCGCTAAAACTAATAAGCAAATGGGGTTTTGACGGGTCATCTTCTCAAAGTAATTATAAACAAAAGTCACACTCCGACACTAAAATTGACGATTCTTCAGTTTTCATGATTAGTTTGGTTCCGCTTCGTTTGGAAGAAGAGAGTGGTACTATCTTGTGGCAAAATCCTGCTCCCTCTTCAACAAACTATTGTCGTCCAATTGGCTTTATATTTGCAAAAGAAACAAATGAATTGATAAAGAAGGAAAGTGCATCCTTAGAGGAAGAAATTCGTAATCTTGTTCCCACAATTGTAGATAATTTTGATATTAAACATGTTTTGTACATGACTATGATTAATGGGAAAATTTCTACTGTGATTTCCAATACTTCTTCTGCAGCTGTTTGTAATATTTGCAATACCCTACCTAGCAAAATGAATGACTTGGACTTTGTATCCAAAAGACTCATCAGAGAAGATATGTATAAATATGGTCTGTCTTCGCTTCATATGTGGATAAGATGTATGGAATGTATTTTACACATTTCGTACAACTTAGACTTCAAAAAGTGGGCTGCACGAAAAGAAGATAAATTGTTAAAAGAAATTAAAAAGAATTTGACACAAGAAGAATTCCGGGAAAGAACTGGTTTGTTAATTGACATAGTAAAACAGGGATTTGGTACAACCAATGACGGTAACACGGCAAGAAGGTTTTTTGAAAATTATGAAGTATCTGCTGAAATAACGGGTATCCACCCTGATTTAATCAAGAGATTTGCAGTCATTTTACAAACAATTTCATCTGGTCAACTTATTAATACCAACTTGTTTAGGGAATATTGTAAAGAAACAGCAATGCTGTATGTAAACTTATATCCATGGTATTACATGCCTTCAAGTGTCCATAAATTGTTGACACACGGTGCACGGTGTGAAAATTTCTCCTTTATTCCGATAGGCATGCTTTCCGAAGAAGCTTCCGAAGCGAGGAATAAAGATTTCCGGAATGTTAGAATGGCACATACAAGAAAAATCGGTAGAGTTCAGACTAATTTAGACATTATCCACAGCTTTCTAATTAGCTCAGATCCGTACATCAGCCATATCAAACCAAAGTTTGCTCGTTTACATAAACAGTTGTTTCCAGAGGCTAGTGCTTTGATCTTGAACAATGAATTGCTTTCGTTGGAAAACGAGGAAATAGAGATTTCTCAAGAGAATATAGACCCAAATATTAATCTTTCACCATAATATTTTTTCAGAATCGTTTGTGAACATATTCAACTTTATGTTTGCAGCTTTATTTGTCTTCATTTTGATTGTTTTTTAGAACTGATGAAAGTACTCCTTCAGAAAGGTCATAGCTTTTCAGTCATTAGTGAGCCCCCATAACCTCTTTTACAGAGAAGTCTCTTTTTATTTATTTGACATTACGCATACATTATAATTATGTGCTAAAGTAAGGCTATGATTAAAAAAAAGCAAACAATTAACATTTAAAAAAAATTGTTATTTTCTGTCACTATTATCTCGAAAGTACGCAGAGATAAGCAATAAGTTTCTTCGAGCCAAATACTCAGAATTATTAGTTTTCTAACATATGTGATTGCCATCTCGACATCGCTTAAAGTTTTTGAGAAATTGAGTAAAATGTAATCGCTCCCATACAAAAAAAAAAGAAATATTTTTTTTACAGAAAAGTATTTGAAGTAGGACAATAATATTTTTTTGCCTTATCTGTTATCATTGTATCAACAATAAAAAAAAATATCAGCGGTCTACTATCAATGTCCACTTTTTTTTAATTTGGGACCAGTGTGTGGCGCCTTGAATCCACAGTAATTATCGACTTTGAAGGTGCGCCGATAAAGGAGGCACGCTACAGCTATTCTAAGTATACAAATAATTAGTACCCTTATATGTGATTAAAAAAAAAACACGATACACACACACGAAACACGATACAGGAGTAATTCCTAGTGTGGGGCAACGTTTTTTTTAAAAAAAAAAAAAAAACAACAACTAACATTTGTAGGTATTTACCGAGAAATCAACGATGATAACTTTCCCAAAATTGTTCAGCAGGACCACGACTTAGAATGTTGATTCCAAGTTAGAGAAGCTTGTCGCTTTCCTCAAACCTACATAGAAAATTAGTACCCTGCAAGATAAAATTAGTACCCAAAATTCAAAATTAGTACTCTAGTAGTTTACGAGATATACCATGCCATTTGGTGGGGTGGCGGTAGTCACGGTGCAAGATTTTCCTATTAAAAACTGATTTCTTCCCAAATTTATACAAAAATTAGTACTCCTAAAGAAGTAATAGCGACCAAAAAAAAAAATTGTTTTCATAACTTTTCCATACTAAATCTCCGCGTATAACTCGACCAAATTAAGTTGTCAATTAGCTGATTATGGTCTCGAATGTAACACGGAAATTGAAATCATGTCAACGCCGGCTGTCGCTAAAAACTAGCGCTGGGGCTCTGTCTCACATAAGGCATTATGCTGAGCGATGGCTGTTTTGCGTGGATGTGACGCAAATTGTCCCCAACTTGAGCGTTTTTTGTGATTGCGTTCTTAGCGTCATATTTACCTCAAATAATCGTATTTTCTTTCTTTCTTTTTTCCAAAATACGTTAGGTACCAGTGCGTGACGATTTAGTATTTTAGGGAAGTTCCGAGTTAGCATGCCCACAGAGCTAGCCTGTCAGGTTTCGTCACGGTTTCGTACTAACACGACGATATGAGGAGAATAAAAAAAATGATTATAGGATTATATTTTTATTATAAAAATATCTTCACAGGTCTAATTTATCAAAAAAAAAATCTAATTTAGAATGAAATAAGTAATGTAAGAAGTTAAATTTATACATAGTGTACTTTGTTAAAAACAAAGTTCAACAAGATCTTGTCAATGTAAATAAACTTCTAGAGTTTTTATCTTGCCTGAAACTTGCCAACATTTTGAAAAACATTGCTTGGTAAAGTACACAAAAAAGAAGCAGCTCTTTTCAAAAATTTGCAAATACATACCTACATAATTATACACATCAAGTCATAACATTGATAACTATAGGTATCTACATAATACAGACTTGCACTAAAAACGAGAGATAGATGGCAATCTGTCTCGCAAGTCCGAGCGAGAAACACATGTGCCTGTTTGAATATTATAGTTAGCTAAGTGGCCACTTACAAATTACACAAATATAAAAGTGATATTAGATACAGTTTAATTAAACGAAGTTAACAATTTTAACAAATCACTTTTGTAACACAAAAAATATTTATTTTCTTCAATACTTAACCTAAAAATTAACGCGGTTGTCACATAATAGCAAACCTGATAGTCTTTAGAAAATCTAACTACCTACTTATAACTATGTATTTACAGATCGACAATGTAAAACTATAGGTGCCTATATTTATGGACATTGCAGAAATGATCAACATATGAGAAAAGTTGAAATATTTATTGTCCAGAAACATTCACTTTATGCAGTAGGAGTATGCTATGTCTAGGATCGATTAAGTATTTATAAGATTATAAGGACCTCATCTTAGCACTTATAACTCAGTATTTATAGTAGGTATCTCATCGTCATGTTATCATGTGTCCAAATGTGTGATTGGTGAAACAATTATAGTTCTTGCTCGTGAACGTTGGGGGGTATTTGTTTGGCGCTTATCATTAGCGCGTGTTTAGAGATTCCTAGATAGGCTATCCACCCAGTTAACATGCAATGATTAACTGCAGAAAAGGTCTGGAGACCTACAAAAGGTCACTTTGGCAGAATCATAAAAGAACTACATTATGAATCATAATGGACAGTTAACTGTTAAGTTTAATTGTATCAAATCCAAAATTACCAATCAATCCAATCCGATCTCAATCTCTTTGATTATACCTACGTGGTGCAGCGAAAAAAAGAAAAACACGGACTGTCTTCGCCATATAATGTTATCCTTATATGATTCTGCCAAAGTGGCCTTTTTAGGCCCCCTGTTATTAAAACAATGTCATTGTTAATTAAATGCAGTTAGGAGTTGAAATACCAACCGGCACTGGGCCCGCGTGGTGGTACAGTCGCCGTCAGATATATTGTAGCAAACAAGGTGACCAAATACTTCTGAACAATTTAAAATGTCAATAAGTTCTATACACTACAAGTTACCATTAATATCTGAACATTCATTACTTCATTAAGATCTGAGCAGATGCTTGTCAATAATTTCTATACACACAACTAACCAAAAATATCTGAACACTTACAACATCAAGTGTATCTACTGGACTGACTGGACTAACCACAGATAGTCAAGTCGATAGTCGTTTTTGGTTCGTCCTTTATATCACACAGTAACGAATTAGGTAAGCTCAATGTTTGTCTGCTTAGATACACTTCACGTTGTAAGTGTTCAGATATTTTTGGTTAGTTGTGTGTATAGAAATTATTGACAAGCATTTGCTCAGATATTAATGAAGTAATGAATGTTCAGATATTAATGGTAACTTGTAGTGTATGGAACTTATTGACATTTTGAATTGTTCAGAAGTATTTGGTCACCTTGTCTGCTACAATATATCTGACGGCGACTGTAGCACACTCCCTCTCACAGAGAGGAGGCCTGTATGACCTTTGTCCCAGCATTGGGAACGTTATATGCTATGAGCTGAAATTGTTTTAGTAAATGAAATGGAATTTAATTGTATAATAATATTAGAGTCAATTTTTTCATAATGAACAAGATTTTATCGCTACTTAGAAAGTATTGTCCCATTTCCGCAAAGCAGGTCAATATTTCTTATGAATAATGAGGTAATCGCAATATTTACATTTTTACCTAAACTAAGAACGAAATAACAAAAAAATAAAAACGAAACCTAACAATCACTGACACTTTTGGATTGTCAACGAATTTTAAGATAAGTACAAACAGGCATTTTGTAGAAATTGTTTACATACAAATAAATGCCTTTATTCTTTTCCCAAAAAATATACCTATTGGCTTATTGTGAAAAATAGTTCGACCTCCAAAAAAAAAATGTTCACCAAAATGGATATTTCGATCACAAGACAACAATAAACAGACCACCAGTTTGATATTTTACGAATATTTTATAGAAAAAAAAAATTGTACCAACAGCTTGACGAACAACCAAACAGCCCCATTCTAATAGGATATCTAGAACACAAAAGGGAAATATGTACTTGCAATCGTTGAAACTCTTAACCCAGGTTAATTTACAAGGGTGATGTTTTGCACGCACCGATTAGCGCCGAGTGATGAAAATCCAAGTGTTATGTTTTTGATGCACTCTGTTGGATTCTCAATAGAGTTAAAAATCCAGTGCGTGATATTTTAAACTTTTTACGTCCATGCGGATGTGGGCTTTCACACTGGAAATTGTATTAAGCCCATTTGCAATGAAACTACAATTTCCTTAGCGCATAAAAGATTAAAAAACCGGGCAAAAGCGAGTCGGACTCGCGCACCGAGGGTTCCGTACCGTATTATGTTTTTAAGTTTTCATCGGCGACGCCTATGTTCGTCAGAGAATTTTTTCAGCACCATCTCTTGACCGATAATGGAACTTATGTAACTTTTGTTGATGATTTCTGGAAAAGAGTGCTATTTAGAGACTTCGTTTTATTTTTCCTGTATAAATCTTTACATAAACTATCACACAGAATAATTTCAGATTTTTCTCTTTGCAAACTTCGGAGATAAGGAACGGTATTCCGTTTTTACATATTTCATCAAAAGTCGAAAACTATGCGGCCTAAAAAAATAAGAAAGATGTTTGAGAATTTGCAAACTGCGCTCTTTCATATGTACCCCACATGCCCTGGTAGCCCCACTTCGAAATTTTCGGAAACCCTTTCAGTCCCTGTTGCAAAAAATATACATATATTTTATTTATTTCTTATTTGCAAAATAGTCGGGCCAACGTCATCTAAAACTATTCCAAATTTCACGTTGATAGCATTAGTAGTTCTTGAGATATCCAGCTGTGACAGACAGCCAGACAGACTGAGTCTTACCATAAGGGTTCCGTTTTACCATTTTGGTACGGAACCCTAAAAAAAGCATTGTGAAACAAAATTGGATACTTTGTGCAATATATCTTCATAACGAGAACGATGTAGACAAACAGGGTCATCGATGCAATCTGTAGTTTTCCTTGTATTACTGTTTTTCCTGAAGTTAACTTCTTATGATGCCATAAGCAGACTAGATTTTTTCAGTTTGATCATAAAAGGAACTGCATTTCGACTGAAAACCAATTACATAACGTCACGCCTCTATTCTGCGAGGGTTCCCACCCAACCTAGGGCGAAATCCAGGAGTCAGACGGGGAGGGCTAGGGGGTGCGAAATGTGTGTGGGGGGGCACCCACATTTCGCCAGTAAATGTTTAAGTCCCATGTAACGGGAAAAGCCTATTGCCATCAATCGAGCACAAATCCAGACTCCGAGCCGCTACTGAGAAGTTCTAGATAGAAAAATGCAATAACACTTTACCTGACCACAGAATTGAACCCAGGACCTCACGCTCAACAGTAGCGCTTGCGACCATTAGACCAACGAGGCAGACAACATTTCGACTGAAAACCAATTAGATAGCAATGTTTTAATTTTTAGGGTTCCGTTTGGTTCCCGACCCTAATACTAAGCGTACGTCATCTGTCTGAGACAGCCATGTCTGATGTCCCATGGCTGACCTCAACTGTAATATGTAGCCAGTTGCAATTTTTTTTACAGTATACGTGTCCCTCTAAGAAATAGCAAAATAACACTAGACTGGACTGAATAGGGAACGAATATCAAGGTATTAAAATAATAAAAAGAAGGTCATATAATTATCTGCCTAGCCTTTTCCCAACTATGTTGGAGTCGGCTTCCAATCTAAAGGAACCTAACCAAACCGAACCTCGGGGTGCCCCTGACGTCGACCGATTTCCTTCTACATTTTTAGCCAAGGGCCTGCAGTTACACTTAAGTTTAGCCGGCTAAAGATAGAAGAAACTAACATTAAACTGGATACAGCTGAATACAAGTATTTTACATGAAGCGACTGCCAATCTGACTTCCACAATCCAGTTACTGGGTAATAGGATACCCCTTGGTAAGACTGGTTGGACTTGGTCTGACTTTCGGGCTTCTGACTACCCGTAACGACTGCCAATAATCTATGAATGACAGCCGGGACCAACGGCTTGCCGAGCTTTCCGAGGCACGGAGGCGTCTTGATATGTAAAGATGGTCACCCATCCACAGACTAACTGCAGCAACCGTAGTTTAACCTGATCGATCGACCCATGCGGCTGTTATTACTTAACTAAAATGACGGTAAAGTATTTATAATAATGTCCGTGGTAATTTTAAATTGCTTGAAATAAGAACACAACTTGTAGTCACATAGGTGACCGAAATAGCCTTTAAATATTCAATAGTTCCAATGTTTTATATGGTTTTTGCAACACACACAGCTATTTGAAATACTTGACATACAGTCCGGCCGTCGAGAGAATCCAAAAGAATAAGTTTAAAATAAAAAAAATCTGAGATTGAACTAAATTACTGCCATGAACTGCATGAGACTGATTGATAAGTGAGCTTGTGTTGAATTGTTTAGTTGCAGTCCAGTTTTTTTTTTTTGACGCCATTTTGATTTCCACATAGTCCTTACATATGGCCAATCACAACATTTTGAATTTGAACAGTGTACAAATTAACCAATAAGATCACTATAGATACAAATATCTTACATGGTTTCTTTCAGAAACGCTGGTCTGCGGGGTAATTGCGTAGCACAGTATCAGTAGCACTGCCATTCATTTTGACAGTTTAACAATATTCATTGCATTATTTGCGTTGTTGAGCAGACAAATTTTTTGAACATATGAAGCTATGGATTAGTAAAACTGATTCTGACTGAGATTCATAGTGTTACGCAATTAGTTGTTGGTGAAGTTCAAAATGGCCCGACACTGTATTCACCGGGTAGTATATTATTATTATTATAATTTGTGTCCAACATTTATACAACTACTCAATTACAAGCTGAGAATACCAATACATAAAGCTAAAATACCGACTATTATAACATTGAAGGTTATAATCAGAAAAATGAATTGTTACAAACGTTGACTAGCAACTTTAATTCTCAGTATACAGCTTTGTGAAATGGCTATAAGACGGCAAATTGACGTTGGGTATAAATTTGCTTAACTAATAACTATTCCTGACTGTATTTGTAATGCTAACTTAACAGTAACTCACATAAATAAGTGAAGAGCTTCAGTACTGCGGACCAGGCTGCCTGTGTACGTAGTTCTGAAAATAATGGTGAAAAGTATTAGTAAAAAATATATTCACTTTGAAGTCTCACTCAATTTACAAGGAGTAACTAAGTTGTCAGCGATAATTGGAAACAATATTTCAATTTTATATGAAACAACGTCAAGTTATTGAGTTCAAAGAGCAATCACAATGCTCGTTGTACAGTTCGATTTATCAAACGAAACGAAACTTTATGGCGGCACGGAACATCAGGCGAGTCGCTGCACAGTAACAAATTCGCGAGTCGGCGGGGGTGAGGGGTGAGGTACTGTGCAGTGAGTCGCACACTTCAGAGCCAAGTTTGCACAACTCTACATCGGGGTGTAAATGACGTTTAATGTTACGTGTTAAAATAAAGACGGAAAACTAGAATATCAGAGTTCAATTCGGTAAAGTCTGTCTAACCGAGGGCAATGCACACAGATTCAAATTAAATTATTGGCAAAACTTAACAGACATCATGTGAAGTTTCGCTAGTTCATTTATTTTGACCTTGTATAATTCGTTGCAGTCATAAATCTTTTCAGTAAAGTCCTAAATGACTTGTCTTAAAGGTGGAAGCGCCAGTAGCCCGCGACTATTTCATTAAATATATCAATCAATAGGGATAAATAAACTTAGAGGCTTGTATTGACAATTTTAATTATGTAAATACAAACTTTTTAAGGTCGTAATTATATTCTGTTCAAGATACAACCTCGCACTGCCGTGCAAATTTAAAAAAAACGTAAAAAAACAGAAAGAATTTCGCTGGCTACCCTGGCGATTACCCCTTAAGTCCAAATATTATTCTAAACGCGGGACACCCATTCGTTTATAATCTGTCATAAGCGAATGGATTCATTTTGAAAATCTTCGATCGTCGATGCTGGGCTAAAAAACACGCAAAGCAAATTCGCAATTTATCCTACCGAAGTTATAAAATCAGGTATACATACAGGGGGGGCCTTGAACGTCACCTGCCGTTGATTAAAGGCCAATCTTTGAGGCGGTCTCATGTGAGGCCACATCGGAGGCCTCATGGTGCCGCGTGTAGATTTACCACGTGTACCACGTGTAGGAGAGCCGTGCCTGAAGGCCTGATTCACCATAGGAGGTGGTAGTATATGGGGGAATATTGAACGATTCCGCCATTTCTTGATGTTCGGTTTGTTTGATTCGTCGCTGGTATCCGATTCTGTGTTGTTGATGTAAGATTTCGAGGAGCCGGGTTTGGCCAAAGAAGTCGAGAGGCCAGGGCTCACGTGGGCTCGCGAGTCGCCGGAACTCAACGCCGCTCGGTTGAAGATGATTGCCGGATTCATGCCTATAGTCCTAGTTATTACTGGCTTCGACGGCTCTTCGGCCGCTTTGTTCTGTTGAAACATCAGTAAGTACATCAATAAAAAGTAGTGCTTTTAAAAAATTAAATTCTAATAGATTTAGCGAGAATTTATTCTGTGTTGAGGAATGGTGTGATAAAGCAACGTTGGTGTTTTAAAAGATGTACTGACATAATTAAAAAAAGTGCTGATAATTTGGTCATGTTGAGAGGATGCATGAAAGGCGACTAACAGAAGGTATTTACAAAGCAGATGTGAATGGAAACGCTAAGGGAACGCCCTAGAAGGACATATAGTGACCTTATTGGTGATGTTCTTCAGGTAGTTCGTCAACCGACGTGCGTGTATGACCAGATGTACAATGCGTGCCACGAAAGATGAGATTTGACAAAAAAAAACAACTCGGAAATGAAAATAAATTAAAATAAGCCGTGGCCGCTAAGGGATGACCACCACCACCGTATTTTTCTAAAAATGCAATATTAATTCAATTACAGACTATGATAGTCTGTACTTACAAATTTATTTTACTACATCTGTAACCGAAAGTACTAAAAAGGACTCACCACGTTATCCAGGTTGGTGGTATCGGGCGAGGCGGCCGGGGGCTGCGGCTGGGGCGCCTCGGGCCGCGCCGGCGTCGCCTGCAGCGGCGGACTGGGCGACACCACCGACGACGCCAGCATCGACGAGAACGCCCACTGGTTCTTCAGCAACGTGTAGTCCTCAAACACATCCTTGCTCACAGATATCTGCTTCTCAAAGTGCCCAATCATCGAGTTATTGAAAATATCCGACTTCGTCAACCGCATCATCTGTATCAAAGCTCGTGCTATCGGCTCATCGAAAGGCAATATACACACGCGCTCCAATATATGCTCGACAACATCTTTGTTAAATGTCCTGTCATTGTCCACCATGAAGTACGTGAGATTTAAAAACACTATTTTGAACCTCGAGAAGTTCTGCGTTATTGACATCGTCGCCATGAACACGTCGCAGAGTAGCGTCCTGTTCACCTGGTCCGAGTGAATGGTCAGCTTCAACAAATCTTCACAGATACTCAAGTCGACGGTGTTCAAATGTAATAATGTCAGTTCTATCGCGTTGACTCTACGCCGCGTGTCTTCCTCGCACTCGTTTCTAGCCTTCACAATGAAATCGTAAGCCATTTCTACGAGTATCCTCGTGAGTCCACGTTTTGCACACTCCTCCACGTAACACATCCCATACCTTCTTCTTAGCTCCGACCAGTTCCTCAACAACAAATACTCTTGTATTAACATCCTCTCGTCTAAATGATTAAGTTTTTCTTTAATCTGTGCGCTGGTCGGCACCAAGTGCAGAAACCGACACTGTCCATAGAACATTTTCCGGCAACAGTTCATTAGGTTGTAGAAACATAGAGTGTTAAACACGACGCTTCTGGATATAGGCAACGCTTCGTAGTAAGAGTCCATTAGACGCGGTTTTTTAATCATATCCGGGGATCTCAATCTTGTATCTAATTCTATGTTTTCAGTAAAATCTTGGTAGCTTTCAGCGTCGTCTGTACTGTTACTTTGCTTATAAATTGAAGTTGAATCAGCATTTTGCTTTTCGCAAACGTTTATTATTTTTGATGCTATAATTTCAGGGTCTTCTCTTATCTTCGTTGGACAGTAGGTTTGCTTTTCTGTGTTTGGCACGTAGTTTTCCTTGACCGGTTTAGGAATATATTCCTCGATTCGGAGTTTTTCGGTAACGTCGACTGCGGCAATCGATGTATTCATTCTAGAAGATTCAAAACCGCTTATGCTTTCAGCGAACAGAGACAGGGTATCGTCATCATCATGGTGATCATAGTATGGGTAGGAGGTGCCTGGCGCCGTCTCGTCGTCTGAGGATAATTTAGTGCTCGCGTTTGAAATACTACACTCACCCTCAGAAAGACTTGATAGGTGTCTACTAGTTCTTCTTTTAGGTACTGACAAATCTTTTACAAGTTCTCTAGTATGGTTTTCGACTGGAGTATTTTTTTCGATAGGGTTCTTTTCTACAACTTGGGTTTTTTTTAATTCTGTGACATTTTTAAAAACTGGGGCATTTTCTACAACTGAGACATTTTGTAGAACTGGAGCCTTTTCTACAACTGTGCTATTTTCTACAGCTGGTGTATATTCTTCAACTAGCTCGTTATTGGCATCACAATCTTGAACTTGCTTAGAAACACAAGTCTCATCAATATCACCTCCTTTTTTTGGAGGGTTTAACATTTCTTTCAGATGACGACAGTGTGTTATAACTCCAAATTCTCTATCCAAGATATCGAACATTTTATCTCTAAACTTCACGAGATTCGCATTGACGTTTTCACTATCCGAGTTCATCCATTTTATGATTTCCAGGTCCAACTTTTCCATTGTCAAGCTTAGTTTGTTAGCTGCTTGTCCGTAATCTGAACTATTTCCTTTCGGGTAATCCGAACTACTTTCTTTTCTACGGGATTGTGTAAACTGACTACTAGACGTGGCGCTCAAATGTAGCGAGTTCTCACCTAATGAATCATTTGATTGCAAAGAAAAATTTTTTTCGCCGTCCGAGCTATTAGAGTCATCAGAGTCTGATAGATCTTCATCCGTCTCATCCGCAGCAGCAGATGCGGCAATCTCCTGCGCCTTTTTCTGTCGTTTCTTCACTTCGCTATCTATGTTAGTAAGTTTAAGTATCGGCAACTTCTTATTAATACGGACAAAGTCATTGGAACAGACTGAGCCAATGCAAGTGGTGTTGCTCGAGCTGGATATGTCTCTAGTCCATGACTTGTTTGAGCTGCTACCGACAGAACTCTTACGAGAGTCCACTAATCCTGGTGCATTTAGTTGGTTTTGGTTGGTTTTTACTTCAGCTTCTGTTGCTTTATTCCTCAAGTTAGGGCTGCTACCAACAGAATTCTTTCGAGATTTTGCTAATCCTGGTGCATTTGGTTGGTTTTGGTTGGTTTTTACTTCAGGCTCTGTTGCTTTGTTTCTCGCGAAGTTCCGGTTGCTACCAACAGATCTCTTACGAGATTTCCCTAATTCTGGTGCATTTAGTTGGTTTTGGTTGGTTTTTACTACAGCCCCTCCCACTTTGTTTCTCGATAAGCTCGGACTGCTACCAACAGATTTCTTTCGAGTTTTCAATAATCCTGGTGCATTTAGTTGATCTTGCTTGGTTTTAACTACAGCTTCTGTTACTTGGTTCTTCAATAAGTTCGGGCTGCTACCAACAGAATTATTTCGAGTTTTTGGTGCATTTAGTTGGTTTTGGTTGGTTTTAATTTCAGCCTCTGTTACTTGGTTTCTTGATAATTTCGGGCTGCTGCCAACAGAACTCTTACGAGATTCCACTACTCCTGGTGCATCTAGTTGGTTTTGGTTGGTTTTAACTTCAGACTCTGTTACTTTGTTCTTCGATAAGTCTACTATTGACGGTGTTTCAATACTAGCCTGTACATTTTGTTGCTTACCTTTGGATCCTCTCCTCCCTCTAGGTGTAGGTTGTCTCATTGGCGGTGGTTTCTTAGCTGTAGGTTGCAGCCGCTTGACTGAACATTTACTTTTTTTAGGTTGAGGTTGTACCATTTCAGATGTTGGTTGTCCGTCTGCAGGTGTTAGTTGTAGGACTACAGACGTTGGTTGTACTACCACAGGTTCAACGAAAGAATCACATTCGGGCTGAACTGGCTCATCAACAGCATTGACTTCCAATTTTACGATAGCGTCATAGGTTTCGGTGTCAATTTTTGTTTCGACTTTTGAATGCTTCGCATTTTCCTGTGCTTTTGAATCAGCCAGACTTTTTCTAGTAACTGTAAAGAAAAATATTATATCATCATCATCATACTATCATCTCTACTTCTAACGTAATGGAAGAATCTCGCTACAACCTTGCAGTGACCAATATGTTAACAAAAGGCCACCGATTTTGATAAAAATGTAGGAATATGAAATGATATCTTACGAATTTTTCGTGTAGGTGCCGGATTTTTTATGGTAGATGGCTTCTTTACAGGTGTAAGTTTCTCTGGTGATTTAGTAACCGTTGAAGTCACATCGACTTCTGTAAAAAAAACAATATTGTGTCATTCAAATCTGTTAATAGATAAAGTAATGTAAGGGATCGGAAAGAGACCTTTAGAGATGAATATTAAAAAAATGTGTAACACCAGATATTCATGTAGGTAAATACCTACATGAATATCTGGAGGCCTGAAATGGTAATGATGTAATCATCATCATTTCAGGCCGGAATCACCCAAAAAAAGGAAAATTGTTAATTCTGCACAACAAAACGCACATTACAAATAAAAAAACCGGCCAAAAGCGAGTTGGACTCGCGCACCGAGGGTTCCGTCCGTACCATCATATTATATAAATTATGATAATTATTAAGGACTGTATGTAAAGTAACACCTTTACATACAGTCCTTAATAATTATCATAATTTCTCTTTGAAAATATCTACAATACAATATACTTAAATATTCTACATTATCGTTTGATCGGATCGCGCATTATTATACCTATGTTACACATGAACAATAAACAATATGTATAATACATACACAATACAACTCATGCCACAAGACAGCAGAACATAATTGCAGCCAGAAGTACCTATTAAGATGGAAATTATTATTATAATGAACCTTTTGGTGACTGGTTATAATATACTATACTATAAGTAAAGGGTGGGTTTTAATGAAACATCAAGAATTCAGCTAGGGGAAGTCTAAGTAAACACACCTGTGAAGTATTTTTGAAAAAAAAAATTTACAAAAAATCATTCTCTCATACAATATTGTCAACTAGCAGAGACAACAAACGTATGGGAGGATGTTTTTTTATTATTATTTTTCCAAAAACTACTCAACCCCTGGCTGAATTCTTGAGGGTTCATTAATACCCATCCTGTATAAACCAGACTATCGCCCTTAAAAGCAGCTGGACGCTTTCTATCAGTACCATATTTATTTATTGTATTATATTTATTAATTTAGTAACCGGGAGCCTATTAGGAGCTTCATTCGTATAGGCACCTAAATAGTTCTGTGCATAGAAAAAACTACAACTGTGCTTCACCTAAAGCAACCTGCGAGTAGGTAGGAAAGAGGACATTCTGGTTGTTAAATGTGACATGTTTTTAAATTTATTATTAAGGCGAGGCCTATATTCGACAGTGAATTTTAAGACTGCGGTGTAGAATATTGCAGTTTTAGGTCAGCGCCATCTCTTGACTGATAGTGGAACTAATAATGCAAACTTCGGAGATAAGGGGGGAACGGTAGTTTTTTTTTACATTTTACGTCAAAAGTCGATAACTATGGGGCCTAAAAAAAAGAAAAAATGTTTGTGAATGTGCAGAGCGCTCTTTCATATATTACCCCACACGCCCTACTAGTAGCCCCACTTCGAATTTTTAGGACACCCTTTCAGACCGTTGCAAAAAAGAAAACTTATTTGCAAAATAGTTGGACAAACGACATAGGTCATAGAGCTGGTGTCCGAAACTCCACGTCAATGCGCGTATTTTGCGTACGGAAAAAAACTTCTTCAAATTAAAAAAAAATAAAGCACATAGCATTCGTAGTTCTTGAGATATTTAGCCTTGACAAACGGACAGACAGACTGAGTCGCACCATAAGCGTTCCTTTTTACCATATTGGTACGGAACCCTAAAAAGACATAAAATATACCTACACATACAACATAGTCAAGTCTCGTACTCAAGCATATAAAATGTTGACAATTTTGTCAACACACATTAATTGGACATTTGAAATTGACAAATTATTGACAATACATATTAATCCGGGATGCGCCCGCGACACTGGCAGATGACAACAAAACAACAAAAATCAAAACAAAATGCCAATTGCAGGGTGGCAAAATAACAATAATAACCAGGCTGATCGAAAGCACTAAGTACGTAGCTCATAACAACGAATTGCGAAATGGTGCCAAATCCAAATTGTCCGTATCGTGGAAAAAAAAGTGGAACCTCAAAAACCAAGGGTGTCTAGTATTCCGCTATACAGCCTGACATCCAGCGGAAACCTTGGTTTTTTAAATGCCCAAAATTGGCCAAAAGAACTGTTTCTTCGCTTTGCAGACTGAGACTTGGACACTGTTGTAGCCCAGTGTTTCTGAATAAGATCCATGTTAGGGACAGTTCCCTTTGTGAATACGGTCTAGCGGACGGTACTTTGGACCTTAAATTTTTCTCCTGCTCCTTGAACACCAAATCCTTCCACCTGTATAACAAAATCTCTAAATCTTCCATTTCCTCTTATGCCACTTCTCTCCCAAAATTATTAATATATTAACAACTGTTTTAAATGAAAATGAAATAATATAATTGTAACGAAATTGGTGCGTAATAATTATATAACCCTGCGTTCCGAGTTGGGAAATAATCGATTTGAGCGTGCTTAAACCCGTACCGAATTAGCGTGAGCGCGATAACGATGTCCCGTGAATCGTCATAGATGACGTCATGATATGCGCCATCTTGCGATAACGCCGACCATGCCTTAGAATAATATCACCGTAAACGCTGTCAAAAATGGCAGTGTATGTGTGTGAGGATGTTTTGAGGACACGGTTGGCGCAGTGGCTGAGTGATCGACTGCTGCGCTGCGTGTCGCGGGTTCGATTCCCGCACGGAACAAATATTTGTATTGCCTACAGGTAGTTGTTCCGGGTCTGGCTGTTTGTTTATGTGAATTAAAATTTTTGTAAACGCACCCACGGCCACGATACAGTTCGAAGTAATTCATAGAGAGGGGCAACGTTTTAAAAAAAATGTGTTAGGATGTGTTTTGTTTTGAGTTGCATCATCTTTAAATTAAACTAACGTGGCATTTTCAAAATTGTGCTTCTGGCAGACAGTCGCCACCTAACCAAAGAAGAAATGTGGTATTTATACAAAGAAATACTGTAATAATATCGTTTTTACATTGAGCGAGCACTGTGAGCGCGTTCACGAGCGTTCCGAATTGTTACAGGTCTCAGCTGTCATAATCGTGATATCTAATACGGAACGCAAATTATTGCTATGAGCGCTGTGAGCGATATTGTCTTAATTCAGAATGCGGCCTATATAATATGTATTATAATAATGTCTTTGTGCTGTTCCCTACATTAGAATATTTATGTTCTATTAACCCTTGTCCTAGTTTTTTACAGCGACTAACAGAACCTGTAGACCTACCACAAAGTGCAAAGTCAACGGCCCATCGCTGCACTGCCGTCTATACGCGACACTGGCAGAATAGTCGACATCGGCTCATTGCCATAAAAAAACAACAATAAGAACATTTAAGCCGTGCCATACTCACTGCTGGGTATTATAAGCCTCTCCTCTATTCTGCCATACTTCCCGGTCCCGTGCATCCCTCATCCAGGTGTTTCCCATATAGGTACTTGAATTATGTAAAGTAAAAATATAGCTAACCTGCTGTATTATTTCCCATGACTACACGGTTTTCGAAAAACTCTGACACCACTTTAACTTTTTTTTTTCTCCCCTTGGGCTTTGGAGTCGGAATAAGAACATTGCTGAGTTGGAAATCTTGGAGTATAGGAGGTTCTTCTTTAACCAATTGTTGTCTAGCAACTGAAACAAATGAACGGTATAATAATTATATTACTCATGCAATGATGCTTATCTGGCAATCGAACAAGCCTTTTACTGAGTAATGCACTAAGAAACTCCTAAAAAGATTTGTGATCTCACCTAAACTATCCGAAATTAGATCCATGTTTGTAGACCCTTTTGTTACTCAGTAAAACGCCTTTTGTTAGAGCCAAGATAGTTAACAATTTCATTTCGCTTTCGGGAATTTCGCTAGCTAATTTGACTCTGTATTGAGCCTTGGGGGATGGCTCAATACAGAGTCAAATTAGCTAACGAAATTCCGCAGACGTGATGGTTTTATAAAAAAAACAATTAGCTCATAAAAACAAGAGATAAAAAAAAATGCTCGTACACATGTTAGAAAAGATTATGTGATCTTTTAAATGAATCAATATTTTTGAGATTTTTTTCCATATATCTTTGGTTATACATAAGAAATAACTATAGTTTCTCATAATTCTTGCGTGATACTATGACACACAAAATTATTTCTGACGGCAGTAAAGTCAACACTGTGCATCCCAGCTAAGATCAAAAAAAAAAGGGTCCTAGACAGTTTGTTTTTTAATGTTTCTTGATTCCATTAAGGATTTCGTATTCACAAAATGTAACATGATTATCACTAGTTAGTAGTGTAGTTTTCATTTAAGTGAATTAAAAAAATAATAACAAGAAAGGTGGCTATATTTTAAAATGAGATCTGAACTGAACCTGGCCAGTATCTCAAATGGCCAATCTAGACACCAGACTTAGCACGCGAGATCTCGAGTTGCCAATCTTGACTCGAGATTGCATTCCAGAATTATAATCCACTAGCAGCGCTCTGCAGTTTCATCTGTATAAGTGTTGATTCCGTGGGAATATCGAGATAAAAACTATACTATGTCCTTTGCCAGGACTCAAACTATCTCTATACCAAATTTCATCTAAATCGGCTCAGCAGTTTACGTGTGAAGAAGTAACAGACAGACACACATTCGCATTTATAATATTAGTATGGATTGGTCACAATAAAATTGTACTAAACATAATGCCTAGTACTTTTAAGTCATCAGGGAAAAATAATCAATTATTTTAGTATACCTGAATTTGCTAGGTTTACTTTGGTTGCAATGTCCAAATGTTTTATAAATTGTGGAGGACGACGGCCTCTGACGATAGGGACATGGACTCCTTTTTGTTCTGTAAGAAGATAATTATTTTAAACTTAGTCATTGAGTTATAAATCGTAGCCATCAGGTATAAATAAGTTATTCATGCATTAGTATCTTAAATAATTAGAAACATTGGGGCGCAAACATCATTGACATTCTTCGAGTGGAAGCTATGTGAAGATAACCCAGCATTGCATAAATTTGTAAGCTGTCATGCACTTTATACCTGGAGCTTTTATTTAGGTATTATGTTTTGTTTACATTTTAAATTTTTAGTTATTATTTTGTTTTGCTTGAGTACATATTTTATTATGTAAGTATAGTTTTTATTGTAAATATTTGTTGGTATATTGGTGTGGCTAGCTGACATCTGGCAAATAATGTTCTGTCTCGTAATGTTAATTACTTTGCATACCTACTAATCTATAGAATCAAGTATTTGCTAACTGTGGCATATTGATGAACGGTCTTATGTCATTTGACACTCGAAAAGTACTGATTTTCAGCTTAATTCGACTTTTGATTTTAATTGCTAAATATAGTGATTACTTGAATATTCCTAAAAAAATCCTATCAAAAGGTCAGATTTGCTTTTCAGATCTTCATGATTTAATAAATAATAATTTTAAATTTATTGTACCATATTATTTGGTTTGTTTGTATTGAAATTAACACATTGAAGGACACTGTACGAGACACAATAGAAGTTTTATTGTTATTACGTCGAGGGGCGTTCAGTGTCCTTCAATGGGTTAATTAAAATAAGGAATATTTTTGATATAATATATTATTTCAGGTGCACTTCTGCCTAACCTTTCAGAGGATAAAGACATGATGTTATGTTATTATTTTATGATACTGGTGCAATCTACTTGTAGAGTATGTTGAACGAGATTTTCAGTTACATTACAATGGATAGTATGGTATAGTTATGATAATGGTAAAAAAAATTATGGTATGTTGTTTTAGGCCTTCGCCATATCTGAACCTTTCTATTGTAACGCTCCAGTCGTAAGAATGTGAATAAAAGAAGGACCTGCAAAAGTACAGTTTTGTATTGCTGACAGCTTATTCAAGCCATTTTGTATTTAACAATAATTTGTTGTTATTATTGGCATCAAAACGAAACAGTCGAGTGCCAGTAACTCTGAAGCGAATGCACCATTCATAAGACCATCTTGGTCTAGGGTAAACTAGATATGGTATATTTAAGAATTCTATACAAGGTTAACTTATATTTTCTTTTTAATTCATAGAACATTCAACAATACTACAAACGTTATTTTTTGCAAAGTCCCGAGTCCTGAAGGAAAAATAGGTGGTCAAGATAAGTTTATTACAAGTTTAGCGCAATTTTGCAGAGTTTGCAAATTGTTGGATTCAAACTTACCTGTACCTTGTAAAGGTATGCTAATTTTTAAGTTAACAGGCATATTTAAATGTGATTTTGGTTTGCGAACAGATCGCAGTTTTTCTGTACTCTTCCTCTCATCTTTCCGTGGTGGCATTTTTGCCAAAATATATATTTTGTTAAGATTTTGACACACAAAAATACTTTATTTTCCATCAAAGTTCTCCATTTCTTTTTTTTTTTTTTTAATAATATTTATTCATGACCATAGATGCAAGTCTTTCAGTCGAATACATAGATGGGTTTTAACTTAGATGTATCTCCATTTCTTCCAAAGCAGTGTTGCTATCGTAAGAATCTGAGCTGCCGTATGTCACAGTCTGGTTTGCCGTATTTTAAGGGAAAAAATACTAAATTGCCGTATTTAATAAAAAACGTCTATTCCTCACTTGTTTCTCGTTTATATATATTTCCTCAGATTCATGTTTATCTAGAGCATACCTAAACCAAAATGAGAAGCAGGACACTGCTTCTCATTTTATCGCACTCGTAAGCACAGATTACTAATAATTATGTAGGTTGTACTCGTAGGTGAAACCAGTTACATTAGTACTGACGCCACCAAGTCAAGCTACTACAAGCTGTCAAATATCTTTATTAGATTTTCAACTTTATCGCTAAAACATAAGGTTCAAAGTTGATTAGGAAAATTTGACAGTTTCGGGTAGCTTGATGTGCTCGCGTCTGTACATACGCGTATTACCATGTATGTGGTGTCATTTGCAACTAGCGATGTTCAAATCCGCTATAAACTGTAAACGTGTTATAGACTATAAAATATATTCATATAGTCTGTTATTTTATACGCTATAATTATAGCGCGCTATTTCAAAACTCGGGCGCAGTCTGAACGCGGAGACGCTATAATTTAGCAACACGCTATCACGCTAAACGGACTTGATGAATTGATGATGCGCGGTAGATATTATTTCGCAACGCGCTATATAGTCGCTAACGCTATCTTGCTATCTCGTTCTGGCCCCGCTGTGCGAACGCTATCTTGCTATCTCGTTCTGGCCCCGCTGTGCGCGTTTAAACTTTTATTCATTGAGTAGGTTGAGGCGCTATAATATAGCGCGAAGTCAGAGCCGCTATAGCACACGCTATACGCTATTTACAAATAGTCTGTTATATTTTGGCGCTATACGCTATATTAACCACCACTATTTGCAACCTTTTCATTCATTCATCAGGCGCAAGAGATGCCATTTTGGCGTTACAACTTCATGTTTGATGTAGTCGGATTTTCCCGATTGTGCTCATAAAATTACCTGGGTACGTTTCGTTTCACCTATAGTCAATTGCCGTATTTTTGATACGGCAATGAGAGGACTGCCGTATGCCGTATTTTCTGAAAAAGATATGTGAATTGCTGTATAATACGGCAATTGCCGTATCAATAACAACGTTGATCCAAAGAGGCAAAGACTAAAAGTGTTGCCAAATTCGATATTAAAAACCATAGTGTTCTGTGTTAAAAACGCATATACCGTCTCGTACCGTCGCGTCGCGCGTCGTGGGAAATAAGTCCGTAGGATGATCGCGACATGCCCATTAAAATCCATGGTATACGGCCTTTTTTTATTGCATACTAGCACGCACGCGGGTAAAGTTGCGGGTAGAACCGCGACTTTACCCGCGTGTTTCTTATTAAACCTGACCCACCCCGTAGCATCCCATTGCGCATCCGTGCTATTAATTATATAATAATATTATCTAAGGTTCCTAGCGTGCTGTTAAATAGCTTATAGCCTTCATCAAAATGCAAAAAAGATTTCAAATCCGACTGGTAGTTCCAGAGATCAGCGCGTTCAAATAAACAAAATCTTCAGCTTAATTATTAGTATAGATTTAGATAATAGATATGAGAGCACAAGTCAAACAGAATATGTTTATTTTCGTAATCTCATATCTAACTATTTACACTAGGAGGTATTAAAAGTTTTTGTCAAAAAAGACACTCAAGTTTTAGTCGATTTTTTTAGAATCTATGCTTAAAATCTGAATTCTCTGACTGTTCACAATAGTATGGAACGCGACTTTGCATTGACTTTGATTTGAATAGAGGTCACTCAGGTTATTTACGTCTGGAAGAGTAAAAAGTGTCGGCTTCTATTACATCGCCGGTCTAGATTTGTAAATTCGGTCAAAATGCCTGCAAAATACAAGATTGTTATGATTCGCCACGGCGAAAGTGAATGGAACCAGAAGAATCTTTTCTGCGGATGGTTCGACGCTGACCTCAGCGATAAGGGTAAGTTCAATACATTTTTACATACGAGATCTTTTTATATTTATCATAAGTACTTATAATTAAAATCCTTTCTAGGACGTGAGGAAGCAGTTGCTGCCGGAAAGGCATTGAAAGCCGAGGGCTATGAATTCGATGTCGCCCACACTTCGGTGTTGAAACGCGCTCAAATAACCCTGGGCACAATTTTGAAAGAGCTCGGTAAGGAAGACTTGCCGATTGAGAAGACCTGGCGATTGAACGAGAGGCACTATGGTGGTCTCACTGGTCTTAACAAGGCCGAGACAGCTGCCAAGTATGGTGAAGCTCAAGTGTGTACCTATTCAATAACATTTTTTTTCCTAAAAACGAATTTATTGTATTAGAATTTGTTATCACCAATTGAATCTGCTAATTACAAACAACACCTACTTATACAAACTCATTGAACATTTGAACAACCGGACATGGAGTCATGGACAAGTCTTTAATAAATTCCAATAATATTTTCACAGGGTAACCACTTCGACATTTGATAATGCTGGATATTTGAAACAAGTTACTTGGTAGTAACTTGTTTCAAATATCCAGCATTTAATGTGTAAATTTTTCTTTTTGAGTAAAAAGAAAAAGTTACATATTACTCTAAAAAAAAGCTCAAAAATTACAAGGCCGGCCAAAGTCCGGACGGTTTGGTAACCCTACATTGATTGATGACATCAATTCCTCTGCTTATTCTTGTATCTTGACATCTTTTTGGCAGACCTTTATTTGACCTCATAAAAGATAGATAGAAGGTATGACTCAGGTATATAAAGACTATCTATTCGTGTTACAACAATGTGTTTTATACAGATACAAGATGACAAGAGTAATCTTTGTAGAAAGAAGTAGTCTTCTTTCTTTAAAATTTTCTTTCAGTTGACCTGCGATTTACGATTTCAATTATTTTCGCAGGTACAAATTTGGCGCCGTAGCTTCGATGTGCCCCCTCCCCCCATGGAGAAGGACCACCCTTACCACGACACCATCGTCAATGACCCCCGTTACGCTGGAGACCCAAAACCTGACGAGTTCCCCATGTTCGAGAGCTTAAAGCTCACCATTGAGAGGACACTGCCTTACTGGAACAATGTTATTGTACCCCAGGTATATCTTTAAGTTAAAAAAAAATAAAACCGGCTGCTGTATTTCATCCTTTTCAGTAGTCGGGTTTTAGATTTTAAACTTATTTTTAATTTAATTGTTTTGGGGCTTATTTCAGTAATATTTACATTTTTTAAATATGCTAATTACGGCCTTTCATTTGACAATTTTTCTTTTAGATCTTAACTTTATTTCCGCTAGAGGGCGCCATATTCAATTTAATGAGACGTAACTAACGCCCGAGATTAATAATCAATCCTGATCCAATTTTTGGCATCTAAGATCGATATTTCAATCCATTTTTCGGGAAATGCTTGCCAATAACCTATCTGCAGATTGATTTTACTATAACTTGCGGACGATCAAGACGCTTCCAAAGATACCTCATTTGTCTAATTATGCTAAGTGGTTTAGAAGTTATGAGGGAACAGATGAACATGCATACGGGTCAAAATCATAACCCTCCTTTTTGCTTCGCCGTAGTCGGGTCCTCATCTGCCCAGCCTTTTCCTAAATATGTTGGGGTCGGCTTCCAGTCTAACCGGATGCAGCTGAATACCAGTATTTTACATGGAGTGACAGCCTATCTGACCTCCACAACCCAGTTACTTGGTAAGACTGGTTGTCAAACGTTCTAGCTTCTGACTACCCGTAACGACTGTCAAAGATCCACGAATGACAGCCGGGACCAACGGCTTAACGTGCTTTCGGGTCTCGGTATGTAAAAAGATGGTCACCCATCCACAGACCAACCGTGGCAAGCGTAGCTTAACCTGATCGATCGACCTGTGCGGTTGTTATTATTTTCGTCGTAGTCGGGTAATAAAAAAAAACTGTCATAATGTGTAGCAGAAACGATGGATGGACCGTGTGAAAGATGTGACGAGATTACGACTAATAGAAGTGTGGAAGAAAAAGACAAATGTTACACCAGCCCCAAATAAATTGGGATAAGGGTGTGTGTAGCATGGTACA
Source organism: Luperina nickerlii (assembly GCA_963855955.1). NCBI lineage: Eukaryota > Metazoa > Arthropoda > Insecta > Lepidoptera > Noctuidae > Luperina > Luperina nickerlii. The sequence goes on along the minus strand of OY979682.1, from coordinate 16,808,051 downwards.
TGTCCATTTTAACGAAGAAGAATCGCTTGCAGTCTGCTAGAAAACAACTTGCAAATTAATGACAAGAAGAACTCCTAAGAATTAGAAGGATTTCCCCATTATTATTATTTGTATAATTATTTTTCAGTTACACATGAATAACTTTAAAAGTACATAATCAGTAAAGTAGGTTTAAATGTGAGTTACCAGATTAGTGCAAGTCGCTTTATCTAGATCTCATAAAATAATAGTTATCATTTATTAACTTTCTTAACCGCCTGCTATAAAAGTTACTTATGATAAGAACTCCATAACTGATAAAGAATACACTATTTCTGTATTTTTTCAGATTAAAGAAGGAAAGAGAATTATTATCGCTGCCCACGGTAACAGCCTCAGGGGTATTGTTAAGCATTTAGATGGTATGTACCTACATCTTATTGTTACAACACTACTTATTTGTGTCATTAGGAACCGCAGAATTGAAAAAGGGTTAGATCTTAAGATATTGCTATTTTTGTCGTACCTTGTAGAAGGTACGCGAACTTCAGTTTCTTACGTTTTTTGCAATTGGCAGGTCAAGTTGTATCATAATTTTATAAAGTTGTATGATAGAAAAAAAAAAATAGCCAAAAAATGATTTGTGACCGTAACAGCTATGTTTACAGAATTATGATAATTAAAATCACCAATATAATTATAACTATATAACAACAATAACTCCCTTAGTTCAAAATACCCCATTGAATGACTATTTCGTGAAAACATGACATTTGAAATCAATTCTAACTTTATTTAATCTAACACCGCTTCCCCCTTTAAATATGTTAAATTGATCGGAGTTTTTGTAATTCCGTCGGTCTTTGGCAGACCGTGACGGTCAAAAGGTTACTAAATGACAAGAAAGTCACTGAAGGACACTTCAGAGGTCAATAGGAACTATAACTGTGCGGTGAATATTTTCAGATCTAAGTGATAAAGCCGTCATGGAACTGAACCTGCCCACCGGCATTCCATTCGTGTACGAATTAGATGAGAATATGAAACCAGTCGATTCCATGATGTTCCTCGGAGATGAAGAAACCGTGAAGAAAGCGATGGAAGCCGTAGCCTCCCAAGGCAAGGCCAAGTAATTTTAAGCAAAGATCAGTAATTTATTTTGTTGTAGTCGTTAAATATTATCATGACGGTTGACATTATTATAAATCTAATCATGTATGTATTGTATAAATAATAAATTTCGTTCTACAAACAGTAAAAAAATGTGCTAAGAAATCTCTACAGAATGTTTAGATTGGTATTCAAAATTAGCTGCTGTATCCAAGAGATTATTTATTTATTGGGCGTATGCCAAGTTTGCAAGTTATTACTATAGGAGTTTAATATTAATCAATGTAGAGTGCTTGAGGATAAACATTAAAACGTAATTAAACATACTTCAAATTTCTTTTATTCCGGCAAGCTTTCTTTTAGATCTGCCATTACTTCATCCATATTGACGTCTTTTGATTTTTTATTACCATGATTTTTCGTAAATTTTTTGCCACTGTATTTTGCAAATGTTTTTTGTCTGCTTGTAGATAGTACTATATTGTTTTTAGCTTCGCTAGTACTTTCGTTCTCAACTTCCACGGACATTGCGTTTTCATCAGTAGTTGCTTTTATTTTTTTCTTGGTCTTTGTTTTCGGTTTAATATCGAACAGAAAATCTTTTGGCAGTTTATGTACGTCTACACAATGTTGACGTCGTTCATTGGCCGTCGCGAATTTTAATTTGCAGTCTTCAATGTAGCAGGAGTACTGTAAAATTGTTGTCAAGGCATAAGTCACGTTGCCTACAGGCTACATGTAAATTATTTTATACCTCTTTTTAAAATTCTGTCTTACCGAAGGCTTTCTCTCAGATAGAACTGCGAAGAATGAGTCGTGATTTTCTTGTATATGCAAGTCCAACAAATGAGGCGACGGTAGAACTTTTTTGCATCGTGCACAGGTGTACCGATGTGATGCGTTGTAGTGATTTTCGGATTCCAATAAAGATTCAGATTTGAACTCGCATCCAGGAATGCTGCATGTGGATTTTATGCTAAAACACATAAAAATCTGATGAATAGTTAAAAAAAAGGTTAATGTCATGACGGTACCTTACCAATTAATTTATGAAAATATTATGTATGTAAGAAAAAATCAACATCTTTTTAATAAAATAACTGATAGACATAATTTTAATACTAGAAATAAGGATATATCAACCTTTTTTCAGATTATCTAAAGTACAGACGCCAGCACATCAAGCTACCGGAAACTGTCAAATTTTCCCAATCATCTTTGAACCTTATTCTTAAGCGATAAAGTCCAAAATTTATTAAAGTAATTTGACAGATTGTAGAAGCTTGATGTGCTGGCGTCTGCATTTTAGATAACAAATGTTTTTGTGGGTTCGCACAAATTGTATGAAGCAATTGCATCAAACAGTTAATTTGCGGGGTGTGCAAAAATATCCGTAGGCAGTGACCCTCAATTCCTCTCAAGGATGATTTTGTTCAATGTTCTTTACTGCATTAAACTTTCCTCAATCATATTTTAGAAATTTTCAGGAACAGCTACGTGCAAGATTTGTCGATAATTAACAACAAATCGAGCTACATAACATAGGGTAACGTCTAATTATTATAATACGAGAAGACTAAAAATCTTCATTGGGTAGGAGTTGGGTTAGAAAACTTTGGGTGTCGAGTAAGCAGCAAGATTTTGACATAAGCATTAGCCGCTACAGTGTATTTCATTTGTCTACCTACATTTCATGGCAGAGATTTTCTTCATCAAAGTCGTAAACACCAAGTCTGGGTGGCGGTTTGTCGTTAATAAACAGTATATCATCCAGTTTACGGCGACCGACGCCATACTCTTTTAATTTGACAAGGAAGTAGTTGCTGACCTCCATCCTGGAAACAAGATTAAAGAAGAAATCAATCATTGGAATTTAAAGACAGAATACTTCGATTGTTAAGTATTGTTAACGTGACATTGGCTAAATGCACAAACCGTGCGAAGACCAAAGAAGAAAAAAAAAGTATTGTTAACTGCTCAATCAGCCTGTTCGGGCCAGCTACACAACATGAGCATGAGGCTGCCCGACCCGAGATAATCAGTAATGTAAGCTTTAAGGACTACCAGACCGTGTAATCGTGCATCTACTATAAATAACGTGCAGTAGATAACGAGTTACACGTGCACGCGAAGTACATTAGATTGATAACCGATTAAAATAGCTTCAACGATATTGAAGGTAAGGCAGTAAGTGCACAAGCAAATCTGTAAGATAATAAGGGCTACATTGCCGAAGTTCTTCGAAAAGAATAGCCTATTTCTCAGAGATGAAGAATAGTCAAGGGCGAGGTTTCAGGCCAGGGCCAGCACCCTATTCCTCCTAATCCTGAGAAGTCCGCCATGCTTGACAATTATGGCAGTTTACCCATTACAGTCGTTTTTAGAAGTCCCTGTCAAACTGTATAGACTTGCCAAGGCTGACAATGTTATAAAACGAATTCATCTTATGATGAATTAGTTTTATTTAATGGGTCAGTAAATATATTGCAAGTCACTAAATAAGTACCAAAGTAGATAAGAAACTGTGAATCATTGCATCATTTCTGAGATTAGTCTCCTGTTATATACAGACGCCAGCACATCTAGCTTCCCGAAACTGTCAAATTTTCCCAATCAAGTTTGATCCTTATGATTGAGCAATAAAGTTGAAAATCTATTAAAGAAATTTGACAGGTTGTAGTAGGTTGATGTGCTGCCAGTCTGTACAGACGCCAGCACATCAAGCTACCCGAAACTGTCAAATTTTCCCAATCAACTTTGAACCTTATGCTTTAGCGATAAAGTTGAAAATCTATTAAAGAAATTTGACAGATTGTAGTAGCTTGATGTGCTGGCGTCTGTACATAACAGTCAGTTACTGCAATTAACTGCCTACTACTACTACTACCCACCTTTGCATAAATGGTTGAGATTTTTTACAATACGAATCGATAGAAAAAAAATTACAAAAGACCATGCATACATAAATAAATGACCATGACCTGTAGAACAATTCCAATAAATTGCTACAACATTAACATTCCCCTCTGTTGATCAACAAGGTCAAAATAATTTTTCTATCAAACTATCAACGTTTCTGTAGGTTAATCTTATCGGTATCACATTTAAAACGGCATAGTTGTGGTTACTAGACGGCTAATCGCAGTCTGAACGACTACGAAAAATGCTAAGTCATGATAAATTGACTATAAACTTGCCTGTTATATACTGCTACCAAACCAGTGAGTTATGTTCAGTCATCAAGATAAGTCTCAGTACTTCAGTAGTAAAGTGGTCCAAATGCCTAGTTGTATAGTCTGTGGCTCTATGTGATGCACACGTCTTATCTACTTGTTACATTAAAAATATCTTTATAATATTATCAAGGTCAAGGCTAAGATAATTACTTACAAGTAAAGTTAGTTTACGTTCGGCAAGTATTGAATAAGCTGCTAAATTAATACATTAATTTTAAGCATTAAAAATTAAGAAACAACTACCGGAACTTTCTTATTTAATTAATTATTTGTGGTTATTAGTGGAAGTGATAAATAAAATAATAAAATGAACGTACGCCAAAGAAAGGTAAGTTAATAAAAGTTGTAATTTTATTACGCACCATATTTACTTGGTTCAAAGGTTATGAAGTTATTACGGTAGTTTTTATCTAGGAGCTTATAATAATGAGGTTATGTTTTTATTAATTCAATGCCTAAGTTATATGAAAATTTACGAAACATCGGTTACAAGAAGTCATTTATAGACAAAGTTATTTAAATACAAACAGCTGTTATGAAATTTCATTTATTGAATAATATTCAACACTTACCTCGCCATTTGTGTTTACTTTTGCACCACTTCGTCCACTTCCTTCTGTTCTGCTTGCTTACTTAATTGAGACAGATAATGAAGGCAAGACTACTCTTTTGAATAAAATTTATTGTACCACCTACTGTCGAACTTGTAAATTTTTGAATGGCAAAGCAGAGTGCATTTTGACCAATTTTGAATTTGGAATGAAATGATAGGTTTTTTTTTTATTTGAATACTTTTATTGATACACTTGAGCCTTAGAGCATGTAACCCAAACAAAAACCATACTATAATTATTTTAACTGATCTTTGAAGGACCGTGTTAAACCATATCGAGTAAATAATTTACAATAAAAAATAAACAAATATTTTCTTCCATGGTTCCACTTGCAAGACTAATAAAATCAAATGTACAGATTTAGTCGATTACGTTCAATGGCCAGTAACAGCCGTCGCTCGACTCGTTTCATACTCTTTCTCGCTCACTCATTTACTAGTTTTTTACTAGTAACACAGGGCAGGGTCATCACTACTATTGACAATGGGGAGAGTACCTACATAAGTACATATTGTTACATGTCAGTTTTTCTTGACTTGACATTATCCAAAAAATAATATCAGTGTGACGATGTATTTCAAGTTTTTTTCGTAAAAATGTTATGAAAAAATGTCTACGTACCGCTTGTTGAATTCCAATTAGAAATAATATTAACATAACTGATTTATTGGTTGTGATGTTTATTTTAAGTCAACATGGGAAAGTTCAGCACGTACAGGTACTTAGAGGTGAGTATTTGTCATGTATTCAATGGAATGTTTATATTTTTATCTCGTACTATTGTTCACATGAACGCTGAATTATAAAAGAAAAATGAATTACTAACTCAATGGTCTAGTAAAAAAGTCTGATTTTCTACCTAGTACCTACTGTTCCGTTTCACGTGAATTTGCTGTGAAAATTAATAATTCAATTTAGTAATTGCTTTGTAGACTGTTAACTGCATCACTAACAGATTTATTGATTTTATGTTTTCACAGGTTTGAGTTGTACACCACATGTTGCTAAAAATATTTAATTGTTGTTTGACCAAGTCATTCATAAAAAAAAAATAAAAAGAACTAAGTATGTGAGCTGGTTTTCCGCACAGAATTCCGAGATAACTAAATAAAACAGTAAACTGCAATGAAATAATAAATCTCATAGAATTTTATTGTTTCACTCTCCAAGCTACTAAAAAAAATTTTACTATTAGTGGTTGACAAAATATAGTCATAGAAACACGTCATAGTTTTTTTAATAATGTTTCGTAATATATATTTTATGGTATTTCGTTTTTTTTCACAGTTAAAAGATGATACCTCGGCCCCACATATCAATGTTAGAAGTAGGACAATTCAGCACCCGAGGAAATTGAAGAAAGTTTTTATCTTCCTCATTGTAGTGGCACTAAGCATCACATACTTTTTGGGTGAGTATTGTCATAGTAATAACTATATACCTAGGTTTACCGGAGTAAGGAATATGTAAGGATTGTAGCAGGTGGCATTCTTTAGTTTCTGTCTATTCCTTTGGAAGGTGTGAGCATGTATGTTAACTATAAGAGACAATATCTACCTACTAGAATACAGGAAACAGGAGCCTTGAGCAATGATTGCTGCTTATTGGGTATTTTAATTTAAGTATCAATCTATAAGCTGGGGCAAGCCTTAACTATATGCTCAGTTCCTATAAACAAAACAAATTGTTTTGCTTACCAATGGTAGCATTTTTTACTGCCAAACTGGGCATATAAATAAATAGATTCAGGTGATTAGCAGATTAAAGAGTTTGGTCGGGCTTTCAGATCTACTTTGATGTTGGAACTTACTTAGATGATAAACCTTACACAAATCAATCCTGATACGGAGTTTGTTGTGCCACTTCTTCCCAGCTGAGGCACTAGTATGTGGTGAAGGGCGGGCATTTTGGGCGACTGTCTTATGTGATTTTGATGTTCAAAAAGTGCTGGTCCTCAGCATAACTTGGATAAATGAATTTTGATTTGATTTGTTTGAATCTTCAAAGTAATATACAATTTACAAAAGGCTCTGTCAATCAGGTGTGAATAGTCTGTTTAGTCAGTACAGGTGTAAATTCATGTAAATATTTACTTGATATTTGCCAGCTGCTTACTGCATTAAGTAGTAAACAGTTTTGTTTAAGCAAAACAATGGTTGAATAAAAGTATTCATGGGTTGTACAATAGAAGCCCAGAACAAATGTTAAGTATTCATACAATTATAAAGTCTCCTTTCGTGTCTGTCTGTGTGACCGCGTTGTTCTAAACTACGCAACGAATTTTGATGCGGTTATCACAATCATTGAATTTATTCTGGAAGATTTATTCATATGTATAATTACCTAGCCGTGCCCCGCGGTTTTATCCGCATAAGTCGCGATCCCGTAGGTATATCGGGATAAAATGTATCTTTTGCCCTAATCCGGTCAAGGTCTAACCATGTGCCAAATTTCATCCAAAATCGTTCAGCCGTTTTAGCCTGAAAACGTAATAAACAAACATACCAAAAAATCAAATCTTTTCTCTTTCTAATATTAGTTTAGATCAGTATTAAACTAACATAAATAAAGAAATACCTGTGTTTTGTTTTGAAATACTTATAATACTTACAGTATTATAAGTTATTTTTATTGAATACTAGCTTCTGCCCGCGACTTCGTCCGCGTGAAATTTCATGTTACTCCGACCCACCCCGTCGTATCGCATCGCCTGCCCGCGCTATTACTTCGTTTTTGCTTAGCGTTCTTTCTGACTTTTTGTTCAACCAAACAAACAAACTCTTCAGCTTTATAAATAGATTTTCAGTGTTTTGTAATTTAATTACGACGGTAGAAAACAATGTTATAATGGCATCGAAGGCACAATATAGCTATTATTCTATAACTAGCAATAAAAAATAAGTATTAACTATACATTATTTTACGTAATCGCCCAGGTTTCGTGACAACTGTTAATAACGCATACATCTATACTAATATTATAAAGAGGTAAAGTTTGTAAGTTTGTATGTTTGTAAGTTTGTATGTAGGGGGTAATCTCTGGAACTACTGGTTCGAATTGAAAAAATCTTTTTGTGTTGGATAGTCCATTTATTGAGGAAGGCTATAGGCTATATAACATTACGCTACGACCAAAAGGAGCGGAGCATCAATGAAAAATGTTGCAAAAATGGGAATAATTATTTCTTTTTGAGAGCTTCCGTTGCGTACGCTGCGTAAACGGTTAAAGTTACGTAAAAATCATGTATGAGTTGTATGACGCAATTGTTCGCCTTTAAAAGTTCAAAAAAAAAGTCCGCGACAGTATATGTTTATCTGTCAAGGTTGACTAACTATAACCTTTTTTATGGTAATCAAATTTGTTCTAAAATAATGCATTATTTGCGAAGGTGTTTTTATAAACATGATATTGATCCTTATCCAAATAAATACGTTATTCAGCACAAGTATTTAGTTTTGAACATAATTGCCCTTGACAGCATTTGATTTTAATGAATATTTTAGGAGATATCATAGTTTTAAAATAACTCCGCAAGGCGGCCGGCAGCTCTGCGAGGTACTATACCGCGTGGCCCAGCCGGGTGGCCGGCTAGGCTACCTAATAAGAAACTGTTGTGCTCAGTAAACTGCTTTTTTCTATTTTAAAAAAGTAATTTTTCGACATAATACTTACGTTTGGATGATTATTATATAAACAACAAAATGTTAATCCTTATCAAAATAAATTATTTTATGTTCACAATGGCATTATAGTAATAGTAATATATAATTATAATTATCTAATCTCTGGAACTACCAGTCGGATTTGAAAAATTCTTTTTGCATTTGATAGCCCAATTCTTGAGGAAGGCTATAGGCTTTAACATCACGCTATGACCTTTAGGAGCCGAGCAAAAAGAAAAAAAGTCAGAAAGAACGCTAAGCAAAAACGAAGTAATAGCGCGGGCAGGCGATGCGATGCGACGGGGTGGGTCGGAGTAACAAGAAAATTCACGCGGACGAAGTCGCGGGCAGAAGCTAGTGAGCCTATAAAATGCCAGTTTTATTTCATCAATGTTGTCATGGAAACCACCTTCCTATAAAATCGACATTCGCGAATTTAAACATGGTCCAACAATATAGCATCGTGCCTGCCTGTATACCCCTAAAGGGGAAGGCAGACATGGAAAAAAATCCCCTGGATGAATGGGGCACCACTCATCGCGTCATTTATGGTGCAAAAAACGCATGTTATCTCACCATCCGTCTAGCCTTTTCCCTACTATGTTGGGGTCGGCTTCCAGTCTAACCGGACGCAGCTGAATACCAGTATTTTACATGGAGCGATTGCCTATCTTACCTCCACAACCCAGTTACTGGGTAATACGATACCCCTTGGTAAGACTGGTTGTCAGACTTTCGGGCTTCTCAATACCCGTAACGACTGTCAAAGATCCACGATTGACAGCCGGGGCCAACGGCTTAACATGCTTTTCGTGGCACTGAGGGACCGCGACAAAGCGTTGCTTAACGTGATCGATCAACCTGCGCGGCAGTTATTATTTAGCCACTAGCCCCTCTAGGTAAACGCATGTTATCTATCTATACTTACTATTAATAAAACTTAATAGCTTATTAAGCTTATTTTCCGGGGGCCCATTATTGAGCGTGCAAGTCACCCCCTGCCATTTTATCCGTGTATATATAAAACATTGATCAGGCAGGGGTTATAGTTTTTCCATAGTTCTTGGTAGCTAGTCCACTTTAACCACCCAAACCCATAGTCCAACTTTTTATTTTTCCATAATCTGCTATAGGCCTACACCAACCGGGGGTTGTAATTGGGTGCACTTGCATATACAGGGTGTTTGACAGAACGTTGAACATACGAAAATGGTGGATAGGTGGGGTCACCTGCTACTTACTCAGCCCTAATTTATTTGGCCCTGGCCGACTGGATAATTAAAAAAAAAATTTTCTTTCTTCTTGTTTCACCACTTAATAAAATAAACATAAAAACAAACAAACAAATTTTACCTTGATAGTGTTACGAGCTTGGGGTTCGTGACAATAAAAACTGCCGATTTAATAACCAATAATTGAAACTTTAATCACAACACTAAATTATAACTCAAACACACTAATTACGAAACACAATTTCACTACTGATCACTCTTAGTCGCACTTGAATATCGCTTCAATGTACTCTCTCGTATCGCTTATTCAAAACTATACATCTCGCGGCTCACACCGGCCTTATATAGTGCCACAGAGCTACTTGTTTAAACATCTAGAACATTCGAGTACATACCGGTCCCGACTCACCCGATGTCGATAGTTCTCGGAATTTCTAGGACCTTGACCCTACTAGTTCTGCTACCCGATACTAGATGGCGCTAGTGGTAACTAGGCGATGCGGTGCTACGGGGCGGGGAGCAAGAAATTTTACGCGGACGAAGTCGTGTGCTACTGCTAGTAATTTGTATTATTATAGCTGCGTGCTAGCGTGGATGTCGGTAATTATGCCACGGGAACGTGCTACCGGGACAAAAAGTAGCCTATGTCCTTCTCCAGAATGTCATCTACATATATCCTTGCCAAACGAAATCCGTTCCGTGGTTTAGGCCTGAAAAAGTAACATACAGACTGATAGAGTTACTTTCGAATTTATAATGTTAAAGTATGGAAGACTAATCAGTCAATTAATGTTAGAGCTGTTTTCAGCCCCATTTTGTATTATAATAATTATTACTAGCTGTGTCCGCGACTTTGTTTGCGTTGATGTCGGAAAACAATAATGAGTCTCTTTATTAGTTCTTATTCTTATTCTAAAACTAGCTTCTGTCCGCGACTTCGTCCGCGTGAAATTTCTTGTTCCCCCGGCCCAACCCGTCGCATCGCATCGCCTGTCCGCGCTATTACTTCGTTTTTGCTTAGCGTTCTTCGTCCTTTCTGACTTTTGTTTCTTTTTGCTCGGCTCCTAAAGGTCATAGCGTGATGTTAAATAGCCTATAGCCTTCCTCAAGAATTGGGCTATCAAATGCAAAAAGAATTTTTCAAATCCGACTGGTAGTTCCAGAGATTAGCGCGTTCAACCAAACAAACAAACAAACAAACTCTTCAGCTTTATAATATTAGTATTAGTATAAATAAAAGTAACGCCTAAGTTACTCCTTATAACATCAGCTATTTGCCAGTGAAAGTCCCGTCAGAATCGGTCTACTCGTTTCGGAGATTTTTTTTTTTTCAAAAAATTCAATTTTTTTTTTCGTAAATATGTTAAATTCTTACAAGTAAAAATTCTATATACAGGGTTATTTTGCAACCACCATCCAAATTTTCAGAAATGATTTAGAATCGATAACCTTATCAATTAATGAAATAAAAAAAAATAAAAAAAATTATATGATTTTCACCATTATCCGCTACTAAAATCACAACGTGTGGAATAAATACAGTTGAACAATAGGTCGTTGAACTGTATGACCGCACACGCGCTTACCTCAAAATTCGGGAAAGAACCATGGACTACGCCCCCCTCCCTCACACGTCGCAACCCGCGCAGCCCCCGATCGGCCCTGCGCCCGCGCCGGCTGTCAGTTGACCGTGACCTAGTTACGTGTGAACGTGTGCCATATTTTTTTGTCACTCTCGCTGCATTTTCGCTTCAGAATTCCGTTCGATCATCATCGCACACATGGCGACTTTTTATTCTAATGCAGAGTATTATGAAATGGTCAGGTGTTATCTTTTAAGTGGCGAAAGTTTAAATAGTGCGCAAAGAATGTACCGTACAGAAAGTTTACCGCGTTTACAAAGACGAGGAATTAATTCGCGAGTGCCTAATAGACAAACAATTTTAGCAGCAAATCAAAGGTTGTTAGATTATGGTCAGTTTACCACACCAGCCCATGCAACAAGTCATGGCGGTCATAACGAAATAACATCAGCAGTCGAAAATTCTGTACTCGAGTTTTTCGAACGTGACCCCTGCGCTAGCACTAACGAAGCTGCTCGGCGCTTCGGTGTCAGTCAGTATTACGTGTGGAAGCTGCTGAACTCTTCTGGTTATCACCCATACCATTACCAACCAGTGCAATCTCTTCATGATAACGATGGACCCGCTAGAATGGAGTTTTGTGAATGGCTGTTAAGAAACATTAATTGTAACATTTTGTGGACCGATGAAGCATTATTTACGCGAATCGGAATTTATAACAGCCGAAACGAACATTATTGGGCGTTAAGCAACCCCCACGTTATTAGAAATAACTACCACCAAGTGCGTTTTAGTGTAAATGTTTGGGCGGGTATTATTGGTAATGTTATCGTGGGACCGATTTTTATTGAAGGACGCTTGACGGGTACGAATTATTTAAACATGTTACGTGGTGTTATTGAAGAGTTACTAGACGAGGTGCCACTTTCATTCTACAACAATCATTATTATCAGCATGACGGTGCACCACCTCATTACACAAGTGCAGTGCGTGACTTTTTAAATAATAAGTATGGCGATAGATGGATTGGTCGCGGAGGGCCTGTACCATGGCCTCCCAGGTCACCAGACTTGACTCCGCTTGATTTTTTTTTATGGGGTGAAGTAAAAAGACGTGTTTACGTTGAAGAAGCACAAAGTGTTGAGGACCTCCGTAGTAAAATAATAATAGCATTTAATGACATTAAAAATCAAACAGATACTTTAAACTTATTAAAAAATAGTTTAGAAAAACGTGCACGTTTGTGTATTGAGAGAAACGGACTCCATTTTGAACAATTGCTGAAGTACACGTGATTTGTAGGTTAATCGAGTTTATTTGGTAAGTTTAATTATTGTAAATAGCTAGTTGATTCCAATTTTTTAAATACGCCATAATAAAAACTAATAATTTCACATTCCTTATTTTATTATGTCGGTCCTAAGCCCGTAAAGTATGAAGGGAAAATTGGAATCAACCCTTTTAAGAACGCGTAGGTACCTACATCAGTCGCACTCGCAGCGAGCGAGGTCAATAACCTTGCTGTGTCTCTCTACATTCTGTTATTTTTCGGATATTTTCTTTTGAATGTTTTTTTTTTGTTTTTGTTATTATTTGATTATAATGTTTCACATATGAAAATAAGTTAATTAAAAGTCCTCGATTTTAAAATTTGGATGGTGGTTGCAAAATAACCCTGTATATATATTTTTAAATATATACGGTACTTGCATATATTTCTAGCATTTAGTAAAAAGATATTATTTTGACATGACAAACAGACACTTCAATTTTATTTATTTGCATAGATAAACCTCTGACAGGAACCGTTCTTGCCAATAACAATACCCCTTTGTGACCACCTTTATCAAGACTGATATAAAAATGAATAGAATAGATAATAATCTGAACCATTTAGTTAATTAAATAATTGCTGTTAATGAATATCAAAGATTGAGATAAGATTTGTACCCGGAAAAGAATAGGTTAAGGTGAATGGGTAGTTGAGACCGCGAAATTCAAATTTTCTTATGTTTTTTGCAATTTGCAGGTCAGTGTCAGGTTGTATCTTGATCAAAATATGATTCGCGACAATAGCAGGTACATATTTAGAGAAGTATAATCATTAGAATCAATAATACATCTTTGTAAGTTAGATTTCTATCACTAACACTTTTCCATAAGAGATTGGTGGTTGGTGGTAGAAATCTAACTTAGAAAGATATATTAATGATTCTAATGATTATAATTCCTTAAATATGTACCTGTTATTGTCGCGAATCATATTTTGATCAAGATACAATCTGACACTGACCTAAAAATTGCAAAAAACGTAAGAAAATTTGAATTTCGCGGTCTACTACTACTCATTCACCTTAACTGGCTAACTAATGGTTAGGCCCGTTTACACCACAAATCACTAATTGCGTTAGTGTTAAACACATTTAAAACATTGCGTTATTCCGTTTATCCACCCCAAAAAATCCATCCTATGATGGATGTCCGAGAATCCATACTAAGCCTATAAATTTCGTTTATCCAACGAGCCGAGAGAGCAAAGTGAGGCGAGCACTACTTCCAAAGGCTAGGCGGTAAACTAAACGACTAATTTAACCAGTTGGCTGCGTCAGATACATGGTGCTCACATATTTACAAATATTGTAAAAGTACTTAGATGATTTTCCTAATTTTTTTTTGCAATAGTGGTAAGTACTCATTTGGGTTTCTTTAGGTAATTTAAATCCTGAAAATCATCATCCACAGCCCGTCTTTCCCTCTGCTGAGCATAGGCCTCTCTTGTCTTGTGCCATGCCACAGAAGCGTGGGGCTTCTGTGGTTTTCTTATCCAGGTTTTACCTGCGATGGCAACAATGTCGTCCACCCATCTCGCCGCCGGACGACCAGTTTTCGTCTTCCGGTCCTTGGACGCCACTTGGCTTGATCCTGAAAATAGGTCGGTTCAAATCCCTAACCTTAGTGTTATTCCAGCTAGAAGTAATCAGATTGACTTTCATAATGATGCACTGGCTCCAATTTTCTCGTCCGGTCCAATACAGTCCATCCGGGAATGTGAATGAATATCCGTCGCTTCACATTCTAGTAATATGTGTCCATAAACATTGGCTGTGTTGTTACATTAAACAATATCTGTGATTGGAAAACATAAAAACATTCATTTCACGTTAATTACCGGTGAGTATGTAATTGGTTATTCTGGTACCTACCCATGAAGGAAATCAGCCAATAGTTAGGAATAGAGGAGAAAAACTCGCGAATTCTTCTCAAAAAGGTAGTCTTTATCGTCTATTAGGGTCAGACAGCATTTGTCTGGAATTGATGTCGAAATGAACCTTTGTATTTATTTCACTTCTTTTTTTAAATTTTGTATTTCTTGAACTACTGCCAAATAAATATGTTATTCTTTCCCTCTATTTTACCGAAAACACAACGCCAACGTGGAAATTAGTCACTCCTCGATTAAAGAAATCACGACTGATGTTATTAATAAAACTTTTTCTTATCGCGAAGTGAATGACTTTAAATTACGTTATCATTAAAAGTGATTTTTTAAATCAAAATAGTCTCTATTAGATTATTTCCGGAAGAAAAATACTCACCGTGACTGTGCTTTATTTTATCATTAACCGGTCAGAGTCTTGCATAGCTATTCACAACCATTCGACAGGTTAAAATAACAAACAAAAGTAATTATATACATTTTGATTACTTTTTTTTATTCTAGCTTTTTAGTTTACAAATGTGAAAGATTTCGTAGACGATTTAGTTCTTGGTACGTGATTTTTCCGATTTGTCACTTCGAATTACTTTTAACCATATAAGTTGTATATATTTTTGTAATCACCTTTTAAAACATTTTATTTTGATACTCGAAAGTTTGAGAAAAATTAAATTATTTGAAGACAATAATGGCGCCAAAAATCAGCCATTTTAATTTTTTTCAATTTTCATATGTCACTCTCACGATTAAGATGAATCTAACGGCACCTTTCAATCTGATATCGATCAAGCCGTTTAGGCTACAAAGCGTGCCAAAGAAATATACATACATACATACACTCGAAAAACATAACCTTCTGGCGCAGTCGGGTAAAAATATGTGATTATAACAGATGCAGTTAGCATTTGCAGAAAACATCTGAAGTATGAGTAGTGTCAATTTACTTCTCACTCTTTCTTTTCTATTGCTAAAGATCAGTTCTACCTTATCTTTACCGTCATCTACCCATTTTTAAATAACATGAATTCTGAAAAATGCTTTAGAAAGAGTACACTTGAAGGAAGACTTCTTGATGGCTATATAAATAGAGCCTCCTGAAAATATGCAGACTACGTTAGTGAAAAGGTCACCAAAATAGGTTCAGTAGATTTTAAATAATCACGGACATTTTAACTTACAGATCTTTACCTGAATCCTCCTTTTTTGAAGTCTGTAAAAAATCCACGTGCTATGGACGAATCGAATATTACGCCATCCATAAATAATGTCACACGAATTTCTTGATTTTTTGACCTTTCTCCCAATACCTTGTCTCGTGGTGATATTTGTGAGGGGAGGGCCCTTAACTGACGTCACATTCTTGTCACAGGATGTCACACCTTGTTGACACCCTCCCTCCCCCTTAACGTGTTGTAATAGATGGTTAATTTTCTTACCTCATCTAGTTTAAAAAATATGATTGACGTGTAAAAGTGTTTGTACAAACCTACTTACAAAAATAAAATCATTTATCATTTATCATTTACAGTGTAACTTACTTAAGTACCTGTATTTACGGGCTCGGAAGTTTCATCAAATATGTTACCGGAAATGTATGAAACATAGGAATTGTACACAATTCCTAGGAAATATATGCAATTCCGAGCCTACATAGGAAATGTGTAAAATAATGTTTCAAAGATTATTTAATACATCCTGTGAAATGTATGTATTTCCTAGGAATTGTGTGCAATTCGAGATGATACTATATATATAAAAAGTAATGCTTTATGTGACTAAAACAAATAAAACACGGTTTTAAACTGAAATCAGAATTTTTATGAAGGCTCTCGTTGACATGATCAGCTGTAACAATCACGTCGTAAAATATAAAATATTCATAGGACTTATAACTAATTAAACTTCAACTTCAACAATTAAAAATCAACTATTTATTCCTTTTTAAGGCCCATTTAGCACACATAAAAATCTACGTATAATTCAAACATCAAGAATATAATACAATTCCGATTGCTATTTAGGAAATGTATTGATTTCCTAGGAAAAGTGCATATTACAAAATAATAGATTTCCTATCTATTTTAGGGATTTCCTAGGAATTGTACACAATGACGGATGACACACTTTTCCGTTATCATATATATGTAATAAATGTGACAGGTGCTACTGGCCGAGTAGTGACCTAAACATTAGAATATAACACCGTCTCGCTCGATATCAAACGTTACACATAAAAATTACCAGTCACGTTACAATTATGTGTAACGATAATAATATGATTCTAAGCCCGGTGTACAAGTAAAGACCAATTTTATTCACTCAAAATATAAATCTCGAACTGACTTTGTGCTGTCAAACAAAAATGTGATCACAAAAACCTAGAAAATTCTACTCAAAAACAAAAATAATAATTTTAGAAATTAATACTGGGTTCGAATGCTGCACCTGGAAAGATGAGCAAAGATGGTCACTCATTGGACGCCTGAGGGAGGACATTAAAATAGAAAGGTATGAAACACAAAAAGTCCGAGGCTTCTGAAAAAAAAAAACAAAATGGGTTCTGTAGACCAAACGTTTCAACTAATTAATTTTTCTTGCTTAGTGGTCGTTACATTAATTAAATTATGGAAAAATAGCTCAAATACACAGTATGAACGCAGTATGCACGATGTTCGTGTGTTCGCGATTTTACGCATCAATAAATTTAATATTTTTATCAAAATATATTATAGCCTATACATAGCCTTAAAACAAGTTTCGAAGCCGAGTTTCGTCAGCACTTGACGATATTTCTTTTCAATGTCGCATTATATGTCCATAGATTATGCGAAAATCAACTTAAAGTCAAAAGCAGTAAAGCTTAGAATTATTTCAGGAACTATGTATTATGTATTTTCTCGTTGGATATAATAAGGTTTTCGCTTTAAGACTGTAACAGTTGAGTTTGTTTCGCAGATAGATACATATCCGCTTTTTGGGAAACGAGTAAATTGAAAAATGATGAACGGAACTGCCACGTTAGTGCGTACTGTTATTTCTCTATCAGGTATTTTGTTGTAGATCATTGTTTTAGAGTAAGTAAACATTTTAATAATGTATATGTTATAGTTTTATTAATAATATATAATTTGTGTAGATTTTAATTATAATTGTAGATAATTATGTAAATAACAGCCCATTTTATTGAAAACTTGTGTAAATGTATTTATTTATTTTTTTAAATACCGCTTGTAATTTCTCCTATGTAATTTGTGGGTGCGTTTGTAAAAAAAATCGCATCCAGACCAGGCGGGCTTACTCTTCAAACTAATTTTAATTCCAATGAAAAGCCAATACGATTCCAATGTTAATTTTACAGTCTCGTGATTCGGTACTCTTGAAAACAATATTGTCAACATTGAAATGAAATTGACATTGCTCCGCGATTATTTTGTAACACGTGAAGTTAGCTATGTTACGGGCTGCAATAGTGTGGTTCAACTCATTACGATAAACCGGTAATAGGGTTTTAAAATGCTTTATCCTTTAAATAACAAGGCTAATAAATAAATATCATATAATTATATAGTTGAATTGATTAATTGTAAAGTATTAAATTCATTTGGGCGTACGAAAATTATTAAAATCATAAAAGTAACCATGACTTTGGCTGCATGCGGTAGGATCGTTCCCAATACTACAAAAAAAAAGGTAAGACACTTGCCTTACCTTTTTTTTAGAAGTGAATTCGAACTGCAAGTTTGTTTGCGACAATATTGTTCGCTTTGGTTCTTTTTTATTAAGAAATAATTACTATCCGGTAACTTAACTAATATTACAGTTATATATTATACAAGTGGTAAGTAAATAGATATACAACTTCTTTATAAAGTAATGTTTTTATAACGAACACCGAACGTGCTCATGTGAATCACTATTCTCTATATCTATATTCTCTAGTGAATTGTTAAAATAGGTTATAATATGTGTAAAAGTGATAGTGAGAATAGGATAGTTACGACCCTATCCGCGCTCCGGGCGCAAGTAGCGTGGGAGTTTAAATAATACTGTTTTTGAGTAAGATTTTGATTTTCTAATTAGATTTTAAGTGTTTGTATTGCTCTAATTAGCTTTCTAACTTTTTATCGGAATTAAATTCAAGAGTAAGCACCCAGGAAGTTATTTGTAGTCCAAATTAAAAATAGAACGTTACCAAGTTCTTATTAATATGACGGCGCATCCGTCAACGTCAGACGTCAGGTTGACTTTTAGCTGTCAAAGTCAACCTAGCGAAGCGTCATTGTCGATGGTAGTGCGGGCGGCGATCTTAAACTCACTTTTGAACAAGACGGCGCCCGCGCACCACGCTTGTGACGAATCGCTCAGAATCTTCGTCATCACGCTATTTCAAGATTTAATTAAGTTGATTTCGTATAGTAGTAATCCCTAATTACCTAATTATATCGTGATTCCTGTGAATGCCGATTAAAATACGTCGATTGTGATTTGAAGTCATTTATTTCTATTTCCGCGCCCACCTACCTACATAATTAGAAGAAGATGAGTTCTGGTGAAGGGCCACCAGGCCGTCCTGACCCTTCATCAGAAGTGGGATTCGTATTGGTTCATGCGCAAAATCCGAACGCTAAAAGTGAAAGTGACCGTTGACATTTTAAAAACAAACTGCAAACTGCGAACGCTTATTAAATAACCGTGTGGATCTGTTCGAGTTGAACCCAGACAAGCCAGATACGGATGCGCGATCATAGTGAATGTTGTTTTGGGCATAGGCTGTATGCAGGAATACCTTTGCCCAGTGACGCGCCAGTTGCGCCCTACCGTCATGTTAGAAAAAAAAGTGTCCATAACCGGCATTTGAGTATCCCGTTCCCGTAATTAGAAAACGCGATAGGACGTGTGTGCAAACGTAACGGCACACAATACGACAGCTGATTTGCGTTTTACTGAAAATTCACTGCAAGGAGGTCAACTTGTTGTGGCCGTCATTAAGGCGCACAAAGGAAGCAGTATCAACGTGGCTATCGTAAATACTAAGAAGGACGTAGCGTGGAGCTACCAGTGACGTGGAGTGCCTTCAAGAATCGAGCCAAGCAGCCCGCAGCCGTCGGTGAAGCCCTTCGTGTGCTGCAAGTGAGGGAATCCAGGACATGTCGCAGCCCGGTGCACGAGAAGGGCAGCCAAGCAGATGGTGGAGGTGGAGTACGCGCTGCAAGCAGCAACGGCGAGTAGAGGTTTGCGTCGTACAACTACCCGCAGGCACGTTCATAAAGGTGAGATGTATTGTTCTGTTTACGATTCTGGTGCTGAATGCTCGTTAGTAAAAGCGAGTTGTGCAGCCAAATTAAATGCCAAACGAGTTAATAATGTTGTTGCGTTGACTGGTATCGGTTAAAGGCGTTTATTCAGCACAGAACAAATCATAAGAAGCGTTGCGAATAGCGAGCCACAACTTGAGATTTTATTACATTTCTACACGACATTTTTGTGTTATTAGAAAACGAAGAGTGAAATCAGATTATCAGACTAATCTAGATCGGAAGTTCAGAGGTCCATTTAAGTTAGTGGAAGTTTTGAAAAGTGATCGCTATACGTCATAAGCTTTAGATTCTAACGGTACTTACAAGTATGCTCATGATCGCGTAAGAAGGATACCACAAGGTCCCTAGCGAATAAGATGTGATTAGTGAAGAGTTAGATGTTAGAAGATGCTGGTGAAGGCCCATCAGCTCGTTCCAATTAATGTTAATGCATAATGTATGTCTTATGCCTACAATTTACCGGAGAGAAGGTCCGGTAATGTGCATACTGTTTTGGGCTTATCAGTGTGAAGGACTGATACTTGCTTTTTGGTACTGGGCTTAGCAGAGAGAAGGACTGGTACTGTCCCATCTATGTAGGGCATAGTAGTGAGAAGGGCTGTTACTGACCCACTTGTTTCACAAATGATTACCAGCGTGAAGTACTGGGAATGAATTTAACTATTGTAATACTTGGTGCATTAATATTGTGGTTTAGTTTCCTTAATTTGACATTAATAAAACCTGTAGTATTACTTCTGATGCAAGTTCATATAGTGAGATAGATAATCATTTAGTATGAGTTCAGGCAGGCCATGAGCGTTGTATGTGATCTACTCGTAAGTTGATGCAGTTCCTGAACAATTATTACCATGGCTTGGAGGAATCTTTTGTTATCAATGATTGTTATTATTAAATGTGGTCAGAATTGGCCGGGTGGAACATACACTGCTGTTGATTTTTTTGGTTACAGGTTAACACACAAGGACACTTGCAAGCAGAATGACAGTGGTGGACAGCGCTGCACTCTTTGGACCTCCTGTACGAATAGTCGCTGATCAAGGACGGTGCTTTTTGAGCGAGGAGTTTCACGACTTCTGCCAAGGAAACTGGTTTGCAACGACTACAGCCATTGAGCCAGCTACAGATTTATTGTCTTTTGAATTTGGTGAGTCGTTTTCATTTTGTTTTGACTCTGATACCGAGTGCTTCCCTGGTAAACATCAGGAAAAAACGGTTACATTGTTAGGTATAGCCCAATCTAGTTAACAATGCAATTTTTTAAATATGCTTACGATAGGTTACGAATGATGCCAGTAGGTTATGTACCAGTCGAAGTAGATTGTGATCACAGTGGTAATGAGCTATGAGCAAGCCTAAGTAGTGGGAACCACGCGAGTAGGGGTTCTCTATCGGCCGTAGTTAAAAGTGTGTAGTCACAGGGGTGATACACATGGATCCATGCGCTGGATGTGTGAGAGCAATGCGATTGCTGGTCGGCCGGAGTGCCGAGGCGTTAGAGTGGTTTACTTGTCTGTGGGTTTCCAGGTGTCTAAGGCTCTTAGTGAAAAAGATTGTTGTAATGTGGATAACGATGGTACATGGCTCTGGTTGATATTTTTTTTGCTATGATTAATTAAAGTTTGATTACATGGCTCTGGTTGAATCAAGTACGCTAATGAGGCTAAGGCATATGCCATGGCACAGGCCAAGGGATCAGAGTATTAATGACGAATTTGAGGAAAGCTAAGTAAAAGTCTTGTTGATGAAACAAAGTAGAAATTAAGTCGAGTGATAGTGATGAATCTTAGTTCGGCTGGCCGGGGACATGGTGGACTACTTGAAATCGCGTCTAGTCTTTTAAATGAAGTTGAGGCCGAGACGGCGTCTGATGATGTAGAAAATACTTTGTGGTCAAATAATGATAACGAGTCATTAGACCGTCTCGACACCTTGACCGCATGCTCGGACACTGCTTCGGCTGACTCACACACTGTCACTGCAAGCTCAGACACCCTGAGCGTACACTCATACCCTGAAACATGGGAGGTCCTTCATGAAGTTGAAGTGCACACGGAACAGGACAATTCATTATCATAGGCAGGTATAGTACAAACTATCGTTACTGTACTGAAACATTCCTATAATTATGATGAATTGTACAAATGGTTGATCCTAGGCGAAGAAGTGTCGTACATACTATTCCAGGGTGAGTAGTTAGAGGGCACACTTCACTCGTCACAGAAGGTAGACGAAATGTGTCGTCCGAGTCATTGTCTGGTTGACTTGTCACAGTGGTTTATTTAGCGTCATCTGACGAAATTTGTCGTCCGAGTCAGGTCCCTCGAGAGGGCTGACTTGTCCTGGATGATCGGTTGCTATTTGTGAGACGAAATATGTCGTCCAAGTCAGAGTCCTTTAAGTTGACTGACTTGTCCTGGATGATTGCTTGCTATTTGTGAGACGATATATGTCGTCCAAGTTAGAGTCCTTTAAGTTGACTGACTTGTCCTGGATGATCACTTGCTATTTGTGAGACGAAATATGTCGTCCAAGTCAGAGTCCTTTAAGTTGACTGACTTGTCCTGGATGATCGCTTGCTATTTGTGAGACGAAATATGTCGTCCGAGTCAGAGTCCTTTAAGTTGACTGACTTGTCCTGGATGATCACTTGCTATTTGTGAGACGAAATATGTCGTCCAAGTCAGAGTCATTTAAGTTGACTGACTTGTCCTGGATGTTCACTTGCTATTTGTGAGACGAAATATGTCGTCCAAGTCAGAGTCCTTTAAGTTGACTGACTTGTCCTGGATGATCGCTTGCTATTTGTGAGACGAAATATTTCGTCCGAGTCAGAGCCCTTTAAGTTGACTGACTTGTTCTGGATGTTTTGCAGATTATGGTAAGACGAATATTGTCGTCCAGGTCACATCACCAAAGAATTGACTTGTCTAATAGTAGTAGTATAGTAGTGTCTAGTAGTAATTGTGAACAGTTAACCTACATGCTGTTTAGTGACGAGGCTGTGTCATCCGGCTTAATTGTTGCAAGACACTCGCCTTAAGTCTTAAGTATCATAGCGCATTGTGATAATTGTAATTAGTCGTCCGTCAGGATGCCGAACGGACTATGTACGATTGCAACTCATTGTTTCAGAAAATCGCCCGAGGACGGTCGAGTGTCAGTCCGGCCGTGACGGCGCATCCGTCAACGTCAGACGTCAGGTTGACTTTTAGCTGTCAAAGTCAACCTAGCGAAGCGTCATTGTCGATGGTAGTGCGGGCGGCGATCTTAAACTCACTTTTGAACAAGACGGCGCCCGCGCACCACGCTTGTGACGAATCGCTCAGAATCTTCGTCATCACGCTATTTCAAGATTTAATTAAGTTGATTTCGTATAGTAGTAATCCCTAATTACCTAATTATATCGTGATTCCTGTGAATGCCGATTAAAATACGTCGATTGTGATTTGAAGTCATTTATTTCTATTTCCGCGCCCACCTACCTACATAATTAGAAGAAGATGAGTTCTGGTGAAGGGCCACCAGGCCGTCCTGACCCTTCAAATAAATAAAAATATGACCTATTATATATTAAACACACACATTTTTTTATTTTATTTGGTTTATAATTTTTGAGTAATTTAGAAAGGATATTCCCAAACTGAAAACGAATATTTATTTATAATCGCAAAATTTTAATAGTATCACATATTTTTTGTATAATTTTTATTTTATGTGTGGGATTTTTTAATGCTTAAACGCCACCAGAAGTTCATGGTCACTAATATAATTTATTACACTATTAATCACCAACAGGAAATATTTTTTTATTGTCTGAGTCAAGTTTTACTTAATATTATTAAATACGCTAGTGTTTTATGTAGTTAGTAGCTTACTTTTTTAGGATTCTAATAAATTAAAGTATGTCGTTTATAATTTTATAAACTAATAGTATGGAATTCGCAGGCAACTGTCTCCTGCGACCATCTTTGAAATGTATAAGTAGTAAACTTACTTACACATTACACATGTAACTTTATTTAAAGGTCTGTAAAAGTATACCAAACTATATTATTTAATCAAAATAATAAATTATTTATAGACAGTACAGGGCACAATTTATTTAGTTATTATGATACTTCAGTGCGTGCCACGTAAGAAGAGACTTGACCCCGCCTCCCCCGCTCTTTCCGCCGCCCCTATGACGTCCGGTCCCGTCCTGCACTCAGACCTCATACCGCTAAAGATACCTAAAATCGTGTTCTGCGCATGTCAGACCACGTGGTGTGTCAAGTCTCTTCTTACGTGGCACACACTGTACGTTAAGAGCGTTTACGCCGTACGGCATTTCATACAAACTTTCAAGGCCTTATTTTTCGAAATGAATGAACCGATTTTAATGAAACTTTATACGCATAAGCGGGATACAAAGGTCTAAAAAGTTAGTTGAGAACATTTTCGAAATGTCTTATTTAAAAAAAGATAACTGGAAATCTCGGTTTCTATGGAAAATTTAAAATCGGTCTTATTTGGCTGTAACACTATTTTTCGAAAATGTTCTCAATTAATTTTTTAGACCTTTGTATCCGGCTTATGCGTATGAAGTTTCATTAAAATCGATTCATTAATTTGGAAAAATAAGGGCTTGAAAGTTTGTATGAAATGCCGTACGGCGTAAACGCTCTTAAGGGGG
The DNA here is from genome assembly GCA_963855955.1 of Luperina nickerlii. Classification (NCBI taxonomy): domain Eukaryota; kingdom Metazoa; phylum Arthropoda; class Insecta; order Lepidoptera; family Noctuidae; genus Luperina; species Luperina nickerlii. Next base: position 16,783,423 of record OY979682.1, on the reverse strand, counting down.
AAGTGCTAAGGTAGCCCGCGAATTTCAAATATTTTTACGTTTTTTGCAATTTGCTGGTCAGCATTAAGTTGTACGTTGATTAATATATGAATCGCGGCCGTAACAAATATGTATTTACAGAATTATAATCATTAAAGTCATCAACACAACTCTCTAAGACCACGTAAGTCCAAAGAATGATGATTTCATGAAACAGTTATTCTTGGGACTTACGTGGTCTTAGAGAGTTGTGTTGCTGTAAACACATATTTCTTACGGCCGCGATTCATATATTAATCAACGTACAACTTAATACTGACCAGCAAATTCCAAAAAACCTAAAAAAAATTGAATTTCGCGGGCTACCCTGGCGCTTTCGCCTTAGGAGATATTGAAGTTCGAAGTTACTTAACGTTTTTTGACGTTTTTATACGAAAACAATGTTTTAAATGGTCTAACTTAACTTTAAATACTCCCACGATCCCTACAACGTTGTATGCACCCATAATCACAAAAAAACGGAAAACAGCAAATTTTCACACCAAAAGTCGGTACCGTCATAAGTCGTTTACCAGCAATTATTTTTGCACAAAGATACTTAGTTTGATATACAGAATGCTTAGATGATACCCTGTATACAGGGTTATTTTTAATTAACTGGCGATAGTTCACAGATGTAGGTTTCGACACTAATCGGCGTTCAATAGCAATTATATCCTTAAGGTGCCACTACAATTTTTCCATACCGGGAGAGTATTACTCCACTGTTTGACATTATGCATACAAAGTTAAACATAATATCGTTTTGTCTTATTATTAATTTTGTCTGTACGGAAATAGAATAGTAAAATAAAAAGCCATTAAAAAGTTATGAGCCAACAAACATTCGTTTTTCTTGCTATTTTTAATGTAACTTTGGGTGCAAATAAGGAATAAAAGAACTGTAAAATCTTCAAAACAAAGCCGGTACCGACAAAGCTCAGTTATCGAAGATTTATTTATAATTGATTTTTGCAGTGGTTTTTTCATAAAACTCGATATTCCAAAGCACTTTTCGAATTTTTTTACGTGCCTCAGTTCGGAACGGTGTTTCTGTCCATAATTACTAGACATTGTACGAGTAGACTAGCGTCTAACTGCTAATCACTGAAACTATCTCTGTTGGACACGAAGCCAGATGAGACAGCGTGCTTTTTAGCCATGACCACCAGTGAGTTCGAGCTCGCGACTAGTTTACTCTTAAAGTATAAAATGATTTAATAAAATACTTTCATGATGGGGTTCCGTAGCTATATTTATTATACACTGTGAGTTGGCCGACACACACTTGGCCGTTTCTCTAGAATTCGTATCGGCTATAAAATCTCGAAGGCATTGCTTAGAATTATGCCACTGTTTGTAATCTTATGCATGTAGGTATATTAATTTTAATCGATTATTTTCGGTAAATACCTAAGTTGAGTTTATTTTCGTCGTGTAAATGTGAACTCGAGTCTATTAATAGCATTGACATGTATATATTACTAGTAATAGTAAAAAAATAGGCGCTTTTGTGCGACCGCTTGGTTTTCTAAACTACACGAATGGATTTCGATGCGGTTTTCGGCATCATTTTTTAGAGGATTTATTCAGAAAGTTTTATTATGATATTAATTTATTTCGGATTTTCAAATACATACATAATAATTGATAGTATCACAGAAATGCTTTAAAGAAACTAATCTTAGTACTAATGACATCACAAGATACTTTAAAACCGAAATACAAATATAACACTGTTGGAAACTCTGATAAACTGAAGGCAAATTCCCGTAATTAAGAAAGTTCAAAATCTACTCGTCTACTAATTTACATTTTTGACATTGAATGTCGCTGAGATAAGATTTATCTCAACGACATTCAATGTCAAAAATGTACAGAAATTAGAGGAAACATTTTGACAGATTGAGACTGAGATCAGACCGTTCGAACGTTCTTCAAATTAAGAGAATTGCCCCTGATTTGTGTATAATAAATAAATATTAAAATAACATGTAATAAAGAAATCTCATGTTTGGTCAAGTCTTTAGAACCGTGCGAAGCAGGGGCGGGTCGCTAGTTGTACTCGTATATTATTGACGAAACATCACAGATCTTCCTCTCTCTACTTCCTTATAAAATTTGCTGTGCCCGACAGGGTCCATAATTGTTTCTAGTATTTTATTTACCACCTGTAATTACATTATGGATTGCAATAAACGATTTGAGATTTGATTTGAGATGTTTTGGGTTTCGTTACAAATAGGTATTTAATAGCAAGTATTCTTTCATTCGGCATCACAGCTCTCTTATTAAAATAATAATAACTTAAACTTCGTACCTATATCCAATGACGTTCCGAGACTGCATAAAAAATTCAAGCAAATATTCTCAATAGTTTAGTCACCATCATCACACACCATCACTACTATTTAGTTTGTTTGAAACAATCACGTTTTCAATTTCGATGTTAGGTATTATTTGATAGTTCCAAAATAGTCCTATGCATTAGTATTTTCTGCTTTATCATTTATTGTCGTATTAAAAAAAAAACAATTGCTGCATGTATGTAATATCATCACTTGAAAACGGCTCGACTGATTTCCTACTTAGAATAGAATAGAATACTCTTTATTATGTACACCATATAAATATAAGTAGATAGATAAAAAAAACCATAACCATACCATACCATACCATATAAATATATATAGATTTTTTTTATTGTTCGTAATTGTTAGGACAAGGTTTGTACGAAAGATTTTTTTTGAAACTTCCCTGAAAAAGTCGGCGTTCCACCCGGGCGAGGCCGGGCACGAACAGCTAGTGTATTATAAAGTTTTGGGTACATGATACAGTATCGACTCTGACATTTCAAATTGTTAAAAAAACTCTCAAGGCCTTCACGAGACAGGCTCGACCTAGTGTGGAGTCCACAAGTAAAAATATTAAAATTATGTTTCCCTTGTAACAATAATTTTAGGAGTAGTTTATTTGTATCTAGTTATAAGGAAATGTAAGAACACTATTAGGTTATTAAACGATTTATATATTTATTATTTATAAACTGTGAATAGACCGACACACACTTGTCCGTTTCTTTTGAATTTTGAATCGATTGTAAAATCTCGGAGGCATCTCGTTGTTGATAACCATGCCACTGTCTATGGTGTTTTTCTCGATTATTTTTCGTAAGTATTTTTAGTTTAATTTCCTCGTGCCTTGATCTATCCATAATAGTATTAAATAAAGTTGATTTTCGTGTCTGTTTGTGTGATCGCGTTGTGCTTCTAAACTGCGCAACGAATTTTGTTACGGTTTTCATAATAACTTAGAGAATTTATTCCGGAACGTTTATTTGTATATTATTAAATTTATGTAAATTCTGTTAGTCTCGATGTTTTCTTTTCAAGCTGTAAAAACCGTGCGAAGCTTGGGAAATTCACTCAGTAATTCATAAAATAGTTTTCACTATTAAGAGCGTTTACAATTTACGTCATTTCATACAAACTTTCAAGCCCTTGTTTTTCAAAATTAATGAACCGATTTTAATTAAACATCATACACATAAGCAGGATACAAAGGTTTACAAAGTTTCTTAAGAACATTTTCGAAATATTATCTTATTTCGGTTCATTCATTTCGAAAAACAAGGGCTTGAAAGTTTGTAAGTGGATTATAAACGGTCCAAGTTAGTAATTTGTTTTAAAACTAAGCAATGAGCAATGATTTTCAAAAGAGGAATAACAACTTTTCTTTATATTGCTATAAGGATATTTTAGGACTCCTGTCAACCTCATTCAAGCGCTGTTGGTATACGTCTACCCTACCCACAGAGCATGTAACGCTTTGGTCTACCAGAATCTCATGGCATAAAAAACAATAAATTATGATTTTCATATGGACTGACATTGCCATATGAAAATCACAATTTTTGTAAGCCATGAGGTTCCGGTAGATCTATGGTAATCATTTGTGTAATTGTTGTCTGAAATGTCGCTAACACCCGTATTCACAAACAATACTTGTCTAAGTAAAGTAGATTTACTATGCGAAGTAGGTAAGGCATTACTCAATGCGTTCCATATGATAAGCCTTTCAATTCATACATAGGTATATTAAGGGACGCATAGTGCCGATCGCCACTCAAGTATTGTCTATGAATAGGTTTTTGAGACCCTGTGCGTCCTCGCGCACTGTGAGACCTCATAGTAATGTTTGTGAATACGGGTGTTAAAATGTATTCAAAAAACAAGATCGCAGCGTTAGTTCCGATTTTGGTCACGAGACAAAGTGACCTTGTAGCGCTATAATTATGTATTTATTTTGTACATATAGCATGTATCTATAAAAATATGAGCATCTGCTTTGATGTTTTTTTTTAATTTATTTAAAAGTATCGTAGTAAAGTATTAACATCAAGCTACTATATTCTGTCAAATTTCTTTAATAGATTTTCATCTTTATCGCTAAAGCATAAGATTCAAAGTTGATTGGGAAAATTTGACAGTTTCGGTTAGCTTGATGTGCTGGCGTTTGTACATTAGTTATTTATAGGACAGCCATACCATTGTTTGCGTATGCTTTAACAGTACCTACCTGTACCTCACATACATGCTTATCAACTAAATAAATAGTTCTTTTAACGATTATGTTTATTAAAATACTAGCAGCGCCCCACGGTTTTACCCGCGTAAGTTTCGATCCCGTGGGAATGTCGGGATAAAAAGTATCCTATGTATTAATCCAGGAAATGTTCTGTCTATGTGCCAATTTTCATCCAAATCTGTTCAACGGTTTACGCGTGATTGAGTTTAACATCCAAATATCTTCACAAACTTTCACATTTATAATATTAGTAGGATAGTAGGATTGGGTATTTATTATCTTGTAATATCTATATTTGTTTCGTAAAAAAAAAAGTGGCCAAGTGCGAGGCAGACTCGCACACGAAGGGTTCCGTACCACAAGGCAAAAACGCCGAAAGAAACACGTTTGTTTTATGGGAGCCCCCTTAAATATTTATTTTATTCTGTTTTTAGTATTTGTTGTTATAGCGGCAGCAGAAATATGTCATCTGTGAAAATTTCAACTGTCTAGCTATCACGGTTCATGTGATACAGCCTGGTGACAGACGGACAGTGGAGCCCTAGTAATAGGGTCCCGTTTTTACCCTTTGGGTACGGAACACTAAAAAGATGATTGTCGTAGTACTTGTAGTAATTAGGTATAGTATAATCTGTGTATGTACAAACACAGACTAGATTTATCGCATTGTGTTAAGTTCACTCCAGGTCAATTGTGATGTGTTTAATTAATTAATTAATTATTTTTAACTTATCCCCTCTAGCCCCAATGGTCTGTTTATCATTATTTCGTATTTAGTTTAAGCTCGTACTGGCCATGTAACATGCCACTGTGCACTACTCTAAGATAGAAGAAAACATTTTTGACAGCTGAAAACCCGCGAAAAGTTTGACAGCTGACATAAAACGCGGAATAATTGTTGACTGAACTTTTTTTTAAATTACGATGTTGGCAAAGGTAGTGTTTGTGTTCTTCAAATTCAGCATAAGATTTTATGTCGCAGGGTTGTTCGCTGGCCAGTCACAATGGCTGGATGGCCTCGCCAAGACTTTGGGGTACGAGAGCGTGTACCACCACGCGGTCATCATCGACGCCGGCTCTTCTGGCTCCAGGGTGCTTGCTTATAAGTTTAGGGTACCTTTTACAGGTAAGTGTCTTTTTTATAATTTCATTCACTCATTCATTCTCTCTGGTTGGTTCTTTAGACTATGTCTCACAGAAATCATTATTATATTATGTCTCAAAAAAATTTAAAAATCTGACACAGTCCAAAATTACTAAAAAATTCGATAATATTTTTTTTTATTGAATGTTATTTGGGAAGTAGAAACTAATACTTGTTTTATTTTCATACTTTTGTGTTTATAAGTTTAAAGCTTAAGATTTTTAATGAAGTGTCATTTGCGAAGTACGCCAGCACATAAAGCTACTACAATCTGTGAAATTTCTTTAATAGATTTTCAACTTTATCGCTAAAGCATAAGGCTCAAAGTTGATTGGGAAAATTTAACAGTTTCGGATAGCTTGATGTGCTTGGCGTCTGTACAGTCCGTTCCCAGTTATTTTACCTCTTGACAGCAGTAAACAATTGTGACGAGAATAAAGATTCTGTGTGTAATGATTTTGACAGGCTTGTCAGTGGCAGCAACGTAACAGTAACCTTATTAGAAAGAGAATAAAGATCACTGTGATTTGGGCAGTCATGTAAAATCAGAGGTAAAATAACCAGTGAAAGGACTGTAGGATATTAAACCTGTGATATATTCATACTTTTTTGTTTATTAAGTTCAGTCTTGTTTTTTTTTTATGGATTTTTTTTTGGGACGTAGAAGCTAAAACCTGTTCAATTAATATCTAATTATGAAACATAGTTCAGTTCAATCTGCCTAGACTTTTCCCAGCTATGTTGTGGTCGGCTTCCAGTCTAACTGGATGCAGCTGTATATTAGTATTTTACACGGAGCGACTGCTTATCTGACCTCCACAACCCAGTTACTGCGTAACACGATACCAAGACTGGTTGTCAAACTTTTGGGCTTCTGACGACCCGTAACAACCGTAACAAAGATCTACGAATGGTAGGGACCAACGGCGTAACGTGCTCTCCGAGGCACGGTACGAGTCGCGATATGTAATAGATCAGGGATGGCGAACCAGTGGCACGCGTGCCATTGATGGCACGCGACAAATTATTTTGCGCACGCCTTCGATCGAAAAAGTACCTACGTAATACACTGAAATTTAACAAACGAACGCGTTTGAGCCTACTTTACGGAGTGAGTAGGCGCGGTGTAAGGAGCAGCAGGCGGGAAGCGCGGAATCGATAGTATTGTTTTATAATTTTCCCTGTAATCACAAAAAAAATGGCACATCTATGACTTCATCAAACATTTCTTTACAAAAAATGGCACGTTGATCCATAAAGGTTCGCCACCCCTGTAATAGATGGTCGCCCGTCCATGAACCTACCGCGACAAGCGTAGCTTAACCTTCGCTCAACCCGGGCAACGGTAATTATTTAGCCACGAGTCCCTCATAGGTACTTCTGTTGCTAGACGAATAAATATTTAGTTAACGGTAAAGTGAACAGTATTGCTGATAAGGTGCTTAATCTGTTTCATTACTACTGATAAGATAAAAATGATAATAATAATAACCATTTATGTTATTTTCTACTATAACAAGAATAGGAAATAACATAAAATGGTCTGAATGCATTAGAATCTTTAACTATTTTCTTCTTCTTTCTCTTTTTTAACTCTTTTTTTCTCCTTTTTCTTTTATCTTTATCTCAAGTCCTCGACTGCACTTCCACTGTCGGCGAAGCAGACGCATTCGTAATCATTTAAGGGTGAAGCGCTAAGGTAGCCCGAAATTCAAAATTTCTTACGTTTTTTGCAATTTGCTGGTCAGCATTAAGAGCGTTACTCCAGAGCGGCGCGCCTCGTGTTTAGGTAAATTTACTCACACAGCTATACAGTTAAACGCACACACAGCCGTCTGTGTTGGAGCGCGTATCATACACCGCTTAGAATCATCTTGATACTTAGCCAGTTTTTAGTTAGTAGGGAATGTTTTCGTTTTCCGTAAGCGGGGATTCAGTTTTTTGTTTATTGTAATAAATGAGCAATTAAATTATTATTAGTTAGGTTAAAGTAAATAAAAACAATTTCGTGTAAAATAAAATCTTAATATTTGTTGTCTCTAAGTTTCATGGACCTAGCTTTTCGGGGATCAACAATTTCGGGTAACAGGCATTTATTGTAAAAGCTGACTAGCCGATGTTCCATATTTTCGCTCCAAAATTTATCGTCCCTGATTATGTTTTCAGTCTTCAATTTAAAATCTTTGCCTGTCCACACAGCAAACAGACAGTAATTTCTGTTAGTTATATGCAGCTGCCCCTGTATCTGATAAAACCAGTCATGGCGTCGATTCACAGATCCATCTATTTTCCAGAATTTAATTTTTTTTGGCTAATAGCAAAATCTGCCTCTAATCCAAATGCCGAACTAGGACATTTAATTTCGGTGATGCCATCATCGTCGATTAGTCCATCCGGCGAAGCACCTGTAATCATAATAATTTGAAACTCAATACTCTAATTACTTCTTTTTAATAGAATTTAAGAATATAAAAATAAATTGTTTGTTAGAAAAATCTAAACTTGTACCTGCAACTGTTCTATGGCCACTTTTTCGTTTACTTTCCCATGTTGAATACTAGGGATATGGTCCAAGGAATATGAGTAAAGAAATTGTTTAACCAAAGGGGCTGGGCTAATAGTCGATCGCCGTTTGCACACTTTACAGAATGAAGAGGCTGTCAATAAACAACGTCGTAGCTCTAGCCAAAGTGCACTCTCTGTCTGAAGTACAGTATCCCTTTCAACTTCTTGTCTACTATTTACCTATAACATAAAATTTGGAAATATATTTTTAAGTCTAATATTATCAGAAACAATGTACAACATGTATCTGAACTTATGAAAGTATACTGTAAATACGCACTTGTTCTTGAAGGTTCTTGTTTTATTTGTCCTAAAATATGTTTATAAAGACCAAGTCATTCTTACAAGATTCCCTGCGTCAGGATCTTGAATTGAAGCCGTTTCTAATACCTGCAAGTTTTCCTGAATTTCCAGTGTTTTATCACTGTCTTTTTCATTTTCTTGAGTCTGAAAATAATATGTAGAGTATAATATAGTGACACAAACCGTATGCACCATGACAGGCGATCGATTGTCGGCTTAAGATAGCACATAACTAACAATGTTTTTTTTGTGCTAAAATATGTATACAAATGACCAAGTAATTCTTACAAGATTCCCTGCGTCAGGATCTTGAATTGGAGCCGTTTCTAATGCCTGCAAGTTTTCCAGAATTTCCAGTGTTTTTTCACTGTCTTTTTCATTTTCTTGATTCTGAAAATAATATGTAGGGTATAATATTATAGTGACACAAAAAGTAAGCACCATGACAGGCGATCGATTGTCGGCTTGAGATAAATAAATAATGAAGAAAGGTCTTATTTAGTTTTGGTTTAACAACTGCTCAATCAAAACCAAGGAAACACGTGTCTGCCGCAGCTAGTAAAATATAAAGTAAAAAAATAAAACTTACAACAGCATTTTTATTTAAGTCCTGGTTTTGAAGTATTTGAACTTCTCTTTTCTGCCTATAACAACGAATTGGATATTAACTTTATCTTATTACTACTGTGTTTCATAAAAATATCCAAACAAAAAGTAATAAAAAAAAATTACTTCAAAAAGTAGTAAGTATATTGTTTCTTATTACACCTAATAAAAATATATTTTTTATAAGTAGAGAACCTCGGTAACATACCTTTTAGCTTCATTAGCCTTGGCCAAATTTTCGTTTTTTTTTTGTTCCCATATAGCGCCTTTTGTTAGCCATATCTGAAAAAAAAGTAAAATGAAAACATACATAAAGAAGTCTAATTTAATCTTTCTTAAGTTAATAGAACACCATTACATTAAAATATGTACTCACCAAAGTTTTGTAATATAATAAAAATATATTATAATAAAACGTATCAACATGTCCTAGTCGCGCTAAAAACTCGCGAAAGTACGATAATATTTTACGCGACTCGCGGCTACGGGAGCGACACACGTCCTACCTCTGAAAGGCCTCGGCCGGCACTGAGCGCTGGCGTGATTCCGCGCCGATTATATAGCTGCACTAAATAATTCATAGTAAAATAAAAAAATAAGTTATTAAAAAAATATTTGTACCATGTTTTAGAACGTAAATGTCTTCGTTTACTAGGCCTAAAATAACATATAAATATTTCAGATTTCATCCTAAACTAACGCGTTTAAAATATCGAAAAGTGGCTAAAATTGACACTTTTGAATATACTTTTCTTGAATGAAAACTTACAGTAATAGTTTTTTTTTTTCAGCCATGCACTAATAAATGCTATTATTATTTATAAAGCAACGTTGTTATAAGTTTGTCGTATATGGTTTTACTAATACCTTGCATTTGCGTAGACCGTCGATCGCTAGTTTAAAAAAAGGCTTGCATAAAAACTGTTCTAATGAGAAAACTGTACGAATAAATGAAAATGTTTTTCAGCCATGCACTAGATTATGAAATTACCATTAATATGACGTCAATATCTTATCTATAAATTAAACAGATTATGGTTTTATTGTCCGTCGGAAATCATCAATTTTGACTCCAGCGTGGCTCTAACGGATCAACCCTCTTAAGTTGTGCGTCGATCAAAATATGATTCGCGGCCGTAACAAATATGTATTTACAGAATCATAATATACACATTTATATGTGACATTAATCTTTAGTGTGTCTTATTTCAGTATTCGGCCAGGGCAACTTGGACTTAGTAGATGAATATTTTGAACAATCCAAGCCGGGCTTGTCGTCTTTTGCCGATGATCCTGAAAAGGTAAGAAAATCTAATTTTCATATTATTCTCCATTCCAACACCTTTGCCTTTTTATTTAACAGCTTTACTTCGTTGGTCTGGTCGTCAGAAGAGGACTGTTGTACGTCTGAATGTGGGGTTCAGTAGTTCCAGGTTTGGAAAATATTGGGTTTTTGATTAAGAAATTCTCAGAAGCACAGTCTAGATTTGTTAATGTTGTGGCGCCATCTTCGTCGCCGCATGCGAACTACGCGTTGACGTCACGCAAATTCCTGCATCGCGCAAGCAGAGCTTACCGCGCAACTAATGTTAGTTGCGACATCAATCGTCGGCCAGTTGCCGATCAGACCCAACACCCGTCTGGCCGAAGGATTCTCCCTTTTCTAAGGAGGATGAGTGAACTTTACACCCTATCCCTCTCATGCCCTCTATACTGTCAAAAGGCTTAAACACAATTGACGAAATGTGGGTGTAGTGTATACAACACTTGAAGAGATATGCAGAGCTATCCACATCTGCCTACTTGGGGTCTTTCCTTAGTTTTTGTGTTGATTGATGATATAAACTAAATAGTACCAATAAACGAAGAAACGATAACGCTGTCATCATTATTTTATTTATTTATTTATTTATATATACTTTATTGTACACCAGAAAATACATAACAAAAAAAAATACAATATTATGAATACAAAACATACAATGGGCGGCCTTATCGCTTTCTGCGATCTCTTCCAGGCAGGATTATTATCATCATCAGCCTACAGCAGTCTACTGCTGAACATAGTACTCTCCTATTGCACGCCATTCAACTCGATTTTCGGCAACTTTAATCCAGCTGCTACCAGCCATCCTGCGAAGATCTTCGTTCTACCTAGCCTGCGGGCGTCCTTACGTTTACCGATTCGCGGTTTCAAATTTTTTTATATTTGATAACGCTGTCGAAGTCGACAAAAAGAATCATCGATTCAATAAAGAAGAGAAGAGAAACCTTTGCAACTAGACATCTAAAATAGTGGTGGTTAATAAAACATATAGCGCCAAAATATAACAAACTATGTGTACATAGCGAATAGCGTGTGCTATTAGCGGCTCTGACTTCGTGCTATATTATAGCGCCTCGGACTTCGCGCTATATTATAGCGCCTCGGACTTCGCGCTATGTTATAGCGCCTCGACCTACTCAGCGAATAAAAGTTTAGACGCGCACAGCGGGGCCAGAACGAGATAGCAACATGGCGTTCGCACAGCGGGGCCAGAACGAGATAGCAAGATAGCGTTAGCGACTATAATGTATAGCGCGCGCGCATCATCAATTCATCAAGTCCGTTTAGCGTGATAGCGTGTTGCTAAATTATAGCGTCTCCGCGTTCAGACTGCGCCCGAGTTTTGAAATAGCGCGCTATAATTATAACGTATAAAATAACAGACTATATGAATATATTTTATAGTTTATTTCACGTTTACAGTTTATAGCGGATTTGAACATTACTAATCTAAAAGTCCATGATCTCATTCTTCCTACCAATATGATGTTAACAACAATTCATTACACCAACAGGGCGCGGACACAATAGTGCAGCTGATAAAGAAAGCTGAGTTCTTAACGCCGCCGAACAAACGAAAGGCGACGCCTCTCATCGTTCGCGCCACAGCCGGCCTGCGGCTACTGCCTGCAGATAAGGCGCAACAACTTATAGACCACGTCGCTCATGCTATTAACAAGTAAGTGGAACCGAACGGCAGAAGACGAGTTGATGAAAGAAATAATGAAAGAAGAATTACGTAATGTTATGAGTCGTCGAAAATCCTTGCTATGGCGTGCTGCTAGCAGGACTTACTAAATATTTCATTACTTGTGGAATATGTAAACTCCTTCATTTTTCTTCAATGATATTTTTTTTACCTCTATTTCGTTATAACTTCCACTCGTCATACTTTTCCTTTACCTTTTACCTACCTTTACCTTTTAATACCTTTTTTTTTGCGGATGGGTAATCATCAAATGACCCCTGCCGCTCTGGGTGGAGTGGAAGGGAGTGTCAGACTTTTACTGACTAAAACCCACCCGTGTTCCTTCCTTAGCCCTTTATGTTTCGGGCCAGCGGTAACCCTTTCGGACAATCCCGCGACCCGGCAGTACCACATACCTTCCACTGATTCGTGTGCGTTGCCATGTCACAAAATCAATCACATAATGTCCAAGGACATTTTCGCAAGACAAAAAAAAAAGTATGGCTAAAGTTACCCAGGACTGTCAGTACTAGTTGAATCCTATACGATAATCTATATTTCCAGACTGGGCTATGACGTGGCTGACGACGGAGTGAAGATCATGGACGGCTCTGATGAAGGCATCTTCATCTGGTACACCATCAATCTTTTGCACAGTAAGTTTGCACGACACTCAATTATTGGGGATAATGGACAACGTAACATGAAAACGGAATAACGGTAAAGAATTAATAACGGAAAGGAGTTTTTTTTTCGTGTATAAAAATAATACACGGTGTTGGTCGGTTTTTTTTGAAGAAAATGCAAACATTTTCTTCAAAAAAAACCGACCGAAAAGGACCGGGTAAAACTAAAGTATTTTAAAAAAAATCGAGCTTATGATTCATTTGACCATTTTTCCCTTTTCCCAAAGGTTTGAGTTCCTCTTATTTCTCTTTCAAATTCACCCTGTATATTCGTATTTTAATACCATGCTACACCAAACTTTGTTGTTTACACTACGTTTCCTATTATCTGTTCCACAAAACTGATCACAAATCTGCATCCTTTTCCAGACTTAATAGAGAGCGACACGATGGCAGCGCTAGACCTGGGCGGAGGTTCCACACAGATCACGTACCAGCTGAGTGACAGCGACAAGAGCGCGTACCCTGCCGCTGATCAATATGTAGTGCCCGCTGGTAACAATATCACCCTCTATACACACAGGTGAGATGATAGTACGTTAATATGGTTTATGACCATTTTATTCACTCCGGGCTGATTTTTCAATCGACAGATAATTTTTATTCGTGGAATAAAATTGACGCCTGACAGATTTTGTATCAAAGAATTGTCAAAAATTAAAAATTATTCCCCGGATAAAATTATCTGGCGTTGGAAAAATCAGTACTTATAATGACAAAGAATGATTGTATACAACTAAACTTTCCTTAGAACGAGTATCGGTACGGTAAAAGTAGGAACAATATTGTTAACTCAACGACTCGACGAACAATACCAGAGAAAGTACATTTAGGTAGGCCGCATAAAGTATTCAAACTGCCAGACTATCATTAAAAAAAAATTGAAAAAAGTGGGTGTGGCTGTGTCATGGACACGGCCGTGTATTGTACGTGAATACGTTTACGTAACGGGGTTGATCCGCTCGGCCGCATTCATTCTATTACGTTCTCGACACTGCTTGACTCGGTCATATGGTGTTTTATTGCTTTTGAGAGGCCCTTTCCAAACTTATACGATCTCTGTATTTCGATTTGGCTTTTTGAAGCGTATAGGCCGACATTATATATTTTTCTTTTTATTTTAACACATTATATTCACTGTCACTATTTTACACTAATGTTATGTATACAATCGATAGATTTTGACGAGAGTTGACGATTGAAACTTAAACGATCGTCGTAGCTTTTCCGAGTCGAAAAGTAAGTGCATATTATACATTTCAATATGTTAAGGTTTATGTTATTTGTTCCAGCTACCTGAACCTAGGCTTGCTGGCGGCGCGTTATGGTGTGTTCCGCAGTGAGAGTGACAGCAACAGTTCGCAAGAACTTAGCTCGGTGTGCGTCGACCCTATTATACAACGCGAACCCTGGACCTATGGTAACAACAATTATTTTGTTAGGTAAGTGCAGTAGCGAGCAGTTCATGTGCATCATTTGCCTTATTGTCTAGCCTTTTCCCAACTATTGTTGGGGTTGGCTTTCCATCCAATCGGTATGGCTGAATACCAGTATTTTGTATGGAGCGGTTATTTGACCTCTTTAACCCAGTTATTGGGTAACACGATACCTTTTGGTAAAACTGGTTTTCAGATTTTCGGTCATCTGGCAACCCGTAACGACTGTCAAAGATACACGAATGATAGCTAATTAATGCCTTAACGTGCTTTCCGAGGCAAGGAGGGGTCTCGGTATGTAAAGACGGCCACCCGTTTACGGACCGACCGCAGCAGTTATTTTGTTCTTTAACACGGCTTGCGCTAGGAGTAAGCTGGTAGAAACCGTCACGACTCCATGCGACTTTCTCTTACACACAACACAGTCAGACAGCGAGAGGTAGTTTTCATGGTTTTCGAGGGTACTGAAACAAAGTGTCAAAATCCAAGATGGCGGCTGCGAATATTTTCAATTTTTTCATTTCGTTTAGCGGCGCGGTGCAATAGTGTCAAAATGAAATCCAAGATGGCGGTTGCGAATATTTTCAAATTTTTCACTTGTGTTCTTGTCGTGTAGCGGCGCGGTGCGCGTGCACGGCAGCAAGCCCGCCGCGGTGTACAGCGCGTGCCACGCGGCCGTGCGGCGCCGCGTGCGCGCCGCGCTGGACTGGGAGCCGGCGCGCGCGCCGCTGGCCAGCGTCGCCGCCATGAGCTACTTCTACGACGTCGCCGCCGACGCAGGCATTATCGGTAAGTCTTATTCTTCATCTCGATGGCAGGTCAGTGAAGTAAATTTTTCCCCAATACTTCGGTAAAAATTAAAAATATAACCTACAGGATTTTAAATTTTTTGGTTTTTTTTTTTTTTTTTTGGATTTTTTTTTTGGATTTTTTTGGAGGTTTTGGATTTTTTTTTGGATTTTTTTTTTGGATTTTTAAAATTTTTTTTTTTTTTTTTTTTTTTCGTCCCCGATGGGATATTAAAAAGTGCAAGTGAGCACTTTTACATCCTGACCAATAGGTATGAACAGAAAAAAAATAACCTCAATATTTCGAGAATTAATGCGTCGAACTTTCGTAAAACGTGAAACCACTTTGTCTGAATAAAACTTACTACAATATTTATAATAACGTAATCTTCTTACAGACGTAATGACTGGCGGAACAGTGTCAGTGGAAGCGTACCGCGCAGCGGCCATGCTGGCGTGCACGTCGGCCAACGTGGACCAGCCGTGGGCCTGCATCGACCTCGTGTACGTGGTCACGTTGCTGCAGGACGCCTACAAGATTGACAACAACAAACCCATCAGCGTACGTATACTCAGCGAGGTTTCTTAAATTACATGCAAAAGTGGGCCAGCGTTATCCAACTTGGGCCAACGTGGTCCAGCCTGGGCCAACAGGATCTAGCCTGGGCCAAGGTGGACCCATCCTGGGTCGACGTGAACTAGTCGTGGATCAAGCCAAAAGTAACAAATAAAAAACATTTCGCAATGATCAAAATCTGGGAATGCAGTTTAAAATAATTAATCTAAAAATTTGGGATAGAATGAATGGATGGAATTTGGATGGGTTGTGGAGGTCAGATAGGCAGTCGCTCCATGTAAAATACTGGTATTCAGCTGCATCTGGTTAGACTGGAAGCCGACCCCAACATAGTTGGGAAAAGGCTAGGCAGATGATGAATCTAAAAATTAGGAATGGCCAAAGTCTAACTAAGAACGTTTTCGTGTAGTTCTTCTATTATATAAATCGCAATTTACAAAATGTGTTTCAATCTGCTATTTTCCATTTATTTTATAACACGTTGTAAACTTATAATGTGAAGAACCGTTTTGTTAACTAATGTTTTATTACGCGTGTTATTCACCGTTGCCATTTTGAGTTGACTTAAGCCATAATTTGTTTCAATTTAATTAAATTTTTAAAATTAATTTATTTCCAGTTGTTCAAGAAAGTGAACGGCCACGAAGTCTCTTGGGCGTTAGGGCTCGCCTACACGACCGTCATGAATCGCATCGTGATCACGCCTTAGTGACGTGACATCACCGTTATGACGTCAGCAGCAAGTCAGTTAAGATTAGTAGCAGAACAATTCAAATAACCGGACGTAAATATCGACACACCGAGTTTTAGAAAAAGTTTGACTTTGTAGAGCGTTGTCTCTTTCAGTCATAGCTTGACAGTCTTGTCCATGTCCACTAATACTAGGCGACACCTAAATGTCCATTACTAACCCCACAAGATCTACAAAGTTCAACTGTATCATATTTATATATTTTTTTTTTGATACATAATGCACACCTGCTTTTCCAATTCACTTTTGACATTGGCAGAATAGTCGACATCGGCTTTACTTGCCATAATTAAAAATAGAATAGAATAGACACCTAAATGTCATGTTGGATTTTAAACGCTCTGGTCAGCGCCGAGAGTTAAAAATGTAAAAGTGCGATAATATACAGATTGCACTGTTGGATTTTCAACACACTATTTTATAGGAGTCGCCTGGAATATTGAAAATTGTCTTAAGCTGAATGTGTCTATATTTACGCTCGGGTACTGTACAGTGGTTTTGCCCTCTTTGGGTATAGGACTGGGTCGTAAACGAGCTTAGCGGATTTTGTGTGGTAACACAGTGTCTGTATAAACGGTATGTGAGAATATGACATTTTTATGTTACAATTTTCATATTCATTCAAGTTTGACGCTAATAGCACATGTATTTAATTCCGAGTATGGTATCATTCTAGTTTCGAAATCGATCGAAGTCGATTTGACTCATCAACCTGCCGTGTGATAAGCTTAGAACCTTAGGACTCTTGGCGTAAATTGACGCTTCGATCTGTCAAAATCACGCCTAAATGCACTGATTTTGATAGATCGTAGCGTAAGTTTACGCCAAGTTTCATCTGTCTACTCGGGCCGAAAATGATTACTTTAGCAATCAACGTAAAACATTGTATCGTGTAATGAAAGTATTTTAAAATACTTACTATATGTTTATGTGTATAATTATGTATTTGTATCACTATAAGTGTAGTTTGTCTAGACTCTTATAAATTGTGTGCCTTAATTTTAAGGCTTGCACCATTTCGTTATGTTTTCATTTTAAGTCTTCTGATTTTGTCGTGTGTCTGCCTTTTTATGCTTGGTTTTAATAATAGAATATCGTACGCATATTACAGGAATGTACCATTTTTTAGAAGACATTGCAAGTCCGTTTCGACTCAGTCCGTTCTAATCCTAACTTTTTAAGTGATTTGACCTGAAACCATTACCTCTTTGGTACTCTATGTGATATAAATAATATGTATCTTAAGTATTATATTATTGTTTCTTCTCTATTCCAATATACAGAGTAAAATTAAATTAGCTAACGAAACTCCGCAGACGTTATGGGGTGTCGATTTCTAAACACAATAAAAAATAATGTGTCCTTACGGGTCAACGACCGCTAGTAGTGTTATTACTAGAAGTATAAGTTGAGAAAATAAGTTTTATCGTGTTTAGACATCAACACTAATCACGCCTGTGAAGTTTACTAAAAGAAAACCGATTTTCTAAACTGTTTTTCATGTAAATACACTAAAAACGGACGATGACCGTAAAAAAAAAACAAATTTTTTTTCGTCTGCGAAGTTCCGCTAGCTAATTCAATTTGACCATGTACCTATTTGTAAATAATATTTCGCTGAAAGCTGGTATTTATATTTTCGATAAAGCAATAGTTCGACGCACATTGTATCGTATTAGAATGTACGTTGTAATATTGTTGCCAGTTAGAAAATGTTCGAATTTAAATGTCTTATGACTGACGCGTAATATGCACTGAAACAACAATTACACACACTTTTATAAATATCGTTATTTTATTGAACGTAACGTAAGCACCTTTTGCAAAATAAAAAATTAAAATCCTATCCTTCAACGCCTCTTAGCGTTTTGTCATGGACCAATAAGTGGCGCTGAAACGTTACTCATGTACGGGGTCTACATGACCTAAACGGTCACTCTCGGACTGCATAGAAAAGAAAGAGAAGCGCGATGACACAACGCTGGTAATTTATTGCAAAATATGAAGAAATTATCTGATTAATTTAACAAGACTAAACTAAAATTTATCTTCTGTCCTTTTCTTAATGAAATAGAAAGAAAAAGATGCACTGAACTTTAGTTTAGTTTGTGAGCAAGGGAATCGGCACCAATAACCTTTTGTTGCGTGACCGCTGGGGGCACCTTACAGCAACGATTGAGGGCTTTTAATGGAGGAAAGGTGACCTAAGCCCAAGTCCGCACGGCAAGTTCTTCCCGCGCCGATAGTTTTTTTCGCGCACTGGATTTTCAACGCACTGGGCTAACGCCGAGAGTTGAAAATCCGACATTTTGTTTTTTTGACGCGCTGGGAGCGATGCACTCTACTAGATTATTATCAACGTTCGGCTCAATGCCGAGATTTGAAAATCCATTGTGCGATTAAATCCCGCCGCGATATTTTTACGTCCATGCGAACGTGGACTAATTTATTTGATTCGTCAAGTGTGAATGTAATTAGTAGGTAAAGGATTACCAAGATTTGCGGTTTCGGTGTGTAATGCGTTTACAAGCTATTCAAAGATCTGTATAGTCATTTGTTGTACACAGGAAGATTTTCTACGTATCTAGCAACATTATAAAAAAGTTTATAGATCCAATAATTGCGAAAACTGTTGATAAACTGACACTAAGAAAGGTGAAGTATCATGATTTTTGGAATCTTATTAATTTTAACTTGCAGACTGGCCGTCGTAGGAATGCGTTCCTGATACCTGTCAGTGAGACAATTCTAGTAGCGAATAAAAATCAAATTCGCAAAACATGTACTCATACTCATTTGTATGAAATTGACAGGTGTCAAGGACGCATTATGTCGTCGGCATACTGTAGTGTGGATTTAATTTTCATTGTTTGTGTACTGCGAATTTATTCCAGATTATACGGGTATAAGATAATTTCTGATACATTCTGAGTTTTTTTTTGCAATCGATTTATCGATATCGGTATTATTAAAGTAGCCTCACTACTTTTCTTATTATAGTTATATATACCTGTGGGATTAAAAAAAAAACCTTTTGACATTTTTGTAACGATATATCAACATCGGTATTTTTAAAGTGGCTTCACTACTTTTCTTATTATAGCTAGTTATAACTGTGGGACTTAAAAAACAACCTTTTCACATTTTCGTGACTATACCTTTCTTTGTGTGAGTTAACATAAATCCGTGTAATTACTAGATAATCTGTGATTACACATGTATAATAATTATATCGGCACAATTATTTATAATAAGGGCCTGTTTATTTATTACGTAAGACAATTTTGACCACTTTCTGACCCTCCCCACGTTAGAAAAAATAAGACTTGGATGAACTCCCTCCGCCCCTTTCAATTTTACGTACCAAAATTGCAAAGAAAAAGTAGCAAAAAAATTAAAAACTTATAGTTATTGGTTACTTTTGTGATCTTACGTAAGAGAAATCTAAACCTCTCCCACCCCCACGTAAGAAAAAATAAGACGCGTTTGGACCCCCTCTCCCCTCAAATCGTCTTACGTAATAAATGAACAGCCCCTATATGCACAATGTAATTATTATTTATTAATATTGCTAATTTTATTTATCTATATCTCTACTAGATTGAATTTATGAAATAAGAAGTCTTGCAAGAATACAATCTTTATACTGTTTTTTTTTAATTATTTGAATCTTGTGGATATTGGATTGAAAGTAGTCAATGTAAGTTCTATTAATTTTATTTGCTAGTTTGAATCCTAGGTGGGTTACCAGCCACAATGGCTACAAAATTATACAGCAAGCAAGCAATGTAACAAAATATTTGGAAATAAAAAAAATGTTTCGATATATTTTTTAACATTGAAGTGACTTGCATGATAGCTCACCACATATAAAATATCCCTAATAGTACATTACGATACGTGTGACTTAAGTATCCCATTATTGCACGGTGTTACTATACTATTTAAGTCACACGTATCGTATACTATTTTATAGCTCATGTGACCTAAACCAGCACTTAAGTCACTCGGTGCTATAAATATATTTTGACAATCACTCTTTTAATTTCAAATGGTATACTGAAATAGTTATGATGATTGCATCATTATTATACTTGTATGTTCACAAAAAATTGGAGTACATTTGTGTGCATGGTGGCAATTTTTAAGAGGTTGCTTATTTAAGTATTGTTGTGTTTAGTTATGTTAGTTAAATTAGGTTTTTAAACGAACCTAAGAGAATATATTCTTTTTATTAAAACTCAAGCGTTACGTGAACGAAACTTTCGATATCTTTTTGAGTCGAAATCCTCTTTTAGTAGACAAGAATAATTAACACGAATATAAGCATTTTTTTTATAAAAGGCGTTATAATTTGTGAAGTGCAAAATTACCTTTTGTACTTTAAAAAATTATGACGTCTTTTCTAAAGAGCGATTAATTTCTTAATCGCTCTTTTTTGGAAGGACGTCATAAATTTTATTTCTAATAGAATAATTATAGCTTAGTTTTATGTTATCTTTGAAAATGTGAGAATTTTAAGTTCAGGTAGTAATTTACAAACTGGAAAATACATTATTATTTTATGTTCCAATATTATAAATGAAGGTTGTATGTGTGATTTAAGTTATTTAATAACTTATTATGTAAGTTCTTATTACACTTTTAAATAAAGTATATTCAAATGCTATTTTTATGAGGACATTGTTTTCTTTTTTGTAAGCCTTAAACGGAACATTTTGTAGCATATGCACTGTCTAGGTAGCGATACCTAGCGGTCATGCACTATGTAGGTATATATATACCTAGTAGAGTTGCACCGTGTAGGTATCGATACCTAGACGACATGGTCATATTGGTGTTATATGTAAATTGTACAAATTTAATAAATGTTGGATCTTATGATTGGCTTTTATTATTTTAAAAAACACTTAATGAATAGACAAACATATGTATAATATAATATTATGAAACAGACTATAAAGGTATGAGGAACAGGGTGTAATTATCTCTTCCTCCGTAAAAAAGGGAGCATCTTCCGACCAGACGGGTGGTGTGTCTGTTGGGCAACCACCCGATGATTTGTACATTATAGTGCCTAATCCCTATGATTTATAGTGCCTATCTATACGGACGATTGATGTCGGGACGTTGTATATTATGCTAGTCGCGCGGTAAACTCTGCCTGCGCGATGCAGGATTTTGCGTGACGTCAGTGTGATGCGTAGTTCGCAAGTGGCGATGTAGATGCTGTGGCGGCATCTACATCGCCAAGAGCCATCGCCATCTACAGACCAACCAGAGGTTCCCAGAATGTAGAAAATGCAGGCTACCTTTTTCATGTAAAGGAATTTTTCCTATAAGTTCGTGTGGTATGTTTTATTAATTATCATATTATTGTGTTATGTTCATGAGTACTTTAGCTCCCTTAAAGAATGCTTAGGCATTCAAAGTCCAGATTTTAAATAAAACATCTAAAAATACTGAATTTTCATACTTTATTAAGAACCATTCAATAGGTACAATAAAAATGTTAATCTAACGCACTTCAATTAGATAACGCTGCGTTCAGTCTCGTCTAAAATGATTAGTTTTAAAATCTATTGTTTCCGAGATTACACAATATATCATTACTATAATAGAATTATTACAATAAGCATCGAGTTCACGGAAAAAATGTTATGTAACAAACTGATTTTAAGTGAACAATACAAAGGAAAGTAATGAAATAAAAAATATTGCAAGCATTTGTGAGAAATATTGCAGTGGTCGCCCAGTGTAGTCGGCCCCGACTTACCGAGTAGGTTGTGAGTTCGAACTCGGCCAGGAAATTTGTGTTTTTAATTTTATCACCACTGCTCCCAAAACGGTGAAGGAAAACATCGTGAGGAAACCGGCATGTCTTAGAACCAAAAATCCGAAGACATGTGACATCTACCTACCAACCCCCACCGGGTCCGCGTGGTGTATTATGCCCCTCCCACTCTGAGAGGAGGCCTTTGTCCCAGCAGTGGGAACATTATAGGCTGGTTATGCAAAAAAAAATGTGTGCATAGTAAGAATGCAAGAAATTAAGTGTTCAAAAACACTTAGAATACAGCTGTTAACTATGTTTAAAATACTGTTAACTTCATTGTAATACAAAAGCAATTATTGTAAAACATAAATGTTTTACTGAATAATCTAGCGATGTTATCACGGTACACGACGGTGGTAATCGATTTACCTCTATGTATACGTAACTAATCAATGCCATTGTAATCTGAGATTTAATTAGAAGCACATATAAGTGCGATACCCCTTTGTTTTCCATTTTTCCATCAACTCGATGGATGTTTATTAAAAATGTTTTAAATTGAGAATCGCTTACATGAATCTAACTTTGATCTATTCGCTATTATACATGCCCAACTAACGCATGCAAGGTATTGCAGATAAAAATAGTGTCAGTATTACTTTCAGGAAATTGAAAAATATCTTGTAATGTCAATTTTCTGATGATAATATTATTGACGATTACAAATTACAGAATTATTGCACCGTTAAAATATAATGCATTATTAAGTAGACACTGAAGTAGGTAATTGTTCGTCTTTTATAGAACCTACAATATTTGGTAAAGCTTGAGACAAAGTTACAAAGGCCTCGGGTTTAAACTCCATGTTAACATAGGCTTGGTATAAAGCGAAAAAGAATCATATTTATAAGTCATTTAAGGACAGATTCCAAAATCCAAACTGTACTGGTATGACCTGTAATAGTTCGGTCTCAGTCAAGGGGTTCCCCAAGGTTCAATCATCGGACCTGCGCTATCTATAGCCAGGTGATCGAAGTTTTTAATTTTAGTCAAGTTTTTCTTGGCCTAAATAATAAGTATCTCAAGCTAAACCATTATGGAAATATTTACATCAAAATCAACCCTTGTGGGCGTTGACAACATAGATCTTTGGTATATTTCACAGCAGACAGGTCACTTAGAAAAGGAGATAGCACTTTTACAATTTTATAGAAAAGTTCTATAGTATCGTTACAGAATTGACCACAGCTAGACTGCTTCATGAAAGGTTCAAGTAGTCAGATTTAATTCATTATTATACGTTATTTGATAAATATGTTCCTAAACCCTATTAATTCTATTGAAATACATACTATAATATGACTGCGAATCTTACAATAAAGTTTCGGGATTTTTTGTACCGATTTACGGCCGAACCCAATAATCTATTACAGATAGCTACCTACTGATGGTAGCCAGTATAATTATAACTGTCAGTATAATATAATCATACAGATCGCTACTGATATAGATTATTGGAACGTTAAAACCAAAGATAGATAGGTTTTTCTACTTCCAGTATGCCAAAACTGGTGATAGATACGTAACTGGGTTTGGCCGTTAACGGAAACAGGATACTAAAAAGTTGTGTGAAGAAATAGGTAATCACGGAATCAAATAAGGTTCTTTGGATGTCACAGGAATACAATCAACTTGGTAACGGTAAGGTGCTGGGTTGTGTTTGGTGGAAGATTTACAGCTTCTTGTACCAGAACAGGTAATGTTCTCCATCTTCAACTAGTAAGTCGTCCACTCCTGTAACAGAAAGATAACGTTAGTGGTGTTTAAACGAAACTGCAAATAGTGATGTGTTGCTGATTCTATTCTGATTTCCAAAGAGCATTGAAGGTCCGTTGTGGCGGTGGCATACATACTTGCCCGTCATTTCCCGCTTGATATCATATAAATCGATACCTGATATCATTGCAAACAGAAAACATGACCAAACCCCGTAAATTGTCATGTTTCATCTCAACATTGAACGTTAATAAGTATCTCAGAAACGTGACGCTTTACGTTTTCAGTTTGCATTGATGTCAGCTACCGATTTTTATGGGTTCCAAGCGTGGCCGCCATAATATTTAAAATACTTCAATCCCCTTTTAAATTTGTAAACGAAATCAAGCGGTATTTGGACCTTCCATAGAAATTGTCTCCGCCCAGGGTCCAGGCATAATTTAAAAGAGAGTAAAGAATGCCCTTACCAACGGGAGCGACGAGCTGGTTGCCGGGTGGGCTAGCGGGGTCTGGTTTCTCCGGCAGGCGGTACAGGAGCCAGTAGTGATAGCCCATCGGCTCCTCCTTGTGGCCGGCGATCGTGTGCACGTAGTGGCCGTTGGGCCACTCGCTAGCCTCGAACTTGAACTTAGGGTGCAGTTCCGCAGCAATTTGCATCACGTGGAAGAATGATATGTTCCTGTAATTGAAAGTTATTGGTAAGTATGTATGTATGTAAATATGTAAAACAAAGTCGGGTTAGTTACACCATTTATAACTCAAGAACGGCTGGACTGATTTTGTCTCCGCACCGAACAGCGTAACATGAAAACATGGGAAAAATTATGAGGATAATTCATTTTCATATACATAAATTATTTAGGCGGTACGAAGTTCGTCAGGTCAGCTAGTTATAATCCTTGGTAAGACTGGTCGTCAGCTTTTTGGGCTTACGACCGAAAAACCAAAATACAAATGAGACAAAAAAATGGAATGATAATAACAACACGCGGGTTCCTCGCTCATTCTGTTATCCTAGTACTATTTTCTTACCTAGGAGCGACCATGTGCAGGGTGTAGTTCTCGGTGACGTTGGTGCCGACCCACAGCGTGTACGTGAAGGATACGTTGCGTGCGTCGGATTCGTTGCTGGTACTGCCTGACTGGTAGGCCAGTTTTAGAGTTCCGTCACCGCCGTTGCTGTCTGGAATATCAAAATAACTGCGTTTAGCCAAAGTGAAATGTTTAAAAAAGGATCGTAGACTAGGCATTATAGACAATCGTGCTAGACATTTACAATCATGTTTTTTTAGTCTCCATCTCTCAGTCGCAACAGGAGAACCGCCTTCCATAGGTTTAAATTGGAGAAGTGTTACAGAGGACACGATGGTGAAAATTCCTATCGGTTGGCAGTTTATAGCTGTGGTGTGGAACTTGTCTAGCAGTGTGACACCCGGACACACCAGTACAACTCTGTACAACTCGCAAGAGTTAACCTCGGATGACGCGCGGTATTGAGGCGTCGCGTCGCGTCAATGGCGAGAGTGGTAAAAGCGCGGGAGTCGCGGGTGGCCGCTCGTCTCAAGTATAAATAATAATTATAAGTATAAAGGTGGAGTACCGTTTCATAACAGGTTTTCTGTGCCAATTAAAAAATATTTACCAACAACGCACCCTTGTCAATGGCGCCAAAATATCCTTGTAGCAATAGCAATCTACTCACCCAACGGTTCGTGTCGGTTATCGAGCAGCTTATCCGAGCAGTGCGGCGGGCGCACGGCGGCGAGCGAGGCGGGCGTGAGCGCGGCCACGGCGGCGGCGGTGCTGGCCACGTCCCCCCAGCCGCCGTCCGGCCGCGCGCGCGCCACCAGCCACTTGCGCGCCGCCGGGAAGCTCCAGTGCTGGTGCGCGCCTGGCCCTGACTCCGAGTCTTCGAGAGCCTGGCCCGGCAAAAGGGGTTTGAGGTAAGGAGGTGGTGTTATTCCAAAATTCCGAAGGACGAGGTTCTTTAATGACTTCGATTCAAACTTTCATAATTTCTTACATACAAAATTCATCGTTATAAACATCGTCATTTGTTGTAAAGGGAACCTTTGTGAAATATTTTATACTTCTGCACCCACGGATATCGATAACAGTGCGTTGCGGCTGTGCGTTGTCTATCAATCAATTAATTTAGGATTTTTATTAAATAGAACGCTTAAAGACCTGCCCTTTGCAAGGACTCTATGGAGCCTTGCCATAATCATATGCAGGGTAGATATGCATAGAATAGAATAGAATAGAATACTCTTTATTATGTACACCATATAATTAGTAGGTAGGTAGTAGGTAGGCATAGTAGGTTAGAGCCGATCAATTTTGTAAAAATCTCACCGTGAAAACTTAGGTGAAGTGAGTTTGTTTTTGCTAGAAATTGACACTATTGACAACTCACTCCACGCTCACTTCACTTAAGTTTTTACGGTGAGATTGAAACGGAACAGCGGTGCAATTCTGTAAACAGAATCGCACCGCTGTTCGTTGCTTCTTGAACAGTAAGTTGCTTCTTCTTCTCCGTGCCGCTAGCACGACAGTATTTCAGATTTTACTGGCCAAAATCTTTGCCATTTCCCAGTAAGTTAGTGAGCACATGGTACCGCAACGCAGGACTCGTCGCTTTTCGTTTAATATTGACCTGTTAATGCTAAAAGTGTATATGGTTATTTACCTGAATGGCCAGTGCGGTGGTTGTGAGTGTTCCGAAGCTACCGTCAGAGTGCTGCTGCCTGGCCAGGCCGGCCATGGGGCGGCGCACGAAGTGGATGAGGCTGCGGTGGCGGTGGTCCTGCACCACGCAGCGCAGCGCCAGGATCACCATTGAGATCGTGTCTGAAATGGAAGGAATGTTTTGGTCAGTGGGATAGATTTTGTTATTAGAATAGTACGACTAGCTGACAAAATAGTTAAGCATACGGCCGAAGCTTTTGCCAAGTCTAGACGGATATCGTTACATAGCATGTAACTTGATTAAATATTTTGAGAAAATTATGTAAGAATAGAATTTTGACAGTATTATTTAACTCTCCTTTTAATGCCTCTAAGTGCTTGGCCAGACCGGCTGGCGGAGTTACCTATGCATATTTATTTTAGTCTCTCTTAATCGTCTGTCAATACTCCTTTAAATAACACTTATTTTATCCCAAAGAGTTAGGCAGTGGTGACCTACATATATCACACTCATATCAGTTAAGTTTAAGTCCCATTTGGGGGTGATCTTATTGTCATAAATTGGGCACAAATCCAAACTGTTACTGAAATTCCTAATGGAAAAACCCAATAACATTTTGCCCGATCCGCGAATTGAACCACAGGACTTCATGCTCAGCAGTAGCGTTCGCTACCACAAGACCAACGAGGCAGTCAAGTTTTTACAATAAGTTCAGCACTTACCAAGACTATGATCCGACGCAGCATTAGCGATATCCAAGAGCCTCCTAATATGGCGGCGTCTAACATGAGCTGCTGAAGAGCAAGCAGCCAGCGTCGCATAGGCGAACTCCAGGTCATGTGGAGGCTCTCGGTGCAAAAGGGCAGCTACCAGGTCGCGGCCGTGGAAGGAGCGAGGGTCCTTGCAGAGAGCTCCCAGGGCGAGGGTGTAGGCGGCCAGGCGCCCCAGAGGAGGAGGAGACTCGTGGTGCCTGAGGAAATTAATGACATGGTGATGTTTCTTCTTCAAAACGAACGTATTACATTTTTGTAACACTTGAGTGACATTTGAAATAAGGTTAAATGATAAATGATTTTATTTTTGTAAGTAGGCTTGCACAAACACTTTTACACGTCAATCATATATTTTTTAAACTAGATGAGGTCGCCGTTTCCTATCTGACTACTCTGAGAAGAGAGGCCGAAACTAACTCAGAGGTCATAGTCTCCTTTAAAGTCCAGACATAATCTTGGTCAGGTTATATGAAGACCATGTAGGTCGATGTCTGAGATGGTCTTTTGAGGAAAGAACCACACAGATTGAGAGGACCTGTCCAGTCAGGTTTAATGCATAACATGGTTGAATAACGATACGATGCTTACATAATCTTATAGGATTTTGTTAAAGGTTACGACTTTTGAAGTTAGGTACACTATGAAACTTTAGAAGAATTCGTACAAATGGAGAGACATCTGGACTGTCCTTTCAAGTAGGGACAGAAATATTGTCCGTAACATTATCTACGTCCTCTAAAACACTTATCCAATGAAACTTAGTTTCTTTGCTTGCCTTTTAACATTCTAAACCTGAATCAGATGATCAAAAGAACAGAGTGGTAACTCACTTCGACATCATGAGCAGTATCTCGATCTCCATCTGCTTGGCTGACAGCTGCATCTCAAGACCTTGCTGCTCGATCTCCTTGCCAGTATTGTTGGCCAACTGCGAAAGTAATCACAGGATATCTACAGTACCCGGCGATAAATATTGCACATCGACCTTTGGAAAGAGACAATCGGCTAATTTCGGCTTCGTAGAGCGTTATCTCTGTCGCACGAAATACAAACAGTCCGGTATCTATTAGAAGCTGTTAAAACAATTATGATTTGCTTCTTTTGATAATTATTTTTATTCTTTGTATAAAATCGATAGGATCGAATAGGTCGATGTGCAATATTTATCGCCGGGTACTGTAGTATGTGTTTCGGTATAACGGCACAGTCGTCGACTGAAAGCGATGATAGTTCTTGAAATCGACCCAGTTCTGTTGCTCTTTTAAAATGAACGTATTAATTTCTTATTCGTAGGGGGCACATAGATCTTATATTCCTATGGGTTAACAAGAGTACCTATAGGGGGCCTACAAAGGCCACTTTGGCAGAATCATAAAAGGATAACATTATGAATCTTAATGGAGAGTTAACTGTTAAGTTAATCGTATCAAATCGCATTGGTCAAGGATTTTTCAGTTATTTTTTTTTGTCAGTGCTAAAATACCAATCAATCCAATCCAAATCCAATCACAATCTCTTTGATTATACCTACGTAGTGCAGTGAAAAAAAGAAAAACACGGACTGTCTTCGCCGTATTTATAATTCATAATGTTATCCTTTTATGATTCTGCCAAAGTCGCCTTTTTAAGCCCCCTGTAACGTTATACAACTCAAATTGATAAGGGTTCTTCAAAAAAAGGGAAAAAACATCAGCCTTTCCCAACTTTGTTTCTAGTCTAACTGGATGCAGTTGAATACAGGTTATTTTTTGGAAAAAAAAAAACATAAACGTTCAGTTTATCTCTGGAAAGTAAGTGTTATGTTTACAATATTTATTATGTTTATTAAATACCAAATCAAAAGTAGTCTCAACTACTAGGTTCCTGGATGGCTAAACTTGGTTAGCTTTTACCTACCGACTTTTAAATAAGTATAAAAATGTACTCCGACAATCAGACAAAGTACTGGCAAGATAATGGCAGATGCTAATACGCGATACTAAGCTGTATCGGAATTACGTTGATGACGGCTCCGCCTACCTGACCCAGTTGCATGTTAGTTGGTTCATCGCCAAATGTTATTATTTGCCTAAGATATGACGTACTCATGAAGTCATGACGACTGTTATATCCAAAATGTATTGGAGTCTTGAGCCAACCTACTAACTAAAAATAAGGGTAGGCTTTCGAAGAGTTTTATATAAAATTTACAAAATATATATTTTTCGAGATTTCGATTATATTAGCAAAGCTCTGCTATAATGTCATACGGGCACCTACATCGCCCTGGGCTTTCACAATGCAATTTCCAACATTAGAGACTAAAATGAAATATCTCATAAGAGCTCAACTGTCACCAATGAGACATAATTATTTTTTCTATTGTTATCGAACTTCACACCACAGTCAAACCATTACAACGGTTTTATGGGGCTTAGTTTATAAGTCTACTTACCATCTTTGATTAATAAATAAATAAATAATAATAAGCTTGCGTAACAGATATCGGGATCAACGAGAAACAAACCTAAACCTTGAGGCTCTCTTTTCAGGAAGCAACAAGATTGGACGTGACAAGAAAAAATTAAACAGTCACGATCCTCAGCACTGAGGGCCCGAATGTTAAGAAGAAGCAGCTACAAAACACAAATGCTACTAGAACGCTAAAAGATTTATTTGGCGCGTGTTTAAAATCGGAACTAATGCCCGCCATCTGTACCAATTTCACAAATGTTTACCAAAAATGGCCCCCAGTCACTATCATTCAGGGGCCAAAAGATCCTTGTAGTACTGTAGGTGGCGGAAATAAGTATGTTGGTAGTACTTTCACAGGCAAGCTATTCGTAAGTATACCCTACCATTCGGTATTTACCTGCAAAGTCAGCATGACGTGGTGCGTATCATTGCCCCACCCCCAGTCGGGCTGGCGGTGCTGCAACAGATACTGCAGCGCCTTCTGTATGGCCTGCCCCTCATTCAGGGTCTCTGTCTCCCACGCCGTGGTGGTGGACGTCACCACTGTGGTGGTAGTGGGAGCCTTCGTGGTGGCTGTTGTTGGGGGCTCCGTTTCTGGAAAATAATGGTTTAATTAAAATAGTAGTTCATCGGTATGGGAAACAGGATCTAAGCTAGCGGCGGTCAGGGCTTCAGAGAGCGGAACCTCCTACTAATACGAGCCATGTCTAGAAGTACTGCTTTCTTAATCAAACATCTGCTTAGCTAGTTCCTCCTCAGGTGTTGGTCGAGGCTCTTAGCTATTAAGCCATTGGGCTGTAATAATCATCGGTAAGTCCCCATCCCACAAGGTGACAACTTCGGGAGCTAAAATGCAATGAACTGTGAAACGATGTGCATAGATTAAGGCTGTAGTGACCGTAAAAGTTGAGTAGCTAGCTAGAAAAATAAAATGTGATGGCCATTTTGTTTCTTGAATATGGTCATTTGCAAAAGGTTAACTTAGAACCTATCCTGCATTGTTTATCAAATGTTTTTATTCGGTATGAGAATCGAACCGACCTGTAGCATAGATCATGCAGCCACTACGAATGTACTCGAGGACACGAGAATCGCCGCTCAGAATGTTGCTCAGGGTCAGATTAAAATACCATCTACCTAAATGTAAATACCTGTCTAAGCTAAACTTACCAGTTTGGCAGTAGCCCGCCGCGACGAACATCAAAGCACATAAAATTTTTAAGTAACGCTGGCCCATGGTGGAGATCTGAAACAAAGGAAAATAAACTGTCAATACACAAAGTCCTAATTTGCGGGATGGTAGCAGTTCGTATTTGATAATAGAAAGAGACTAAAATCGATCTCTTTGAGTAAAAGTTACCTACATATGTATGTACAGCAGTAAAGACTGATGAATGACAAGAGTAATTTTTTAAAGGTGGTTCTAAACGGGCAATATTTTACTGCAGTAGGTGGCTGCAACACAGTGGCAGGCAATATTGCCAGCAATGCCAGCCAGATTATGCAATACTAGCTTCTGCCCGCGGCTTCGCCCGCAAGGTATGTCGATGAAAACTCTCCTATGTCCTTCCCCGGGGTGCAATCTGTCTCTCTGCCAAATTTTATCGAAATCCGTTCAGTGGTAGAGTGAAAAAGTAACATACAGACAGACAGACAGAGTTACTTTCGAATTTATAATGTTAGTATGGATTAGTATGGATTGCAGTATTGTTCCGGCTATACAGGGTTATTGGTAAAACATTAACAACCTCTTAAGAGGTCATTGTACTCATCGTTATGAACAACTTTTGATATGGTACTAAACCTGAAATCGCAAAAAAAAAATTAGCTGTTCCCTACATTTATTTATTTATTTTTTTATTTATTTATTTTATAATTTATGTACACACAGTAAAATACATAGGGACATGACATGATTATAAATTGAGTACAAAGGTACTGCTTATTTCTTAAGAAATTTCTTCCAGCAGACCTGCGAAAGGAGAAGTAAAAAAGAAATGTAGACAATAGTGTGTGAGAACAAGAAGAGAAAAATATGAATGTGTGAAGTCTAAAACTAGAATATTAAATAAACCTACACATATAATGCAAAAAATAAAATAATAATTAACATAAATATACTTAAATAAATACATAATGCTAAAATATATAAACATATATATATATAAATACTCACAGTATAGAGGAAAGGTAATGCTCTTTCAATCTAGATTTGAATAGAGAAATAGTTTTTAAATCACGAATGTTAGGCGGAAGAGAGTTCCACAATCTATTTTTTTATGTTCGTATAACTCGTCAAAATGTAGGGATCAGCTGATTTTTTTATATATATTATTTATATTACGGATATTTTACTCGTCTTTTCTATCCCAAATAGAACTGCATTGGAAATTACGTATTTTATATTTAAACGTATTTGCGTTTATGGGCTGATTTTACCAAAGTCAGATATATCATTTATACGCGGAATAAAATTGACGTCTGACAGCTCTAGTAAGGAAAATCTGTCAAAAGTTCATAATTTATTTTCAGGGTAGGTATAAAAGTTTAGTGAAATTGACCCTAAATAATATAAAATACTAAAGACATAACTTGAGTCTGATGTTCTCCGTACGCAGTGTAGCGATGGAGAGCCACTTCAGATGGCAGCACTGTCGTTAGATACGACACGAAGGCAATCTTATGATAACGCAACAGTCTGGAGATTGAGTAAGGAGAGTAATTAGATCAGCAGTTTAGTTACAATCGGCACTTAGTGGTGTTAATAATTTTAAAGAAAGCAAGCTAAGTAATGACAGCCGCACGGGTCAGAGGGAGAGGAGGACACGGAGGGGTCCGTGTCACGGAAAGCACGTAAAGACGTTGGTTCCGGCTGCCATTCTTGGATCTGTGACAGTCGTTACGGTTCGTCAGAAGCCCGAAAGTCTGACAACCAGTCTTACCACGGTATCGTATTCAGCTGCATCCGGTTAGACTGGAAGCCGACTCCAGCATATTTGGGAAAAGGCTAGGCACGATGATGATGGTTAATTTTAAAGAAAATATTCTTATATTTCTCTTCTATATACTTACAGGAAAAAAAAACAGGCTGAAAAGTATTCAGAATACAGCTACGCCGCGCTGCTACGCCAGGCCTACGGTGTCTACGCGGCTACGGCGTAGGCGAGCATATGAATACATCCGTCACACTAATCAAAGAGCTTTTTCACAGCTGGTTTTTTTAAAGGCCACACATCTTTATATACAGGGTGAATTAAATATTTTAATATTACTAGGTAAACATAAATTGGTTTTTAAGTAATTGAAAAATAATAATTTTAAATATCTCTAAAATAGCTGCTAGGACCAAATCTTTCTATTTTATTCGAATTATTTAGTTTAATTATTGTGAAGTAATAAAACAAAATATAAACAACTTTACTTTAATAAAATCTAAAAATAACGAAATTAAATCCTAACTTAACTAAAACTATACAGAAACTAAAAAATAGCGTCGAAAAAATTTAATTAGACTTACGATATTTATTATTATTTTCTCCTTTAATTTTGATCACGTTATTTAATTTTTTGTCGTCTTTTCATTATTTACTAGTTTTCTTACCGTATGTGCAATTATTTTATTATGATTTTGTATGGTTGTATTGTTTCAGTGCAATGTGACTAAATGTATTACTTTTTATGTTATTTTGTAATCTAATCTTAAATATTTAGTATAAATTTTATGTTTAGCTAAGCTAATACATTTTATATTTAGCTAGAATATTAGCTATATTCTAATAATTTAATGAATTATTGTTAACCTTTTAATGTGAATGTTGTGCATGCCTAGGCATAAGTGATGTATTTACACAGAATTGAAGACTTGTTTTTGACTTGATTACCTATTGTTACTACCCTTGTAAATATATCGTTGGTGTGCTTTTTTTTTCGTTGATGTGCCTTGCTTACTAAATAAAAATAAATACCTATAATCTCTGACGGATATAATTACTCTGTCTTATTGGCAAACGCAGTCTATATAATAATTATGTAAAGAGTAACCATAGTTTGCAGAACTCATGTGCAAACACCCAGAGTTTCAAAGAAGGAATAGATTTATTCCATATTTAAATTGAAAATCGTCCGGTGAGGTTCGGCCGTGCAAGCAGTTTGCAGTGTGCTATTGAATTTAGAAACTTTATGAAATCATAATGTTGAATGCTTGTTCACTGCCATACTGACAACGTAGATATTATGAAGATGTTTTGACCTTTTTGATAGTTTTTAATAAACGGTTTTATTTAGCTCACCCCGTTTGTTTTATTTATTATTTATTCTTGGGTCATATTTAGTAATTCAAATTTCACCCTCTTCCTGTCAACCGATTAATCTGAAATTTTGTATACACTTTGGATTTTGGTGACAATACAATTATGTTTATTCATTTTCATTATAAATTCAAGATGGCCGCCGCTACAAAATGGCGGATAATTTATGTTTTATTAATCCCATCAATATGGCTATCAAATGAAAGGGCTCAACAAGCAGAATACAATATACTATAAAAAATTGAAATACAAGATGGCGGCCGCTACAAAATGGCGGATAACGTAGGTTTTATCGATCCCATCAATATGGGTATCAAATGAAAGTGCTCAACCAGTATAATACAATGTACTATATAAAATTAAAATCCAAGATGGCGGCCTCTACAAAATGGCGGATAACTTAGGTTTTATCAATCCCATCAACATGGGTATCAAATGAAAGGTCTCAACAAGTAGAATACAAAATACTATGCAAAATTGAAATCTAAGATGGCCGCCGCTACCAAATGGCTGATAACAATTTTTTTTTCAAGCACTAAATGAATTAAACAGAATGCGAAATAAAAACTAAAAACTAGAAAATAAAAAAATAGGTAAAAAAACTTTTTAAGTTAAACGGTTTTATGTTAAACATACATTGCAATGTTTAAGATAAATGTACTAAAAACCAAAAAATAATAAAATAGATACAGTCGTGGGAATTATAAACATATGCATAGACTAGACTAAAATAAAACCGTGGGGCACGTCAATTGTCTACAAATTATCGACTTAATGTGACGTGCCCCACGGTTTTATTTTAGTCTAGTCTATGCATATGTTTATAATTCCCACGACTGTATCTATTTTATTATTTTTTGGTTTTTAGTACATTTATCTTACCTATTTTTTTTACCTATTTTTTTATATGATAGTGAGGTGTTCGCACGGAACCGTTTTAATGCAAATATATATACTGGGTCAAATTAAAATAACTAGCGAAACTCTGCAGACGTGATCGATATCTAAACATTATCATCATCTGCCTAGCCTTCTCCCAACTATGTTGGGGTCGGCTTCCAGTCTAACCGGATGCAGCTGAATACCAGTATTTAACATGGCGCGACTACCTATCAGACCTCCACAACCCAGTTATTGGGTAATACGATATCCCTATTAAGACTATTTGTCAGACTTTCGGGCTTCTGACTACCCGTAACGACTGTCAAAGATCCACGAATGACAGCCGGGACCAACGGCTTAACGTGTTTTCGAGGTAAAACTCAGACCAATCTAACCTCACTGATTAATCTGTCTTCCAAAGCGAAAGTATCTTCAAAATCGATAAAACTCTAAATTGCTCGGGGTCTCGATAACCAACCAATATCCAAAGTAGAATCATAAACAACATCGCTAGATGACCGGGCGATATTTCCCGCGGCGCCTACATTTTAACAAATTGTTATTTCCTTGCATGATTTATTCTGCAAAGCTTTTGAACCAGGATAATATGAAATCAATACAGGCTGTCTTGGTGATAGAATGTTCTCGGAGATAAATAAATACAGTTTTATGAGGATTCGTTTTATATGTGCTTAGGGCCCGAGAATTGAAATTAGTTTTGTAACGTGAGATTGGTTTGAAATTGTGTTGTTAAGAAAATTGAGAAAGACATGAATGTGTTTAACAGCAGACTGGTATACGGCTGGCCTGTCACTGTTAATTTTAAAAGTAAATGCTAATGTTGGTTACAATTTTAAGTCAAAAGTTCGATTTATGTCTTACCAAAGTCTTTGAAGAAATCATTTTAATCGTTAGAAAATTCCAATACAACGCAGATTGAAAATAGCCAAAGTATTATTTCATTTTTTATCGTCAATAATACAGGCATATTTTAGAGCAATAATTTTCAATCTAGATAGGTTTACATGACTAAAGTAAAATAAAAAGTACTTTAAGAAAATTAATTTTTCACACCACCTGCTCGAAAATGTCAAATTATATGTCAAGCAACCTTAACCTAAAGTGAGTCATTAGTGACCGGGGGCACAGCCGGTCAATAATGTTGTACTGGATTTCATTATGACCCGCTGGTCAATAATGTGATTTGAATTTGGAATCTCACATGCTCAGCTAAATTGGCAGTATAGTACTAACAAACACCCTTTGGTACCAGAAAGAGGAAAGCTATTCTCGATACCCTTACTACGCGTGGATGATATTCTCGATTTCCTACAAAATCATAACGACTGCTTCTTCATATCGTTGCCATGTTTTCGAAGACATAATATTGTAAAAATAATTAGATAACTACGAACCATTTTTTAAAAGGAATGGAAGTGCATATAACTAACTAGTTCTAAATATGTTATTCGCACTGTTTGTTTATTTAATAAATACTTTGTTTTTCGTACTATGGCTATTATTTTCTCACAGTAGGTGTAAAAAGTAGAGTATCCTCCTCTGGGCTAAAGGTGTCTTTGCCTTGGGCTAGCTTGAATCCCTCGCTGCATTCAGGATTCTTGTATTAACTCCCTCGCTTCGCTCGTGAGTTAAACTCTTAATTCCCTCGCTGCGCTCGGGAGTTAAATCCCGAATCCTTCATTGCGCTCGAGATTCAATATGACGCCCGTGACATAAGACACAACTTTAGCCCCTCGGTGCATAATCTACTATTAAACATCACAACTTCTAAACCACTGATTTTCGAAGAACTTATGTTGCGTTAAGGAGAATCCATGGAAGGTCCTAGATACAAAACAAAAATTGGCACTATAAATGGGCCGCCCTAATAAGCAACCTAACAATGTTTAATTCAATCCTGTGTAAATAGTTATTATTGTTAGAGAAATAAGAAAAAAAAAATGTTTACAATAAATAAACCCCTAATCTTTGAAAAACCTTTTTATCCTCGTAAGCGTAATGACCTATTTAAAAACACACACATAGGAAGCAAAGCAACACAAGTACTTATAACACAAGTACTAGGCATACAGAAATCCGTGGAAATAAACAAGATAAAAGGCAAGATGGCGCCGTTTGGCGAGGCGTGGGTAAGTGAGTGTGATCGTGTGATGTCACTGAATATGTATGAGCACGCACATCATTTACCTGTGTTTATGTACCAGGAGGTGAGAGGATACTACAGGTTGATGTCTTATGGTGGTTTTAATGAGCTCGGATGGATTTTTTAAGGAAATACGGCGATTGTATGCGAAGGCACCCTCGCATAAGGAATTGGTAAGCCGTGGGCGTTATCGCTGCGTTGATGCCGCGTACGCTGCGGGTAAGTACGCCAGATTTGTGTAATTGTACAAAATAGTGAAATGGTAGTTGACAATTGGTTACTTTAGATATTGTTATCCGTACGCGCAGTTTATTTGAATTGTTATACATGATATAACATACACTCTTTCTTCATGCTTGAAGAATCAAAACGAAAACATTTGTTTCAAACCTTCAAGCCCAACTCACCTCCTTTAATATTTGTGTATGTAACAGAGACAATTTATCTACTGTACGTCGCGCAACGATCCGTGTCTGATCTGACGCGTGATTGATGGACCTCCTGAGAAGTGCTGCGATCCTAGTACCTACAGAGATGAGGAATGGATACTGTAAGTAGATCTTTTTCTCTCACGTGGTGGAGAACATTTTGAATAATGAGAGGTATTTTATGACAAGTAAGTTTTAGAACAGGATTTTATTAACACGTGATTTCTGAACGCAAATCTGATTCAGCTGTATACTTGGCAAGAGATTTAACTGCAGATAAAATTGAGCAAAAGTTTCAGTAACCAAGGGCCGACAGTAAAACTCCTGCAACTTAGTGTGTACTACACTATCAATCTCAATCTGAATAAATTTGAAGGATATCGCTAATCCAATGCTTCATATGTCCGAAAAAATTGCCTTCTCAAAACCGAAAATAACGCAATGAATGTTGTTCAAATGTCAAAATGAAATTGCCACTGATAGAGTGTTACGCAATCACCCCGCTGTTCCATCTACAAAGAAGAACAATCCATTTTGATGAGCCTCAAGGAAATCCCTGACGGTGTTAATTACATTACCAAAGAAAGAAAAAGAAATATCTCCTGTAACGTAAATTAACGTCTAAGTTAGGTGCATCCTTAATTTTTACCGAACTTCAACGCGTCTTAGAAGTTTGTCGGAAAATGCCAATTTCTTTATAAGGAAACAAAATAGGTACTGGGTTCGTTTATTACATGACTAGCAGCGCCCCGCGGTTTACCCGTATAAGTTTCGATTCCGTCGGATAAAAAGTATTCTATGTGTTAGTGCTTGGCCAGACTGCAAACGCGGGCGCGGGGTGGGCACGGCGCGGCAAACTCAAACATAACTGTCTGGCCACGGCCTTGCCACTATCAGCGGTAGCTTACCACGGGGCGGCGAGCGGTAAAAACAAATATACAAAAATGTATGAACCATGCCACGACGCACCGCTCGCAGCCTCAATGCTAGCAGTAAAGACACTGCGCTGCTTGTGGCGCCGCTTGCCGCTAAGCCAAAAGTCGTGGCCAGGCGGTAAGAACTTCATTTGAGCGTCCATAGTGGCACTCGGGCGCGGTGAGCGGCGCGGGCTGCATAGCGCGGGGAGCGCGCGGGAAACTCACGCCATAGCTCGCGTTCATACATGTTGCCGCAGTGAGGGTGCGGGCGACCCGCGCGGGGACCGGGATTCTCAAACTAGTTTGAGCTTTTTTTCTAGTAAACTTAAGTCTTCTTCATCTATATTATATTTAACACTGGACACGAAACACTCAGAACGAAGCCGCGCTCCATTGCGGACAGGCAGACCGCACGCGTTACCGCGCCCATGCCGCTCCCCGCCCCACGCTGCTAGTCTGGCCAAGCACTTAGTGTGATCTATATTACTGTAAAGTTTCATCTAAATAGGTTCAGTAGTTTTTGCGTGAAAGAGTAACAAACATCCATCCATCCCCTCAAACTTTGGCGTTTATAATATTATTATTAGTAGAATATATGACAGGTTGTTTATTTCGGTTAGTCGCACAGAAGCGTCGCAGGTGTGCATTTAGGTGACGAGAGCTAATTTTGCCGTCTACTGCACTAATTGAAGAGGCGTCCACGCAGCCGGCCGTGAAACTCGAGCCCATTTACTTGCTTACTATATGTTGTT
Organism: Luperina nickerlii; assembly: GCA_963855955.1. Classification (NCBI taxonomy): domain Eukaryota; kingdom Metazoa; phylum Arthropoda; class Insecta; order Lepidoptera; family Noctuidae; genus Luperina; species Luperina nickerlii. The sequence goes on along the minus strand of OY979682.1, from coordinate 16,744,030 downwards.
ATATATTTACGCGCTTAATTTTATGCTCGACGGGCGTTTCGGCGTTAAGAGTCGCGGAAAATCGACTAAAGGGCCGCTGCCGGCTCTTAGACGAGTTGAGTAGTGTTTTTTTTACAGTTTTCGTGTTTGAAGTTCGGATTGCGATTTCTACGAAGTTTTCCTGAGGGAAATTACATGAAAGTAGGTTTAATGCGGTCTTGTTTTTTATATCGGATAGGTACTGTTTTTTTAACTTGAGATGTTTCTTAGCTTATAAAAAGCTATTATAATCAGCCTATAAATTTTCCCACTGCTGCGATATTTTCATAATTTTCAGTTACCTAATTTCTTTTTAAAGTCGATTTAATTTTTTTTAAATTTCTTTTTTATTTAGTAATTTTTAGTTTTAAGTAAAAACTGGAATATTTGTTTGTAATAAGTACCTACGTAATAGTTTTGTTGTAACTATTGCACTAGATATTGACCAAGTTTTTGAGATGTTTCCCTTTGACATTAAACCCGTAGCTCGTATCAATAAGCCAGGCCGTCACACTTACACGTATTAGTCCATATCTTGAAAATTACTAAATCGATTTTGATGAAACTTTCACTGTTCCCTAAGTTATGGTAAAAGTAAGCCAATAAAAAAATATGGTCACGATCTGATTAATAATTGCGGAGAAATGCGTGGACACATACATCTATAAAATTTTGTATATTTGTTTGGAAGCCCTAATAGATTGTCATATGTGAATATAAGGCAGTTCCAAAAGACATACATACGTGTTGAATTGATAACCTCCTTTCTTTTAGAAGTCGGTAAAAATAGACAAAAAGCAGATTACCTAATCCCATAAAGGTACACTCAGACTCCCCCACTTTACAAAAGATAATAAATTACTTTTGTTCACAAAAGTACTCATTCGATTACTGTACCACCTACGCAGGTACGCAAATAATGTTATTTTGAAGGCTTTTCGCTTCTTTTTATTATAAAATTTGTTATTTTTTATTTATTTATTATGTGTGGTTTTTGTGGTGTATATATATAGTTTGTGTTTTGGTGGTGTGGTGTTTTTTTATTTGTGTGTTGTGTGGGTGTGGTGTGTGGTGTGTGGTGTGGTGTGTGTTGTTTTGTGTGGTGGTGGTGGTGGGTGTTATGGTATGGTATTTTTTTTAATTTATATAGTGTACATAATAAAAAAAAACTATTCTTTGCTTAAAGTATATTGTAGCTACAAATATAATTTATAAAAGACGGCTCAACTCTATAACGCTATACCTAAAGTAATTAAGGAATTGAAATCATTTTCAATTTTTTAAAGGCATCCAAGCACCGTGTTTGAATTGTACAGACGCCAGCACATCAAGCTACTACAATCTGTAAAATTTCTTTAATAGATTTTCAACTTTATCTCTAAAGCTTCAAAGTCGATTGGGAAAATTTGACAGTTGCGGGTAGCTTGATGTGCTGGCGTCTGTACCTACGTTAATATTGTTTTTTTAACTTAATTTTAATTTATATCCCAGCGAACGAAATTTTTGAGCGAAATCTTCAGTTCAGTCATAAACAGAATAATTAAAAGCCAGACCTGCCTAATTTTTTTTCGATTCGCAAACCAGCAGGGTGGCTACGAAAATCCATCGAGACTTCTACTCCAGCTTAACCATACTCTCGAATCAAAAGTAGAAGTAGGTACTGACCTCAACGGCTCAACAGATTTATGAAAAGGCAGCAAAAATTACCTTTATGGAACTATGAGGGTATGAAGCCATGTTGTCCCCCGTTTAAAAATAGCCGTCCCCGTGCCCTTCCACGCGTAACACGAGAAAGGACTGAAGGATTACCTACATGTATTAGAGAAATGAATTTGTTTTTTTCTAGTTATGGCACTACTGAATATTCAAAGTTAAAAAGTTCAAATTCCATCGCAACCAAAAAATACATATACAAGGTTATTGGAAAAACACCAACAACCTCTTAAAAGGTCATTGTACTCATCATTATGAACAACTTTTACTATAGGAACAAACCTGAAATCGCGAAAAAAAATCAGATGATCTCTACATTTATGTTCGTATAACTCGTCAAAATGTAGGGAACCGCTGATTCTTTTTTCGCGATTTCAGGTTTGGTCGCATTGTAAAAGTTGTTCATAATGATGAGTACAATGACCTCTTAAGAGTTTGATAGTGTTTTACCAATAACCCTGTATATATTTAAAACATACAAATTGAGAACCTCCTCCTTTTTTGAAGACGTTTAAAAATAGTCTCTCAAAAATCGACTTAGCCTAAAGTATATTGAATGTAAATTATCTGAGATTATGTCAATGAATAGACCTGTACTTCAGTGAATTGGTCAAATAAACAAATTCACCTGTATTTATTATTGAGGTAGGCTCACAAATATCTCATACATGTAAAATTATAATGCAAGCCGATTGTTTTCATTTAGAAGTAAAGTTTAAAGAACATATTGTTGAAGAAACTTTTCCTAACAGTGAGAATAACAAAAAAATGGTAGGCCGAGATTTATAAACGTTACCCAGCACATGCTTTGGCCTAGAATTTGTAGAGTACCTATACAGCATGATGAATATTTTTTTAGCGATTACGATGTTGGTTCCAAGTAGAAAGTGTGTTCAGTGTGATTGTCTGTACGACAACCCTAAGTAGGTCCCAAGTAGAAAGTTGTTCAGTGTGATTGTCTGTACCATACCCCTAAGTAGGTTCCAAGTAGAAAGTTGTTCAGTGTGATTGTCTGTACGTCACCCCTAAGTAGGTCCCAAGTAGAAAGTTGTTCAGTGTGATTGTCTGTACCACACCCCTAAGTTGGTCCCAAGTAGAAAGTTGTTCAGTGTGATTTTCTGTACCTACTACACCCCAGTAGGTCCCAAGTAGAAAGTTGTACAGTGTGATTGTCTGTACCATACCCCTAAGTAGGTCCCAAGTAGAAAGTTGTTCAGTGTGATTGTCTGTACGTCACCCCTAAGTAGGTCCCAAGTAGAAAGTTGTTCAGTGTGATTTTCTGTACCTACTACACCCCAGTAGGTCCCAAGTAGAAAGTTGTACAGTGTCATTGTCTGTAAGGGTGTGGCCCTTAAATACGACTACACCTTTCTGATACAAGCTGTATCTGCAGTTCTTTCACAATTATTTCACCTCTGATTTTGCATCACTGTCCAAACCACAGTGATCTTTATATTCTCACTAGCTGCGCCCCGCGGTTCACCCGCATAAGTGTAGATCCCGTGGGAATATCGGAATAAAAAGTAGCCTACCTATATGTTAATCCAGGGTGTCAGCTACCTTCATATAAAATTATATCAAAATTGATCCAGCCGTTTGAGCGTAAAGAAGTAACACACATATAAACACACACACTCACAAACTTTCGCCTTTATAATATTAGTGTGATTCTAATAAGGTTGCTGTCGGATTGCTGTCACTGACAAGTCTGTCAAAATCATTCTGATCTCTAACCTCGTTACAATAAGGTTGTCGTTACGTTGTTGCTGTAACTGCTGAAGTAAAATAAAGGACTCTAGGTATGTTGCACTTGCATTTTGTCAGCTGTGCGACAGTGCAACTGTGACAAGAATAATACTTAGCGCATGGATTTAAACTACGGGGAAATCTGCAAAAATATCGTGAAGAAGCCGGCGTGTCCTAGAACAAAAACTTCGAAGACATGTGACATCTACCAACCCGCACTGGGCCCGCGTGGTGGATCTTGGCCCACTCCCTCTCACCAAGAGGAGGCTTGTGTTGTGAAGCAGGCCTTCTCTCACTGCTGGGGCAGTGGGAACACTATAGGTAGTTTGTACTACTTAGCCAGAGCACGAGCTAAGTCATATTAATTTATCACTACCTTAATGTTAGTATACAATGCGTGCTACGAAACATGAGACTTGACCCCGCCTCCCCCGCTCTTTCCGCCGCCCTTATGACGTCCGGTCCCGTCCCGCACTCAGACCTCATACCGCTAAAGATACCTAAAATCGTGTTCTGCGCATGTCAAACCACGTGGTATGTCTCATCTCTGTCATCTATGTCTCGTCTCATCTTTCGTGGCACGCATTGTAACTTCAACTAATTTAACGTCGTAACTAGAAGTGACAAAATTAAAATGTAGCCCACGAGAAACTACGTCGCCTGAATTTTGTTTCAGGCACTCAAAAGTCGCAGCCTAGCCATTAGACCTTCAAAGTTAATTTACGTGATTTGAAGGGAAGACTTTCATCAAAACTAATAGCACTCAAAGTGGCAATTAAAATGAGAAATGTGTACCATTTATAACTTTGCTCAGAGCATAATTATTAGATACTGAGATGGACATCCTTTCTATTCTGTAAAAATCTGGAAAACTTAGGTGAAATGAGCTGTCATTTCACCTGAAGCTAGAGATTGCTACCACTATTGACAGCTCAGACAGATGCATGGAGAGATCCGCAGGAGAACCAAGGTAACCGACATAGCCCGAAGAATTGCCAATCTTAAGTGGCAGCAGGGCACATTGCTCGCAGAACAGATGGCCGATGGGGCCGAAAGGTTCTGGAGTGGCGACCGCGTACCAGAAGACGTAGCGTTGGAAGGCCTCCCACAAGGTGGTCCGACGTCCTTGTGAAGGCCGCAGGAACCTGTTGGATGCGAGAAGCACGGAACTGGTCGAAGTGGAGGTGCTTGGGGGAGGCCTGTGTCCAGCAGTGGACGTCTTTCGGCTGAAATTATTGACAGCTCACTTCAAGCTTACTTCACCTAAGTTTTCACAGTGAAATTTTTCAGAATAGCACTACAGTGCAGCTAAAATATTTAAACTTATCTAGACTATAGTCTGAAAGGAGATCAGAATTTAGGAATATATCTCCTATATTATTTAGAACTAAAAGAAATTTCTGAGCGGTATGACGTCATGAAATGAGAAAATCCGTGTTCAGACGAAATGAAAAGGGCTTACGTTTTAAGTGGGCTAGGTAGCCCAGGAATTTGCAAGTCAGTGTAAAGTTGTATGTTGAACAATTCTTTTCTCACTATATTAGTTGAAAATCTTATAACATAGTATATTGAAGAAGCTATTTTTTATGTAAGTGCTGTGTACGTCTGAGACTAATTGACCCATACCTATATGCATATGTTATTTATTATTATGTCAATATTTCTAGTGAATAGGTCGTTAGTGTACCTTTTAAATATAAATAAAATAAATTAATTAAAATCATCAAAACTCTAAGTTCTTATGTATAATTCTATTGATTGATATTTTATGAAATAGTCATCCGATAGGATTAAGCTAAAATGTCGTTTGCAATTATTGGCAATGATAAATGTCATTTACGTTGGTCATATGATCAAACTGCTCAAAATATTTTCCCAATAAATAAATATCGAACTAAAGACTTCTGTTCACAGGGGTAAGGCTCCTAAACAGGCGCGACTCGCGATATAATTGCGCGCGACACAAAGGCACCGCTTGTTGCGCGACTTGCGGTGTCTGGGTCGCGCGGTTTTTTCGCGTGTCGCGCCTGTTTGAAGGACCCTGATCGATGAATCACATATGGATTCATAATTTCATGTTGATTGTTTAACTATTGTGTCTACTTTGTGGACAGTGAACCTGTTAATATTGTTTTCATTACTTACTTAAGGGGCTTACATGACCTAAAGCGCGGTCACTGTCGGACTGCATAGAAAAGAAAGAACAGCGCGATGACACAACGCTGGTACTTTATTACAAAATATAAAGCAATTATTTAATTACAAAAAATCTATTGTTTGGATTAAAAAATTAAAACATTAAGTAGTGTTTTAGTATGTTGCTTGTAGATTAAATTGACAAAAAATCAGAATGGTTGTATGTTTGTTAGTATGGTTTTTATTGTAAAAAGAAAGTTTTTATAGGTATTATCATGATTGTTCTCTATCGTATCAAATTAGTTGTATTATGTTTGCAATACACTATCTACCTAGCATATATCCGGAAGAATATCATATATTTTTATGATTTTGTTTACTGTAGTCAATCATATACTTTATTGTTTCTAAAACTTGCGTTTTTTGCGTTTAGGTCCTGTAAGCCCCTTAATGCAAAACGTTTCTAAACAGTTAGCTTAAACATTATTCAGCACCTACCAATTCATGAGCGCCATCAACATAAACAAGAATGATTCCTTAAAGCTGGTAATAGCCATTATAATTTAAACCATCCTGTCATCACCTTTTTTTTTTTTTTTTTTTTTTTTTTCAGGATGGGAAATCATCAAATGACTCCTCCCGCTCTGGGTGGAGCGGAAGGGAGTGTCAGACTCTTACTGACTAAAACCCACCCGTGTTCCTTCCTTCGCCCTTTATGTTCCGGGCCAGCGGTAACCCTTTCGGACAATCCCGCTGAACCCTGTCATCACCTTTAAGTAGAGTTCAAACACTCCCAAACCGTTTAACGAGAAGATAGAACTTTTATTATTTCAACGTACGTTAAAAATTCTAACAGGCTCCCATAAACATAAAGATCTCTCCTCAACGTTAACACGTATGCAAATTTGCTTATCGACACATGATATGATGTAAAATATGCAAAAGAGCAACGTCGGGCCAAAATTTCAAATTGGAGGAACAATTTACATTTTTACCTCGCTGCCCTACCATTGTTACCCTGACGGCGAGTTCGCTGAGACTCTAATCCTGAATATGAAAGGAAATTATATAAAACTCCTCTTCCATATTTCCTTTAAAGTGAAGGAACGCTGCTTAGACTGCATTCAGGAAGTAATAAGGAAATCATATAAAGAAAATATACGTGTTCTTTTTTATATCCCATAACTTTAGGGTTATATTCTGTAAGTAATAATAATACAAAAGTTCTAGAATACTTATGTGGTCCGAAAATGCATAGTTTCGAAGATAAGTTTCATTGATAAATACGAGTAATTAATTTTCATTCAAACCTAACAGAAAATGCGACGTTGTCATATTTCACGTAAGGATGAAAATAATAATAAATTTACTATAAAGGCAGTGGTAAAATTATGCACACTACTAACGACATCTAGCGTTACATTACATTAATAATCGTGACTTTGTCGAATTATATCGTATGAAAAATTTAAACAAAAAATGGTAATTGAAAAATAATTCATAAATGCCAGTTGATTCTTTGATATGGTCTCATTCGTACCCTAAAGTTATGGGATATAAAAAAAAACACCTTGTATAAAAAAATGGTATAAGCGAGTGGTAAATCTAGTGATAAGTTCGTTCTTATATCATTCTAATCATAATCCTATGGTTGATCGAGAGGCTTGTGACTAAGAAAAACCAGCCGCATGGTTCGATCGATCAGGTTAAGCTACGCATACCGCGGTTGGTCCGTGGATGCGTAACCATCTTTACATACCAAGACCCCTCCGTGCCTCGGAAAGCACGTTAAGCCGTTGGTCCTGGCTGTCATACATGGATCTTTGACAGTCGTTGCGGGTCGTCAGAAGCCCGAAAGTCTGACAGCCAGTCTTACCAAGGGGTATCATATTACCCAGTAATTGGGTTGTGGAGGTCAGATAGGCAGTCGCTCCATGTAAAATTCTGGTATTCAGCTGCATCCGGTTAGACTGGAAGCCGACCCCAACATAATTGGGAAAAGGCTAGGCAGATGATGATGATTTTAATTATTATAATTCTGTAAATACTTACTTGTCACTTGTCTTTTATTCGTCTTTTTACTTGTATAAAAATACTGTGTACCCATTTTATTCCTGCATTTTTTTATATAAATTCATTTAATATCATGATCCAGGTTCAATAACTTAAATTCGATTACATAACCTGGGGAAGGGCGGAGCATCCTAAAACAAGCATACCATTTGCTTAAATGGATTCTCCCCATTGTAACTAGAATAAGTTATTTAAGTTGAAGCAATAAACTTTTTTATTTATTTATTTACTTGTTACGTTCGCGAATCATATTTTGTCCAACATAAAACCCGACACTGATCTGACCCGTAACGACTGTCAAAGATCCACGAATGACAGCCGGAACCAACGGCTTAACGTGCTTTCCGAGGCACGGAGGGGTCTCGTATGTAAAGATGGTCACCCATCCACAGACCAACCGCGGAAAGCGTAGCTTAACCTGATCGATTGAACCGTGCGGCTGTTATTATTTAACCACAAACCCCTAAAATCGTCAATTATAATCAACAGGCTACCCCGACGCTTCTCCCTTAAAAGGTGTTATTGTGTCGGTACGATAATGTCAAGCAGTTGAGTTATAGTGTTATAATGTACTAGAAAGGTAGCTTGTGGAAATAGACTTTACGCGAGACAGAAACAAAGCGTTTATAAATGCCAAGTATTTACAACGCGTTAAAGATAAAATATCGACAAAAAACATAGTGTGCTTTTGCCATAACATACATAAAGTCTATTCAAACTTATTTCAAATAATAATTACCTAATATTATTTCAAGTTAAACAAATATCAACTTTATTTTAATGGAAACTAAGTTGATTTCAGAGTGAGTAGCACTATTGAAAAGTTATAAAAATGATTTAAGTTGTAGCGTAAACTGAACTTTATGGTGTAGGATTTAAAGTTATTTTTCCATAAACTCATAGTTGTTTACATTTTTGGCAAATAAATCGCGAATGCAGGTTACATACATAAACTCACGCCATCTTCCTAGGCAGGCAGAAACAACAGAACGCCACCTGCTACGTTCCTTACATATTCTTTTTGCCTGGTTTACGTTCATACATCTGATCATACACTCACACCGGTGTCTTTTGTCATATGTTCTCAGTAATCAGGTATTTGAATCATTGTGACCAACTTTCAACCTAGAACAGATATGATCACGACTAATAACGTGCCCTCTAATAACAGATACTGCTGAACAAGTATATTCCGAACTAAAACGATTTGTCTGTTGTATGATTTATTAGAAATTACTATCTATGTAGAATTTATTAAGTGGATACCGTTTCAATGAGGGTTTTCGTGAAAATTTACGACACCAGTTGGCACCACTGTGACAAGAGGTCTTCCAAATCCAATATAAAATATATGATGACGTTCATCATTCGATTCATTCATTCGTTCATCATTCAGTCATGACTAAAGAAAATATAGGCTCTTTGACAGATGCCTGGACCTGACGTGTCAGTGCTGCCACCGGGAACCAGCAATGCACAACACAGCAATGCACGGCACGAGAACGCACGACATTGGAATGAACGTGTTTTGAATTCCAATGACGTACATTGTCATGTCGCGCATTCTCGGCCCGGACCAAGAGTGTCCGGCTTGATAATGTACAGCACGGGAATTGGAATCAAAACAAACAGTGACGTCACAATAAAAAAGTAAAAAGCCATGTGAAACTAGGGATGAGATTTTGATTGATTAAGGATTGATTTTGTTTCATTTGACGTGTGGTTGACGTTCAATCAATTATTATTGAAGTAAATCTGTGAACTATTCGTTAAGAGGAAATACGGGCGGAACGACTTTTGAAAATTAGGTATTTGAAGAAACTATCGCTGTCGCTCTGCGAGCCCCCGCCCTCTAATGCGTGCGATAAGGACAACTGCAGATCCGACTGAATAGCCTAAGTAAAAAGTCACATTTTCGAGGTTTGGCTCTCGCCTATTTTCTTCACCAATATTGAACCAATTTAAAAGATATTTCATAAACTGGATAAGAAGGATATGTACTGTGCCGCTACATTATGGTTAACACCCCGACTCAGAGTACCCCGACTCGGATAGGTTAGGTTAGAAGGCTAAGGCGGGAGCGAAGCGTAGCGGAGCTCCCGCCTTAGCCTTCGTGGTTATTTTTTTTTAAACCACCCAGAAGTAGGAGCCCCGCGAAGCGGGGCTCCGTCGACCTATCTTACACTCTGAGTGCTTACCAAAATTTTATTAAACATGAGCAGCTGATTGCAGCTTATATAATTAATATGCTGTACAAAACTCTTTTTATAAAGACTTCTCTGCTTAAAAACTTATCAATCGCGCAATCAATCGTCTTTCGGAACAGCACTATCTAGCTCAATTACCTAGTATCCAAGTCCCAAAATTTCGAGTCACCTGATTGGCCAACCAATCGGCCAATCACGCGATGTCGCCAATTCATGTGTTGTACACTCTCGGGTCGGACCATCAAGGTACACCCCAGGAATTGGAGACATCGCGATGTCGCCAATTCTTGTGTTGTACATTCCTGTGTTGTACAATCCAGTGTCGTGCATTGCTGGTACGTGCATTACAGTGACGTGCATTATAGGGACTCCTGCCACCTAGCGAACGTCATTTCAGAAAACCCTCATTCGGCTATTAATCTTAAGGCTGGGATACACAGTTCGACGGATTTATGTAGAGCTGCATTGATTAGTCACCCTTTTTTAATTTAAACATCCCGATCTCGAGGGACCAAGAAGTTTTACCAGAAACAGATTCTATCTTTACAAAGCTCTTTGGTTTAAACCAATAAATAGGGCATGATGACAAGATTGGTCTTTTTTTTCTGGATTGGAAATCATCAAATGACTCCTCCCGCTCTGGGTGGAGCGGAAGGGAGTGTCAGACTCTTACTGACTAAAACCCACCCGTGTTCCTTCCTTAGCCCTTTATGTTCCGGCGCAGCGGTAACCCTTTCGGAAAATCCCGCTGACCCGGCAGGCTTCGGCCCTAACGGGCCCCTTCATTGATGCTGACATATCTTTGAGGCGCGCGTGGAACACATGACATACGCGCCGTCCGGCACGGGCCTGGTCCTGATCGGACGGTGAGCTACCCATTACTCTCTGTCCGCAGGCCCGCGCCTACGGTGGTCGGGAGTCGTCACGCGGCTCACAACGCCCCGGAGCGTCTCCCGTGGCGGCTGGGACTTGTGGCTCGGTCTATCAGCCATCCCAACACCTCCACAAGATTGGCCTTACATTTTTGAATTGAAAACTCCTTTAGGCGCGTTGGACATTTTTTGAGATGGAAAAAAACCATTGAACTCGCGAAACTGTTACCGTAACCGACACCGCGCTATATTCGGATGTGTTCGGCTGTCCTCGGGATGTACTCGGTTTTAATGTAGGTATATCCGATATGTCAGTGTGTGATGGCAAAGTATTCTGATTGTTTTTTGTTTATAAGACGATTCAAAAAATACACACGTAATTGTTCAAGTTTTCACTTCTGTCGGCACTCCCGGAGTGCCACTGTTTTTTTTGCAATATGACTTGGTTTGAATGTCAGTATACTGGCATTTCTGGCAATCCTTTTATCCTTTAGCTACGAGTCAACAGTGGAGTAGATTTAGATTTCCCCACCTTTCCCTCTTCCGACGCTTAAAGTAATGATTGCTGCTTATTCGGTATTTTAATTTTAGCACCTACAAGCCAGGACAATCCTTAACTATGCCTGTAATAGCTAATTGTCCATTGCCTAAGCTAAGTATACTCCCTAAAACTGTGGAATCAGACAATTTTCGTGCAAAGTACAGCAATTACCGGCACTGTGCGTTATCGTCCAGGTTGGTGAACTTTATAGGATTGTCATTAGAATACAAAGCGGATGCTGTTATCATCGACCTGATAATATCTACCACTAATCGGGTCGTAACTGTGCAAAGGAGGCTTTTTATCTGAGGCCGTACTGACCCTGCTAAGAGCGACACCCGATAAAAAAAACGGTCAAGAGCGAGCCAGATACGCGCACCGAGGGTTCCGTACCATCATAATAATCTGTTTTTAAATTTTCATCAGCGAGGCCTATATTTGTCAGAGAATCTTAAACTGCGCACTGCGGTGTAGAATATTGCAGTTTTAGATCAGCGCTATCTCTTGACCGATAGTGGAACTAATGTAACTTTTGTTGATGATTTCTGAAAAGTGTGCTATTTAGAGACATCGTTTTATTTTTCCTGTAATCTTTACATGCACTTCTATCACATAGAATTATTTCAGATTTTTCTCATTGCAAACTTTGGAGATAAGGGGGGAACTGTTTTTTTTTACATTTTTCATCAAAAGTCGAAAACTATGCGGCCCAAAAAAAAGAAAACATGCTTAAGTATATGCAAACTGCTCTCTTTCATATCATACCCCACATGCCCTAGTAGCCCCATTTCGAATTTTTCTGACCCCTCTTTTAGTCCCTGTTGCTAAAAATAAAATACATTTTTATTTATTTCTTATTTGCCAAATAGTTGAGCAAATGTCATCTAAAGCTATTCCAAATTTAAAGTTGATAGCATTAGTGGTTCTTGAGATATCCAGCTGTGACAGACGGACAGACAGATTAAGTCTCACCATAAGGGTTCTGTTTTACCATTGTGGTACGGAACCCTAAAAACAGACGTTAAAAGTAATTACTACAACAGAGTACTTAGTAGTATATTACTAATATTAAAATTCGAAAGTAACTCTGTCTGTCTGTCTGTATGTTACCTTTTCACGCCTAAACCACAAAACGGATTTCGATAAAATTTGGCAGAGAGACAGATTGTATCCCGGGGAAGGACATAGGATAGTTTTTATCCCGATTCCCACGGGATCGATATTTATGCGGGTGAAACCGCGGGTCGCTGCTAGTAACAAATTAATCGAAGATTTAATCACTATTAGTTAATCATTAGGTAGGTAGGTATTTACTTTTTCAAGTAATACTGTAACGATGATAAATGTTACAAAGAACCACAGTACGACCCAGCAAAAAAAAAAAGTAAGTAGGTACCTATCGGTAAGAATTTTACTTTTTGAACACGCTCAACGATATAAAAGTGAGAAGTACACGAATTTACATAGTAACATTTTTGCGTTATAGCTGTTGATATTACAGCGGAAATACGTCGCTGGTAACGCCCGGGGGAAATGCCTAGCTCGTACGGCGACAATGACTTTCGGCGAGGATGACACCTCTAATGAAAATTGGCTATCGTCTGAGCTTTTTACTCCCATGTGAACGCAGCTTTATGTACGGGATGACACTTAGGAAAATGTTGCCGGTGTAAATAATTTATTTTAAAATGACTTTTAATTTAGCTGGCAATTTTTTTTCAACCCGCGTAAAATAATGAGACGCCAGAAACTCGAAAAGTTTTCCTGCTTCCGAAAATGCATTGTAGTTTAAAAATTTTTTGTTAGGCTGATGATGATGATGAAACGAATTCTCTGCGAATTTTCATTTTTGAATGCCTTCTCTCACCTCGATGACGTTACAGTACCCGGCGATAAATATTGCACATCGACCCTTTTACACAAAATCATTTTATACAAAGAATAAAAATAATTATCAAAAGAAGCAAATCATAATTGTTTTAACAGCTCCTAATAGATACCGGACTGTTTGTATTTCGTGCGACAGAGATAACGCTCTACGAAGCCGAAATTAGCCGATTGTCTCTTTCCAAAGGTCGATGTGCAATATTTATCGCCGGGTAGGTACTGTACATAACTTCCTACCTAAGCCTAGATACCAGCCCACATCTCACGCTCTAAAAGTTTCCTAATAAAAGAGATAGCACCTGCTAAAACGACTACCTATCTAGTTCTTTGTCATTACATAATGTTTTATTCAAAGAAAAGGGTGTTAGGCGGTCAATAAAATGGCGCGTGTGTCATATTTATACATCGCATGGGGAATTCGAGTGACTCATAACGTGTAGGTTGACGTCCTGTTGAAATAAAGTTTTTTGAATTGAAAAGGAGTTTAGGCGCGTTGGGCATTTTTTGAGATGGGAAAAAAACATTGAACTCGCGCTACTGTTAACGTAAGCGACACCGCGCGTGTTTTGTTTATAAGATGATTAAAAAAATACCCGCTTCGGATGTGTTCGGCTGTCCTCGGGATGTACTCGGTTTTAATCTATATCCGATATGTCAGTGAGTGATGGCAAAGTATTCTGTCGGCACTCCCGGAGTGCCACTGTTTTTTGTTTTGTTAGTCTATGTTGTGTCCAGCCGCTGGGCAAATACCTCCCCCTTTTCCTTTCATACCTCTCTATTTTGTGCAATCTCTGGCTATGTTTGCGGAGCCAACATAGCCAGAGATTGTCATACCACTTTTGCCGCGGTCTCAACAGCGCTGTCCTCCATGAGGCGTCCAGTGAGCTAATATTTATTTGATGATAAATGACATTTGTTTGTATAAATTGGTTCAAAAAACACTTTTACACGTCAAAAATCACTTACGTTTCAAAATAAGCTGAGTCCGGTGTTTTGTTTCCTATCCGACTACTCTGAGAAGAAAGGCCGAAACAAACTCAGAGGTCACATTTTCTTTTAAAACCTCGACATAATCTTGGTCTAGTGGTTAGACCTGTCCAGTCATTTACGAAATGCTAAAGGTTGGCATAACCAAAAACCTACAGGGCGATCCATTGTTATCGGTCAGTATGATCAAATTTGAAGAATGAGCAGTTTGCTCTGAAGTTCCATCGACAAAATATTTGGTTTTCTAACATAACATGTATTTTTTTTAACGTGTTTTCAAAAAAAATCCGTGTTAAATTTCAGAAGGCCTCTGAAAATTCCTTTTTTACATTGCTCCATCATCATTTATTATAAAAAATCCTGAAAGATGCGAATTTTCTTAATGGAACCTCTTTCGTTTTAATGTCCGTTTTATTTCTTCATTATCTGCCTCGCCCGTTCCCTACCATGTTGGGGTCGGCTTCCATTCTAACCGGATGCAGCTGAATACCAGTATTTTACATGGAGCGCCTGCCTATCTGACCTCCACAACCCAGATACTGGATAATACGATACCCCTTGGTAAGACTGGTTGTCAGACTTTCGGGCTTCTGACTACCCGTAACGACTGTCAAATATCCACGAATGACAGCCGGGACCAAAAGCTTAACTTGCTTTCCGAGGCACGGAGGTATCTCGGTATGTAAAGATGGTCACCCATCGATAGACCAACCGCGGCAAGCGAAGCATAACCTGATCGATCGACCGTGCGGCTGTTATTATTTAGCTACGGATCCCTCTACTTTTCTCCGTTTTATTTCTAATACGCGAGAAAGTCTCTCGGCCATTGCGGGGTTGTAAAATATGAACAGTCTATGATCGTTTGTGGTTGTGTTCTGTGATGTGGGGAGAGGGTTCAACTCTTGTTTTATTGTTATTGTATGTTGAACGAGCTTTTATGACATTTTTGATTAACGTATATATACTATGTCATATAAACTATGGTCATATAAAGGTCCATAGTATGTATAACGTATACATACTATGGACCTTTATATGACCACTACTGTACAAGAGTTTTATAATGTATTTTACAAAGTAAAGTGAAAGGGGAAATTGCTTTTATATTAATCGACGGATTGTTTATGGCGATTGGCGATGGTATTTTGTTGTTATTAGTGGACAAGGGCGTTTGGTGAAATCATATCAATTGGAAGTCATTTGTTTTTGTACACTCATGAAATAGGTAGGTACCTAAATTAAAAACGTAAAACGAACCTAAATGGTAGGAAAACATTGCGGCATCTTAACATACTATCAATCACAATCTGAATCATTTTGGAGGCTATTTGTTTTGTTTATTTTTAAGGTTTTTTTTTGCCAAATAAACACAATTTTCTTTCTTTCTTTCTATTGCAAATCCATTGCTTCATATGTTCGAAAAATTTGTCTGCTCAACAACGCAAATAACGCAATGAATGTTGTTGATTTGTCAAAATTAAAGCCATTGCATCTGTTTTACATTACATTAGATGGGGTAAACTTTTATTTCGCTAAATTGATTTCAACAAACAACCAATATTTCAGAATTTTACCAATCCAAACACGATTTTCCACAAATCTAGATGAAAGTTTCCTCCACCCACGTTTACAAAAGGAAAAAAAGAATATCTGTTTCGAATTTAGTATTCCAACGCTCACGCGCCTCGATCATCAGATTAAACTAATACCCTATAAATTGTGTGTTGTCTGTACTCCACTAAATTACGTACAGACCGTCTAAGATAACTTGGTCTGCGGCGAAATGTAGGTACTGAGGTTTTTTATTCATCAATTCGGTAACAATCACCAAATTAATACCATGGTCTAGACACCATACCTTGGTAGCTGCACCACAGACTTCTCCAGATTTTCACTGTATCATAAGCATTAAGGCTCCTACAAACAGGCGCGACACGGCACGCGACACAAATGCACCGCAAGTCGCGCAACGAGCGGTGCCTTTGTGTCGCGCGCGATTATATCGCGTGTCGCGCCTGTTTGTAGGAGCCTTTAGCCTAAAACATTCCCACTGCTGGGACAAAAGCCTCCTCTCTGTGAGAGGGAGCGGGCCATAATCCACCACGCTGGCCCAGAGTGGGTTGGTGGATGTCACATGTATTTTTTCACTGCATCACTGTACTTATTTGGTTTCAATGGCAATAACCTACAGAGTTTATGCACATGTTAGCTTCTAGAACATCTGACAGCTCAGACAATCCAATCCCAAACCCATCCAATTTTATGGCACACCATGTACTCCTTCCTGGGCTGCGACCGGTATCAAAGAAGCTAAGCACTAACCCAGAAACACAAGTACCAATGTATTTTTTGATATCACACTAATATTATAAAGGCCAAAGTTTGTGAGCGTGTGTGTTTATATGTTTGGTACTTCTTCATGCTCAAACGGCTCGAACAATTTCGGCGGTAGCTGACACCCTGGATTAACATATAGGCTACTTTTTATACCGGTATTCCTACGGGATCAACACTTATGCGGGTGGAACCGCGGGACGTAGCTAGTTTACAATAAAAAATAGACTTTAGTAAAACGGCACTACCGTTAAAAACAAACCCTGCATGGTCCTCGATGCTCTGGTCATAAAAATGGTGGTCGTCCCGCGCTCGTACAGACGCCAGCACATCAAGCTACTTCAATCTGTCAAATTTCTTTAATAGATTTTCAACTTTATTACTTAAGTGTAAGGTTCAAAGTTGATTGGGAAAATTTGACAGTTTCGGGTAGTTTGATGTGCTGGCGTCTGTACCTAACCTACCAGACCACATAATAATATGCGAGTCTAGATCCCTAAATCTGTAAGAATTATTTATTTAGTGGATCTGGGGGCAATTATTTGTGTTGTCTGTACGGATTTCGGGAAATTGAAAACGCATGTAGGTTGTAGCGGCCGCAGACGAATTTAAAAGTGGTTGCTTGCTTTTGGAGCATCGTTTTATTCTATTAACTACCCACGATTTCGTCTGTAATTCATCAAACGTTTAGTGTAAAAACTTCCACACAGAATAAAAACATAGACACGGTCTTGTAACACAAGTTTACGTTCCAAACATGGCGGGATAGTCATGTCCCGGCTTATCCGGTTGCGTCGTAAAATTGTCTGCGCAAAAAGGGTTGTAAGGCGCCTGTCCACTGGATTGAAAGCTTGGACGGAAATAATCAGAAAAATACTGTGCTAAGGACTTTTTGTTTATTTTTTTTTTTTTACTCTGTGTCGTTATTCAGGATTTTATTTACTGGTTAGCTTCATTTGATGTTGTCCGCCATGTTTTTTTAACATTTTTAGTTATTGCTGCTTGCTTGATTAGTAACTCGTATAGTGGCGCCGATTCCCTTGTTCACGAACTAAACTGAATTTAAATTCAGTGCATCTTTTTCTTTCTATTTAATTAAGAAAAGGACAGAATATAAATTTTAGTTTCGTCCTGTCAAATTAAGATACTCCATAGACAAGTTTAGACGAGATTAAAAATTTGGCTACTAAAATACGTCTTTTTAAGTCAGGCGCTAATTTGACAGGACTAAACTAATATTTATCTTCTGTCTGTTTCTTAATGAAATAGAAAGAAGAAGATGCAGTGAACTTAAATTTAGTTTAGTTTTTGAACAAAGGAATCGGCGCCAATGTACAGACGCCAGCACATCATGCTACTAGTATCTGTCAAATTTTTATAATAGATTTTCAACTTTATCGCTAAAGCATAAGGTTCAAAGTTGATTGGCAATATTTGACAGTTTCGGGTAGCTTGATGTGCTGGCGTCTGTACATTGGCACCGATTACTTTGTTCACAAACTAAACTAAATTAAACCTACTTTTCGAGCTTAAGCCCGTTTTAGTGAATTTTACTGTGAATCTCGGTCATCCAACGCATTTGGCCCATTTCCAATAAAGCCTTTTTGATAAAGCTAATGAATAAATAATTAAAATTACCAAATGTATAGATGTAAATGAGGCAAAAAAGAGTATGTAAGGATCCTAGTAGGTGGAGCTCTGTAGTTTCTGCCTACTACTAGCTGCGCCCCGCGGTTTTACTCGCATAAGTGTTGATCCCGTGGGAATATCGGGATAAGAAGTAGCCTATAATGTTAATCCAGGGTATCAGCTACCTCCATGCAAAATTTTATCAAAATTGATCCAGCCGTTTGAGCGTGAAGAAGTATCAAACGTATAAACACACACACACACACACTCATAAACTTCGCCTTTACAATATTAGTGTGATGTAATTAATAAAAATGACTTACCTATCTATTAATTGTGACAATTTTTTTTTTGAGGATGAGAAATCATCAAATGACCCCTCCCGCTCTGGGTGGAGCGGAAGGGAGTGTCAGACTCTTACTGACTAAAACCCGCCCGTGTTCCTAAGCTTCCTTAGCCCTTTATGTTCCGGGCCAGCGGCAACATTTTCGGACAACCCCGCTGCCCCGGCATTAATTGTGCCATTGTGTACACTTCCATAAACAACAAAGCATTTTTCTTAAGAACAATATTACAAAAAGTAGGTATGTACCTACTTTAAACATGCATGACGTATATTTACATATTCATAGTGTTTATGTATTCCAATTTTGATAAGCAAACAAGGGCGCTATTTACAGCGTCTATCAGGAAAAAAGAAAAAAAATATATCGAGATAAGCCTGCGGCCTTCCGGCGTTATTTTGTGAAAAAAAACCTTGTTTATTTTTTATCATGTTATTGCAGTGTGAGGAGACCTCAACCAGTCTTTGGATTGTGGCGGGAAACGAAATGAAACGTCATCAACTGACAACGGACAACACTATTGTCCGTTGTTTATGGTTTTTCTTTTCTTGTATTTGCTAGCTCGCTTTTTTTCTGTGAACCATCACATACATACAGAATAGCGAGCTATTGTTGTTGAGGAATACCTAAGAAATATGAGTGAATTCATGTTTTATATTAGGTTTGTATTCGTAACGTATGTATCAAGTTCTATCTGCGGGGTAAGTGCGTAACACATAAAATGGCCATTTTATTTATTTATTTATTAATAACCAACTCACTTATATTTACATTTTCACCATACGTACAAGTTATCGGTCAATATTAGTAACAAATTACACATGCAATCATAAAATTTGGTTGTTACACAAAACTAGACATTTAACAAAGGAGACTGTTTAAATTTGTATGGGAAGTGGTCTATAAGCCAATAGCGATACAGTAGAGGTATTTCTGTGGGGGCACCTCAACTATATCCTTGTGTAAAAGGGCATCAAAATCCAACCTGGCAGTTTTGAGAAAAATAATACTTTAGAATTCACATATTTTGTACTGTTGAGGTGGCAAGTTACTTTGTCTAGCAAAGAAACACATTCATTAAGTATTATTAAGCCGGAAATACTCGTTAAAACGTTTTTAAAATAAAAATGTAGCATAAAAATATTATATTTCTCAAAACTGCCAGGTCAGATTTTGATGCCACTTTGCACAAGGGTACGTATAGTTGCGGTATCCCCACAGCGCTATTGGTTCATAGACCTGAGGGGCAATTCTACTAATTTTAACAACGTTCACAGTCTGATCTCAGTCTCAATCTGTCAAAAAATACTTCAAATTTCCCTACATTTTGACAAGTTTTTGACATTTCTTTGTCGCTGAGATGAGACTGCGACTAGATTTTGAACGTTTTAAATTACGAGAATTGGCCTTCAGGTTTTATCAATCTCCTTTGACAAAATTACACAAAATGAGATAAAAGGAGACAATATTGATAAAAAAATAGGTAAAATTTGAATTGTACAAGATCGCAGTCTTTCATTTTGACAGTTCAGCCAGTTCATTGCGGCGTCACTATTGGAGAGAACGCGATCAAGTCCTAATAGCCTTTTGAAGATGTTAGTGGACAAGTTTAATTCGCCGATAATGAATCACATCATGCAGCAGTGCGATTCTGTAACCATCTCACCGTGAAAACTTAGGTGAAGTCAGCGTGGAATGAGCTGTCAATAGTGTCAATTCCTAGCAAAAATAAACTCACATCACCTAAGTTTTCACAGTGAGATTTTTACAGAATCGACCGGCTGGTGCTAGGTAGACAGGAGTGATTCATTTAATCCGGTGAATGTATGTAAATATTGTTTTTCTGGTAGCTTGTAATTAGTTTTAATTGTAACTATGATAGTTTTTAAGATTTTTGTAGGTACCTAACATAATAAGGATCCTTGTTGTCTACGAAAATAAATAGATTTAAGTACTTAATTTAATTGCGTTATTAAAGGTAGGTACAGACGCCAGCACGTCAAACTACCCGAAACTGTCAAATTTTCCCAATCAACTTTGAACCTTATGCTTTAACGTTAAGTTGAAAATCTATTAAAGAAATTTGACAGATTGCAGTAGCTAGATGTGCTGGCGTCTGTACGTTGTTGTGGATACGAATTTTTCAAAACTATGAAGCAATGGATTAGGAATTTTCTTCAAAACCCTCGGAATGTGATTGAAAATGTGTTGTGTATTTGGGGTAGGTACTGTTCATGTTTAGCTATGCCATGTGTGGCCATTTAATTTTGTAAGTTATTTATTTATGATTTTATTTTGTGTATTTATTTATTTTTAGTATACTATTTATGTACACATATATATAAACAGACACGAAATAAAACGGAACAGAAAAATAGGTACAAAGGTGATGTTTATTTCATAAGAAATCTCTTGCATCTCAGCATGCCGAGGTCGTGAGGTTGTAAGTAGTTTGCACACACGTCAATATGTTTCGTCGTTTATTTATGATCTCCAACAAAAGATAGAGTACATTACACATAAATAAAGAGCAATATTAGAGGGACAATTCCCGTAATTTAAATAACGCTCATAATTATCAGTCTCAATCTGTCAAAAAACCTCTAATTTCCCTAAATTCGTGACAAGTTTTTGACATTGATTTTGAAAATTTTGTAGGTTATTGATTACGAGAATTGGTTTTCTGGTATTAAGTAGGTGTACTCCTTCACTTAAAGGAGGCCACATCATGCATAATAAAGTTAACAACTCAAATAAATAGAAGATAAAAAGGTAGAAAACGAAAAAAAAAACAAATAAAGCTGAGGCTTTCAAATAAATAGGTAAGTAATAAACTTCTAGTCACAATAAAACCTAAAAGTATGATTTGAGTTACAAAAAGCTCTCTCAAAGATACCTAAAAATAACTACAATAGAAACTGGATAACTAATAAAAACCTTTTTCAAGAATATGGGACCTTTTATTCTTAGTTTTTTTCGTAAACCTTCCATTGTAGTTTGTAACAATAGCCTACACAACCAAAATAAACCAACCATACCGTTCTAAAACAACACAAACTTCAACCTCGTATTCACAGTTCTATGATAACTAGATCTTCAAGATCTCGACCTTTACAAACTAGGTAGGTACAAGGTAGAACAGACCGAAAACTTTCAGTCTATAATTTAGTCTAGAAGTACGGTCCCGTTTACCTGGAAACTTTATAAATACATTAACATATACGTCACGTAAATGTCTTCTCACGTGCCACTTAGGTATCTTATCTTAAATAACTTGGTACAATAGGTACTCTAAATACAATACATAGTTCTTATGTAGGAACTTGTACAGACGCCAGCACATCAACCTACTACAAGCTGTCAAATTTCTTTAATAGATTTTCAACTTTATCGTTAAAGCATAAGGTTGAAAATTGATTGGGAAAATTTGACAGTTTCGGGTAGCTTGATGTGCTGGCGTCTGTACATACAAGGCATCAAGGTGAATCAGTAAGCTGTGGTCAAAGGGGTTCGAACATTTTTATATGGACGCTAAGACAGTTAGGCGCATGGAGAGTGTTCCGTACGATGAATTATATTGTTATCTACCATGTTTTTTAAAATCTGACCCAAAAGGGTTCAAACCTTTGTGGCATATTCAACCCGCCGCCATTTTGATTTCTTTTTTCAAAGTTTTCGCGTACGGTGAATGTAGGGACACAAACACACTTATCAATGATTTACATAGTTCTCCTCATAATGGCAATCTTTACGTTCAAATATATCGGGAACGTGACACTTTAGCGTACTATATTACTTGACGGTTTTTGTTTGTATGTGTCCCTTACCTACTACGTTATCGCGGGAGGAAGCTTTGAAAAAAGAAATCCAAAATGGCGGTGGGTCGGATATGCCACAAAGGTTCGAGCACCTTTAATGGGTACAGATCATCAAACTGAGCAATTTACTACATGTAACGAACATCGAAATCGCGATAAAACATTCAGCCTTCCCATACATGTGGTCTCATGTGGATCGAGCAGGTATTGAAGTTTTAAGTTTTGTATGGGCCAGTTGATAATTTTTTGCGATCTTAATGTTGGTCCCATGGAGAAAGCTGTTTAGTTTGAAGGTCTGTACCACACCCTTCTGATACACCTTGTATGTACGGTCAGCAACAAAATTCGATTAACACTTTAGTTTTTTTAATCTCAGTTATTAAGCAAAATATTTGTTCAAAATTGCAGCAGAAGTATTAATGCATTTTTGAACAAATATTTTGCTCAATAACTGAGATTAAACGAAACTGAAGTGGTAATCGACTTGTGTTGCTGATTGTACAAGTAGGTACCTACATAATAACTATTGTACTGAGAGTACCTACTATATCTACTATGTAGTGAGGGTCACAAAACTTATAATTAACTAGCTTCAGCCCGCGACTTCGTCCGCGTGAAATATCACCCTCCCCCATTCACCCTGTTAGGGGTGGAACTCCCGCGGGTACACCCACGTAAATGTCGATCCCGTGGGAATATCGGGGTAAAAAGTTATAGCCTATGTGTTAATCCAATCCAAGGTGTCAGCTACCTCCATACAAAATTTTATCAAAATTGGTTCAGCCGTTTGAGCGTGAAGAAGTAACAAACATATAAACACATACACACTCACAAACTATCACCTTTATAATTTAGAGTGACTCAGAACAGAATAATCTTTATTATGTAGGTAGGTACACCATATAAATTACAGATATAGGTACTCGTATACTAAAGGCTCCTTCAAACAGGCGCGACACGACACGCGACATAAAGGCACCGCAAGTCGCGCAACGAGCGAGCGGTGCCTTTGTGTCGCGCGCGATTATATCGCGTGTCGCGCCTGTTTGTAGGAGCCTTAAGGGTGACACAATGGGCGGTCTTATCGCTAAGAGCGATCTTTTAAAGACAACCTTGAATTACAAAGGGTAAGGAGAGACAATACTGTAGGTAGTCTGTGGTGTACCATTTACAATTTTACATAATACAATAAATACATGATACATAAAGCATAAACTTATAACTTTGCCCGGGCAGATAGCCCGCTAGTGTGGGCGATTACAAACCGGATCCGTTCTGTTTTAGTTATTAAATACTAACATAGGCTAAGCTATTGTTTGTTACTAACACTATATACCAGTGTAGACTGAATAAATAAAGATTAATAATAATATATTTTATCCGTGTATATATAAAACATTGATCAGGCAGGGGTCATAGTTCTTCCATAGTTCTTGGTAACCAGTCCACTTTAGCCACCCAAACCCATAGTCCAAGTTTTTATTTTTCCATATCCTGCAATAGTCCTACACCATATCCATACCAACTTTGTGTAATGCAATCACAGCGATTCGGTTCTCTTTATCACCCCACTCCATTTTAATATCGCAAAATATTGTACAATGTATTGGCGCCAAAATTAGAAAACTCAATGAACAATCGTATAAAAATGACAGATTCCAAATTCAAATGTAATATCTTTCTTATTTTTAATTGCAACAGTATTTATGGTCAGGCTGTGTATATAAAACATCGATCAGGCAGGGGTCATAGTTCTTGATAAGCAGTCCACTTTAGCCATCCAAACCCATAGCCCAACTTTTTATTTTTCCATATCCTGCAATAGTCCTACACCAATCGGGGGTTATCCTTGAGTGCACTTGCATAGTGCATGCAGGGATAATCGTCAGTTGGTGCCGCATTTCATTAAAATTTCGAAAGGGGCCTCTGCGAAATAGATTCGGTGCCTCCTATGCCTTCCAAAGGACCGGGACCGCATGGTCCCGAGTTATGTAAAATCAAAAATAATAATAATAAACTAATCTGTATAAATATATCAAGAAACAGGAGCAAAGAAAATATAATGATGATGTTTAAGGAGAGAGGAAGTGTTTGTTTTATAAAAAAATTAAAAGTAGACATATTATTATCTTGAGCACGCCTTACCGACAGGGGCGAGTCATAGTCGTTTTAAGGTAAGTTTTAAACGAACAGAAAGTTCCCACAATTACAATAAATGAGGACATCTCCTGAAAATCAACAACACGTACCTAAGAAGTGTAAAAATAATCAATAAAATACTTTCTTCTCGTTACTTGCTCGTGGGGTAATAAATTATAGGATAATAATATTATCCATTCAAAATGAAAGCTAACATAAGTATAAGACCAAGTTAGAAGATAATAAACAAGGTGAATAACAACGAACTTCAAAATTGTCAGCAAACAAATCACTTCTCGAATGTATGAAAAGTTGCGAGCTAACAAAAAGTTTGAATACATCAATAATAAGGTAACTTACACTCTTATGTTTTGGTTTTGACGTACCTACCTACTTAAAAGAATACTCAGATTTAGAGGGGCAGACCAATTTTTTTTATCTTGTATATGTGTAAACTTACCTTCTAATGCATGCCATAACTATATCGAATTGTTAAGAAGCACTCTTTTAAATTATATTTTTACAAAGTCAAAGTCAAATCATTTATTTCAAATAGGTACATTAAAGGCACTTTTGAACGTCAAAACTTCCAGTAAAATTGAATTGATTCTAGTCGCCCTTTCCAAAAGGTAGTTTTCGTATGGAGAAGAATGGGAAAGAAACTCCACCGTTACTCTTTTAAAATGTTTTACGAGGTTTTGTATACATATAAAAAAGAACGATGTAAAAAGACGTACGCGTTAAAAGCGTCCAGAGTACAGCAAATAGTAACAAAACATCAATCCAAAATAAAATAAGCCGAGGCAGCGAAGTGATGACCAGCCCCAACTGACGGCACCCGTTCACGAACATGACGCATAGATCAGCACCATTCAGCTCAACCATTTTGAAGGGAGCTAAATACGCACACACCCCCACACCACGCCAACTCCGTATTACAAAGAATGCCAAAGACTACACAGGGCGTGTGTGTGAGCGAGTCAACTTTTAATGGATTTTTACTCCGCGACGCCCGGTTTACGGCGCAGTGACGTTAAGAGGGTTGATCCGTTAGAGCCACGCTGGAGTCAAAATTGATGATTTCCGACGGACAATAAAACCATAATCTGTTTAATTTATAGATAAGATATTGACGTCATATTAATGGGAATTTCATAATCTAGTGCATGGCTGAAAAACATTTTCATTTATTCGTACAGTTTTCTCATTAGAACAGTTTTTATGCAAGCCTTTTTTTAAACTAGCGATCGACGGTCTACGCAAATGCAAGGTATTAGTAAAACCATATACGACAAACTTATAACAACGTTGCTTTATAAATAATAATAGCATTTATTAGTGCATGGCTGAAAAAAAAAAACGATTACTGTAAGTTTTCATTCAAGAAAAGTATATTCAAAAGTGTCAATTTTAGCCACTTTTCGATATATTAAACGCGTTAGTTTAGGATGAAATCTGGAATATTTATATGTTATTTTAGGACTAGTAAACGAAGACATTTACATTCTAAAACATGGTACAAATATTTTTTTAATAACTTATTTTTTTATTTTACTATGAATTATTTAGTGATGCTATATAATCGGCGCGGAATCACGCCAGCGCTCAGTGCCGGCTGAGGCCTTTCAGAGGTAGGACGTGTGTCGCTCCCGTAGCCGCGAGTCGCGTAAAATATTATCGTACTTTCGCGAGTTTTTAGCGCGAATAGGACATGTTGATACTTTTTATTATAATATATTTTTATTATATTACAAAACTTTGGTGAGTACATATTTTAATGTAATGGTGTTCTATTAACTTAAGAAAGATTAAATTAGACTTCTTTATGTATGTTTTCATTTTACTTTTTTTTCAGATATGGTTAACAAAAGGCGCTATATGGGAACAAAAAAAAACGAAAATTTGGCCAAGGCTAATGAAGCTAAAAGGTATGTTACCGAGGTTCTCTACTTATAAAAAATATATTTTTATTAGGTGTAATAAGAAACAATATACTTACTACTTTTTGAAGTAATTTTTTTTTATTACTTTTTTTTGGATATTTTTATGAAACACAGTAGTAATAAGATAAAGTTAATATCCAATTTGTTGTTATAGGCAGAAAAGAGAAGTTCAAATACTTCAAAACCAGGACTTAAATAAAAATGCTGTTGTAAGTTTTATTTTTTTACTTTATATTTTACTAGCTGCGGCAGACACGTGTTTCCTTGGTTTTGATTGAGCAGTTGTTAAACCAAAACTAAATAAGACCTTTCTTCATTATTTATTTATCTCAAGCCGACAATCGATCGCCTGTCATGGTGCTTACTTTTTGTGTCACTATATTATACCCTACATATTATTTTCAGAATCAAGAAAATGAAAAAGACAGTGAAAAAACACTGGAAATTCTGGAAAACTTGCAGGCATTAGAAACGGCTCCAATTCAAGATCCTGACGCAGGGAATCTTGTAAGAATTACTTGGTCATTTGTATACATATTTTAGCACAAAAAAAACATTGTTAGTTATGTGCTATCTTAAGCCGACAATCGATCGCCTGTCATGGTGCATACGGTTTTTGTCACTATATTATACTCTACATATTATTTTCAGACTCAAGAAAATTAAAAAGACAGTGATAAAACACTGGAAATTCAGGAAAACTTGCAGGCATTAGAAACGGCTTCAATTCAAGATCCTGACGCAGGGAATCTTGTAAGAATGACTTGGTCTTTATAAACATATTTTAGGACAAATAAAACAAGAACCTTCAAGAACAAGTGCGTATTTACAGTATACTTTCATAAGTTCAAATACATGTTGTACATTGTTTCTGATAATATTAGACTTAAAAATATATTTCCAAATTTTATGTTATAGGTAAATAATAGACAAGAAGTTGAAAGGGATACTGTACTTCAGGCAGAGAGTGCACTTTGGCTAGAGCTACGACGTTGTTTATTGACAGCCTCTTCATTCTGTAAAGTGTGCAAACGGCGATCGACTATTAGCCCAGCCCCTTTGGTTAAACAATTTCTTTACTCATATTCCTTGGACAAGGAATATGAGTAAAGAAATCCTTTCCTTCTATCCCTAGTATTCAACATGGAAAAGTAAACGAAAAAGTGGCCATAGAACAGTTGCAGGTACAAGTTTAGATTTTTCTAACAAACAATTTATTTTTGTATTCTTAAATTCTATTAATAAGAAGTAATTAGAGTATTGAGTTTCAAATTATTATGATTACAGGTGCTTCGCCGGATGGACTAATCGACGATGATGGCATCACCGAAATTAAATGTCCTAGTTCGGCATTTGGATTAGAGGCAGATTTTGCTATTAGCCAAAAAAAAATTAAATTCTGGAACATAGATGGATCTGTGAATCGACGCCATGACTGGTTTTATCAGATACAGGAGCAGCTGCATATAACTAACAGAAATTACTGTCTGTTTGCTGTGTGGACAGGCAAAGATTTTAAATTGAAGACTGAAAACATAATCAGGGACGATAAATTTTGGAGCGAAAATATGGAACATCGGCTAGTCAGCTTTTACAATAAATGCCTGTTACCCGAAATTGTTGATCCCCGAAAAGCTAGGTCTATGAAACTTAGAGACAACAAATATTAAGATTTTATTTTACACGAAATTGTTTTTATTTACTTTAACCTAACTAATAATAATTTAATTGCTCATTTATTACAATAAACAAAAAACTGAATCCCCGCTTACGGAAAACGAAAACATTCCCTACTAACTAAAAACTGGCTAAGTATCAAGATGATTCTAAGCGGTGTATGATACGCGCTCCAACACAGACGGCTGTGTGTGCGTTTAACTGTATAGCTGTGTGAGTAAATTTACCTAAACGCGAGGCGCGCCGCTCTGGAGTAACGCTCTTAAACAATTGTAACGAACTCCATAGCAAAGTATTTTGTTTGAAAGGGCGCTGCGTAAGTTAATTTTCGATCGTTTATTCACCGAAATATTGAGTTACATGGGGTTATTCACTCGGTTGTGTCATCTAGTTTACTTGGTTACGAGTTATTCAAGTAAGTGTCGCTTTTTGGGACTGTTCAGTTTAGGGGGCGACACGTCCCACTGCAAAACTGGGACCAGGGACCTTTAGTAGGTACCTACACTACCAACTTCTATATTCTTGTCACCAAGCATTGCTGCGTTGAAGTTGAGCAACTGAGGGTTCTGACGAAAGTGCAGGTGGTCGGTGGTGTACAGTACCCGGCGATAAATATTGCACATCGACCTTTTTACACAAAACCACAGTATAAATAAAGACATACAGTATTGTATCTCGGCCGTAACCTTGAAGTAAATGCCTACAGCCGCGCGGTACGTTTAATGCGCCTGCCACACACTCGACGAGTGGCATGGGAAGTAACGAGGAAAGGAGGCAGAGACATAGTGTAGCAACATTACTCGTCATGCCACACGTCATGCTCCTCGTCCTACCCACTGCTCCCTATTTTGTCGGTTTTTGCGCGCGAGTCAAAGGACCGGCAATACGAGTGCGAGTGGCCGGCCACATAATCGCGCAGTCGCAGTCTGCATGGAGCGCTCGCGCAAGACGCACGCGTATGCAAAATTGGAAATTATGTCGTCGCCAAGCGTGGAATGGTCAAATGAAAAGGTGTTAATGTTTATTGATTTGTAGTACGGTAGGTATAATAAGTCACTATGTCAAGAATTAGTCTAACAAGAAAAGTTGTATTTATTAGTTATCTAAAAATGCATAGCGCGCACGCTGCCACCGTTTCAACGTCCATTGTCTCACCAAGGCAAATGACAAGTGAGGAGCGTCGCGATTAATTGCGCGAGTAGAGCAGTGTGTGGGCAGAGAGGGCAACATCGCGGCAAATCACGGCAGCGCGAGGAGCATAGCGATGAGCAGCGCAAGGAGCATAGTCTGGCAGGCGCATAACATGCGATAGGGCTGCCCGCCTCCAGTATTTTAATTACATTTGCCTACTTTGTGTTTCCATTTAGTTTTGTTATTGTATTTTACTGTGTGTACATAAATAATAAAATAAATAAATATACTTCTTTTTATATAAGCAAATAAAATACTTTGTGAATTGAATACAGTGTGCATTCACAGATTGATTTTATTTAAAATAAAAAAAACTGTTTATTCGGTAATTTAAAAACTTGGCTGCATGCTCTAGTGTCTTTGCCAACATTTTCACGCAGCCACGGCAGAAAATAATCCTCGCGCCATTTTTCTCAAATTTTCTTTTCTTTGTACTTGTATTGTGAAATGTTTTTTTTCTGTTTCCTCGCAAATGTGTTAAAAAACGTCGTACGATATACGTGCGTATTGGTTATAACATGCGAGGCTCAATTACGCCCTCGCCTTCGGCTCGGGCTGAAATTCCGCCTCGCATGTTATAACCATCTTAACGCACTAATAACGTAATGTACTATTACAGAATTATAATCATTAAAGTCATCAACACAACTCTCTAAGACCATGTAAGTCCAAAGAATGATGATTTCATGAAACAGTTATTCTTATTACAGTAACAGTTATTCAATAAAAATAATTAATTTTATTCATAAAAGTATGCAATCATTTCATTAATGTTTTGTTATGATGTTGTCACGTTAAACTATCGTCCGTAAATCGACTTTACAGACAACCAATTTTTTTCTAGTATTATTCATACACACAGTACAATAAACAACTATTATTAATAATAAAAACCACGTCTTTACTTTGAATTATACAAACTAACAAAACACACATGCCCCGAGGTTTTAACACCAGCGTGCCTACCGTTTAATGATTCATGAACCGCCTATAACTACCTACCTCACTCGTGTTTATCACTTTCCTTTACTCTATTCACTTCATTTATTAATCCAGACATCTTTTTTTCGGGAGATAAAATGAAATACTTATCCATTAAAAATACACACATTATGTACCTATGTACCTACAAGTAAGTAAAATTATTTTATAGTCTTACCTTTCAGAGTTTCCAGGTAATCTAAAAAAAGTTATCTCGAATTCATGCAACCAAAAACAGCACAATATAGCCTACTCGTCATATTAAATATGTACTTGAACTTATTTTTAGTGAAAAAATCGCGCGGTTATTGTTAAAAAAAACAACACACCGTCCGTTCGTCACTGCGGCACAGTCGCGACTGTCTGCATGCTGAGCGCATGCCGTGGTCGAAGCGCGTAGGTATAGCTCGCGTTTCGTCCGTTTGTATGAAGACGACGTACTGTATGTCTTTATTTATACTGTGACCAAACCATTTTATACAAAGAATAAAAATAATTATCAAAAGAAGCTAATCATAATTGTTTTAACAGCTCCTAATAGATACTGGACTGTTTGTATTTCGTGCGACAGAGATAACGCTCTACAAAGCCGAAATTAGCCGATTCTCTTTCCAAAGGTCGATGTGCAATATTTATCGCCGGGTACTGTACCTATATATTACCACTTGGACATATTTTTAGTCTCTTTAGGTTCTATCGAGGGGCTTGTGGCTAGGTAATAACAGCTGCACGGGTCGATCAAACAGGTTAACGCTTGCCGCGGTTGCTCCGTGGATGGGTGACCATCTTTACATAGGTACAGACGCCAGCACATCAAGCTACTACAATCTTTAAAATTTCTTTAATAGATTTTCAACTTTATCGCTAAAGCATTAAGGTTCAAAGTTGATTGGGAAAACTTGACAGTTTCGGGTAGGTTGATGTGCTGGCGTCTGTACCAAGACCCCTTCGTGCCTCGGAAGTCGGTCCCGGCTATTATTCGTGGATCTTTAACCAGTCCCAAGGGGGGTATCATATTACCCACTAACTGGGTTGTGGAGGTCAGATAGACAGTCGTTCTATGTAAAGTACTGGTATTCAGTTGCATCTGGTTAGACTGGAAGCCGACCCCAACCTAGTTTAATAACTCATAGAGTATTTTGACCAGAGATTTGAAAATTGGGCTGCCAATGGCAGCTACTCGTATTATGCTTTATTTTTGAGCTATAATACATAATTATATCTTCTTTTGTTTGGAAGATATGACATTAGAAGCTGGGGTGACGTCACTCCAGCTTACACACACGTTTTTCCATCGTAGTTTCAATACTTTTTAAGTATTATCGTTCAGTTCTTTCCTTGGTTGTGCAGCTATTACGCCTTATTTTTCCGACTATATTCCAAAACCCTAACCTCACTGGCTTGCCTGTATTTAAAGAGGAAGCTGGGGTGACGTCACTCCAGCTAACACACACTAAACGACTCATATTAATGAAGTTTTCGTGCCAGCTAAATTAAAACTGGAAACTTTGATTGCAGCTGTTATGCCTTAAAAATATTGGCACAGGTAGAATTATTCTGTCACATATGAGGAAGCTGGAGCTATGCACATTAGGCAGACGACGAGGTTCTATCAAGGGGAACGTCAACCTTCTTACAGAAAACTGTCAGAAGGAATTAACTACATAATATCATAGCGCGGTACAATAACGTGTCAAGCTAAACATTTGAAATTGGAATATGTCCCTATGTACTATCGGGATACAATCTGTCCTAGCGTGATGGATCCCTGCGCCATCCCATTGGTTGGGTTGTTTTCCTTTACGATGATATCGCACTAGCGTTGATCCACGGAATAGTAGACAGTTTATACCAAAGACGGAATTGACGGATGTGCAGCGAAACAAAAGACTTAACTAAGCTGTGAACACACTTTAGCTCAACAAAAGCTACTTATTTTTATATTGAATATAGTCCCGTTTGAGCAGTTACTATCCTACAAGATGTGAAAGAAAGAATAACGTTTATTTGGACACAGTTCGTGGAACACAAAATAACCAAATAAAAAATCGCGCGTGACACAAAGGCACCGCTCGTTGCGCGACTTGCGGTGCCTTTGGGTCGCGCGCGATTTAATCGCGTGAAGCGCCTGTTTGAAGGAGCCTAAAGGGTTCATTACAGTATTCATGCCAGACGCTGGTTTTCTAATGAATCTTTAGGGACTACTGACGGCGACAATAAACAGTTTCGACGTACAAAAAAAATAGATAAAAAAATTATTATGTAATTTTTATACCTTATAAATCTACTAATATTATAAGCGCCAAAGTTTCTGAGGATGGATGGATGGATGTTTGTTACTCTTTCACGCAAAAACTATTAAACGGATTTTGATGAAACTGTACAGTAATATAGCTTATATTTATATCAGAATAACACGTAAGATACTTTTTATTCCGATATTTCCACGGAATCGACACTTATGCGGGCGAAATCGCGGGGCGCTGCTAGTAAATAAATAAACTAGTAATAAAATATAAATACAAAACAAAAAAAAACGAAACGGTTGTGCTGTGCTACTTTTGGGAAAATTCTAATATTAAAAATGTTATTCTTATGTAATCGCAGCTTAACGTTAAATAACAAAACGCGTTCCAAAAATAGGTATTTACTCAGTGGAAAGTAATGAAAAAAAAAATCCGTTCAAAAGATTCTTTACGACGACAATTCAAAAAAGGAAACGTTTCACCATGACCGATTGATTATAAAGAATTCATCCGCGCGATCAATCAATGTCCATCGGCAAACAGGATGATATTAAATAAAAATAAAGCTTTATACGTTACGCATTTAATTTTCTATTTGATGGCGGATAAGAACGAAGTTTGACAAGTAAAGAAATAATTTTGCACTTTGAATTGAGAATTCTTAACACGGACGAAAAATGGTAGCAGGTTTAAAATATTTATTCCTTTGGAGGTAAAATCTTTATAATATGATTTTGGTAGGGAAAGGTAGGTACTTAGTCTGAGAGGAAGGAGGAGGAGGAGAAGAGCTGGCTTATTCCAGTGGTTGTCGTTTATAATTTACATCTGTGCATATAGGCAGCCAAAGGAAACAAATGAATATTCTGCCTAAGATGACAGCTGAGGGGCAACTTCCGTACTTTCAAGAGCGTTCGCAGTCTATTCTCAGTGTCAATCTTTAAGAAATACTTCTATTTTACATACATTTATGAGCGGTTTTTGTTTGTCGCCGAGGTAAGACTGCGACTGGATTTTGAAAGTTTTTAATTACGAGAATTTGTTGAGATTGTTCTAAATTGAAAAACAAAAGACGGCCAAATTCAGTTAGGCGTCATCTCCATGCCTTGAGTTCGAAATTCAAATATTCTATGGAAGTCCATCATTTCGATTTCAAACAACCATGGAGTCGTCACGTATTGATACTAAAATACCTCATATCGGATATCGGTACCATTCAACTCAACCTTGTCTAAGAAACTATCGCGGAGTTTGGGTTGCACGTACAAAACATATTGGGCTATAACATGCTAAAGCTTGCTTGTTTATATTTTTAAAGCGCTTCGGGAATATGCTCTCCTAGTACCAATATTATGACTTCAGCAATATTTCTTGAAGGAAACAAAATAAACAAAGTATTCGATGGTCGCGGTCATGCATGCGATCGGCGGCGTTTTAAAAATATCTTCTATTTGAATTTTTCAGTCAAAGTGAATTCTTACTGAGAAAGCTGTATTAAATGAAGCCTCCAAATGCATGTTTTATAAGCATTTGTATGACGTCTGTGTTCAATGCATTTTTGCTATCTTTGATGCCGCATAAGATCTTAAATAGTCAGCGAAGTATTGAGACAGAGAGACTGAGCGAGTCATTAATGATTATGAAGAAAGGAATAATTTATTACGACAAGCATCTAAGATGGTAAACCGTAAATAATCTAAGTTTCAATCTCGCGATCAGATTCTACCATTATCCCAGCCGTGCCTGCCTGGCTAGTATACGTATATCTGGCCAGTCTTCCGTAGAATCAATCTCTCAGGAGGCACATGTGATTGAAGTGAACGAATGAAAATCGATGAACGGTAATTTATTCATATTGAACATTTTGGGTCAAGGCAATGCGAGGGTTGAAAAAAAATCTTCATGTCAAATGAAAAGTTGAAAATAGTTTTTCATTATTCAGTACTAGGAGCGGAGACCATGCAAAGAGTGTCTTCAAAATGCTGAAGAGTTTAAACAAAAAAGTAGAAGTAGTAGCGAGATGAGGTAGAAAAATAAAAGATTAACAATTGGGCAAAAGGCTAGGCTGCGACTTTTGAGTGCCTGAAACAAAATTCTGGCGACGTTGTTTCTCGTGAGTTAAATTTTAATTTTGTCACTGCTATCTGACACTTCTAGTTACGACGTTAAATTCGTTGAAGTTACACTAACATTGAGGTCGTGATAAATTAATATGACTTAGCTCGTGCTCTGGCTGAGTAGTACAAACTACCCATAGTGTTCCCACTGCCCCAGCGGTGAGAGAAGGCCTGTGTCACAACACAAGCCTCCTCTTGGTGAGAGGGAGTGGACCAAGATCCACCACGCGGGCCCAGTGCGGGTTGGTAGATGTCACATGTCTTCGAAGTTTTTGTTCTAGAACATGTCGGCTTCCTCACGATATTTTTGCAGATTTCCCCGTGGTTTAATTCTATGCGCTAAGTATTATTCTTGTCACAGTTGCACTGTCGCACAGCTGACAAAATGCAAGTGCAACATACCTAGAGTCCTTTATTTTACTTCAGCAGTTACAGCAACAACGTAACGACAACCTTATTGTAACGAGATTAGAGATCAGAATGATTTTGACAGACTTGTCAGTGACAGCAATCCGACAGCAGCCTTATTAGAATCACACTAATATTATAAAGGCGAAAGTTTGTGTGTGTGTGTGTCATGTTTATATGTTTGTTACTTCTTTACGCTCAAACGGCTGGACCAATTTTGATAAAATTTTGTATGGAGGTAGCTGACACCCTGGCACCATATTTAGGCTACTTTTTATCCCGATATTCTTAGGGGAACGAAACTTATGCGGATAAAACTGCGGGGCGCAGCTAGTATTATATAAAAAAGGAAACAGGAAAGTGATCGCAAACAAAATATGGCTGCACGAAATCAATATTCGATTATGAATCCACTCAGCGTATTTCGGACCCGACCACAGTGATACGGTATTTGATATAACGGCTTTAGAGAGTTAGGGCGATTGTGCACTACAAGGAATTTTACTGTCCGAACATCCGATTTTTCACGGTCCGAAGTGGCATGAAAAAAACGGATGATTGGCTTGTGCACTTGTCCGTCTTTACTCGGATGATACGCCTCAGTTTAGGGTAGCTCTGCCTTTGAAACTACCCGCCACGCACGCGAAATTACTCTGAACGATGAGTTTCTTGGAACGTCGGCAGTTGCTTGCTTTATTACTCTACGTGCGAAGGCGTAGAAGACAAAAATAATTCTGGATTCATCCCCTTATAAGTGAAAGGTACCTGATAGGGTCATTTTACATAAACCACAATAAATTGAGACAGCGAAAAGCACACAGACACACACCCTCCTTCTCCGCGCCCGCCCCGCCCGCCCCGCCCGCTCATGAAAACGGACGTAGTGCACAAGCATAAACACGTTTTTCATTGCTGTCATTTCGGACCGGAAAAAACCGTTCCGGAATGGGGAAAAGTAAAATGTCGGACGGTAAAATTACGTATAGTGCACAAACTAGAATATACATTATATGGCGTGCCATATCGGACCGTAAAAAATCGGACTGCCGGACAGTAAAATTCCTTGTAGTGCACAATCGCCCTTACATATATCCTTCTGGCCTTTTCCAACCTACAGTGGAATTGGGTTCTAGTCTAGCTGCAAGATACGGCTGAATATCAATATTTTTTTTTTATATATTTTTTTTGGTGTACATAATAAAGAGTATTCTATTCTATTCTTTTTAGCAATAGCGACGGCTATTTGGTCTCCGTGAACCAGCGGGATAATTATTGCGTAAAACACTATCAGTAGAAATGGCTTTGATTGACAGTCAAAAAACATTCATTGCGTTATATAGGTACGTTGTTGAGCAGAGTATTTTTTTTATTAATATGATAACAATTATACACTGAATTATACTAAACTAGCGACCCGCCCCTGCTTCGAACGGTTCTTACGACTTGAAAAAACATAGTTTTCTTATATGTAAGTTTAATCAATTAATGTTATGTTGTGTATGTTTATTGTACGCATAATCCTTCCAAAATAAATTCTCTAAATGATGGTAAAAACTGAGGAATAAATTTTCTAAATCATGGTGAAAAATCAAAATCAGATGCGTAGTTTAGAACGCATTCACACAGACACAACAGCGGCTTTATTTTATAATATGATTCAATTATATAATTTGTATCTTATATAAGAGTATATAATAAAAAAATAAGAAAAAGGGAGGTGCTCATTGGGCATCAAAACAATCGTCGGCGTCGCTGTCAATGGGATAAGTGCCCAAAAGGCTGGTAGCATTACCACGTTGGATGGCAATGCTAATTCTTTGGGCTAAAATAGGCCAATCCTCTTGTCACGCCTAGAGGCAACCAACCGCTTGGCGACGGACGTCCCGAAATATTCGATGAGCACTCGGACCCTTGTGTTAAAATTTGTATCTTAGATTAACTGACATGAATTTGATTTATTTTTCCTATCTTAAACCGCTGTGACCATGGTCACATTTAAAGCTTGACAATCCTGAAGGCCTGAAGAAATTATTGATCTATAGATTATAGATGAAGTCCTGAAGCGAAAATAAAACGGAGAGCAAGGTTAACCACTGAATGTCAATGATGATGAAGTATTACCAAAACCAAACTAAAGATTACGTTGGTACTCAAACTAATCTCCGAATTAGTATTCCCATCCTACACCGAGAAGCTCCAGTCAAATTATGTATCCCTAGTACTCACTGAACGAATAGTTATATAACTCGATAATCTACATTATTGCATTTGTGCTATTACCTAGTCTTCTCGTAATTGTGGATTGGCTCTTCAACCAGCACGGTTGGGTTAAGAGTTTACTCGGAAATGGGACTTGATTATGCCTCAAGAAATGCTTTGCGAAAAATTTAAACTACTTAGTGTTTCATAGGGAGACAATAAATGTTGAATCTTCTATTATTCTATTCTATTCTATTCTCCGATATATTGTACGTATATCCAGTGCCGTATTATCCATAAGGCACTTTAGGCCAGTGCCTAGGGGCCCACTATGACCAGGGGCCCAGCACTCCCGATTAAAAAAAGAAAAAAAAAGGGGATTGTGTGGTTTTATGAAACCACGGTAACAGTGAAACTTTTTTCACACTATAAGGTAAAAGCCAAATTGTGTTGTTGTGGTATGAAAAAGGGGGCGCCCGAAACGAGCTGTGCCTAGGGGCCCCGAGATGGTTAATAATAATAATAATAAGCCATATTGTTGCCAATAAGCCTGATATAGTGGTGATAGATCGATTAGCGCGCCGCACAATGATTGTCGATGTTACCATTCCACATGA
The DNA here is from genome assembly GCA_963855955.1 of Luperina nickerlii. Taxonomy (NCBI): domain Eukaryota; kingdom Metazoa; phylum Arthropoda; class Insecta; order Lepidoptera; family Noctuidae; genus Luperina; species Luperina nickerlii. The sequence continues at coordinate 16,706,210 of OY979682.1, read as the reverse complement.
CGGTAACCTCGTGAAAGCTGAGAAAGAGAAACAAATTAAATATCTTGACTTAGCCCACGAGGTTGTTGACATGTGGAATGTGAGCTCGGCTATCATTGTGCCGATTGTCGTGTCGGCCAATGGTCTTATAGCCGAAAGCCTCGATCAACATCTATCGAGGCTCTCGTTAGGCGGTTGGATCAAGGGCCTGATTCAGAAGGCAGTACTCCTCGATACGGCTCGCATTGTGAGGAGGTTCCTGTCTCTGGAGCCCTAACCACCGGTAGCTTGGATCCTGGTCCCGACACCGGCGGAAAACTATTTTTTTATATTTTTAAATGTTTTTTTTTTACTTATTTTTATATTTTAAGAAATATTTAAAAATGTAATAAAATAAGAAAACTAAATAAATAAATGAATAATAATAATAATTTATTTCAAGTAGCAAGACTCATAGTGTTAGTAACAATATACTTACAAACTATGTTAGTAATACACTTCAAAACAAAACCAAAAACAGAAAAACAGATTGTGACATCACTGATGCATGGTGACAGGCCCAGCCGAAACCCTGCAGCAGTGGTTCACAAACGCACAATCAAGCCTGCTCGCTATCATAGACAGGATGCTGTTGGCGCTGCCCCTCACCCTACGGACCAAGGATGCGCACCGCTTCCGCATCACGGCATAAAAACAGCCATAATAACGGCATAATCCGGCCCTGCGTATATCTTACAAAACAGCACAACAAATCAATCCTATGACCTATGCAAACCAGAGCGGGGTAATTACTTAATACACTTACAGTACGAATGACTTTCATTTTGACAGTTAAACAACATTCATTGCGTTATTTACATTGTTGAGCAGACAAATCTTTCGAACATATGAAGTAATGTATTAGCAATATCCTTCAAAATGACTCAGATTCTAATTGATAGTATGTTACGAAGTGATATCCTGTATATAGGTCACAGGGCTCTTACCTCAGTAACAAAGTCAAAGTCAAAGCATTTATTTCAAATAGGCACATAAACGGCACTTTTGAACGTCAGAAATTACAACAAATAGAATTGATTCTAGTCGCCCATTCCAAAAGGTAGTTTTCGTATGGAGAAGAGTGGGCAAGAAACTCCACCGTTACTCTTTTAAAATGTTTCACAATATTTTGTAAACATTAATTATATAATGATAATATGTGAAGACGATGCACCTAAAATAAAATTACTATACCACAATAGTTAAAAGAATTAAAAATGAAGCCATGACATATAAATTAATTATCTAATAGATACATGGTGCTCACATATTTACAAACATGGTAAAAATAAACGATTTTCATTTAAATAAAATAAAAATTACAAGTAATAAGTCAGGGTGTGGGTTAAGTAGTTACAGAATTTAAATCAATTAAAATAAAAATAAAATTATAAATTTACAATTAAATTAGCAACCGGTTTGATTTTGTCTAGACTCTAGTCTAACTATGACAGATTCGACAATACAATCAGTAGAAACTACATGCTTCTACAAATCTTTCTATAAAATCTTGACATAACAAACAGATAATGCGTTTTACGCACGATATGCTGAGGGTTGGCTACGCACTCCATTGACCATCCTTATGCATCCTGTTCCATGATCATTGACTTTTAAGACCTCATAGCGAAGCCATCGTTAAGCATCATTTACTCTCTATAACTATAGAGAGTCCACTGACTTACACGGAAAAACTTCTTGGCCCTCGCTAAACTTCATGTAGACACGTGATGAGAATTTCATACACGGATAGAAAAAAGGGTTGAACAAGTTTCTCATAAGCGACAACACAAAATCTAAGACCGAAAAACTTTTAATTATTGTTGTTAGAAGAGAAAATATATTCCTAAAATTTCTTAGAGAATGAAACTTAAAATAACGTCGGCGGTGAAATTCTGCTCCGAGAATATTATGAAAATGGCGCCGAAACAATAATAAACAGTGAAGCACTGTAATACCCTATTGTTTCTATTTCTGAGGGTTTAGGTCTTCGTAATGTGCTGTGAGCGTATGTAATCCTGGTACATATGTGCTAGAAAGATAATGTTTGTTACACCTCAAAATCACATTTTAACTAACTATATTACCATCGGTTGGGTGGCGTAGCAACTATAATTTGTTGTATCCTTTATATTATCATCACGCTTTGACGCTTAGTAATCTGTGGTAAGTAGTAACGATAGTCCTGGTTTTCCCTCCCAGTCATTCCATTTCTTGTTAGCATTTTCCTACACGCACGCACAGGTGTAAGCTAACTCTAGCATCCATTAAGTAAAAGCTCCAATGTGCTGATAGGAGTTCCAAGTTCGAGTCCGTTTATAGGGTCCGTCCTTTTTCAAGAATCTGAAGTCTCTACTGTTAGGAATAATGTTTAACAAAAATTTATCTTGTTCAATATAAAATTGCTTTCCCAAGAAGTGAAACCCTAAATCACCACAGCATCGTCTAAAGATCTTCTCCCATAGACGGTGAAGTTATTGCAAAAGTGCAATTTCCTGCTGTAGTGTCGGAGTGCTGTAGGTATTTTAGCTCGGAGTAGGCTACCGGGAGCAATGTCCGGTGCCGGCCGGGCGGGCGGACAGTCGGACAGTCGGACGGGCGGACGAAACTACCCTCTGCATTTACTTAGCAGGATGTACGGAGCAACTTAAAATTTATTTTTATGCGGTTCCGAAACGATTTTGAATTATTTGTTAAAAAACTTTGAGTTATATGATAAAGGGATATATTATTAGTATGTTGTACTTATGTAGGTAATATTAAAGATACTTTGCAGAAGTAGGTAAAACTTAGTACTTAATGCATTGTTGATACCTACTTATCTCTGTTTACGTTTAGGTACCTACTTCTAGAATCAATGTAGCACTAAGTAACGAAGTAACGAAACTAATAAGTAACGAAAAATAAGTAATACCGGAATCTAACTTTTTGGAGAATAGTATGAACGTTTATTACATATTACTTACTTATCTTACTTGTTTTTACTGGGTAAGATACCTCCGGCCGGCGCTTATCTGTTTAATTTATATTTCATTAAAATATTTCTTTAAACAAACGTCGGATATAAATTCGCCAGGATGAAATGACAAGCTGCAGAGCTCTAAGAGAAAGTCACTAAAACAATAAAAAAACTTAAAATTAAAAACCATCCTTGTTCTACGTTCTAAAAATTCAAAAAATATACTTAACGGTTGCAAAAAACGCGGGAACAAAGCTGCGCGCTCTTTGGTCGGCCATTCGAATAGTATCGCTGCTCGAGAGCGGGGAACGTCAGGAGTGGCGCCCACTCGACATAGATTCAGATGGGTTACTATTGTGGGGAAACTCGGGGAAAACTCGATAGGAATGAGGCTTGGTAGTCGCCATGTCAATTTTTGAAAAATAAGTATGAATGTGCTTCTTTCTTTACACCGCCATTTGCAAGTAGAAGTCAAACTTTAAAAAGACCTGCAACCTAATTGCATACCGGAAGACGTAGCGTTGAAAGGCCTCCCACAAGGTGGTCCGACGACCTTGTGAAGGCCGTAGGAACCCGTTGGATGCGAGAAGCACAGAACCGGTCGAAGTGGATGTACTTGGGGGAGGCCCTGCTGGACATATCCAGCAGTGGACGTCTTTCGGTTGAAATGAATTGCTAAACTCACGATCAATTACAATCTGAATGATTTTGAAGGATATTGGTAATCTATTGCTTCATGTGTTCTCGTCGGAACGCACCCCAAGTACACTTCTCACTTAAAATTTCCCGAAAATATACAGTACAATATACAAAGTTTTCGACGTCCTAATTTGCTGTCATAAATGTCGAGAAATGAACGTAGAAACACGCCGCAGTATATAGGATTTCCCGGAATTGTAGGTAGATACATAATAGTTAGCGCTCTAAAAGCCGTAAGCGTTAAGATCACGTAACACGTTGTCGCTTTAATTTTAGTGTATAATAAAGCATGTGGCTTTAATTTTAGTGTATAATAAAGCGTGTGGCTTTAATTTTAGTGTATAATAAAGCATAATTATCTAACTATGTATTTAACTGTATCTACGAGTATGTAACGCAGATTCTTGATATAACTAATGGACTAAGTAAGTACAGACGCCAGCACATCATGCTACCCGAAACTGTCAAATTTACCCAATCAACTTTGAACCTTACGCTTTAGAAATAAAGTTGAAAATCTATTATAGAAATTTGACAGATGGTAGTAGCTTGATGTGCTGGCGTCGGAAAGTGAACAATCACGTATACATAGTTGCGTCATATGGTGGAGAGGTACCCATCGTTGTGCAACTGTATACAGAGTCAATTAAATTACCTAGCGAAACTGTAGGCATGATGGGTAGTTTCTGCCTACCTGCAAGGGAAGAGCGTGCGAGTTTATATTTATGTATGAAAACAACCGACTTCCAAAAAAGACACTACGCAGTGAAAAATAATTTTAATTTCGGAAGTCGGTGTCCTTATTTTTTTTGTCGATGTCCTTGGGTTCGTATTTTCGTTATTTGCCACCGACTTCCGAAATTAAAGTAATTTTTCACTTTTAAGTTGTACTTACCCCACACAAATTCGTATAACTACTTGCTATGTAAATATCAGTGACAGGAAGTTATTATAACATCATCAACATAAACTAAGTGGCAAAAATACGTACTTATTATTGAAGCCAACTCAAAAACTACCCAAGCAAAGTTAATCAAATGTATATGGGAACTCCCCTGAAGCACACTATCCATTAAAAAAAGAATTTTTGAAATCGATTTCCGGAGATATCGCGTAACAAAAATACAAAAAAGAACAACATACAATCGAATTGAAAACCTCCTCCTTTTTTGAAGTCGGTTAAAAAATGATGCGTGGCAAAGACATTTCAAGGTGAGTATCCATCGAGTTATTATCCCCTAGTACGACAGCTCGTTACGGCGGTAAAATGTTACAGATGCAACACAGAACTGTGGCTGCGGACGCAAAATTTATGGACGATTGTGCGGCATAGCAATCCGGGCCACAGATAGTTTATTTTTCAATTGTTACTTTTGTTTTTAAATAACTAGGAAGTGTAATTAAAGGGTTGTTTTGTTATTTTAATGGCAATTGTTAAAAATATTGCTCTGAAATAATATTGGTTCAAGTTTTTGATTTGTTTTCAGTGTTTTATAATGTGTTAATAGGTAGAATGTAATACGATACCCCTTGGTAAGACCGGTTGTCAGACTTTCGGGTTTCTGATTACCCGTAATGACTGTCAAAGTTGCACGAATGACAGCCGGGACCAACGGCTTAACGTGCTTTCCGAGGCACGGAGGGGTCTCGGTATGTAAAGATGGTCACCCATCCACAGACCAACCGCGGCAAGCGTAGCTTAACCTGATCGATCTCGTAAGTCGGGGCCGTTACCTCTGGGCTACCACAGCTCTCGTAGTCCTACTACTTTTATCGGATGGCTGATTGAGAATTTCTACCATAATAATATGAAAAAGTTTCTCTTAGTAACACATCTATGTCTAGCATTATGCTGAGCGTTGGCCGTTTTGCGTAGATGTGACGCATACTTTCTCCCAAATTGTTATTTTTGCTTTTCTGATGTTGTTTGAGTTTTTTTGTGTTATTTTGTTTGCCGCAAATAAACGTATTTTCTTTCTTTCTTTTTTTTCTTTAGTTCATATAACGATGTACAGGCGCCAGCACATCAAGCTACTACAATCTGTCAAATTTCTTTAATAGATTTTCAACTTTATCGCTAAAGCATAAGGTTCAAAGTTGATTGGAAAAATTTGACAGTTTCGGGTAGCTTGATGTGCTGGCGTCTGTACATACATACAGGGATAGTAGGTAAACATAATACATAAGGATATTTTATGTTATTGGTTTTTAGGGTTCCGTTTCCAAAAGGTGAAAACGGGACCCTATTACTAAGGCTTCGCTGTCGGGCCGTCTGTCACAGGGCTGTATCTTTTGAATAGTAAAAGGTAGATACTTGAAATTTCCACAGAATATGTACTACTACTGAGGGCGAGTAATACTAAAATAAAGTTATAAATTAAAGGGGTCCCCACACAATAAACGTGTTATTTTACTAAATATTAAAAAAATCGTAGTGTTGAATATTGTACGGTGATCCGGGACCCGTAATTTATTTTCGACTCGCACTTGGCCGCTTTTGACCTAACGTTGTATCTCGTTATCCCAAAGTTCAAATTTCAAAATGTTCGACTCTGACATTTATAATAACTAAGTATTTTCAAATAATATGAACGTTAGTTAACGTTAGTTTAGAAGGTAGGTAACTGAAAGTTAACTGAACAAAAGCAATACTAACTTGCTTGTTACTATGAAAATTTAAGTACTTCAGAAAGTAATGTTAGTCTACATTTCCATACTTAATGGATACCTATATTCCGAAAACGTATTTGGCTTAATAGTCGATTCGCACAAATTTACTCGGCCGAAAGGTGCGAATCGTCACTTTTAATTTTTTTTTCTGTTGTCGCCTCGCACTAATTTAATTTATTTGTAGGCGAAACGACAATAACGTGTACCTTCTGGTTAACTTCATTGCATAAAATTCACAAATAATTAACAATATCTTCAACGCCAGATAACTTTTATTCGAAGAATAAAGACGTTTGACAGTTTTTGTATGAAACAACTGCAAACATTTCAAAATTATTCCTCGAACAAAATTGTCAGATGATTGAGAAATCAGCTCTAAGTCAAGTATTTTCGGAATATTCCAATGCCAATTAATTTTATATAACAGATAGAGAATTGAACTGTCATTCAAACTTGTCTACGAGAGAATAACAAATTCATGACGTTAGATGGAATAGTGAGAAATAATGTACAGACGCCAGCACGTCTAGCTACTACAATCTGTCAAATTTATTTAATAGATTTTCAACTTTATCGCCAAAGCATAAGGTTCAAAGTTGAATGGGAAAATTTGACAGTTTCGGGTAGCTTGATGTGATGGCGTCTGTACCTAACTTTTATATAATTTATCCAATAGTTTGAATCCTGTCGCTTTTGACGAAGGTAATTAGGCAACTTGAAGGCAATTTCGATTAGTTTACATTATTTTTAATAGAAGTTTTAAACAAGTGGGGTGATTGCGTAACACACTAAAGGCTCCTGCAAACAGACGCGACGCGCGACGCGAATCTCGCGCGACACAAAGGCACCGCTCGTTGCGCGACTTGCGGTGTCTTTGTGTCGCGTGTCGCGTCGCGCCTGTTTGAAGGAGCCTTAACAATAGCGGACTTTAATTTTGACAGTTCAACAACATTCATTGCGTTATTTACGTTTTTGAGAAGACTTTAGAATATGTAGCAATGGATTAGCTATATCCTTCAAAATTATTATTGATAGTATGTTTCGCAATTAGAGTGCTGATAGGAAAACTAGAGAAACGGTACAATGCGTGCCACGAAAGACGAGGCTTGACACACCACGTGGTTTGACATGCGCAGTACACGATTTTAGGTATCTTTAGCGGTATGAGGTCTGAGTGCGGGACGGGACCGGACGTCATAGGGGCGGCGGAAAGAGCGGGGGAGGCGGGGTCAAGTCTCATCTTTCGTGGCACGCATTGTACTATTTTTCAGTACCTAAATTGAATAGTTATTTGGCTGTGTAAGATAAACTATTAAACACGGTTTTTCATCACTACGCTAATCTCTGGAACTACCAGTCGGATTTGAAAAACCCTTTTTGCATTTGATAGCCCAATTCTTGAGGAAGGCTATTTTTACATTACGCTACGACCATTAGCAGCCGAGCAGAAAGAAAAAATACATAAAGAACGTAAAGGGGTTTAGGATTACATGACCTAAAGCGCGGTCACTGTCGGACTGCATAGAAAAGAATGAGAAGCGCGATCACGCAACGCTGGTAATTTATTGCAAAATATGAAGTAATTATTTAATTACAAAACATCTATTGTTTGGACTAAAAAATTAAAACACTAGTAGGTATTTTAGTGTGTTTCTTGTAGAATAATCTGACAAAAATCCAGATGATTGTATGGTTTTTATTGTAAAAATAAAGTTCATGATTTTTTTCTATCGTATCAAATTAGTAGTACAGTGCAACCTTAATATAACGTACCTCAATATAACGACTTCCTCGATTCAACAAATTCTTCGTAATCCCCTTCAATTGTCAGAGTCAATATAAAATATACCTCTACATTGCGAACATTTTTTGCGAACAACCTCTTTATAACGAATTTTCAACTATCAAGAAAAAGTAAGTATAAATACCTCTAATTAACGAATTTTGTCAACCCAAAACCTTTATATAAAGTTCCCACCAATTTATGACTTAATCTCTTATTATGTGATTCATGTCGCGACATGTTTCGACACGCTTTTGTTCGTAAAGGCTCCTTCAAACAGGCGCGACACGACACGCGACACAATGTAAGAAAACATTTTGTTACCTACCTAACTGTTTTTAAATAGAAAATACATACAATAATTTGATAAAAATGTGTTATCATTTTTTACCTCTTTATAACGAATTTTAGACCAACCTAACCTCAACATAACAAACCTCAGTTCAACGAATTACTTGATATAACGAATATTTTCTTGTTCCCCTCCGATTTGTTATATCGAGGTTGCACTGTATTATGTTTTCAACACACTATCTACCTAGCATATATCCTGAAGAATATTATATATTTTTCTGGTTTTGTTTACTGTAGTCGATCATATACTTTTTTATTTTTTCTAAAACTTGCGTTTTTTGTGATTAGGTTCTGTAAGCCTTAAGCAAATATGAATTAATAGCGCGGGCGGAGATTATATAAGAGATTGGGAATTGAACTGTCATTCAAACTACGAGTAATAACAAATTCATGATGATAGATGGAGTAGTGAGAAATAATATAAGTTTTATATAAATTATCTGCTAATTTGAATCCTGTCGCTGTCGCCTGTAATCTGATGGTAATTTCATTCAGTTTAAACCATTTTTTTTTAAGTCAACGTCTTTATTTCAAATAGGCACATAAAAGGCACTTTTGAACATCAAAAATTACAATAAAATAGAATTGATTCTAGTCGCCCCTTCCAAAAGGTAGTTTTCGTATTAAACTAGAACTTTTAAATAAGGTAGAAAAACTAGAGAAGTATGTTAAGTATGTACTCGTATGTGTTTGTTTTTTAGATAATTGAGTAGTTATTTGACTGTTATTTACTTTATAAACTACTAACCATGATTTTTGATCTATTCATGTTTTCGTAGAATTCTGCGATTTGGGAACGAAGACCTTCTTCCTATACACAGATTAATTATTTTCCTTTTTAGGGTTCCGTACCAAAATGGTAAAAGGGAACCCTTATGGTGCGACTCAATCTGTCTGTCTGTCTGTCACAGCTGGATATCTCAAGAACTACTAATGCTATCAACTTGAAATTAAGAATAGTTTTAGATGACGTTTGCCCAACTATTTTGTAAATAAGAAAGAAATAAAAATATATGTATATTTTTTGCAACAGGGACTGAAAGGGGGCTCAGAAAAATTCGAAGTGGGGCTACTAGGGCATGTGGGGTATCATATAAAAGAGCGCAGTTTGCACAGTTTGCTCAAACACTTTTTTAAGGCCGCATAGTTCTTGATTTTTGATGAAAAATGTAAAAAAGAAATACCGTTCCCCTTATCTCCGAAGTTTGCAATGAGAAAAATCTGAAATTATTCTATATGATAAAAGTTTATGTAAAGATTACAGGAAAAATAAAACGAAATCTTTAAATAGCACACTTTTTCAGAAATCATCATCAAAAGTTACATTAGTTCCACTATCGGTCAAGAGATGGCGCTGACCTAAAACAGCAATATTCTACACAACAGTGTGCAGTGTTAAAATTCTCTGACGAATATAAGCCTCGCCGATGAAAATTTAAAAACATAATATGATGGTACGGAACCCTCGGTGCGCAAGTCTGACTCGCTCTTGCCCGGTTTTTTTATGTCAGAATAGATCGTGTCGTGTTAGAAATTTATATTACTATTAAATTTTTATTACCATACGCAAAATACGCGCATTGACGTGGAGTTGCGGACACCAGCCCGTATTACCTATCACCCTACTGGCTTATGCCAGTCAGCAAGGAAACTGGGCTGAACCTTCAGAGTACGTGCGTCAGGCATAAACCTGAGGTGCATTTTTGGTGGTTCTAAAATTAAATCCTGTGTAAATGAAATTTCTATCAACAGTCAACCGCTCATATCATTATAAATGCTATTTACATTATTTACTCAGGTTACGCTACGCCCCACGAGTTTATTATTTTGTCTAATCAATGCCCTAGATTGATGAGGAAAGTGGTGTGATGACTGGTACCTAGGACCCACCAAATTATTTTTTAGCTTTTAGTTATCTACATCATTTTTTTAATAAAACTGTTTAACGATATTATTTTACCTATTTTATTTTCAAGTTTTTATTTAAACTCTATGGTCCGCCATGCACTGTGTTCTAGTTGTAAAGCCCTTTCATTTAATACCCATTACCCACATTGCACAAAACAAAAAAAAACAAATTTGTTTTTTTTTTTAACAAATTTGAAATCCGGCATTTCGTGCCGGCGGCCATCTTAGATTTGACATTTTTCATAGTGTACAGTATTTTACTAGTCAAGACCTTTCATTTGATACCCACATTGAGGGGGTTGTGAAAAAGTATGTAATTCGCCATTTTGTAGTGGCGGCCATCTTGGATTTACAATGATACTGATTAAATTAAATTCTATTGTCATCAAAACTAAAGGTGTGTATCAAATATCAGATCAATCTGTCAACAGGAAGGGGGTAAAATTTCAAGTACCTACTTTTGACCCAAATAAATAAATAACAAACAGGGCAAGCTAAATAAAACCGTTTAAAAACATAAGCCTTCTGGAATAAATTCCCTAAATGATGGTGGGAACCGCATCAAAATCGGCTGCGTAGTTTAGAAGAACAACGCGGTCACACAGACAGACACGAAAAGCAACTTAAATTTTTATAATATCCTCCTTAGCACGGTTTTTACGTCTTGACAAAACAAAACATCGTGATTTCTTAAGTAATTTTATTTATGTAATTTAAGGCGATTGGAACACCGTATCGCATTACGCAGCGGGACGCAGATAACGTGCCCCCGCGCGTGATCTTTTACATACAAATTCAATAAAAACTCGCTTTCGTGCGGGGAATTTGGCTCCGTTTCACGCATCCCGCTGCGTAATGCGGTGCAGTGTCCCAATCGCCTGAATACTTCAGGTATTGTACAATGTACACATAAACTTTCCGGAATATAACAAATTCTCTAAAATCTCTAAATGATAGTGAAAAGTGCATCAAAATCCGTTGTGTAGTTTATAAAAACGCGGTCACACAGACAGACACGAAAAACGACTTTTATTTTATAATAGGTATAGATTTATTAATCTAATCTCCAGGAAATGAGGAGTCGCAATGTGACAGTAAAATTGTACCATGTATTGATTTAAATGTGCAGGTTACCTGTTTTTTACCTATATTTTTTATTACTAAATGGATGCTAGCTCAATAATTTAAGAATCAACTTTTAATATTTCTATCAAACTCTCAAACTCAAACTCAAAGCATTTATTTCAATTAAACCATTTACAGGCACTTTTGAATTGTCAAGAAGTCGGTCAGTCAGAAAATATGAAGCTAGTTGCCCATTCCAAAGCGTAGGTACCTATGGAGAAGAACGGGCAAGAAACTCCATGGACACTCTTTTTAAATGATATTTTACAGAAATATTAGTTACATCATTACTTTTGATTTTAAAATTATATAATGTGAGAACGATGTAAAAAAATTAAGAAAAACGTAAGTGTTAAAAGCGTCCAGAGTGCAACAAATAGTACTTAACAAACTACAATCCAAAAATAAATTAATTAAAAATAAGCCGAGGCAGCTAAGTGATGACCAGCCCCAACTGACGGCGCCCGTTCACGAACATGACGCATAAATCAGCACCATTTAGCTCAACCATTTTGAAGGGAGCTAAATGATCTAACACACACGCCACCGTCAGCGAGACATTTGAGTGAGCATGACATACTATCAGCTGCCAAGGCACATTCGAGTCAATGAAAGACATATTATTACCCGGTAAATGGTAGCTATAGGGTACATAGAACTCACATCTGTGCTATGCAGTTATACAATACAAAGGAAATTGATTTTATACATTGCAAAGATAGTCTTACAATCTTCAGCAGCTCCAACAGTATTTTCATGTGTTAATCAATTAGTTGTGGTTGTGGAGCAGGACCAGCATTGAGCCAGGCATTTTTGTCAGCGATATAATCCCCTAACTTATAATATGCCTGACTGCATAGTGTGCGTTTTATACAAGACTTGAATTTTGTCTCATTCAGTTGAAGAATGTGGGGAGGTATTTTATTATAACATTTTAAACAGTACCCCATAAAAGATGAATCTACTTTAGCCAGTCTGAAACCTGGTTGAACTAATAGGTCCCTATTTCTAGTACTATAATTATGTCTTTCACCTCTTTTACTAAAAAGATGTAAATTTTTCCTTACATACATGATGTTTTCATAGATATATTGACAAGGCACCGTCATGATGTTAATTTCCTTAAACCGTTCCCTTAGAGAATCGCGCCTGCGGAGATTATATATGGCTCTGATAGCTCTTTTCTGCAGAATAAAAATAGAATCGATGTCTGCAGCCCGTCCCCAAAGTAAAATACCGTAAGACATGATGCTATGAAAGTAACTAAAATAGACTAGTCTCGCGGTATCTACATCAGTAAATTGACGGATTTTTCTGACAGCATAAGCTGCTGAACTTAGCCGTCCTGCAAGAGATGTTAAATGAGGACCCCATTGTAGCCTTGAGTCGAGCGTGATCCCTAGGAAAACAGTTTTATCGACGAATTCTAGTTTCTCTTGATTCAATATTATCTCACAATCACTACCCTTGACATTTGGTAAAGAAAATCTTATGCACTTAGTTTTTTTTCCATTTAATACTAAATTATTAGCAGTGAACCAATTTTGGACCTGCAGTAGGGCGTTATTTACGTCGTCAAAATTTGTAGCATGTCTATTTACCTTAAAAATTAAGGAAGTGTCATCAGCAAATAACACCATTTGTGGTTGATTTTTTAATAAATGGAGTAGATCATTAATATACACTAAAAAGAGGAAAGGACCCAATATCGAGCCTTGTGGCACACCAATTTTTACTACTAAACCAAGTGAATTGACACCATTTATTTGAACTTGTTGTTGTCTATCATTTAAATAAGAACTAACTAAACTGAGCGCAAGTTTTCCAAGTCCATAATGCTCAAGTTTCAAAAGCAAGGTTTCGTGATCTACGCAGTCAAATGCCTTGGAGAGGTCACAAAAGATTCCTATGGCGTCTTGGGCCTCTTCCCACGCGTTAAAAATGTGTTTTAATAAAGTTACACCGGCGTCGGTCGTACAACGTCCTTTGGTGAAACCATACTGTTGATCGTGTAGGATTTTATTCATGTTAAAATGATTAAGCATTTGATTAAGCATTATCTTTTCAAACACTTTGCTGAAAACCGGCAAAACGGATACGGGTCTATAATTATTGGTGTCCTTACTGTCCCCGGATTTGTAAAGTGGTATTACCTTACTGTATTTCATTAAATCGGGGAAGACTCCTTGATCCACACACGAATTAAATACTAAGGCTAAGTAGGGCGCAATAGTCTCAATTATGGAGGTACAGACCTTAATGGACATTCCCCAAAGATCTTCGGTCAATTTGATCTTAATTTGCTTAAAAGCCTTAATTACTGTTATGGGGTTAATATGCCTAAAGTTAAATTCAATCGGGCAGGCTGAAACGTTCGCCCTTACTAAATCAAAAGCGAGCGCGGGCGAGGAATTTAAGGTTTCAGTTGTTTTGAGTGGGATACTAGTAAAGAAATTTACAAATTCTTGAGCCACTTCTTTGCTATCGCAAATGAGACCGCTTGACGTCTGCAGTGTGTACTCAGAATTATGCTTCTTATTCCTGTTCGTTTCATTATTTATAATTTTCCAAACGGTCTTTATTTTATTGTCTGCTGATTTTACCTTGTTGCTAATGTATAAGGCTTTAGCAGCCTTACAAGCGTTCTTAAAAGTTCTAGAGTAAGTAGCAACATACTTATTAAAAGTTTCCGTGTTAATATAAGGCTTAAGGCCATACAGCTCGAAAAGTCTTTCCCTACTTTTTCTGAGTCCTTTAGTTGCCCAGTCACAAAATAAAAACTTAGGGCTGATACTTTTTGTGTTCTTCTTAAAAGAATTATTGAACTCGGTTTGGACTAACGAAAAGAATTCATTATACAAAATATTAACATTGTTCACTGTAAGGTTCTGATTACTTAATTTACAAATTAAATTGCTATTAAATTTATTTAAATTAACTGATGTTATTGGTCTGGATTGAATCTGCACTTTTTGTATTGGCATGTTGGACTCAAAAGTTACAGTTTGACCACTGTGATCAGAAGGGAGATAATTAACAACGGCTTTATCTAAATAGTCGCAGCAACAAAAAACATTATCAATACATGTAGCAGTATTCGTAGTTGTTCGGGTTGGTTCTGCAAACACATTTGACAAATTGAACGATTTAAACAAATTTAATAATCTACTGGTATTTAAATTATTTTCTAAAATATTAATATTAAAGTCACCACAGATAATTATTGACCTATTACTTGTTGCTAGTTTTGCCAAAACATCTTCCATTACTGACTCAAATATAGAATAGTTTTGATAATTTGGGGGTCTGTAAACGCACACTATAACATGCTTATCTAGCTCAACACAAGAGAGTTCAATGCTATGTTCAACTGATAGTTCAACTATGTCTTTACGAGGTTTGAATTTAATAAAACTTTTAATTAGGATTAGTGAACCACCACGCAGCATTGAATTTCGATTAAAACAACTGGCCACACTATAATTGTCATAGTTAATTAACATTTCAGAATCTTTTAACCAATGCTCAGTTATACAAATAATGTCAAACATTGTTTTTTCTAAAAACAACTCAATTTCCAATTGTTTGGAAGAAAAACCTTGAATATTTTGATGAAATAATTTCAAGGATTTCCTCTTAGCCCCTATTCTAGAGTTTACTATTTTATTGCTAGAAAATACCTTATTGTTATTAAGTGTAACTATACTGTTAGTGGTACCTTCTGTTGTCTTACAAACTAGTTTAAATTATCTGAGCTAACCACCTTAACATTAGTACTATTACTAATTGTGGTGCTAATTATAGATGACTTCGACATACTAATTATGTCTGGGTTAATAATAAGTGCTAATAGCCTAGCTATTTGACGTCTAAAACTAATGGGCAGATACACAGTATCCCTAGTCGACCTTAACTTATCAACAAAAATGTTGGTATCAAAAAATATAAACTTGTCACTATAGTGACAAACTATGAAATGCATGTAATTATTTAACATGTGAATGTAGTTGTTTTGTCTGTTTGACAAGTGCTTAAAATATGGAAAAGCACACAAAATTATTTTCTTACAATTTAACTTCAATAGGTTGGTGACACTATCAGTGATATCATCTTTTTTAACGTTTAAACTATTACCTATAAGTATAGTAATGGTGGCATTAGGATCATATTCATTTCTAGTTATTGAAGACATTATTTGTTTGTAGGAAGTCTGAGGCATGCAAAAGTTTTGAGAAGAATGACACAGGTTGTTGCTAAGTAATTTACCCAATCCTTTTCCAAAACTATCCGAAAACATAATGGAGCAGTTATCGCCGTTTATTAGTCATAAAACTAGCTTTATAGATGACCTAGATTTCCAGTCCATATATCCTGTTAAACGATAAACGTTACACTTTGATGGTTCACTGGCCGTCTCCTAAACTACCTACTATTATCTAGTTAGGCACTGTCGCATGTAATGTGTGTCGATATAATATATGGTGCCGCTAACATGCACACGACTACCAGGAATTCATGTAGTAGAGGCGTGTGCTATATAACCTATAAACCACAGTACCACAACAACGAGGAACGGTGGAAATATGGCTATACAAACTAAGATTCGTTTGTTATTAAGGGGCTTACAGGACCTAAACACAAAAAAACGCAAGTTTTAGAAACAATAAAAGTATGTGATCGACTACAGTAAACAAAATTAGAAAAATATATGATATTCTTCAGGATATATGCTAGGTAGATAGTGTTTAGAAAACATAATACAACTAATTTGATACGATGAAAAAAAAATCATGAAGATACCTCTAAAAACTTTATTTTTACTATAAAAACCTAATATAAAACTAATATACAACACTGATTTTTTTCAGATTATTCTAAAAGCAACATACTAAATTACTAGTGTTTTAATTTTTTACTCCAAACAATAGATTTTTTTGTAATTAAATAATTGCTTCATATTTTGCAATAAATTACCAGCGTTGTGTAAAATAAAGAAAAGCGCGATGGCGATTCTCTTTATTTTCTATGCAGTCCGACAGTGACCGCGCTTTAGGTCATATAAGCCCCTTAATTAGCAATTGAATTAATTGAGCAATTAAGCATGGCACCAAAAACAGTTATTGATGATGGTGACTTAATTGGTATGACCAATAAAGTAAGTAAGTCATAACCAATAATAACTGCCTTTTATTTTGGTTTATGTTTTGTTCATTTTCGTTGTGTGTGAAAATAATTTTGAGTGTAAGTTTTCTTTCGACTTTCAATACAAAAAATATTTACTGTCGTATACAATAGGGTCAAATTAAATTAGCTAGCGAAACTCCGTAGACGTGATGGCTATCGATATCTAAACACGACAAAATAAAAATATTTTAGGGTCAACGACCGTTAATTGTGTTGTTACATGAAGTACGAGTTGAGAAAATCTGTTTTATTTACCCACTACCCGCAGGTAGTGTAGTCGTTGATGATGACCCAAAAAAAAAAACAGTGGCACTCCGGAAGTGCCGACAGAAGTGAAAACAAAACACAAACATAATATTTTGCCATCACTCACTGACATATCAGATATACATTAAAACTGTGTACATCCCGACACAGCCAAACACATCCGAAGCGGGTATTTTTTTAATCGTCTTATAAACAAAACACGCGCGGTGTCGCTTACGGTAACAGTGGCGCGAGTTCAATGGTTTTTTCCCACCTCAAAAAATGCCCAACGCGCCTATAGAAGTTTTCACTTCAAAAAACTTATCAAATTATTAATCTATTTTTGTTTGATCATGTTTAGATACTTACCCATCAGGTCTGCGGAGTTTCGCTAGCTAATTTTGGCCCATATACATCAAAGTCAACAAAACGCATTAAAAAGTCCTTAGGTTTTCACTTTTTAACGTAAAAAAATAACGTATTGACGTCAAATACAACCCCAACATTAAACAGTGGGCAAACTTTTTATTCACCAACCTCAGTATTTTTCACAACCCGTCGGCTAACCGCCGAAAGGGTGCGTTACCGCGCAATGCCGCCGATTTCATTTCCGTTGGGAAATGCGAGAGATAGCGGCTTGTTGGCCGGGTAGCTCTCTCATTATGTCTGTGACGAAAAAATTCGGATACACACACTGAAATATTTTATGGTTCAGGAGGCCTAAAATGGCCACTTTGCCAGAATCATACAAGGATAATATTATGAATTATAATATGGCGAAGACAGTCCGTGTTTTTCTTTTTTTCGCTGCACTACGTACTTAGGTATAATCAAAGAGATTGGGATTGGATTTGGATTGGATTGATTGGTATTTTAGCACAGACAAAAAAAAAAACTGAAAAATCCTTCATCAATGGGATTTGATACGATTAACTTAACAGTTAACTATCCATTATGATTCATAATGTTATCCTTTTATGATTCTGCGAAAGTGGCCTTTTTAGGCCCTGCTTTGTACATTGACCTTCACAGTATCCGAACACGGCGGACGGATTATGAATTCACGGTTCTTTGTAACATGTGTTGGGTCGTTTATGTGAGTTTGTTGTTTTATTCATATGCACAGAATTAACGTATAAATAAAGCATTGTTTCCAAAAAAGCGGTTTAATTTTTGTCCGTCCGCTGTCTATTTTGTTAATTAATTGCAGCGGTTACGGATTAGCAGGTACCAGGCAATCAGGAACAATAATCAGCTGGATTGTTCGGTACACGATAGCACATGCGAGCCATAAATAAGGCTTGTTGTCCAAGCTGAACAACAAGCGATACGGGCACTTCTGCCTGCGTGCGTGTTTGCCTGTAAATGTATGTAAACCTGGAGTAACTAACCCGGATAGGGTTACCTATTACAAAATCGGACAATGGTGTCAGATGATTGGAATACGAAGATGTTTTTTATCTTGTCTCTGTTAAAGAAATAGCAATTGATAAAAATAGCCACATATATTTCTTTAAATCAAACGTTCAACGAAACGTTACCCAATTGAAGCTAAGGAAGATCATAAGATCTTTTTTTAACAAAAAATAATGAAATAGCGATGCCAATACAAACAAACAAAAAATCAGACGGTCTTTGAACGAAACAGGAAGAGAATTAATTATGGTTGTTGTTCAGGAAGCAATGTCGAAGTACTAAGGCGGCATGACCACTTGAGAAAAATGTACGCATTTGTCATATAGTCAGTAGTCAGCCCGGCTGTGAGAGGCACTTTGAGTGATTAATGAGTTCAGATGGAAAAGCTAGACCTTTATTTATATCTTATGTTCGAAGATTTGAAAGATCTGGGAAAACTGGGAATAATGTTTTATTGAGATCATTTCGTTGGCTGCCGTCTCCTGGGATATGAATCATAAATTCGTACTATAATGTAGAAAGCTTTTGAGTAAGCGCTGTTTACGATAGGTTCGTCCGAAGTCACAGCATTTTGCTGAGCAACGCCCTGTTCTTGCACAGATGCGCCACACGGCTTAATTATTGTCCTTATTAAAGTTGTTTGTTACAAAAGTAGTCATTTTTCCACTCTGCAATTCGCATTTTTGTTTTTGTTTGATTGTTGTTGTTTTCACGTTTTGTTGTCATATTTAAGCAGTGTCGCGGGCGCATCACGGATTGAAATGGTATTGTCAATGTCAAATAATAATGTGTGTTGTCTTTGGTGCCTGGCCCTGACATCAAGCAATGGACAAAATTGTCAACATTTTCTAAGCTTGAGTACGAGGCTTTTGACTAGGTTATGTGTGTGTATTTTATGTCTTTTTTTAATTTTTTAAAAATGTTTGTTTGCAATGTGCGTTTTTGTTTGTGCAGAATAAACTAATTTTCTTTCTTTCTATAAGTGTATAAATATTATGATTTCATAGTGTTTCGTAATTATTACATTTATATGCATAAAGTATAATAAAAACGTGAAACGCGTGTGTTTATTATGAATGTACTAACACTAGTGTTAAGAGTTATGTATGCAAGTACTAACAAAATGGATTTTGTGATTTTGAAATATTCGTAAATAAATTATGATGAAGATTGTGATGACAATAGGAATTAGGAAATAAGTGTGGTTTTCAAGTATTACAGTGATGGTATTCACAAGGCAGATGTGATTGGGGTAGCTCACCGTCCGATCAGGACCAGCCGGTCGATCCTGTAAAAATCTCACCGTGAAAACTTAAGTGAAGTGAGTTTGTTTTTGCTAGTAATTGACACCATTGACAGCTCATTCCACGCTCACTTCACCCAAGTTTTCACGGTGAGATTTTTACAGAATAGCACCGCTGGCCCGTGCCGGACGGCGCGTACGTGTTCCACGCGCGCCTCAAAGAGATGTCAGCATCAAGGGACATCCATACTCATATCATAATTTCGAAAGTAACTCTGTCTGTCTGTCTGTATGTTACCTTTTCACGCCTAAACCACTGAACGGATTTCGATAAAATTTAACAGAGAGATAGATTGCATCCCGGGGAAGGACGTAGGACAGTTTTTATCCCGATATTACCACGGGAGCGACACTTATGCGGGAGAAACCGCGGGACGCTGCTAGTAATATATATGGTGAACTTATTGGCTTTCTTCAGAAAGGTGCGTAGTACTCGCAATCGACGTGCATGTATGACCAGAGTGGTACAGACGCCAGCACATCAAGCTACTACAATCTGTCAAATTTATTTAATAGAATTTCAACTTTGTCGCTAAAGCATAAGGTTCAAAGTTGATTGGGAAAATTTGACAGTTTCGGGTAGCTTGATGTGCTGGCGTTCTGTACTTGGAATTTTGACAGTTAAACAACATTCATTGCTTTATTTGCGTTGTTGAGCTGACAAATTCCTCGAACATATGAGGCAACGGAATGGCAATATCCTTCAAAATGTTTCAGATTGTGATTAATGTGTGTTTCGCAATTAAGGTGCAGATGTATGAACGTAAACGAAGCAAAAGGAGTGTGTTAGGATCATTAGCCATAGATCATAGCCATAGATCATAGATCATAGCCATAGATCATAGATCATAGCCATAGATCATAGCCTGTAAGACGCTCTGTGGCACTATTGTGTATAGTGGCAGTAGTGATCGACCGTTATAGATGTTTATGAGTTAAGTGTCTATGGGTCAATTTATTTTTTTTATATATGTTATTTTTTTTTGTCAACTTTTTGGATGTTTTTAATACCTGTATTTGTGTCTTTTGTTGCACTGAATAAACGATTTATCTATCTATTGACGCGCCTGATCTCCATGCTCTTCTGACTCGCTTCTTTGTGCCAGACAACTACTGCCGCGGCAGAAGGCACAGGCTGTGCCTCCATGTCGCAGTTGCGCGTGCTAAGTCCGCAATACCACGTACTCTGGATCTCTTGGACTCTAATCCAACAAACGGACGAATGCTGTTTGCGGACGAATGGACGAAGATTTTGTCGGCATGTCAGAAGTACTGTGAGAGGGATGTATGAAAGTGTTGTTAACTTTTTACTTGATTTTATATTTAATGTTTTATGTGTATGTGTAAGCTGTCTTTAATTTCTGTGATTGGTTGTTAACCGTTTTATAAAATAAATAAGTTTGGATGGAAGCACATGGCATTCTGTAGTTTCTGCCCTACCCCCATGGGCAGAAAACGCGAGTTTAGATATGTGCAGTTGCGAATTCACCACTTAAAACCTCCATACTCAACTAAGTGGCATAAATCCTCCTTCCACAAAATTAAAAAAAAAAAACTAGGCGTGTTCCATTTCCGTTTGTCGCTAAAATAAATAAAGACTGAAAAAAGAACAGGAAAAAACACAAAAAGCCCTCTGATTGTAAAACGGTAATTACGGTGAGTTGTTTGTACGTTCAACATTGCTAATTATGAGTCATCATATACGGGCGGTTCCACGAAAATAAAAGAAAGTTAATTCAAAATGTGTTCAAGCTTCCGTTCTACTTTTCTTGTTATTTTTTAGGGTTCCGTAGCAAATGGTAAAACGAAACCCTTATGATGAGCCTAGCTCAGTTTGTCTGCCTGTCACAGCTGGATATCTCAAGAACTACTAATGCTTTGCTATCAACTTGAAATTTGGAATAGTTTTAGATGACGTTTGCCGAACTATTTTGCAAATAAGGAAGAAATAAAAATATATGTATATTTTTTTGCAACGGGGACTGAAAGGGGGTCTGAAAAATATGAAGTGAGGCTACTACTATGTGGGATATCATTATGAAAGAGCGCAGTTTGCACATTCTCAATTCTCATTCTCTCATATTGGTTTTTCTTTTTTTTAGGCCGCAAAGTTTTCAACTTTTAATGAAAAGTTTAAAAAAAATATCGTTCCCCCCTTATCTCCGAAGATTACAAAGAGAAAAATCTGAAATTATTCTATGTGATAGAAGTTTATGTAAAGATTACAGGAAAAATAAAACGAAGTCTCTATATTTAGAGACTTCGTTTTCGTCGTTTCGTTTCGTGCTATTGCACACTTTTTCAGAAATCATTAATAAAAGTTACACTAGTTCCACTATCGGTCAAGAGATGGCGCTGACATAAAACTGCAATATTCTACACCCGCAGTGCACAGTGTTAAAATGTTCTGACGAATATTAGGTCTCGCCAATGAAAAATTAAAAACATGATGTTACGGAACCCTCGGTGCGTGAGTCTGACTCGCTCTTGTTTTATAAAGGTAGCCAGTTTTCTGGAAAATAACGTTCTCTGTTAAATTGTTTACACATCACCCTCATAGACTTTCCAACGGCATCGCCACATCAACCGGTCCTGTGCTTCTCGCATTGTGATTAGAATTTTAAATCATTTCATTTTAATCTTTAATATGAGTAAAATAATAATTTAATTTACTTTTTCTTGTGAAAATTATAAGATAGGCATTGTAAAGTAAAATGAAAACAATTTTATATTATGAATTGAAACGTATTATTATGATTGCATGCAGTATTTATATTTTTGATTCAAACAGCAAGAAATAAAAGGCTATTTTATTTTTATATATTTTATTTTTATATTCGGGTAAGAGATTAATAATTCTTCTCTTTTGTCTTCTGCAAAAAGACCTTTGCGTATATATAACGGGACGTATAAAGAAAAGACGCTTAACGAAGCTGATGGTCACTTAAACTGTCCGTCATTGTGATTTTTTTGTTCTGTTCCATAATTTGGAACCCTCTGTTTACGGAGATACTGAAGAGTTCCAACTTATTTTAAGTTTTTGTATGACTCAGAACTAGATATTTCGGTGTAATTTAGGAGCACCAATCACAATTCACAGAGCAGCGATGGCCCAGGGTATTTATCGGCCCCGACTAACGGGTTGATGCAGGTCATGAGTTCGAATCCAGACAGGTGCTTTACTTTGTGTATTAAATTTATCACCAGTGCTCTCAAAACGGCGAAAGAATCATCGTGAGTCATCACCAAAAATTCGAAGACAAATGTGACATCGACCAACCCTTACTGGGGCCCGCATGGTGATGGATTATGGCCCACTTTCGCTCATAGATTTAAAGGATAAGTATGCTATACTTATGCTTATCACAATGCGTTACAGATACGATGCGTTCAGATGTGTTCATATGATGCGACTGCGATTGATTGATCGGTACCCGACATGATTTTTCGTTGATAAAGGATTTATTTTAAACGAGTTTCGTGAATATTATAATGGCATCATTGATGTATGATTGCCACTGATATGTGCACGATGTGAATGAGGGTATTCTGAAATGACGTTCGCTAGGTGGCAGCACTGACACGTCAGGTCCAGGCATCTGTCAATGAGCCTATATTTTCATTAGTTATGACGGAATGATGAACGAATGAATTAATCGAATGATGAACGTCATCATACATTTTATAGTCATTGTCGAAATGGAAGACCTCTTGTCAAAGTGGTGCCAACTAGTGTCGTAAATTTTCACGAAATCCCCCATTGTTTTACGGCGAATTAAATAAACTGACGACTGAGGGAAGCTGACCAGTGATACGCGGACTCATATGCAGCAATAGCCGCAAAATTGTTTGCCTTTTATATATTTTTGTTCATTGTAGTTTATCTTAATCGGCTGGAATGGTGAGTATCCAGCTAAAAGTCTATGGTTGGTAGGTTTTCGTACCCAAAGAGTGCCAACGGGACCCTAGGCTTTTACTGAGCATCCGCTGTCCTTCCGTCCGTCCATCCTCTCGTCAGTCTGTCAGCGGATTATATCTTATGAACCGTAATAGGTAGACAGTTGTTTTCACAGAGTATTTCTGTTGCCGTTATAACAAAATATAATAGAAATGAAATAAAGTTGTAAATTAAAGGGGGTCCATACCAGAAGCATTTTTTTTTTGGCATTTTTTTCCCTTGTGGTTATTAACTCTTCATATGCGTGTTCGACTCACACTTGGCTGGTTTTTTATACGAACAAAACTGGCAGCTTTAAATTTACGTTTCAAAATGATTCCCTAGCATGGAATTAGTATGTTATATCTTGCTTCCTAGAACAGTATTAATGGTGATGATTGACATAAACATCGAACTGCTTCGTAACATTCATATAACCCGAATCTGATAAATCAGTGAGTAGTATCTATAAAAAATATGTGTAAACGAAGCAATGGAGGGGAATAAAAACCGTTATCGTTTTTATGGCCAGTGGCTCGGAAATCACACCGATGTCGATATGTCGAAATGTGATAAATTTGTAGCGGTATCTACAACGCCACATGCAAACAACGCGTCATACTGACGTCACGCAAATCCTGCATCGGGCAAACAGAGTTTACCGCGCAACTAGCATAGATACAACGGCCCGACATGAATCAACGGGCAGTTGCCCGCCAGACACAACACCCGTCTGGTCGGAGGATCCTCCCTTTTCTATGGAGGTTGAGTGAACTTTAAACTCTGTTCCTCATACCTCTATAAATTCTCTTGCTTATCAGTTACCAGAAGTATGTCTGATGATTGCATTTTTATAGGGTTTCCTATACAGGGCTATTGGTAAAACATTAACAACCTATTAATAGGTCATTGTACTCATCATTATGAACAACTTTTACTATGGGACCAAACCTGAAATCGCGAAAAAAATCACCAGCGGGTCGATTCTGTAAAAATTTCACCGTGAAAACTTAGGTGAAGTGAGTTTGTTTTTGCAAGGAATTGACACTATTGACAGCTCACTCCACGCTCACTTCATCCAAGTTTTCATGGTGAGATGGTTACAGAATCGCACTGCTGTTCCTTACATTTCCAATAACCCTGTATAACCGTATATCCTACTATCCTGCTAATATTATAAACGCCAAAGTTTGTGAGGATGGATGGATGTTTGTTACTCTTTCACGCAAAAACTACTGAACGGATTTTGATGAAACTTTACAGTAATATAGCTTATACATCAGAATAACACATAGGATAGTTTTTATCCCGATACTCGTACGGCAGGGGTGGCCAACCGGTCGATCGCGATCGACTGGTCGATCGCGACAATTAGTCCAGTCGATCGTGGCAAGGAAAAAATATAAATACGTAGAACAGACTGCACAACGTAGGTACCTGATCACCAACTGCTGCACGCATCATCTTGTATCATTTTTCAATCGCCGTTCTGTCACGTTATATCCTCTCTTCTATGCAGTATAGCTCTCTTTTGTTTTCGGTGCGCGATAACAATAAGCGGGAACCGTGTGGGACGCGGGAGTAGGCCCGGGCGGTTGTCAATCCGCCAGTCAGTTGACGAAGTTGACTAGCGAAGTTACGAGTGGTTACGTACGAGTTATATTTTCCCTCTTAATAAAATAAAAATACTACATAATTGTGTACTGAATGAACTATGCTGTTTCATTTACGATTTCAAGAAGTATGTAATTGGTAGATCGCACAGGGTGTCGTCAGTGAACAGTAGATCTTGGGTCTAGCCAAGTTGGCCACCCCTGTCGTACGGAATCGACACTTATGCGGGTGAAACCGCGGGACACTGCTAGTAGGAATATAAGTGAAGGTTTATCCGGTTAGTATCATCACTCTCCAGCCCTTCTGCCAATTTATTTGGGGCCCAAACTTTTTAAATGCCCCGTTGGTCTCGTGGTCGCAAGCGCGACTGCTGTGCGTGGGGTCCTGGGTTCGATGGCAGGTTAGTTACACCATTCATAACTCAAAAACGGCTGGACCGATTTATATGATCGTCTATTTGTTGGATTTTTCGCCGTCTCGAATAGCAAAGTAACTATTAAAACATGGGAAAAGTTCACGGAAAAAATTATAATGTGGATAATTCATTTTCTTATACATTTAGGCGGTACGAAATTCGTTGCGTACAGCTAGTAAATAAATAAAATACCACATTTTAAATGAACTGACCCACTGTGAAAACATTAGTAAAGTGGCATAATATTGCAAGTACAAGAAATATACATATGTACAGGGGCGGATCTTGATTTTATGGGGCCCTGGGCTAATTCTGCTTAGGGGCCCTACCTAATTACTCAGCCAATTGCCATTTTATTATAATCAGATTTTTTTTAATTCTAGATAATTTTTATTATTGACAATATCGTCTATTGTTTTCAGTTCGGTTGGGGGCCCTTTGTATCCACGGGGCCCTGGGCTGCAGCCCAAAAAGCCTTTAAGTAGATCCGCCCCTGCATATGTATGTAGCCTATTTAGCAGCTAAACGCCTCACCAATGTACCACAAGCTTTAATCTAATAGTTTCCTTCAGTCTCGAACTCAGACGCCACAGTTCTGTTCAGTTTTGCAGTTTAGCAACGCACGCCATTTGAACAGTGCTTGCAGAAGCACCAAAAGCTTCTACTCAAACAAGTACGTGCTTATAAGATCGGAGGACGTACTTGTACGTGTACATAGTACAGTCAGCAACAAAAGTCAGTTAACACTTCTGTTTTTTTAACCTCAGTTATTGAGCAAAATATTTGTTCAAAATTGCATTGCAAGTACTTCTACTGCAATTTTGAACAAATTTTTTGCTCAATACAACGCTGGTAATTTATTGCAAAATATGAAGCAATTATTTAATCACAAAAAAACTATTGTTTGGACTAAAAAATTAAAACATTAGTGTTTTAGTATAATATGTTGCTTGGAGAATAATCTGACAAAAAATCAGAATGATTGTATATATATTAGTATGGTTTTTATTGTAAAAAGAAAGTCTTTAGAGGTATCTTTCTGATTTTTTTATATCGTATTAAATTAGTTATATTATGTTTTCAACACATTATCTATCTAGCATATATAATGAAGAATATCATATAATTTTCTGAATTAGTTTATTGTAGTCGATCATATACTTTTATTGTTTCTAAAACTTGCGTTTTTTTGCGTTTAGGTCCTGAAAGCACCTTAACGGCAAAAAAAGGGTTTGAAGGAAAACTCTTTCAATCATTGATTCAATCATGATTCTATTTCGGTCAGTCATATTAAGCTGACAGAGACAGAAAAACGATTTATCTAGGTCCGCACGACGACATGTCAAGCTAATGAAGGTACATTTCCAGTATAAACTGACTTCTCATTGTACGAAAAGACAATGCGAGGTCAACTAGAGGCTCCTGCAAACAGGCACGACGCGCGACGCGAATCGCGCGCGACACTAAAGGCTCCTACAAACAGGCGCGACACGCGATATAATCGCGCGCGACACAAAGGCACCGCTTGTTGCGCGACTTGCGGTGCCTTTGTGTCGCGCGCGATTTTATCGCATGTCGCGCCTGTTTGAAGGAGCCTTTAAACTGAAAATGTCTAGCTTGATATGTCGCTGTGTGTAGGTACTATTGTTTGTGAATTGTTGGAATCCAAAAATAGTCTAACAATACTATTTCACAATAAAACCGCAGCTTTCAAAAAAAAATATTCATAAAATACGTTTTGATATACGAGCAAGCACGCATTGTACATACTTATTTAATATAAATTGGTTTCAGCATCTGTGCCGACTTGTAACCCTGGTACCGTCGTTATGAAACATATTTCTTTAAGCATTCAGTGTTCAACCTGGTTTTGGCATTTACCTATCTGTAACGAATATGTAATGTAGCCAGGGATTTAAAAACACCTTCATAAAGATAATCGTATCTACCTACCTTCTGATCTGTAATCTACCTACCTAATAGGTATGTACATAACAGAATCAAATATGTAACCCTTATAAATGTGTTAACCCAAAACACTTTTAAGTGTAACAGTAATATATTTCTGTATCCGATATAAAAGTGTTAACAGTGTTAATAAGTGTGTTGCCAAAATAGCCGCAATCCCGACTGGATTGAGGCTATTTTGCCATCGCCGTGTCTATCTGTCCGCCGCGCGTTTTTGCGGTACCGTGCAATTATACCTACAAATGCTTATTTCTGTTACACAATATTAACGCATATAAAAGGTCTGCTACATTTAGAAGTGTTTTTCTTTTAAAACTGGTTTAAAAACCAGTATTAAAACACTTATTACGGTTACAGTTTGAGTCCCTGAATGTAGCTATATGTATAAGGTCCCATTATAACAGATGGACAAACTTTTAGAAATCATTCAGACCACCAAAATAAGGACGATGGTATAAAAATATAATAAGAAAAACGCATTAGATTCTTACAAGAAAAATAATCAGCTAACGAAAATACACTAATGTGCCGGCAATTTATTATTTTAGGTCAAAATAAAATCACTATAATCAGTGTTTTTCTTGCTTGGATGTTTTTGGTTAGACGTACCTATTGAGCGCTGTGTTAAAATTTGTCCATCTATTTTAATGGGACCCTGTATATATTTTTTTTCTCTGCGCAGGGGCCGGCCTTATTAATGCCACCGTTTTTCCAGTGTGAGAGAGAGACGGAGCTATAGAAAGCTGATAGCACCATCCCTTTTTTGCAATGAAATAATGACGGCATGGATACTTTAAAAAATGGCGGCCCCTGTTTGTTAAACTATTCACTGGTTACACAAAAAAACACATTGGAAGGTGCTTGATTGATTTTTTTATTTGACTTATTGTGTTTCGAGGATCCACGGCGGAAAGCGGTGTTAAATCGGAATTAACAAATGTATGAATATGGCCTTGTCAGCATTTTAATCCAATTCTGTTATTAATTAACTGTCTAATCACCTAGATTATTAAGGGGCTTACAAGACCTAAACGAAAAAACGCAAGCTTTAGAAACAATAAAAGTATAATATGATCGACTACTGTAAACAAAATCAGAAAAATATATGAAGAATATCCTTCAGGATATATGCTAGGTAGATAGTGTGTTAAGATACCTCTAAATACTTTCTTTTTACAATAAAAACCATACTAAGTAATATATACAATCATTCTGATTTTTTGTCAGATTATTCTACCAGCGACGTACTAAAATACTAGTGTTTTGATTTTTTAGTCCAAACAATAGATTTTTTGTTATTAAATAATTGCTTCATATTTTGCAGTAAATTACCAGCGTTGTGTCATCGCGCTTCTCTTTCTTTTCTGTGCAGTCCGACAGTGACGCGCTTTAGGTCATGTAAACCCTTAATTGGTTTATATTTTCGCAACCAGTACCATAATACCTAACGTGGAATTAAATAATTTGTTAACGAAACAGAAAAGTTAAAACACGGGATCTTAGGGCAGGTGAATCACAAGGGGTTACCATTTCAAAACTTGAAAAGCCCTGATAAATAGCCGGACGTTTGCAAAAAACTCCAAACATTACTTTTTAGGGTTCTATACCCAAAGGGTAAAAACGGGACCCTATTACTAAGACTCCACTGTCCGTCTGTCTGTCTGTCTGTCACCAGGCTGTATCTCATGAACCGTGATAGCTAGATAGTTGAAATTTTCACAGACGATGTATTTTTGTTGCCGCTATAACAACAAATACTAAAAACAGAATAAAATAAATATTTAAGGGGGCTCCCATACAACAAACATGTTTTTTTTTCGGCGTTTTTGCCTTGTGGTACGGAACCCTTCGTGTGCGAGTCCGACACGCACTTGGCCAGTTTTAATCTTTCTTTTTCCATATATTTGTAAATTCACTTTTTCTTTTCTAAAACAAATCCGACCTTAAATCGAAAATTCCGGACAAATGACAAGGCCGGACAAAGTTTCGATGGGTGGTCAAAAAGCGGGACACGTCGGGTCATAATGAATAAACAGCCTATAATGTTTCCGCCCTTGGGACATAAGCGTCCTCTCGGAGAGATGTAGCGGGGCGTAATCCACCACGCGGGCCCAGTGCGGGTTGGTAGATGTCACATGTCTTCGAATTTTTGGTTCTAGGACATGCCGGTTTCCTCACGATGTTTTCCTTCACCGTTTTGAGAGCAGTGGTGATGAGATAATTTACAAAAAGTAAAGCTCCTGTCTGGGTTCGAACCTACGACCTACAACTCGTAAGTCACGGCCGTCACCACTTGGCCACCACTGCTCCTTATTTTGAACCAATTTACAGAAAGGTAAACCTACCTACCTACCAGGTAGGTAGGTTTATTTTTAAGGTTTTTATTTTGCCAAATAAACGCAATTTTCTTTCTTTCTTTCAAATATATATCACTAGCAGCGCTCCGCAGTTTTACCCGCATAACTGTCGATCCCGTGGTAAGATCGGGATAAAAACTACCCTTTATCCTTTCCCGAGCCTAAAACTATCTCTTTACCAAATTTGATCTACATCGGTTCAGCGGTTTAAGCGTGAAGAGTTAACAGACAGACAGACAGACACACTTTCGCATTTATAACATTACTAGCTTCCGTCCGCGGCTTTGCCCGCAAGTTATGTCGATGAAAACTATCCTATGTCCTTCCCCGGGATGCAATCTATCTCTCTGCCAAATTTTATCGAAATCGGTTCACTGGTTTAGGCGTGAAAACGTAACATACAGACAGACAGACAGAGTTACTTTCGAATTTATAATATTAGTACGGATAGTATGGATTTATTTGATAAATCCGATTGGCTGGTAACCCTAATTGGGACATAGACACCATGAGACGAGAACAACATGCATCTTATCGGTACAGACGCCAGCACATCAACCTACCACAACCTGTCAAATTTATTTAATAGATTTTCAACTTTATCGCTACACTATAAGGTTCAAAGTTGATTGGGAAAATTTAACAGTTTCGGGTAGCTTGATGTGCTGGCGTCTGTACGTCTCCCGCTTATAATATCGATTGTTATTTTATCTGTCCTAGGCACGAGGTACATTTTTACGAGTTTCCAAAACGATTCAGATGATAGCTCATGATAGGTATCCGCAAATTGGAAGCGTCCCTAGGGACATCTATCCTGATCGAGCTCGTGGATTAAAAAGAAGATGTTTATAGATTACTTTTATAAATGTTAAATGGCATTGGCATTGTGTTTCTAACTTTATAGGTACAAAAAAAAACAATTTATATGACGTATGTGTGTACGAAAAAGTGAACGAGATAACATAAACAAGTCCCCCGGGGGTCGGCACTCCCGGGGGACTTGTTTATGATATTTAAATATTCTTAGTTGGTTACCGAGTAGATACCTATACTATATACTATACCTGCTCGGAAAGTACCTTATTACTTTTTAGGTTTCCGTAACCCAAGGGTAAAAACGGGACCTTATTACTAAGACTCCACTGTCCATCTGTCTGTCACCAGGCTGTATCTCATGAACCGTGATAGATAGACAGTTGAAATTTTCACAGATGATGTATTTCTGCTGCCGCTATAACAACAAATACTAAAAACAGAATAAAATAAATATTTATGGGGGGCTCCCAAACAACCTAATATTGTATACATAATGGTACGGAACCCTTCGTGCGCGAATCCGACTCGCACTTTGCCGGGTTTTTAAAAATGAGGCAGAAAGTACATCGTTACTGTTTTACAAATTTGCGGGAAGTGTCTGAAAATCCATTTTTAACGTGCTGAGCGGACTGAAATGTGTACCTATGCCACATACTTTTCCAGATCATTCAAACCAATATTAATTTTCCTGGCAAAAGTAATAATTGAGTTTTAATAACTGTAACAATTTAAATATAAACTTCACTTAAAAAAATATTTTAGGGTCCCGTAGGTACCTCAAAAAGGAAAAAACGGAACTCTTATAGGGTCACTTTGTTGTATGTCCGTCCGTCTGTCTGTCAAAGACCCTTAACTCGGGAACGCGTGAACGTATCGAGTTGAAATTAAAACCTTGTACTTAAGTCTGCGGTCCCTTGAAGCTGTGAAAAATTCAAACTTTTAAGTTAACGTAAAAAGAAGATACGGCCGTTTATGCCGCAAAAAACGTATATTTCGACACTCTTAAAGGAATGAAAATGTATAGGGTACTTACCGTTGACATAGAATCATGAAATTTGACAAGAAGCAAGGTCGTGTAGCACAATTAAAGAAAAAATCCGAAAACCGTAAATTTGTAGATAGATAAAAAAAAACCCATGATAAACTATTTACATACCTACACATTTGGACAGAACCCTCGGTGCGCGACTCTGACTCGCTCTTGACCGGTTTTTTTTTTTTCTCGTAGGTATACTACTATAGATACTATATTTCTTCTCTTTCTAAATAGTGTTTTTTTAGATTGGCGTTGTGTTCCGGTTCTTCTGCTTACCCAATAAATAACCGTAAGCTCCAACTTACCTGCAAAACAAAAAAACAAATAGGTAAGTTCATTGCAACCATCGTAAACCCGATTTACACGTAATAATTAAAACAAAACACGGAGAAATATAATGAAATCCCACAAAATATCATCGTTAAATAAACACTAGCTACTAGGAAATAATAATTGAGAGGAGTAGAAATTCATTTGTAGGTATGTTACACAGGTAAGCACTCGGATACGTTGGAAGTACGGAGTGCATTTCAGAATCTGCAAGTATTAACATAATAAAGGTGTCTCAGTCTGCGAGTACCTACCTACTAAGAAACTTCGAATAGGTATGTTTTCCTAGTAGCGAGCATGAATAATTGATTAGTCTGTGCTTTTGTGTGTTCAAGAAAGTAATCGTATTAATTCGGTAGGTATAATATTGGTGTAACAAAACTCGAGCATACATTAACAGTGTATGCTCGAGTTTATGCAAATCCTACTAACAGTCATCACTACTACCATCACTCTACTACTATGTTCAGACGCCAGCACATCAAGTTACTACAAACTGTCAAACTTTAATAGATTTTCAACTTTATCGCTGAAGTATAAGGTTCAATGTTGATTGGGAAAATTTGACAGTTTCGGGTAGCTCGATGTGCTGGCGTCTGTACTATCTTTTTGACAGTACAACAACATTCATTGCGTTATTTACGTTGTTGAGCAGACATAAGACGCAATGGATTAGGAATATCCTTCAAAATTATTGAATCGATAGTGTATTACGGTAAATAAGGAGCGGTTTTTGAAAATCTTTAGCTTTTAGTGCGCCGTCTCCGTCACAAATCAAAGACAATATCTTACATTGACTCGATGTGCCATATTTAAATAACGTCCACCTACTGCATGATGATGGGACTCCCTTTTCCGCACTTAGACTCCCATTCGGTCCGTTGTGCGTGGGGATTCTGGCTAACCGAGCCAGCCTAGCTCCGCCCAAAAGCACAGAAGCTTCCTGGGAGCTTCACAGGCTTCGCGGAGCGACCTCATTGTTCCGAGGATTTCTGCACGTTGAGAAGCCACGGCCTCGCAATCCAGGATGACGTGGGCGGCTGATTCCTCGGCATCAAGGCAGCCCCTGCAGAGGGGGCTGTCCGTGGCGCCTATGTTGAAAAGATGTTTGTTAAGGAGGTTATGGCCCGTAATTGTGCCTATTATTATTCTAAGGTTATTTCTACTCAGACTGAGAAGTTTTTTGGTTAATCGCGGGTGTATCATTGGTAATGCCAATTTTGACTGTCTACAGTCTGTTGCCCGTGACCATCTGTTGTTATGGAGTTCGGTCGATCTTTGGCGAATCCATGCACGAAATTGTGAGAAAGGCAAAGGGAGAAGTGGGTACGGGCCTAACACCCTCATATCAGAGCCTCTCTTCGCAAGTTCATCTGCAGCATCATTGCCCAGAGATTCACTGTGCCCTTTGATCCACTGGAGAGTAATACGATTGGACGTCGATAAACTCTCCAGAGCTAGATGGCACTCAAAAATTAGTTTGTTGTTAGTTTGTTTGCTACCTAAAGCTTTAAGCACAGATAGGCTGTCGGATAGGAATTTAATGCCGTAGTTCCGGATGCCTAAGCGCTTTACTGCTATTGCAGCTTGTGTTAAGGCAACACATTCGCATTGAAAGATCGAACTATGTGTGCCTAGTGGTATGTGAAAGTTAATATTGAGGTCAAGGGAGTGTACGCCAGCACCTGAACCGTTTTGTGTTTTAGAGCCGTCTGTATAAATGCGTACTTCGTTGACTCCTGACTGATCCCTTTCTTCCTGAACTGTTTGTATAATGTAGTTCTTGTTGAACATCGGTTGGTTTGGTGTTCTATCACACGGGGCAGCGATCCACCTACTGCACTAAGTAGTCTATTAAAAAGCGTACCAAGTGCGAATGTGCTCACCACACGAGAGTTCCGTACAACAAGAAAACAAACGTCGAAAAAAAACATGTTTCTTGTATGGAGACCCCCTTCAATTTTCAACTTTAGTTAATTTTGATTATTTGTTGCGGCAATGGAAATACACTCTGTGAAAATGTCAACTGTCTACCTATTACGGTTCATGAGAAATAGCTCGCTGACAGACAGACGAGCGCACGGAAAGACGGATGGACGGACAGCGGAGGCTTAGTATTAGGGTCCCGTTGGTACCCATTGGTTACGGAACCCTAAAAAAGATCGTTAGTGTTCTTTAGACCAAGTTCAAATTACCCGTAAAAATATTTATATGTAAGTTTAAAATTGTACTTTCTTTCAGGTCAAAGTAAAAGTCTTATAAAATTAATCGTGAAAGGAAACTACGGAGGAACTGATTTTATCGCGGACGTAAAATATGGATTTTAGCGCTTTGTGAACTTTTGGAACGGTCAGCAAAATTAACTGAAAACGACGTGCACTGGGAACTTCTTGCTGCAGTCTTATTTCTTAACTTTCGTTCGAGCATCGAGCGATCTATGATTTTACGGTTTATTTATTTTATAGTACTGTGTGACCTAAATTCGCATTTAAGTCACGCTTTGTTGTGACTTAACTAGTCGACTCTTACATAGAAAGGCGTGACACCGCCCCCACTGGGCGACACGACAACCCGCACTGGGTTGAGGTCACACGAGCTATAAAATAGTATACGATACGTGTGACTTAGTAGGTTGGACTACGTAAGTCATACGTATCGTAATGTACCTATTATTAACTTCTGTTTTTTTAATGGAAACCTTCTTTAGCCGCGTTGGGCATTTTTTGAGATGGGAAAAAACCATTCAAATCGCGACACTGTTACTGTAACCGACACTGTGCGTGTTTTGTTTATAAGACGATAAAAAAATACGCACGTAATTGTTCAAGGTTTCACTTCTGTCGGCACTCCCGGAGTGCCACTGTTTTTTTTTTTCACTTTTTAATTATGGGCGCTTTTAACGTGCAGGTCTTTCTACATCGTTCTCATGTATATAATTTCAACATGAATGATGTAACCAATATTTTATAACTATATTTTGATTTAAAAGTGTGTCCGTGGAGTTTCTTGCCCATTCTTCTCCATAGGCTTTGGAACGAGCAACTAGCTTCATTTTTCTGACTGAGCGACCCCATAATAATTCAAAAGCGCATCTGTAATTGGTTTATTTGAAATAAATACTTAGTTTGAGTTTTATTGAATTTTGTGAAACGGGTGACCCTATTTTTATTTGTTCGCTGTCTGCACAACTGTAACACATACAATTATAACATACGTGTTGTCAAAATAAAACGTACGTGATTAGGCGTAATTTTACCTAATTTACATAAAGCAATTTGATATTTACGCACACAATATAAACAATAATAACACCTCTATATGCAAATAGCCGTAATATCAATGTTTGTTATCCAGGTAGTAGAATGTGTCATGTAATACGAAATGGTGGAATTACCAGGATGACATGAAAACGGACTGGTATTCATTTGCATTTCATGAACGGTCGGACACGCTCTCGCATTGTTGAACTCCTATTACGCTGGGAACCAATTATCATTACAATAAAACGTTTGTTTTCACTTTTTGTATAAATTTAATTTGGGTTTTTGGGCCTAGGCAATTTAAAAAGGTTATCGGCTACAATAGTAAGGTACCCGGGTAAATTTATTCAGATTTCTTTTGTTTTTGGGTGCTAAATAAAGGCTGGTTTAGATTAGACCATCGAGTGAATCGGAACCGGTCGAAGTGGAGGTGCTTGGGGGAGGCCTATGTCCAGCAGTGGACGTCTTCTGGCTGAAATGATGATGATGATGATGATGATGATGATGATGATCGAGTGAATGCACATTCTATCCCCACTCCACTACCAAATTCTTTATGTGTATAAATGAAGGAGCATGCTTTCTATCATTCTTCTTTCCATAAAATGTTGAGATTATCAAGAAAAGCATGTTCTCGCTCAGGTTTGGTCCTATGTTCGTCTGGTCTAAACCCAGGTGGGATGATTAGTCGGATCGAAAGTGGTAAACGGTTAGTTAAATAAAAAGCGTTGGTTGTTTTTCTTATAACTCAGGGACAGGGCAAATAATATGTGCACGTTATCAAATTACAAAATACTCGTAAAACGATGGCGCTCGATTTCCAAACACCGTAATTATTTGTAAACAAAATTACTGGTATGAGGTATCACTGAAGAAACACACCACGTAGCACAAATCCTTATGACGTAACACTCTCTTGGCATTTTCACAAAATTATTTTTTTTTTTACTGATTTTTTAGCAATTTGGACCATTTTATTTTCTAACAAGCTAATATTTACATAACAGTACACAACATAATATTTACATTACACTTAAAATCTGCTAAATATGTAAATAAAACAAAGTCGGATTAGTTACACCATGTATAACGCAAAAACGGCTTGGCCGATTTTTATGATCTTTGATTTGTTGGATTTGTCTTCGCTCCGAATAGCAGAATAACTATTAAAACATGGGAACAATTCCCAAAAAATAAATAAAGACCATTAATTTTCTCATACAATCGTACTTATTGATTCTGCGCGGTATGAAGTTCGCCGGGTCTGCTAGTCCATCCATACTAATACTAATATTATTAATAATATTATACTATTATAAGAATACATTTTATACCTTTTGCTGTGCCCTACAGGGTCCATAATTGTACCTTAGCTTTAAGCCATTGTAACACCTCTACAACATTATGGAATGCAAATAAATTATATATGAATATAAATTCAAAAGTAACTTACATTTTCACGCCTAAACCACTGAACGGGTTTCGATAAAATTTGGCAGAGAGATAGACTGCATCCCGGGGGGACATAGGATAGTTTTTATCGACATACCTCGCGGGCGAAGCCGCGGGCGGAAGCTAGTAATAAATAAAAATGTGTGGGGTCGGAGGACCCCCGGCAGGAACGAAGATCAATATGAAAATCCAAGATGGCGGCTTCAAAAAATTAAACACCAAACAACTCCAAAAGGCTTTTGCACAATTCAAAAATAATTTGAAGTGTGCATAATTCTTCTGAAGTACGATGGAAGTTTCTATTATTAACAAAATTAAATACGAGTTCTTAACTTGTTATTAAAAATAAACTGTACCTACCTTCGTTATCCTTCGACCCGAAGACCACTCAGAATTTTACAAAAGCAACTATAAAGTATTCTTTCGTTCTATTTGTCACAGCACAATGCACATTTAAATTATAAATGCTAATTTTGTGTTTATTTATAGTTAATCTTGTCTTGATAACAATGTAATTATTCACATCGCACTGACAGGTACTTTAGATTTGCGTCTGATTGTGATACTATCAAGTTCCTACCAATATCGTTAACATGAAATGTGTGTACCTACATAACGCACCTTATCTTCGCAATTATGCGATCCTGGTATTATGGGTAATAATGGCGTAAAATACGACGGCTGAACACATCGATATATTTTATTCATGAATTTCCTATAAGTAATTGCTGACCACTTATCGGTTCCCATTCTGTTAATCGATAATAATCGCAATGTTATTATAGTTTTCCAGCAATACACATTGAAGAAGTAAAGCCTTACAGGTTTAAAGTAAAAATAATTAATTAATGAGACGTTCGAAATTTGAAGTTTAAATTTCATTTGTTTATTTTCGGCCAGTTTTCGTTGTAGTAAATAGTCCATCATAAAAAAAATATAGACTTATTTTCTACCAAATGTATGGGAAAAGTTTTTCTGTGATTTTTGACTTTTCTAGTTCTCAAACCTCAGTTGGTCCCGTAGAGTTTTATGATCCTTTTAAGAAACAGTATCGATTGGTAAGAATTCAGCTGGGCTGGGCAGCGTTTGGGAAGCTTCGTCGAGTCTTCTCGTCGCGTACCTATTCCGCAGAGTCTAAAGACTAAGGTCTTTAATCAGTGCGTCTTGGCAGTTATGAATTACGGAGTCGAAACGTGGACAATCACGGTACAGCTGGTCCATAAATTCAAGGTCGCTCAGCGGGCTATGGAACGTACTATGCTTGGAGTCTCTCTGACGGATCGAATCTGCAACGAGGTGATCCGGCAGAGAACCAAAGTTGTCGACATACTTAGCTCACAGAATAAGAAAGCTGAAGTAGCAATGGGCCAGCCATGTTCGCCGTAGAACCGATGACCGTTGGGGTAGACGTGTTCTTGAGTGGAGACCGCGAATCGGTAAACGTAAGGTGGGGCGCCCTCAGGCTAGGTGGAGCGACGATTTTCGCAGGGTGGCTGGTAGCAGCTGGATGAGTTGCCGAAAATCGAATTGAATGGCGTGCAATTGGAGAGGCCTTTGTCCAGCAGTGGACTGCTGTAGCTGATGATGATCGATTTTGTGTTCAAAGTTTTTGTGAAAATTGACCATTTTCTTTCTGACTGCATATTTTTCAAAATCTGTGAATATAAAACACAATTTCTCAAAAAAAATAGGTTTAGTCTCCTAAGGGCTGATTTTACCAAAGTCAGATATCTTTTATCCGTGGAATAAAATTGACGTCTAACAGTTTTAGTATGGAAAAACTGTCAGAAATTCAAAATTTATTCTCAGTATAAGACTTAATCTATGTATAAAAGTTTAGTGGAATGCGCACTAAGACCGTTTTCCTGTAGCTACAACGGTTAAAGGTACCCGTCTACTGCCGCGTCTCAAAAATCCACTATATATTAGGTACCAACTAAAATAACAAAGTGAAGATTTCTTTTAAAAGCTGAGCGAATCGGTCTCGTGTGCCTTTTTAAGCGACTTCTAAAAAGGAGGAGGTTCTCAATTCGGATGTTTCTATTTTTTTTATTATACCATTCGAGAATACCATCCTTAGGATGTGTGAAATTCAATACGATTTGATGAGATTCAGAATTGCGTTGTCAAGTGAAGTGTTCCATAGGTAAGTACGAGCAACAATCGATTTAAATCCCCTTTAATTTGACTCTTTATACCTTCAATTTTAAAATACGAGACAGTAAACTTCGAAATAATTAATGAGGGTTTTCTGAAATGACGTTCGCTAGGTGGCAGCACTGAAAACCCCTATTGATGGAAAATGCCAGCTAACCGTGACAAAGGTGCTGTTTCTATTTTTATTACTGTATAACGTAAACATAATTTATAACATATTTGCTCGTAAAGGGTCTCTTATTTCACCAATTTCAATATCGTAATGTATCTCATTACGCACTTGTGCGGTAATGTAAAGTAAATCGCACGGTTTATCAAGATGCTCCGTCAAAACGAACGGTACTTTTTTAAATCTTAGCAAAGAGTTTTTATTTCAGAAAAGATGTCAACATTTTATGAATAAAATTAACTTTGGGAGATAAAATATAATAAATAAACATTTAATTCTTTAATTTAATTAATATTGACAATAAATTACAACCATTAATATCTGTAACAAAAACAAAAATATTAATTTACTTTATTAATAATACTGGCTGTTTTGTGCCTATGCCTGAAAAAAAAAGCGCGAACGCGCGCGCATCGCTTATCTGTTAAGAAGTAAAAATTATTCCGCGCGCTTTTTCTTTTCGCTGTACTTTTTTGAAGTGAAAACTTCTTTAGCGGCGCTGTGTACTTTTTTTGGAATGGGTAAAAACTTCTAAACTCGCGTCAGGTCACGTGACCCTGATCGAAAATTCGTAAGACGTAAAACGTAAGACGTAAAACGTAAGACGCGCGTTGTTGAGGACAGCGCCATCTATGCACATCGGGAAGAACTACGAGGGCCTCGCGTACTAACTACGTAGTTCATCCAACAACGACGAGATGGCGCTAAACCACGGATATATAACTGACGACGAGCTCCATGCGAGCGGCTTGCTTCTCTTACCACTGCCGCGACCAACACCACGAACTGAAGTCTATCCTGTGTGCTTATTTGTAAATCTGAATAAATTCCTTTCACGAGAAGAATAAACCAGTCACTTTGGTCATCATACCTGATTTGCAAAAAACCCTATAAAATAAGGAACACACCTTAACACGCGTGTTTTGTTTATAAGACGATTCACAAAATACACTCGTAATTGTTCAAGTTTTTTTTATTTGAAAATGTCGTCAAGTAATGATGAATTTATTAATTCCACACCGCCAGAAGTCTCAGAGGCAGCGAAAAAGGCTACTCTAAGCCTCGCCCGAAAAATCGACCGATAGATACTTACAAGCATATCAAAATTTCATCATATGGAAAACAAGCAAATATGCAAGTTCAGTCCGAGTTTTATTTATTTCCTCGCAAATATGTTATAAAACGTCGTATGACATACGTGCGCTTTGAAAATTACAGCCTCTGCTTTCTTTTAGCCCTCGCCTACGGCTCGGGCAAGCAATATCGCCTCGGCTGTAATTTTCAACTTACCGCACTTATATCATAATGTACTATAAATACAATTTTGATTTTTACCATTTTATCCAGTAATGCAGATGTAATCTACCTTTCCAGGAATTACAAGCATTTCTCTCATAAAAAGACTCATTGAATGTTTCCAGCAGTAGAAAATCATACAATTTTCACAAGCTAATTAGGTAACTCAAATAAAAACCTGGCAGTCTTTGAACACTACGTGTGCTTCTCTCGCAAATAAAAAAAACATAAACTAAACGCGTGTGCACACATTAAAAAGCGATGACGGGCTATGTTCGGTGAGGTGTCCCGCACACGCTCCAGCAGATAATCGCGTTTGATCAGCGCTCATGCGTAATAACCGGTGAGCGCACGCCTTTATACCTCCGGTTATTTTTATACATGGTAACGTGCGTCTGGTAAAGTACATTATTTGAATAAGGAAATTAAAATATTTAATCTATTTGTAACAGATTAATAATTTTCTTTACTGCTCAAAGAAAATTAAGCTGTTGGAAAATAAGTTGTCAGGTAAATAGTTGCTGGGGAAATACCAAGTTTATAATTGCTTGGTAAATCGAAAACAGTTATATGTTGTCAAACCGTAGAAGAAAATTAACTTTATAGTCCGTATAACGTCATCAAGATCCGCGGCAGCAAGTGGTAGATCCCAGATAGTACCGACAAAATTAAATAATGATAATAGTCCAATTTTTTATTTTTCCATATCCTGCAATAGTCCTACACCAACCGGGGGTTATCCTTGGGTGCACTTGCACAGTGCATACAGGGATAATCGTCGGTTGGTGCCGCATTTCATTAAAATTTTGTAAGGAGCTTCTGCGAGTTGGCTTCGGCCCCTCGTACGCCTTCCAAAGGTGACCGCATGGTCCCGAGATATGAAAAAAAAAATATTTACATAAAGGTTTTGTAATACATGAGGGACCTAGAAAGTATACATTATTTATTACATGGTGTAGGTAAAACGAATTGTTGGGTGAATCGCTGCTCCCCTAGCTAGATTACTGAGTAATCTGTATTTAGGAAAGACAAAAATGTAAGTCTATTAGATGAACAATGTGATTTATGGCTAAGTGATACCAGTTGCACGGGTTGATCGATAAGGTTGAGCTACGCTTGCTGCGGTTGGTCCGTGGACCGGTGACCAACTTTACATATCAAGACCGCTCCGTGACTTGTCGTGGATCTTTGGCAGTCGTTACTGGTCGTCAGAAGCCCGAAAGTCTGACAACCAGTCTTACTGAAGGGTATCGTATTACCCAGTTACTGGGTGGTGAAGGTCAGATAGGCAGTCACATCATGTAAAATACTGGTATCAGCTGAATTCTGTTAGACTGGAAGCTTACCCCAATATAGTTGAGAAAAGGCTAGCCTTTTCTCGTTATCATTATCCTTGATTATTGAACAATATCAATCAAATTATCTAATCCAAAAATCAAAAGAGCAAATCCATCTAATCGATCATGCAATAAACATGCAATAATCCGGAAAAATATCGCCAAAACAGCAAATAATTCAGCGACCAAGTACTAAGACTACATAACATTGCTACAGGTGTTCTGTCTCGGGCCAATATAACCTTACCTGAACTGACCGCCATCCTTGAAAAGGGTCCGGGGCAAACAGGAGAGAACAAAAATATTTGTCCAAATATTCGCATGTCATCAATGTACCGCCTTTTTCACCGACGAAGGATAATTGAAGTAACTCCTTTTATTTTATAACAGCCTGGTACGCTTGTATAAAGAAAACATGAGAGTAATAACATAGCAGAGGTTTTCATGAATTAAAATGAAATTAATAAATGGCTACGGAGGATAATAATATAATTACCAATTAGGTTGTTGTTGTAATATTGTTATTTTTACATTTGAAGCAATTTTCTTTTTATTTACTAGCGGCTGGTACGGCAATTTATTAATTTATTTCAG
The DNA here is from genome assembly GCA_963855955.1 of Luperina nickerlii. Taxonomy (NCBI): domain Eukaryota; kingdom Metazoa; phylum Arthropoda; class Insecta; order Lepidoptera; family Noctuidae; genus Luperina; species Luperina nickerlii. The sequence goes on along the minus strand of OY979682.1, from coordinate 16,663,807 downwards.
GGAAGCAGACGAATTCGATTTCGATATTCGAATCGCTTAAGTGATCAATCAGAAAAATGTCATCAATCACGATTCACGAGCTTGCGAGCCGTAGCCAATACATATTTATAGAGCAGTATGTACTTATCTATGAATATGTTAATTAATATCCATTTCTTGTTACATATCTGATGTAAAGTAGGTAATTAGATAAATTTATTTCTTTGGTTTTTTAAGAATGGTGAAAGCTTGCTATACGAATGAAGAAACAAGAAATGAAATTGTTTATTTTGTAAATAGCATAAAGGAATCACATATAGAATTTACATGCCATATAAAAAATTGGTTAGATGGAGTTGACATTTCTTATCTGACTACCCTTGAGAAGCAATGTAAGGGATTTTAGAAGAGACTTTGACTCAGGAGTCAAAGTCTTTAAAACAAGGTAAGGGATTTTAAAAGAGACTTTGACTCCTGAGTCAGTCTCTTTTAAAATCCCTTACCTATAATATTGGTCAGATCATGTGAGGTCCATGTAGATTAGTGTCTGAGATAATCTTTGGGGAAAGACGCAGACAGATTTGAGTAGACCTGTCCAGTCCGTGCAAGCATTTGTCAGTAAGTAATCGCGTAGCTCTACGCAAAACTTAAGGAGCTCAACGACTCGACATACAATACCAAAGAAAGGACATTTGGGTACGCTGCATAAAGTTTCAAACTGCCAGACCATAATTAAACTTAACTAAGAAAAAAATAATTACCCACATAGTCCTCACATTCACAATAATTATTGTAATATAATATTAGCGGCTAATCCATTTAAAAAGGAACCTCAGAAATCCTGTTGAAAGTTTAAAACATGACAGCATTTAAGATCGGAACTTTTAAGTAAAAGCTATGCAAGTATGCAAGTCCCACAAATTGCAAGTCTCGTACTTTTATAAGTCAGACGAAGCGTACAAGTCTCAAGTAAAAAAAACCGGTCAAGAGCGAGTCGGACTCACGCACCGAGGGTTCCGTACCAACATGTTTTTAATTTTTCATCGCCGAGGCCTATATTCATCAGAGAATTTTAAGAGCGTTACTCCAGAGCGGCGCGCCTCGCGTTTAGGTAAATTTACTCACACAGCTATACAGTTAAACGCACACACAGCCGTCTGTGTTGGAGCGCGTATCATACACCGCTTAGAATCATCTTGATACTTAGCCAGTTTTTAGTTAGTAGGGAATGTTTTCGTTTTCCGTAAGCGGGGATTCAGTTTTTTGTTTATTGTAATAAATGAGCAATTAAATTATTATTAGTTAGGTTAAAGTAAATAAAAACAATTTCGTGTAAAATAAAATCTTAATATTTGTTGTCTCTAAGTTTCATGGACCTAGCTTTTCGGGGATCAACAATTTCGGGTAACAGGCATTTATTGTAAAAGCTGACTAGCCGATGTTCCATATTTTCGCTCCAAAATTTATCGTCCCTGATTATGTTTTCAGTCTTCAATTTAAAATCTTTGCCTGTCCACACAGCAAACAGACAGTAATTTCTGTTAGTTATATGCAGCTGCCCCTGTATCTGATAAAACCAGTCATGGCGTCGATTCACAGATCCATCTATTTTCCAGAATTTTTTTTTTTTTGGCTAATAGCAAAATCTGCCTCTAATCCAAATGCCGAACTAGGACATTTAATTTCGGTGATGCCATCATCGTCGATTAGTCCATCCGGCGAAGCACCTGTAATCATAATAATTTGAAACTCAATACTCTAATTACTTCTTTTTAATAGAATTTAAGAATACAAAAATAAATTGTTTGTTAGAAAAATCTAAACTTGTACCTGCAACTGTTCTATGGTAACTTTTTCGTTTACTTTCCCATGTTGAATACTAGGGATATGGTCCAAGGAATATGAGTAAAGAAATTGTTTAACCAAAGGGGCTGGGCTAATAGTCGATCGCCGTTTGCACACTTTACAGAATGAAGAGGCTGTCAATAAACAACATCGTAGCTCTAGCCAAAGTGCACTCTCTGCCTGAGGTACAGTATCCCTTTCAACTTCTTGTCTATTATTTACCTATAACATAAAATTTGGAAATATATATTTTTAAGTCTAATATTATCAGAAACAATGTACAAGATGTATCTGAACTTATGAAAGTATACTGTAAATACGCACTTGTTCTTGAAGGTTCTTGTTTTATTTGTCCTAAAATATGTTTATAAAGACCAAGTCATTCTTACAAGATTCCCTGCGTCAGGATCTTGAATTGAAGCCGTTTCTAATGCCTGCAAGTTTTCCTGAATTTCCAGTGTTTTATCACTGTCTTTTTCATTTTCTTGAGTCTGAAAATAATATGTAGAGTATAATATAGTGACACAAACCGTATGCACCATGACAGGCGATCGATTGTCGGCTTAAGATAGCACATAACTAACAATGTTTTTTTTTGTGCTAAAATATGTATACAAATGACCAAGTAATTCTTACAAGATTCCCTGCGTCAGGATCTTGAATTAGAGCAGTTTCTAATGCCTGCAAGTTTTCCAGAATTTCCAGTGTTTTTTCACTGTCTTTTTCATTTTCTTGATTCTGAAAATAATATGTAGGGTATAATATAGTGACACAAAAAGTAAGCACCATGACAGGCGATCGATTGTCGGCTTGAGATAAATAAATAATGAAGAAAGGTCTTATTTAGTTTTGGTTTAACAACTGCTCAATCAAAACCAAGGAAACACGTGTCTGACGCAGCTAGTAAAATATAAAGTAAAAAAATAAAACTTACAACAGCATTTTTATTTAAGTCCTGGTTTTGAAGTATTTGAACTTCTCTTTTCTGCCTCTAACAACGAATTGGATATTAACTTTATCTTATTACTACTGTGTTTCATAAAAATATCCAAACAAAAATTAATAAAAAAAAATTACGTCAAAAAGTAGTAAGTATATTGTTTCTTATTACACCTAATAAAAATATATTTTTTATAAGTAGAGAACCTCGGTAACATACCTTTTAGCTTCATTAGCCTTGGCCAAATTTTCGTTTTTTTTTTTGTTCCCATATAGCGCCTTTTGTTAGCCATATCTGAAAAAAAAAGTAAAATGAAAACATACATAAAGAAGTCTAATTTAATTTTTCTTAAGTTAATAGAACACCATTACATTAAAATATGTACTCACCAAAGTTTTGTAATATAATAAAAATATATTATAATAAAAAGTATCAACATGTCCTAGACGCGCTAAAAACTCGCGAAAGTACGATAATATTTTACGCGACTCGCGGCTACGGGAGCGACACACGTCCTACCTCTGAAAGGCCTCAGCCGGCACTGAGCGCTGGCGTGATTCCAGTGTTACCAACTCTCAAAAATATTTATCCCTAAAGTTTGTGTCAAAAACCCCTAAAAACGCCTAAATTATTTAGTCGTCCCCCTAAAAAAAAATACAAATATAAATTCATAATGATTTAGAAATAATATGCTGTAATATGTTTCAAAAGTCTTTTTATTACAAGTCATTTAATACATAAAATATTTCGTCTTCATCTGAAGATTCAGCGTTTTTGAAATCATACATGTTGACATTGTTTGTCGTTGTTTTATTGTTGTTATATTAATATTGTATTGTATGTGTTTTATATGGGCCTTGACGCCTGAAATAAATAAATTGAATAAATTTAACATTTTATTGGAGCAGTGCAGCAATCTAATTATCAATTTAAAAATATTAAAGAGTCAAAAAAATCCCTAAAAATACCCCTAAAAATTTCAGACCCCTAAAAAAATCCTATCTCACTTATTTACCCCCTAAATCTGGGGGGAAAACCCCTAAGTTGGGAACCGTGCGTGATTCCGCGCCGATTATATAGCAGCACTAAATAATTCATAGTAAAATAAAAAATAAGTTATTAAAAAAATATTTGCACCATGTTTTAGAACGTAAATGTCTTCGTTTACTAGGCCTAAAATAACATATAAATATTTCATATTTCATCCTAAACTAACGCGTTTAAAATATAGAAAAATGGCTAAAATTGACACTTTTGAATATACTTTTCTTGAATGAAAACTTACAGTAATCGTTTTTTTTTTCAGCCATGCACTAATAAATGCTATTATTATTTATAAAGCAACGTTGTTATAAGTTTGTCGTATATGTTTTTACTAATATCTTGCATTTGCGTAGACCGTCGATCGCTAGTTTAAAAAAAGGCTTGCATAAAAACTGTTCTAATGAGAAAACTGTATGAATAAATGAAAATGTTTTTCAGCCATGCACTACATTATGAAATTCCCATTAATATGACGTCAATATCTTATCTATAAATTAAACAGATTATGGTTTTATTGTCCGTCGGAAATCATCAATTTTGACTCCAGCGTGGCTCTAACGGATCAACCCTCTTAACACTGTGCACTGCGGTGTAGAATATTGCAGTTTTATGTCAGCACCATCTCTTGTGATCACCGATAGTGGAACTAATGTAACTTTTGTTGATGACTTCTGAAAAAGTGTGCTTTTTAGAGATATCGTTTCATTTTTCCTGTAATCTTTACGTAAACTTCTATTACATAGAATAATTTCAGACTTTTCTCTTTGCAATCTTCCGAGATAAGGGGGGGAGACGGTATTTTCTTACATTTTTCATCAAAAGTCGAAAACTATGCGTCCTAAGAAAAAAAGTTTGAGAATGTGCAAACTGCGCTCTTTCATATGATACTCTACATGTCCTAGTAGCCCCACTTCGAATTTTTCAGACACCCTTTAAGTCCCTGTTGCAATAAAAAAAATCTCTTTCTTATTTGCAAAATAGTTGGGCAAACGTCATCTAAAACTATTCCAAATTTCAAGTTGATAGCATTAGCAGTTCATGAGATATCCAGCTGTGACAGACAGACAGACTGAGTCTCATCATAAGGGTTCCGTTTTACCATTTTGGTACGGAACCCTAATACTACGAACACTACGACAGCTTTGCTCGGTACGCCGTTAGTCGTATTGTTGTCGTGTTACAGCGAAGTTTATAAGTTTCTGGAACGCTTCATGTCTTAAAGTTTCATACGTAGAGTCATGAATTTAAAATTCTGAAACTTGGGCAGATGAATGAAAGCAGGTATATTTAAAAATCAAATTAATGTTCTTCATGTTACTTTTACATACGTATTTGATAAATTCACCTAGTTGTCCTATGACCTAGTTGTCATTTTTGTGTAAATTATCCTTTATTTGGGGTGTAGTGTAATCTTTAAAATAGATAAGTAAACACTACCTCATGCACATCACTAGTGAGGTAGCTGTCACTAATGTCAACTGTCAGTTTACCAGGAATGGCGGGAAACAATGGAAAGTGAAGTGTGCAGTCTGCACGAGAGGCTTGGTGTGGTGATGAGCCAGTGTAGTTGCATAATCAGCTTAAATACGGGATCAGCAGGAGTCTACAAGGGAAATCTAACTTATCTACTTAAAAAGAGAGCAGAGGGGGGCAATTCTCGTAATTTTAAGAAGGTTCACAGTCTGACCTCAGTCTCAATCTGACAGAAATACCTCTAATTTAGAGAAATTAGAGGTATTTTTGTCAGATTGAGACTGAGATCAAAACTTCTCTGTTAATAACAAACAACAACAACATTAACATTACAATAACGTAACATAACAACAACAACACAACAACAACAACTGTCTGTCTGTCTGTCAACTGTCTGTCTGTCTGTCTGTCATTTACTGTCGTTGAGATGAGATTGCGACTTGGTTTTGAACTTTCTTGATTACGGGAATTAGCTTTCTGAACTGAGTGGTTTGTAGAAAAAAATAGACGATTAAGAGCTCAACTGTCACTAATGAGACACAATTACTTTTTCATTAACAGACGAGGGAAGAAATACGAAATTCGCGTAGTTTTATCAAAATAAAACCATCTTCAAAAACTAAAACCCTTAAGCACCATAAATAACCAATCTCATAAATATAAAACAAATATAAGAAACGGATCAGGTGCCAGCAGTACGTACCTATAAATTTTTAAAATATTCGAGAGAATCTCCGTCTATTTTTATTCATTCGTCCATTTACCGTGATATTACTGCCCATATCAATAAAGATACTATCTACATCGCACGGTATGTATGCTGTGTATCATCATGAATGCAAATTTCAATCAGTTTGGACGTTGATTGCCAATAATCTGGCTAAATTGTGCACGATACATCGATGGAACACGTCTTGATATCAATTAATATCTGCAATCTGTAACAGATGAGCAATCCAGATATGTATTTGCGTGGAAATTTCGATTCCGACTTTTATGAAGCAAATATGATATACATTGATATGCTATTGTCTTTTGTTTTTCACGATTATGTTTTTTCCTAGCGATATATTTTGTTGAAATCTCACCGAAAAACTTAGGTGAAGTGAGTTTGGTGTGGCTGTTATTCCACCTGATGAGTTGGCTAGAGATTGACCCTATTGACCCTATTGACAGCTCACTTCACTTAAGTTTCAATGCACATCAAGCTACTACAATCTATCAAATTTCTCTCGTCGCGCGTCCAATTAGCAGACACAATAGAAATTTTATTGTTATCGGTACACATGGTGTACACTCGACGACGTGCGAAGAGTTAATAGTTTTGCAACTTTATCGCTAAAGCATAAGGTTCAAAGTCGATTGGGAAAATTTTATAGTTTCGGGTAGCTTGATGTGCTGGCGTCTGTACATTTTCGTGGATTTCTCTTAAAAATAAATGAGTGCGCGACACAAGTGTGCTAAAAATACCATGCTTCAAAACAGTTCTTGCTGTTTCAGATGTTGTACCTACTTTATTGATGAGTTGATCCAGTTTTTAGTGAGCGAGTTGTGTATTATTATTTCATCAGCTACAGATGTTTTCAAAGACAAATATTTAACGTTTTTGTAAATGCCCAGTTTCCATGTGCCGAAGAAAGGAGGTATCAAAAGATCTGAGCCGATCCGATCAACAACTTACCTCCATCGTAGCATTTTGTAATGTCTATTAAAAGGTTCTGTAGGCAATTTAAATTGTATTTGTATCATTAAAGGAGAAAGGTAAGGGCTCCATAGTTTTCTGGGCCCAGGTGTTAACTCAATCAAACTAGCCTTATTTGTAAGAGGATTTAATAGCAAGGCCTCACTGAAAATTTGGTGAAATTTGGCAATCCAGGAATCCTGTCACTGTCAGTCGGTGACCAGTGTTGCTAACTGTAGAAAAAGTAAAGGAACTTGATTCGCCATGAATCGATTCCACGAAACGATTGATAAACATTTGTCACTCGATTTTCATACATATTCTGTGATTTTAGCGATTTATTCAGTATCGATTATTAAGAATTCAGGTGTTTAATCGATTATTTATTTTCATGACTTAATTTAACTTTTCTCGCTTCCTAGATAGAAACATGGCACAATATTTAGTGATTTACTTCAGAAAAATATAACGGTTTTTTTAATACACATTTCAACTAGTTAACTGCTGGGCCCAGAATTTCCCTCCTCCTTTGTGAATCATAATTTAAAGTGCATCTAAAACACATTTCCATAATACCGCACTAACATTGGTCACGCCATTTCCCTACATCTTGTCGATATGCTTTTTACAGCAATTTGTCGAGATGTGCAATTTCCCCGGGCGCCCTCTTGTGGCTGTAACTGACAGATCGCGCTTGTCTAGTGATTCAGACGCGGCCGTCTGCGATGCGTGGTGCCTTGGTACCCTTCTTGTTTATTCAGCACTTTGATAATATGCTCTTGAAGTTTGATTTGAATTATTGTTTTGTGATTTCTATTGTGTTGGTATTATATAGACCCGTTTAGTTCTAATTAAGATTGATGTGAGCAGTGGTGGCTCCAATGACATCTAGCAAACCCCACTGGGCCCGCATGGTGGATTACAGTCCACTCCCTTGCACAGAGAGGAAGCCCATGTTCCACCCAGCCACTGACCTCTATTAAATAATGTATAATACAGGTCAGTGCACCCAGCAGTGAGACAATATGACAAATTTTGCTAAAATTGATGATCTGGGGGCCTAAAGGCCATTTTGGCAGAATCATAAGAGGATAACATTATGAATCATAATATGGCGAAGACAGTCCGTGTTTTTCTTTTTTTCGCTGCATATGTAGTGGTATTAGGTATCAAAGAGATTGGAATTGGATTTGGATTGGATTGATTGGTATTATAGCACAGACAAAAAAAAAATAACTCAATAATCCTTTGATACGATTAACTTAACAGTTAACTGTCCATTATGATTCATAATTTTATCCTTTTATGATTCTACCGAAGTGGCCTTTTTAGGCCCCCTGTGCCTGACAATTCAGCTGTAGGTAAATCAGCGGGATTGTCCGAAAGGGTTACCGCTGGCCCGGAACATAAAGGGCTAAGGAAGGAACACGGATGGGTTTTAGTCTTAAGAGTCTGACACTCCCTTCCGCTCCACCCAGAGCGGGAGGAGTCATTTGATGATTTCCCATCCTGAAAAAAAAAATAGCTGTAGGTAAATCAAATGAGAGTTTGTCCTAGCATAATTATCTAGATGGGTATAACCAATGATATTACCTATAAGTTAACATATAATTTTACAACCTTCACAATGGCCAAAATATATACCCTCAACAATAGTTTTCACATACACATGAACCACAAATCATTCTCTTAACGGAACTACCACACAACATCGAATGATTAATTAATAACTAAACGGTTAAATTAAATTGAATTGAACAGTAACCATTCAATTTAATTGAACAGTGACTGTTCAAATATGAATTTACCTTTATTTAGCTAACATGTCGATGATGGCTCACAATAGTAATTCCATTAGCCATTAATTTGTCAGCAGTGTTGCCAGACGGCAAATACGGATGAATTCACAACGACTATTTTATGGATTAATACTTTATTATGCCTTTTTTCAGGATGGGAAATCTACAAATGACCCCTCCCACTCTGTGTGGAGCGGAAGGGAGTGTCAGACGCTTACTGACTAAAACCCACCCGTGTTCCTTCCTTAGCCACCGAGTCGCGCACCGACGGTTCCTTACGAAGTAGATATGTAACTACTTTACGGTTTTCGGATTTTTTTCTTTAAGGCTCCTTCAAACAGGCGCGACACGCGATTAAATCGCGCGCGACACAAAGGCACCGCAAGTCGCGCAACGAGCAGTGCTTTTGTGTCGCTCGCCTGTTTGTAGGAGCCTTTATTTGTACCTGACATTACTTCTTGCCAAATTAATCAAACCCTAGGTTTTGATTCCCATGCGAATGTCAAAATACAGAACATAAACGCCCGTATCTTTAATTGCGTTGACTTAGAAGTTTGATTTTTTCACTGCTTCAAGAAATTGCAGCCCTCAGTATTTCATATTAATTTCAACTTTATAGCTCCTCGCGTTCCTGAAAAAAGGGTCTTGACAGACGGACAAACTGCGGTGCGATTCTGTAAAATCTCACAGTGAAAACTTAGGTGAAGTGAACGTGGAGTGAGCTGTCAATAGTCTCAACTCCTAGCAAAAACAAACTCACTTCACCTAAGTTTTCACGGTGAGATTTTAACAGAATCGACCGGTAGATGGACAACGAAGTGATCTTATAAGGGTTCCGTTTTTCCTTTTGAGATACGGAACCCTAAAAATGGTCGATTGTTCTAAGTAGGTACACGTTGTCTAATCCATTTACAAAACGTATTCTTTTTCTTGTTTATTTCTCGTTTCAGATAATAAACTGCATTCAGGCACAAGTCAAAGAAGATTGTCTGCATGTGTGTGGATTGATTAGTAAAAGAAAATCTAGGTTCAATTACTGCCGGTCATTCAGTAAAAATCTCACCGTGAAAATTTAGGTGAAGTGAGTTTGTTTTTGCTAGGAATTGACACTATTGACAGCTCACTTCACGCTCACTTCACCTAAGTTTTCACGGTGAGATGGTTACAGAATCGCACTGCAGGACAGATGACTAACACCTATATAGGAAGAAGGTGGCATCACAGCGGCCCTATCAGAAGGTCAATTCTCGTAATTTAAAACGTTCAAAATCTAGTCGCAGTCGCCTATCGTTTCTTTTTACGTTTCTTTCTGACTCGTTGCGCAGAATTTCTTTATTTGCATAAGAAGGTCTATCATGCAGCCATCTCACTTATTTATTTATCAGTTTTTTTTTTAATTTTTTTTTGTAATGCCACACTATTTATACATATTATTATAGTATTCGTTACTGTTTTTATGTGACACAAATTTATTTTTATTTATTTATTTAGGCACACATATTACACACATCACGATGCAATATAAAACTGATTTACTTTCGTCACCTCATCAGGTCCAGTTAAAAACCAGCATCAGGCACTATTTGCCTGCCATTTTTGCTGCTAATCTCTTACATCGGACTTTGCACTTTGTTTTTATTTTTATCTTTGTTTTTATCTGATGTACGACTATTATCTAACTAACTATCTAGTGTATTGTGTGTCTTTTAGTCTGTGTATAAATGTAAATGAATGTATTTTCTTTCTTTCTTTTATATCGGCGACAAACAAATGTCAAAAAAAATTTAGGTAGAGGTTTTCTTAAAATTATGAGAATTGTCCCTCTGTGCTGCGTATTTATTTTTTAAATGAGTGTGTGTGTTTATAGGTTTGTTACTTCCTCACGCTCAAACGGCTCGACCAATTTTGATAATATTTTGTATGGAGGTAGCTGACACCCTGGATAAACATATAGGCTACTTTTTATCCCGATATTCTCGCGGTATCGACACTTATATCGGCGCGCAGATAGTGGAGAATATAAACAGATTTTAGAAAAAATTGCGTGATAGATAGCAATGTACGCCAATGCAATTACCCAGTATAATGATAAAAAGCTAAATACTTGTTGATATGATGCCACTAGTGTATTTCGGCTGTAAAATTATGTAAGTTTGAGTCATCAACCTTTAAGTTATTTAAAACCCAAAATGTAATAAAAGTATTAAAACTGTAATATAAACATATTACTGGTTTGCAAAGGCAAACCATCCATATATGTCTGCGACAATTTGTAGTGCATGTCCAAAACGTCGTCTGGAACCATCTATCGAAGTATTCACGACGTTTATTTATTCAGAGCCGGCCCGGGCGGCGACATCAATCCCAAACAAGAAACACAAATACTCCAGAACTCGAAGGTTCACCGCTAATGGTCATGGCAGCCGATCAGCCGATACCATTAATTACTGTTCTCCTGGTACTTTGATGCCGCAATCGTCATATGGCGATGATCGGTACCACATTTTGCGCTAATAAGTTGGGATCACACGCAAACATCATACTATTACCACTCGGTAAAAAAAATGTAGAAGGATGCAGCCGTGTGATCCCAACATCATACAATAAAATATCGTATCTACTGATATCATCGCGGCATTGCGCACGTGAATAGGACCAGAGTTAATAGAATGAGAAAAATAACTTTTTCTGTGTTATCCTTGGACGTTATCCAATCTTAATTAATAAATTCGAACACACAGGCAAACACAAGTTTAGCATTTATTGATTCAAATAGCAGCCGAGTAAAAATTATATTGTCAAGGTTACGATGATAACAGGAAAAATTAGACACTCATTGTCATCTCTGTGATAACCAGTTTTTTACTATATCAACTACATACTCCACAAGAGTGTGTCAAGTGTGTGAGTCGACGTGCAGACGTGCGCGTGCGTGGATGTGTGTTGAATCGTCTACAAATGAGTTTCGAAAATAAAATAGTGTTGATAACGGGCGGGAGTTCCGGCATTGGTGCTGCTACTGCAGTGTTATTTGCTAAAGAAGGTGCTTCCGTGGCTATCGTAGGACGAAATGAAGCTAAACTAAAAAGTGTCACTGAACTCTGCCAGCAACATGGAGTCTCACCACTCGTCATCAAAGCAGACGTTACTCAAGATGAAGCAGCAAGTGAGATTATCAAACAAACCATAGCTGAGTATGGAAAACTCGACGTTCTAATCAACAACGCTGGTATTGTTTTCACGGGAGGGCTGCTTGACGGCGAACTTATGAAGACATATGACATAATTATGAACACAAACTTACGAGCAGTCGTCAACCTCACGGCCTTGGCAGTGCCTTATCTTGTAAAAACCGGAGGAAATATTATCAACATCTCAAGTACATTAGGAACACAAGCTAACCCATGGATGATGGCCTACTGCATATCAAAAGCTGGTTTGGATCATTTCTCCAAGACTGCTGCTTTAGAACTAGCACCATCTGGAGTTAGGGTCAACATAGTGAGTCCTGGTCCAGTTGTTACTGATATTTTGGACACTGCTGGCATGCCGAATATGTGGGACGAATTGGGTAAAAATATTCCTCTGGGTAAAGTGGCTTACCCGGATGAAATAGCCGACTTGATCTTGTTTCTAGCAAGTAGCAAGGCAAAGAGTATTACTGGAGGAAACTTTACCATCGATAATGGTTCATTGTTAAAAAGTGGATAGTGTTCAAGAGTGGCATTTCCATTACCTCAATAATAGTTATAATTAAATGTGTAATTATAATTTAATGTACCTATGTTGTATTTTTTATGTCGTTCAATGGCCTGTTCTTTTTTCTTAAATTTTTGTTTTGATTGCATCATCTGTAAGAAAAATCACGCGCGCGGATGTGTGTCTCGCGCACTGAAGCGTAAGATAAATAGGCGAAAGTGTCAAGGCAAGCCGCGAAATTCAAATTTTCTTAAGTTTCATATTGTATGTTGATTAAAATATGATTTGCGGCCGTTACAAATATTTATTTATAGAATTATATATTCATAAAAATCATTAATACTACTCTAAGTTATATTACCATATCGACTATTTCATGACGTCATGATATATGAGGCCAGCTCAAGGAGTTGTATTATGCTAAATTTTAATGATAACGATTCTGTAAAGCCTGATTTGTTACGGTCGCGAATTATATTTTAACTAACTGCGCCCTGCGGTTTTACCAGCATAAGTTTCGAACCCGTGGGAATATCGGAATAAAAAGTAGCCTATATGTTAATCCAGGGTGTCAGCTACCTCCATACCAAATTTTATCAGAATTGGTCAGTCATTTGAGCGTGAAGAAGTAACAAACATATAAACACAAACACACACACACACACAAACATAAACTTTTGACTTTATAATATTAGTGTGATTAGTGTGATCAACATTATAACAACATCAAACAAAATATACCTAAATGGAAATGAGGGATCAATAAATTGAAGTGCTTGTTAATACATATATAAAAGGAGTGTTTCTTTACTCCGTTTTCGTACTTACCTTCTTACTTTACAATGTTTACTTTGTGACGACTCTAATGAGTTAATTTTAGACATTTGTAGGTAGATGACGTTCTGATTAAGTAAAGTCTCATTTGAGAGCTCTCTCGTACGTGTAGATAGTTATTGTATGTAGCCGTTGGTCCGCGCCTGTTCTCTCCCTTGTCGTGTCGGATTGCCGTCCCATCGAACTATGAGAGTTAAGGAACAGAGTGCACATGTGTTTATGCACACACTTGCGCACTATAATATCTCCTGAGTACCCGGCTAATCTCCGTTGAGATTGGCTTCCGTGACCGAAGTCGGTCGGGAGCAAATAAGAATATAATTATCTAGGTATAAAATGTATTGTAGGTGTAAATATATTGTAGCCTTGTAGGTATAAACTATCCCTGCATTAACTAGAAATAAATCATCAAAAACCAATCATTATTCAAAGTGAGCATGATAACATAAATTGTTTGATAATGATAACGTTTACTTATGTTGTGGCATCGACTCGCCTCATGCGAACTACGCATCGCACTGACGTCACGGAAAATCCTGCATCGCGCAAGCAGAATTTACGGCTCATTTAGTATAATATATTGTCCCGACATCAATCGTTGGGTAGTTAAACACGACACCCGTCTGGTCGGAGGATCCTCCCTTTTGAGTGAATATTAAACCCTGTTCCTCATACCTCGATTCTTACATTATACTTCTTCTATGAGAAAAGAAGAAGCAGTGTATTCAGGCGTTCCTTCATCATTTATATTTTTTAGAGAAATGTATTAACAGAGAGTCCTGGCACCCATAACACAAGTTTAATCTTAGCTTGGGTGCCAGTGGAGTAATCAGTAATTTATGCAATTTTAAAAGAATATTCTCATTGTCATAGAATTAACTTATTGCCACAGGCAAATTGTAAAATTGGAAATAAAGTTATTATTACTATTATATTAGTCTTAAATAAATTCAACAGAAGTACCTACCTAATATTACGAAGCAGAATTTCAGGAAACATTTCGCTAAAATAAAATACCAAAGAGATCAATTTGTATTCATAAAAGTTTAATTAAGTCACACTCAGTTAGCGGGGACAACTTTAAAATTTAAATAAATTCAGTAGTAAAGTACCAGGAGGGTAGAGAAACGAAGGAATAGATTAACTCGACCGCTCTCGTTGGATATTAAGCTCTGGTAGTTGGTAAAACGTTTGGATGCTCCAAAAATGTATTCTGTGCGCTGTGGCAATGTTAATGAGGTGTTTTTAAAGCTCATTCAGTATTATTGTCGTAGATACCAGTACCTGCTAATTTACAACAAGCTGTAATTTATAAGGAAATGTAACCATTTGTTAAAACCATGAGTACCTACTGAAAATTCACAGTTCTCGTGTTTTTTAAGAGGAAATGCATGGCTTACAAAATATTTACATAATTTAATCTGGGGTGTTGCGGCTTGTGGCACATTGAATTATGATTCCCTCGCCATAATGTTAGCCTGAAATGCGTCAATCGATTGTTAAAAGAAGCATGCATTACGTACATATTCTCATGTAGCGTCAAGACGCTTCTAGAGGCCCGTGGCTAGTAATAACAGCCGCCGCACAGGTCGATCAGGTTAAGCTACGCTTGCCACGATTGGTCCCTGGATGGGTGTCCATCTTTACATACCGAGACCCCTCCGTGCCTCGGAAAGCACGTTAAGCCGTTGGTCCCGGCTGTCATTCGTGGATCTTTGACAGTCGTTACGGGGTAGTCAGAAGCCAGAAAATCTGACAACCACTCTTACCCATTACCCCGTAACTGGATTGTGAACTGGATTGTTTTTCTGACTGACAGACTTTTTGATAAAGCAAAAGTGTCTGTAAATGGTTTAATTGAAATAAATGCTTTGAGTTTGAGTTTGAAGGTCAGATCGGCAGTCGCTCCATGAAAAATACTGGCATTCATCTGCATCTGGTTAGACTGGAAGCCGAACCCAAGATAGTTAAAAAGACTGGGTAGATGATGAGGATGAACTTGACCCTACTAATCGAGGTAAGCAGGATATTACAAACAGCATTAAAATAATATTAAAAGACGAAATGCCTTTACAAAAATGTGAGGAGTCATACTCAACCAAAAGGGGTACAAAGGGGTTGAGGGCCCGTGTAAAAATGACAAACGAAATGTTTCGGACGTCGAAGGCATGACGAAAAAGTTTTTACAATGAAAACTGGGATAACAACGAACGGCGCAGACCCACAAGAATTTTTCTTTAAGCCCAATTCATGGGTATTAAAACTTTATCCTTGATAAAAATTTAGATAGGACCGCCCATTATTATTTCAGACTTGTGAAAAAGGTAGTGAATAAGTTTTCCATTTCTTTTCTCGAATTTAAATAAAAAATTTGCCTATCGTTAAAAGAACAAGTTACTTATTCTCGCAAAAGAAAAATTACGTGGATGGAAAAAACTAGCTAATAAAAAGAGAAAACCGAACACACACTGGATGCAGTCCTTTCACAGCACAGACAGAGCACAGACTTATTTTCACAGTTATATTCGTTGTAATACAGTTGCTATTCAGATGCTGCTGTCACAGGTAAAGTACCTGTGAACGGACAAAAGTGACAGATTGTTTTTATTTTACCACAGACAATAATCACCGCTGACATTCTCGATAGGTTTGCATTTACACTATAAACATATTCAACACCTAGCTGTTGCCAGAGCCGTGAGAATATAAAACTGCGCCGAGCAAAACCTCTAGCGCCTCTAAACAAGATGATATTTTTGACACTCTATCATTTTTAGGGTTCCGTACCCAAAAGGTAAAAACGGGACCTTATTACTAAGGCTCCACTGTCCGCCTGTCATCAGGCTGTATCTCATGAACCGTGATAGCTAGACAGTTGAAATTTTCACAGATGATGTATTTCTGTTGCCGCTATAACAAAAAATACTAAAAACAGAAAAAAAATAATATTTAAGGGCTCCCCTTAAATATTTATTTTATTCTGTTTTTCCCATAAAACAAACGTGTTTTTTCGGCGTTTTTGCCTTGTGGTACGGAAACCTTCGTGTGCCAGTTCGACTCGCACTTGGCTAGTTTTTTTTTTCAAATTATATAAAATAGCATACTGACTTGGGAGGTCAAGCTGTCAATGCTGTCATTATTAACTTACTAAGAGAATGCAAGAGCGAGCGAAACTAACTAGAAAGAAGCATTCTGATTCGTTTTTACCAAAGAGCGAGCGAAGAGATCCCGAAAATTGGAGCATTCTGGACCGGGATAGGTTAAGTTTTCATTGTGTTTTACTAAGAAAATGAATGAGCGAGCGAAATGAGCTAAAAAATTCAGCCGTTTTTGCGTGATTCAGTAATAAACATCCAAACATATTATAAAGATTCACATTTATTATTTACATTTAAGTAGGATGTGGTTTTTTAAACGACTTACACAACTACACTTGGTTTGTCAAAACCACGACGTTCTATAATATACAGATGAAAACCGAGAGAGAGAGACTACTGTAGTTGCTTCTTGAACCAACACTGACCATTATCTCGGCCATTATAAAGACATACAGGCTACATATGCACATTTAATAGCTTTCTAGTCGTTAATTACGGACTTTACCGAGTTCCTAATTTGCTCGATTCTATTGCCAAAGTCCTTCTACTCGTATGTTACTTAATAGTGCACGAGCCAGCGTAATTAAAATCCCTCTCTGATTTCACAGTGGAACAAAGAAAACTCATATATTTGAAGTTTTGTGTGGTTTATATTATGACTAATTGAATGCTATGCCGATTCATTTGTTATAAGAGAATGCAAGAGCGAGCGAAACTAGCTAGAAAGGAGCATTCTGACTCTGAAATAAGGCACTAGCAGCGCCCCGTGGTTTTACCCACATAAATGTCTATCCCGTAAGAATATTGGGATAAAAAGTATTCTATTCGTTATTCTGATGTATAAGCTATGTTACTGTAAGGTTTCATCAAAAACCGTTAAGTAATTTTGTCGTGAAAGAGTAACAAACAGCCATCCATCTATCGATCCTCACAAACTTTCGCGTTTATAATATTAATTATTATCGATAAAGTTTCGATCCTGTGGGAATATCGGGATAAAAACTATCCCATGTCCTTTGCCGGGACTCAAACTATCTCTATACTATATTTCATCTAAATGTGTTCAACGGTTTACGCGTGATTGAGTAACAAACATCCAAATTCCAAACATCTTCACAAACTTTCACATTTATAATGTAAGTAGGAATATTATTATTAGGAATTCAGAAAAACAGCAAAATTTTACCACTTTTATAGACAGGTAGTACCTATTTTATTTTATTGCGGGCCCGCAAATACTTCTTGACCTCGATCACGCCTGATCGAAAGCGATGGATGAGGTCTATGATGGAACGAGTGTGCCCAGAAGATGCCTAAGGCACTCCCACGCATCGGCGAAACACAGCAGGCTGCTTGACGCCGGGACTCCAGTGGGAGGGTGGCCGCAAACCAGGCGGGCGTTAGCCCTACCACCCGCAAGAGAAGAATTGGCCAGTCAAATAAGGTGTTGGGTGTGATTGTCCAGGATGCGCCGAGCGCTCGGTTCAGTTGAGTAACTGGCGGAACAAACTGCGCTACACGAGGTGGCTTCTTCATGTATCCCAAAACCTAGAAGTACCTGTTACGATTCAAAACATACATATAGCCCTGTGACAGGACAGCGGAGCCTAAAGCTTTGATTTCCTAAGAAAGCGGTTCCGTCACATTATAACGGCGTCATATTATAAAATCTGATATTTACATTATTTGACATTAAGTCAAACCCCGCTGTATTAATCGCCAGATTTGCTCTCACCGTACTTTCTCACACGATAAATTTTCCATACTAAGAACAGTGAGCTAACACATCATTAAATAGCGTTTCTATGACAATGAAGTCAAGTCACTGCGTCATTGTGTGTCAGAGGTGTCAAAACTAAACGAAAACGTGACTATCTTTTGACGCGGTAGGGCGAATCTAACGATTTAAATCTTTGTCGCTGTTATCATTTTCATGCCAGCCGGAGCCGTGACTGAGGCCGTTTAGTGCGACCACCGCTCTTCTAGTTTTACTAGCTTTAGTAATAGGGTCCCATTGGTACCTGAACTCCAAGAAATGAGCAAGTCACAGCTCTCTGTCTTACCTACATTGTGTTTCAAGTTTAATTTTACCATGACATTTAAAAATACACATACTAATAAATACTACACAGGATTAAAACCAGGAGTTCAGTGTACAATATAACATTGATTGAACGTAAACAAATGGGTACGTTTAAAGGCTCGTACACACAGGTGCGACGCGACACGCGACACAAAGGCACCGCTCGTTGCGCGACTTGCGGTGCCTTTGTGTCGCGTGTCGCGTCGCGCCTGTGTGTACGAGCCTTAACAATCCATATCCAAACTAAACGTCGGATGCAGACAGGCAAAGTTTTTTTTTGGTGTTTTTTCATCGTTTTGTTTCGCACAAGTCCGGAATATTATAGCAGGCTGACAGACTGACAGGTATGACAATCCAGTGCAGGACAATGGCCTTTTGAATCGCGGCTGCCATTTTACGGGAGTCAAATTTTATGCGCAATACCAGGGCGGCATAAAGCTTTGGGTCTATGCTGAAAGAATTTTGAGTGAAAGGTACGGGGATATTCAAATGAAGATTAAATTGAATGCTAAGGGAATAAACTCAAAGTACCTAGAGGCAAACTGGGCCCACGTACGCACCGTATTCAACGCATTATAGAGTCCGTCTCAAGAAAGAGGTCCCGCGGGAATGAGTGGAACTAATTATTATTATATAGTTAGCAATATTTTAAGAGCAACCCTGCTATCTCTCACACATTTCTCTATTTAAGGCGAAAGCGCCAGGGTAGCCCGCGAAATAATTTTTTTTTTTGGTTTTTTGCAATTTTCTGGTCAGTATTAAGTTGTACGTTGATTAATATATGATTCGCGGCCGTAACAAATATGTATTTACAGAATTATAATCATTACAGTCATCAACACAACTCTCTAAGACCACGTAAGTCCAAAGAATAACTGTTTCATGAAATCATCATTCTTTGGACTTACGTGGTTATAATTCTGTAAATACATATTTGTTACGGCCGCGAATCATATCTTGATCGACGTACAACTTAATACTGACCAGCAAATTGCAAAAAACGTAAGAAAATTTGAATTTCGCGGGCTACCTTAGCGCTTCCCCCTTAAGATTGTGCATTTTATAAAGCAGCGCCTGTAACGTTGAGATAAATAAATTAATAAAGATTTATGACTCCGTCGCATCAAGTCGCATGCCCGTACCGCCGAGTCTGCGGGACTTTTTTCGTGAGACGGACGTAACGATAAGTTTGTTTCTAATGTCTGTTTAGTGGAGTCAGCCGGTCGATTCTGTAAAAATCTCACCGTGAAAACTTAAGTGAAGTGAGTTTGTTTTTGCTAGGAATTGACACTATTGACAGCTCACTCCACGCTCACTTCACCTAAGTTTTCACGGTGAGATGGTAACAGAATCGCACTGCAGTTTGTTTTGCCCTAATTTTTTTTATATTATTTTACATTTATTATTTACTAGCTGCGCCCCGCGGTTTCACTCACGTAAGTGTTGATCCCGTGGGAATATCAGGATAAAAAGTAGCCTATATATTAATCCAGGGTGTCAGCTACATTCATTCAAAATTTTATCAAAATTGGTCTAGCCGCTTGATCGTGAAGAAGTAACAAACAAACATACAAACACACACACTCACAAACTTTAGCCTTTGTAATATTAGTGTGATGCATCACACTTAATATTATAAATTATTATTATCTCTTATCACTCTTAGTCTATGTAGACTAAGAGCACACAAGAAGAACGCTCCTGCCATTAGCATAGGTACATATTTCAGAGTGTGTTAACATAGACGAGTTATATATATATTTATAATTATACTTAGAACTATTTCCAAATTAATTTTTGAGTAGCTAGTATTCCTTAAAAGTTAAACTTCCATTTGTCGGAATAAATACAAAAATACCTTACCCTAGTATTAACAAAAAATGCTCCCCATTTCCCCCAAACGATAAAAATAGAACTTCAAAAATAAAACTTGGCCCGTAAAAATAAAAAAGTGCCTAACGTAATTTAAAATGGCAAAGGACCGTCGCGGCCATTTACAACCTTAAAATATTCTTCCTTGTGTGGTACACATACATAAATCTTCATGAGACGCCATCTTGAAAGTGCATTTACCACGTAGGTAATTTCGACGCGTTGCTGGCAACATTTATCATCATTCGCGCTGGCAACACCGAGGAAGATGTATCATGTTTGGAAACTATGTGTGCTGAAGGTGGCTTAAGTCTTCTTATCTTTTTAGCCAGGTGTTTGTTATAATTAGTTGCAAGTCGGAGAGGAAAACAAGATTGAGTTGCTTTGGAGAATGTGTCTTAGAAAGTAAAAATAAAAGAACATATAGGGCCCCATTAAAATAGATGGACTTTTAACACAGCGCTCAGTTCGTCTAACCAAAGATATGCAAAAAAAAAAACACTGATTAAAGTGGTTTTATTTTGACCTAAAATAATAAATTCCCGGCACATTAGTGTATTTTCGTTAGTTGATTATTTTTCTTGTAAGTATCTATGCGTTTTTCTTATATATTTTTTTATCATCGTCCTTATTTTGGTGGTCTGAATGATTTCTAAAGGTTTGTCCATCTATTTTAATGGGGCCTTAATATACTTATATTAAAAGTGCACACCACTACCCTATTTCAAGTTAAACAAATATCAACTTTATTTCAATGAACATTAGGTTGATTTCAGAGTGACTAGCACTATTGAAATACATAGTTATAAAAATGTTTAAAGTTGTAGTGTAAACTGGACTTTATTGTGTAGGAATTAAAGTTATTTTTTCATTAATTCATTTATTTGTTTACATTTTCGGCAAATAAATCGCGAACGCAGACCAGCATTGATTTTTCTCGTCTACGTCTAACTGGTCAATAATCGAGAACTTCTCTTCTTTTTTTTTCTTCTAATTACTTCTTTTTCTTGGGCAATGTTTGTTTACAATCTGCTGCCTAGCCTTTTCCCAACTATGTTGGGGTTCGCTTCCAGTCTAACCAGATGCAGCTGAATATCAATGCGACTACATATCGAACTTCCACAACCCAGTTACTGGGTAATACGATAACTCCTGGTAAGACTGGTTGTCGGACTTTTGGGCTTCTTTCTGACTACCCGTAACGACTGTCAAAGATCTGTGAATGACAGTCGGGACGGCTGTCGTGCTTTCCGAGGCACGAAAGAGTCTCAATATGTACTGGATGGTCATTGGTCACCCTTCCACAACCCGACCGCGATAAGCGTAGCCCCAGACTGTTGTTTTGTTGTGTGTTGTTAAAATGTTGCATTTCCAGCATACTTATTTTTCTGCGAAACCTAGGACCAATTTGTATGAAAGAAAGAAAGACCAATTTGTATGAAAGAAAGAAAAAGTATTTATTGCGACTCGTACAAGAAGATCACAAACTAAACTAAATACAACAAAATAAAAAACCAAGTTATATAAAAAAAAGTAACAAAAGGAAAATGAAACAGAAAGTCCTATACGAGGCCAAAAGGCTCCTATCTCAGCATGATGCTACGACATTTAAAAAATAAATGTTGCAGCGCTGGTATTCTGTATGGTAGCTTTATAAGTATAACCAACTTATCAACTATGCTACAAAATCGATCTATTTACCGACGAGACTCGGCCGCAAACACAATTTGCTGCTTATTATGCCAACATTCCGTGTTCCGTTGTTACACTATCCTATAAACGCTGAATTCTATACTGCCCTAGCCAAACAACCCTTATTAATAGCAATCACATAACTTTTACTTTAAAAACGGCATCAAAACACCTCCTAAATTTCATATTCTCTTAGTAATAGCAATTTAATATTATGATATTAAGTACAATCAAAATTTAATCTCACCTTAAAAGGCGTGCCTCATAATATATTCTTTCCCGTAATTACACTTCCGAAATTAATATAACCTGGGGTATTTTGTATCCGCGGTCTTTTGTCCGTGAACTTTGTGGTCGGGAGTGTAAGATAAAGCATAATAACAGGGGCCTATACGACCCGGTAAGAGGGGAATTACTTACCGAAACGGTGCCTCCTCGACTGGTTATTATTCTGTAAAGAAAACAAAAGAGTTTCTTCAATATTATGCATGTATTTAGGATAAGGTTCATGTAAGTTTTTATTTTGAAAAGTTGTGGGATGGCAGTACTTAAAACTATGTTGCAAAATAATTAATATTCATCCGTAGGTAAAAGCATCATAAGCTAAATTGTTTACCTAGTTAGAGGCATGTGTGTACAAGAAAATGCCGTTCACGAAAATCAAGGAACTTCGTGGAACAAATTAAGTTATTTTAAATTGAGATACACTGCCTCGCAGCCGGTACCAGGAGCAAAACTCCACCAGACCAACTGAAAGCAACATTACAATTATTAATCCGATTCTCAGTCGCGGATTAACGTGACATGAGCCTTAAATCCCCGAGCGCCGTTCGTAAATTAACCCTGAAATTGTACAAGACATTGCACCAGCCAGTATTAATACAATTTCAACACGTTTTCAATTTTCGAAGTCCAATGTGAAATATTACTTCAAGCTCCTCGGCAGTTCTGGTATCCTGGTAGTGTGGTTTGTGAATTAAAATGATTTTTCTTTTTGTTATTGGTCCGATTTTAAAAGGAAATACTTATTTGACTTTTTCGACCTTCAATTCGAAGTTACAATGTGTTCAAATGGAAAGTTATTGTGCGCCATTTAGGACTAACACTACCACTAAAATGAAAAAGTTCCTCCGTTGAGAAGAAACGGTTACTAAATTGGGTTCACATTTAGATGGCAAACTAGATTTTGGGCGTTGCGCGAGCTGCAAGCAGCTCGCGGGGTCGTGTTTTTGAGGAGTATTTCTTACCCTTGTAAAATTTTGAGAATTGGACAGTAATCCTTAGCACTTATAGGATTTTGTAATAATAGCTATTTATTCACCAAGGGGAGTAATCTGTACTTACCCTCGAGTGATATATACTGCTTTATACTACACTTGTGGAGTTGTTGTTAATAAATTGCTATAATTGTCACTGGAATCACTTATTTTAACTTGTGATTTACACCGCCATACTTTAAACTTTACCAAGAAAATTATTGTTTCTACAAAATACGTCAACCAACAAAATAAGTCTTTTTTTTTCTTATTTTAGCGCGTCAAACAGTTTTCGCGCCAAAAGACGTTAAGCCGCATGGCTCTAGTGGGGACGCGGCTTAACGTCTTTTTTGATTTGTTGTGATCAACAACACTCAACAACACCCAAAACACTCAACAACATTCAACAACACTCAACAACACTCGACAACACTCGACAACACTCAATAACACTCAACAACATTCAACAACACTCAACAACACTCAACAACACTCAACAACACTCAACAACACTCGACAACACTCGGCAATACTCAACAACACTCAACAACACTCAACAACATTCAACAACACTCAACAACACTCAACAACACTGAACAACATTCAACAACACTCAACAACACTCAAAACACTCAACAACACTCAACAAGATTTAACAACATTCAACAACACTCAACAACTTTCAACAACACTCAACGACACTCAACAACACTCGACAACACTCGACAACACTCGACAACACTCGACAACACTCAACAACACTCAACAACACTCAACAACACTCATCAACACTTAACAACACTCAACAACACTCAACAACACTCAACCACACTCAAAACACTCAACAACACTCAACAACACTCAACAACACCCAAAACACTCAACAACCCTCAACAACACTCAACAATACCCAAAACACTCAAAACACTCAACAACACTCAACAGCACTCATCAACACTCAACAACACTCAACAACACTCAACAACACTCAATAAGACTCAACAACAGTCAACAACACTCAACCACACTCAACAACACTCAACAACACTCAACAACACTCAACCACACTCAACATCACTCAACAACACTCAACAACACTCAACCACACTCAACATCACTCAACAACACTCAACAACACTCAACAACGCTCAACAACCCTCAACAACACTCAACAACACTCAACAACATTCAACAACACTCAACAACACCCAAAACACTCAACAACACTCAACAACACTCATCAACACTCAACAACACTCAACAACACTCAACAACACTCAACAACACTCAACAACACCCAAAACACTCAACAACACTCAACAACATTCATCAACACTCAACAACACTCAATAACACTCAACAACACTCAACAACACTCAACAACACTCAACAACACTCAACAACACTCAAAAACACTCAACAACACTCAACCACACTCAACATCACTCAACAACACTCAACAACACTCAACAACACTCAACAACCCTCAACAACACTCAACAACACTCAACAACACCCAAAACACTCAAAACACTCAACAACACTCAACAGCACTCATCAACACTCAACAACACTCAACAACACTCAACAACACTCAACAACAGTCAACAACACTCAACCACACTCAACAACACTCAACAACACTCAACCACACTCAACATCACTCAACAACACTCAACAACACTCAACCACACTCAACATCACTCAACAACACTCAACATCACTCAACAACACTCAACAACACTCAACAACACTCAACAACCCTCAACAACACTCAACAACCCTCAACAACACTCAACAACACTCAACAACATTCAATAAGACTCAACAACAGTCAACAACACTCAACCACACTCAACAACACTCAACAACACTCAACCACACTCAACATCACTCAACAACACTCAACAACACTCAACCACACTCAACATCACTCAACAACACTCAACATCACTCAACAACACTCAACAACACTCAACAACACTCAACAATCCTCAACAACACTCAACAACACTCAACAACACTCAACAACCCTCAACAACACTCAACAACACTCAACAACACTCAACATCACTCAACAACACTCAACAACACTCATCAACACTCAACAACACTCAACAACACCCAAAACACTCAAAACACTCAACAACACTCATCAACACTCAACAACACTCATCAACACTCAACAACACTCAACAACACTCAACAACACTCAACAACACTCATCAACACTCAACAACACTCAACAACACCCAAAACACTCAACAACACTCATCAACACTCAACAACACTCAACAACACTCAACAGCACTCATCAACACTCAACAACACTCAACAACACTCAACAACACTCAACAACACTCAACAACACTCAACCACACTCAACAACACTCAACAACACTCAACAACACTCATCAACACTCAACAACACTCAACAACACTCAATAACACTCAACAACACTCAACAACACTCAACAACACTCAACAACCCTCAACAACACTCAACAACCCTCAACAACACTCAACAACACTCATCAACACTCACCAACACAACAACACCCAAAACACTCAAAACACTCAACAACACTCAACAAAACTCAATAAAACTCAATAACACTCAACAACACTCAACAACACTCAACCATACTCAACAACACTCAACAACACTCAACAACCCTCAACAACACTCAACAACACTCAACAACACTCAACAACACTCATCAACACTCAACAACACTCAACAACCCTCAACAACACTCAACAACACTCAACAACACTCAACAACACTCGACAACACTCAACAACACCCAAAACACTCAAAACACTCAACAACACTCATCAACACTCAACAACACTCAACAACACTCAATAACACTCAACAACACTCAACAACACTCAACCACACTCAACAACACTCAACAACACTCAACAACACTCAACAACACTCAACAACATTCAACAACCCTCAACAACACTCAACAACACTCAACAACACTCATCAACACTCAACAACACTCAACAACCCTCAACAACACTCGACAACACTCAACAACACCCAAAACACTCAAAACACTCAACAACACTCATCAACACTCAACAACACTCAATAACACTCAACAACACTCAACAACACTCAATCACACTCAACATCACTCAACAACACTCAACCACACTCAAAACACTCAACAACACTCAACAACACTCAACAACACTCAACAACATTCAACAACACTGATCAACACTCAACAACACTCAACCACACTCAACAACACTCAACAACACTCAACAACCCTCAACAACACTCAACAACACTCAACAACACTCATCAACACTCAACAACACTCAACAACCCTCAACAACACTCGACAACACTCAACAACACCCAAAACACTCAAAACACTCAACAACACTCAACAACACTCAACAACACTCAATAACACTCAACAACACTCAACAACACTCAATCACACTCAACATCACTCAACAACACTCAACCACACTCAAAACACTCAACAACACTCAACAACACTCAACAACACTCAACAACACTCAACAACCCTCAACAACCCTCAACAACCCTCAACAACACTCAACAACACTCAACAACACTCAATAACACTCAAAAACACAAAACCACTGTATAATGCTTTCTGTCTCATTTGCTCCCACGTTAAATCTTATGTCTATTACATTGACAGTGACAGCGCTGTGAAGTTATTACCCATCCAAATTAGACACTACAGGCTAGCATAATGATCCCAATGCGTTTTCGAACTTCTCAAGTTGAAAGCGTTTTATTTTATGCTACTAAATATAGATGTCACCAAAACTCGTGTTGACTAAATCTAACGACGTGACTTCGCAAATGAGTACACTTATAGCATTCGTTCATAGTCTCTGAGCGAATGCTGATTGCCCGATAATATAATAACTCGGTCTCGCAGGTTCGCTCCACTCAGGACCTACCTACCACCGGAAAGCTATCGTGACCTTATCCCTACGCTACGCTACGCTTCGCTTTACCGCTACCTAGTTTCCGAGATACGATGGGGGGAGGGGTGAAGGGGGGGAGAGAGGGGGAGTTTTGAAAAATGATTTTGACCAACTCGGGCCCCTTGATATGAATCTGAAAAAAAAAATGTTCCAAGTCTCTTAACTTCCGAGATATACCTCTAGAGGGGGGGAGAAGGGGGGCAAGGGGGGCAACTTTGAAAAATGGATTTTACTTTTCCGAGCCACCTCTATACGAATCCATAAAACAACAAAACCCAGGTTTCTTAATTTCCGAGATACGATGGGGGGAGGGGTGAAGGGGGAGAGAGGGGGGAGTTTTGAAAAATGATTTTGACCAACTCTGGGCCCCTTGATATGAATCTGAAAAAAAAAATGTTCCAAGTCTCTTAACTTCCGAGATCTACCTAGAGGGGGGGGAGAAGGGGGGCAAGGGGGCAACTTTGAAAAATGGATTTTACTTTTCCGAGCCTCCTCTATACGAATCCGTAAAACAACAAAACACGGGACTCTTAGTTTCCGAGATACGATAGGGACGGGGGAGAGTGGGGTGGAAAAGGGGAGGTTTGGGATTTTTCCCATACTCGTGAGAGTTACTTCTATACGAATCTGTAAAAATATACCCACCTCCCCCTTCACCATCTGGGAGAACAATTATGTCAGTGAGTCAGTGAGTCAGTCAGTGAGTGGTAATCGAGCTTTATATAGTATAAATATAATAATAATGTTCCAAGTCTTAACTTCCGAGATCCGCCTAAAGGGGGGAGAAGGGGGAGAGAATGGGGGGAATTTTGAAAAATGGTTTTTCTTTTCCGAGCCTCCTCTATACGAATCCGTAAAAAAACAAAACCCAGGTTTCTTAATTTCCGAGATACGATGGGGGGAGGGGTGAAGGGGGGGAGAGGGGGGAGTTTTGAAAAATGATTTTGACCAACTCTGGGCCCCTTGACATGAATCTGAAAAAAAAAATGTTATAAGTCTCTTAACTTCCGAGATCTACCTAGAGGGTGGGTGAAAAGGGGGGCAAGGGGGGCAAATTTGAAAAATGGATTTTACTTTTCCGAGCCTCCTCTATACGAATCCGTAAAACAACAAAACACGGGACTCTTAGTTTCCGAGATACGATAGGGATGGGGGAGAGTGGGGTGGAATGGAAAAGGGGAGCTTTGAATTTTGAAAAATGGTTTTTACTTTTCCGAGCCTCCTCTATACGAATCCGTAAAAAAACAAAACCCAGGTTTCTTAATTTCCGAGATACGATGGGGGAGGGGTGAAGGGGGGGAGAGGGGGGAGTTTTGAAAAATGATTTTGACCAACTCTGGGCCCCTTGATATGAATCTGAAAAAAAAAATGTTCCAAGTCTCTTAACTTCCGAGATCTACCTAGAGAGGGGGGGAGAAGGGGGGCAAGGGGGCAACTTTGAAAAATGGATTTTACTTTTCCGAGCCTCCTCTATACGAATCCGTAAAACAACAAAACACGGGACTCTTAGTTTCCGAGATACGATAGGGAGGGGGGAGAGTGGGGTGGAAAAGGGGAGGTTTGGGATTTTTCCCATACTCGTGAGAGTTACTTCTATACGAATCTGTAAAAATATACCCACCTCCCCCTTCACCATCTGGGAGAACAATTATGTCAGTCAGTCAGTGAGTGGTAATCGAGCTTTATATAGTATATATATAAATAATATTTATATTACCAAGAAAAAA
Source organism: Luperina nickerlii (assembly GCA_963855955.1). Lineage (NCBI taxonomy): Eukaryota > Metazoa > Arthropoda > Insecta > Lepidoptera > Noctuidae > Luperina > Luperina nickerlii. The sequence goes on along the minus strand of OY979682.1, from coordinate 16,634,792 downwards.
GTCGAAACAAATTTGGTATTCATGTGCCTCTGCCTACTAAGTACCTAGCCTACAAGGCATTAATATTAGAGACGGATTACGAATTTGTTAAGTACAAGCTTCTTGAGAGAATACTGATGTATTATCTTCTAACAAAACCCTCCTCTTAAAATAATCTACAAGAAGTTATATGTTACCAACCATTTTCACATCCAATTTTCCACACAAAAGGTAAATTATGATCGCAGAACAAAAACTTCCGACTGGAATCGCCAACAAATCGCGTTAAAGTGCTCGTGAAAAATATGGCTACTTCTGTAATGAGCTGGAAGACCATTCTAGATAAGTTACAGTTATAAAGCGCTAGATATGAATTATGCTCGAACATGCCCGCAGAGTTTGGCTAGTTAAGCTTTACACGTGCTTCTGGACGTGACACACTGGTTATAGAAATGGCGAGCAATACCCAACCCTTTCATTTTAAGTGCCGATTTCATCAATGAAACTGAACGCGGTCAGCACATCTAAACCGCGTTCAAGAGCTGTCAGTGTTATCATTGTTGTAAAATATTGACAATGACAGCTCTTGAATGCAGTCCAGATCCGCCATATGATATGAACAATAGAGCGTGAGACTTTTTCGTTGTGATGAATTGAGAGAAGAAAGATTTTTTTCCTATTTAATGTTATGTTAGTTAATCTTAGTTTTCACTATCAGGCGGTTGTTTTCAAATTTACGAGTTATTTTATGTTGTTATAATTTTTATCATTACTGGCCGCTAGCCCTCATTGTAGTTTTCAACCTGAGGGAATGAAAAACTGAGGGTGAATTATTCGTAATATCTCTGATGGCGAGTCGGTTAGTGACCGCTGTCTAATCCCATCGGCGCGTCGTCGGTATTAATAAAAACATAATTATTTATCTTATTTCCCATAGGGCTTCGAAGCCAGACAATAATCGTGCCATAGAATAAACAGACTATTGTGAAAGAAATTGGTAGATTGTAACAATTAAGCAAACATAACTAGATTAAATTAAAAAACTGAACTAAGTATTAGTTAGTAGTTTTCAGTGAGTTTTTATAGTAGACTAGCAGCGCCCTGCGGTTTCACCCACGTTTATGTCGATCCCGTGAGAATATCGGGATAAAAAGTAGCCTATACGTTAATCCAGGGCGTCAGCTACCTCTATACAAAATTTTATCAAAATAGGTCTAGCCGTTTGAGCGTGAAGAAGTAACAAACATATAAACACACTCACAAACTTTCGCCTTTATAATATTAGTGTGATACTTAAACCTGTTGACTATAAATAAACGACATAAACTAGATAGTTTTATTAGTGTAGGTTGAATGAAAACGTAAACGGACTAGGTTTTGTGGAAACGCGTTACTTTGTGTAAATAATTTCATCAGCATTGCTCTCAAAACGATGTAGGAAAATAAAACCAAAATGACCTAAAACTAAAATATCGAAGATAATGTGACATCTACCAACCCGCACTAGGCCACTGCTCTGCACTGCCTCTCACCGAAAGGAGGCCTCGGCTGTCCCATTTCAAAACCTTGTAAGGGACACTTTTTACAAAAATCGTTTTATTGCATAATCTTGCTAACCTAGAAGGTCTCTACCAAATACAAAAACACCAGCGTTTTAAACTTACATAAAAGGAGATATATTATTTAAGCATCGATACCTAGTAAGTGCACCATTCACTCCCTAGTGACCGTTTTAAAACCTAGTAAGTCACTTTAACCAATTCAAAACCTCTTTTACAACCATTAGCATTTTTTCTGACCAATATTACGTTTATGCGCTCTCCTGTAACATTTCATTTTAAGTCCTTACTAGGTTTTGAAATGGGGCAGCCGGCCTGTGGCTCAGCAGTGGGGACATTATCAGCTGATTATGCTATGGAAATGAAACAATTAGAATACATAATCAGTCTGCCGAACTGCCGCTCGCTGTGTATCACCTTTCCTCAATTAATGACGTCACACGCGCGCGCCGCAATAAATATTGATAACGCAGTTTCGTTCGGACAACATGCTGCTCTAACGTTTTACTGATGTAACTCTGCTAGTCTTATGACAGCCTAGTACCAGCTAAAAAAGTTTCGCTTTGCGTTATTGCTGACTTTTTTCTTTTTGCCCATCTCCTAAGGGTCATAGCGTGATGTTAAATAACCTATACCCTTCTTCAAGAATTTAAATATCAAATGCAAATTGATTTTTTCAAATCCGATAGTTCCAAAGATTAGCGCTTTCCAACAAAAAAACAAACTCTTTAGCTTTATTATTCCCTAGTACCTACCTACAGGCATATTCATACTATTACCAGTCTTCACAGTATCCTTCCTCCTTATCCACTTCCTTCCTATCCATATTAATTATTATCTTTTACAAAATCCATCCATATATTAAACTAGCTTCTGCCCGCAACTTCGTCCGCGTGAAATTCGTACTTTCCTCTAAAAATTTCGAAAATGTACCTATGTTTATGATCTTTATCATTTATTTAGATAAATAATCGAATCAGGAATGAGCAGACCGCAGGAGAACCAAGGTAACCGACATAGCCCGAAGAATTGCCAAACTTAAGTGGCAGTGGGCAGGGCACATTGCTCGCAGAACAGATGGCCGATGAGGCCGAAAGGTTCTGGAGTGGCGACCGCGTACCGGAAGATGTAGCGTTGGAAGGCCTCCCACAAGATGGTCCGACGACCTTGTGAAGGCCGCAGGAACCCGTTGGATTCGAGAAGCACAGAATCGGTCGAAGTGGAGGTGCTTGGGGGAGGCCTATGTCCAGCAGTGGACGTCTTTCGGTTGAAATGATGATGATGAAGTATTTGTGCCAAGTTTCCAGGTTATTAACTCAAGGAATAAGATTTTTCATACAAACAAAATCCCCCCTTTTCACCCCCTTAAAGGTTGAATTTCCAAAAACGCCTTCTTAGTGGACACCTACTCTTCACAAAGAACACACCCTCCAAAATTCATGTCTCTAGGACCAGCGGTTTAGGCTGTGCGTTGATATCTCAGTCAGGTCATTGAATTTAAATAAACTCACGACTGAACATAATTAGTTGTTGGTGCGTTCTAATCAGTAATCACGTTAACATCCAGCTGATTATTACCCTTCCTATTATACAGTAGCAGTGCGGGTTTAAACACCAAATAATCAGCTTTATACGAATTAAACTCGATTATTTTGTTGTTGGACTCACTAATAACCGAATACAGACATGAAAATTCCGTTATAGGTACGAAAAATCATCATCATCTACAGAGCCTTTTCCAAACTATGTTGGGGTCGGCATCCAGTCTAACAGGATGCAGCTGAATACCAGTATTTTATATGGAGCGACTGCCTATCTGACCTCCACAACCCAATAAGTGCGTAATACGATACCCCTTGGTAGGACTGGTTGTCAGATTTTCGGACTTCTGATGATCTGTAACTGCCAAAGATCCACGAATGACAGCCGGGACCAACGGCTTAACGTGCTTTCCGAGGCACGGAGGGGTCTTGGTATGTAAAGATGGTCACCCATCCACGGAACAACCGCGGCAAGCGTAGATTAACCGGATTAATCATCCCGTGCGCCTGTTATTACTTATCCACAAGAACCTCATGGAACGCAAAATATGATAAAATATTTTCATACATCGTCCAAACAAAATCTAAATAATGAATTTCACAGTGGAATCGTTAGAGCGAGCGCGGCAGAATAGAAACTATCATAAATATTGTTCTCATACACACGTTTACGGGAACGCGACGCTAGCGTTAAATCCTGCGATAACACTCCTAACAGCGGCCGTATATCAAGGCGGGAAAAAATTAAAATGTGTCAAAATGACTCCACCGCGGCCATTCGCGACACGGAAGTTATTAAGGCAACGCCGACAGCCTAGTGGCGCCCTCATCGTTTGTTTGGTTATTTCTTTAAATTTAGAATGAAAATGCTGAAAATAAGCACGTTAAGTTGTGCTCCGTAAGATTACACGTTAATATTATTATAAATGGTAGTTTTACATTGTTTAGTTGTATTATAATGCTTAAAACAGAAAATAGTGGATTATAATAAAACTAAACAATATAAAACTACCGTTTATAATAATGTTAACGTATAATCTTGTGGAGCACAACTTAACGTGCTTATTTTCTGCATTTTCATTCTACAATAAAATAAATAACCAAACAAACGATGAGGGCGCCACTGCGCGGTCGGAGTTTGGTCGGCGCCCTCTTAAAACTAGATTCTACCTGCGACTTCGTCCGCGTGAAATTTCTTGTTCCGGACCTTCGATCAACAATACCAGCAGCTGGTATCGTTGATCGAAGTTCCCGACCCACCACGTCGCATCGCATCGCCTGCATCGCATTTTCTTTCTGCTCGGCTTCGAAGTCTTACCGTGATGTTAAATAGCCTATAGCTTTCCTTAAGAATTGGGCTATCAAATGCAAAAAAGTATCCAAATCAGACTGGTAGTTTCAGAGATTACCCCCTACATACAAACAAACAAACAAATTTTACCTCTTTATAATTAATATTCGATCATATTCGCGGACGTCCACACATTGCGAATCATGCGATGCGCGATGTGCGCTGTGCGCTGCGCATGCCTCGCAATGTCAGTATCCGCCTCTACCTATGCATGGTTTTCGCAGTATTCCCCTCATTTTACACCGTACCTGTTATTTCGTTACGCGGAACAGGCAACGTGCTTAAACTGCATTCACGATTTATTTGCCAGCAATGTACACAAATGTGAGTTTATGGAAAAATAACTTTAAATCCTACACAATAAAGTTCAGTATACGCTACAACCTCAAACAATTTTATAACTTTTTTCAATAGTGCTAGTCACTCTGAAATCAACTTAATTACTATTAAAATAAAGTTGATATTTGTTTAACTTGAAAAAATATTAATTTGAAACATAAATTTGAATAGACTCTAACTAGCTTGTTTATTGGCTGACAAGCAAAAGCCTCATTCTCGTTTCATATTTTATTAATATTTGTTTTGTGAATATGATGATGACTCGACAGTCTGACATTATTTTACAGGTGGCAAATAAATGTATTGTTGCGACCCAAATACGTTCTTAAAATACAAAGGAAAAAACATTGATATATTAAATAAATTAAAGGTTTCCGAGCTGAGTATAGGCAATATTTTATCAAACTTTATCGCCAGCACATCAAGTTACCCGTAACTGTCAAATTTTTCCAATCAACATTTGAACTTATGCTTAAGCGATAAAGTTGAAAATCTATTAAAGGATTTTGACAGATTGAAGTAGCTTGATGTGCTGGCGTCTGTACTTCGCATAAGTCAACACTCAGATAGGTATCTCTCACCTTACACATCTCGATCTTAAACGACTATGGAAGGACTACATCTGAGGATGTAAAGAGCTATCCTTATTTTTCAAGTGCTTCGCGTTTTCAATGAGCCAAACAGAAAAATGACTATATTGCCCTGTTTTACCGTAAAACGGTATTTAATATAACTTATCTTATTATTTTATACAGAGTCAAATGAAATTAGCTAGCAAAACTCTAAAGGCGATCCGGATCGGAGGTCCTATCGAACGAAATTATGGTGACTGGTTATCAAGATTTCCATTTTGAGTTAGTTAATAGATCATATTTTGTGTTCAGTTAATGTAATGGGTCCGCTCATGGATATTTCTAGACCCTAGATACTAAATAGGCACCATCTTGGGCTAATTGCAGCATGAAATACGTAATTAATATATATGATATAATATATATTAATATATATAAATACACTTCTGTTCGAGCAAGTAAAACTTTAACTACGAAATTATATTCCTTTCAACAATAAATACAAAAGCTTAATCGCTAACTTCTATAATATCGACAACAGCCCGCTAAGTTAACTCTCTAATTAATTGCTATTCATTACGGCACCCGAAACCCGATCATTACGAGCCATATAAAACAGGCAAAGGACTCACCTGCCTACTGCCTGCCTGCCAGTATCCACCCCACCCAGTTACAAGTCGCGCCGAATTCACAGGCTTTATATACTGCCAGAGGTATATGTTGAACAATTTTATGCCTTTGCGTAAAAAAAGAAATTTATGGTTTTAGTAACACTCGAGGATGGACATTTTATGACCTTTGCTTGCCTACATTAAAAGATTATTTATTAAATGAACCGATTGATTCGTGTACACTGTGGTTGACATCGGACAGACTTCCAATATCCATTAATGTTGATTGATTTCTCTTCATACAAAACTAAAAAGAGAGCTTTTGTAAAAAATAAATTGATGAGTTTTTCCATGAGTTAATTCGATGGAACCCTTTTTAATATTACTTTCTGTGGGGCTCAAAACGTAATGTAGTAAGTTTTTATACCAAAAATGCGAATGAAATTCAACCTATCAACCTATTCATTTCAAAATCACGAATATGACTTCTGCATTATGAGCGTTTGCGCGATACGGCATTTCATACAAACTTTCAAGCCCTTGTTTTTCGAAATGAATGAACCGATTTTAATGAAACTCCATACGCATAAGCAGGATAAAAAGGTCTAAAAAGTTGCTTAAGAACATTTCCGAAATGTCTTATTAAAAAAAAAAGATAACTAGTAATCTCTGTTTCTATGGAAAATTTAAAATCGGTCTAATTTGGCTGTAACACTAACTTAAGCGTGTGAAGTTTCATTCAAAGACTTGAAAGTTTGTTTTAAACGCTCTTAATTTGTGTGTTCTAATTCCGAAAGTTCGGAGCACCGCCATTTTGAATTTAACGTTAGTCAACATAACGAAGTTCTCGATTCAAATATTTGACATGCGATACGTTGCTCCAATCAACTGTGTAACAAGGCTTCGAGGCAGCCAATAATTTGTACACATTTTGCCGTATCCCATCTCCATATTAACTCAATAGTGGTTTGAGGTCCGAAGGCTATGCGCAAACTGAAATTCAAGATACATTTTACAAAATGCGAGCCAAGTTCACAACTGTTATGTCCAAACCGTTCTAAATAAGGTTTTGTTAACTTTAAATAAGCTTATTAGTGAGTGACCAAGCGACCCTTTGTTGCGATTATTTCCGTAAAATCCGGGGTCTACGCAATCTGTATTATGTATTACCATAATCTTCTTAGAGGTTTAGGTAGATACCCTGCGTGTACCTCACCTTCTGCATAGTTTTGAACAAAACCAAATATTTTCCAGCTTTGTTACGAATATAGAGTTACTTTTGCTAGACTTTGATTGGTCGTATAAAAGTTTTTATAAGGCGTTATTGGATTTAGCATAAACTTATTTACCTGCCTATTTTGGGTTCGCTTGGAGATAGGTACGATTTGAATATTATTTCTTGAGAGGGTTACATCGCTGTCTCTTGAAATAAGTTTAGTATTACTGCTTAATACTTTGATACGACCGTAAAAGGTAAAGAAGAGTTTAATTGTAGTTTAGCATTCCGAGACCTTATAGTAATATTGGTATTTTGGAGACCTGCGGGGTAATTGCACACACTAACAGTATCGATGCCTTTCATTTGTCTGTTCTAAAACATTAATTGCGTATATAACGCAATGAATGTTGTTGAACAGAGAAATATTTCAAACATTATGAAGCAATGGATTAACAATATCCTTCAAAACGATTCAGATTGTTGTGGATAGTGTGTTCCGCAATTTGGTGGCTTTGTCTTGTTGCTATCACCAGCTGTGGGTTATCTACCTGTTATTCGCAACAAAACATGTAATATATAGTGTTTTATCTATGAACATCTCCTGGGCGTATGTTATTGTTTAGTCTTATTATCCAGCTCATCGCACATGTTTACCTTTTTTTTAGGATGGAAAGTCATCAAATTACCCCCCCCCCCCGCTCTGGGTGGAGCGGAAGGGAGTGACAGACTCTTACCATAGTATAAAGAGGGGAAGTAGGCTATCTCCGGCCCGATCCGCGATATAATTGCCTACTGTCTCAGGGTTGTTACTTTTAGCTAAATGTTAATTCAGTGCCTATAAATTGGCAAGGGTCGGGAAGTTGTATTTTTACTTGTATTGTTTGAGTACAGGGTTTGAGAGATCGGTTTTACCTAAACGATGATGAAACCTTTCACGATAAAAGAAAGAGTGACGGGCCAGCAAACGGGCGGCGCGGGGCGGTGATGAGCACGAGAAAACAACGATCAATGGCAAATCAATTGACAGATCAAAAGTACCTAATGCATTCTAGTGAGAAAGTAGGTCTACCTACTTCCTCTGTCTGATATAAAATAATACTTACAACAAAAACTAAATAAGTAGGTATCTCATCATCAAGTAAAAATTATATGCTAGAACTTGCAAGCTGCAACTTGCTTACCTTTCCAGTTCAATAGGTAATCAGAACAGAGACAATTCTGGAATTACTTATTAAGACACCCAAACACACATCAATACGTTTTCCTGCGATTATCACACATTTTTCATTCATTTAGCGGTGCCGAAAGCCGTGACGCGCGAAGCTCATGCGGTGTTAGCCCCGACTGGCGCACTGAGAAACGGGTCGAGATTTTGTTAAGTGTGCGTGCGGCGACGCATAGATACTATGACGCACACATACAAGCCGCGCGCGGTGCGTTTGTATGAAGATAACGTACTTCCCCTCTTTATACTATGCTCTTACTGACTAAAACCCATCCGTGTTCCTTCCTTAGCCCTTTATGTTCCGGGCTAGCGGTAACCCTTTCGGACAACCCCGCTGCCCCGGCAATAATTCTGCCATTGTGTACACTTCCATAAACAACACAGCATTTTTCTTAAGAACAATATTACAAAAGTAGGTGTCTACTTTAAACATGCATGACGTATATTCACATGTTTACCTTAGGTGCGATTCGTAAAAAGTAGGTACCAGGCCACCAGGAACTCAAAGAGCACGCGAGTAATAAAACAGCAGAAAGTATGAAAGCAAAGTGTAAACATACGATTTTCCCTTGAGACTGCACTTTCGGTAGTTGTAGTATGTAGTGCAACCGACAGACGGAGTAGCGATTTATCTATTAGCGAATCAGAGATACGGGACGCTTGGCACAATGCCAGCGACTTAAGCATTCATGGGGTGAGTAAACAGGTAGCGTTGGTAGAAAAAAGAAAACACTGGCACTCCGGTAGTGCCGACAGAAGTGAAAACTTGAACAATTACGAGTGTATTTTGTGAATCGTCTTATAAACAAAATGTTATATATCCGTGGTTCAGCGCCATCTCGTCGTTGTTGGATGAATTACGTAGTTAGTACGCGAGGCCCTCGTAGTTCTTCCCGATGTGCATAGATGGCGCTGTCTTACGTTTTACGTCTTACGAATTTTCGATCAGGGTCACGTGACCTGACGCCAGTTTAGAAGTTTTTACCCATTCCAAAAAAAGTACACAGCGCCGCTAAAGAAGTTTTCACTTCAAAAACTTTTTAACGGCACTGACAGTGGGAATTTTCAATTATCGAACAGCGTCATTCATTGTTACATGAGACTGGAACATTTTTATGAATGTAATTTGAATTGACATTATTTAAGTTAGGTTTTCAAAACTTTTACTTGACTTCAAGAAAAAGACTAAGTACATATTGAAATAAGTCAATAACCTTGAGAAAACGAATCCTAATAAAATAAAGGCAGTTCACTGGCACGTAATTTGCAGCAATTTTAAAATCATCGCAGCAGTCTCCGTGTACTAGCATACTAAAGAGCGAGACAAAACGCTAATTTGCGGCATCAGGATAAAATTGTCGGTAAAGATGGCGACGGCGGGGACGATTCTGTTGCTCGACAGTCGACACAATTGGCGTCTCGCGAGGACCTAACGCAATTGCGCCGCGCTGCTAAAATCACGTATATCCCCAACGAGCTTATTTAATTTTTTGTTTAAGGATAAATTGGCTGCTCTGAGCTACCTTTGTTATGTGTTATAATATCAGTAGTAGTCATGCTTGCTTCAATTGTTGAATGTTTCTTAGCAGGAACAGGAATAATATTTTTGATTGAATCACTTCTGTTTGGTCATGTTTGCCTGGTACTCTTGATTCAATTGAGAGGTACAATCCGTACAATATTAGGAAAATTGCATTATCAGGAAAATAAATATCGATTAGAGCTATCATACATAGGTTTCGTTCTCTAACCTAGGTCGGAAGTTAAACATAAAACCATGCAGTTAGGTCATTGAGCTGTTCACCCACCCATTGGGCCGCAGTAAATCGATATCTCTATCCTGTGTACAAAATATTTAAAATTTTATGCAAATGAAACCTTTTTGGGATCCGGGTTACGAAATTACGGTGTGCTAACCCAGAATCATATTTAATTATCTTGGAAAAGGTTGTCTATGAAATTAAAGAAACTTATTTAATAAAGGGCAAAAATTCACAGTCCCATCTAAATAGTACCTTTAGCGAAAATTAAATGAAATTCTGGCTAAACAGAATATTTTTAAAGACATTGTAGGTCGGCTTTTAAACTTAGCCTTTTTGTTGTTTAAAAAATGAATAAGAACTAAAATGTCTATGCCCAAGCATCTTCTTTTTTAATTTGCAAAGGTTTTTATAATCATTCTGCCTCATTCGGATACTGGCAGCCTAGTGAACGCAGCGTCAATTAATGACCACGGCAACAGACGTACAGCCTTACTCAATTACCGCCGCACTCTAACTCGCTTAATGTCGCTGATTAAAATGGACTTAAATGACATCAGGATATACCACCTACCTTGTGTTTATTACTGTCGCTCACTGAAAATGAAGATAGAACTTACTTTTCTTATTTTTTCCTACGTTTCTGGGCCATGAAACCATTTGGTAAAGAGAAGGCGAAATGGCAGATAATTGTTTACTTATACAAGTAGGCACAGTACCCGTCGATATGGCGACGCTTGTGGGAGGCCTATGTCCACCAGTGGGCATCTTTTGGTGAGCATGATGATAGATGTATATATACCTCTATGTTTTTTGGCGTAAAAATGCAGGGGATCGAACAAACACGCAACATGTCTGATTTCAATTTTTGCTAGAATTTTAGTTGAATTTGGGGATTTTTTCGTGCAATTTGTTCTTTATCGTGCGACTGCGAACACAGTTCCGCATACAGGTACCAAATTCAAATACCGAACTCGAATGCACGGATCGATAGTCGCGGTCAAACGGTTCGGTCGATGGTTAAAAATGTACGTGTCTCTATGGTTTCGTACCTCTGTAGACTGTGCAAACGTCAGGAAATATTGTTTATGGAACTATATTGACAGGCTTCTATAGAAGTGGGTAGTTTTCTACATATTAGTAATCCGTGGAAGCGGGTTTTAAGCTTTCCTGAATAACTTCAATATAAGTAATCAATTATTGCACTTATTATAAGAAAAAAAAATATATTTTTTAATAAAAGCTGCTATCTTGAACACTTGTAGAATTGTCCGGAAACTCCTGCAGAACAATAATGATGCACAAATAGCACAACCACAAACATCCTTCACCACCGCAACACATAGTCAAAACATATCACCACGTCTTATATCATCTAACTATCACTAGGGTTAGTACCTACTCTCAGGGGCAGCACTTGGCTTTGGCCTGTGTTGACCCTAAAAAAACGGCAGATCAGTGCCGAGATACAAAAATGTATACCAACAAATAATAATAATAATTATAACAAATATATATTTTATATTTTTAAATGTTTTTTTTTTGTAAAGAATATTTAAAAATATAATAAGTTTGTTAAAAAATGAATAAAGAAATTATAACAAATATTTATTATTATTATTACGTTTATTAATTTACTTAACTTATTTAATAACATTTTTAAATATTTCTTAACATATAAAAAATAAGTATAAATAACATTTGAAAATATAAAAAAATTGTTATCCGCTGGTGTCGGGAGCAGGGTCCAAGCTACCGGTGGTTAGGGCTCCAGAGACAGGAACCTCCTCACAATGCGAGCCGTATCGAGGAGTACTGCCTTCTGAATCAGGCCCTTGATCCAACCGCCTAACGAGAGCCTCGATAGATGTCGATCGAGGCTTTCGGCCATCAGTCCATTGGCCGAAAGTTATTTTATAAAGTTATATTCCATTATTATTATTTTTTTTTATACTAATATTTAAAAAATACAATTTATATGTATTTAGTTAAATAAAGGAAATTATAAGAATACTAGTGACCCGCCCCTGCTTCAAAACATCGAGATTTCCAACCTCTCCGAATAAATTCTCTAAATGATGGTGAACTCCGCATCAAAATCGGTTGCGTACCTAGTTTAAAAGAACAGGGGGGCCTAAAAGGCCACTTTGGCAGAATCATAAAAGGATAACATTATGAATCATAATGGACAGTTAACTGTTAAGTTAATCGTATCAAATCCCACTGGTGTATCCAATATTTTTTTTTTGTCTGTGATAAAATACCAATCGATCCAATCCAAATATCTTTGATTATCTATACCTACATATTGCAGCGAAATAAAGAAAAACACGTACTGTCTTCGCTATATTATGATTCATAATGTTATCCTTTTATGATTCTGCCAAAGTGGTCTTTTTAGGTCCCCAGATAGATAATCAAAATAATATATTGAAGTCACTCACGGAACTGTAGGTAAAATACATAGTATTATGCAGCCCCGGATCTAAGGGGGGGCAAACCGGGGCACTTGCCCCGGGCGGCAGTTTCATGGGGGCGCCAAATCCTTGAGACAAGAATTCGAAATATCGAACAAATGAAGCCTCTTTTCCTACAATCTCATAGGTTTTCAACAAGTAATCTAATCTTAATATAATATGTTTTAAAAACAAACTTTTCTAGTTCCATACGCCCAGTTAGTTTTTGAACACATACCTACTAAGTGATTTATGAACGCATCTTAACAGGTCAAGTAAATTTTTGAACGCGTGCGTAGTGTCCGTGATCTTTCTGCCAAGGGGAATCCCCGTCACATATCTATACGAGCCGAGCCGAACAAATTCAAACAGTTGAACATCAAGTGATAACACTGTTTGTTTATGTGGTTGATTGCGTTTGCGAGTAATCAGCGTTAATAAGTACCTAATTTATTAGTGAAATCATATTTATCGTAGTGGAAATCAACAATTTGCAAGTTTTTCTCAAACACTGAAGGGAGGGGGCGCCACTATCAAGGTTTTGCCCCGGTTCGAAAAAATCGTAGATCCGTGGCTGGTATTATGAAAAAATTTAGATGAAATTGAAGAACGGGGTTACATAGTAGCCCTGTTAAACCCCTCTATGGTTTCAAAAACAAAACATTGTCTTCTATGAAAGTTCAGGAGTGCTCAACCTTTGGCATCGGATACTCCCGAGGGGGTAAAACAAGATCGTGCTTAATTACCCAAAGGGTTGAAAGTCAATTCTCGATAGTCTGAAGTTGCAGAAATTATACTAAATAATAATTAGCGAGTTTATTGTGGAGGGACGACCGCCATCAGCCGCGGTTCTTGGGAACACGTCTGGGAAGTTGGATAGTATTTTAAATTCGTTGAAGAATTTCGCTTCGCTGGAGAGGAGTTTGGCGTGCTACAAATCAACATAATTTTAGTTGCATTCCATAGCTAAAATACCTCTTAAACGAAGGTTATGACCCCATAAACGACGAAATCCATTAACTGTTAGAGGTTGGTACTTATTACTTTTAGGGATAAGAAGCAATAAATCGTTCGAGTTCTACAAAGAGGTACTTAAACTGTTAAAATTTAATTAACATACTTTGGTAAAGTTAACTGGAAGAATGTGAATTCAACCTTAACACAAAGAATATATGTATATATAATACAATACATAACAAGAAATAAATTGAATAAGTGTAAGGAAATAAAATCAACAGTGTCTGCCTTTTCTCCTATCTGTACACACATAGCACGATACGTCTCGAGAGGTTTAAACAATAGATTGTTCACTATAAGCGTTCGACGGCACGAAACGACTCCTAAACTGCGCCACGTATTCAATACTATTCAAATATTTTAAACACACATTTTATACCGTGTTGAACGACCTACAAGTTAACTGAACCAACTTTTAAATAAAATACAGACGTAGTAGAAACCAACTTTACGTTCGAAGTTTGAAATACAGTAGTCATTCTATCATTTTGAAACGGAAAAATTAAAAAAGTTAGACAGGGTTGGTGGTCCCTGTCGTTTGTTAACATTTTTCTCGAGAAAATGTGAACCGCTTTGAATGCAAATTGGGCGTTTTGTACCCGGAAGGTGCCGCTTTTTTAATTATAATTATTTAGAGCTTTGTACCTCCTGCCTATTTCCAGAAACCGGGATAAATATTGTTTATCCAGGACCTGCGGGGTAATTGCATAACATTCATTGCGTTATGTACGTTGTCGAGTAGACAAATTTTTAGAACATATGAAGCAAGGGATTAGCAATATTTTTCAAAATAATTCAGAATGAGTTGATAGTATGTTTCACAATTAGGGTGCCTGTTCTGCCTACACATAACTTAAACAGTTTAAAGGACTTTTCTCACTAATTGCACTCAGGGCACTACTTACATGACAGTTTAAGTTTGGATTTCCGAATTGCATTTCCACGTTCCACCACGCAAGGAAGTTGGCAAATAATAATTCACAAAGTTATTAAGTTAATTCAGCGGTGAATAAGTTCGTTAAGTTGCATAGTATTCTCAAAGTGGAGCCGAGAGCAAATTAATGGTGTATAGCGTATAATTTTACAAAGCCATTGCAGTCGTAACTAAGATTCCCTTTAGGGGACTGACAGTTACTCCAAGTTATAAGTGACTATGTATTTTCAAGTGAATGAGGCCCACAATATTCTGTGAAAATAATCTGATTCTGTTCAGAATCTAAAGTAATCGTCTAGTTTGGGCTGAGTTTTCCATCGCCAGATAACTTTTATTTCAGGTATAATTGACGTTTGACAGTTTTGTATGAAATAAGCAACTGTCAAAATGATTCCTCGAATATAGTTATCCAGATGATTGAAAAATCAGCCTAAGACGTATACCGGCTAACCTTTTTTACCTTCTGGACAAAAACAGGGTATAAAAGGTGAACAGAGTAGAAGCCACAGAAATATCTTTTTTGTTACAATAAAAAAAAATACAAAAAAGTTTATTGTAGAAACTTGTACAACTTTTACAGTAAATCTTACTTAGGGACCTCCTTTAAAGTAAAAGATATTTACCTGTGCTAGGAAAAGCGCGGAGTAAAAATTACCATTTGTTAACGACTCGCCAGCACACAGTTAATCCTGAGAGTCTAGTAGTATAGTCAGCCTACGCAGTACGCCTGACAGTTTGAGTAATTTATGTGGCCTACCCAAATGTCCTTTCATTGTTATTGTTCGTCGAATCGTTGAGCTCCTTAAGTCTTGAGTTGAACTGCACGATTTCTGACAAATGTGTGCACTGACTGGACAGGTCCTCTCAATCTGTGTGGTTCTTTCCTCAAAAGACCATCTCAGACATCGATCTACATTGTCTTCATATAACCTGACCAAGATTATGTCTGGACTTTAAAAGAGACTGTGACCTCTGAGTTTGTTTCGGCCTTTCTTCTCATAGTAATCAGATAGGAAATTCCGACCTCATCTAGTTTAAAAAAAACATGATTGACGTGTAAAAGTGTTTGGTACAAACCTACTTACAAATAAAATCATTTATCATTTACGCCCGTTGCAAACTGTGGCAGGATACTCTTCCCCCTCCTACTTACTACCTACCACCAAAGGAGCATCTCCCAGCAGGATGTAACCTTCTGTGGTCCACTTGGAAGTCTCTCAACCGTCTCCGGACACAAGTGGGAAGATGTAAGTCCAACCTGGTAAAGTGGGGCTACCTTGACGGAACGGCAGAAGGGTGTGATTGCGGAGCTATGTCACAAACCATGCTCCATCTCCTATCCTATCCGCCGTGTCCCAAAACATGCAGTCAAAGACCTCTGCGCTGCCACCAACAACGCCGTGGAAGTGGCAAAGTTTTGGGAAAACAAGATTAAAAATACAGTCGTGCCAGTGACACGGAAGAAGAAGAAGCATAATCAACTTGGTAGTCTCTTAAGCGAATATAATATTAAATAAAATACGCTGTAAGTTATTATCTTACGACCCACTTAAATGGACAATGACGCCGCAGTCCCGGTGAGATAAATAGCTAATCCCGTGGTTGTAGCGCAAAGCCGCCCCCCTCACTAAACGCTGCACTGCCCTTCGACCAGCTCATTATTGCCAGTTGCTTTGTTGCTAATATTGCCCGTTTACTTTGTTGCTAATGTTGCCCGTTTACTTTGTTGCTAACTTTGTTGTTAATATTGTCTATGGCTGCCGAAATAACCAACTAATTCCGTGGTGGCATCATTGAGCCGCCAAACGCTGCACTGTCTTTCGAACAGTTTATTATAGCTGTTAACATATTGCTCGTTTGCTTTGTTGTTAAAATTGCTTCATGTCTTGCGTCACTTGACATAAACAGCTGATCCTGTAGCAGCGTAAAGCCTTAACACTAAACGCTGGTTTATTGCTATTTTCTTATTTTTTCTAAAAGATAAATTAAAATTGATCATGCCGTGGGTTTTATCCGGCTGCAGCGAATCACGAAAGGAGGGTCAATGTTTTAGATGTTAAATTAAACTTTATTGGTCCGCAATGGATCCTTCGTAAATAAAGACACAAAAGGTATTGCACCGAAAAGATTTGATTCGATCACAAGTCTAAATTATTCGTAGACGCTTGGAAGTACGTTATACGTGTATTTTTGATGGATATTTATTTGTCAGCAAGTTTTAATAAATAGATTCAAAGGATACAAAAATCATGGCGGAAAGAATCAGGAAATCATATTCGGTGTTTGCTATCGATTTCGGCTCAACAGTGGGTAGTGTAAGTCCGCTGGACCAGTGTGTCTACCCGTCCAGATAAACAACTAATCCCGGCAAAGCGGCGTTAAACCGCTTACTTTGTGTGAACATCACACAACTTTCTGCGCTCCTGGTAGTGCCGTGGCAAGAATTTTACTTTGTCGTACAAAAATAATATTGACTCTTGGATGTGTTAGGTTTTTATTTACTTTTCTTATTCATTTTCCTGTTTCCGCCTTTCCCCGGCTATCAAAGTATATATTTTGGCAGATATTTTCTTCTTTACATTCGATTGTTTGATATCGTAATATTTTGACGTGTAAAAGTGCATGTAGATACAAATACATATTATAATTTTTGAAGTGAAAACTTCTTTAGCATCGTTGTGATTTGAAATTTTATGAAACGAAAAAGCAACAGTAAAAAGAGACATAGGTAAGATTTAACGTGGGAGAAAATGAGATAGGAAGCATTATACCGTGTTTTTGTTTTTTATTATTACAAAATAATGACATCACATTTAATCAGGATGATGGTGATGGTGATTGTGATGGTGATTGTGATCGTGATAGTGATAGTGATCGTGATCGTGATCGTAAACGAAAAAGCGACAGTAAAAAGAGATGTAAATTCATAAGATTTAAGATTGAAGGTTTCACTTCTACCAAGTGTGAATTGCACACATGCTGTTTTTTTTTTCTATTCTATTTATCAAAATACACTTTTCACTTCTCATGCTCTGAAAGTGCTTCTTTGTGCAGGGTATAGGCTGCACAAAATCGAATTTTGTGCACAAGGGCATTAACGTATCTACTCATAAATGTATTATATTAAGGCAAAGAAAATGAGCCATACAGCCAAATGCAATAAGAAGTTCATAGATAGAATTTGTTATTATATAATATTTACTTTAATTTATTTGCCTTATGTGTTTTTTAAGATATAATAGATATTAAAATTTTAATCCAAGTACGGTAGGTTAGTTGATTTAAGAAAATTATTATTACAAAATTAATTTAATAGTAGGCTGTATAGGTCTGCAGCCTAATATCAATGTCGTAAGATTAAAAAAAAATAATTTCCTTCAGTATTCAAAACTGTTCTTATTTTACTTTGAATTTTAATTAAAGAAATGTTATGTTATACTACTGTTTTATTTCCTCGCAATCGAAGTGAAAAGCAGAGTTTATAACTCGTCCACAAAACCATTTCTATCCTCGACATTACTATCAGCCCTCGCCTTCGGCTCGGGCTGCTAAAAGTCTCGGATAAAAATGGTTTGTTTTGTGCACTTGTTGTAAAATATACTATTTACCATTCCATAGCAGTAATTTGTTTTCAGGTCGCGAAAATCCACAAATAAAACTAAGTTTACAATCGGTATTTCTAAGTATTATCGGGTATTAGGGTAGGTTCTCTATTCTGTCACAGCAAATCAAACGTGAAATTATTTCCCTGTAGGTTGAGGCATACAGAAGATCACGGGGAAGACCTGGGTGAGACTCGCACAGACCAGGGACGCATGGCGCGTAAGAGAGTAGGTCTTTACGCAGCACTTGATGGAACAAGGTTGCCAATTATGCTGAGGAAGTGACGACCCAGAAGATTGCGGGGAAGACCTGGGTGAGACTCGCACAGACCAGGGACGCATGGCACGTAAGAGAGTAGGTCTTTACGCAGCACTTGATGGAACAAGGTTGCCAATGATGCTGAGGAAGTGACGACCCAGAAGATTGCGGGGAAGACCTGGGTGAGACTCGCACAGACCAGGGACGCATGGCACGTAAGAGAGTAGGTCTTTACGTAGGCCTGGGTGGAACAAGCTTGCCAATGATGGTGACTATGGTGAGCAAACGGGCAAGTAGGTCGTCTTTGCCAAAGTTGAAACGACAATACGGACACGTCTCCTACCTCTAAATAAATTAACGTACAACAGTGCTATATAATTTACACAAGAACTTATTAGAAACCCGCATAATTTTCTAAATTAAAAAAGTTATTTCGCCAAATTCGTTGGCTTCCATTAAGTGTTTGTTGGCGTTTTTTATTTAGGACAATGTACGTATATTGGTTTGTTTAGGTACGCAAGTCAGTTAGGCATAAAAATAATATCTAATGGCAAAACATGGCGAACCTATGTAAATGTTGAAACATCTCACACACTGTGTACGTATCAAATAAAGATTCTCATACCGATACATTCTGTCGCACTAAAATGTTAGCAGACGCAGAATTCAGAAAAACGTGTTTTGATTTTCATTACGAAAATTATGACTATGTATGCCGTGGAAGTGATAAAAAGCTTAGTGACTATAAGGGTTAATTATACTGTCATAAGATGTTAATTAGACAGCCATAAGAGGTGGTTGTAGATCTCTTGGGCGTTTAAAATATGAACACCCGTGAAAACTCTTCTAATTTTGGTAGTCCTTTTGTGACGTCCTGTAAAAAAGCCCAGTGTCTACTTTAATTAGTGCGTAGCCATCATAGATATTCTTTCTTTATTATAAAGCCATTCCTTACGACAGATAGAATGGTATTAATGTTAAAAATTACAAAGTTTCAGTTCAAACTTTAAACTTTTTGATGTTACTCCCACAGTAGAAGTTAAATCTAAAATGGTTACTGTAGAGCTACCCTAATATATTTTGTAATGAAATGAAATAGTTTATTCTGTAAATAGGATATTGTAATTACTTTTACACGTCGCGTTAAAAAAAAGACAAAACATTTCTTATCTGACTGACTACCCCTGTGAAGAAATGGCGAAACCCTATGAGAAATAGTATGTTATTATGTTAATAATAGGACACAATGTTAATAATTTGAATAATTTGTATTGTATGCCTAAAAGGCGGGACATAGCTGATCAACATCACTGTAACTCTTAACACCTATATATATTTCTGTACCTATGATCCACAATAAACATGATTGATTGATTGATTGATTGAAATAATTGTATTTAATAATACTGTACCTTTTCTTGTTTCTTTTGTTTTGAGTATTTTGTCATAGAATGCTTGCCCCTAAAACTCAGGGTCAAAATGTCTTAAAATCCAAACATAATCTTAGTCAGTTCAATTAAGTTTTCACGAAATAGTAGGTTACTTGCGAGTCGATCAATGTCTATTGGTCGGTATTCATCATTTCGGCCGAAAGGCGTCCACTGCTGGACATAGGCCTCTCCCAAGTACCTCCACTTCGACCGGTTCTGTGCTTCTCGCATCCAACGGATTCCTGCGGCTTTCACAAGGTCGTCGGACCACCTTGTGTGAGGCCTTCCAACGCTACGCCTTCCGGTACGCGGTCGCCACTCCAGAACCTTTCGGCCCCATCGGCCATCTGTTCTGCGAGCAATGTGCCCTGCCCACTGCCACTTTAGTTTGGCAATTCTTTGGGCTATGTCGGTTACCTTGGTTCTCTTGCGGATCTCCTCATTTCTAATTCGATCACGCAGGGAAACTCCAAGCATAGCCCTCTCCATTGCCCTTTGGATGACTTTTAGCCTTCTTATAAGGCCCATTGTAATGTGGTAATACGTTATTTTTGCAAAGATCTATAAAAAACTCATGGCACATACACAAGCACCTGGAACAACTATGAACACGCCACCAAAAATATTTATTTAGTGCAGGGACCGTATCACCGTACCCTCATCTCAGCCCCTGCTAATTACATCTTTGCCAAGCAACTCAAACACGAGCATATTATGTAAAATGTAATTAAATACAACCGTCGCATTACATCACTAGCTCCATCTAAAGCGGGCCACGCATCATGTATGTTATCTGCCCATTCATAAGGCATTCATTAGATACGAAATTCTGTAACATACAAGCCTTACTCATTCATCCCCACGTCAATTAATGCTAACCAAGGCATCATGAAACCTTTAAATACTAAATAAGGATTGGATTAAGACGAATTCGCAATCTGTTTTTCGCCCAAACTTAACCACTCTTGTTACAAGACCATAGGGTTGAAATTCGCTTGGCAAATATAATAATATATAATTTGTAACGGACAGCGAGTGACGCGGCCCCCGGGTCAGTTAAATGGTTAATCTCATGAATAGTGTGCTTCACGGGATTATATTTTGTCTCTGTCCGCTGCGGTTTTCAATTTTATACGTTTGAATTCTGGGGGTTAAATTTTCAGTGAAGGATGAAATATACCCGGATATTTATAATAAGCTTACTTATTAACCGCTATAAAAGTCGAAAACAATATGATATATACGATGTTTTATGTACGATGTAACCTCATAACCAATAAACACACATAACACGGATTAAAAAAAAAATCATAAACAGCTTCATGAAAATCGCAGACGGCCAGCACATCAATGTACTACAACCTGTCAAATTTCTTTAATAGATTTTCAACTTTATCGCCAAAGCATAAGGTTCAAAGTTGATTGGGAAAATTTGACAGTTTCGGGTAGCCTGATGTGCTGACGTCTGTACATACATATAAATAACAAAGCTGAAGTTTGTTTGTTTCTTTGTTTGACCACGCTAAACTCTGGAACTCGTACCAGTCGGATTTTTTTAATCTTTTTTCATTTGATAGCCCAATTATTGGATATTATTTTATTTTATTTTTATTTTATTTTATTGTATTTGGGTGGCTTACAGCTATCAAATACAGAAGTAGAAGTGAGGTAATTTACATCAAGCTATTTACAAGCCTCCACAGTTAACAATAGAGTATTGTTGTACACATTTTCAAATTGACAAACTATTCATTAACTAACACTAAGTATAACATTATTGCTTAATTAATAAAATAAGTACCTGCAGGTAGATGCATGCGCAGCCACCATCAGAGTGTATCAGAAACAATATTATAATGTTTAGATAAAACAGTAGTGATAGACGCTAAGCTGCTTGCAAACAAATCAATTGAAGGATGTATATTCTTAACAATTTGGTTAAAAACTTTGACTGAGCGAATCATATATGAATTGCTACGATAAACTGTGCGAGTGTAAGGTGCATGAAGAAGATTCCTCAAACGAGAATGCCGAGGTGGAACATTCAAGGACAGTTTAGAAAGAAGTTCAGGACAATCAATCTTTGATTGTGCTATTTTTACTAGGAACCTTAAGTCAGATATATTTCTCCGAGTTACAAGTGGAAGTAAGTGGAATCGAGCGCATCGTTCATTGTAACTCAGATAAGGGATTTTAAATTTGTAACCTAAGTATCTCGTGAATTTCCTTTGTATTCTTTCCAATCTGTCCGAATGCACTGCATAATTCGGATTCCAAATTTGACTACCATAGTCGAGATGACTGCGGACGTAAGCACAATACAAAATTTTTAATGTTTTCATTTTATTAAACGAACTGGCATTACGGATAATGAATCCCAGGGCTTTGGATGCTTTTTTCGCGACATGATCGACATGACACTCAAAGGTGAGCTTACTATCCAGAAGAATACCAAGATCTCTGGTGACATGAG
The DNA here is from genome assembly GCA_963855955.1 of Luperina nickerlii. NCBI lineage: Eukaryota > Metazoa > Arthropoda > Insecta > Lepidoptera > Noctuidae > Luperina > Luperina nickerlii. The sequence continues at coordinate 16,612,465 of OY979682.1, read as the reverse complement.
TTCGAGATAAAGGCTGATTCGCAATTGAGTAGTCAAAAATGACTGATAGGTTCTTACGGGTGAAGGTTATAACTAAGCATTTCGATATATTAAGATCTAATTTATTTATTCTACAATAGTTGACTAATCTAGATATGTCCGCCTGTAAAAGTCTAGCGTCATTCAAACTCTTAACTGTTGTATAGATTTTCATGTCATCTGCAAACATTAGGTATTTAGAATGTTTGAAACACTCGCCGATATCATTAATGAAAAGTACAAATAATAACGGCCCTAGTAGCGAGCCCTGCGGTACACCAGAAGGGATAGTTAACCAGGAGGATATAAAGCCACTGAGGACCACTGCTTGTGTCCTATTTTGCACATATGACGAAAACCATCTGTATAGGTCACCTCTAATGCCCAAGTCAAAAAGCTTCCTCAGTAGGATGTCATGATCGATCCTATCGAACGCCTTGCTATAATCAGTGTAAATAGCGTCGACCTGGGATCCACCATCCATGTGCTCAGTAACATAATCTGTGAACAGAACCAGGTTAGAGACTGTAGACCTCCCTTTTAGAAACCCGTGTTGCTGAGGGCTCAGGCTAGAAACCACACTGCTGTACAACTGATTATAAACTATGCGTTCCAATACTTTAGCTAGCAGGCAAAGTTTTGAAATTGGCCTATAATTTTCAATTTTGTCTTTAGCACCCTTCTTATGGATGGGTGATACAAAAGCTGATTTCCACAAAGATGGCATAAGTCCATCAGATATTGACCTTTTAAATAAAAGTGATACAGGTAAAGCTAGTTCCTCGGCGCACTCAACTATGAACACAGCAGGTAGGGCATCAGGTCCAGCAGATTTTGTTAAGTCAAGGGATTTTAAATGTCTATAAACGATCTCTTTGTCAATTTCAATTGTACTTAAATCACAGTTGGAAGCACAGCCAGTCGAACCACTACTATGCGCTGAGGAAGAAGCATCTAGAAAGGTTGTGCGAAAGTATTTAGCGAAAAGCTCACAAATTCCTCCCCCTGAGTCGCTTCTAGTATCACCATATGACATACTCGATGGAAAATTACTATTCATGCGTTTACTTTTCACATATGACCAGAATAGTTTTGGGTTAGTACCTATTGAGGCCTCGATTTTAGTCATATAGGCCTTATAACAAAGCTGCTCAATATTATTGGCTCTGTCGCGAAGCAATTGATATGATAAGCGATCAGAAATATTACCGTACACTTTAAATTTCCTATGGTATTTGAATTTTTCTTTAAGTATCTTAATGAGGGCTGAGTTATACCAAGATGGATATTTAAAAAGTTTACACAGACGCTGAGGGACGTGTTTATCTCTGATCTCGAATAACGTTGAATAAAAATTCCCAACAGCCTCATCAACAGTACCTTTCAATATTACGTCGTTCCAGTTAGTGCCTCGAAGGTCCGATCGAATACGTTCGTACTTTGCCTTTGTTATACTGATACGCCATACGTGCACTGGCGTTAAGTGACTGAGATTGTACAGTGACAAGCTGAATTAACAAAGCAGGGTGATATGCGTCTTCAAAGGTTAAGGGTTCTAGACACGCTGAGACGGTGACAGGAGTATTTGCAAGGACTAAATCTAGAATTTTGCCGTGCCTGTTATTCACAAGATTAAATTGCTGTAGATTACACAAGTCAATAGTGTCAACAAAATGAGTAAACAAGCTAGTTTGAGGCGCGACAGGTCTAATTCTATCATATAAAGTCGTCCAAGTTATGGAGCTCATATTAAAGTCTCCAAGAATAATAAATTTATCTGTAGGATGGTTGTTTATTAAGTCCGAAAGATTGTCTAAATAAGCATGTAACTGACTAGCGAAGCTATTGCCTGAATTCTGAGCGCACAGATACAGAGTACAAATGTTAAGTCGGTAGGTACGTTTATCACAAGTGGATCTTAATTGAATCGAAATCCAAATGTCTTCCGCACTGGTTTGCCAGTCAACATTTTCAACTACAGCAAGCTCACGGCGGACCGCCACCAGTACGCCGCCACCACGCGACTGCGCTGTGGCCGCACAGTCACGGTCGCGCCGCCACACTAGGTACCTATCATCAAAAAGTTCACTGTCTAAAATCCCATCCACGAGCCAGGTCTCTGTTAGAGTGATTATATCATAGTTACATTTAGCTAAATTCCTATAAAAATTAATTGACTTCGTCCGCAGTCCTCGAACATTCTGGTGATAAATGTTTAGTTCACACATTATAGAACATGATGTCTACAACTAAGTATTTTATTAAATAAATAATGTGTGACCTTACCCAAACAAAAATAAAAATATAGGCAACCGTTTATCAACACAAAAAAAAGAACTAAGTTCCATTGACAGCTCACAAGCACGAGCATTAAGAATACATTACATTTTATTTTATATAAACTACTGGTACAGGTGTAAGTATTCGTTATTACGGGTAGGTCTAAACAAAACTTTAAATACATGTTCAAAATATTAAAAGCAAAATAGTTAATATTTAACTCCAAACTCAATACACAGTGCCTGCAAAAGAGCATTTCAAATGAACAAACAAACAACTCAGTATCGATCAAAACATATTTGTTAGCAAGCCAATGAATATATAAATATAAACAATAAATTATACAATTCGGTACAAAAGAAATCCGAACGTAAACACGGCAAGTACGATCAAGGTCAAGTGGACTTTCGTCTGAGATAAGCGGGTAGGCGCATTCCATGTTTCGCAAACTGCTAATTAATGACACTTCCAATAATCGTTTTAGCTTTAGCGTAATATTTGTAGTGCATAGCAAAGATGACTCGAATTTTATTTTATGATTCATACTAGCAACATTGAAATCAAGCGTTAAATAACAAAAGATTAATGCATTTTTTGCAAGTCCCGTTCCGTTGCAACGATGAAAGTCTTCGAGGTGGCATCCCGTTTTACAAAAATCTTCATATGTTTCACCCAAACAAATTGGAAATTTTGTTCCTTGGCCAGGGTTTTAGTTTGCGAGAGTAACTTTTTGTTTTTTACAGTAAGATGATCATTGACGAAGATCCTTCCCGAACCAGTGATTCCAATGTGTTCAGGAAGTAGGGGATCCTTCTGGAAACGGGCAGCAGCGACGAAATCCTCTTTCACATATCTATTCATAAAAGAAACAATAATATTCTTATTGCTAGACATGTTAGTCGGTACTCTGTGTACAAAATTAATTTGAGTCTTTATAATGGGATAGGAAACTTTTTCACCGATTTTACTAACTATATCAAAGAGGTTCTCTTTATCTTTCATCGGTACTCCCTTAATTTCGACATTATTGCTGCGGAGCCACTGATCAATGTCCTGATGTCCATCCTCAAGTTTGACAATCGCTAACTTGGTGTGCGTTACGTCTGTTTGCACCGCTTCTAATTTGGTTAGCCTATCATCCAACACCAGGACCTTATTGGGAAGTTCATTGAGATTAGTTAGCTCCTGCCGTAAGAGTTGCACTTCAGTTGCCAAGCTGGAGAGAGGAATAAGTTCTTGACGGATGCTGGACAACTCACTCATTAATGTTTCCAATGTAATCGGTACGGGAACAACTGGCGAGGCCGAGCTTGGTAATTGGGTGCTTACATGACCCGCATTCTTGCAATTAGCACACCTCCATGTAGCTTGGCGTTCCCCGAGCTTCCGGTAACCCTTCTCCGTGATTCCCGAACAAGGGAAGTCGAAGTGGTTGCAACATGCTGAGCACTGAATTGCTTCCGTGACTTCATCACCACACCTCCCACAATTAACCATATTTGCAAAGTTGGATAGCACTGCACAACAATATCTAATATCAATTATTATCGCGAACGACAGCTGACGATAATTGGCAGACGCACGGTGCGATCTAGCTTGGACGTCTACGCGGAGCAGCGCACGCGCGGTCACTATTATACCGCCGTACGCCGTACGAGTACTACTATTAACATAATATGGATGTAATTCTGAAATAAAATATTTGAATTTGAATTCGCTCGGTTCCTAAGAAACTAGCGTGATGTTATCACGCTAGTTTCTTAGGAACCGAGAAATATAATAAAAGACAGAAATAACGCTAAGCGAAAATACAATAGCGCATGCAGGTGATGCGATGCGATACGACGGCGTGGGTCGGGGGAACAAGAAATTTCACGTCGACGAAGTCGCGAGCAGCAGCTGGTAGAATATAAGATAAAAGCTTCAGTATCTTTTGAAAACTTACAGAATTAACGTTTTTTAAAATAAATCTTCATGAAAATTTCCCGAATGTGGAGGTTACCACTTGAAACGCCGCGCTTGATCGTTAAGATGCTGATTATTTTAAAATCGACTCATTTATGCCATTCGCTCCATCTACGTATTACATATTTGGATCTCCTGGGATCCTGGTCTCAGCTATTTTGAGAATGGTTTATATTATGCAGGCTTGAATTTAATTAGCTTGCGAAATTCTACAGACGTGGATGGTATCGATTTCCAAATATGATAAAGTAACAAAGATATTAATTTGGTGGTTTTATTTTCTAGGGTCATCGACCGCAGTTCGTGTAAAAAGTGACTTCACTTAGTGTAGATTAAGTTTATTTTCACCAACTGCGGCGAAATCCAAAAGGAGGGTTAGGTATGTGTTTGACCTGTATGTCCGTTTCATTGTTCCGTCATAACTTCTAAACGAATGAACGGATGTCTTGGTAGCGCGAGTGTCACTGGCTACATTAAAATAACGGCACGGTTGGCGCAGTGATTAAGCGATTGACTGCTGCGCTGCATGTCGCGGATTCGATTCCCGCACGGAACAAATATTTGTATGACCTACAAGTAGTTTCTCCGGGTTTGGCTGTTTGTGTATGTGAGTTTAAATGTTTGTAAACGCACCCACAATACAGGAGGCGCTCTCAGTGTGGGGCAACGTTTTAAAATAGATTAAAATAAAAAACAAAGTAAAATGGCGGATTTGAGGTGCCATATTGTGGAGTCCGAATTTTTTTTTCTTCTATTTTATCGTCAAGTGGGATATCAAAATGAAGGGTTTTAAAAGATAATTACAAAAATATATACAACTTATATGGTTATAAAAGTAATTCGAAGTGACAAATCATAAAAAACACGTACCATAAAATAAAAATATATACTTATATAATAAAATAAAAGTAGGCATTATTTCTTGTTCCCTGTCGTATAACATTATTGAATGACTACGACTAAAAAGCAGGAAAAAAATTATTAAAAAAAACTAAACTCACTCAAAACTCAAACTCAAAGCATTTATTTCAATTAAACCATTTACAGGCACTTTTGAATTGTCAAGAAGTCGGTCAGTCAGAAAATATGCTACTAAAAAACTTGACTGCGGTAAAAAAAAACTGAGCTTGTTTTTAGTTTTCAGTTTTTTTTTACCGCAGACGGGTATTTTAGTTTTTTTAATTACTTTTTTTTGTCTAAAATTCACAGACAATATTGGTTTTGGATACCGATTTTTTCAACTCCTACTGCAAGTAAAAACATTACAAGCAGTCGTCGACCCAAAAATGAAAACATAAGATCTATTTCATTTTATCATGTTTAGATGGCAACCTATCACGTCTGCAGAGTTTCGCCAGAAAATTTTATTTGACTCTGTATACGTACGTCATACTTGAAATAGCGCATTTTTTCGCTAAGTTTTTTATCATCGTTTAATTAAATATAAAGAGTGCCTTACTGACACACTGCAAACGTTATCCTATATATATTTATAACTTGCTTCTTCAATATCATGTTTTCCCTCTAAAAACAAACTCGGCTCTCATATAAACACATTAGGAACGCCTCAGGCAAGGTTCAAATGACGCGCTTTGATCAGATAGATTCGTCGCAAAATGGTGTAGGTAAGCAATATTATTTGGAATAATATTTATTCTGGTACATAAAGAGTGGTTATGTGACAGTTTTGGGAGTAACAAATATGTGGGTTTATGGTGTAAATGTCACGGAAGAGAGGATTTCCACGCATTTAATCACAATCTCGTAAATTATCTACATGTGGTTAGTATTTATTACTTAACATACATATGTAGATCGAATTACTTAAATTCGAATGTAAACTTGAGAATGTATAGAGGTTTTTAAAGGTATTATTTCGATAAAATATATTGTATTTAGTAGCTAGGTATTAGCGCACCATAATTCAGGTAGCAAATGTTAGAGAAAAAACAGCCAGGCAAAAGCAGGAGTGGGCCAGACATGTCGCTCGAATGCAGCCGGAGAGATGGACAAAGATCGTCCATTACTGGACGCCTGAGGGAAGGCATCGCCGTCGATGTGGACCACGCCGAAGGTGGTGTGACGATCTCATATTGTTTAGGGCTAACATGGCCAGATATTGCACAAGATAAGGAAGGAAAAAGGAAGGACGTTTGCCTAGAACTGGGACACAAAAAGGCTAACAAAAAAAAGCAGGAATTTTAAGTCATTGAGGTTGTCTTGTCAGCATTTGATGGCAATTATTCAAATATTTTAATTAAACACTCAAGTTTGCATTACGGCCATTGCGGGTCCGTCTAAATACCGAAAACCGTATATCCCAATTTTGTACAAACAAAATACAAGTAAAACTCCACACGTTGAATGCATTAATAATGATTACACGATTAATGCTACCAGGATATCATAACACACAAGCTGATGTAATTACAAATTCATTTGAATTGTAGCCCAAACAGTAATATTTACCCTAACTAATCCCAACGAATGGGGTGATTTGGGGCTGTTTGCAAATACACGCAAACATATTTAAATGCATGAATAGATTAGTATCGTTAATTAGAATACACTTGACAGTATGACAAGCTTCAGTTTCTTGGAATTTGAAACCTAATTAAGTTTGGCATGTATCTTCATGTAAATTAGCTGTATAAACAACGTGGTTCCGTTATATTTGAGGTTTAGTTTTGTCCTCGTCTCCGTTCGTCTGCAATAAATATAGGTACTAAAATCTAGCCAAAGAACATAAAATTAAAAAAAGTTATTTGAATCGGGTATGTGGTCCATGAGTTAAAAGTTTATTAAAGCGTTAAGGCTCCTTCAAACAGGCGCGACACGTGATAAAATCGCGCGCCACACAAAGGCACCGCAAGTCGCGCAACGAGCGGTGCCTTTGCGTCGCGCCTGTTTGTAGGCCTTTAAGCTAATCTCGCGAAATTCTCATTTGATTATGCAGCGACATGTTTCATCAGTAATGAATCATCACTATCTAATGAGTACCGTACCCTAATCCGGAGGGTGCCCACGAGCAACTTTTGTCTCGGCAGCAAATTTGTCTCTCACATTAAGTTAGTGCAGTTTTTATCGCGTCATCGCTACGTGCGCGCACTTTACATACCTACCCGTATGACTTGGTGTGAGAGACAAATTAGTTGCGGAGACAAAAGTTGCTCGTGGGTGCCCTCCCTAACTACGTAACACTCTATCAATCTCAATCTGAATTTATAGACTATTTTAGATGCGTGTATTCAGCCATGACAGACGGGTAGTAAGGTTAAAGGAAAAACAGGAACACCATCCATACTAATATTATAAACTCGAAAGTAACTCTGTCTCTGTCTGTCTGCATGTTACCTTTTCACGCCTAAACCACTGAACGGATTTCGATAAAATTTGGCAGAGAGATAGATTGCATCCCGTGGAAGGACATAGGATAGTTATTATCGACATACCTCGCGGGAGAAGTCGCGGGCGGAAGCTAGTAGATAATATAAACGTACATTAAGTTCGGATACATACGTAACAGTAACACCCTCAAATACTCACACACACATAACTCCAGGCAAATACACTAGAGACACACAATACTTTCATTTAACGTTTTTTTTTCTTGTATTCTGTTTTTTTTTTATTTCTCTTAGTCTTGCCCTAATGGATTATTGTGTATAAAGGCTCCTGCAAACAGGCGCGACTAGCGACGCGAATCGCGCGCGACGCAAAGACACCGTTCGTTGCGCGACTTGCGGTGCCTTCGTGTCGCGCGCGATTTTATCGCATGTCGCGCCTGTTTGAAGGAGCCTTAATGTGTTTTTTTTTTCTATATGCACATCACTTTGAAGGGACACTGGCTTATATGTTACAGGTAGATAAACCTAGTTTAGAAGTCAGGGTTTTTCACTCTGTATCACTAACTTAAGCCACTTTTAGATAAAAAAAAAGAAATTGTAAATGCGTTTAGGGATAAATAAAGATTTATAATTATTAATTAGTTTAATATTAATGTGTTATTCACATAAACCTTCCGGAATATATTCTCGAAATGATGGTGAAAACCGCATCGAAATCCGTTGCGTAGTTAAGAAGAAAAATGCGGTCACACAGATAGACTAGAAAAACGACTTTAAAGTGAGTGTTTCCAGGCCTGTAACACACACTTGACGCACACAGGCTTGAAACACTACCTCCGTCTACCCGCAAAGAGGAAAAATAACTTTAAATCCTACACAATTAAGTTCAGTTTACGCTACAACTTCAAACAATTTTATAACTTTTTCAATAGTGCTAGTCACTCTGAAATCAACTTAATAGTAATTAAAATAAAGTTGATATTTGTTTGACTTTGACACATAATTTTAAATAGACTACGAGTATATTCATCATTCTCCTGCCATTAACCCAATTTATTTAGGGTCTTCGCCACATGCCTTTTTCTTACATACTTCTCTATGAGTATATTAGTATAGCATATGAGATGCATGAAGAAGCCTCGTGTAGCGCAGTTTGTTCCGCCAGTTACTCAACTGAACCGAGCGCTCGGCGCATCCTGGACAGTCACACCCAACACCTTATTTCACTGGCCAATTCTTCCCTTGCGGTGGTAGGGCTAACGCTCACCTGCCATGGTTTCCGACCACCCTCCCACCGGAGTCTGGCGTCAAGCAGCCTGCTGTGTTTCGTCGATGCGTGGGAGTGCCAGTGCCTTAGGCATCTTCTGGGCACGCTCGTTCCATCATAGACCTCATCCATTGCTTTCCATCAGGCGTGATCTAGGTCAAGGGCGGGCCCATACGGCAATAATAAATAGCCCAAATATAGTATCGACATAAATAAACAAGTCTTCGATCAATACAATGTTGTTGCAGCAGCTTAAATCCGCTTGTAATCCCGTGCGACTGTGGATCCCCTCGAGACAAGAGAGTGCCTTACGTATTAGCCGGAATAGACAGTCTTTGCTTACAACACAGCATTTTCCTATGCACAGACAAAGGAAAAAAGGAACTAACAGGATTGTAAATAAATTCATACTTCACACTAGAATAATATTATAATATCACACTAATATTGTTAACTGTGGAGGCTTGTAAATAGCTTGATGTAAATTACCTCACTTCTACTTCTGTATTTGATAGCTGTAAGCCACCCAAATACAATAAAAATAAAAAAAAATAAAATAAAAAAATAAAATATTGTAAAGGCGAAAGTTTGTGAGTGTGTGTGTTTATATGTTTGTTACTTCTTAACGCTCAAACGGCTAGACCTATTTTGATAAAATTTTGTATGGAGGTCGCTGACACCCTTGATTAACATATAAGTTACTTTTTATCCCGATATTCACACGGTATCGACACTTACGTGGGCGAAACCGCGAGGCGCAGCTAGTAATATTATAAATGCGAAAGTGTGCCTGTCTGTTACCTCTTCACACTTAAACCGCTGAACCGATTTAGATGAAATTTCGTACAAAGATAGTTTGAGTCCCGGGAAAGGATATAGGATAGTTTCTATCCCGAATTTCCCATGGTATCGACATTTATGCGGGTGAAACCGCGGGGCGCTGCCAGTCTATTATAAAGAACTATTTTGAAATAGCCTTTTCATGGAAGACATCCATAGCCAAGAAAAACACTTGGCTTTATGCTGGGTAAAGTTAGGAAAACATGTTGTAAAGAAATTGACTACCAATTTAAATTGTCCGCATATTCAAATCATAACTAACATTCTTTGACAGTTGTATGAAATGGCTATAACACGGCAAATATGAAGTAGGATGTTAATTTACTGTGAAATTCATTTCACTGACTGTACATTTTATGCTGTCAATATTATTATTGCCTCTAGCATGCTCCTGCTACAAGGAAGTGTTCTCCCATCCCTCTTTTCACTTGTCTCTGTCCACCGCCACCTGAGCCCTGTCTTATAAATAGGACACCTATTTAACCGACTGGATTTTAGTTAAAATCATCGCTACCATTTCCACCCCTCGCCTCACGAGGCGCATTTTACCTTTTAATGAATATTCATTAAAAGGTAAAATGCGCCTCGTGAAATAAAATATTTTGTAATTGAATTATGATAGTGTATAATACACTAACATAATTCAATTACAAAATATTTTATTTTCACATAAACATACATGGGTACTTATGAAACGTCAGAAGCTAGGCGCACGTTTCCTATTGGTCGGAGAAGAGCCGGTAAGAAACTCCAGGGATTTTCTTTTAAAATAATTGGCTTTTACCTACAATGTTTAATGCCCACTAACCTAAGAAATAGTGCCAGTAACAATAACCATTCCTCGTATTCAGGCACATAATAGCTATCAAGTGCACTCGCAAAGAATATAAGGTAATGTGTCGTAGCTAATGTGAGCTCAGCGGGGAGACCCGGCGTGATTCATGGGTGCGCTGTGGTTCTGCCAAGTGTCGTGGTAATGGCCATATAGCTGGGGCTGTTCATTGTTGTCTATGTAGTGTTGAAGACGGCTATGATGACTGAGCTATTGTACTGTTTACTAAGCAGTTTAGGTACAGACGCCAGCACATTAAGTTACAATCTGTCAAATTTATTTCATAGATTTTCAACTTTATCGCTAAAATATAAGGTTCAAAGTTGATTGAGAAAATTTTACAGTTTCGGGTAGTGTAGTTGATGTGCTGGCGTCTGTACCTACATATGACCCGATGGTTTTCTTATAGTGTGCTTTGTGTGCACAATTTTGACGTGAATACGTCTTTAAAATTGTTTCCATAGTAGGAGGCAAGTCAAAAAAACTAATGATAACAAAATCGGGGATACAGTTTGGTGTTGCAGCTTCATATCTGTCAACTCCATCCTAAATTCAAATACACCATTAGATCGCTAAAGGATCAAAGAATTAATTACTCTAAATGAGGACTGTGTCACGTCGCGGGTAGTGGAGGGGGAAGCGTCGCCATTTTGAGGTAACTGTGCTGCGTATCGAGATTTCCACTTAGTATAACTTTTGACTCGGCAAAGCTACGACGTTCATTTAAGTTTCAATCGTCAGCTCTTGTCAATATCTATCGTTTGTATACAAAACATTACTGTAAAATAGTGACAGTGAATATAATAATTATGTTTAAATAAAAATAATATCAAAAACATATAATGTCGGCCTATACGCGTCAAAAAGCCAAATCCTAATACAGAGATCGTATACGGTTGGAAAGGGCTTCTCAAAAGCCATAGAATGGTACCAATAAAACAACATTATGACCGAGTCAAGCCAAGCAGTGCCGGGAACGTAAAAAAATTAATGCAGCGGAGCGGATCAACCCCGTTACGTAAACGTAATCACTTACAACACACGGCTGTGTACATGACACAGCAACACCCCATTTTTTTAAATTTATTTCCCCACATAATAAAGACAAGAAGAAAAAAATAAGTACAAACGTAATGTTTCACAATATCAAATAGCGTGATCGTTTCGGGACAAGATAATTATTCACACACATTTTTAGTGCATTACCTAAAACTTTTCATCCACTATATCCACGGACTCAAATGAAAATTTTTGTGCCTGAGACCGTTACATTGAGGTCCGGAAATGTGGGTCCGGAATGTGGGTGGTTAAAAAATCAATGTAATACCCTGATCTTCTCCCACAAAAGCTCTTAAAAGCAATTAACAAACGTACCATCGATCAATTACATCTTAAATCTTCCCATAAACAGTAAATCAGACACAGCTATATCATCACTAACACGCCGATCTGTGGGCTCCCAAATAATCGCTCAGACGGCCTCGACAAGACAAATGACTGGCGGTGACCATTTATTAGTATACTCCGACAGATCGACAAATACAGAAGAGATTGATAAATTATACTTTATTTTTTGTTGTGATTTGTGTTAAAAGAAGTTGTAATTTTCTGGTAAATTGAACTTTGAATTTTTGGAAATATTTCAGGGGTGTATAACTTTAAGTCTAAGCTAAAGCTGGTTAATTCAAAAATATAAAAAACAAAATATAAAAGATCCTTATATCGATATATAGATCTTTTAAATTTTTACATTGCATTGTAGGCCTTGTAGACTAGATTTTTTGTAGACCATTTTCTATTTGTAGTTATGTGTACCTGGTACTTATTGGCAGGCCTATGCCTATTAATAGTGTAATTTCAAAACATTGTACAAGCCAATTATTTACAAAAGAGTAACCGCGGAGTTTCTTGCCGGCTTTTCTGTCTAAGAAATGACCAATTGGAACCGTGCACCCCTATGAAACATCCGAAGATAAGTGCACTAGGTGGAAGTTTATGTGAAATAAAATATTTTGAATTTGATTTTGATATTTTGTACAATATTTTCGATAAAATATGAGCACACGATTGAAGCGCCGAGTATTATGAGTAGCTTTTGTATTTCAATATTATTTCCTTTATTTCATTATATACATGTTAATTATATTTTTAAATATTAGGATATAAAAAAATAAAAAATATAAAAAATCGTAGACTACCGGTATCGGTAACAGGGTCCAAGCTACCGGCGGTCAGGGCTCCACAGAGAGGAACCTTCTAACAATGCAGGCCGTGTCCAGAAGTACCGCTTTCTGAATCAAGCCCTTGATCCAGCTGTCCAATGAGGCTCTCCTTTGGTGTTGGTCGAGGCTCTTGACTATTAACCCATATCTACCCATTATTATTATTTATTTATTTTTTCTTAAGTATATATATTTTTTTGTTTATTTTTTATGATTGGTTGTTATTTTAGTTTTTTTTTTTGTATACCTTAAGTATTGTTTTATTGTTGCTTCGCGTCTTCCATATCGGAAAAGAAAGTAGGAAAGAGATATTCTTTTTACCGAAAGGGTCTTTAAAATTCTTTTTTTCCTCATTATTTCGTTTCTCCTTCAGTTGATAACAAATTATATTCAATGCATGGATTATTTTGGCCTTCGTTTCGTTTACGGTTATCAAATTAGGTGCTTACCGTACCTACATTGTAGCATGTTTCCATTAGTGGCCGCTAGACAGTTAGCTTTTAAAGCATTTTAATTGATACCGATAACTATGAGGTAGTTATCTGTATCAATTAAAATGCTTTTATCATAGATTTTTGTAAAACAGTTTCTCCCAATTTTTCTGGCTGACGCTTGCCGTGACCCAAGGGCTGGCTTTTACCTTTGCAGGAGGATAAGTATTGCCATACAACGCGGTAATGCCGCCAGTCTCTTGGGTACATTACTAGTCGACAGCGATACGGAGGAATATTCCGACGCAATTTTTTTTTATCCTTCTCTGTCCCACAGCTGGGCAAGGCCTCCCACGAAACAGCCCTCGTCGCTATATTTTATTTTATTATTAGTTTTAGTTAGGTTAGGATATTATAATTTTTATTTGTTTCTTTGCATTTATGGTCTTAGACTTTTCCTAACAAAACATCCGTAAACAAAGAAAGTGCTTCATAACCTCTGATCTCCCGGTAGTGAACCGGGTACAAAGTGCCGGTTCAAATCTCAAATCTCAAATCGTTTATTTGCAATCCATAATGTAATTACAGGTGGTAGGTAAATAAAAAATCTAGAATCAATTACGGACCCTGTCGGGCACAGCAAATTTTTTAAGGAAGTAGAGAGAGGAAGAGCGCTTTATTAATTTTCCTTGCTAATTAGTTAGAATTATTTTATATCTTATTATTACCTATATTTTTATATTTCCATTCATTCACTTTTCTATTAGATTTTATATGCAGGTCTATCTATTAATTTGTTATTTATTTAACTTGTTCATTTCTTTTCATTTTTTCTTCAGTTCATTTTTTCTCGGTTGGAAGTGGTGTACCGGCTTAAAACCGGATGCCGCCAGCTAGAGGGCGCAATATCCGCTTCCTAAGCAGCATCGGGGAAGTTCTGTTTATAGTGAACTTCGTTGAGTATGTGCGCCTGGTAACACTGCATGGCAAACCGTATTAATGTGATGGTGTATGCCATAACTATTAAGACTTCATGTCGGGGGGAATCACGACCATCAGTAATGAGAAATACAACACGAGGAGGAGGATGGTCAAATAAGTCAAAAGATTTACACTTCGACAAGGGTCTCAAAATTAATGAGGCGCACGCAGGTGGCGAACTGTTGCTCGCGAAAAAGAAAACTAACATGAAAATAACCAGCAACAGACGCAGGGTTCGATCTTCAAGAAAAAGCAACGCTTGCGCAGATTGATTTGTAAGCAGATTTGAAATTCGAAGAAAATTAATTTGCGAATTCGTAAATTATGTTCTCCTTAGGTACCTATATAATGTGATGTCCCGAACCATTTCTTAAAAAAAACTGTATAACTCTTACAATAACAGGAAGACTTCTTTATCCAGAACAGCATGTCGATTCTGTAAAAATCTCACCGTGAATACTTGCGTGGAGTGAGCTGTCAGTGTCATCCCACTGATGCTAGGGATTGACCATGCAAACATTTACAATCATAAAAGAGATTTTAATAATATTTTTTAATGCTAATCCTATTGATATTTTTATATAATTCAAAGCTAGTATTTTAGTGGTCAAAACATTCGCCAGCGCCTAACGCGCTTGCGCGGCGTGAAATATGGCTCATTCCGAATTAAGTCATCATCGCTCACATGAATAATTTGCTTTCCGATTTAGATAAATGACGACTATGGCAGCTGAGAGTCAGTAATATACCTATTCACTTGAATAGTTACTCATGGTTGGATTATAGTATTTATTTGTGTATACACCACGAATTTCCTCTTCTTTGGTAAGGTGGCGACTGTAGCCTGAAGCACAATTTCGAAAATGCCACGTTAGTTTAAAGATCCGTGATAATTATTAATTTAGGGCATGGTCGGTAGTCGGGGTTATCGCAAGATGGCACATGCCATGACTTCATATATGTCGATTCACGGGACATCGTTATCGCGTTCACGTTAATTCAGAAAAGGGCCCTAATTCACTATGACCACTTAATGATTCATTACTTCGAAACCACGTCAATTCCTTAATAACCTAATCACTACATCTGCTATTAACGTATTCTCTATGACACAATGACCGAAACCGGTTTGAACTGTCAAAATACCACGCTTGACAACCGTACGGCGTGGTAAGATTATGCGGGGAATAATAGATAAATACCATACAGCAGAATTGGGGTCAAGGTGTAAGCACGCTGTAGTCGATTACAGTGCAATTCGGAATGTACCATATATCACTCCACTCGAATCTCGTAACCATGGCAACACCACCTCGGCGTCAACACCTCCACCAGCCGCGTTTTGATTGGCGAATACCTCGTCTTTTTCTTCTTTAGAGTTACACATTTTGAAAATCGCTCAACGAAAACTTTGCTTAATCTGCCCCTTGGCAGACTCTAAGGCAGGGTCGCCATGAAATGTTGGGGGTTCAAGGGTCGTTAGAATTAGACAACCAGCTTGATAGAATGTACTTTAATGAATATCTAGTGAATTTATGTTACAATGCGCATTGATGTAAACTGCTTACTTATATTCTAAAGGAGTGTACTTACTACGTTATGCACTATTAGGGACCATACATACACTTCAGGGTTGACACCAACCACTTCTTCATTTAAGGGTTACTTGAGGTGCAGTGCAAACACGGGCGCGCGATGAGCGATAAAATATTTGCACTTATTTGACGTTGGTATTGCATTTTCCTAATGTTCTTATACATGACGCCTTACAAGTTAAATATGTAAAAACAAATCTCTAATGTGATAATGAGTGACTAACGCGCAAGCGCGGCGTGATCTTATCACTTCACCTTCACTCCACTCGATTCACGACATTAAATGTCGTGAATCGGGTGAAGTGAAGGTGAAGTGATCACGCAATCTGCAATGTGATAATGACAGTGATTAACGCGCAAGCGCGGCGTGATCTTATCACTTCACCTTCACTTCACCCGATTTACGACATTTAGTGTCGTGAATCGGGTGAAGTGATCACGCCACACAAACTACGTGGGATTACATTCTATGGTCCGTCAGCTAGGCATCCGTTAGCACTCGATGACTTGACACACTCGGTTATCTCTTCTAATTCAATAGATTTGGGTTAATAACAACGCTGAACATCGTCGCAGTCTTTACTAGACTCGATCTACAATTGCTCATAATAACCAAACAATGTCGATGCGTATTTTCATCAGTCTAGCTGTCATAAACGTGAATGTTTTAATTTTATTTACTGTTCGTGCGTGACGCGCTCGCGCCTCAGTCTATATAAGGACTTACTAGACTAGGGAAAAAATAAAAAAAACAGGATTGAGATTCTGACTGCGCTTCTGTTTTGCTATTTTATTGTAAGTAAAACCCCACAAAATATTAATGTTTTGACCACTAAAATACTAGCTTTGAATTATATAAAAATATAAATAGGATTAGGCTAAAAAAATATTATTAAAATCTCGATTATGTTTGTAAATGTATGCTTGGTCAATCCCTAGTATCTGGTAAGATGACACTGACAGTTCACTCCACGCTCACTTCACCTAAGTTTTCACGGTGAGATGGTTACAGAATCGCACTGCAGCATGTCGATTCTGTAAAAATCTCACCGTGAATACTTGCGTGGAGTGTCATCCCACTGATGCTAGGGATTGACCATGCAAACATTTACAATCATAAAAGAGATTTTAATAATATTTTTAATGCTAATCCTATTGATATTTTTATATAATTCAAAGCTAGTATTTTAGTGGTCAAAACATTCGCCAGCGCCTAACGCGCTTGCGCGGCGTGAAATATGGCTCATTCCGAATTAAGTCATCATCGCTCACATGAATAATTTGCTTTCCGATTTAGATAAATGACCACTATGGCAGCTGAGAGTCAGTAATATACCTATTCACTTGAATAGTTACTCATGGTTCGATTATAGTATTTATTTGTGTATACACCACGAATTTCCTCTTCTTTGGTAAGGTGGCGACTGTAGCCAGAAGCACAATTTCGAAAATGCCACGTTAGTTTAAAGATCGGTGATAATTATTAATTTAGGGCATGGTCGGTAGTCGGCGTTATCGCAAGATGGCACATGCCATGACTTCATATATGTCGATTCACGGGACATCGTTATCGCGTTCACGTTAATTCAGAAAAGGGCCCTAATTGACTATGATTCATTACTTCGAAACCACGTCAATTCCTTAATAACCTAATCACTACATCTGCTATTAACGTATTCTCTATGACACAATGACCGAAACCGGTTTGAACTGTCAAAATACCACGCTTGACAACCGTACGGCGTGGTAAGATTATGCGGGGAATAATAGATAAATACCATACAGCAGAATTGGGGTCAAGGTGTAAGCACGCTGTAGTCGATTACAGTGCAATTCGGAATGTACCATATATCACTCCACTCGAATCTCGTAACCATGGCAACACCACCTCGGCGTCAACACCTCCACCAGCCGCGTTTTGATTGGCGAATACCTCGTCTTTTTCTACTTTAGAGTTACACATTTTGAAAATCGCTCAACGAAAACTTTGCTTAATCTGCCCCTTGGCAGACTCTAAGGCAGGGTCGCCATGAAATGTTGGGGGTTCAAGGGTCGTTAGAATTAGACAACCAGCTTGATAGAATGTACTTTAATGAATATCTAGTGAATTTATGTTACAATGCGCATTGATGTAAACTGCTTATATTCTAAAGGAACACTCCTTTACTTACTACGTTATGCACTATTAGGGACCATACATACACTTCAGGGTTGACACCAACCACTTCTTCATTTAAGGGTTACTAGAGGTGCAGTGCAAACACGGGCGCGCGATGAGCGATAAAATATTTGCACTTATTTGACGTTGGTATTGCATTTTCCTAATGTTCTTATACATGACGCCTTACAAGTTAAATATGTAAAAACAAATCTCTAATGTGATAATGAGTGACTAACGCGCAAGCGCGGCGTGATCTTATCACTTCGCCTTCACTCCACCCGATTCACGACATTAAATGTCGTGAATCGGGTGAAGTGAAGGTGAAGTGATCACGCAATCTGCAATGTGATAATGACAGTGATTAACGCGCAAGCGCGGCGTGATCTTATCACTTCACCTTCACTTCACCCGATTTACGACATTTAGTGTCGTGAATCGGGTGAAGTGATCACGCCACACAAACTACGTGGGATTACATTCTATGGTCCGTCAGCTAGGCATCCGTTAGCACTCGATGACTTGACACACTCGGTTATCTCTTCTAATTCAATAGATTTGGGTTAATAACAACGCTGAACATCGTCGCAGTCTTTACTAGACTCGATCTACAATTGCTCATAATAACCAAACAATGTCGATGCGTATTTTCATCAGTCTAGCTGTCATAAACGTGAATGTTTTAATTTTATTTACTGTTCGTGCGTGACGCGCTCGCGCCTCAGTCTATATAAGGACTTACTAGACTAGGGAAAAAATAAAAAAAAAAACAGGATTGAGATTCTGACTGCGCTTCTGTTTTGCTATTTTATTGTAAGTAAAACCCCACAAAATATTAATGTTTTTATATAAAAATATCAATAGCATTAGGCTAAAAAAATATTATTAAAATCTCGATTATGTTTGTAAATGTATGCTTGGTCAATCCCTAGTATCTGGTAAGATGACACTGACAGTTCACTCCACGCTCACTTCACCTAAGTTTTCACGGTGAGATGGTTACAGAATCGCACTGCAGGAGTTAGAAAGGTAAAAACAGGTGAAATTAGAATTTCATTGGTTTTTTAAACCAATGAAATTCTAATTTTACAAAACCAGCAAAGCACTAAAATTTTAATTGGACGAGTCTAATGGAGATGGCGGTACAATAAAATCCTGAACAAGGCAAGGTGCAAAACGATTTCAGAAACCGCATCGCTTCGTCTCCTCTCTTCGCTGCACAAAAGAATAGAATACTAAGGACTATTAGGGAAACAGTTATTTCTGCGGTACTTTAGCACAATACGTTTGCCGTAGTAGAGAGTCGACGAGAATAATAAATCTATTACCTACATAATTGTTGAAGTGTGGCCAACAAGAACAATAGTGGGAAGGAAATTTATATTATTATAAGAGCTATTAGACAACCGGGACCAACTGCATAACGTTATTTCCGAGACGCGGAGGGGTATTTGATATGTAAAGATGGTCACCCATCCATGGGTCAACTGCGGCAATCGTAGCTTAACCTGATCGATCGACCGGTATTACTTAGGAAGTACCATGTTATAAAACGTGTTTAAAATATGGATGTTGCCTCTGATTTTACCAACCAAAAAGTTAACTTTCAAGAGTTACCTGAGTACCAGGACCGCATGTCAGGCAAGAAGTAACGACCACTAAATGCTTCTATCATAAATACAGCTGGAAGTATCTTAAAGAAAGTGTTTAAAAATATTGAAGTTGTTGTTCCTGATTTTACCGAGCAAAAAGTTAACTTTCAAGAGTCCCCAAGTAAGTACCAGGACCGCATGACAGGCAAGAATAATGACTACCAAATTCTTCAAACATAAAAATATTACAGCTGCCAAAAAAGAAATAAGTTAAAATTGCCAAGTAAATAATCTTTTCTGCATGTCTCTCGACGCTGCCGTAATGAACTGCCGCCAAGCATTGAGCTTTGTTTCTCGACCCAATTGTCCCGGTACTGATGCTGCATACGACACCAAACTGTTTTATTGCGAATAAAATTAAACTGCCCGTCCATTTTAATGTGTTTTGTTGAATTAATGACATTTGCGTTTTAAACTACGTTTTGGGTCGTGAGTTTGGATTTGTTAATATAAATTCAGAGGTTTTCTGTGGGTTTATTATCATCCATTATATTGCATGTAATTGTTAACTGAAATTAATCTCGTAATTCATTTGATTAAATAATGATTCTTGGAAATTTAAATAAATTTATTTTCTCAATATTTCTATTATATTTTCGCGCCAGTAAAATTTACAATGAAGCCAGACAGTTTGGACGAACAATACAAACTTGTTTCTAATTATGTTCTTGATTAACTTAGTGTGTAAATATTGTCTTTTTTTATTAAACTTCCAAGAATCTAAAATACGAGTATTATTGTTAAGTTGACAGCTTTCAGTCAAATCCTTTGTTCCCCGTCTATGCTAAATTCCACAATCTCAAAATTAAAGTAACTGCAGTCGTTAAGAAACTGCACTACCAATTCCACAGTTTGATTTGCCGAAATGTCTTTAAAACATCGCAATAAAACTCAACGCGACGTCGGTAATGAGAACACCAGGACAACAGAGGAAGACGAGGGTCTTAACAATTGGACCTCGGCCAGCGGTGACCGACCCCTGCCGACGGTATTTGACATTGTTATTACTCGACCACTCGTTGAATATTGAGACCGATAGGTGTGGGACGCGGTATTACGTTTATTGACAGTCTTTTGTTTTGGGAGATATGGCTGATTTTGTAGAAGTTTTAAAGTTTTTTTTTTTAACTTTTAGTAAAAGCTTATATCTTACTAGCTTCCGCCCGCGGCTTCGCCCGCGAGGTATGTCGATAAAAACTATCCCAGGTCCTTCCCCGGGATGCAATCTATCTCTCTGCCAAATTTTATCGAAATCCGTTCAGTGGTTTAGGCGTGAAAAGGTAATATACAGACGGACAGACAGAGTTACTTTAAAATTTATAATGTTAGTATGGATAGCTAGCCAGCTTTAATAAACTATAACCATAAGCCCATGGTTATAGTTTATTGCAGAATAGTACATGTTATTACCTACAATGCGTGCCACGAAAGATGAGACTTGACACACCACGTGGTTTGAAATGCGCAGTACACGATTTTAGATATCTTTAGCGGTATGAGGTCTGAGTGCGGGACGGGACCGGACGTCATAGGGGCGGCAGAAAGAGCGGGGGAGGCGGGGTCAAGTCTCATCTTTCGTGGCGCGCATTGTACTTTATTTGTGAGTTATATAGCACGCATAGATTAATTATGCGATTCTGCATGTCATTTTAATAGGCGAACGCATTTTCTAATAATAATTTTCTAGTAATGAAACTGAAGAGTTAGTTTGTTTCAACGCGATATCTCTGGAACTGCTGGTCGGATTTGAAAAATTCTGTTTGCATTAGATAGCCCAATTTTTGAGGAAGGCTATAGATTATTCATTATTACGCTATGACCAATAGGAGCCGAGCAAAAAGAGTCAGAAAGAACGCTAAGAGAAAACGAAGTGGTGCGACAGGGTGGGTCGGGGGAACAAGAAGTACCTACCACAATTAACAAAAGCCTTTTCAGTACGTATTTTTACTCAAAATCATAAAAAAAATGACACAAGCCAATATTGCCCAAGCCACTAAGCTATCTTTTACGCGATATGTTTTCCTAGTAATCTTTTACGCGAGACGATAAACATATGATACTATGTTTCTTTTTTATCCGATACAGAAACAAAAGAATACCGAGAAAAGAAAGTATAATAAAGCATTCATATTGTGAAAGGATAAACTGTGGAAATAAATAAGTCCAAATAGCGGAAAAAGTGTACCTGGTTGCTCTCAGTTATTGCACTTTTATAAGTTCCAGGGAATTTCTGTTACCTCATTCAGCATTGGCCGTTATTTACCGCAAGTAGGTTATTATTTCTTTTGATAAATGATATTTCTTTCTATTTTATTATCGGCACGAGATAAAACTACAAAATATATGTAGTTCGTTAGGTACCTACGTATTCAATGCTAAGAGTTTTTTTATTGCTTAATGGGCCTTGACGTCCATCTCGCCTGATGGAAAGCGATGGATGAGGTCTATGGTGGAACGAGCGTGCCCAGAAGATGAATTTTGAATGTATTTTCCCAACTATGTTGGGGTCGGCTACCAGTCTAACCGGATACAGCTGAATACCAATATTTTACATGGAGCGACTGCCTATCTGACCTCCACAACCCAGTCACTGGGCAATACGATACCCCTTGGGTAAGACTGGTTATCAGACTTCTGACTACCCGTAACAACTGTCAAAGATCCACGAATGACAGCCGGGACCAAACGGCTTAACGTGCTTTCCGAGGCACGGAGGAGTCTCGGTATGTAAAAATAGTCACCCATCCACAGACCAACCGCGGCAAGCGTAGCTTAACCTGATTGATCGACCTGTGCGGCTGTTATTTTTTAGCCACTGGCCCCTCGATCAACAATATGCAACACACACTTGACAATTTTCATCAACAATTCAGTGGTCAAAAATTCATTGAAATGAATAGAATAGAAAACTTTAATTTTAGACAGAGTCCATATGAAAGAAAGCTTATTCATGAATGGGGACCCTCAACGCACCATGGTTTGTCAAGACAACAGAGATCTATGAAATTCTCAATATTCCGATGGTCAACGAGGAAATAAATACACATGGAGAAAACTATGAATGCCGACTACTTAAGCATCCGAATAAGCTTGCGGGGCAGCTTACTATTCCAGAAAGCATCCGCCGATTAAAAAAGTGAACGTGAAAGTGAAAGTGACTTGAAGAGTTAGGGGAAACTCCAATGGGAGTGGTGCCCCACACGCCGACGGAGTCATCTCATCTGCTTATAGTCTAGAAGACTGATCGCATGATAAAATTGATAGAACAAAAAAAAATTAATGAGGACCCTATTATCTATTATACTGTCATGAGAAAGCAAAGAGACCATCGGTGGTCCAGTGGTAAAGGCCCCGACATACGAGGTCGTGGTCGTGGGTTCGAACCCATGCAGGCACTTTGTGTAAATAATTTCATCACCACTGTTCTCAAAAAGGCGAAGGAAAACATCGTGAGGAAACCGGCATGGCCTAGAACCAAAAAATTCGAAGACATGACGTGACATCCACACCCGCACTGAGCTCGCGTGGTAGATTACAGCCCCATTCTCTCTCGAGGAGGCCTGTGTCCCAGCATTGGGAACATTATAGCCTGATTATGTTGAGACCACAAAGAAAATTAATTGAGGCTCCTATTCTTTGCTGAAAACCAGTTCTAAAAACATGCAACACACAATGAGGGTTTTCGTAAAAATTTACGACACCAATTGGCACCACTTTGACAAGAGGTCTTCCAATATAAAATATATGATAACTTTCATCATTCGATTCATTCATTCGTTCATCATTCAGTCATGACTAAAGAAAATATAGGCTCTTTGACAGATGCCTGGACCTGACGTGTCAGTGCTGCCACCTAGCGAACGTCATTTCAGAAAACCCTCATTCTTCCACAAACAAATAAACATCACCAGCCTACATAAACAGTCATTTAAACTAAAGATTGCATCGAAACGATTTCAAACCACATTTAATTAAAAGAGATTTAATAATTAAACAAGTGCTGCTGGCCGCCACTATTGCCTGAATCTCGTTATCTCCCAGCTCAGACTTAATTTAGTAAAATTGAAACAGACAGTATATTTACTTTTTTATTAATCCGTAAATCTACCAACTGCTGAAGTTATTCGGGCCTCGGATTAAGAAATGGGGTCCGTTAAGAAATGTTGTTTCGAAACAGAAATTTATATTAGTTTCTATAAACCTATTTTTGTTTCTTTCCTTCTATTTGTCTGTTAAGAGAAAATTGTGTTGAAATAAATAGTACCTACGCGTTTTCGGACTAATACACTAGCCGTAAGATACCTCTACGGCTGATATTTCCAACGCCAGATACCTAATCTTATCGGAGGAATAATTTTGAATTTTTGACAGGTCTTCCATACAAAAACTGTCAGATGACAAATTTATTCCACGAATAAAAACTATCAGTTGATTGAAAAATCAGCCCTTAGAGGTGTAGCCAGAGCGGGAGGGTTCATTTAATAACTTCCGACCGTCAAAAAAAAAAAAAGAGGTGTATTCAAGGTTTTGTCTAGAAAAATATTCTGTTCTCAGAATTTTTCTTTCAACAAAGGACTTTTCAAATATTAATATAGCCTTTTATACCGAATTGAATTTGTAAATGTAATATAGGGTAGATACGGTATTACCTTCTAAAACTACGGAGTTGATTAAAATCGCTAAGGGCTCATACATATTATGAGGCGTGCAAAGTTGCGAGACGCGCGTTTGTGACGTGTCGAACTTGTCAAAGTTGTCAGTGCAGATTTTATTTTGATTAAATTGTGGTTCCGGAATTTATGCCAGCTTATTTTATGAGGTGACAGTTATTTTAGAGCATTTTCCGTTTCTTATCTGCTGCAAGTTCAGGCGTTTATATCCAGTATATTTACATAATTTAAAAAGCTAACAGTGTTAATATAATAATATGTAAAGTATATAAAAAGGAGGGGAAATAATCAAAGGGTATCAAAAAATTGGTCTGCATCGCTGTCGATAGAAAACGTGCTCCAAAAGCTAGCAGCATTGCCACGTTGTATGGCAATGCTGAAATGAAAAACCTCCTGAAGAAAAAGTAAGACGTCGATCCATGAATAGTCGATGATGTATTTAAAAAAATCTAATTGTAATCTAGGATAGGTGCGGTATTATCTGTAAATATTACATAGTTGAGTATGATAAAGGTAAGGGCTCATTTAGATGAGACGTGTATAGAAGCAAGCCGCGCGTTTGTGACGTAAAGCGCGCCGCGTGTCATGCAGGTTTCATATACGAAGCGCTGCATTCAGTCTTAACGTACCGTAAGATAATAAGATTATTTTAGCTTACACGCTCAAGCTTATTTTTTTGCATGTTTAAGATCTTTATTTTGGTTAAACTGGACCCACAGCATAGTTATGTTTAGATGTGCGTTGATAGCTGCGACACAGTTTTTAACTTTTGTAGCTATCTTTGTTTCAATTTTTTTTCCATTGTAGATAATAATTATGTCAATTTGGTTCTGAAATAAAAGACTTTTACTTTACTTTTTAAGCACACCTAGTTACAGTAAAATAAAATCTTGAAAAAGTTACCCTATGTTTAATTTTGTCACGAATTTCGTCTAATCGACGACAATGACCGCTACTTTTGGGGTTGATTAATGCTTGGCCAGACTTTCCGATCTTTCTCAGTGATAATTTTCGTATTAACAAAATAATGACTAAACGAGAAGTATATTCTTTACTTCTCGTTTAGTCATTATTTTGTTAATAATACATTGATATTGACATTAATAATACATTAACAATACATTGAAGCAATTTCCACATTACCCAAACAACATTAGACGCACGACTGGAGTAAAAGCGAGAACCCGTCAAAGTATATACGCTATATAATCAAAGAATTGAACCGTATATTGTGGCAATAGCTAATAAATTCCGAACAACAATTTTATGCTCGATTTGGTTCCACACAATGAATAGGTAGATATGTGAATTTTAATGCCGCGAAAAGGGAAAACTTTTCCTTGCGTATGTATTTTATATTTAATACGCGTTTCTTCAGGGTTCCATACTCAAAAGGTGTCATAGGCAGACGAGATGAGATGAGACTTAAAGGGTGCCAACGGGACCCTATTACTATGGCTCCGCTGTCTGTCTGTCCGTCTGTCACAGGGCTGTATCTTTTGAACCGTAATAGGTAGACTTGAAATTTTCACAGAGGGTCTAATAATATGGTTGCTATAACAACAAATCATAGATACTTCTACACTACATACTTGTAGTGTTCAATATTCGAATATAGTACCTACTCCAGACCGTATTTCGGCCACGGCGGCCAATCTCAACTGAGATTAGTCTTCGGCGCGGGAGATATTATAGTGCAAAAGTAGGTACATACGCAGACACTGGTGCAGAGTGGACAAGTGTGTGCACAAATAGGTACAATCTCTCTTCCCTCACTTTCATAATCCGATGGGACGGCAATCTGACATGACCGGAGAGAGATCAGGCTCAGGATCAACGGCTAAACGTGCTTTCCGAGCCACGGGGGATCACACCGCCAACTTCCAAACTTCGAGCAGATACAAAGAAATTCCTAATGGAAAAAGCTAATAACACTTTGCTCGTAAATATTGTATGGTGGTACCGAACCCTTTGTGTGCGAATCCGACTCTCACTTGGCCGCTTTTCTTTTTTACCGCTGAGTTACGGCTCCTACACAAAGGCGCGACGCGCGACGCGAATCGCGCGCGACACAAAGCCACCGCTCGTCGCGCGACTTGCGGTGCCTTTGTGTCGCGTGTCGCGTCGCGCCAGTGTGTACGAGCCTTTAGTCGGCGGTGGTTGATGCGCAATGCGGGGCTTGTGTGGAGAGCACGCAATATTATCATGGTGTTTTATTTAGTACCATGTTAGGGATGCGCGTAAAAGTAGCGATTTATCACGTAAGTACCTAAATCACTTTGTACCGCGGTAACTGAGAGAGGTTCTGAGTATAATTTCTAGACAGGTAAGTGTGACGAATTAACTGGTAGAGGTTCTAAGTATCCTTTCTAGACAGAGTATCGTAAGATTTATTGAAGTGAAATCTTCTTTAGGCGTGTTGGGCATTTTTTGTGATGGGGAAAAAACCATTGAACTCGCGCCACTGTTACCGTAAGTGACACCGCGCGTGTTTTGTTCATAAGACGATTAATCACGTGAGGCTCGAAACTGTCCATAAAAATAACGAAATATCACAAAAATAAACACACGTGATATATTAGGTACTGGGTGTAGTAATAGGTATATCACGTGTATTTATTTTTTCAAAAACAACCTGCAACCTTTCTGTCTACCTCAAAAAAAATTAAGATGCTTTGTAGGTACTAAAAAATACACGTGATATAGAGAGGGGGGGGTGGTAGTCTTAAGCCTCACCATATATCACCAAGGGGTTAAGGGGGGTTAAAAAATGCCAAAAAAAATCATCACGTGATTAATAGACGGCCTCTGTGCATGTATTTTAGTGTATTTACACCAATGACAGCCCCATTCTATCTCCAGGAAAATCACTGTCCGTTCTAAGGTAGCCTGGAACAGATCGCAGAAAGCGATAAGGCCACCCATTGTATAATTTGTAGGGTTTGATTTATTTTTTTGCAGTGATTAACATATACTGGGTCAAATAAAATTAGCTAGCGAAACTCCGTAGACGTGATGGTATCGATATATTAGCACGAACAAAAAGAAAATAATTTGATGAGGTTATCGAATCACAACTAAAGTAGTCACTTGGAAATACCAGTTCGATACCCACTTCGATATTTAAACACGATAAAACAAAAGAAAACTTCAACTCAAACTTCAAAACTACCAGCGGTCGTTGACCCCCAAAAAATCATTTTTTTATATTATTTATGCATAGGTTTTTCACGAATAGTTCTGCTGCAAAGTACACATTAGTTTTAGTAATAGTCTGCAATAAGCTACAAACAACTTCGAATGTAGCAAAATAAAACTGACATGCGTAGGCAGTGTTTCTATAAAATACATTCGCATGAAGTAATCGCGCCGCTGTAAACGCACCGACTTTTTAAAGGCTCCTTCAAACAGGCGCGACACGACACGCGACACAAAGGCACCGCAAGTCGCGCAGCGAGCGGTGCCTGTGTGTCGCGCGCGATGTATCGCGTGTCGCGCCTGTTTGTAGGAGCCGTAACGCGAAATCACGTTTATGTACCTACCTACCTAGGTAGGTACTGTCCTGTACTACCTGTACCTGCGCAGCTGCGGTACCTAGGTACCGCAACAGTCGCGGGTTCGCAACACTAATGCCGTTTTCACTAACACGAGTAAATGAAGCGAGCTGTTAGTGTGCGACATTCGGCTCAGTGCAGCGCTGAAAGTTGAAATTCCAACAGCGTGCTTTTATTTAGGTACTAGCTTCTGCCCGCGACTTCGTCCGCGTGAAATTTCTTGTTCCCCCGACCCACCCCGTCGCAACGTATCGCCTGCCCGCGCTATTACTTCGTTTTTGCTTAGCGTTCTTTCTGACTTTTTTTCTTTTTGCTCGGCTCCTAAAGGTCATAGCGTGATGTTAAATAGCCTATAGCCTTCCTCAAGAATTGGGCTATCTAATGCGAACAGAATTTTTGAAATCCGACTGGTAGTTCCAGAGATTAGCGCGTTCAAACAAACAAACTCTTCAGCTTTATAATATTAGTATAGATTAATTTTAGATATTAGAGAATACGTTAATAGCAGACGTTATAATTTACTAAGGAATTGACGTGGTTTCGAAGGAAGAAATCGTTAAGTGTTCCTAGTGAATTAGCCCTTTATGCCCGAACACGCGCAAAATGGCCGCCACAAAGGGCCCTGGTCAGTTACTCATACCCACCATAAAAAGTTGTAGATACCTATACATTTTGCGGGCAGCGCGACCATGATTGTGCGATCAGGGTGTTCTAACGTAAGTAATACTGTAACTCCAACAGTCTTGCTTCGTAATCACAGTTTTAAGTGAGTGTTTACCTGTTTGTCTGTAGCTAGCAGATCGTGCTGAAATCGAATTTCCTTCAAACCCCTTTATTCATAAACGTTGCTTAAAGTTAAGGCTCCTGCAAACAGGCCCGGACTCGCGACGCGATTCGCGCGCGACACAAATGCACCGCTCATTGCGTGACTTGCGGTGCCTTTGTGTCGCGCGTGATTTTATCGCGTGTCGCGCCTGTTTGAAGGAGCCTTTAGTAAAACAAACTCAAACTCGAGCGGTTTACTAGTAGCCAGATAAAAAAATAAAATCGTGGGGCGCGTGTTTCTATCAACAGTCAACCGCTCATATTATGCTATTTACATATTATTTACTCGGGATACGCTACGCCCCACGATTTTATTTTTTTGTCTGATCAATGCCCTAGATTGATGAGGAAAGTGGTGTGATTGATGACTGGCACCCAGGACCTGCCGAATTATTTTTCAGCTTTTAGTACATTATCTAAGTGAAGGGCCCGTGGGTAAATAATAACAGCCGCAGAGGTCTATCGATCAGGTTAAGCTACGCTTGCTGCGGTTGGTCTGTGGATGGGTGACCATCTTTACATACCGGGACTCCTCCGTGCCTCGGAAAGCACGTTAAGCCGTTGGTCCCGGCTATCATTCGTGGATCTTTGACAGTTGTTACAGGTAGTCAGAAGCCCGAAAGCCTGACAACCAGTCTTACCAAGGGGTATCGTATTACTCAGGAACTGGGTTGTAGAGGTCAGATAGGCAGTCGCTCCATGTTAAATACTGATATTCAGCTGCATTCGGTTAGACTGGAAGCCGACCCCAACATTGTTGGGAAAAGGCTAGGCAGATGATGAGTACCTACGATATCTAAGTATTCATTAAAACCGTTTCACTCAAAAAAAATTTTTACTTTGTTTTTTTTACCACTGAGAGTAAAACGCGAGTAAGACAAACGAGGTAAATAAAGGTCCCGTGCCGTTACCAGGAAGACATGGGTCAGAAGATAATAAAAATAAAATTAACGCGTTCGAAATGCGAGCACTCAGAGAAATGCGTGACGTCATGCGCGTTTTAAAGAAAAGGTCCATCAGTAAAAACGAAAGGGCACTGTGGGGATAGGATGTCTTAGGACAACATAATGAGCAAGGAGATTACAATCCAAAGGGTAAACAGAACTGATGGGCCGCATCAGTATTCAAGACACAAGATACCCTAAATGGACAAGAGAAATCAGCTGGAATCTAAAGAATGAGGAACTGAAAACGGAACTTTTATCATTTTCAAACTTGGGGTAGGTATACCAATTTTGTTAAACACATTTTTCTCGGGCTCTGTGCCCGGAGAAATCGTATAACATATTATGACGTCTTATTAACTTATATTATATGGCTTTTATATGACCAAAATGAATAAATTTTGAAAGGGTTAAATTAGATTAGCTAGTGAAACTTCACAGATGTGATGGGAAACAAAATAGAAATTAATTTCATCGAGTACAATAATTAATGTAGTCACTTAACGTACCAGTTTAAAAAAAAAACAGATTTTTGTATGTGTAAAAACAACCATGATTGATATCTGAACACAATAAAATAAAAAAAAATCAACGTAAACTACAAATAATAACACTAGAGGCCGTTGACCCAAAAAAAAAACCATCAAGACTTTTTCGTTTTCGACTGAGAAGTTTCACTAGCTAATATAATTTGACCCTGTAGAAGCGAGCTCATTATTAATCAATCGTTGTATCTAGATGTCACGCAACGTTTTATAAAAGGAAAATTATGTAACTTTCAGAAACACGGTACCTATACAGTGTACTAGGCTACTATAAGTTACATGTAGTCGAAAAATATCATAACCATAAATATAGGATTCGGCTAGTCACGCTAAGGTTACCTACGCATGTTCAATGTAAATTGTTGCTATGTCAACGTCAAGGCTCCTTCAAACAGGCGCGACACGACACACGACACAAGGGCACCGCATGTCGCGCAACGAGCGGTACCTTTGCGTCGCGCGCGATTCGATCGCGTGTCGCGCCTGTTTGTAGGAGCCTTCAAGGTATTTTAGGCCTGCTTATTGTTTTAATGTTAGGTAAGAATGGATTACAAAAAATCTATTTATATAAAATGGTAACTCACTGACTCACTGACTGAATGACTGGGTGATATATCAACACACAGCCCAAACCGCTGGTCCTAGAGACTTGGAGGGTGTGTTCTTTGTGAAGAATATGTATCCATTAAGAAAGGATTGTTTGGGAATTCGACCCCTAAGAGGGTGAATGGGGGAGGGTGAAATTTCACGCGGACGAAGTCGCTGGCAAAAGCTAGTCTTAAATAAAACTATTTTAGTCAACTTTCAACAAACAAACATATTTTTGTGCGCTTACATTGCAAACGCTGGCTAAACCTTACGAGATAGATCAAATTAATGTACTACGGAATTGTATATCTTAAAAATATCGACAAAAAGTCCGCGATAGTATGTTTATCTCCTAAGGATAACACAGTAACCATTTTTATCTTTTACATATTTCAAAACAAAATATGGGTTATTTACCAAGCTATTTTAAACGATACAGCATTATTCCTTACCCAATTAAATACATTAAATATGTTGTGCATTTCATGGAGATCAAAATTACCCTTTACAGCATATCATTAAAATTAATATCTTAGAAGATATCAAAGATTTAAAAAGCGGGGGCAGAGTGGCTGGCGGGGCAGTACGAAGTTCGCCGAGTCAGCTAGTTTTACTACCTCTATTGTGGTGTCTTACGACTTCCACGCGAACGAAGTCGGGGGCAGAAGGTAGTCTTAAATAAAAAGGTATTTGATAAACCACCTGCCAGGAAAAAGGTAAAGGACGAATGTTTGAATTCTTCATTCATGATGTGAATCTCAAAAAAAACATGTAAAAGCTGTTATCCCGGTCAGACGCAAGCGGGATTCAAAGAATTAAATACGAACAACATTCATAAACCTCATTCAACAAGAAATATGAACACGGAATAGCCCCGTGTATTCGCGTACCCATTTATTTCGTGGATGGTATATTAAAAAAATGCTTTTAACATATAAACATGTGCCGGTCGTTCACAGGTTTTTATCTTTTTACACTATTGTCCCGAGCAAAAAACACCCGGCCCGCATAAAATATAGGCACCTTTATACGGCTTATGCCGCCTCTCGTTTACATGAAAAATAACTTTGGAAGTATGTGCACCTAGGACACCGATTGTTAAATGCCGCCCGCTGTGAGATTTATACGGACGACAGTTTTTATTTTTGACGAATTTTCCAACGTGCTCAATTGAGAGTTCCAACTAGCAACAAAAAAAAAACAATTGAAGTTTCAAAATCGTTTTGTTTTGCTTTTGTTTTTTATATACGTTATACAAGTTTCGCGTAAAACAATTTTGAATAAATAAAGATAAAGATACAAATGATCTTTTTTTCAGAGATAGGTTTTTAAAAGGCAATTTTATTCGGCGAATGGGCAATACACTTTTATCAAAGACTTATTTAAAAACGCTACGACTAAATGCCCGCCGCCAGATGAAAATCCACCACCCATTCAATTTGAATAAAAAAACGTCTCGTATTTTTGTAAAATACTGTTCAATTCAATAACAAAGAAGATCCTAATGAAACTATTAGCCGAAAAACCTGAAAAATGTTGATTACAGTCAGCTTAGAGAGCTGTAGGGGAGAGTAACAAAAGACTCAAATGCGGGCCAAAAGACAATAAGCGGTAGACAATACGCGCCTCGATATTATCGGATTTTCTCTTCGCACTTATATTTTCCTGGTAGGTACCGCGATAGAGATGGATGATTTTTTTTTTTGTCGATTGTTAAGAATAGCGACCACTGAAATAAAATGAATCCTACAGAATATGTGTTTTTACCCGACTGCGGTGAAGCCCAAAAGGAGGGTTATGTGTTTGACATGTATGTAAGTCTAAGTATGTGTGTACGTGTGTGTCCGTATCTTTGTTCCCTCGTAACTCCTAAACGAAGGAACGGATTTGGATAAATTATTATAATTCTGCACGTCGTTAGTGTGGACGTCGACGTCTACGATTTTACCGTTGATGTTAAAACATCAGTGCACGATCGTTATCGTGGACGAAAATATAAAAGTATCTTCATATATATCCATACATTTACTTCCATGTCTTATCGTGATGCCGTAGAGGTCCACGATAATATCGTCACGTTAGAAATTATGAAAGCGCACAATGATTATTATTTATTAAAGCCTTTAATTTTTGATTCAGTATTTGAATAAAAGACCTGTTCTCGTACTTAAAAAAAAAGTTCAATTTCAAGTCACAAGCTCATCGCAGAGACAATTAACCTCAAAGACTTTTCAAAAAAATGTCGGGAACTACTTATGAAA
Organism: Luperina nickerlii; assembly: GCA_963855955.1. Classification (NCBI taxonomy): domain Eukaryota; kingdom Metazoa; phylum Arthropoda; class Insecta; order Lepidoptera; family Noctuidae; genus Luperina; species Luperina nickerlii. The sequence continues at coordinate 16,579,490 of OY979682.1, read as the reverse complement.
ATTTTTTGACAGATTGAGACTGAGATCAGAAGAGTTAACGCGATCTTTGTTAAAATTACGGGAATTGTCCCTCAGATTTCTACGAAATAATGAGTTGTCAAACAAAACGTAACGTAGTTTGATAATTACTAAGCATCACTTGTTTCAGACTAACATTTTCCTATAATTTATACAAAACAACGACCAAAATCGCCCAACTATAATTCTTCACATTAGTGAAATATTTTTATTTGTCGGACATATTTCAAACGAGTTTAATATATTTTTCACTTCAGTAGCTCAAACAAGTAGGTTTTGCTGCGTGAAATCAGTGAGCAAAATGCGATTTTGCTCACTGAGTGAGACAAAGTAACTTTTTAATTTTTTTTTATTCTACTTTGGGTTAATCATACAATTCGAAACATTCACACTCTATCTCTTTCCCGCCATTAGAAAGAGAGAGAGACAAAGACCAGCCCTTTCGAAGTTCGGATTTTGAATTCGACCTCAAAGACAAACACGTTCGGAATTTCGTACTAACTAAAGAAATTTTGCAAAAAGAAAATTATGTCTTTTAATGTAATTTATTGAATTTTTAACTTATTGTTTTATTTAAAAGAAAATAAGTATTTACTGCAAATAAAACTGATATTTAAATTGTAAATATTTACTGCTAGTTTCAATAAATGTTAGGTACTTACGTAATATATTTTGAATAATAAAATATCATTGGTGCTATTTCCGAACACGCCTTAATTTAAATAAAAGAGCGGGAATAAAATTTCGTGACTGGCGTACAGAGTTGAATAAGTTAAAAAATATTAAAATAATCGTAAAATATGAGTGAAACTAGCGACGAGAACAGTATTTTAACACCGGAAGAGTTAAAACAACAAGTTATTAATGCAGAATTAAGTTTCCTACCTGAGAAGTCTCGCGAGAAATATCTGAAAGCATACCATGTCTTCAATGAATGGAGACTTACAAAGGGCGCAAGCAGTTTTTCGGAGACGGTGTTGCTATCTTATTTTTTAGATTTTATAGAATTGGTCTACCTACAATGTTAATTATTTTGATTCACAATAAATAGTTATTTCAATCTATTCCTGTTTATTATTTTATCTCCTAAAGTGTTCTCGCTGCTGAAGTGAAAAGTTATGTGTGTTACACGAGAGCAAAGTTTTTTTGCATCTCGTGCCTTTGAATCCCTCGCCACACTCAGGATTCAACTTTAGAATCACTCGCTACGCTCGTGATTCAATCGTTGAATCCTTCGCTTGCTCGGGATTCAAAATCAGCACTCGCAGCAAAAAACTACTTTGCTCTCTTGTTGCACAAATAACTATTTTGTTTGGGAAATAACTTTCCTTTGATAACCTATTGGTTTTTGTTAACATAAATCATTCGCGAATTTGGTCGCTGCTCCATAAAGTGGTGTCACGCGATATCGAATAGTGTTTGGCACATCTCTATTCGTCCATAGAGATATTCTCTAGAGTGACGCTTCAGAAAACTGTATGAAATATAAAAAAACTGTTTATGGTGCTATCCGAACTGCTGCCTCCTAAATAAGTATACCTAGCCATAAAGTACTGTGATATTTATTGTATCGTTTTATTACTTTATGGAAATTTTGAGCTTCTTTATTTTATGTTATTGGGAGGAAATGACTCGTTTAGAAACTATCATTGTTTTCGCGATTACATCGTAATCTATGCAGCCTTGGTAGCTTTTGTGCGATACTTTTCGGTATTAGAGGAATTGTTTCAATAGCTGGATATATTAGAAAGAAGACAAAGTTTGGATTAAAATACGAACCCACATTAATACATAGAAACCGTTTAATTTATAAGGTCTTTAATTCTAAATAAAACTCATCTCTTATCCAATTGACAGCGATTTCCTTTTATTTTTCATTATATACTTGTATTTAATATATATGTTAGTGTTAGCTGGTATATCGTTATTAAGGATGTTTGTGTTTAAATGAATTATCAGAAATGAAAAAAAAAATTAAACTTCATTCACCACATCACCAATTTGAATTGAATAGAAAATTATATTATGCTATTCCGAAGAATCATCCCAGCTAAAAACTTCAGCTGATTGTTTTTATCAATACGTAAGTAATCTTCTTTCCCAATCCGTAATGAACGAAAGGTTCAGTCATCCAGAACAGAGTGAAATTACTCGAGACTCCACAGAACTTGCTACATTATTGATTCAGCAAAGTACCTACGGATTGACTAACAATGAGAGTTTCATACCGCTCTGAATACAATATTCATCCATTGTTTGCCGAGCCCGAGACAACTTAGTACGTATATGCAGATCCATTTATATCATTTCAATTTTATAAACACCTAGGATTTGGGGCCATGTCAATTAAACAAATACGGTGCGGCTTTCCTACGAGATAGCTTTGAGTCTTCCTCGGTGTCAAGTAATTAAATCAGAGTCTTCCTATCTATCACGAGGTACCAGGACTGTATAACGGAGTAGATAAGATAAGATAAGATAAGATAATCATTTATTCACAAGAAATGTGGTTACATAATGGTGGTAAGGTAATTCTAATCCCGTCACATTCTACCATAACAATGGTGCGTAAATATGTCAAAGTTGTACGAAATCTCTTGATTTTAAAAATAATATAAATTGATTAGTTAATTAATGTCAAAATGGATGTCATGAATAATTAATTATTGTACTAATTTAAATAATTGTACGAAGAAGCAAAGAACCAAATTTAAAAGTCAAGTGTTGTGTTGCCATGTCAGTGAGATTAAGAAATTTCAACATTAATTAGTTAAGTACATCATTTTCTTTATATGTCATAAAATCCTTCAAAGTATAAAAACATTTATCTGCAGTAGGAGCGTTCTATTAATGGAATTGGGGCATGCACGGCCACACAAGTATTTTCGTTCACAGCAACTCAATATATACCTTGAGGTCCTTACAAAATCCACATCCTCCTCGTACAAAGGCCTCATTGTTTGCTTTGAAAATATTATTTTCGGCGATCCCTTACATAGATTGTAGTTAACACGTAGGGTAAGGAAAATACGGTTTTCGGGTCTCAATACCGTATTTTTCCTGACCCTACTACCGGTCTGTTTCTACTTATGCTTATAGTTAATGTGACCAGTAACGGTATCGTATAATTTATTTGGGGCCCACGAAATCCATCTACCTTTATGTTAAAAGCCACAACAAAGAGATTTTCACGATATTTCAGGATCATGTAAGCCTTGTGCTAGTTTTACGAACTAGCGCTAGCAAAGTTGAAAGATAAACTAGTTTTACAAACGAGTCTAAATTTCGTGCGGTAAAGAATAAACATTCAAAAGAATTTGTATCCGTCTCGTGGAAATTAATCTTTTGAAAAAAAAAACGGAGTCGAGCGTTTTGTAAAAAATATTTTCTTGTGAAAACGTGAAGCTTCGGAAGCATTTAACGCTCGGGTGCAATTTGCTTTGAGTGTGAGCGTTCCGTCGACGTGTTTTTATTTAATACAACATATTAATGCATTGTTGGAACCCTTTATTTATTTATTTAATACTACAAGCACATAAATGTACAGAGGCGGACCTTTATAAGTGTAACTTACACTTATAAAGGTCCGCCTCTGTACAGTGTAAGTCCTGTTCGCAAATAGGTACGTGTGGCCATCGATAAATTATGCGTTGAATTCCACTCAGTATCGACAAACATTAATAAAAATTATGAAGGCGACTGCACGGAAAATGCGATTATTATTTTACGTGAAAAACTACTTTAGCCTTTATAGGATAATTAGGGAACGATTTTCGGTAGAATTGATTTCGAATATTAAACATATATGAATATAAATATGCTTGAAATAATGAGAAACCTTGAAATAAGAGAAGTTTTACGACGTTTTTTTTTTTGTAATTAACTAAGTACCTACGTTTTATTAACATATTTTATCGATATTTAAAATTTACATGCTTATTAAGAAATCTTAAATGCCGTATACAATCTAACACTATTATATGTATATCTCTTATGTACAAGTATATCAAGGGAGAAAAAGGAAAGTTGAGGATCAAATAAATCGTCTGCATCGCTGTCAGAGGGAAAAGTGCCCAAAATAAATTCGTTGATGAAATTAGTGCTTCATCTTCGCAGTATGAATTTAAGAGTAAAAACTTCCTCTGTTGGTCGGACGTCCAGGCAACAAAGTTTACTTCTTCGAAAACTTTATGTGAGCATGTTATAGAGACCTCGACTGTTGAAATTATTACTTGAAAGTTATGACTTGGAGAAGATTGTTAGAAAGAGACAGATGATTCCAGACATCCTTAGCTTGCTGGTCCCAAGAGGGATGCAAGAGTCTATCAGGGTTTATTTATGTATGTTAGTATAAGGTTGTGGCCAGACGAATGGTTCTGTCGTTCAGAATGAGTCACGTTCGACACATTTTCCTCTTTTTTCGGTAGCAATTTATTTAAAGTGAAGAAAGGGCAATCCCTACAATTGTATGAAATATATTATTTACTTTGGACGGCGTCAGTAATGCTAGTCTAAGCCTAAAAATATCATTAAGAATATTTTAAGAGCGTTTACGCCGTACGGCATTTCATACAAAGTTTCTAGCCCTTGTTTTTCGAAAGAAATGAACCAAAATGAAACTTCACACGCATAAGCGGAATACAAAGGTCTAAAAAGTTATTTAAGAACATTTTGGGAAAAAATGGTAAAAATCAAAAATGGTGGGAAGAACCAGCATAGGAACCTCAGAAGCGTAGCAGGGCAATAACTATTTATCAAAGAAGAAATCATCATGAATGACTCATCAGTCATTACTGCAACCCACTGCCGAGTATAGACCTCCTTTCTGCCATGCTTTCCTGGTATGTGCGAGTCTCATCCAGGAAAATAAGTGGGTCTATTAAAATGTCTCATGTTACCGAAACCGTTTCTTTCTACTCGATGTTAGGAGAAATCTTGGACGGGCTGTAAATCCGGCCATCTTGTCTATATTTCAAAATCTATACCTTATCGAACCTATGTTGTTACTTTAAATATAAAAGACTAGCTTCTGCCCGTGACTTCATCCGCGTGAATATTCACCCTCTTAGGGGTGGAATTTCGAAATACCCTTTCTTAGTGGACACCTACTCTTCACAAAGAACATATCTACCATCCAAATTTTATGTCTCTAGGACCAGCGGCTGAGGCTGTGCGTTGATATATCATTCAGTCAGGACTTTAAACATGTATAAGAAGACTTTTTGGTCTTTACATTTGTAATACCAGGGACAGGGAAAAAGCTGTAAAAATTATTAAAGTGTAATGCATGTGTCATTTCGTTATTAGTATTAAAATCTAACACGAACCCATAAATAAAATATCCATAAAGATCATGTATCAGTAGAAGCGCCAAAATGAATTAAATATAACCTTATATTTTGAAGTATCAAAACCTTGCTTCTATGTCAGGTTCCTACTGACAGTCAAAAACATGGAAAAAATAATTAAAAAACTAAAAAACCCGACTGCGACCCGTTTGAGTTTGAAAATATAAAAATGGAATGGGTCCCGGCTGCTTCCAGCTTTTATTGAATTTAAAATGGTCTTGTTATTAGCTTTAATTTTTTTTTAACTTAAGTTATTTACCGCAGTCGGATTTTTTAGTTTTTTTTAATTACTTTACAAATGTGAAAGATTTCGCAGACGATTTAGTTCTTGCAAGGAGTTTTAGTCGTGTTTATAAGGTTTTTTGGATCAACTGCACAAAATTTATTGTACGTGTTTTTTACGATTTGTCACTTCGAATTACTTTTAACCATATAAGTTGTATATATTTTTAAAACCCTTCATTTTGATATCCCACTCGATGGCATTAGAAGAAAAAAAAAATCGAACTCCACAATATGGCACCCCAAATCCGCCAATTAAATTTGTTTTTATTTTAATGTACCCGGTGACACTCGCGCTACCAAGACAAATCTAAAGACGTATCTATATTTATCCAAATCCGTTCATTCGTTTAGGAGTTACGAGGGAACAAATAAACGGACATACATACATACAGGTCAAACACATAGCCCTCTTTTTGGGCTTCGCCGCAGCCGGGTAACAAGTAAAACCCTAAAGACTTTAATTAATTAAACACGTTGTTTCAAACAAGAAATCCTTAGGAATAAAGTAAAAAAACAGACTTTGACAAGAGATGACACGTCTCCTTAATGAACAAATGACCGTCGGCAATGGGATAACAAGCGACTGTCGGTAAACTGTACTTACAGGACATTTCAAGCTATACATTTCCAGTTTAAGCTGACCTGCGGAGTAATTACGTAACACACTATAAGTAGGTTTTTTTTTACATTATTATGAAGCAATGTATGAGGGATTTCCTTCAGTGTATTACGCAATTGGAATGCCTTGACTTTAAAAGAGACTTTGACCTCTGAGTTTGTTTCGGCCTTTGTTCTTAGAGTAGTCAGATAGAAAACGCCGACCTGGGGCCTAAAAAGCAGTGCGATTCTGTAACCATCTGACCGTGAAGAACTTAGGTGAAGTGAGCGTGAAGTGAGCTGTCAATAGTGTCAATTCCTAGCAAAAACAAACTCACTTCACCTAAGTTTTCACGGTGAGATTTTTACAGAATCGACCGGCTCACAGACGGGTATTTGACCCTAAAACGCGGCCAAAATTCAATTTCAAAAAGGTTCCGTTTCCTAGAAATTAGCCTTACCTGCCTATACCCAAAGGATTAAGGAACAATGGGCGGCCATCTTTTTTACCTGATTCTTGTCAGAACACACCTAGTCAGACGAGTTTCGACTGCGTTGTTGGTTACACGTTAATTTTTGTAGTGAGTGTTTGAAAAGTTTTTAGTTTTCATCAATTATTAAAATTGATAAATTCTGTTTCCACCGAAGATTTTCAAAATGGATATTGCAGAACCAGGTATGTATTATTCAAATATATTGTAATATCTAAAATAATTTGTTTTTATATAGAGTTATAGTGTTTTTGGATAACTGCATTATTTTTCACTAGTAATTCTTGCAATCAAATTTAGAAAAGGCTAAAAGTAAGATAATCGGGCATTATCGGATTATATCTAGTATAAGGTTTAGTAGGACATATATTTGTGATATATTATATAGAAAGAAAAATTGCCACTTTTTGCCTCTTATATGGATTTTCCTTATTTTTATGTTTTAAGATCTCTATAAAACAAACTTTGTTTTGCGGTTGTGATTATATTTTGGGATTTTACTTGTTCTAGGAACGTCAGGGCTTCGAGTGTTGACGCGAATGGATATTTACAACATGATCCATAACCATTCTGGTGGATTTACGATTAAAAAACTTGATGAAGTTGAAGGAGAGTTAATTAATGACTGTTCTTTTGATAACGAAAAAAAAGAAGATTTTCGTCGTAAATTTGCGACATTCAAGCATGATTTTAAGTCAAGATGGCAAGCAGCAAACAGGACTAAACATAATTTTTTAAATAACAATGAACAATGGCTTCAAGGCACTCTTGAAATACCTCGGAAAAGACTTTCTAGCTGTAATGCAGGGCGCCCAGAAAAAAAATTTGACGATTTGTCTGAACGAAGCAAACGCAGAAAAACTGAGAATCTTCGTGAAAGCCACGAAGCTCGAGAGCTATTATATGCCGGTCAAATGGCACTTCGGGAGCATGGAGATACTGATGCAGCAATTGTTGTGAAGGAAATTACAGAATCACCGACTCGTGGCCGAGGACATAAGTACCGCATCGCCTTGCGCAAAAGTGACACGTCATCATTACCAGCAACACAAATAACACCAACTGCAGCGTTATCCATGTTTGTCGAAGCTAATTTAACAAGGAGACAGTACGATATAGTGCGTGAGACAAATAAAAAGTTCTATCCTTGCTACACCATCCTCCAAAAAGAAAAACAGCAATGCTATCCAGATCCTGAAAGCATTACCATATCTGAGACCTGTGCTGAAATAAAACTTCAAGCATTGCTGGACCACACAGCTAAGCGATTGTTACTATATTTAGAGGAAGTTATATCTACTTTATCAGGAGAGGAGTTGTCATCACTTGAACTTATATATAAGTGGGGATGTGATGGATCACAACAAGCTGAATATAAGCAAATGTTTGAAAACTCAAGCAATACAGATGCTAATATATTTCAGTCAAGTTTGGTCCCTGTTCAATTAGTTTGCAAGAGCAACAATGACCCTAATTCTGATACGACAAATGCAAATGTAATTTGGCGCAACAACTCTCCATCTTCACACAGATTTTGCAGGCCTATGAGGATAAGATTTATTAAAGAAACTCCCGAAACAACGAAAGAAGAAATTAAGCATTTTGAAGACCAAATTAAAGATTTGAATACAACCAAATTAACAAGTGCTGCACTCGAAGTTTCTGTCAAACACACCTTATTATTCACAATGATTGATGGTAAGGTATGTAATGCTGCCACAGATACTAAATCTACAATGAGGTGTTATCTCTGCAAATTAACTTCAACAGATTTTAACAATCTCGATAAAGTGAGGAGCTCAGAGGTAATCAAGGAAAATTTTAAATTTGGGCTTTCAATTCTTCATGCTAGAATCAGATTCTTCGAAAGCCTTCTTCATGTCGCATATAAGATTCCTGTAGGGAAGTGGCAAATTAGGTCGCAAGCAGAAAAAGACATTGTAAAAACTAAAAAGCAAGAAATCCAAGAAAGGTTTCGAAAAGAACTTGGTCTTTTGGTTGATATTCCAAAAGCTGGTTTTGGCAATACCAATGACGGAAATACGAGTAGGAGATTTTTTGAATATTCTGCGGAGGCTTCTGCTATAACTGGTATCAATGAGGAATTAATAAAAAGGTTCGCAACAATTTTGGAAGTTATTTCGAGTGGATATGACATAAATATTGAAAAGTTTTCTTCATATTGTGACAGTACAGCAGAACTTTATGTTAGCTTATACAGCTGGCATCCGATGACACCCACTGTACACAAAGTGCTGATGCACGGACCACTCATCGTGAAAAATGCTCTGATCCCAATCGGAACTTTGTCTGAAGAAGCAGCAGAAGTTAGGAACAAGCATTTTCGAGATTATAGGGAACATTATTCGCGAAAGTTTTCCCGTGAAGATTGCAACAGGGATATTTTGTATAGGCTGCTGCTCACATCAGACCCGTATCTTAGCTCAATTAGGCCTAGACCTAAGAAAAGTTCTAAACCTTTTACCACTTCCGCAAAAGAAATGTTACTGCCATTTCACGACAGTGGTGATTTGGACAAGGAAAATAAAGATTAGGAGTACTTGTTATACCGTTTTATAGTTGGTTTTTAATGTCTAATAAAATAAAAATGTAAGAATGTGACATATTTTTACTTCAACTTTTGTCAAACACCTAGATTCCTTTCCAATTGATATTTTGCCATCAGCTAGGTTTTGAATCATGATATTTCAATAAATTAGGCTATATAAGCACCGAAATATTCAAAAAATATTGTTAAATAGTTTTGGCCACGTTTTAGGGTCAAATACCCGTCTGTGCGGCTGGTCATTTGGCAGAATCATAAGAGGATAACATTATGAATCAAAATATGGCGAAGACAGTCCGTGTTTTTCTTTTTTTTTCGCTGCACTACGTTGGTATAATCAAAGACATAAATATAGATTGGCATTGGATTTGATTGTATTTTAGCACAGACAAAAAAATTACTAAAAAATCCTTCACCAAAGGGATTTGATACGATTAACTTATCAGTAACTGTTCATTATGATTCAAAGTGTGATCCTTTTATGATTCTGCCAAAGTGGTATTTAAGGCCCCGTCATCTTGTTTTTAAAATTGATTGGCATGTAAAATTGTTTGTACAAACCTACTTACAGAAATGAAATCATTTATGTAGGCTTTCTGTACAATGAGAGGTCATCTTATACTGGCACTGTATAGGTAGGTTGAAAAGTTGTCGGTAAACTGTACCGACAGGTTACAGGACATTGTCGTCATTACTAGAGAAGCAACTAATGATGTAGCTCACAATACTTACTGACTCGTACCTACAAGAACAATGTCGTTGGTAAGGATCAGGAAAATAACGTCCGCACGAGTACATCGAAGGTTAAGCTAAACTTGTCGCGGTCGGTTCGTGGAATGGTGACCATCCATTACGTATCGAGACCCCCATTACGTGTCCCAGTCAGGGTATGTTCATTTTTAAAAGCATTAACACCTAAATAGGAGAGAATTTGTGAATTTTGCATGCCATGCACCATCACCCCAATACTTCTTCGATTATTCTCAAGATAAACAAGTATTTAAGTTATAGCAACATCTACATCGCCACATTCGAACTACGCATCACAATGACGTCACGCAAAATCCTGCATCGCGCAAGCAGAGTTCACCGCGCAACTTGATACCTACAGGTTTATTGGTAAAACATTAACAACCTCTTAAGGTCATTGTACTCGTCATTATGAACAACTTTTACTATGGGACCAAACCTGAAATCGCGAAAAAAAAAAAACAGCTGTTCCCTACATTTTCACGAGTTATACGAGTACGAACATAAATGTAGGGAACAGCTGATTCTTTTTTCGCGATTTCAGTTTTGGACCCATAGTAAAAGTTGTTCATAATGAAGAGTACAATGACCTCTTAAGAGGTTGTTAATGTTTTACCAATAACCCTGTATACAACGTCCCGATATCAATCAGTCAGCCAGTTAGCCCACCAAACACAATACGCGTCTGGTCGGATGATCCTTCCTTTTCTGTGGAGGTTGAGTGACCTTTACACCCTGTTCCTCGCACCTCTAAAAAGTTTCATTAATTCACGAAACTGACAGCCGAAAGCCTCTTCTCTCAAGCCTTTTCATCTAAGGAATATAAAACCCACTTTCCTTCTACTGCACCTGCTCCCATCGATCTCTCACGAAGTACGAACATTAATATAAGTAAGTACATACGAGTACAGAGCAAAGCCTTTTGTCAAATGACGTTATGCTCTAAAAATCTCGCGAACGTATGCAGAGAGGCAATTGTTGAACTTCTAAATGGCTTTTCGATTCACATCGTGGGACTATGAACAAAGGAACATTTCTACTTTATGTGAATACTAGCTGACCCGGCGAATTTCGTACCGCCTGATTATTTTCTGAATGTTTTCCATGTTTTAATAGTTATTCTGCTATTCGGGGCGGAGACAAATCCCACAAATCAAAGACCATAAAAGTTCAGTTCAGCCATTCTTGAGTTATAAATGGGGTAACTAACCCGACTTTGTTTTATTTGTATAGAATAAGAAGATAGATTATGAAATTCGAGTTGCTAGCCTAGTAGATCCTAAATCTGACTCGAATAATAACTGGATGTGAGAAGATTGACCTCATTTTGTTTCCTACCAATAACCATAAATTGTGTAGCGTCTTTTTATAAAACGAAATCAGTTTTTGAAATTCGAATTTTATATCGATGTAGGCAAAGACACAACAGACAGATTAGTTCAATGCTAAGTTGTCAGTTGTTGTTGTCAGGTGTTATCTTGTTGTTGTTGGTGTTGTGTTGTTGTTGTTGAACTAATCTGTCTTTTTTTATAAAGAACTGTATTTCTATAACAGTTAGGTTCCTAATTCAATAACTCGCTTGGTGGTTTAAATCTGATCTAAAGAAAACCTTGTTTTGTAATAAAGGGGGTGAGATATTAAATATGGAATTGTTGTGATGACGTTACAGTCGCCTGTATTCTCCGAAAGGGTATGGAGAGATGTTCAGTTACCCTTAAGGTAGCCATTTTCACCAGTCTGCATGTTTAAAGGCTCCTGCAAACAGGCATGACGCGCGACGCGAATCGCGTGCGACACAAAGGCACCGCTCGTTGCGCGACTTGCGGTGCCTTTGTGTCACGCGCGTTTAATCGCGTGTCGCGCCTGTTTGAAGGAGCCTTAAAGTCTTACATCACAGAAAACATGTAGCCACCTCATATTAATTATAAGACCTTCATACTGTACTCATGTTTTACAAAATAAACATTATCTTATCTTATCTAACGTTTCAGATACCTATAATATATTTTACTAGCTTCTGCCTGCGACTGCATTCGCGTGGATAACGGCTATCAATAATGGGTAGCTGGCGTGCGTGTCGTGTAGGTACAACTCCTCATTTTAAAAGGAAGAATCTTTTCTTTTCTCTTGTGTTGAACCCTAATTCTTTTTCTTAAATAAAAGTAGCCTAATAAGTTACTCTTTATAACATCAGCCAGTGAATGTCTCGTTAAAATTGATCCAGCTGTTTTCAGCCATCCACAAAATTTTAAATATTGTTTATTTTTATTTGTTATAAATGCCGTAAGTATACTTTCATATGCATTTACGGCTGATTTTTCAATCGACCGATAGTTTTTATTCGTGGAATAAAATTAACGTCTGAAAGTTATTGTATGGAAGAACTGTCAAAAATTCAAAATTATTCCTTCGATAAAGTTATCTGGCGTTGGAAAAATCAGCCGTAAAGTAAAAAGCCGTTAGACATTAGGTACAAACAGACACTTCAATTTTATTTATTTGTATAGACACACAAACACACAAAAAACACATGACGCACACACAACAGCACGCATGACAGCTAATATAATAAATAATAATAATTTAAACAATTACTTACAAACTTATTTGACCATAATAACTTTAAAGGCTCCTTCAAACAGGCGCGACACGCAACAAAATCGCGCGCGACACAAAGGCACCGCAAGTCGCGCAACGAGAGGTGCCTTTTTGTCGCGCGCGATTATATCGCGTGTCGCGCCTGTTTGTAGGAGCCTTTATATCAAACAACGATTAATTTCGATTATGTAAAATCACAATATTTCTATGCGGCGTTTTGTTCGCCATTTCTCTATTAGATATTCTGAGTGGAATGCGTTAAGGGCTCCAAGATAATACCAGGGTATCATAGCCAGACCCCGATTAAACGTCATTGTGACTTCACTCGATGTTTTTGATAGTCCCGTCCTAAGTAACGTGAGGGATTAGTGTAGGATCCTAATGTCAACTATATCCTATGTTAGAACTGGAAGGGTTCAAACCGGGTGCGGTGACTTGACAACGACGAAAATGTGGAGTCGTCGTTCCTCAATACTAGTTAACATTCACGTGTCCGTTACAAAAAGAATTATGAACGTATGTATTTCAATAAACCCTGTACGTATATTTTGTTGCTGACGATCCGTCAGGAATAAAAACAAAAGGAATGGGGGATCAGACCGAAACGAGAAAGTTTATAGTGGTTAAGACAGAGATTAAAACTGAAGAATAGATGGATAGGGGATCAGACCAGAATAACTTGGAATATTTGAGTTTATTGTTGACGATTTACGGATAGTTAGATATTGAAATGGGTCACAATCTGTATCTATACGAATAATATGAAACTGAAGAGTTTGTTTGTTTGAACGTGCTAATCTCTTTAACTACCAGTCGGATTTGAAAAAAATCTATTCGTATTTGATAGCTCAATTCTCGAGGAAGACTATAGGCTACTTCACATCACGCCAGGACCTTGAGGAGCTGATCAAAAACAAAAACCGTAAGAAAGAACGCTGAGCGAAAACGAAGAAATGGCGCGGGCAGGCCATGCGATGCGGTTGGGAGGGTCGCGGGCCTAAGAAATTTCACGCGGACGAATTCGCGGGCTAGTAATTTACACACACCATGTTCCGGAATTAACGCACACCACCAAACACCCTAATTAGAATATTATGTTATAATCCTATTAAATAAATACACTGAATTTTGAGTATTTGAGAATTGTAATCACATTACAAATCTACGCACGCACAAAGTCTGACACGAATAAGGGACTAGTGTAGTAGGCACTTCGTCTATTTTGGTTTGTTTTGATTGTACAGCGGAATTATGACTGTAATTTTCGTATTTTTAATTATTTTTGGGATAAAAATTACCTGTATTAAAAATAACAGAAATCCATTTAGTAAACGATTCTGAACAATAAAATTAGTTACAAATTGTATAAGTATGTAAGTACTTTAGATTCAAATTGAAAATAGGTGGAATGATTTTTTATGTATCCTTTTTATTTAGCAAATTAGGTATTTTTATTTACCTTAAGATTCATCAAACGAAAACCTCCCGGTTAAAGATGTCTTTGATTTTTATTTGAGATACCTACGGTCTACATAATAAGACCTTCTAAATAACATTTAAAACGTCCTACACTTATCGGAAGTCTTAGAAAAATAACCTTTAAGGCTCCTGCAAACAGGCGCGACGCGCGACACGAATCGCGCGCGACACAAAGGCACCGCTCGTTGCGCGACTTGCGGTGCCTTTGTGTCGCATGTCGCGTCGCGCCTGTGTGTATGAGCCTTTAAAGAGATTTTTCGATAAACAAGCATACTTATACAAAAATCTCAAAGCAAGTTACTAATGACGAAAGCCCCCAAATCGGCCTAATTGATGAGCTGGTACATATACATACCTATGTAAACCTGGTACGTGTGAAAAGCTTCCCCATCCTCGCTAGCCGATTCCATACATCGTTCGCTCCAAGACATTAAGTACCGACGATTTGCCAACCCGTCTGCCCTGACCCTTATCATTTATTGTTACGATCTGCGGAAGATAAACAGCTGATACCTTCTATTGTTTTCTGATATCCTGGTACATGGAGGCCTTATGGGGTCCATTGATAGTGAGAAAAACAAAGCCTCCTTGAATTTGGGTATATTTGTTGGCAATAAAGGTTTGTATGTGTCTTTAAATAAATGATGTAGAGAAACGAATGTATCCTTTTCAAAAATATCGAGGTAATTGCGTACACAACGACGTTGTTGAGGAGACAATTTTTTCGAACATAATTATAGCAATGTATTAACAATATCCTTCAAAATGATTCAGATTGTGATTTATACTGTGTTACGCAATAAGGGTACAGTATCCAATGAGCATTTTGAATTAGCGTATAAACTTATTACAAAACATACAGAAAATTAGTCTAATCACAAAGTATGGTCCTTTATTTTCCTTTATTTTGGTTATTTGTCCTTTATTTTGGTTATTTATTTCAAGTACAAAGCTAGGCAGCGTAACAATATATAATTTGGGCAAAGAACTAGGAACTAGAACACTTTCTATATTATACGAAAAATATTCAACCCACAATCCTCTAAGCAGTAAAGACAAGTAATTTATTGGCATGAAAATGTCTGTCTACAAGATGTGCCTCCAAAAATATGCTATCTTCCTTTCTACGAGCTGAGAGTTAAGTTTTTACCATTGTCTACGCAAGAAATCAGTCCGTAGGCAATCATTTAGTTACATGTAGGTACCTCTAAACATCATCACCATAATTTCAGCCAACAGACTTCCACTGCTGGTCATAGGCATTCCTGAAGTGTCCACATCCACAGGTCACGTACATCTAAACAAGGGCATTAGCAAATAGTTGGAAGAAAAACTTTACTACAAAACAAAATAGCAGACTTCCAAAAAAATACACTTCAAAGTGAAAAATTACTTTAAGTTCGGAAGTCGGTGGGTTTGGTTTTGTTTTTTGGAAGTCTGTTGTTTTCTTTTTGTGATTAAGATTTTTTATTATTCACTTTTCAGTTGTGGTACCTACCCCACATACTCGTAAATTCGTAGATATACCTTCACTTGCTAAGTAAATAACAGTGAGCGGAAGTTATTACGTTATTACCACAGTATAAATCTGTGGTTATTACTATAGCATCATCAACATACACTAACGGCCAAACCAAATTACCTATCTATTACCAGTTTTGGCATACTGGAGGTAGAAAAACCTATCTATCTCTGGATTTAACGTCTCGATAACCTATATCAGTAGCGATTTGCATGATTTTATTATACTGACAGTTATAATTATACTAGCTACCATCAGTAGATAACTGTTTATAGGTTATTGGGTTCCGCAGTAACTGGAAAAAAAACTGGCTAAATGCTAGTCGGACTCGCACACGAAGGGTTTCATGCCACAAGGCAAAAACACCGAAAAAAACACGTTTGTTGTATGGGAGCCCCCTTAAATATTTGTTTTATTTTGTTTTATTTGTTGTTATAGCGGCAACAGAAATACAGTACCCGGCGATAAATATTGCACATCGACCTTTAGAAAGAGACAATCGGCTAATTTCGGCTTCGTAGAGCGTTATCTCTGTCGCTCAAAATACAAAGAGTCCGGTATCTATTAGGAGCTGTTAAAACAATTATTATGATTTGCTTCTTTTGATAATTATATTTTTATTCTTTGTATAAAACACACCAATTTCCAAAGGTCGAAGTGCAATATTTATCGCCGGGTACTGTACATCATCTGTGAAAATTAACTGTCTAGCTATCACGGTTCATGAGATACAGCCTGGTGACAGATGGACAGAGGGACAGTGGAGTCTTACTCCCGTTTTTACCCTTTGGGTATGGAACCCTAAAAATACGTATAATTGAACCATCAGAACCATCAGACCAAATTTATATGGGACCAGAGAATTTTTCAAATCGGTTTGTAAGTGACGGAGTTCTGAGGAGGCCCTATTATATTCATCACATCTGGTGGATCAGGTCCAGTTGAAAACCAGCGTCAGGCACCAGTTGCCTGGCATTTTTGCTGAACTGGACCTTTTTGGCGCAGCCGTGAGGCACACTTTCCTGCTAATTTCTTACATCGGACTTTGCAATTTTTATTTTTATCTTAGTTTTTATCTGATGTTACGACTATTATCTAACTATCTGGTGTATTGTGCATCTTAAGAGACGCACAATACACCAGATAGTTAGATAAAAATAATAAAATACATTTATTTAGCACAGACTAAGGTCTGTGCTAAATAAATGTATTTTCTTTCTTTTCTTTATCTGGAAAATAAATTGTCTATTTGATCTCTTTCCCTTAGCCTACTGGAGAATATTCTTTCACTTCCATCTGTCTCCCTTAGTTTTATAACACACACACATTTGCCAACATTAAGCTTTTAAGAAGGCGGAAACTGCTCACTTAAGCTCATATTAATCATTATTATCTCTCATTGTAAACAGGGTCATTAGTTCAGAAAGCGCACAGTCCCTGCAATTGTGAGCAAACTTCGTGCAACTCTGCTAAAATAATTGGTCTAGAGTTTCTATTATAATAAACGCTGTCGCCGCTCTAATTGGTCAGCGGTGACAAACACTTTGAATGCAGACGTGGTGGTATTCAATCAATTAGATTCGTAGGGGTGTTACTTGGGAGAAAACAATATTGTTCTAGGCAATAAAACAGCAGATTGAAAGACAGATATTATATATAGCCACCACGCTGAAAATATTTTGTTGATATTAATAGTACATTACTTCAGAGGGAAGAAAGTGACAGTTCCATACCGAGATTATGGCATTTGCGCCACGAGCTTGCGAGGGGCGCAAACCATTTGAGGTATGGAACTGTACTTTATCCTGAGGGATGTATAGTGCTTTTTATTACACCTACGAGGAAAATTATGGACATAAATGCATAGAAATGTTCATATTTAGTTAAAAGTACAATTATTAAAAGTGCAGCTATTAAGATGTTACATTTTGTCCGGGTATCTTGATATTTTGAGACACGGCAACAGATTATCAACAACTTCTTGGGCCGTCTCTAATAGTTCTGGCGGTGTGTTAGGGATAACATCATCACTGTCGCTCGAAGTATCCATATTTTTACAAAAAACACAAAGATAAATGTGTTTTTGCGAAAATGCGCGGGCTTTTCCATTTTTTATTCGCCCGTTTCTGGAGTAGGCTAAGATCATAAGGTCATGCAGCCACTTCTTCCGTGATTCCGCGCGTTTTATATACAAAAATAATTTCGTTTTTAATTATCTGTATGCACCAAGGAGGTTGGTAACTGGTAAAAAAAAAAAACTATGTGGCCAGTAACAATTTACTTAAAATTTAATTAGTAGACAGTTAGTCTCTTGGCAGTATGACTGCTGACAAATTAAAAAAAAAAAGAAAAACCGGGTATGTAATGGAATTTCATACATACTTCCCACCCTTGGGTCGGAAGGATTTTCATACAAACTTCCATACCTTGGGATGAAAGGATTTGAAGGGCGGGATAAAGGCGTTTCTTCCCTCTAATTGGTATAATTAGTATGTATTTTCAGAGCAGGTGTGATAAAAAAGACTTTTACATAATATGTATAGGTAGGTAATCTGCATTCGCGATTTATTTTCCACAAATGTAAACAAATATAAGTTTAAGGAAAAATTACTTTAAATCCTATACAATAATGTTCAATTTACAGTACAATTTCAAACTTTTTATAATTTTTTTAATAGTGCTAGTCACTCTGAAATCAACTTAATTACTATTAAAATAAAGTTGGTATTTGTTTAACTTCTTACAAAGGGGTATCGTGTTACCCAGTAACTGGGTTGTGGAGGTCAGATAGGCAGTCGCTCCATGTAAAACACTGGTATTCAGCTGCATCCGGTTAGACTGCAAGCCGACCCGAACATTGTTGGGAAAAGGCTAGGCAGATGATGATTTTTGTTTAACTTCAAATAATACTAATTTGAAACATAAGTTTGAATAGATTTTACATAGGTTTCCATGGAACTACAGAACGCGTCCTGCTACGATTATTCTTCGCCTTCGCTTACCTTCATACTAGTCATGCAGGCACGCCGGTTACAAATACTATGCAACCTTTGTGAAGAACATCAAAACTAAAAGGTCAGTATAATATTTATGTTTTAGGGCGACCCTTTCGGCTTTTCCACTCACATGATCCTTGTAAACGCCAGGCCGACTTTTCTTAGCCGGAAAACATCATCACAAAACATATTGTGGTTTTGAAGATATTTATTATACGTCACTATACATACACCCCTGTCCAACCCTTTTGGGTATACAATCGTAACGTTATAATATTATACTTTACTAACGAATATAAAACTGGGAAATCAGAAGTGCCTAGCATCATAGCGACATGCAAATTCACCATTGTCCGCTTTTCAATCAATGTGCTAATGTTTTATTTATTTATTTATCTTTTATATTTAATATTTTCTTTCGTTTGTTTTATAACTTTGTTTTCTTTTTGTACTCAATTTGATAGCTACTTACCCATTGTAACTCCGTACTAGTTTTGTATAAATTGAGAAATGTATTAACAGAGAGTCCTGGCACCCATAACACAAGTTTAATCTTAGCTTGGGTGCCAGTGGAGTAATCAGTAATTTATGCAATTTTAAAAGAATATTCTCATTGTCATAGAATTAACTAATTGCCACAGGCAAATTGTAAAATTTTAAATAAAGTTATAGTTATAGTTTTGAATATTGGATCAATTGAAATGAACATTCGGCTGCTGGGGCTTTCGATTAATTTATGATCTATTAATATTTGTTTTGGCGTAGAGGACTTGCTGAAGTATCTGTAAGCGTCATTTGTAGAATAAAGGTTTTGAATGCTAAAATCCTGCCTACATAACTTCTCGCGGATTTAAAATAAAAATTGGAATTTTGTCACGGTATACCACGGATGTACATTAACTTCGTTAACGGTATACTGGTTTGCTTTGACATACCCAACAATCTCTTTACAAACCTGGGCTCCTAGTACACGGAGCAGTATGACGATCCTTCTGTGGTGATCACAGATCAAATGGGCAATTCTCGTAATTTTATGAACGTTCACAGTCTGATCTCAGTCTCAATCTGTCAAAAATACCTCCAATTTCTCTACATTTTTGACATTGATTGTCGCTGATGTGATATTGCGACTAGTTAGGGGATTTCTGTTAGGGTTCTTGGAGATATTATTGACACAATTACCCCTTTTTTTTTTTGATCCGGGGTGGTAAATCTTCATGGATGTCCGCCGCCCTGGGGCGGGCGGCGGGGTCTGTCAGACTCTTACTGGCTAAAAACCACCCCGGTGTTCCATCTCACACCTACGCCGGGGGTCGCGGGAACTTACGATCCTTCCGCAACCCCCGGCTGGTGCCGGCCCGCCTTAGCGGGCCCTGTCTGGTCAGGGGGGGGAGTGAGGTGTTTGACTCCCCCCGTGACGTCTAAGAGGGGCGCGCGTGGAACACATCGCGCCGCCACCTCGGGTCCTGATGTGTGGGGGGCGATGGACGTCCCCGAGTCCGTCGCCCCTGGACCCGTTTAGGGGGGCTGAAAGAGGGCGTTGTCCGCCCTCCGCCGACGCCCGGTGCGCCTGCTGCGGGCAGGGTGAGTGGACGAGATCTCCCTCTCCCTTTCCGCAGCCTCCTTCTGCGAGACGACCGTTTCGCAGAAGGAAACCACCGCGTCCCAGGACTCCTCGCTGTCGACCATGGACTCGACCACGGCCGGCAGCGAGAGGTCACTGCCTACTTCTGAGATGAGGGCACGGCGACACAATTGCCCCTGCCGTAACAGGCATATTTAATTAATGTTTAGACAGCGAGCGGTACGTTTGACGTACGATTTTGATGCGGTTTTCACCATCATATATAGCACTAGCTTCTGCCCGCGACATCGTCCGCGTGAAATTCCACTTACCCTCTTAGGGGTGGGATTTCAAAAAACCCTTTCTTAGTGGATACCTACTCTTCACATAGAATACACCCTCCAAATTTCAATTTTTATAAATTTTAATTGTTGAGTACTTCATTATTAAATATCTCTTCCTGTTTGGTAGTAAAATTCTATAAATCTCTTAAATAAATTGCAAACTATTAGTTTTGTATAATTTAGAAGCATTTTATTAAATTTTGTAAATGTTAGAACTATGTTTCCGTTTATTTTGATTTTTTTGATGTTGACTTGAAAGAGCATGGCAGTTGAGAACGTTTCATGCTCACTTAAATGTGGTTTCATTGATGGTGGCGCGTGTGTTGGATCATTCGGTTCCCTACAAAATGGTTGAGCTGGATGGTGCTGATCCACGCGTCATGTTCGTGAACGGGCGCCGTTGGTTGAGACTGGTCATCTCTTAACCGCCAAGGCTTATTTTTAATCTTATATTTTGATTTGTTTCTTCATTTGTGTCATTTTTTTACGTTCTCACATAATTCTATATGGGAGAACAATGTTAATATAATGTAAGAATAA
This sequence comes from Luperina nickerlii, assembly GCA_963855955.1. Lineage (NCBI taxonomy): Eukaryota > Metazoa > Arthropoda > Insecta > Lepidoptera > Noctuidae > Luperina > Luperina nickerlii. The sequence goes on along the minus strand of OY979682.1, from coordinate 16,558,392 downwards.
TGTACCCAGGATTTTGTAATATCTTGATTTAAAAGAGTGTCCATGCTGTTTCATGCCCGTTCTTCTCCATAGAGATCTACTATTGGAATGGGCAACTAGCTTCAACTTTCTGACTAACTGACAGACTATTTATTTTTGACAATTCAAAAGTGCCTGTATAAGGTTTAATTGAAATAAATGCTTTGAGATCATCTCTCCAGGACCAGCGGTTTAGGCTGTGTTGATATATCAGTCAGTCAGGACTTTGAATTTTATACGCGTATATAGATTTATTCCGGAAGGTTTGATATGTAGAATACATTTAAAATTCAATACATAATATAGGATAAACAACTCTCAATGTTTTTTCAACTCGTAAAACCCGTGCGAAGCAAGTTAGAGTCGCAAATTTACTATTACCATAAAGACGAAATTTAGATCGATGTTATTTAACCTCTTAATCACCGCTAATGAGAAACAATCATTGATTTACTTAGTATTATAATGGGTCGATATCGTACCAGGCCAGGATTGAGTGGTTAATATACTAAACGTAACCCATGTTTAATATTCAGGACGCGGTATCCACCTTATCGAACCCCAAGAGATAATATTATAGAGGATAGATAAAAGTGGAATTTATAATTGTTTAATTATGAACACGTATTATTTAAGCGATCTGAATGCGAAATGTGTTTGTAGGTAGATAGTTATGAAGGTGGCGGATTAACGAAAATTACGATGAAATATGTAGGATTTTGGTACACTGGATGTCTGGGTAGAAATGTCTATTTGTAGTTTGAATATATTATATACCTAACAAAGACTTGAGGTTTCAGTAAGTTTCTGGGTTACTTAAATCAAGGAGACAGTGCACTTTTATTTTCATGTGTCTAGTGCGGGTTGGTAGTGTCACGTGTCTTTGATTTTTTGGTTCTAGGACATGCCGGTTGCCTCATGATGTATTCCTTCACCTATTTAAGACCAGTGGTGATGAAATTATTTACACGAAGAAAAGCGCCTTGCTGTGGTCGAACCTACCAACCTACAGCTCGTAAGTCACGGCAGTCACCACTGCCCCCACACCCCCCACTGTTCCACCATACTTATTATTCTTTTCCTTTTAATTTTTAAAAAACGTTGCCCCACACTAGGAATTTACTCCTGTATCGTGGGTGCGTTTACAAACATTTAAATTCACATACACAAACAGCCAGACCCGGAACAACTACCTGTGGGCAATACAAATATTTGTTCCGTGCGGGAATCTAACCCGCGACACGCAGCGCAGCAGTCAAGCGCTCAGCCACTGCGCCAACCGTGTCTTAAAGTGGAAAGTTCGGTAACAATTGCTCTTGTTCGATGTTCATTTTTAATATCACGTAAACGAGGGTAGATAGGAAGGATCTTGCAATCTAGACTTATCGTATAACCGGTTTATCTGTCTGGCTTCCATCCTAACTAACTTACATTCGCGTTTTTTACTTTATGATTCAGAATATCGGTTTTTTGTTAAGAAGATTGGGAGAGAGATTGAGTAGGTATTACCTACTAAAATATGTATTATAATATCCTTATATCCTGCTAATTATATAGATGTGAAAGTTTGTAGGTTTGAATGTTTCTTACTCAGTCACGCAAAAACGGCTGAACGTGTTTGTATGACATTTAGCATTATGTGCCAAATGTCATGGCGAAGCCGCGGGCAAAAGCTAGAGTACATTATTTTTGAAAAACACAACGCTCCCCCCACCGAATAATATGGTAATCGATAAATCAAAATTTTACAGGAAAAATAAAAAACTGTTTTATGCGTATATCTCGGCACGGGTAGATCGTAAGGTAGACATTTAAAAGTCAAAACAAAGCTAATTTTTTTACAATCTAATTTATATTATGATTTTTTTGTAATACTTTAATAAAATTAAGTTATTCACAAAAATAATGTTACTGAAATTAAATGGCAAAAGTATAGTATGCAACGCATCATTTCCATATTATTCGCGTGTAAACGCAACAATATCGTAGTCAATATTAATGCATTATAGTATTATTCGTTGTAATACAGTGTCAAAAAACCTAACGGCAATATGATATTACGATATTATTCGTGTGAAATCCAAGCGATAGTGTATAATGTAATATTACATTACAGTAATATTCGTCGATGTGTGGTGTCAAAAGATTAACAGTAATATAATGTTGCAAATACATGTTTTATTAAATAATCCAGTACTTATTATTTGATTTGGCAGAAAAATAACAATAATAGAGGAAGTTGATATTAATACTGGATAATTTATAATAGCGTTTTATTAAAATTTATGAAATAAAACAAAGTTTTTATTATTTATCATAATCAGTCCTTTTATTTATTAACTAGCTGTGCCCGCGACTTCGTCAGCGTGGAATAGTGACTTTTCGGGCAGCATATTTTGAATTACATATACCGTCGTTTGGGTAGCTAAAAATTTACTTTACAGTAATGCTTCTTTGTATACGATATTTGACGTATGGCCATCGGAGATGAAAGCATACAGGCTCCTAGGATTGCTAACCCGTGACAGAGCCACATACAACTGAGCGTGCGAGAAACAGCTGATACAGGTTGATATAGGTCAGACGCTGAAAGTTGTAGGTGTAGATTTAGATCTACACCTACAACTTTCAGCGTCTGACCTTGGGCTTTATTAATTGTCATCGCAAAACAGGCTGACTGGAAACTGGACTCGTTTAAAACTAAATGGAAAATTGTTTGGAATGAGAGGAATCCGAGGAATGAAAACACTTTTACCTTTTCCACACCTTGTTAAAATCTCTGCTTCTATCAGATTTCTTTGTAAATTGGTCACTTTTAACCTGGTGCCATTGCTAAGTTTTGGGGGGCTTAAATTTCTAAGAAGCATTATCGGTACGCCTACTTTTAATTTTATTTTATGTGCTGGTAGTCCAGGAGCATTGAGGGATTCTAAAAATTCTACTGGGTAGCTTGTAGATTTTCCTTCTTCCATGACTCTGTTAATGGAGATATACTCAACATAATCCCCCGGAACATAGCTCGAAATTTCAACGTTTATTGTTGCTTGTCGTTTCGTGGCGTCAAAATAGCTCTTTCGCAAAGCCAGAAATTTTCGCAAGTTGGTATTTGAGTTGCGTTTCCATACACAGATGATATGAGGTCTCGCATTGATGAAACTATGTTGCATAGGTTTTCATTAAAAACTTTTCCTTGTTCCTGCGGTAACACACCGTTACCAATCTCAAGTAGCAAATCTGAAAATTCTTGAGCATTTTCGTTGCCTCTAATTTGCGCACGCATATTTAATGTCAAATGAAAAGGTATAATGTAATGCCACAGTCGAGAACTCTTTAGGCAGGCTGTAACTTCAACAGCCCTTGTTCCACGTGGTATTACAGGGAGAGTCTGACGAAAATCGCCACAAAAAAGCATAGTAATGCCATCCATGGGTTGATCACTGCTTGACATCACGCAACGTTCTGTCTACTGCTTCTACTGCTTTTCGATTGGCCATTGTGGACTCATCCCATATAATAAGGCTACAATCACGAAGAACCTTAGCTTTATCGCTGTTTCTTGAAATATTACAAACAGGGCTTTCTGTGCGGTCTAAATCGATCGGAATTTTGAACATTGTATGAGCAGTTTTCCCACTTTGGCAACAAAGTGGCTGCTATGCCTGATGAAGCGACAGCAAGCGCGATTTTACCTTGGCTTCGTACCTTCGCCAAAATAACTTTCGTAAGAAATGTTTTAACCGTTCCACCGGGTGCATCTACAAATAGCATTTCTTCCAAAGTACTATCAACGCTCACCAGATCAAATATCAAACGCTGTTCATCAGTTAGCCTCGAGAGTGCGCGTCCATGTACGTACTCTGATAGTATACCTTAAAAATGTCCGCCGTGATTCTTTAAATCGATATAACTTTTTTATTTATGAACCGATTGACATGAAATAAACACTAAATGTTAAGTGAAGCTTACTACAATATATTAGTGAAAACCGCATATAAATCGAATAAGCCGTTTCTATTATATTGTAAACAAAAATAATACACAAATATAATTGTTTTATACTTTACGTGGAAAAAGGCATGCATTTCTTACGCGAATATAATGGTAATCGTCGCTTACCGAAAAAGTTAACGATTGCATGATCTGTAATAACATGTTATGGTATTATTCGTGCAAAAAGTGTGTTTAGATTTTAAGGGAATAATGTTGTTATGTTCATTACGGTACCATTGAAATTATTGTACTTTTATAAATATACATAGAAAAAATACAAAAAAATTTACAAGATGATAATTAATGCTTTAGACACCGAATATACAATAAAACGAAAACTGTCGTAGTACCACATTACCATGTTATTCGGTGGGGGGAGCGACAAGTGGTAAAAACATCAAGAAACTTATGATGTCGGTATAAATTGAGTAAGATATGATCTGCAGTGCGATTCTGTAACCATCTCACAGTGAAAACTTAGGTGAAGTGAGCGTAGAGTGAGCTGTCAATAGTGTCAATTCCTAGCAAAAACAAACTCACTTCACCTAAGTTTTCACGGTAAGATTTTTACAGAATCGACCGGCTGCATAGTAACTTTCAGTATACAATTCATTATACACGATGATGACATGAAGATATTGATTTAAAATCAAAAATTATGTGTAAAAAACTGTAACCCGACATCGGAAAAAAGTGATCTATAAAGTACGAAACAAGAAAATATTTCAGACAGAAATAAGACATAGGTGTACAAAAATGGTCAAATTAAACCCGTGGTCCACATTCTATCTTATCTAGGATGTAATTGGTGTCATAGCCGGATTTAAATTACTGTGTTGTGTTGTGTCGTGACGCAGAATACACCAGAGGGGCAATTCTACTAATTTTAACAACGTTCACAGTCTGATCTCAGTCTCAATCTGTCAAAAAATACTTCAAATTTCCCTACATTTTGACAAGTTTTTGACATTTGTTTGTCGCTGAGATGAGACTGCGACTAGATTTTGAACGTTTTAAATTACGAGAATTGGCCTTCAGCTGTACAGGACTACGTCAAATCACAACGAGTTTTGATTGGATAAAACTACGTCAGAAAGAGATACAACACAGTAATGTAAATCCGGCTTAAGGCGAAAGCGCCAGGGTAGCCTGCGAAATTCAATTTTTTTTAGGTTTTTCGGAATTTGCTGGTCAGTATTAAGTTGTACGTTGATTAATATGTGAATCACTGCCGTAATAAATATGTATTCAAAGAATTATAATCATTAAAGTCATCAACACAACTCTCTAAGACCACGTAACTCCAAAGAATAGGTAACTGTTTCATGAAATCATCATTCTTTGGAGTTACGTGGTCTTAGAGAGTTGTGTTGATGAAATAAATGATTATAATTCTGTAAATACGTATTTGTTATGGCCGCGAATCATAATTATTTTGATCGACGTACAACTTAATACTGACCAGCAAATTGCAAAAAACGTAAGAAAATTTGATTTTCGCGGGCTACCTTAGCGCTTTCCCTTTAAGACACAAAATCGGCTTCAAAAGCAAAAACGGCGTAAAAATCGCCAACATTTTATCAGCTTTAAACCTCGATCTAAAACTGCCCCGGACTGGCTCGCCATCTCGCTACCTCGCCACTTCGCCACAAAGGACCTAGTCTATACTTGTCATCTACAAACTTCGTGCGACAAGAGCACAGTGCCCCCCTTTGGGGATATCATGCAAGCGTGACAGGAAATACTGACAGGACTCGAGGCTGGCTAACACGACCCTAGTTTCAGGTACCATAGATACATCTATGGTTGGTATGGTTGGTAATAGTTATGGTTGTACACAACGTGTTTGTCTATGGTAAGTAAACTCAAATCGTGAGAATTTAATTGTGTGAACAAGTTCAGTAATACTGGTAATACCCGATCAAACTAATAATTAATATTAAGTACAGAGCAGGAATTTTCGACGCCATATTTAAGTTTTGTTATTAAGGCTCCAGCAAACAGGCGCGACGCGCGACACAAAGGCACGGCTAGTTGCGCTACTTGCGGTGCCTTTGAGTCGCGCGCGATTTTATCGCGTGGCGCGTCTGTTTGAAGGAGCCTTTAGTTTTAGTAAGTTAGAATACCTACGTATATTGTATTATTCTTTCTTCTTCGAACTTAATATAACTAGTATACAGGCGTAATTTGTGGAGATAAAATAAACATTATTTATGTCCTTTATTTCATCATTTACATATAAATTATATTTTTAAAAATTAGTATATAAAAATTTTTCAAAAATATAAAAAATAGTAGTCCACCGGTATCGGGAACAGGGTCCAAGCTACCGGCGGTCAGGGCTCCAGAGAGAGGAACCTCCTAACAATGCGGGCCGTGTCCAGAAGTACCGCTTTCTGAATCAAGCCCTTGATCCAGCTGCCCAACGAGAGCCTCCTTAGGTGTTGGTCGAGGCTCTTGGCTATTAACACATTGGCTGTCACGACTATCGGCACAATGATCACCGGGTCCACATCCCACATGTCGACAACCACCATAATTATGTAATTATTCATCATCATCATCACCTGTCTAGCCTTTTCCCAACTATGTTGGGGTCAGCTTCCAGTCTAACCGAATGCAGCTGAATACCAGTAAGTATTTTACATGGATCGACTGACTTATTACTTAATTCTTATTATCATTTAATTATGTAATTATTATCGAACCTAAGCTAATATTATAAAGAGGTAACATTGTTTGTTTGTATTTGCACGAAGGCTGTGCTGACGTTCATGTTCGGGGTCACCAGTATAGAGGTATGAGGAATTGGGTGTAAAGTTCACTGATCCTCCATAGAAAACGAGGATCCTCCGACCAGACGGGTGTTGTGTCTGGCGGGCAACTGCCCGATGATTCATGTCGGGCCGTTGTATCTATGCTAGTTGCGCGGTAAACTCTGCTTGCGCGATGCACGATTTTGCGTGACGTCAGTATGACGCGTTGTTTGCATGTGGCATTGTAGATACCGCTACAGTACCTACGCGGATCTGCGGAGTGATTGCGTGACACACTAACAGTAGGAATGGTTTTCATTTTGATTATTCAACAATATTCATTGCGTTATTTACGTTGTTAAGTAGACAAATTTTTCAAACATATGAATCAATGGATTACCAATATCCTTCAAAAAAAAATGTGATTTATAGTGTGTTATGGAGATTACAAAAATCTTTTCACTGATAGAAAGCTACGCTATAACCGAATGCGTTATGTTTTATGTTAAAACAAGAAACTATACGATTATGAAATCGTGTGCAGAAGTTATAAAGTTATATTTTCCCTTCCCTGAAAGGTTAAAATTAGATTTCTAATTTTCCCGTGCCTCGCGTGTTACGGATATATCAATTAGCAGCCGAACTTCTTGTTAACAACGTTGAAACTTTGTCAAATTAATTAATTGACTTCGAGCAATCAAATACATATTATTCATATCCCAGTAGGGTTATGAATACAAATACAAAGTTTCTACGTAGGTAGTAACCTACGTAGAAACTTTGTATTTTTAAAAATTCTTCAAATATGCTCCGTTCTTGTCATTTTTTTACCAAAAGGCTTCGATCTTTTTCAGTTTGAAATGATGAGAGTTATGAAAACATCTATACTAATATTATAAAAAGGTAAAGTTTGTAAGTTTGTATGTAGGGGGTAATCTCTGAAAGTACCAGTTGGATTCGAAAAAATATTTTTGTATTTGATAGCCCAATTCTTGAGGAAGGCTATAGGCAATTTAACATCACGCTATGTTAGGAGCCGAGTAAAAATAAAAAAAGTCAGAAAGAACGTCGTTTGCTATGATAGCGCAAAAAATATGTTAATGAAATCTTTGAATTTATCGGCTTTTCTCTACTATAATATGCATGTATTATACATATGAGCCTTCCTCTTGAATCACTCTATCAATTGCTGAAAACTGCGTTAAATCCGTTGCGTAGTTTAAAAGATCTAAGTTGACAGGGAGCGGGAGCGACTTTGTTTTATAATATGTAAAGAAGACTATTCCTTTATTTCACACAGTTGATAGAAACTCATTCACCTCCCTGATTCACTCCTCCAATAAAAGCTAAATAACCTGAATTTATCTGTATCTCAATATTGTTATAGGTATCCAGGTGTTTTCAACCCTTCCACTTGACAAAATCCAATCCTTTGGTCGTCTAAAGGTGGAGCCTATAGGAGAAGATGGGTTGACCTATTTTTGGCTTCGTAGATGTATACAACACACTATAATAAAACTATGTAGATTAAAGAATGAATACAATGTAAATTAGAGCTAAACAGTAAATAAGTAGAGCAAACAACTGGGGGCCTTGAAAGGCCACTTTGGCAGAATCATAAAAGGATAACATTATGAATCATAATATGCCGAAGACAGTCCGTGTTTTTCTTTTTTTCGCTGCACTACGTAGGTATAATCAAAGAGATTGGGATTGGATTTGGATTGGATTGATTGGTATTTTAGCACAGACAAAAAAAAACTGAAAAATCCTTCACCAATGGGATTTGATACGATTAATTTAACAGTTAACTGTCCATAATGATTCATAATGTTATCCTTTTATGATTCTGCCAAAGTGGCCTTTTTAGACCCCCAGATGTTTTGTTGTTCATCCTTTCATTGTGAAATAAAAAATATCTATCCAATAACATATTTTTTAGAATTAAGGTAGGTACTAGCAGTGCAATTTTATTTTCATTATATATTTATTAATCTTAAGTAATTTAAGAAGTGTTTTGCTATCACACTAATATTATAAAGGCGAAAGTTTGTGAGCCTATGTACGAGTATATGTTAATCCAAGGTGTCAGCTACCCCCATACAACATTTTATCAAAATTGGTCCAGCCGTTTGAGCGTGAAGAAGTAACAACCATATAAACACACAAACTTTCGCCTTTAAAATATTAGTGTGATAAAGAATTTTTTCAATAAAGCTCACACGAAAAACTGAAAATAAATGATAATTAAACTAAAAATGCCAAAAAAAGAACTGGTGAAATATGTACAAAAAAATATCGATTCATAAAATAGAAGAATTTCATTAAAATTAGCATAGGGATTTCTTTACGATTAATTTATGTTATCGTAAACTCTGCGAACTGTACAGACGCCAGCACATCAAGCTACTCGAAACTGTCAAATTTTCCTAATCAACTTTGAACCTTATGCTTTAGCGATAAAGTTGAAAATCTATTAAAGAAATTTGACAGATTGTAGTAGCTTGATGTGCTGGCGTCTGTACCTACAATAACTTTTTTGTTAAATTCCACGCGGACGAAGTCGCGGGTAACAGCTAGTATATGATATAAGTACAGATGCTGTCGGTGTACCTTTATAAATAAATTAATTTCTTTTGGATTTTAATAGGAATTTCGCTGTTGAATAATTTATAGCACGCTTCCCAAACTCACGGTAAGAATTCACGACCGCCCACTCGCGACTTTGCACGCTAACCATTGAACTATTGCCACTTCAAAAAGTATTATACTTATCTGTCACCATATAATTATGAACATCTCAAGTTTATAATCTATCTCGCGAGATTATAAACTGACGAAAAATTGTGAACTGCAACAAACCATTTACAATTTAACGCATTATTTTTCGATAGTTTATAATATGTAAAGAAAGAAAGAAAAGTATTTATTGCGACTCGTACAGGAAGATCACAAACTAAACTAAATACAGCAAAATAAAAACCAAGTTATATATAAAAAAAGTAAGAAAAGGAAAATGAAACAGAAAGTCCTATACGAGGCCAAAAGGCTATGGGTATGTCCATGGTAAACCGACAAATTGTGAACCGGCATCAAACTTGCAAGCGACGGATTGCACCTTGCGCTAATATACAATAATTTAAATAGTCAAGTAACTGCGACCAACTTGAAAGTAGCGCTCGTCGCTAGTATAAACTAATGAGTATTAATACGTTATATTGTAAAAAGCTTGGTATAGTTCAATTTATCGACAGTTTACAATCTCGCGAGATAGATTATAAACTGACGGTGTCCACAATCATACGGTGACATATCCGTATCCTAATATTATAAATGCGACAATAACTTTGACTGTCTGTCTGATACCCTTTCACGCCATAACGGCTGAACGGATTGCGATGAAAGGCACAATGCCTGGGTTAGAACACTTTTTATCCAGAACTTTTTTTTTTGTGTCCGTGAGATAATTCCGACCTTCACGCAAGTGAGTCCACGGGCAAAAGCTAGTCCCTTATAAACTTTTACGATGACTCAGTCTTTTTTTTTCAACATAATCAGTCTAAAATCTCACCTGAGGAAATCCGCTGACAGAAACTAGTCTGGTATAACAAACTTAAGTTTTTACGACTCAATCACGACTCAGCTGTGTCAAAGAACGGCGCGTCCTTAAGATTAAGGGATTCCTCAAGGGAGGCAGGATAGAATATTAAACTCCTTTGTTACTTTGATTTTTTTTAAGACGATCAATTAAATTTTCCCCCTTTAAGAGCGTTTACGCCGTACGGCATTTCATACAAAATGAACCAATTTTAATGAAACTTTAAATGCATAAGCAGGATACAAAGGTCTAAAAAGTTAGTTAAGAACATTTTCGAAATGTCTTATTTAAAAAAAGATAACTGGAAATCTTTGTTTCTATGGAAAATTTAAAATCGGTCTAATTTGGCTTTGACATTTTCGAAAATGTTCTCAACTAACTTTTAGACCTTTGTATCCTGCTTATGCGTGTAAAGTTTCATTAAAATCGATTCATTCATTTCGAAAAATAAGGGCTTGAAAGTTTGTATGAAATGCCGTACGGCGTAAACGCTCTTAATTTAAAGGTATTTTTTGCATGCTGAAGGGGCTTACAGGACCTAAACGCAAAAAACGCAAGTTTTAGAAACAATAAAAGTATTTATGATTGACTACAGAACACAAAATCAGAAAAATATATTATATTTTTCAGGATATATGCTAGGTAGATAGTGTGTCGAAAACATAATACAACTAATAATTTGATTTGATAGAAAAAATCATGAAGATACCTCGAAAACTTTCTTTTTATAATAAAAACCATACTAATATATACATACAATCATTCTGATTTTTTGTCAGATTATTCAACAAGCAATACACTAAAACACTAGTGTTTTAATTTTTAGTCCAAACAATAGAATTTTTAAAATTAAATAATTGCTTCATATTTTGCAATAAATTACCAGCGTTGTGTCATCGCGCTTCTCTTTCTTTTCTATGCAGTCCGACAGTGACCGCGCTTTAGTTCATTTAAGCCCGTGAAGTAGACCGGGTGGCATGGCAGGGTCATTGGCGCGAAAACTGAAGGATCTGCAGGACCAATTTTGATAAAATTTTTATATGGAGGCTTTTATAGCTGACACCCTGGATTAACACATAAGCTACTTTTTATCCCGATATTCCCATGGGATCGAAACTTATGCGAGTGAGACCGCAAGGCGCTGCTAGTATTGATATAAAAAGTCTTTCAATGGTCCCGATAAACAATCTGTGAACACCTATGTAGGTATGTATAAGCCAATCTTTCAGATATAGGCACCTATCATTTAATAAAATATTATTTCTGCTTTAAGGCTCCTTCAAACAGGCGCGACACGCGATAAAATCGCGCGAGACACAAAGGCACCGCAAGTCGCGCAACGAGGGGTGCCTTTGCGTCGCGCGCGATTCGCGACGCGCGTCGCGCCTGTTTGCTTAGTCGCTCAATTACGACGGTGAAAATGAATATCCACTTATTCACAATCATGTTATATCTATTCTCTTTACGTAATCCTTAATAATATAGTATACATAGCAATTAAAAGTAATAATTCCACTAGCTTAGTTAGCGAAATTAGTACCACAAATCGTATCTTATTGCTATTATTATTGCAAATTCAAATTGCACAGAAAATATCCCACGGAAACGTACTACATTATAAACTATCTGTGCGCCAAATTTCATCCAAATCCGTTCAGCCGTTTTCGCGTCAACCCGGAACCTCAGACCAATTAAAACTCAAACTCAAAAACTCAAAACATTTATTTAAATTAAACCATTTACAGGCACTTTCGAATTGTCAAAAAGTCGGTCAGTTAGAAAATATGAAGCTAGTTGCCCATTCCAAAGCGTAGGTACCTATGGAGAAGAACGGGCAAGAAACTCCATGGACACTCGTTTTAAATTATATTTTTACAAAAATATTATTATAGTTACATCATTTTTAAATTATATGTTTACAAAAATATTAGTTACTTACACCATTTTTAAATTATATTTTTACAAAAAATATTAGTTACGTTCCTGGTGGAACGGTACAAATTATCGGTACTGGAACTACGCGTAACGTTATTTTGAGTAGTGTTTCAAGTCGCTGGTTGAAAACCGCTTCAAAATCCGTTGTGTAGTGTAAAAGAAAAAGCGATTTTAATTTGTAATAATGACAGATGTTTTCCGCAAATAAACGCCCGATTCCATTATTTCTCAAACTCAAACTAATACTTAAAGCATTTACTTCAATTAAACCATTAACAGGCACTTTTGAATTGTCAAAAAGCCGGTCAGTCAGAAAACATAAAGCTAGGTAGTTGCCCATTCCAAAGCGTAGCTGCATCTCATAGCTGGTTTTTCATTAGCCAGATAACATTTATCTAAGCAATAAATGTGACAGTTTGACATATTCTCTATATACCCGCAATATTTATTCCTCAGATAAAAATTATCTGACTATTGAAAAATCAGCCCTCATAGACTAAATACAACGTATAATAGTCATGAAAGCTTTAATCCTTATCTGTAAGCAATATTTCAGCAATATTTCATGCTACAGTGTGACCGTCAGTTCCCTGGTCATTAGGGTGAAGTACCCAATTACCCGCGTGCGTAAATTGCGAGCCATTATTTAATTTCTTTGCGGTGATACGACACTAGTTATCTTAATCACAAATTAGGTGCGAAATGTGTTCTGTCGAGCTGTACAAATTGCTGGTATTACGAAGATAAATTACTTTGAGGAATTACCTACGTTATGATGATTTTTTACGAAAGCCTTTTTTGTTGAGATGATTACTGAAGGCTAATTCTCGTAATTAAAAACGTTTAAATTTAAGTCGCAATTTCATTTCTGGGACAATCAATGTCAAAAACTTGACAAAAATATAAGGCAATTAGAGGTATTTTTGACAGATTGAGACCGAGATCAGACTGTGAATATTCCTAAAATTACGAGAATTACAGTGCGTGCCACGTAAGAAGAGACTTGACCCCGCCTCCCCCGCCTCTTTCCGCCGCCCCTATGACGTCCGGTCCCGTCCCGCACTCAGACCTCATACCGCTCAAGATACCTAAAATCGTGTACTGCGCATGTCAGACCACGTGGTGTGTCAAGTCTCTTCTTACGTGGCACACACTGTACATGTCTGGTCCTATTAAGGCGCAAGCGCCAGGGTAGCCCGCGAAATTATTATTTTTTTTACGTTTTCTGCAATTTGCTGGTCAGTATTAAGTTGTACGTTGATTGTACCTATGATTCGCGGCCGTAACAAATATGTATTTACAGAATTATAATCATTAAAGTCATCAACACAACTCTCTAAGACCTAAGTAATCCCACAGAATGACTATTTCATGAAATCTTGACATTTTGGGATTATACTAACCTAACAAGTTGTATTACTGATTCTGATGATTATGATTCTGTAAATACATATTTTGTTACGGCCGCGAATCATATTTTGATCGACGTACAACTTAATACTAACCAGCAAATTGAAAAAAGAAACGTAAGAAATTTTGAATTTCGCGGGCTACCTTAGCGCTTCCCCCTTAACTATTTCAACTGACCAGGGGGACTATTCCCGTATTTTTAAGAACATTTGCATTCTCATGTCAGTCTCAATCTGCCAAAAAATACCTTTAATTTCCCAACATTTTTGTCAAGTTTTTGACATCGATTGTCGCTGAGATGAAATTACGATTTGAATTTAAACGTTTTTAATTACGGCAATTGGCCTTCAGAAATCTTCTTAACAAAAAAGGTTTTCGTAAAAAATCATCATAACGTAGGTAATTCCTCAAAGTAATTTATCTTCGTAATACCAGCAATTTACACTGCCCGACAGAACACATTTCGCACCTAATTTGTGATTAAGATAACTAATGCCGTATCACCGTACAAGTACGAGCATTGACCTGGGAAAAATGCGAAATGTACATTTCCAATTAATCTTAGACACGACTTAAAGAAATCATCGTCAGGAAACCTGGGTCCAATGATCATAAGTGTCGAAGACGCAGAGCAACCGTGGAGATAGATGGTTGTTCTTTCTAAAAATAATTTGGTCTCCAGTGAGGATCAGTTATAAACTGATACAATTTCTGTAGCTAATCTTCAAAAAGAAAATCAATAGTTTAAATTCAAATAAGTCTTCTTAGTTTAGTTTACTTTTAGTTCAAAAGAACTTGCTAATTGTCTAACAAGACAGCGTAAAGCACATTCATTATTCAAACGTAAAGTAAAACAATACAGGGAAATTACGGCCTTCTAAAACTAAATTATAATAGGTACTGCCATAAAATTAAGAATTCTCCGCCAAAACGTTTTAAATACTCTCCAATGACTTTTTAAATACACAGTCTAAAAACTTAAACTTTTTTAATAAGCCCTCCCGACGGAAAACCGTTGGATTAACTACCGAAGTTTACTCATAAAACATGAAAAAAGGAATCGTTTGATTGTTCGAACATATCCTCCGTGAAGAGTTATGAATATTAAACTGCACTTACCTAAATGCCGCTGCCGATCGTCCGCCGAATAAAAAAGTAAAAATAAAAAAACACTGGTTTTCAAATATGGAATTGAAAGTTCGGAAAATTGGAGAGCGCGCGCGTTGCGTCCGTTCGGCCCTCTGGACTGGCGAAGACTGAACGTTTTGGGAAGTCAGAGGGTTGTTTCAACCCCCCGGTGCAGCGCGTCTGCATGTACGTACTCTTCGCACTGAGGTAATAAAGACCTATTCGTCTAATTTCCGTCGCAGTTTTGACCTTCTTCGTCTTGATTCGGATCGTTTTAGTTGTTTAATAGATTGGTACTCGTTTCTTCAAATTCCTACTTATTTTTGTGCAGCATAAGGTGTATTTTTGTTTGTTCGTTGTATACCTTTTGTGACTTGGGTATAGCATTTTGCACCGAGGTATTGTTCATGTTATATTGTGTCTATCTACGGGCACAGAGAGTAACACTCGTCGTGGGGGAATATGACGATTGCGTTAATATTGTTAGTACAGTACCCGGCCATAAATATTGCACATCGACCTTTTTACACAAAACCATTTTATACAAAGAATAAAAATAATTATCAAAAGAAGCAAATCATAATTGTTTTAACAGCTCCTAATAGATACCGGACTGTTTGTACTTCGTGCGACAGAGATAACGCTCTACGAAGCCGAAATTAGCCGATTGTCTCTTTCCAAAGGTCAATGTGCAATATTTATCGCCGGGTACTGTAATTATGTAGATAAGTTCTAGATTCCGTTGGTCCCGGCTGTCATTCGTGGATCTTTGACAGTCGTTACGCGTAGTCAGAAGCCCGAAAGTCTGACAACCAGTCTTACCAAGGGGTATCGTATTACCCAGTAACTGGGTTGTGGAGGTCAGATAGGCAGTCGCTCCATGTAAAATACTGGTATTCAGCTGCATCCGGTTAGACTGGAAGCCGACCCCAACATAGTTGGGAAAAGGCTAGGCAGATGATGATTATGTAGATAAGTACACCAGGTACTTACCACAATTATTTCGAAACAGGTGGAGAATAATACGTATTTCAGTACATGCTTTACATAATTACATACATGGAAACAGTATATAATAGGCAACCTTGTATGTCGTTAGGCATGTGCGTAAAACTAGCTTCTGCCCGCGAGTTCGTCCGCGTGAAATTTTTTGTTTCCGTCGCATCGCATCGCATCGCCTGCCGGCGCTATTATTTCGTTATCACTTAGCGTTTTTTCCGACTTTTTTATTTTTGCTCGGCTCCCTATTGTTCTAGCGTGATGTTAAATAGCCTATAGCCTTCCTCAAAAATTGGGCTATCAAATGCAAAAGATTTTTCCAAAACAGACTGGCAGTTCCAGAGATCACCCCCGACATACAAACTTACAAATGTTACCTCTTTATAATATTAGTATAGATGAAAATCAATGTTCTGAAAACTCCCAAAAACTGAAGACACCATTCAATATTCATTCCTTCTGTGTCCAAAAAGAGGTATTTATCTTTTAGACGATCAATTACAGGCTATATTGAACTTAATTCACTTGTAACTCTCCAGTAGACGCCAGTAACCTAATGTGGTTATGCTGAGATTGCCAATCGGATGTCAAAACCGTCCGTTCGTTATACCCATGTTTTAACCATATTGGGTAACGTTTCAGGGTGATTTTCATGTGTTTCCGTCTGTGATTACGGTGGTTGTAAGTAGCTCAGTTATGTTACCGATAAAATGCCTCGTTTTTATAACCAAATGGATTTTATCAGTGTCAAATTTATCCATTTAAAAATGGCTGTCTGTTTTGTATATTTGTGTGAGTGTACTAATGAGGGTTTTCGTGAAAATTTACGACACCAGTTGGCACCACTGTGACAAGAGCTCTTCCAATATAAAATATATGATGACGTTCATCATTCGATTCATTCATTCGTTCATCATTCAGTCATGACTAAAGAAAATATAGGTTCTTTGACAGATGTCTGGACCTGACGTGTCAGTTCTGCCACCTGGTGAACGTCATTTCAGAAAACCCTCATTCCTCAAGACATTTACTTCATTTCTCCACATCATTTTATTACAAAAAAAATAACACTATACAAACACTACACACCTTTACATATCTTTTCCCCACAAAGGGTTAGCAGATGTGTAACCTGTCAGTTTTAAGTACGAATGATGTGCGAATGAATGAATGAATGAAGTACGAATGAATGAATGAATGAAGTACGAATGAATGAATGGATGGATGTAGATAGACAGATAGTTACGAGTAAAACGTTTCTATAGGTGTAAGATACGATATAAAAAAACGATGGATGGATTTTGTTAAAATGTACCAGCCACGTCTCAAATAGAATAAATAAATAAAAACCGGTCAAGTGCGAGCCGGACTCGCGCACCGAGGGTTCCGTACTTTGTAGGTATGTAAATAGTTTATCACGGTTTTTTTTAATGTACCTACAAATTTACGGTTTTCGGATTTTTTCCTTTACTTGTGCTACATGATCTTGCTTCTTGCCAAATTTCATGATTTCTAGGTCAACGGGAAGTACCCTATAAATTTTGATTCCCTTTAGTGTCGAAATATACGTTTTTGCGGCATAAACGGCCGTATCTTTTTTTACGTTAACTTAGGTGTTTAGTTTTTTCATAGCTTTAAGGGACTGTAGAGCTGAGTATATGGTTTTAATTCCAGCTCGATACCTCCACGCGTTCCAGAGATAAAGGTTCTTGACAGATAGACGGACAGACGGACGGACGGACAACAAAGTTATCCTATAGGGTTTCCGTTTTTTTCTTTTAAGAAGATTTTTTTTAAACAAGAAATTTGTTACAACAATGGTGGTTGTGTTTGGGGGGGCTCCTTCTAAGCATTTTTTGCCTGTGTTAGTAGGAGGCCCCGCTCTTCCATAGCAAAATAATGGGTAATTAGACTTTTGCTTCATTACTACTTATGTCTATTGATAATATTTATATTTAATTTATAAAAGAAGATACAAAAAAGTAAAAATAAAATAAATGCGTATTAACAGCAAAAACAAGACAAATTGTGTAAATATGTCTTTTGAAATACGGAACCCTAAAAAATAAAAAACCACTTATCTAAACACTATATGAAACTAAAGGGAACGGGTGTTAACTTTTGTTTAGGATGCCAGCGTCCTCGCCTATAATTTAAACATATGTATATCAGTAGTTGTAGGACGATCACAGATAATTATTATTAAGATAACTACTTACTAGTAAATGCTTTTATGAAGGTGGCCTGTTAAAGTACCTATTTTGGGGTATGCGTATGTTTTTATAACTGAAAAAGTAAAGCAGACCTTTTCAAAAGATCTTCTATATTTCACTTTGACCCTTTCACAACCAATTGCAACAAAAGGGGCTTACATGACCTAAAGCGCGGTCACTGTTGGACTGCATAGAAAAGAAAGAGAAGCGCAATGACACAACGCTGGTAATTTATTGCGAAATATGAAACAATTATTTAATTACAAAAAATCTATTGTTTGGACTAAAAAATTAAAACACTAAGTAGTGTTTTTTTGTTGCTTGTAGAATGATCTGACAAAAAATCAGAATTATTGTATGTATATTAGTATGGTATTTATTGTAAAATGAAAATTTTAAGAGGTATCTTCATGATGTTTTTCTATCGTATCAAATTAGTTGTATTATGTTTTCAATACAGTATCTACCTAGCATAATTATATCCTGAAGAATAACATATATTTTTTTGATTTTGTTTACTGTAGTCGATCATATACTTTTATTGTTTCTAAAACTTGCGTTTTTTTGCGTTTAGGTCCTGTAATTTCCTTATCAGCATACACAAAACAGCACTGTGTTCAAACAGTGTTACTTTATAGGCCGATAATTCTATAAGTACCAACACAACAAAGGCGTAAAATTGGGGCCAATGCCACGTTTTCAATCGTTCTGGTGACAGCTGACTTGAGCCAATTTTCTGGCTCTAATTTTAAAATATAAAGTACCAAGTAGGTACTAAAACTGGCAATCTAGATAAAATACGAAGACGTCAGCGTGTAATTTATTTCAATTAGACTATTTACAGGGCACTTTTAGAATTTATAGGAATTGAACACTTGCGTTAGTCGCCCGTTTCCAAGTAGTTCTTGGAGAAGAACTGTCGAGACACCTGACTCTTTATTTAATATGTAGATGAATAATCGTTAATAATAGATAGATTGAATGCTATTTATTTTGTACACCATAAAAATTACAGATATCTACATATATACACAAATCAAAGTCCTGACTGACTGATATATCAACGCACAGCCTAAACCGCTGGTCCTAGAGACATGAAATTTAGAGGGTGTGTTCTTTGTGAAGAGGGTATCCACTGAGAAAGGGTTTTTCGAAATTCCACCCCTAAGAGGGTGAATAGGAGGAGGGTGAAATTTCACGCGGACGAAGTCTCGGGCAAAAGCTAGTAAATGTATAAATTTTACAAGGAGTGTCACAGTGGGCGGTCTTTTCGCTAAAAACGATCTTTTAAAGACAATCTTTGGATAGATTAAGGGAGTAGAAGAAAGTCTGTGGTTACCATTTACATATCTAAAAGATAAATGATAAGTGATTTTATTTCTGTAAGTAGGTTTGTACAAACACTCTTACACGTCAATGATATTTTTTTAAACTAGAAGAGGTCGGCGTTTCCATTCTGACTGCTCTGAGTGGAAAGGCCGAAACAAAATCAGAGGTCACAGTCTTTTTTTAAAGTAGGTACAGACATAATCTTGGTCAGATCATGTGAAGACCATGTAGATTGGTAACTGAATAGAATCGAATGCTCTTTATTGTGTACACCATATAAAAAAATTAAATGAAAAATGAAAAAAAATTGAAAATGAAAAAATAATAAAATGAAACGAAAAAAATGGAAAAAATTAAATTAAATGAAAAAAACTGAAAAATGATGAATGATGATGTATGAAATGGTATTTTGAGGAAAGAACCACACAGATTGAGTGGACATATCCAGTCAATGCACGCATTTGTCAGAAATCGTGCAGCTCAACTCAGAACTAAAGGAGCTCAACGATTCGACGAACAATATCAAAGAAAGGACATTTAAAGACAGACATTTATTATACATATTATCTATATAAGTATACAATAATAATCATAAAATAAGTGCAAAGTACAAAAAATGGTGTTTAAGGAGAGCTTTAATGGTGGTAATCTACCTAATTCTAACGACAAAAGTATTTTTATTTGTAAGTCAACCAGTGACCATAAATTTCGTTCATTAGAATGAGGGTATGGCCATTAGCATCAAGGCAGTCATAAACTCACGACTGAATTTGTTTCTGTACTTCAAACAAATGAAAGACGCCTTAAAAAAATATCTAAATAATAAAATAAGATCGAGCGTCAAATACTTAATAAGTGAAAAACGTTGGGTCCTGAGGCTGAAATGTTTTTATAGGATAAAGCCATTACTTCCGCTTGTCTGGTCGCTTGACTAAAGGTCTCTTTACACGGCGACTTTGTAGTTACTCTAGTGAGACACAGTCGCATTAACGTTATGGAAAAAGTTGTGAAAACGTTGCAACACTGACTCAATGTTGTATGTTGTCAAGTTTTAATTTAAACAGCAACATATTTGTCAGACAATTCCCGTATTTTTAAGAATATCCGCATTCTAATCTCAGTCCCATTCTGTCACAAAACCTCTAATCCATCAATATGTTTTATTTTTTATTTTAATTGTCGCTGAGATGACATTGCGACTTGAATTTGAACGATTTTGAAACACGAGAATTGGCCTTCAGATACCAAGTCCATCGATTTACTTTACTGCGTTATAGTCGCACGACTTAAATGCCCGACTTTTTAAAACAAAAAAGTCGCTGTGTAAATACTCCCTTAAACAGGTCTCTGTTTTTCCAGGTCAACGAGCATCGCACTTTGAAAACAAATTTTCTTAACATTGGGGACTAATTAAACATTTTTTGCTGTTTGTTTTTTTTTATTTAGAAATAAGAATAAAACTTGAGACGCCAATACGGTGTGTTTTTAACTGGCGTTGGAAAAATCAGCTCTTATGGGGGATGCCCACGAAATTCAATTTTTCTTAAGGTTTTGCAATATGCAGGTCAGTTTCTGGTTTTATGTTGATCAAAGTATAATTTGTGACCCTAACAAATATGTATAAATTACATCATTAAAATCATCATCAATACAACCCTCTCATCATTCTTCTGCCCTTACCCCAATTTATAATCATCATCGATACAATTCTAGTGCTTGGCCAGGCTGGCAGCGGGGCGGGGAGCGGCGCGGGTCCGGGAGCGGCGCGGGTACGGGAACGCGCTTGATCTGCCTGTCCGCAGTGGAGCGCGGCTGAGTTCTGAGTGTTGTCGTGTCCAGTGTTTGTCGAAATATAATATGGATGAAAAAGACTTATTTTTACTATAAAAAAAAGCTCTAACTAGTTTGAGAAGCCCGGTCCGCGCGCGGGCCGCCCGCGCTCTCACTGCGGCCACTTGTATGAACGAGCTATGGCGTGAGTTGCCCGCGCGCTCCCCGCGCCGAGCAGCCCGCGCAGCTCACCGCGCCTGCGTGCCCGCTATGGACGCTCAAATGAAGTTCTTATGTTCGAATACGCCGCGTCGCGTCCGCCCCGCGTCCGCTTGTGTTGTCTGGTCAAGCACTTAGAATTTACTTCTCTAAATTATTTTCTTTAAATTTCATGAAATAGGTAGTCGTTCAATTGGGTCATGAATGCCTCTAGCAAGTATTAACGCCCAATACTTATTTGCTAAGTCAAAGTCAAATCGTGTAAATACAATACAATAAATATGTTACGTTCGAAAATCATATTTTGATTATCATACAACGTGAACTGACCTGAAAAATACAAAAAAAAAAACGTACCTATGTACATTTGAATTTCGCGGGATAACCTGAGACTTTCGGACTAAACTCGTTTATTATAGCATACTTTGATAGCTTAATTAATGGACATTGATTTAATTGCACTTAGTTATAGATCAAAATATTTTTTGTGACTTTTATTTATCTACTAGCTGCATAAGTCTCGATCTCGTGGCAATATCAGGATATAAAGTATCCTATGTCCTAATTCAGTTCATGGTCTACCCATGTACCAAAAATCCAAATCCGTTTAGCCGTTTTAACGTGAAAGAGACACGAACACTCTCCGGCCGTTTTCACAAATTGTGATTCGCATACCTACAAAAAATCAAATCTTTTCTCTTTATAACTTTAGTTTTAATAATAATTTTAATATTAGTTTAGATAACGTGGCTCCCACTTATTACTTAACTAGCAGTGCCTCGCGGTTTTACTCGCATAAGTGTCGATCCCGTGGGAATAACGGTATAAAAAGTATCCTATGTGTTAATCCAGGGTGTCAGCTACCTCCATCACCCAAATTTTAATCAAGATTGGTCCAGCCGTTTGTGTGTGAAGAAGTAGATAATAAACATAAAAACACACTTACAAACTTTCGCCACAAACTTTTTAGTGTGTTAAGTAAATAAAAAAATGTTACTTTCATTTTCATTAGTTTTACTTCAATTATTTGTAATTTCTTTTCCTCCCGCACATTTGAAGGCTCGTGCTAACTTATATTGTAGACGCTTGACCTACGATGTGTTTATGTAACCCTGGTAATTCATTTCAAAATTTAGCTTTGACCCAAAGGAAGGGTTTCTTTCTTATTACCTTTGGCCTTTGAAGGTAATAAGAGAGAAATCCTCCCTTTGGGTCAAAGCTAAATTTTGCCTTATTTAGTACGTTTTTAAATTTAAATCTGTGAGACATCTTTCTTTGCGCGCAACATTTATGAAGATTGTGGTTAAATGTACAGACGACAGCACATCAAGCTACTAAAATCTGTCAAATTTCTTTAATAGATTTTCATCCTTATCGCTAAAGCTTAAGGTTCAAATTTGATTGGGAAAATTTGACAGTTTCGGGTAGGTTGATGTGCTTGCGTCTGTACTACTTTCTATTATACCCCAGCACATCACCATAACAGCTGTTCTAGGATATCCCAACGTCCCTCGGAAAATTAAACTGAGTTTAATATAGTGATTAAACCTCAGGGGCCTGGGTGACCCTACCAGGGCGCCAGTGACATTAAATCTGTATTAGCTAAGTTTGATTAATAAAGTTCGTTTCTTTGTCTCAAGTTTTGGGAGGAATGTTAGAACCATACGGTGTGTGAGAGGGGGAAGCGGGAAGGGAGGAAGTCTACCCAGACACCTTTTTGTGTAATGTAACGCAATAAAAGTTTGTTTTTACGTTTCAGTAATTCTTTGTTTCTAATTTCGAGTTAGGTATTTTGCTTCGCGTTAAAAGCAGAATTGTTTAAGGATTTGGGTGGTGTTTTGTGTGAAAGGTTGTTGCCAGAATAAATAATAGAAACAGGCAAGGAAGGTTAATGGGGTCGTGAACCTCGAAGTAGGATTTTGATGACATCACATTATATCAACACTACAAAGGTAATGTCACTTAGAGGTATGAAGGTTGAAGTTACAACGCATTGTCAAACGTCACGCCTACGCCTTTCACCTCTGACCTCCTGGTAGGTACTATCAAAACTTGCCAATAAAAAACGTCAGTAGTCTGGTCACGTGCTTGAGTTTATTTATTAGATTTAAAAATGGCAGCTAGCGGATTGCTGAGAGTTAAAAGTGGTTTTATATGTACAGACGCCAGCACATCAAGCTACCCGAAACTGACAATTTTTCCCAATCAACTTTCAACCTTATGCTATAGCAATAAAGTTGAAAATCTATTAAAGAAATTTGACAGATTGTAGTAGCTTAATGTGCTGGCGTCTGTACTTAGTAAGCACCATATTTATCCGTAGATTTATACACTTGTTTTTTGGGTATAATTTTGCAGGAAAAATCAATAATCGGCACCGTTTAATACTTCCAAAAAATATTTTGTTAGTTAGAAATGGCATGGATCCCTACTCAAGCTTATCCTCTAGTCCTCTATAAACAGTACATCTTATTCCCCAAAGTTTCCCCGGTCAAGTTGTATACAAGTCCAACTTAATCTGAATATCTTACGTAATTATGTTTGCCTGGTAAATATGGGTTCTCGGAATCGAAAGACTACCCACGAAGTACACACATACATACATTTGCAGGGCGCAGGTTATGGACTAAAGCGTATTTAGTGGGACCAAAATAAATACACTTCGTTATTATTTTACAGTGTTGAAGCAATCTAGCAATTACCAAAAACAATCCATGGCTAATGATAACTCAAACTCAAAGCATTTAATTCAATTAAGCCCCCCCTCCCCCTCAGGGTATCAGACCGAAATAACCTCATCAATACTGCTGACTACGAGTACAATGACGTTCAGCAATTCAACGTATTTTCTGGAAAGCGTTTTCAGGCACACAACTTGTTCAGTGCTATACAAATTCAAGAACTAAGCCGTAATGAATTCAAATCTTTTATAAAGCGAAAACTGTGGCAGAAAGCCTATTATTCTGTAAAAGACTATATCGAGGACAAAAAGGCTTGGGATTGAGCTGCTCCAATAGGTTTAGACAGTGAATGTTGTTCTTATTTTTTCATTTTGCTATTTTACACTTTAATTTTTTTTATACTTAACACATTTGCTCGTAAAGGGTCTCTTATTTCACCAATTTCAATATCGTAATGTATCTCATTACGCACTTGTGCGGTAATGTAAAGTAAATCGCACGGTTTATCAAGATTCTCCGTCAAAACGAACGGTACTTTTTTAAATCTTAGCAAAGAGTTTTTATTTCAGAAAAGTAGTCAACATTTTATGAATAAAATTAACTTTGGGAGATAAAATATAATAAATAAACATTTAATTCTTTAATTTAATTAATTTTGACAATAAATTACAACCATTAATATCTGTAACAAAAACAAAAATATTATTTTACTTTATTAATAACACTGGCTGTTTTGTGCCTATGCCTGAAAAAAAAGCGCGAACGCGCGCGCATCGCTTATCTGTTAAGAAGTAAAAAATATTCCGCGCGCTTTTTCTTTTCGCTGTACTTTTTTTTATTTGAAAATGTCGTCAAGTAATGATGAATTTATTAATTCCACACCGCCAGAAGTCTCAGAGGCAGCGAAAAAGGCTACTCTAAGCCTCTTGCCCGAAAAATCGACCGATAGATACTTACAAGCGTATCAAAATTTCATCATATGGAAGACAAGCAAATATGCAAGTTCAGTCCGAGTTTTATTTATTTCCTCGCAAATATGTTATAAAACGTCGTATGACATACGTGCGCTTTGAAAATTACAGCCTCTGCTTTCTTTTAGCCCTCGCCTACGGCTCGGGCAAGAAATATCGCCTCGGCTGTAATTTTCAACTTACCGCACTTATATCATAATATACTATTAATATCTTTTTACTTAAACAATGACATGTACAGACCAGAGAGCCAGCACATCAAGCTACCCGAAACTGTCAAATTTTCCCAATCAACTTTGAGCCATAAGCTTTTGTGATAAAGTTGAAATTTGACAGATTGTAGTAGCTCGATGTGTTGGCGTCTGCACATTTACTGTATAAAGTATTATATTATTTTAATTATTGTGAATGTGAGGACTATGTGGGGCATTGTTTCCGTTTTAATCATGGTCTGGCAGTTTGAGTAGTTTATGTGGCCTACCTAAATGTCCTGTCTTTGGTATTGTTCGTCGAATCGTTGAGCTCCTTAAGTTCTGAGTTAAGCTACACGATTACTGACATTTGTCAGTCCTGTCAAAAATTACGAAATAAAAAAAAATTAAAAGACTTCAAAAAGAAATTAACTCAAAATTATGAAATAACTTTAATTTCCACTTTTTTATTCCGTAATTTTTAGTTTTAAGTAAAAACTGGAATATTTGTTTGTTATTAAGTAATAGTTTTGTTGTAAATATTTCACTAGAATTTGACTAAGGTTTTGAGATGTTTTCCCTTTGACACACACACACACACACTTACACGTATTAGTCCACTTCTTGAAAATTACTAAATCGATTTTGATGAAACTTGCACTGTTCCCTAAGATGAAGTAAAAGTAAGCCAATTAAAAAATTGTCACGATCCGACTAATAGTTGCAGAGAAATGCGTGGACAAACATACATACATCTATAATATTTTGTATATTTGTTTGAAAGCCCTATTAGACTGTCATATGTGAATGTAATGCAGTTCCAATAATATTACATACATACGTGTCGAATTGATTACCTCCTTTTATTTGCAGTCGGTAAAAATGGAGTTGCTATTTAATTAACACTGTCGACACACAGTTACAATACAATGGTCAGGATTCACATAACTCCTACTGTTCCGGGACCATCGAAGTAACATATTTTTTCTTGACTCCCACAGGTTTTACGAACCCCATAAAACCGTCTGTAGTAGAAATAAAACAACAACAAACTCCTAACAAACCTCCATCTTTTTGGTCCGCTTAGTAGACAGGTACCAGGATAACATAACCCACGGAGAGATAGGCATAAGTCTTGGACCACACTGTAAAGAAGACACACATACAGTGGTCACACCGCTGCAAGTCAGGCGATGTCCCGCGGGAGGTAGCTAACGACTTTACTCGTTCACTTATTCACTAAACTCCCAAGGCGCGGATCTTCAGGCTCTTTTTATCAAACTTCGGATGTCTACCTAAAGATTCATGTGTCTGGTATGTGGCTTGATGTGCTACAGTCTGGCTGGGTCTCCTGAATATATAATGTGGAGAAGATAGGTTTCGATTGGTAATAACTTGAGAATTTATCATTTTGATTAAAAATAAGCGAGGAAAATAAAGAAGTAGGTTTAACTCGGGGCTGGACATGGGCCTCCCCCAAGCATCGCCATTTTGTGCTTCCCGCATACAGCAAATTCCTGCGGCCTTCACCAGGCCTTGTGGGAGGCCTTCCAACGCTACGTCTTCCAGGATGCGGTCGCCACTCCAGAACCTTTCGGCCCCATTGGCATCTGTTCTGCGAGCAATGTGCCTTGCTCATAATAAGCTACACACATACAGAGGAACACTTAATTTAAGCGTGCGAATAGCCTGGTACAAAATAAATGATCAATGATCCCCATGCTAGGCAAAACCTAAGAAAGAAAGAAAACAAAATAAAAAGAAAAAAAAAGCCAAAAAAAAAATAACCTAAAAAAACCCCAAAAATTTAAACCTGTGTTACAGGGGTAATCAGGTCATCCATCCTCAAGCCAGGGTCGCGGGTTGTTCGAAAGAGATACCGTGGCCCCTGGCACAGGCAACTGAAGGAACACGGGTGGGTTTTAGTCAGTAAAAGTCTGACACACCCTCCCGCTAGTGTTGCCCAAATGCAAGACCAAGACAAGACCTTAGCCAGTCTTGGTCTTGGTCTTGCGTCAATACACCTGGTCTTGGTCTTGGTCTTGGTATTGCGCTCTCAGTCTTGGTCTTGGTCTTGGTCTTGCAGCAAGAGTCTCGCAAGTCTTGCGAGACTCTACTACTTAGACTAGACTACATTCAAATACCTATTAGCCTATTGCTCAGGGTGGCAGGGACATCGACGCGCAACCGCTTACCATGGATTCAGTAGGTACATGATTCTGGACCCCCCTGCGTTGAAATTTTTCGTCGGCTTTTTCTTAATTTTTACGATTTTTTCTGCAATTTTTTTTACTGTAAACTGTATAAAATCATTATTTCTATCTGACCCAATGAGATTTTTAATAAAAAAATAGTAAATTCACTTGTTTCACTTAAAACAGCAATGTAAATAAAACTTGAAAGGGCTACCTGATCAGCTGTATTGCTAAAGTTCATTTACGAGGTCAACACTGTCTTCGTACCTACGCTATTCGCTTTCAAATGCCGCGACAAAGGGACCGCAGCACCAAGCGGTCTCCTCGTATTATTAACGCACTTGAAAATAAACTTTAAAATTATTACAATAAAGTGCATAAATACTTGAACCTGACAAAAAATGCGGAAGATTGCGGGAATCCCCGCGCGGCGGCGGCGTCTTTGTCGGTAAATTATCAAATAAGTAGGTACGTAATACACTGACCGACCAACAGTTTATTCGCGGAACGTCATATTTTACGAATCAACCATGGACCTTAATGCTTTAGCGATAAAGTTGAAAATCTGTTAAAGAAATATGGCAGACTGTAGTAGCTTGATGTGCTGGCGTCTGTACCATAACATCGGCTGGCTTAAAAACTGCTACTAGTACTAGACCTACTCGACTCGCTGTTAGTTTTCCTAAATTTTGCTGAATAGAAGAATAATAATTATAAACTTTGAAACATAGGTAAATACCTACATAATTTTTACCAACCTACTAACGTTAGATCTGTACATTAGACTTATACAAGTATAATATAATACTCTAAGTAGATATACCTACAAGGTATGAAATGAACTTTTCTAGAAAGTTATGCTAGGTACATTTTTATCACATATGGGAACAAATTTGTAAGTAACACGCTACCTACCTACTTAATAAATAGTCGAAACATATAATAATCAATACAATACCTTTTAGTGTTATGACGATACGGTTTTGATACTGGGGAACGTCTATCAAATTCGGGATTGAAACCAAATACCTACTATAACGCCCAAATCTTAGTTTGACTTAACTGCGAGACGCAAGAGTCTTGCAGGCTTAGTCTTGTTCTTGCTCAAGTCTTGCAGGGTTCAGTCTTGGTCTTGGTCTTGCTATAATAAGTCGGTCTTGGTCTTGGTCTTGGTCTTGCAAAAATGCAAGAACAAGACCAAGACTGCAAGACCAAGACCGATTTTGGGCAACACTACCTCCCGCTCCGCCCAGAGCGGGAGAAGTTACTTGATAATTCCCGACCAAAAAAAAAAGTGGTCATCCATGCGTCCATTCTGGGTACTATAATAATTACCTACTTACAAATTAGTCATGTGCACTTTAAAAAAAAATAAACTAGACAAATTCAATTAATTTTGAAGATAAGAAACGGGGAAAAGAGGTTAAAAAGAGTTTTAATGGATTAATAACTAGGAAAAGGAAGTAACTACATAATATTATAAATGCGAAAGTTTGTCTGTCTGCCTGTTACATCTTCACGCTTAAACCGCTGAACCGATTTAGATGTGGTATACCACATCTAAATCGGTGTAAATCCATGCCTTCCGAGGCACGGATGGGTCTCGGTATGTAAAGGTGCAGATGGTCACCCATCCACAGATCAACCGCGGCAAGCGTAGCTTAACCTAATCGGTCGAGCTGTGCGGCTGTTATTATTTAGCCAAGGACCTTTCTATTCAGATTCATTCATAAGCACAGGAACTAATTTGACTTTCGACGATCAATCCTTCCTTCCTTTTGAACGTCTTCTTCAGAATATTTGATTCTTCGTCGAACGCTGAGAATTTTATTATATTAATTGGGTTAATTTTTGTTACCCCATTTTTGCAACTCAAAAAAAATTTAAGTTGTTTTAATTTATTACTGATTAAGAATATCTAATTGGAATAAGATGGTGAAATGAATATTCATTATCTTTTTATTATTTTAATCGAGTTTTGGTTATAAATAGACTCTTGAATGTATCCTCGTTACTTACATTTTTCTAAAATACCAAGGTGGGCCGATGACCTTGTGAAGGCCGCAGGAACCCGTTGGATGCGAAAAGCACAGAATCGGTAGAAGTGGAGGTGCTTGGGGGAGGCCTATGTCCAGCAGTGGACGTCTTTCGGCTGAAATGATATTGATTATGACTTATCCTTTTCAACACCACTCACAGATCAGCTTATTTTATAATAATTATAATGTTCGTCTTCCTATGTGGCATTGGTCTGCGCACATTGCTCGTAGAACAGTTGGCCGATGGGGCCGAAAGGTTCTGGAGTGGCGACCGTGTAACGGAAGGCGTAGCTTTGGAAGGCTCACAAGGTGAACCTGGTGAAGGCAGCAGGAATCTGCTGGATGTGAGAAGCCCAGAACTGGTCGAAGTGGCGATGTTAGGGGGAGGTCTGGACGTCTTTCGGCTGTATAATGCATAGTCAGCCTATATTATTTCCACTTCTGAGACATTGGGTAGGCCGCAATCTTCCAGCTGAATTGACCATAATTTTCATCAGTCATTAAAATGTTTAATGGGTTATTCTCACATGTTTGTTTCGGGTTTGCCAAACTATATACCTACGTCCTACAAGTAATAACTTTAAAACAGTAAACTCTCTCTATTTTAATGCACTGTTGTGCCTTTACTGTGTGCTCATATTATTCTTTTCTATATAAATAAATTAGCAAAGCTGTGTAAGCATTAAAGTTTAATTTACTTTACAAACGTTTACTAAAACAAATTTTCAAATCTACACAAACAAAATACCTACAAATCTACATATTTAGTGCTGGCTAAAAATATTCAAATAAACTACAGCGATACAGGTGGCAGCTACTTATATGCTTACTCCTTCTGCGTGTGTAGCGAGTCGTAACGCCGCCATTTTGCAAATATGAACGTAAACACTTTACAGCGCCAGTGATGCGACACGTGTCGATAACTTGAACATATCGATATAACTGAAGCTTGAAAGTGCTGTAATAAAATATGGAGATATGTTACGATTTAGTATATTAGTTGCTATAGTCAAAGAGAAAATTGCCATAACTAATCAGACGGATCAGTGATCGCAGTTGGTTCAAATCAACAAACTGGGCAAAAATAGCCGATCCACTTGACGATAATTCCTCGAAATATTACCAAACGATATCTGCTATATTTACTTAGAAACAACCAAGACGATGTTAATGTGTTTACTAAGAACAAAGTAATATCAGACAGCGTCTAGACATCAGTATTATCAACACAAAAGGTTCTTTAAAAGCCCTGTGGACGCTTGACAGTAATTTGACAGAATAATACGTCGTTACCGCATTGTACGCAGCTATTGTGTTTGAGAGTTTATTTTGACTTGCTTTGGTAAGATAAGAATATTTTTACCATTTATTTTTGTAAAACGGCACAATTTGTAGACAAGTAGGGACACTTTGTCATTTTCGTAGCAAGGGCTACGTTCGTAGCGGTGTGCTACGCTTTCTCGTAGCTAATGTCCCTTTGCTACGCTTCCTCTTAGCCCTTTGCTTTTTAAGGGTTTCGTAGTCAAACAAAGCGAGCTGTCATAAGTACGTGGTTTGGTTACAAAGTAGTAGTAGGTTTGGTAGTTTTTAGTTCTGGATCCACTAGAACCAGAACTATGAACGTAAACGAAAGGAGTGACCATGTAAGGATCATAGCAAGTAGCGTTTTGTAGTTTCCGCCGACCTCCATTGGGAGAAGGCGTAAGTTTATGTATGTAGGTATGTATCTAATTTGCATTCGCGATTTATTTGCCAAAATGTAAACAAATATGAGTTTATGGAAAAATAACTTTAATTCCTACACAATAAAGTTCAGTTTACGCTACAACTTCTAACATTTTTATAACTTTTAAAATAGTGCTAGTCACTGAAATAAACTTAATTACCATTAAAATAAAATTGATATTTTTTTAACTGGAAAAAATATTAATTTGAAACATAAGTTTGAATAAACTTTATGTACCTATTCACCAGAAATCTGTGTTTTTTCAGTAGCTTTATTACAGAAGGAGAATTGATCAACAGACTTCCTCACCTCACCTTACCTTCCTTACTACAGTGCGTTTTAAAGAATTCAGACTATTATGTACGGACGCCAGCACATCAAGCTACCCGAAACTGTCAAATTTTCGCAATCAACTTTGAACCTTATGCTTTAGTGATAAAGTTGAAAATCTATTAAAGAAATCTGACAGATTGTAGTAACTTGATGTGCTGGCATCTGTACTAGGCCTGGCTCCTAAAGACTCATTGATTCTTTGTTTGAACCCGAAACCCATAAAACTATTTCTTTTTCCTACATAATACCCTAGTACTTAACACAATATTACTACTACAGTTTACACACTACACATCACACGTAATCCCAATCTAACCCTAGCAACGTACGGCTTAGTACACACGTTTAATTATTGCTAGGTAATTAACACTACTGATTACAGCGTGGATTTGTAAGTGAAGCACTCCCGTATTTAAGTAGAGTAATTGTTAAATAGAACGGAGATGACGAGAGGGAATCAAAGGAAGAGTATGAAACGGTGTTAAGTATGATAATTGCATGCATCTTTAGAATTATGAAAAAAAGTTCTTTAACAGGGCTTGCGGTAGGAGTGAATCTGAAGACATCGTCATGTAATGAAAGAGCGTTATGCCCACTCCATGCGACTTCTCTCTCTGACTATATAAAACGTGGCAGAACGAGAGAGAGATAGTTTTCATGGTTTTCGAGGGCGCTGAAGCCAATAGTGAGGTCGAAATGAAAATCCAAGATGGCGGCTGCAAAAGTTTTTAAAAATTTTTGTCTTGGGTGTCGTTTTCATGGTTTTCGAGGATGCAGAAGCCAATAGTGAGTTCAAAATGAAAATCCGAAATCGCGCCAACTTTATGAGAGCTTCTAAAACTTATACAGATGGATCTGTGTTAAAACGCGTATTTAAATTTATCTTTCTCTCTCTCTCTCTCTCTCTCTATGTGACTCTTTCTATCACATACGTGTTTGTGCGTATCACGTAAGGAACTAAGTTCCTGACCGCACTCGTTTTTCTATGGACAGAATATTGTGTAGCGTAATTAGAAACACAAGTTGGACTGACCAGCGTTATATTAGTATTAACAGCTAGTACGTTCAATAAATTACTTCGTATAAAATCCAGATATTTACTAGGTACTGTGCCACACTATTCATGAAACGAGGGGTTGAGATCCATGCTTGGCATCAGGCTAATAGACCGAGTTCCAAACGTTCGAGATACGAAGACGTACGAAGGTCTTCGATATTGGAAAGCGTATTATGGAACTCAAGTGGAGGACAGGGCAGGACACCTGAAGGCCAATTCTTGTAACGAGACAGAGCGAGAGAGATAGTTTTCATGGTTTTCGGGGGCGCCGAAGCCAATAGTAAGGTCTTAATGATAATCCAAGATAGCGGCTGCAAAAGTTTTTCGTTGCGATGCCATTCTCTTAATTTAAAAGGTTCAAAATCACTAGATTTTGAACGTTTTAAATACTAGTTCTCGGCGTCAAACAAATATCAAAAACGTAGGGAAGTTAGACGTAATTTTGACAGAAAATTACGAGAATTGCCCCTCTGGCAAGGCGCAGTGATGACAAGTGAAGTAAAGCTGTGGCAGAGTGGTGTCCCTAGAAATCGAGATGTCGTCCGACGGTGAGGTAGGCAGACGATATTGTTACCGTCGCGGGCAAAACCTGAATGAGGCTAAACAGAGGTCTTTGCCCAGCTGCTGGTAAATTCGGGCAGTGGATGATGATGACTATGCCGCACAGCTGTGCCAAATAGGTTGATTTCCATGAAAATGTCAGACCCTACTGATCTAACACTTTTAACACTGGTTTTCAACTGGAACTGAGATCCAAGACTGGACCAGTACGTGACTACCGAAAGATAATAATAAATGCAATTTCTATTTTGCCCCTTACCGTTTCCGGGGGCCCATTATTGAGTGTGCAAGTCACGCCCTGCCACCTTATCCGTCTATTGTATATATAAAACATTGGTCAGGCAGAGGACATAGCCCTTCCATAGTTTTGGGTACCAAGTCCATCTTAGCCACTCAAACCTATAATAGTCCACTAATTATTTTTGTTGCAATAGTCCTACACCAAACGGGGGTTGTCCTTGGGTGCACTTGCACAGTGCATACGGATAATCTTCGGTTTGTGCTTCATTTCTTTTACGTATAGAGTCTAACGGGCCTCTGCGAGTTGGTTTCGGCCCATCGTATGTGTACCAAAGATCCGAGGCCCTATGGTACAGATATGTATATGCGAAAAGCAAATTATATTTCAACTATGTATTAATTGCAGAGATCATAGAGAATTCCATGTTCAGCAGTGAAAATAACTTACTACCAAAAATGATATAATATAAATACTAGCTTCTGCCCGCGACTTCTTCCGCGTGAAATTTCTTGTTCCCCCGACCCACCCCGTCGCATCGCATCGCCTGCCCGCGCTATTACTTCGTTTTTGCTTAGCGTTCTTTCTGAGTTTTTTCTTTTTGCCCGGCTCCTAAAGGTCATAGCGTGATGTTAAATGTTAATAGCCTTTAGCCTTCCTCAAGAATTGGGCTATAAAAGGCAAAAATAACTTTTCAAATCCGATTGGTAGTTCCAGAGATTAGCGCGTTCAACCAAACAAACAAACAAACAAACTCTTCAGCTTTATAATATTAGTACAGATATGATGATATAAACCCCAGACCATACTACCAACATCTTCGTTCAACAACCACGATTTACTATTCCACAACAAAACTTTCCCCAACACTACAAGTATCGTTTGCATAAGGATTTTACGAGGCGCCTTGGATGTGTAATACACGTGAGACGGCGACTCTGCATGCAACAACCCAATTTACAACACCTAGAGTTAAAGGCCTGGCTACGGCTAATATAGGCGACCGCCACCCGTGGGCTGGCTAATCAACATCAAGCTATACTGCGCTATACTGTACTCTACACAAACACATAAATAAACTCACACCTTCTTCCATGGGGTGGGCAGAAATTACAGAACGACACCTGCTACGATCCTTCCAAACACCTTTTGCCTCGTTTACGTTCATACACCTTCCTGAAGAACATCACCAATAAGGTCACTATATGTCCTCCAAAGGCCTCCCCCGGCGGTTACTCTCACATCTGCCTTGTAAATACCTTTTTGTAGTCGCCTTACATTCATACTCTCAACATGATCAAACTACTGAAGCACAAAATCTTTTTATTCTCTAATTCCCTTTTCATAGATGAAGCTATCGAAAAGCTCTTCGGCGCGTGCTATGGCAAAAGGTCACGCGATTCGTGCTTTCTCACTCTTCACCGCGTGCTTTTTCTGCTATCTATTTCACTTGCACAGTGCACATTATGTCAGATTGACGCCAAACATGCTGACTCGTTTACACTGGATGCGGAAGGCGGAGCACTAGTTGTGGTGCAGGGAGAGGCCTAAATACGTCCAGCAGAAGATTGGTGTAAGCTGAGTTCATTTTTGATTTGACTTCATTGCACAGTACACCACGTAGCATAGCCTGATGTTGATAAGTCACGCTTACATCGCTTACTGCTGATATAGGCAACCGGCGCTCGTAAGTATTAGGCTTAAGGTATCACTAGTCGATATTTTCTTCATACAAATTTTGGGAGGGTATTACTCTACTGTTTGACATTGTACAGACGCCAGCACATCAAGCTACCCGATACTGACAAATTTTCCCAATTAACTTTGAACCTTATGCTTTAGCGATAAAGTTAAAAATATATTAAAGAAATTTGACAGATTGTAGTAGCTTGATGTGCTGGCGTCTGTACATCCAAAGTTAAATATGATATATTTTATCCTTATTATTAATTATGTCTGTACGGAAACAGAATAATAAAATTAAAAGCTATTAAAAATATGAGCCAACAAAGATTCGTTATTCTTGCTAATTTAAACGTAACTTTGGGTGTAAATAAGTAATACAATAAGTGTAAAATCTTCAAAACAATGTCGGTACCGACAAAGCTCGGTTATCGAAATGTTCAATAAACTTTATTTTTAATTGATTTATGCAGTGGTTTTTTCATAAAACTTTATTTTCCAAAGGGCTTTCTTTATTTTTTTCTCAACACTGATACTATCTCTGTCGGACACGATGCCAGGTGAGATAGCGTGCTTTTTGGCCATCCACCAGTGAGTTCGAGCTCTCGACTAGTTCCACCTTATCGTCTGATTTTTATTGTTAGGTACAGTGCGTGCCACGTAAGAAGAGACTTGACACACCACGTGGTTTGACATGCGCAGTACACGATTTTAGGTATCTTTAGCGGTATGAGGTCTGAGTGCGGGACGGGACCGGACGTCATAGGGGCGAGAGCGGCCGGGCGGGGTCAAGTCTCTTCTTACGTGGCACGCACTGTACTCTGAGTTCATTTTTTATTTTGTTCCCTCGCACAATACACCTCGCGTAGCATAGCTTGATGTTGATCAGTAACCCTACATCGTCTCCTGCACACATAGGCGTCCGCCGCTCGTATGTATTAAGCTTAACGTCTTATTTTTATTGTTAGACGCGGACATTGTATGGTTCGTGTTTGCTGGCGGTATTTCTTCTGATGATAAGAAGGTTGCAGTTCCAATCAAGTAACTACTCGGTTTTTCTCATTGTAAAAAGGAGTGGGGTGATTTTTTATTGCTATATTTTGCTGTTCATAAAGGCTCCTACAAACAGGCGCAACACGCGATATAATCGCGCGCGACACAAAGGTACCGCTCGTTGCGCGACTAACCTTTGTGTCGCGCGCAATTTTATCGCGTGTCACGCCTGTTCGAAGGAGCCTTAAAAAGAGATTACTTCGATACTAGTAATAAATATACTAACAGCAAAGCTGAAGAGTTTTTTGAACGCGCCAATCTATGGAATTACTAGTCGGATTTGGAAAATTCTTTTTGCATTTGATAGCCCAATTCTTAAGGAAGTTTATAAGTTTAACATTGCGTACATACAACCCTAAGGCGCAAAGGCAAATAAACGCTAAGTGAAAACGAAATAATAGCGCGGGCGGGCGATGCGATGCGTCGGAGGAATCAGAAATTTCACACAAACAAAGTCGCGGGTAGAAGCTAGTATACATTAGAATACCACGAGCCTCACCAGCGGTGGTATTCTGTAAAAGTCTCACCGTGAAAACTTAGGTGAAGTGAGCGTGGAGTGAGCTGTTAATAGTGTCAATTCTTAGCAAAAACAAACTCACTTTACATAAACTTGTATCACATAGAATAATTTCAGATTTTTCTCTTTGCAAACTTCGGAGATAAGAACGTTATTTTTTTTGTGTGTATGTGTAATTAAAAGTCGAAAACTATGCGCCCTAAAAAAAAAAAAGAAAAAATGCTTGTAGATGTGCAAACTGCGCTCTTTTATATGATACCCCACATGCTCTAGTAGCCCCACTTCGAATTTTTCAGACCCCCTTTCAGTCCCTGTTGCAAAAAACGTACATGTATTTTTATTTATTTCTTATTTGCAGAATAGTTAGGCAAACATCGTCTAAAACTGTTCCAAATTTCAAGTTGATAGCATTAGTAGTTCTTGAAATATCCAGCTGTGACAGACAGACAGACTGAGTCTCACCATTAGGGTTTCGTTTTACCATTTTGGTACGGAACCCTAAAAATCAGCCTTTAGTAAGTTATATAACTGAAAAACATCACGCTACGCGTACTATATAGTACGCGTAGCGTGAATGTTTTACTTCCCATATATTATGAATGCAAAATTTTATTACTGGTAGGCAAAAGATGCCATTTTATGTTTAGTACAAATGCTTACTTTTTGTTTTTCTTAATTTTTATTTAAAAATGGGCCAGCTCTTGACCTCCATATGGTCTGGTGAGAAGCGATGATGATTTTTTCAGGATAAATATTTCATAAACTTACAGTCATCATCATTTTTCGAAATTCAAAATACCTACCACCTTACCTTTGTACCCCGTACCCATACCTTTGTACCCCGTTTACCTCGCTTTATCTTCCAACTATCTCCGAACTGCAGTACAGGTAAGTAATACTACACTACAGTACTAAGCAGAATCTCCCAAGTTCTATTGTAAAACACTTACTCTGGGAGTTTAATGTGCGCAGTTTATCTGATCCGTATCTTAACCGAGCGAGACTTGAACCGAACTCAAGTGTGCATTACATCCGCTACTTCACTGCGCCGAATGGGAGATGCATTGCATATGAATACACACAGTCGGATTGGAAGAAGATCGTTGGTAATCAGTTGCAAATGTATAATCATTTTTAACCAGTCTAGACAAATGACATTCTATCAGCTATAACGATGATTGAAAAGTCAAAAATGTATTGTATTGACAAATGGAATGGGGGTTTTCGTGAAAATTTACGACACCAGTTGGCACCACTTTGACAAGAGGTCTTCCATTTCGACAATGAATATAAAATATATGATGTCGTTCATCATTCGTTCGTTCATCATTCAGTCATGACTAAAGAAAATATAGGCTCTTTGACAGATGCCTGGACCTGACGTGTCAGTGCTGCCACCTAGCGAACGTAATTTCAGAAAACCCTCATTGACATGAGCTAACCTAAAGAAGAGGGGCCCATGGCTAAATAATAATAGCCGCACAAGCCGATCGATCAGGTTAAGTTACGTTTGCCGCGGTTGGTCTGTGGATGGGTGACCATCTTTAAATACCGAGAACCCTCCGTGCCTCGGAAAGCACGTTAAGCCGTTGGTCCCGGCTGGTACACGTGGATCTTTGACAGTCGTTACGGGTAGTCAGAAGCCCGAAAGTCTGATAACCAGTCTTATCTAGGGGTATCGTATTACCCAGTAACTGAGTTGTGGAAGTCAGATAGGCAGTCGCTCCATGTAAAATACTGGTATTCAGTTGCATCCGGTTAGATTGGAAGCCGACCCGAACATAGTTGAGAAAAAGCTAATCAGATGATAAAGCTACCGTAAAGCTTTATAGAGGTATGAGGAAAAGGGTGTAAAGTTCACTCATCCTGCATAGACAAGAGACGATCCTCCGACCAGACGGGTGTAGTGGTGGGTGGGCTACTACCACGGCTACTACTGTGATAGTCAGAAGCCATATAGGATAGAAATCGGTAGCTTGTTCAATTTGCCCCATATGTTTTGAAATTTGTATGGCAGTCGTTCGACGAAACATATTATTATGTTCTTCAAACTCAAATGACAAGACATATATTAGCTGATCACTCTAGTCTTGTTAGAAAGCCATGTCATGGAGTTTATTAACATAGCAGCAACAGTAGCATATTATGCTAGTTTCCGAGTTCTAATATTGACTCCAGTTTAATCCAAGTCGGTCAACTAACCAGTTAAGTTCAAAAGTTGTTTGTTGAAGCCGTGTGTGTGTCACAAGTATCAAACTTGCATCGAGGGGCTGTAATGCAAGTTCGAAAGCCGCCAGCTTCCTTTGTTTGCAGCCTACTAATTTATATCCATTACCCATTGTTCCTAAATTACGTATTATGTTTGTGATATGTTTAGAAAATAGCTGTAATTAATAGGTTCACACATTTCGGCTGCAGGGTATTATAAATACTACGTTCACTACCTTTATCGAAGCTAGTCGAGCACTTGATTCATCGTCATTATCATTGGAAGCCATGTTCCGGCCATTGCTGAGTAAAATTGCTACCTCCGTGGACCGTGCCATGTTTCCCTGGTTTGTGCGAGGTCCTACACGCCGTTCTTTATAGGCCACGGTTTGGATGTTTTTATTGGTTTGTTAACACTCTCAGCGCTTGGTTGAAGAATAATTAGTAATTCTAAATTAAATAGAATAAAAGGGTGGTATTTTCCGGTATTTATAAGCGTTGCTTAAAGTAAAGTGATAATCAACTTTTACTTCACATTAAACTGGTTGACGTTAAAACATCTCTTAACTTAAAGCAACGTTTATGAATAAGGTGGAATCTTTTAACGTTGGAGTTAGAAAATAATTTAAAACCCAATAATTTAGGCCCGTGCCGGACGGCGCGTACGTGTTCCACGCGCGCCTCAATGAGATGTCAGCAGCAAATGAAGGGGCCCGTCAGGGCCGAAGCCTGCCGGGTCAGCGGGATTGTCCGAAAGGGTTACCGCTGGCCCGGAACATAAAGGGCTAAGGAAGGAACACGGGTGGGTTTTAGTCAGTAAGAGTCTGACGTTCCCTTCCGCTCCACCCAGAGCGGGAGGGGTCATTTGATAATTTCCCACCCTCAAAAAAAAAACCAATAATTTAAAATGTTGCTAAGCTTCAACTTACACGATAATTTACAAGTTTTCTTGTAGGTACTACTTAGAAGTATCGATCCACTAACAACTCAAAAAATAACTACAAAACAAACGTTCCTTTTCCAACATATAACCAGTAACACGCTGTGCTCAGCAAAACCTTTTCCGAATTCACTGTTCAATTTGTTCGAGTGACGTAAACGATACGTCCAATGGTTTTCCGATTCGAAACGAACCTAAAAATACTTATATATACAACTATTTTGAGACTGTGCTGAAGTACGGGTCAGTTATTCACAATCTAATACTTTCAGGATATTTCTGGTGTCCGTTGTTTCATTACTTAGCTGATTTTTCAATAAGCCTGGTCTGCAATCCAAACAAAATAATTTTAGTTTTAACACAATTTTTTTGTCTGGTCCTTGATTTTTAAACGTGTCTTATGACTCGATTCCTACATAATTTTTCATCTATTCTACAAATAAAAAAACCGGGCAAAAGCGAATCCCGTACCATCATAATATGTTTTAAAATTTTCATCGGCGAGGCCTATATTCGTCAGAGAATTTTAACACTGCACGCTGCGGTGTAGAATATTGCAGTTTTAGGTCAACGCCATCTCTTGACCGATAGTGGAACTAATGTAAATTTTATTAATGATTCCTGGAAAAGTGTGCTATTTAGAGACATCGTTTTATTTTTCCTGTAATCTTTACATGAACTTTTATCACATAGAATCATTTCAGATTTTTCTCTATGCAAACTTCGGATATAAGGGGGGAAAGGTTTTTTTTTACATTTTTCATCAAAAGTCGAAAATTAAACGGCCAAAAAAAAGAAAAAGTTGAGAATGTGCAAACTGCGCTCTTTCATAAGATACCCCACATGCCCTAGTGACCCCACTTCGAATTTTTCAGACCCCCTTTCAGTCCCTGTTGCAAAATATAATGTATATATATTTTTTTTTTCGTCAACCTCATCTAAAACTATTCTAAATTTCAAGTTGATAACATTACTAGTTCTTGAGATATCCAGCTGTGACAGACGGACAGATAGACAGACTGAGTCACACCATAAGGGTTCCTTTTTACCATTTTGGTACGGAACCCTAAAGTCAAATTTTAAGAAAATCTATACTATACGTATCCACTTCTGGACATGCTATAATTTAGGTACACCAATTTCGATACGTCCAAACCTACCATCCAACACAGCAATAATTCAAATTTTATTCTCATCCACCATCCAATTTCATCCAGAGATGAACCAATAACACGGAGTTTTCATTGAAACACCAACAAGTGCTCAATAGGCGAAAATACATAAAAGAGTAGTTGTAACAGGAAAGTTTCCACATCAGCATGTCAGCTTCACATTCAAGAGATGCACGATGTAGCCCGTGCTTTATGCCAATCGTATGTGAATGCTTTATTAAATAAGTTGCTGAAATATGTGTGTGCTACTTTCGGTACCTACACTTTGTAAAAATGTGAGAGTAATGGATAGGGATAAAGTATTATGAAATTATAATGTAACATCATCATCATCTACCTAGTCTTTTCCCAACTATGTTAGGGTCGGCTTCCAGTCTAACCGGATGCAGCTGAATACCAGTATTTTATATGGAGCGACTGCCAACCTGACCTCCACAACCCAGCTACTATCTCTACTATCATCAACAAGTATGGACTCGGCCCAGAATTCGGCTACTTGTTGATACAAGTAGCCGAATTCTGGGCCGAGTCGATTTAGATTGCTATCGACACACTAAGAAGAAGAATCTACTGGGTAATACGATATAACTCTGTGATATCGGTCATTCCTAATAATTGTATGGTGGTGGGTATTTAGTGTCATTTCGCAAATAAATCAGTCTGTCGTTTACCCACGTATTTCATTGACGTTAAAAACTCCTTGGTAAAACTGGTTGTCAGACTTTCAGGCTTGATGTAACATGCAATATCTAACTTTTAAAACTAACTGGATTGTGCGTCTTTGACGATTTTGAGCTTTTAGATCGCAGAGAATCATACCTTACCAAAGCTGCCAAGCAGCATTTCGCTGTGTAACAGTGTGAAAGGCATGGATGCCACTGAAATATAGGCACTGAAGACATTTCAGCTTTGCCGCTAAGAAGGCAACGCACACTTATAGCTCTGGTATTGCAGATGTCCATAACCACCACTTACACCTTACGGGCAATTGTCGTAATTTTAAGAACGTTCACAGAGTGTTCTCAGTCTCAATCTGTCAAAAATACCTCTAGTTCCCCTAAATTTTTGACAAGTTTTTGACATTGATTGTCGCTGAGATGAAATTGCGACTAGATTTTGAACTTTTATATTTACGGGAATATGCCTGCAGGGTGCTTACTCTTCAATTTAATTCCGATAGATCGACATTGGAATTGTGACGTTTCGTACTCTTGAGTTCGATGCTAGCGCCAAATAATTTTTAGATTGGGTGTCCATTTTGGAGAACTAAGTGGAATTGGGTTCGGGCTTGGCGTGGGGTAATTGTTGAGAATATTGTTTTCAAGAAGTACCGAATCACGTGACTGTAAAATTAACATTGGAATCATATTGGCATCTCATTGGAATTAAAACTAGTTAGGAGAGTAAGCCCCCAGGTAAGCCACTGTGTGCTCGTTAGAATCACAAAAAAAAACTGAGTTGGGAAAAATCAAACAACCCCCAGTTTTCTCCCCTAAGTTACGGCTTACTGAATGGGACCACCTTAGAGGTATCAAAATCAAAAATCATTTATTCAAATCAGACTGAGAATCAGCACTTTTCGAACATTAAAATTACAAAAGGCAGTCCCCAAAAACGCCCATCCTTCACCTATATACATTTGAAAGAAAGAAAGAAAATACGTTTATTTGCGGCAAACATATATACATACATATACCTATACTTCACCTATATACATGTATACCTTACACAACACCAAAAAAGAATAATCATCAAAATTGGACTATTCTGAGTAAACCTAGATAAAGTGGATAAGTCAAAGATTAAAACAGAAGACGAACTAGCAGGGGATCGAGGAGGGGTGGGGGGTGGAGGGGGTTCAGGCCATCAGACCGGAATAAATCTTGATCAAACTAAAAACAATACGCGTCGACTAGATAACCCCCTTTTCTTTTTTCGTCGGTTAGATTATAAGCGGGGGGGGGGGGGGGTTTCCTTTAATTTTTATCAATCAGCGATCGTCTTTTGTTTTTTCCGTCAAGATAGAAGATATTTTTTTGTAATTTTTTATTATAATTATTTTAATGGCCTGGTTGCTGGGACCTTTTACCCAAGATTCAGGATAGAATCACATAGAATAAATAGTCTTTATAAAGAAATATCCAAGAGCTGTCGAAACTAAATAGAACAATGAGCTACTAAGTTGGGATTGGTATCGGTTTCAGTAGTTGTTCGGCGATACCGTCTGAAACTTAATATCGAGATTGGCACAGATATAACACGGTGCAACTTTGTCAGCTTCTCAGACATCTGGTCGTAGATAATAAATATGATACTAGGATAGCATATTTATCTGTTATGTCGTAACTTCGTCAAGATGCTTCTGAAATGGAACGGCCCTGGAAGAAGTACATTGCACCTAAATTTTTTCCTGGTGCGATGGTTTTATTACTAGCTGGACCAATCGCGTGAGCCAGGGTATACAAATTTAACTTGAATTAATCATGTTGTTCGTTTTGTGAGCACTAACGAACAGATGTACAGAGAGACGTATCTACACTATCCTCGGTGGTGGAATGCTTATATACCCATTTTGACTACGTTATATCCTAATTCCAAGCAGTTTTGGCCCTTTGGTAACAGCCGCGACTTAATTACAATATTATTATTATTATTTGTGGGTCGTTGGTTCAGGCAATTTAGTTTATGTAAATTATTTCATCATCACTGCTGCTCTCAAAACGGTGAAGTAATAACATGTTGAGGAAAACGGCATGTCTTTTTTTTTCTGGATGGGAATGGGCGCCAGCCCGTCCCGGTGGAGAACCAGGTCCTGAGCCCGGTTCGGCAGGAGCTGGCGACCTTCCAGGCGCGGTTCTCCGTCCTGTGTCCTGCGCCCCCCTCTCCCCCTGGCGGGCAAGTCAGCTCCGGGGCCAAAGGCGGCCTCGTACTCGGCCGCTGCGGCTTCTGCCGCCTCCAAACCCGGGCCGTCTGGCCGGGCCCAGGCGTCGGCCAAGCCGACGTCGGCTGGCAGAGCCCCAGCGCCGGCGAAACCGGCGCCAATATCGGCGCCGGCGAAACGGCATGTCTTAGAACCAAAAATTCGAAGGCACGTGACATTACCTACCAACCCGCACTGGACACGCGTGGTGGATTACGACGTACTCCCGCTCACAGACAGGAGGCCTCTCCCTGTGGGAAATTATAGGCTGATTACGCTATATCCTAAAAACAGACCGGACAATGGCGGGATGACTTGGATG
This sequence comes from Luperina nickerlii, assembly GCA_963855955.1. Taxonomy (NCBI): domain Eukaryota; kingdom Metazoa; phylum Arthropoda; class Insecta; order Lepidoptera; family Noctuidae; genus Luperina; species Luperina nickerlii. The sequence continues at coordinate 16,514,220 of OY979682.1, read as the reverse complement.
TCTTCCACGAGCAACTTTTGTCTCCGCAACTAATTTGTCTCTCAGATCAAGTCTACGGGTTTGTGTCAAAATGCGCGCATATAGCGACGCGACAGCTTTCCCCGGGTTTGGACGCAACTGTCGCCCGTCTATTAGTTGCAATGCGCGCACGGCGACAAAAAAGTCAACAAGTCGCTCAACCGAAAATTTAACAAAAAGTTAGCGTTGCTGTCGCTTCCGTGTGTGCATCGTCCGAATCTCGGCGAGGAGACAGGGACAAAAAAGTTGCTGGGCAATTAAGTTGCTCGTGAGCGACCTCCCTTAGAAATTGGCAAGAAGTGGCGCACCGAAACCGATGAAAACAATGGAGGGAGGCCTCTTCCCAGCAGAGACTGTACAGGCTAACTCAAATTACAATATATCCTGCAGCTTCCATTTTACCACTCAAACGTAATGCAAATCCAAAACTACTCGTAAAGGCTCCTTCAAACAGGCGCGACACGCGATAAAATCGCTCGCGACACAAAGACACCGCAAGTCGCGCAACGAGCGGTGACATTGCATCGCGCGCGATTCGCGTCGCGTGTCGCGCCTGTTCGTAGGAGCCTTAACTCCGATGCATTAAAAAATAAAGTACAACATAATAAACTTCGCTCTCAAATTATATCTTCCCACTAAACTCTACTTAGCTCATGTGAGAATAAAAGCATAACGGTACTATTTAGTAGCCGCTGCTAAAACTATGCAAAATGTTAAGACACATGTCACACAGAAAGCGAGTGGAGAGCGCCTTAGTTTTGACCGAATTAAAAAAAGGAGGAAGTTCTCAATTCGGCTGCATGTAGTTATTTTTTTTGTATTTCTTGTTCGCGATATCTCCGGAAATTCTAAATCGATTTCAAAAATTATTTTTTAATGGATAGGGTATCTATGCTTCAGAGGAGTTCCCATATAAATTTGATTAACTTTGCTTGGGTAGTTTTTGAGTTAGCTTCAATAATACGTATTTTTGCCACTTAGTTTATATTGATGATGTTATAATAACTTCCTGTCACTGAAGTGTTATACGAATTTGTGTAGGGTAAGTACAACTTAAAAGTAAAAAATAAAACCTTTTTTACAAAAAATAAACAACCGACTTCCAAAAAAGACACTACCAAGTCAAAAATAACTTTAATTTCGGAAGTCGGTGGCAAACAACGAAAATGCGAACTCGACGATACTCCGACTTCCGAAATTAAAGTTATTTTTGACTTTGTAGTATCTTTTTTGGAAGACGGTTGTTTTTTTTTTGTAAAAAAAAATTCTCCTCTAGATACGAATCGTTATTTCTCCTGACAAAGTTTATTCTGTTTAAATGACTGTGTGTGTATCTATGTATTAGTTATTTATCCCTTATGTTGCAATTGCCATGTTTGCCTCTGCATCACCCTCCACCACGCGGAGCTACTGCGAGTTGGTACATGTCACACGCCTTTGAATTTTTAGGACATGCCGATTTCCTCACGATGTTTTCCTTCACCGTTTTGAGAGCAGTGGTGATGAAATGATTTACACAAAGTAAACGCCTGTCTGGTTTCGAACCAACGACTTACAAGTCGCCACTGGGTCACCACTGCTCTAAGCCCCTAAGTACCCTAAGTCGACTGGTGGAAAATGCCTCAGGCATTAATGCCGCCTTTGTACATTATTTTTTTACTTGTACTTATATAAAATTTTAATAAATAAATAATTTGACAAATTTGTGCAATATAACGTGGATACCTCACTTGAAGTTATTGGTGACAAAGTCAGGTAAAATTTACTATTGGTTTCAAACACCCGTATTCAAACGAAATAGGTATCTAAGAGAATAATAAATACGTATAAATGAATGAATATTTGAATGTTACGAGCTAGTGAGACTGACTAATCAACGAGACTGGCGAATAAAATAAACTGATAACTGAGGGAAACTGACCAGTCATCCGCTGACTCGAACGAAATCGGTCGTGAGGCTATTTACAATTCAGCGGGATCCGAAAGGGTTACCGCTGGCCCAGAACATAAAGGGCGAAGGAAGGAACACGGGTGGGTTTTAGTCAGTAAGAGTCTGACACTCCCTTCCGCTCCACCCAGAGTGGGAGGAGTCATTTGATGATTTCCCATGCTGAAAAAAAAAATGCAATTTACAATGCGAGGACCCGCTCCGCTAACGCTTTCTATGTAGAATACACCTTAGTTAGAGTAAAGTTGAGATGCAGCTCAGAGTAAGTTTTAATGTATGTTCAACGTTAAATGGAAAGCTATGTCGCTCGTTCATTCGTTCACGAACGAACGTTGTGGCAAGGTGAGCGAAGGAGAGATTGAATTAACGTTACAAATCGAGAAATGGCTTGGTGGTTAGTTAGCTTCGTATTTTAGAAGTTTAACGGTAACTAAGTTGGTTTGATTCGGAGAGTGTTGATTTAGAAATTGCGAAATGGGAATGTAGGTACACCAACACCTGTACTACAGGTACACCTGCATGTCGATTCTGTAAAAATCTCACCGTGAAAACTTGCGTGGAGTGAGCTGTCAGTGTCATCCCACTGATGCTAGGGATTGGCCAAGCAAACATTTACAATCATGATCGAGATTTCAATAATATTTTCTAAGTACTTGTAGTACATCTAAATTTAGTGCCATGTAATAGGGCGCGAGCTTTTTGCCATAAACCGAGCAGAAATCATGACTCCGGGCTGCTACGGAGATATTCCTAATGGCACTCCAAACCCAATAACATTTTGCCCGGAATGCAAATCGAACCCAGGAATTCATGCTCAAAAGTAGCGGTTGCGACTTCTAGACCAATGAACGAGGCCGTAAAAAAATTAACAAATGTATAAACATAAAAAAAATTGGATGAATGTATAATCTTTATGTAGGTAATCATTCGCTTTTCAAAAATCTAACATCAGCAAGTCGAATCACCATGCTTTATGAATTGCAGGCTGTTCGGTATTACATAAAACCAAGATCTCCGGCGCCGGCCAAGACAACGTCTGGACTTTAAAAGAGGGAGTGACCACAGAGTTTGTTTCGGTATTTTTATGATTTGTCAAACCTACTTATATACAAAAAACAAATATAATGAATGACAATATATTAGTCGACAGCCATGCGGCGGAATTATTCGACACCTTTTTTTAGTTTGTCAATAGTTTTTTATTTTAAACTATTAACTAAATGTGGCTTCGTTAAGGCTCGTGCACACAGGCGCGACGCGACACGCGACACAAAGCCACCGCTCGTTGCGCGACTTGCGGTGCTTTTGTGTCGCGTGTCGCGTCGCGCCTGTGTGCACGAGCCTTTAAGCCTTTCGTCCCAGCTATCATTCGTAAATCTTTAACAGTCGTTACGGGTTGACAGAAGCCCGAAAGTCTGACAAGCAGTCTTACCAAGGGGTATTGTATTACCTAGTCACTGGGTTGTGGAGGTCAGATAGGCAGTCGCTCCATGTAAAATACTGGTATTCAGCGGTTAGACTGGAAGCCGACCCCAACATAATTGGAAAAAGGCTAGGCAGATGATGATAATGATAAATAGTTTTTATTCTTCTTAGTTTACGTAGGGCTGATTTTTCAATAGTCAGATAACTTTTATCTGGGGAATAAATATTGTGGTTTGACAGCTTTTGTATAGAAAATATGTCAAACTGTCAGATTTATTCTTATGATAAAAGTCATCTGCCTATTGAAAAATCAGGCCTTAATATAATAAGATTATCCAGTCATTTTATATACTTTTATTCTCCTAAATAAATACATTATTCTCTGTTTATACACCTAGGTACGTTCTAAGATATAATTCCTTAACGCGAGCAACTAACGTGTACAATGCATTTTACTGGCTGTTAAACTTTAATATTCGCCTCGTCGCAGCTATGTGCAACATGTTTTCATATCTTCAAAACGACCTCAATGTGTCGTGGTCGCTTTAGTTATTTCACTAAAACGCTGTTCTGAAGGAAATTCAACACGTATTTCCTTTTATGCTGGTTCTGAGAGGAAAATTGCGATTTTGCTTATGCATAAAATAGCGAAGAACAAAGGAATATTTCATGAATAACATGACATTATACCATGCTCCGAAGGGATGCAGACGTGTACCATGTAGGGGGCAAGCATTTTACCATGGCATCATCATTTCAGCTGAAAGACGTCCACTGCTGGACATAGGCCTCCCCCAAGCACCTCCACTTCGACCGGTTCTGTGCTTCTCGCATCCAACGAGTTCCTGCGGCCTTCATAACGTCGTCGGTCCACCTTGTTGCCTTCCAATGCTACGTCTTCCAGAACCTTTCGGTCCCATCGGGCATCTGTTCTGCAAGCAATGTGCCTTGCCCACTGCCACTTAAGTTTGGCAATTCTTCGGGCTATGTTGGTTACCTTGGTTTTCCTGCGGATCTCTTCATTTCTGATTCGATCACGCAGGGAAACTCCAAGCATAGCCCTCTCCATTGCATTTTTTTTACCATGTACTAGACACAAATCTAATTTCTAATAATACTTTGTAAAAACTAGGAATCTAACTCAGGGTCTCATGCTCAGCAGTAGCACTTGCCAACACTAGACCAACGAGGCATTTAATGAATCCATACTTCCATACTATATCTTCATCTGCCTAGCCTTTTCCCAATTATGTTGGAGTCGGCTTCCAGTCTAACTGGATATAGCTGAATACCAGTATTTTACATGGAGCGACTGCCTATCTGACCTCCACAACCCAATTTCTAGGTATAATACGATACCCCTTGGTAAGACTGGTGGTCAGACTTTCGGGCTTCTGACGACCCGTAACGACTGTCAAAGATTCACGAATGACAGCCGGAACCAACGGCTTAACGTACTTTCCGAGGTACGGAGAGGTCTTGATATTCACCCATCCATGGCCCAACCGCGGCATGCATAGCTTAACCTGATCAATCGACCCGTGCGGCTGTTATTAGTTAGCCCCAAGCCTCTCGCTTCCACACTAGTAATATTATAAATGCGAAAGTGTGTCTCCATGTTACCTCTTCACGCTTAAACCGCTGAACCGATTTAGATGAAATTTGGTATAGTGATAGAGTCCCAGAAAAGGACATAGGATAGTTTTTATCCCCATATTCTCACAGGATTGACACTTATGCGGGTGAAACCGCGGCGCGCAGCTAGTAGTTAATATATAAGCAACATTATTGAAAGTGGAATGGTCGAAATAAGGGTGACATCTTTATTTTCTGTTTCAATCAAGCCTACCACAGTCCACTGCTGCATATCGGCCTCTCCCATGCTGCGTCACAGCACCCTGTCCTCTACCTTCCGCATCCAGTCTGTCCCAGCCACCTCTTTTAGGCCGTCGGTCTATCTAGCTTAGGGGCGTCCCACACTACGCTTGCCACGATCCACGATCTCCACTCCAAGACTCGTCTGCTTCAACAGCCATCGGTCCTTCGACAAACATGACCATCACATTGCCACTTCAGCGTGCTTACGCTGCAAGCTATGTCGGTAACTCCGATTATTTTCCGGATAACTTCGTTTCTGATTTTATCCTTCAAAGAAACTCCGAGCATAGCCCGCTACATTGCGCGCTGAGTGACCTTTTTGCTCACGTTTCGGCACTGTATGTTATAACGAGCTGGACACACTAGTTGGAGACCTTAGTCTTCAAACATTGCGGGATTGGTGACGAGAATACTTGAGGAAATTTCCCAATCGCTGACCAACCAAATTGGATCCTTCTGTCGGCTTCTTTCTCAAAGTTGTGTCTACCGAGCTGGGTGACTTGTCCTAAGTAGACATACTCCTTCACCACGCTTGGAAACATGCTGGTCCTGCTCCATAGGACAATCTAGAGTCTAGACAAAATCAAACGGGTTGCTAATTTAATTGTAAATTTATATATATATACTTTTTTTTTTATTTAAATTGGTTTACATTCTGTAACTATTTAACTCACACCCTGACTTATTACTTGTAATTTTTATTTTATTTTATTTAAATGAAACTTTTACCATGTTTGTAAATATGTGAGCACCATGCATCTATCAGATAATTAATTTATATGTCATGGTTACATTTTTAATTCTTTTACCTATTGTGGTATAGTAATTTTATTTTAGGTGCATCGTCTTCACATATTATTATTATATAATTAATGTATACAAAATATTGTAAAACATTTTAAAAGAGTAACGGTGGAGTTTCTTGCCCATTCTTCTCCATACGAAAACTACCTTTTGGAATGGGCGACTAGAATCAATTCTATTTGTTGTAATTTCTGACGTTCAAAAGTGCCTTTAATGTGCCTATTTGAAACAAATGCTTTGACTTTGACAACTTCGAGAAGCGACCCTTCGATGTGGATTGGACTCGGACGTGGATGACTTTCATCTTGTCCAAATTCATACCAAAGCCGAGAGGCTCCATTTAGGCTACGCATTTTCTGTTTAGAATGCCTTTACGTTTGTCTTCTTTCAGACGAAATAAAAGTTAAATAAAACACAATAATTTTATAAGAACCAATAAATGTACTTAAACATACACAATATTTTCTACTAATTTATTTACAAACCTGTCTCTTTTCCTTACATTTCGTTTTATAAAATCTTTTTGTAAAAGTATACTTAGAACCTATGTGTGACTAGAGCCGTAATTATTATTTTAAAGTCATCTGTATCAATTATCGTATCTTTGGAATTGTATGAGGATCACCAGGTACGTCGTCACAGCTCCTATCACCTGCAAAAATAATATTTTCAGAAGTTAGTTAATGTACATACAGGTGTAAAAAGACACATGGAATAGCTGTCAACTAAGTAACATTACACAAAAATTATACCCGAAACTGTCAAATTTTCCCAATCAATTTTGAACCTTATGCTTTAGCGATAAAATTGAAAATCTATTAAAGAAATCTGACAGATTGTAGTAGATCGATGTGCTGGCGCCTTCCCGTGGTCGCATGCTGATAATTGCTAGGAAACTACTTTTATTTTTGGTGTGAATATTTGCTTTTTACGGTAGTGCGCAATGATACTCACGGTACAGGGGTCCTAGGGTTGTCAAAGTTGTGTTATAACATCACATCCAAAATTTGTTTTCGTAAAAAAAAACGTCAGCATAAGTTGGAATTATGATCTTCAATATCTCCGTAACCAGAGGGTTCCCAGATATGTTTCAGAAAATAAAAATGATTACAATGACGTGGAGTACAAGTGACTCTCGACTTCGTTAAGTGTCTTTTTATGACCGTTATACCGTTCCAAAGTCTTTTAAAGGAGATTTAAGGTCGACTTTGAAATCTCTAGGCCTCAGGGCCTTTGCCCAAATAGAGACTCTAGGCTGCTACTGATAAACTCTTAATGGAGAAACCCAATATCGCTTTGCCCGATCTGGCAATCCAACCTAAGACCCCATGTTTAGCAGAAGCACTTGTGACCACTACACAATGAGGCAATCAGCCCATACTAATATTATAAAAGCGAAAGTGGGTAAAGTGGTCTGTCTGTTACCTCTTCACGCTTAAACCGCTGAACCGATTTAGATGAAATTTGGTATAGAGATAGTTTCAGTCCCGGGAAAGGACATAGGATGGTTTTATCCCGATATTCCCACGGAATCGACACTTATGCGGGTGGAACCGCGGGGCGCTGCTAGTATAATATAATTGGTGAAGAACTACCAATAGCTATGAACTCACGGAAGCCATTAGTGGTCGATGCAGCGTGCACATCCCCATGGGGGCGTAGCTGACAGACTGCAGCATCAACTGCCGAGAGAAGATCTCCAGCCGCGAGGGAAGCACGCCGGTAGACGGCGCTGACGTCATCAAGCGGCATACTAGTCCCTCGGTTCTTTTGCCCTGGTACAATGAGAGTAATAACTGTAATTTTTTCTATTCTTCCGTCGACAAAACCCGTTTCTATGGTGGTCATGCTACGCGGGCAGAAGTCCTAACTTAAAGTATACCTAACTAGCGGCCCGCCCCAGCTTCGCACGGGTGCAATTTTATTTTTCGAATTTTCGAAATTTTCTTTCATACAAATTTGTCCTGGCAATACCGAGCACAACGAAAAAATAATATCCAATTTGGTGCGGTCATTCAGAAGTTATGCGCGTACAGACATTTCGGCGACATTGTTAATGTAAGGATAAGGATTTAGCTTTATTTATGAGCTATTGGTACAGACCCATCACAACGGCTTGGAAACTATAAACTTTCTTTGCTAGATCTTCATGATACATTATAATATTTCACAAGCAATTTTATTATTCCTCTGTTCTGGATCATGGATCTACGTAAAACCAAACAATGTCTTAACAAACTCACTTCACCTATGTTTTCACGAGATTACAGAACGGCTGATAGTTAAAGTCTGAACTTTAACGTATTTCAAACATCATTCTGCATCTGTCATCTTCAAACGATTGAGATGTTTTAAGTTTTGCACTAATTATAACACAACACACACAATAAAGCAAGACACACACAAGTGTGTTACAACATTTGATTTGTTTTTCTATGAGCTATTTTATATTATCAATTTTAATTTATTCTGTTAATTGATTAAAATGGACACATTCACTTCCCTGTGTTTATTATTCCAGCGTATGGCACTCGTGGGCTGTAGCTGAAAATCAGTGTCAAGGTGACCTTGTGTAGTCCTGACATTATGAGGCCCTCTGAATAGTTCTGTTATAGTTTGAATGTGCCTTTTTTTGCTGTAATGCCAATAAACGCATTTTTCTTTCTTTCTTTAAATTTGTTTAGTGTTAAATGCATTTAGTGATTTGTGGTGCAAGCGGGCCTAAAACTTGACACTAACCTCAACTATAGTATAATGGCCAGGCTCCACGACCACGATCATGCGCAGCATGTGCGTCAAACACCACAGGAACTGAAGTACTAGAAAGTGCACGCGATTCGTGGACACAACTGCAATGTTGAAAGAAAAGAGTTTGTTAATAAGGTAAGATTCGCAAATTAATTTCCTTCTAGAGTTGGTTTAAAATACTTCCATGGCAACTTCATGTTTTTTTGAACATTGATTGAGTTATAAATAAATATAGTCCTCCAGACCGAATTTAGGCCAATCTCAGCGGAGACTAGCCGTCGGCGCGGGAGATATTATAGTGCACAAGTACGTGCGCATACAGGTGCAGTCTCTTCTTCCCTCACTCTCATTGTCCGATGGGACGGCAATCCGACACGACTGAAGAGTGATCAGGCGCAGGAAATTCTGAGGCACGGGGGTCATCACACCGTCGACTTCCCAACTCGCCCGGAGTTCGGAAGTCGACGGTGTGAAGACCCCCGTGCCTCTGTTCTGGATCATGGATCTAGGTAAAACCAAACAATGTCTTTTATATAGAACATTCTAACTACAGCGGTGCTATTCTGTAAAAATCTCACTGTGAAAACTTAGGTTGAGTGAGCTGTCAATAGTGTCAATTCCTAACGAAAACAAACTCACTTCACCTATGTTTTCACGAGATAACAGAATCGACCGGCTGTTACTAACAAATTCCCAATGGAAATGAATAAATAACGCTATGGAATATGTTAAGAACATAGAAACTTTGGGTACTTTCTAATAAGTTTCATATTACCTAACCAAAACCTCGGCATGCTCTTAATTCCTTCACAACTATAAATTTTAAAAATAAACTCACTTATCTCCATAATTAAGAAGTAAGGCGTGACTATAAGATGCAGCAATGTCGATATCAGTATGACGATGAGGGGCAAACCGTAGCTATCGTCAATGCTGCTGACGACGTCGCAGAGCGTGCCGTGTAGCGCCGCCAGTCGTCGGACCGCATCACATGGAGACACTATAAGACGAGGCTCGCCGGACGCTGAAATTAGAGACACTGTTGCGGTTCTAGGCTGGCTTCTCAAAACATTATTATATATTTTTTTTTGTTTCGTACTTCTTAGATCACATTTATTTTTCCGTAGTCAGGTTAACTTAAGTTTTTTTTAAATCAAGGTGAATTCAGCGTTTCTTATCTGACTACTCTGAAATGAAAAGGCCGAAACAAACTCAGAGGTCACAGTCTCTTTTAAAGTCTAGTCATAATATTGGTCAGGGGGCCTAAAAAGGCCACTTTGGCAGAATCATAAAAGGATAACATTATGAATCATAATGGACAGTTAACTGTTAAGTTAATCGTATCAAACCCCATTGGTGAAGGATTTTTCAGTTATTTTTTTTTGTCTGTGCTATAATACCAATCAATCCAATCCAAATCCAATCCTAATCACTGTGATTGTACCTACGTAGTGCAGCGAAAAAAAAAACACGGACTGTCTTCGCCATATTATGATTCATAATGTTATCCTTTTATGATTCTGCCAAAGTGGCCTTTTTAGGCCCCCAGATCGTGTGGTGAAGAGTCTGTAAATTGGTGTCTGAAATGGTCTTTTGAGGAAATAACCACACAGATTAAGTGGAGCTGACCAGTCAGTGCACGCATTTGTCAGTAACCGTGCAGCTCAATGCAGAGCTCAACGATTCGACGAACAATACCAAAGAATTACAACATACTAATTTGATAATTTTATAATATTGGATGGATAACAAGCCGAGGCCTACCTGAGAGCTGACGGTGTGGAGACAACCGGCGCAGTTACCAGGATAGCATAATGTTCAGATGTGATAACCTTACGAGTTCTCGTTCTATTGATGAATAGATTTTATTGTTCCCCCTGCCGGCCAAGGTACCTCCACCACAAGAGTCCGCGCCGCCAAAAAAGCTACTATTAGTGGAACTAATACGACATAGAGAGATACATAATTATGTAGATAATGACATTCTAAGCCGATAGAGGTTTTGTCGTACGAGTACAACGCCGCCTCTATGGGACTACTTTGGTCTTTGGTGGCGCGGACTCTGAGTGTAAGCCAGTACTACCAAGACAACATACATATTGAGGTGATAATCTTACCAGTTCTTTTGATGATGACGACATGTTCCCTACCAGTCATAGTGTCCACCAGTAAGCTCACGTTTGTAGACCGCTGGTTGTCAGCTGGCGCCACCCGGATAGCATAGATGTTCAGAGGTGATGCGCTCTTGGGTTTCTCCACTGAAAAAAAATAAATTTAAAAAAAAGTTTTTAAAAACAAACTTTTAACTAAAAACTCAACCTAAATAAGATAGAATAACGCAAACTAAAAAGAAAAAAATATATAAGTGAAATTTCAAAATATACATAATATATATAAATTTTAAAAGCTTGAGGCACTGATGTATGGTACCCGTTATACAGGTGTACCTAATGCACAATAACAGTGCCTCGTGGGTTGAGAAAAAATATGTAATCCGCCATCTTGGAGCGGCGGCCATATTGAAATTATTACAATACTGAGTCTTGCACATTGTATTGTTACCAGAACTAAAGGTTATAAAATTTCAGCTCAAGAGGACACCAACAATGGTCGAAAAATGGTTTGCAAACTTTGAACGGACAACTTACATACATACATACGAATAGTGCAAGCTTGTGAAAAAAATACAAGGCAAGAAATGTTTTGGAATGCCCTTTATATTTTTGCCTCAATCACCCTCATAACAATGGATCTTCAACCATTGCACTTTCTTTTGTATGTTTAGTAACAACCTACTTAGCTTTCCTCGAGAGACTGACTAAAGTCCATCTTTATAAATTCCGCTAGCTTCAATGACGTCACAGAATTACATCCCGTGATAAAAATAAAATTATGAAGAAGAATCCAGAATAATTTAAATGTCATATTTAATGTGTATGTACCAGGGATGGAGACTTGTCGAGCAGTGAGAACAAGCGCGTCATTGACAGCTGAGAAACGCGCGCGCACTGACAACGCCGTGAACGCGAACTGCAGCTCCAGGATCAGCACCACGAACCACAGCATGTAAAACCCGAGATAGTTCGTCACCACGTCCCCTGGAACAGTTCACAAGGAGTATTACATAAAGATAATAAAGGTAACGTGGTTGTTAATTAGTTCTTAATATAGTTCAATCTTAGTTCATTTGACTTGCGACTGCTGCAACCTTTACCAAACCAACCTTTACCAACACTTTACCAAATAAGAAAATATATGTATTGCAATGCCTTTTTTTTGTTAGGAATGTTCTCCGGCGTGCACACAACAACTTACCAAAGTTTCATCACAATCGGTCAAATAATTTTTGAGCTTTTGCGAGAGTAACGCACGGCAGTTTCATTAAAATCGGTTCATTCATTTCGAAAAACAAGGGCTTGAAAGCTTGTATGAAATGCCGTACGGCGTAAACGCTCTTAATAATATTAAGTTTGTGTAATTATCTTCCTGTGCGAGTTCCAATAAATACTTTTCTTTCTTTTTTATAGCCGGATTGCCAAATCCAAAACCAAACTAGACAAGTGTTTTCCTTATTTGGTCGCGATTACAAATATACGTAGCTTTTCTAAGAAGTAAGCTGATTTTAAATTTGTTTATTAGTCAATCTAAAATGCGACCCGGTGCTATTCTGTAAAAATCTCACAGTGAAAACTTAAGTGAAGTGAGCGTGAAGTGAACTGTCAATAGTGTCAAATCCTAGCAAAAACAAACTCTCTTCACCAAAATTTTCACGGTGAGATTTTTGTTTTGTAATTATGAGCTGTAATTTACAACAGCTCATAATTACAAAACATTAAATCTGTTTTCTTACATTCTCTGTCCAATTTTTTGGCCTGCAGCGCGTAGAAGGTGAAGTCATCGGCGATGAGAATGGAGAAGAAGATGAGGATGCCCAGAATGATGCCGCACAGCTTGCGCTCCGTCACCAGCGAGTACTGACCTCCTATGCTGGTGTCCACCTGGAAATATAGGAAAAGAATATTTTAAACAGTAGAACGTCGTAATTACAGAAACGAATAAAGAGTCTTGCGTGGATCCACGTTCTACGAAGGGTTAATAATGGCAATCAAAGTAAAAATCTAAAATTTTCATCGGCAGGTTTCTTTAAAACTCCAAATCTTAGACTACAGGTCATTAGTTCTGTTTGTATTCCGCGATCGGAGTAGTAGGTCTCTCATATTTAACTGAGTCAACAACTAGATTAGGTGGATACTTATCTCTGTCCACAATCCACTGAGTACATAGAATCTGTCTTTGCCAGATCTCTTCTAAACCTGTATCCTGATTGAGTAACATACTATCAATTACATACATACTATCAATAAAATATATATTACTTATTTAATTTTACTAGCATAATTTTAAAATTGTTTATTGTTAATTTGTGTCCTAAATTTATTATAAGATTAAATTTTATACCTTTTGCTGTGCCCTACAGGGTCCATAATTGTACCTTAGCTTTAAGCCATTGTAACACCTCTACAACATTATGGAATGCAAATAAATATATGAATATGAATACAATTTGTATCATTTTGAAGGATATTGCCAATCCATTACTTCATATGTTAGAAAAATGTGTCCGCTCAACAACGTAAATAACGCAATGAATATTGTTGAACTGTCAAAATGGAACCGCAATGGTTTTCATTTTTAATGTGTTACGCAATTACCCCGCTTTTCGCGTCTATGTGGACCTCTAATTTTGTTATGGTATTTTAGCTTACCGAAGCAATATTCTCCATGAATTTCAACATGTTCCTCATTCTCCTGGGCGCGCCGTACACTCCGGCGCCGGCGGTGGCCACCACGACCAGCACGTCGCACGTGGACACGACCTGTGACATGCGCGACGACATGCGCACTGACAGTTCCACGCCCACGTTGATCTCGGCCACCAGCCCGAACAGTGTGCATATTACTGGAAGGTGGGGAAGTAAAGGCAATGAAGAAACTGGTTTTTGTATTCATTGTGGTTACTAACTTCCTAAATGGAAAAAACCTCATCATCATTATCCAAATCAATCTGCCTAGACATTTCCCAACTATGTTGGGATCGGCTTTCAGTCTAACCAGATACGACTGAATACAATAATATAATTTTACATAGCGCGACTGCCTATCTGACTTCCACAACCCAGATAAGTTCTGGGTAATACGATATCCCTTGGTAAGACCGGTTGTCAGACTTTCGACTACTGAGTGCCAAGAGTTGAAAATCCAATGCGCGAAAAAATCCCGCCGCGATATTTTTACGTGCGTACGTGGGTTTACTCTTTTTGTAATTGGCATCTTGGAAGTAGAAAATGTTTCGAAAATCAGTAAAGTGTACCTCTACATTGATAGTGATAGACAAAATTATAGCCCATGACAAATTACGACGGAACTTTTGAGAGTTACAATGGGTTTTATCACTAAAAGCTAGCATAGCTATACCTACAAAGGACTCTTCCAAAACACAACACAAAGATTGAATTCGAAAACACTTACAAAACACCGTCATCGGTAAGTCGTAATGGCTCCGATACACAATACTCTGTTAAAATGTTAAACTAAAACAAACATGACTCACCGAGCACTGTGACTAGAATGTAGCTGTACACACACATGGCACCAGATATGCTGACCTTGAACCCATTACTGCGGGACTCGAAGCGTAGGGGGGCTAGCCCGAAGAAACTTGAGATCTGGTATCAGATGCAAAGGTTTTAGATTTTATTTTGCTTAGAATAATTATGTAGAAAGCCGTGTTGTTCTTTCAAACACCAACACCGTGATTCAAATAACTAAGGCTGCAGCTACTGCAGGGTCCACAGCACATCATTCGTATTACCCATGCTAAGAGCTCTGATGATCACGCAGACTGTGAAGCGGCCGGGTCTTGCGCCAAGTAGGCGGCACTGGTGCAATCTACATAAACAACAACAAATCTCACTGAACGCAAACCAACCACGCATTGTGTCCGACCGTGCCCCCCGACTAGGTCGCAACTGGTGCAACAGTTACTAGGGCTATATATGACGCAGGAGATCTCACTATAAGAATAAAAGCATGTGCTCCAGCGACAACGCAGTTTGTGGGGCGGTCGGGTCGTGCCCCTGACTCGGTAAGGACTGGTACAGCCGTTACTAGGGCTACATAAGCCGCGAGAGAACTCACGCTAAGTATGAAGACAGGTGCTCCGCCACAACGCTGTGTGTGGAACGGCTGGTTCGGGCCCCCGATACGGTTGGCGATGGTACAGTCATTACCAGGGCTACATAAAAACGGAGGAGAACTCACCCTAAGTATGAAGGCATGTGCTCCACCGACGACGCAGTGTGTGGGGCGGTTAGATCGTGCCCCCGACTCGGTCGGGACAGGCGAAGCCGTAACTTCCTCCACCTTCGCTGACTCCACGCCTTTGACAAGACATACAAAGTTAAGACATGTACTGACCCCGAATAAATTGGCTTAAAGGCAGGAGAATGATGATACAAAAGTATTTATTTAAGGAGCCAACATAATTAAGAAAAGGTTTAAACATAAAGGATTAAATAGAACGGACAATATAAAAAGGATTATTACTATTTATATCAGTGCTGCTAAACTAAATTAGCCTTTCTCAACTGCTGCAATGAACGATCTAAGGGGAAATTGCTACACCACGCTACTGATGATCCTAATTTGGTGTTATGAGCAGAAAAAAGGACGATATTGGGCCTAGCCATCCTTTTGCATTGTCGATATCCTCCGGTAAGGAACAAAGCGTTTTAGTACTTGCTGAAGCCCACTACCCACGTCAATATAGGGAGAGCAATATTTGTAGCACTGAAATGCAATTGTGACAAATTGCTATACTACCTTTTTTACGAGGAATACTATGAGAGACGTTAGCAAAATTCATCATCAAGATTGTCACTTATTGCTAGTCTATAAATTAGTTCGGTTTTAAAACTACTGTAAAACACACAACACCAGCCCAGAACTAGAGATTTTTATTCCTATTCTCAGAACAAATAAAAGCTTAAATTCAAGTTTGCACGTTCCGTAATAACTTTAAAACTGGGTGGGAAAAAAGGGGGACCCCGTTTCTCTACCTCGGTTGAAAACAAACTAGATAAGGCTGCCCTGTCCGAGTGCCGGCAGCTCATTAAACCGCCCTATCTATCTTTACAACTGTCGATAATACAACTTTTTAATTATCTCTTGAAAACACTTCAGCTGGTGGTGATTTAAAATAAATCCTATTTATTATACCTATGACTTGAATTCTGTTGATCCTGACACGCACATCGCACTACATTCATTCTGAGAGTTTTAGTTTATTTGATTGTCTTCAGCTTATGCATCAAACAAGTTGCTGGAAAAAGGTTTTACAAACAGCAAATCCTACAAGTTGTTTTTCAAGAGGTTTGGGTATTCTGTCACATACTGACCATTCTACGAGCGTTCATCCCGCGCGGCTTAGCAATTTCGCATTTCTAGTGGCTTTTCGTGATTATTTTATTAAATTTAAACCAAAGTACTATTGTTTATATGCAAGTACTAGATTGTTAGTATTTATTTATAGTTAGTATTTATAAGTTTTTATGCAGGTTGTAAGTTTTTTGCAGATATTTCAGTAATTACTCATAAAAATTTACATATCGTCAAATATTTTCTATTTGCAGTGCTACGATTACATTTATTTATATATATATACTTCATTGTACACCAGAAAATACATAAGAACAAAAATACGATTATTAATACAAAACATACAATGGGCGGCCTTATCGCGCTTAAATATTTTTATTTAAGAGTAATACATGTTAAAAAAATTATAAGTACCAACGATCTACTGTTTTGGCTGTAAAAAAATAGAACTTTGTATGGAAGTTGGTAATTTTTGCCAATAGGAAGATGCATCGGGCACACCAATTGTATTTTCAATAAAAAACCTTCAAAAGGACACAAATATTTCCTTCTCTCTCGCACCAAAGGACCAAAAACAGGCGCGGATCAAGGTTTGCGCTCGAGGCAAGTGTTTCTCTCTGAGGACCAAAAGTACTCTTTGTCGACAACACAAATATATGACCACGTCATAATTTCAATATCAACTTAATCTCGAAGTGTTTCCCGGAGAGAATAAACTCATCAATATTCATATACCGCTCGCGGGGGGCCATTTATCACTAAATCTAATAACATAGCACAACAATATGTGTCAGAAAAGTCGACAAACACATGACGCTATTGATAAAATTCGGACATCATCATAAATATTCCATAATAATATTTACCTAGAGGCCAGCCACAAAAATATTATGTATTTAGGCCCGAACCGTGCGCACTGTACTCGATCAAGTATCTAAAGAATCATAATATAAATAAAAATTATCATTATCCTCCTGCGTAATAAATTGGGATAGGTACTTCGTGCTTAATTTCACCCGAAAGACGTCCACTGCACATATACACTGGACTTAGGCCTCCCCCAAGCACGTCCACGTCGACCGGTTCTGTGTTTCCCGCATCCATCGGGTTCCTGCGACCTTCACAAGGTCGTCGATCCACCTTGTGGGTGGCCTTCCAACGCTACGTCTTCCGGTACGCGGTCGCCAATCCAGAACCTTTCGGCCCCATCGGCCATCTGTTCTGCGAGCAATGTGCCCTGCCCACTGCCTCTTAAGTTTAGCAATTCTTCAGGCTTTGTCGGTTACTTTGGTTCTCATGCGGATCTCTTCATTTCTGATTCGATCACACAGCGACACTCCAAGCATAGCCCTCTCCATTGCCCTTTGGGTGACTTTAGCCTTCTACGAGTAATAAGGCCCATTGTGACCGACCACGTTTCAGTGCCATCGGTAAAATAAATTGGGATAAGCACAATTTATTCTCTTTAGTGCTCGCCCGACGTTCAGCGCTTACAACTGTCGAACGTTGCTATACCAGTGAAAACTTATGAACAAATACAGTGCAGTGCTGATGAATCACTACGCGCGTACACCTGCGTAGCGCTGACGAGAACCGTTGATCGAGCTTGTCGGTCGGGCGTACGGTGGTCGACTAACGCGCTATGTCGGCAAGAATAGATACAGTTGCGTTTTAATACTGCGATGATCGTACTTATAACCAAAGGCTCCTTCAAACAGGCGCGACAAGCGATAAAATCGCGCACGACACAAAGGCAACGCAAGTCGCGCAACAAGCGGTGCCTTTGTGTCGCGCGCTGTTTGAAGTAGCCTCAATTCAGAAGTTACTGATTAACCATAGTCTGATAGTCGCAAGCGCCACTGCTAAATATCTACCTACTATAAAAGAATAAGGTATAAGAAGTAGAATGTATAGGTACTTAGTTCTCAAATAATTACTATCGTTTTACACGAGTGGAACCACGGACTGAGCTAGTATTATTATAATAAAATAATACCTGCGGCGTTTTATCTGGAGTATTTTATCTCTTATTATTTATAACTGCACTCACATTTTAGTACCGGTTATCTTTACATTATAACATCTGCAATTTGTGAGTAGAGCAGTCGCGAAGGTACCTTACAACTCGATTTCTACCGGATTCCCTTTGAAAAATGGCACAGTCAATATTCTATGGACAAATAATATAAGATATCTACTCCGGCTTACCTCTTACAAAAATTGACCCTTCGCTACTGGAGCAGAGGTATTTTTTTTAGGTTTCCGTGCCAACGGGAATCAATTTTTTAGAATATGAATCCATAGGATTTTATAATTCTTTTATATTTTATTTACTTTGTTCAAATTAATAAAATAATAATAAAATTATATAACTGACTGTACTATTAAAGCCGGTATAACAACATATAATAAAATAAAGTTATAAATTAAAGGGGTACTTACTACAAGAAACGTGTTTTTACTCGTAAAAAACACTATAGTGTTTTTTATATGTAATGTTAAATATTATACGATGGTACCTTTCTTGTGCAAGCCCGACTCGCACTTGGCCGCTTTTCTCTCTTTAACAAAAACACATATTTTACATTCCTTATGGTTAGACACTAATCTATAATTTTTCAGTTAACAACGTTTTATAAAATGATACATACCAAATATCAGTCTGCCAATCGGAGTTACACCTAAAGTGTAATTATTTGAAGATGTCCAATTAGAACGTATCATATTTATTCCGACACACACAGACTTTACAATTTCACTATTAACGTATTTAATATCAACTACTTTTGAAAAGTGATAAGCAGCGTTGACGTCCTATTTTTGCACATAAAAATAATTATTTCAATAAACAAAATCTCAAAACATCACTTACGCTAAATTAAATAAAAACAAAACAATTTAAAAATTGTCCAAAAGTCTTCTCAAAGCGACACTTCCGCTAAATTAAATAAAAATAAAACAATCTAAAAATCCAAAGACCGAAAACAAACATAATTTTTTCACAAAACATTTGATTAATCGATCTAGCCGTGTTGTTTTTCCGTGTAAGTGCTACCGAACGAGTTTACCACGTGTAGGCACGATTTTCACTGTACTATTTATTATTGATAGAAGCCAAACTATCTATTTTCATGTCCCGTGAATCGTACTAGGGAAATAGTAATTGCAAAAAAGTATTGCGTTCATTGCCGTTCATTGTGAGAAATATTTAATAACTATTGTTAGCCTGCAAACAATAAGATAAGGAAAAAAGCAAGAAGATATGTTTGTTGGCGGTGAACATGACGCACAACATTTATTTATAAATAAATAAATAAATAAACAGGACGCAGAGAAAGAACAAGTTAGGAGGCCAT
This sequence comes from Luperina nickerlii, assembly GCA_963855955.1. Classification (NCBI taxonomy): domain Eukaryota; kingdom Metazoa; phylum Arthropoda; class Insecta; order Lepidoptera; family Noctuidae; genus Luperina; species Luperina nickerlii. The sequence continues at coordinate 16,494,606 of OY979682.1, read as the reverse complement.
CGCCCAGCATAATGCTATGATTCTATGCGAGACAGAACTGGTTTTCAGCGACAGCCGGCGTTGAAGACGTATTTCTAATTTATTAAGAGTGCTGATTTGTACATAGTTTTGTTTGCAATTAACGATCAATGACCGTACTACACAATCCTATATTCCTAAAGCTGAAAAATTTGTACAAAAGGTTAACAAAAACGAATTAATAAATTCTAACAATGATTAAATAACTGATACTCCTCAATAGGCTCGCATTGTAAGCAGGTTCCTGTCTCTGGAGCCCTAACCACCGGTAACTTGGATCCCGACATCGAAATCAACATTTTTTTATATTTATAACTGCTTTTTACTTATTTTTTTATATTTTGACGATTTTTTTTTCACCTCTAGAATAGGTTTCTCAATACAGCCGGTTGATTCTGTAAAAATCTCACCGTCAAAACTTAGGTGATGTGAGTTTGTTTTGCTAGGAATTGACACCATTGACAGCTCACTCCACGCTCACTTCACCTAAGTTTTCACGGTGAGATGGTTACAGAAACGCACTGCGGATACATGTAATTAATGAGTCACTTTAACATGATTGTTGTAATAATCAATGCTTATGAGGAACTTTGGCTCAGACACAAGTATCGTTTTATGTACTTAGTTCAGGAGCCAGCTGTTCAACTTGCCTCTGCCCGCTGGCACAGCTTGTACTATCATGTTTAGTATACGTATGTGTCTAAACTTGTGTTTTTCTTTGTACAATAAACTTATTATTATTTATTTATTATTTAAAAATGTAATAAGAAAAGGAAATAGATAAATAAACTACGTAATAATTGATTAATATTGATTATTTTCGATTAAATTATTAAAACGCAATTACGAAATTGCATTATGGTCACGAATATTGTAAACCAAAAATTATCTTAATTTACAAACTGAAATATAAAAGCAGTAAAAATAAACAGGAAAATGAGTACAACCAAACAATATCCTCTGAGGATATACACTAATAAAATAACGACATTTTTAAAGAGACTACATCATTATAAGTTACAAAGTTTTTCTAAAGTGAAAACTGAATCAAAACAACATTAAAGAACAAAGCGTCTTAGAGAACGGTTCAGGAACAAAAAATATGTCAAACTAAAATGATCTTACACATGGCTTGGAATTTTGTTATTTCATTTTCATTCTCCTGTCCTCCTCCTTAATCCCTATGTATTTAGGGTCGGTGCAACATCTTTTTCTTCCATATTTCTCTATTAGTCGTCATGTCAGCAGTCCTTTCAACCATATCATCATTCACACAGTCCATCCATGGTTTCTTTGGTCTTCCCCTACTCTTACAGACATCCACATTCATAATCAAAACTTTTCTCAAGAGTATGAAAGGCAAATTAAATTGCCGTAGCAGCTACGAACAGGCTCTTTGCTACGGCGTAGGCGTCTACGAAGTTATTAGATTATTAATTAAAAGATCACATTATTATTAACACATGTAGTTGATATACAATATTATTTTGGAACAAGCTCAGGAAGATTCTATATATTTAATTTTTTCTTTGTATTGTGATTATACATCCCATTGCATCGCATCGCCTGCCCGCGCTATTACTTCGTGCTCGGTTAAAGTTCTTTCGGACTTTTTTTTCATTTTGTTCAGCTCCTAAGGGTCCTACCGTGACGAGAGATTAGCGCGTTCAAACAAACAAACTCTCTAGCTTTAATATATGTAATAGTTTAAGTAGATTAGCTGAAAAATCTACTACACGAAAAAGGACCAGCCACGGATCTGAGTGGCTCGCCATGACTCACCAGGTCTTCTTCAAAATAATATTGTTATGGTCTTATTTATAGAGGTATGAGAAACAGGGTGTAACGTTCACTCAACCTCCATAAAAAAGGTGGACAGCTGCCCAATCGTCGCAATCGTCGCGTCGGGGAATACCCCACTAGACCACCCGTCTGGTTGGGGGGATCCCCGCCTTTCTATAGAGTATGAGTTAACTTTACACCCTGTTCCTCATTCCTCTATAGTCTGATTCCTTCACTCTACATCTCAATCCAGTGCTGTCTAAACAATGCCGCCGTGTGTCACCCCAAATGATCTACAATGATAGTTTAAATAATGTCGTCCCCAATAAGTTGTTTATAATCTCTTTATCACTTTCAAATTGAACCAAAACTTTTTGACGTCAAAACAAGTATGTACCTAAGTATTACCTGTGTCCAAGGACACTTGGTCAAATTAAATCGAAAACATGTACTGACTAGTAATTTTTTATTGTTTTGTTGATAGACGCGTTAAAGTGATTTATTTGTGCAATTAGATCGCTTCTCTATGGATTACTTCCTACTCATTGGTTTTGTATCAATTGTCCTTTTGTACGGTAATTGCAAGATAGATTTCTACTGTAACTTAACTTCACGCCTGAATTCCTCGAAGGGTCGGGCAGAAGTGTACCTATAGGCACAGACGCCAGCACATCAAGCCAGTATAATCTGTCAAACTTTAATAGATTATCAACTTTATCGCTAAAGCATAAGGTTTAAATTTGATTGGGAAAATTTGACAGTTTCAGGTAGCTTGATGTGCTAGTGTCTGAACACCTCAAAAAATTAAAATGAAATGTGGGTGTACCACATTTCACCAGCGATGCGTTGTTTTTTTTTTTCAGGATGGGTAGTCATTAAAGGGGAAGTCATGCCCGCTCTGGGTGGAGCGGAAGGGAGTGTCAGGCTCTTACTGACTAAAAACCCACCCGTGTAAGGAACACGGGAACATGTAGAAATTAGGTACCTTTTTTATCAGGATGGGAAATCATCAAATGACCCCTCCCGCTCTGGGTGGAGTGGAAGGGAGTGTCAGACTCTTACTGACTAATACCCACCCGTGTTCCTTCCTTAGCCTTTTATGTTCCGGGCCAGCGGTAACCCTTTCGGACAATCCCGCTGACCCGGAAAATCCCGCTGACCCGGACAATCCCGCTGACCCGGACAATCCCGCTGACCCGGACAATCGCGCTGACCCAGACAATCCCGCTGACCCAGACAATCCCGCTTGAGTCACATTTAATAGGGGGCGAGCCTAATATTTTTTCTAATATCTTTCGTGATAATTAAATATATGTTACAATCGCAGATCATTTGGGTCAAAGGTGGAATTCTCATGTTATTGAACCACTCCAAAAATCTTTCAATCCGGAACCTAGACATTCTCCTTGGCAGCAGATTATGTATGTTATTTACATTTATTTTGGACCAGTGCACCGTTTTTACAATAGCTTAACGTTAATTTATTTTACGATTTATGTACACACACATATATAAACAGCCACGAAATAAAACAGAACAGAAAAATAGGTACAAAGGTGATGCTTATTTCATAAGAAATCTCTGGACTACTTACTGGGATTAACCTGTCCAAAACTACAAAATCTCACAAAACCTGAAAAGTTCACTAAGAACCTCAGTACACGACAGCACACAATTCTGTAAATCATGATCATAAAACACTTGTTTTTATGAAAGTAAATCATGACCGATTTAAACCTGGACATATCACATGCGGCGTGATTTTTGAACAATAATACAACTGACCTTTCGACGTCATAGCAAATATTGTAAGCGGGTATTATTAAGAAAAATACGTAGACAGCTGTAGGTGTCAAGGAGCACAGTCTAAACAAATGCTGGTCTGTAAACATCGAGGTAACTGACGTCTGTTTGCTAACAGACCAGGGTTTCACGAAATATTATTATTTCTGTAGACAATTTTTTGGACAGGGTGTAATAATAAATAAAGAATGTCATGTCGTGGCTATTGTCTGATGAAGTAATACTAAAAGTAGATCGTGTAATTTGTACTAATAATTTGGGTATGTTTGACGGTGACAGTAGGTATTTGATCTCTAGATTCCGTCAGCCACTTCTTTGTGATTTTTTTCTCTCTATTTAGCAACGTTAATGAGTGAGAAAGCGGTTACTGCTGTCTCAGATAGTGTGAGTATATTATATATTGTATTGTGTTTTGTATTATGTTGTGTATTGTATTGTGTCTTATTATTTTACGAGTATTGTATATTTCCTTTATTTCATTTTTAAACATAAATTAAATATATTTCTAAATATTAGAATAGAAAAACATTTAAAAATATAAAAAAATAGTATACCACCCGGTATCGGGAACAGGGTCAAAGCTACCGGCGGCGGCGGTCAGGGCTCCAGAGAGAGGAACCTCCTGACAATGCGAGCCGTGTTCAGAAGAAACAGAAGTAACGCTTTCTGAATCAAGCCTTTGATCCAGCTGCAACGAGAGCCTCCTCAGGTGTTGGTCGAGGCTCTTGGCTCATCAACCCATTGACTGGATTAACATATAGGCACAATTATCGCTGATTCCACAGCCCACATGTCGAAAACCTCTCAAGCCAAGGCAAGTTACTTAAATTGTTTATTTTTCTCGGCTTTCACGAGGTTCTCATCATGCGGGACGGTTATGTCCGCAATCATGGCGCACCGCTCTGATCTATCCACCACCGCTATATCAGGCTTATTGTCAACTTATTTTACCATCATAATTTCAGCCGAAAGACGTCCACTGCTGGACATAGGCCTCCCACAAGCACCTCCACTTCGACCGGTTCTGTGCTTCTCGCATTTAACGGGTTACTGCGGCCTTCACAAGGTCGTCGGACCACTTTGTGAGAGGCCTTCCAACGCTACGTCTTCCGGTACGCGGTCGCCACTCCAGAACCTTTCGGCTCCATCGGCCATCTGTTCTGCGAGCAATGCGCCCTGCCCACTGCCACTTAAGTTTGGCAATTCTTCGGGCTATGTCGGTTACCTTGGTTCTTCTGCGCATCTCCTCATTTCTGATTCGATTTCGCAGGGAAACTCCAAGCATAGCCCTCTCCATTGCCCTTTGGGTGGCTTTTAGCCTTCTAATAAGGCCCATTGTGAGCGACCACGTTTCAGTGCCACATGTCATCACTGGCAACACCTAATGTTTATTATTATTATCTACCTATAATTTTTTTCTTTATTATGAAAAGAGGTTTTTATCCAGACGGATATGCCAACCCCATCGTACCTTATCAAAAATTATAATATAGTTCAATTCAATCAGGATCAATCAGTGCTCTCTTAAAGGGCGTGAACCCATTGAATAATTAACGAGGCAATTCATTACCAAAACAAACACTACCATTTGTCACTTTCGACTAGTTTATTTATGGTCGTAGTACTGACACACCCAAGTAAATTATTAGAATGAACGAGGTAACGTAGTATGCGTCGATTAGGGGCTCGTCCTACGACATTTAGGCCTCCACCGCACTGGGCGACCGTGACCGTTGTCACAGTGACCAACGGTTTACTAACATAACCTAGAACGTTGATCGCTGCTACTATCCTTGCGGTTGTGGTTACCCAGTGCGAAAGAGGCCTTAAGTGTATCCGTGTATCCGTGGCGGCCTCTTACTTTGGCCCCCACCCTAATTGCGGGACACACTATCAATCATAATTTCTGAATGGTTTTGAAGTATATTGCTAATCCATTGCTTCTTAAGTCTGAAAAAGCTGCTCAACAACGTACCTAAATGACGCAATGAATGTTGTGGAACTGTCAAAATAAAAAGCCATTGTTACTGTTAGTGTTTTACTCAATTTTCCCGCCAGTTGCAACTCAACTTCAACTTCAACTCTTGATTAATGGCTTCTGTGGAACAAACACCACAATTTTGCCAATTTCACGTACTAAAATCCACTAAATGAAAAAATTAAATCTCTCTGACACGTGAGACAGCTCGCTACTGAGGCTGATGTGTCTCCAAAAAATATGATGATGTGATGATGATGTGATGATGTGATGCCGGGTGTAGATGATGATGTGATGATGTGATGCCGGGTGTAGATTTGTAGCCAGTTGCAACTCAAATCACTATTTAAATCACCGTCCCATTACTGACAATCGTTTGAAGATGACAGAGTCAGAATCGAGCCTTTTAATGTATGAAAGATGGCCATCGCTTACCGGTAGTGGTTTTCAAGATTAGTCGCCACTAGTAGCCGAAGCGAGCGACTAATTGCGGTTGGAAGCAGCCGGTCGATTCTGTAAAAATCTCACCGTGAAAACTTAGGTGAAGTGAGTTTGTTTTTGCTAGGAATTGACACTACTGACAGCCCACTCCACGCTCACTTCACCTAAGTTTTCACGGTGAGATGGTTACAGAATCGCACTGCTGCTCTAAACTTTAGCTACGACATTTATTTCTTAGAATACAATTGGCCGAAGACTGTGGTAAACTTTGGATTTATTCCGGTCTGATCCCCTGACCCCCCTCTACCCCTCCTTGATCCCCTGCTAGTTCGTCTTTTGTTTTAATCTCTTTCTTATCCACATTATCTAGGTTTACTCTTTTTGACAGGTAAGTACAGTCAAGAGAAAATAAAAGTATCATGATTTACAAAATTAAATAAAGTTTTTTTTTTTTAATGTCTCATCCGTCCTCGATGGAATTTGAGGCCACGGCAATACAAATGTTTTCTCCAAGTACTCTCTGGTGCCCCGAGTGCACAAGCTGGCGGCGGTTTTACCAACTAGATGCGGCTGGACAATATTGCATTGCAAGACAGCACGATACATTTCTGATAATGGGTTTTTGTTACACTGTCTGTATTACTACACTGTGTCTGTACTGTCCGTACCTTCTCTGTATGTGGAGAGGTTTTTGCCCTGCAGAGTAACATTAACTAGTCGTTTTTTCCCCTCCGGAGCAACTGGACAGATTCGCAACTGGACAGATTCTCAGCTGGACAGTTTCGCAGCTGGACAGATTAGCAACTAGACAGAATGTGTACAGTCCATGACATAGGTAATTAAAGTGGATGAGTTGGGAAAATGAAAGTTATGAATAAGTGGTCGAGATAGGTAAGTGAGTGACTTGTTCTGCGTTAGCATATCTCAGGACCATGGGGGGTCCCGGTCCTTTCGAAGGCGTACTAGGCCCACTCGCAGAGGCCCCTAAGATTATTTTAAATGGAATGAGTTATTGAAGTGAAAACTTCTTTAGCGGCGTTGTACACTTTTTTTGTAATGGGTTAAAAATGTTAAACTCGCGTCAGGACACTTGACCTGATCGAAAATTCGTAAGACGGATGGCCGTAGCCGGTACCGCGCGTGTTTTGTTTATAAGACGATTCACAAAATACACAAGTAATTGTTCAAGTTTTCACTTCTGTCGGCACTCCCGGAGTGCCACTGTTTTTTATTATTATACTGTACTAGCTGCGCCCCGCGGTTTCACCCGCATAGGTTTCGACCCCGTGGGAATATGGGGATAAAAAGTTATCAAAATTGGTCCAGCCGTTAGAGCGTGTTTTTTGATCGTTTTCAAGTGTGACTACACTAATAACATATGTTTCGTCTGCTCAAAGCTCAGAATTTCATAATATTTCACATGTTATATAGTCAATCCGTCTATCTGTTTACCACGATTCCTTAGTTGTGTTAAAATAAGTGTGTGTTGAGCAATAATTATAGTTGTGTTAGCTGGTCCAAAAAGCAAAAGTCCCACATTACACAATAGAAAAACGATTACTTACCTAAAGTGATAATCGGATTCATATTACGTGCCATCTACGGGTCGCTATGCCACTCAATTTTCAACCCTATTTTTCTCGCATAACCACTGACGTCTACCATATGTATAATACGGGTGTACTATGACAGGTCAGTGGGCATAACCCTTTTATTTCCTTTTTGATAACAAATTGAGGTGTGTCTGGTGACGTAGGTGCTTATTGACAAAATTCTCTGACAGTACCTTTTTAGTAAATATTGACTTTTACTGTGCGAGTATGAATAACGTGTTAATTTTATGAAGGAAAGTTTTCATTCATATCAGTCATCGCTTGATGCTTTTTCACGAAAGCATTTGATAATATGTATATAATAAAAAAAATACTAACGACTTAAAAAAAGACACTACAAAGTGTTAAATAACTTTAATTTCGGAAGTCGGGGTCGTTGGTTCCGCATTTTCTTTTTTTGACACCGACTTCCGAAATTATAGTTATTTATCAGTTTGTAGTGTTTTTTTTTTGTAGTCTGCTGTTTTTTTTTGTAAAAAAAGTTTTATTTTTCACTTTTTAGTTGTACCTACCCCACAAAAATTCAATTAATACAGTGCATTGAAAAATTGAAGACACCGACTAGAAGAATTATCAAAATTCGCATTGAAATGCCGGAGATGCAGTACGTTTATGCATATAACTTCGTACATAAGAATTATTACCTAATGAATTATACACTAAAACCTTCTTGAAAGTATGTAGATCACATTAATGAAAGAATTATCAAAATTGGTTCATTCGTTTTTGAGAAAATCGTGGACATACAAACATACATACATAGGGGTCGAATACAGAATCTCTTTTTTTGAAGTCGGTTAAAAAAACGATATGTAACGGGCGTAAAAGATTCACTTAGTCTAGTCAACGATTTCGTCAATTGAACTTGTCACCCGCCCCGTCTATTGAGTTACTGACGCCGCCGTGAAAAGAATGAAAAACGTTTTCAGGAAATATGACAATCGTGGTTTGGATTATGAATTATATTTAAGGGTCTTATAATTATGACCTAAATTGCGGTCACTGTCGGACTGCACAGAAAAGAAAGAAAATCGCGATGACACAACGCTGGTAATTTATTGCAAAATGTGAAGCAATTATTTAATTACAAAAAATCTATTGTCGGACTAAAAAATTAAAAACACTAGTGTTTTAGTATGTTGCTTGTAGAATAATCTGGCAAAAAACAGAATGATTGTATGAATATTAGTATGGTTTTTTATTATAAAAAGAAAGTTTTTAGAGGTATCTTCTTGATTTTTTTCTATCATGTCAAATTAGTTGTATTATGTTGTCAACTCACTATCTACCTAGCATATATCCTGAAGAATATCATATATTTTTCTGATTTTGTTTATTGTAGCCGATCATATACTTTTATTGTTTCTAAAACTTGCGTTTTTTTTGCGATTAGGTCCTGTAAGCCCCTTAACTATTTATAAAAATATTGGGATTTCTTAAATAAAAGGCGTGTGGGACTCAAGGACCTTTTTCTATAGCAACAAAAATAACCTAGAAATTCTTTCAGTAACAATAAAATACTTTCTTATGTAATTTTCTCGTAGTCGTCGTGTTCGTAGGTACATGAATATATTGTTTTAATGCTTATTGATTTCTTAGAAGCCAATATCCAGAATTAAATAATGATTTGGTTGAAAGTTTATCAATCGTTTGTCAATGCATCAATCGTTTGTCAATGCATCAATCGTTTGTCAATGCATCAATCGTTTGTCAATACATCAATCGTTTGTCAATGCATAAATCGACACCTTCTTTACGAAAAACTGTTTTTATGGTTCATCATCATCCACAGCCCGACTTCATCCAGTCCTGGGCATGGACCTCTCTTTTTGTGTGCCAATCTAATTTGCCAGCCTCATCCAGGTTCTATCAGTGATGGCACAATGTCATCCGCCCATCTCGCGCCAGAAGACTTTCGACTTCCAGTTCTTGGACGCCACTCTGCGTTCGCGTTCTGCGTGTTGTCGTTTCTAGTGTTTATCAAAATATAACATGGATGAAAATGACTTTTTTTTACAAAAAAAATCTCGAACTAGTTTGAGAACCCCGGTCCCCGCGCCAAGCAGCCCGCGACACTCAAATGATGAGTTCTTATTAAGCCGCGCCCGCCCCGCACTCGCGCTGCCAGTCTGGCCAAGCACTAATTAGGAAAAAGATTTTTATAAAACAAACTTCAGCTTTCTTATTAGTATAGGTTTCAACGTTTTCAAAATCTCCATGAATCCACGAACTGACAAAATAGTGCTCCGCCTAGTGTTTATTTAGAGAAACAGTCATAAAATCATAGGTAAAGGTAGAAAGTACGCCATCGATTCTCGTTGATAAACAAACAGTACTAGGGTGTCATGAGTAAACAGAAGCTTTAAGTTTATAATACGTACCAACAGTGCTAACATAGTGACGTGATTCTATAACATTAACATATAACATTGCCAATGTTTTCGTTCACAAATCACAGTTTATTTTAAGACACTACATCATCTGGGTCCTTCCATAATAAAAACTGGCATACACTTTCACATATCGCACAGATTCATAATTTAATATTAAAACCCAATTAATTTTATCTTTCCGAAGAAAATGCCGCTAGATCAAAGTCTTCTTCAAAGGGTAATTAATCGCGAAAAAAAACAGCTGTTCCCTACATTTATGTTCGTATAACTCGTCAAAATGTAAGGAACACCTTTTTTCGCGATTTCAGGTTTGGTCTCATAGTAAAAGATTTTCATAATGATGAGTACAATGACCTCTTAAGAGGTTTTTAATGTTTTACCAATAACCCTGTATAATCAAATGGTGACGCTTTACAAAAATTACGTAAACAACTCATAGACCAAAGGACCAATAAACATAAACAACACGAAATGTAATCAAAATATTGACAGCTAAAATATTTTTTTTTTTTTTTTTTTATTTATTTATCATTTATACAAAGTACATGATTATTTATATTAAATAGCAACCAAAAACCACTAAGGTTTAAACTTGTGCTATCACGAGTCAGTCTCAATCAGAAGTATGTACCTATATATATACAGTGAAGCATTATATATGTATGCGTTATTGTCCATACTTATACAATTACTAACATTTTTAAGTCTTTATATACTCGTAGTTACAATCATTCCTACATAATACTTAAGTAATATTGCTTAAGTTTACATTTGATATTTTTATGTGTAATACAATTGTTTAATTCTGAGGGTAGACTATTAATAAGTCTCGGTATAATATAACCGGTAGTTCGCTCGCCGTACATATTGTTGGCGCACTGCGTACGAAGCCTATTCTCAGAAACTGCCCGAGTGCATACAGGATGTTCGATTTTGTTTCTTAAAGATAGATTGAAAAATTGTTCTTTTAATAACAAAAAATTTACTTGCATATGAACTGGTAAGACATTACAGTGTTTAAAGAGGCCATTTATATTGTCATAGAATTGATTTCTAACTTTAGGAGATACTATTGCTTTTAAAATGCGAAGTTGAAGTTTAAAAATACTATCCAGGTAGGTTTTATAGGTACGACCATAACTACTAAGGCCATACTGGATGTGAGATTCAGCCATTGCGTAATAAAGCATTATCTTCACTTTGAAGGGCAGGCGTTTTTTTAATATAGTAATAATAGCGAGAAATTGCCGAAGTTTATCGCAAACACGTTCTATGTGATAACTCCAGTTAAACTTATCGTCTATAATTACTCCAAGATATGTTTGTTTAATGACAACATCAATTTGTGGACAGTTACAATTAAGCGCATTGACCGTATGCAAGCAGTCATGGTCATGGGCTATTAAGTTCCCTAAGGGCAATTTTCTAATGTATGGAGATTTAATAACCAATAGCTTAGTTTTGCTAGCATTAAGTACTAAGCCAGCATCGTGACACCACCTTGTTATAGCATCCAGGTCAAGTTGCAAACGTTCGCATGCTATTTGAGGATTTCTATCAAAAATAACAAGGCAAGTGTCATCTGCAAACTGATAGCATTTACTGTTCGTGATGCAGTTACTCATATCATTTACATACGACAAAAAATGCAGGGGGCCCAATACTGAGCCCTGAGCTGTTCCCTCCGTTATAGCCATGCGTTCACTACAGATGTTAGCGTTGTTATGAATTAACAGCGTTAGTATCAGAAAAGCATTTAATATCCATTAAGGCTCTCAGTAGGTATTCGACACGTGATAACATAAACATAGTGTCCGTCTTAGTTCTATGTAAATCTATTTGAATAGGAAACAAAAGCTCTTGCTAAATGTATCATTAACTTTTGTTTTAAATTAATAATAAAATCGATTTCGATCGATTTATCGGCGAAATAATTTTGAATTTTTGACAGTTCTTCATACAAAAACTGTCAGACGTCAATTTTATTCCACGAACAAAAATTATCGGACGATTAAAAAATCAAAAGCACAGTTAAAGTTACTCAATCATAGCATAGTTAAATTAAAAAAAAAATCATAACACTTTATTGTTAAAAGTTTAATCTTTCGATAAAGCATAAGAATCATCAGTAATTTCCATCTTTTTAAAAGTACCAATTGATAGTAACTTAAAAACGAAAATAATTACATACCCATCGATGACGAGCCACTGAGTTCAATGAACTTTCTCATCCATTTACATGATTGAACAAAACCATATTCTAGCAAAACTGTGTAAAACTTGTAACAACCATTTAAAATATCGTAAGTAAAGTACCAGGGTCCCAGAAACGCGTGGAGATGTTGGGCGGGCGGGGCGAGGACTAAACCAAATCATAGCTTGAGAGCCAGCCTGTTCGGTGGGTAACGCAGTGATTATTTCTTCAAAAACTCTTTACATTGCCGTAGATGTTTACGTTAGTTTTGTAACTGCGATAGAAAAACTGCAATGAATGTAAGTATGCCTTACAATGTCTTAATGGTATTGTTCTGATCTTTTTGTTTTTGTGAATGAGAATCAAGAGTTATTATATAGCTGTGTAGTTTTGGCACGTGCATCTTAGTTTATGTGAACCATGGAATGAAGGTAACAGTGTAGTTACTTCTTTATAATAATTTAACTGTTTGCCAAGTTATATGTCAGATTTAGATAGCTTAGTATGATGCAATAGGTAAAGAAATCAAATCAAATAACTTTCTTATAATGAATGAAAGAATCGACCTAAATTTTAAACGCGCGTTTACCGTGTCTGGATTAAATAATATTTTCATATGTAGTGCATAAATTATAATTCTGTACTAAGCGGGGTCATGGTGCAACTTTATTAAATAAAAATAATAATAAAATATATAAAATATAATATAGGAAATAGGTAGTTTAAAAAAAAATTTAAGGTCCTGACTGACTTATAAAAACAGCCTAAACCGCTTGTCCTAGAGACATGAAATTTGGAGGAGATGTTCTTTGTGAAGAGTAGGTATCCACTAAGAAAGGGGTTTTCGAAAATCCACCCCTAAGAGAGTGAATGGGGGAGAGTGAAATTTCACGCGGACGAAGTCGCGGGCGGAAGCTAGATATAGCGCTTAAGTCTGGCTAGACGGTAGTCATCTATCTTGTATAGTTTAATTGCAATTTCAGCTGTCGATTGTGGTTGGGGGTGCGTTCCTAAACAGAACAAAATGTAAGTCTGCATTGCTAAGCTTGATACGTTTAGGTATATCATTAGGTATATCATTATATCTATCATTAGGTATATCAGTATAGTATGTACAGCTTCAATGCCATCTTAAAGTTTTTCTTCACAGTTCTCTTTCTTTGATAAATCGTTTTTTAGATGCAGTTGCATATTGAAAAGGAGTTAGATTATTAACAACATTATAATTCATCAGTTTCATATTGGACTTTTCTTCATCTTGAACTTTGTACCAATATTTTCACGTTCCCAATTTAAAATGAGTTTTAGATTGTCAGTTGTCACAATAAGATTTTGAATCAGAATGTTTTAAAAACTTCATATTCCTTTGTTTGGCGCTGATTTATTTGAAATATCTTGCAATATTTGTTTCCGAGAAAGACCTGTGCTATCAACGATGAAATGGTGTTTTTATTCGTGTTTTCTTACACTGAAAAAAAATTATTAATTCTTACTACAGCACATTTACTAATAAACTTTGTGCAGCGTCGGTATAGTTACACAACGCTTTGTCTTCTTCTTTCGACAGTCAAATTACTGACTACTGAAGAGAGAGAGAAATCGGTGTGTAACTATTATATTCATCTGATATAACACGTTCATTAGTAAAGGGGTAAAGCGATTTCATGAAGACTTACTAACTTTATACAGTAAGAAGAAATGTTTGTAAAACAGTAAACGATAAAACAGTAACTTTTAATGATTGAACATACTATTCACTGAAAAAAACAACAAAAAAAAAAGAAAAAACACCATTACCGCAATGTAAGGAAATTTCCCTTTTAGCTACTTAAAACTTTAAAGCTTATAACTGTCATGACGGTAACATTTTGCCTCAAGCTATAACTGTTTTCGGATCAGTAAAAAATACTATTTTGAACGTTAGCCTCATATGGAACTGTTTAAAGCAGTTCAAATTAATGCTTTTTCATTTTTATTTACTACTTAATTCTTTCAGTGAGGTTCGGCTTCCAATTTATTTAATGTGTGATTTAGCGACTGAAAAAAAAAGAATCTAAATTTATAATAATACACTGTCGCATTGGGTACATTCACCTTTAATGATAGTTGTAAAGGAGATTTTAATAAATAAATCAATAATTTGCAATAATAGTAACGTACTTACAGATCCTCGGAATTTTAACAGTTACTAAAACCAGCATGAAAAGTTATTGATAGGTACCATTAATTTAATAAGTGAAGCCAATAAAATTGGTACTTCTATCAAAGTTATTATTAATATATGTAATAACTAATAATAATAATAAAAGACCAAAACTACTATTGGGTCCCAGAACAACGACCAGCGACATCGAGGCCGACCCAGGAGAAGATGATGAAATGAGCTTGATGCCACAGATTCAGACAGGATTGGTCCACACTTGCTCAGGACAGAGAGGAATGGAAAGAAAACCCTGTAATGGAACAACATAGACTAAAATAATAAGAATGACGAATTTGACGAATGTCAAACATTTGTTAAATACAGGGTCCCATTAAAATAGATGGACAAATTTTCAGTTCATCTAGCCAAAGATATCCAAGCCAAAAAAAACACTGACTAAAGTGATTTTATTTTGAACTTAAATAATAAAATCCCGTTCAAAACATTAGTGTATTTTCGTTAGCTGATTATTTTTCTTGTAAGTATCTATGCGTTTTTCTTATAAGTATATTTTTTTACCATCGTCCTTATTTTGGTGGTCTGAATGATTTCTAAAGGTCTGTCCATCTATTTTAATGGGACATTATATAATAGTAAAATGTCAGTGTGAATCATTACAAGACAACCCTATAAAACATAACTCAAGGCTAGATCCGTTGTTTACTTCGGCACTGTCTGAAAAGTCTGTCGTTATTCTAATGAATACACAGTTTGAAGTCCTTTCCTTATAACGGACAATAAAGGTTAGAAAAATCTATGACAGTCGCTCTATCTATATCATAAGATAGGAAGGATGTTTGTCCGTGAGTCTGTTTGTCTGGAAGTATGTTCCGGATTCACGCAAAAACAGCTAAACGGATTTCGATGAAGTTTGGCACACACATATTTTATAACCTGATGTATGTACTACATTCCTGTGGGATATTTTCTGACACCCACGCGGATGAAGCCGCGGGCAAAAGCTAATGTAAAATATAGCGGTATTCAACCGCATCTGAAAAGGCTGCAAGCTGACCCCAATATAGTTGAGAAAGTGCAGATGATAATATTTACAAATATTCAGGATTTCTATTCTTAAAATGTTTCACTTACTATTAATGAGGAAAAAAAAAGTGAGTAGTACTGGCAACAGCGGTGCTATTCTGTAAAAATCTCACCGTGAAAACTTAGGTGAAGTGAGCGTGGAGTGAGCTGTCAATAGTGTTAATTCCTAGCAAAAACAAACTCACTTCACTTAAGTAATCACGATGATGAGATTTTTACAAAACTGATTCGTGTGTCGCGGGTCAGAGACCTTATTGCGTGTCACAATAGCAATCTCAATCTGAATCATTTGAAGGATATTACTAATCTATTGCAATGACATATGTTCGAAAAATGTGTCTGCTCAACAACATAATGAATGTATTTGAACTGTCAAAGTGGAAGCCATTGTTACTGATTGTGTGTCAGGCAATTACCCTACTGATGTATGAAAGCAAACGAAGCAAAAGGAGTATGTGAGGACCGTAGCAGGTGGTTTATGTTTATGTATGGTATGATGGATGATGGGAAATCATCAAATGAGCCCTCCCGCTCTGGCTGGAGCGGAAGGGAGTGTTAGACTCTTACTGACTAAAACCCACCCGTGTTCCTTCCTTAGCCCTTTATGTTCTGGGCCAGCGGTAACCTTTTTGGACAATCCTGCTGACCCAGCAGGCTTCGGCCCTACCGGGCCCCTTCAATTGCTGCTGACATCTCTTTGAGGCGCGCGTGGAACACGTACACGCGGTCCGACACGGGCCTGGTCCTGCGGTGCTATTCTGTAAAAATCTCACCGTGAAAACATAGGTGAACTGAGCGTAGAGTGAGCTGTCAATAATGTCAATTCCTAGCAAAAACAAACTCACTTCACCTAAGTTTTGACGGTGAGATTTTTACTGAATCGACCGGCTGATCGGACGGTGACTACCCATTACTCTCCGCCCGCAGGCCCGCGCCTACGGTGGCCGGGAGTCGTCTCGCGGCTCCCGAGCGACGCCCGGAGCGTCTCCCGCGGGGACCATTTCATACGTGAGTGTAGCCATCGTGAACCAACTCATAAATTGTTCAATAGTTCACATTCCACCTGTCTCATATATCGCTGTCACTACACGTTATTGAAGTGTAACTAGAGAGTTGCTTATGTTCCCTGTAGATATTTTATTTCACAGTTTGAAGTTATTAAATTTTATGCCTGAATAAAACTAATATGGGTTTCTCAATCACTTAATTAAAGACTTGTGGACTTGACTTATTAATTAATGTAGTTTACGTACGATCTGCATTGTCCATACCTAAGAAATTGTTGTTATAATAAGTTTTAAAGCCTGTATGGACCTATGGTATTCAGCTGTGGGGCTGCACCAGCCAAAACCTCCTTAACATAGAGTGAATATGAGTGAATCAGTAAAATTACAATAACGCCTATCTAGGCATTATTGGAATTTTAGTTGTATTTAAAATACTTATTAGCGAATAAGCCATATTGTAATGTAAAAGGATAAATAAATCGTAGTTTCATCATCATCATCATTTCAGCTTAAAGACGTCCACTGCTGGACATAGGACTCCCCCAAGCACCTCCACTTCGACCGGTTCTGTGCTTCTCGAATCCAACGGGTTCCTGCGGCCTTCACAAGGTCGTCCGACCACCTTGTGGGAGGTCATCCAACGCTACGTCTTCCGATACGCGGTCGCCACTCCAGAACCTTTCGGCCCCATCGGCCATCTGTTCTGCGAGGAATGTGCCCTGCCCACTGCCACTTAAGTTTGGCAATTCTTCGGGCTATGTCGGTTACCTTGGCTCTCCTGCGGATCTCCTCATTCCTGAAATGTAGTTTACGTCTAGGAAAATCGCGACATTTTATGTTCCTCAGTACATTTTCATTTTTTTTAATAAAACACGCATGTAACTTCATAATTACTTACTTTATAGTTACTCTAAAACACCTCAACCTGAGGTACATCTACTATCGTACCGATAAAAGGACTAAGGTGGTAAGGTAGTGGTAGTTTCTGTCGACACGCACTAAAACATCTAGTGTAGTTCTCCGTTATCAGCAACGCTTCTATAATTATGCGAACCGATATTATCAAATAACACCGTTTCACACTATCGTAAACAAACGAAAACTAGTTAAGATCCTTATCATATCATACTGGTAAATATTCATGATCGTAACATCCTTTTCACAAACTATTCATTGCTAAAACATTGAAGAAAATATGGGTGTACAATTTTTACTCCTCCTTTCTCTAACTGTTTTTAGAGTAGAAACTTTTCCTATAAAAATATTTCAAATAAATGAGCGCCAAACAAAGGAATATGAAGTTTTTAAAGACATTCTGATTCAAAATCTTATTGTAACAACTGACAACCTAAAACTCATTTTAAATTGGGAACGTGAAAATGCTTGGTACAAAATTCAAGATGAAGAAATGTCCAATATGAAACTGATGAATTATAATGTTGTTAAAAATCTAACTCCTTTTCAATATGCAACTGCATCCAAAAACGATTTATCAAAGAAAGAGAATGGAGAGGAAAAACTTCAAGATGGCGTTAGAACTGTACGTGATATACCAGGCAGTCATACAGCTAAAGTTGCGCCAGACAGCCTAACCAATTTTGAGCTATCAAAATATTTAACAAAGATATCTCCAGATGAGGTAGATAAACCAACAGAGTATGAAATAAAAAGCGAAATAGAGGACGAAGAAGAAGAAAAAGAAAATAATTATGATGATAACTTAAATCCAAAGAAAAGAGAGGTAAATGAGTATTCTACAATTGTTTTGAGCGAAGAAAATCTTTTAAATTATGGTAATAGTAATTCCTTAGAACTGGGTAATAATTCGAATCCAGAAATCAATTCTGGAAAGGCAAAGAGACAGGCTGAAGGTGATAATCCTCTGCCTGTACCAACAGGAGATGGCGATACTCAGATGTTCATGGGTACGTTTCAAGCAGTGATGAGACCTATGAAGTTACCGAGCTTAGGATGAACAATAGAAGTACAAGTTTAAATACATTACAATATTTAAAACAAAATGTATTTATGCGGTGTTTGGTATTTGGAAATAAACCAAAAAATATAAGTGTAGTTTTATTTATAGACTAGCTGCGCCTCGCGGTTTCACCCGCGTAAATGTCGATCGTATGAGAATATCGGGATAAAATGTAGCCTATATGTTAATCCAGGGTGTCAGCTACCTAAATACAAAATTTTATCAAAATTGGTCCAGCCGTTTGAGTGTGAAGAAGTAACAAATATATAAACAAACACACACACAAACTTTCGCCTTTATAATATTAGTGTGATGTCCTTTTACATCTTCTAAATAGGTAGGTATATGTTTTGTTAACATTGTTAATTTTTCCTTTTATTCCTTTTTAATTTTCATCCAATTCAACCTGCTTTAGAGTTGTGCTAATTTTATGTATTTTAGGTTTAAAATTTATTGTAAATATTCAAGAATTTTATCTATATGAATATTCGTTGTAACAGTAGGTACCTATTATGATCTGTTAACAATATGTTTATTTTTCTTTTGTTCTCTTTTTACTTTTCCATCCAAATCATTTTTGCTTTACACTTTTGATACAATAATATAAAAATCTTCTTGGTTCTGAAACATACAATTTATTATAGACTGTAGTAAATAAGATAAATTCTGCAGTAAAGATCCTAGGGGTAAAGACGACATTAAAAAATCAATATAATTAATGTTGTTTTCTGTTTTGAAAGCCGTGAATTTGTGAATGCAATAAGGGATTTGCTTATAAAGCTTGCTCGGGAAAGTTAATATAGTTTATTTTTAGGTTTATTATCACATCATCCACAGCATTTTTCTATCCACCAAAGGCATAAGCCCCTCTTTTTACACTAAGGAAAATTAGGTTGAAACAAAGCAAATATTGGCGTAGATTAACGAATGGTTTATAATTGACATGTTACCATTGTCTCTAATGGCAGAATGGAAATGTTTATTTAGGCAAAATGTGCTCTTCTGTGAATTTTCTTATTTTGTCTTAACAAACGCGAACACGTTTTTGTCTCCAAAAAATGAAGTTCCTGAACAAACTACTTGCTATTTTCAACTCAAAAATCATTGACACTTCTTTGCAGTAAAGTTTTTTATAATTTATATATTTTTATAGATTGGCTAGCGACGCTCCGCGGTTTCACCCCCGAAAAAATTCTGAAGAGGGCCGCCCTTATCACCTAGGGGTATATAAAATATCCTACGATCTATTCTTAGACCTACTCAATATAGGCACACAAAAAATTTCATAAAAATCGGTCAAGCCGTTTCGGAGGAGTTCGATAACAAACACTGTGACATGAGATTTTTTATATATAAGATGATGATGGTAAGACTAACGCAGATAGGGTCATCCTATTTTCTATGAACCAACGCACACTACAGGCGGCCGCGCCGCCCATTTTTATATTGTTGCGTTGCGGCTCTAATATATGCGCTTTGCTATGCATATATGAAAGGGGATTGATGAATTTAAGGGGCTTACATGACCTAAAGCGCGGTCACTGTCGGACTGCATAGAAAAGAAAGAGAAGCGCGATGACACACGCTGGTAATTTATTGCAAAATATGAAGCAATTATTTAATTACAAAAAATCTATTGTATGAACGAAAAAATGAAAACACTAGTATTTTAGTATGTTGCTTGTAGAATAATCTGAAAAAATCAGAATGATTTTATTGTAAAAAGAAAGTTTTTAGAGGTATCTTCATGATTCTTTTCTATCGTATTGTACGAGCACTTGTTTGCTGGTACGTGTGATAAGTTGAGATGGAAGAAAAACTTTTCTTGCTGACTTCTTGATAAGTTATTTATTAATTGTAACACAGGTGTTTACAATAAAACGGTCGATAGTGTACTCAACAATATTAATTGCTATGTGGATTTAAATGGTATAAAAATGCTTATGCTAGCGTGCTAAATAATGTGCGATGTAATCGTACATATTCCCGGACGAGTTAGGAAGGATGCAGAGTAACTTGATTTACAAAATAAAATAAAATTATCGTAAATAATTACAAAAACAGAGTAAATGTAAAACTATTAAGTAATTATATAAACTTAGTTATGGGCTAGTTCCTATATTAACGCGAGGGTTGCGAGGAACGTGGATGCGCACGCAGTCGAGGTGTCCGGTAGCTTCACTTGTATCGCTGCTGCGGTGAGGTACTGCTGGCAATGGTCTTGATCCCTCGGCAACTGATGGTGGCAGTGATGACGGAACTCGCCATTGGCATTTGTAACGGCGAGCTATCACGATGATGACAGCAATGCCCACTATTCCAACTAATACGTAGATCATAACGTAGTGATGAATATCGTGATAAGATAGATCATCAGGTAACATCACATCCGCTTGTTTCATTGACTGTATCCTTTTGTCTACTTCGTTGATTTCTTGCTCTAAATCTTGAGTTTTATTCTCTAAACTCAGTTTAGGTATGCTGATATTGATGATGTGGTTAATAGGGGCAATCACTGGTGCATAAATATCAGAGTCCGTCCTTATTTCACTTAAATAAGCCTTGTGTGAATATATGGTAAAGTTGTTTGTCTTGATTATGCATCCATGACCTATGCTCAATACTCCGGCTTGGGTCAGCTGATGTGCGGTTATTTGATCGCCGCATATTGTGCGAACGTGACACCTATCGCAGCAAAAGTAAAAATAACTGTTCAAAGTGTACGTTTCTTGTAAATTGTCTTTACAGAATCTTGAGATGGTTTTGCATTCCGAATTTTCTGTTTCACAAAGGTTCTTGTCTCCTTTAATCTGGTATATAGGTCGTAAGACGTGGCAGTAATAAACACCTGAAATGGTTCGACATGATCTCAAGTCTTCTTCGGACATGTCGATGTAGGTATCCTTCTTCATGTTGATAGATATGTACTCGGATACTGTGATTATGCTGATCATTTCACTTTGCCCTGTTGTCTTGGGAATCGGAATCGTCTTGACGATTTCGTACGAATCTCGACTGATCAGCGGTAATTTGATTTCAAAGATTATAATGTCTTCCAGAAGTCTTGTTTTTATTTCCAGAAGGTCATATATCTTCCGAAGGTCCGAGTGTATGTCGTCAATTGGCAGTGAGACGTCCTTGGAGAGCTTGCTTGAAATCGTACTTAATTCATTCATGAGTTGTCCGGGTGTGATTAAGTGTAAGTTGAAACGACCATTGTAGATATCTGTGACGGTGTCTAATAGCGTATTCTGTATGCTTTTCAAATTGTACATCATATTACTTGCTATTATAGCTCCCATGTTGAAGTCATTAATGATGCTGTTTGCTTCGATATTGTTTTTCAATTTATCAACTGCTGCGTCTAGCTTGTTCATGTGACGATTTATCATTTTAAGCTGTTGATTCATATCTTGCTCTGTGCGCTTCAGAAGATTGTTCTCTGCTTCCATGAGTGAAGTCTGATTTTTCCACAAAGAAACGAGATGCTTCTCGTTTTCCCGGACGAGAGAAATGTCCTTCCGATATTTTTCAGCGAAACTTTCATCGAGCACGCCGAACAAGCTATTCGCGATGTACCCCACGCCGTTGATAAGGCCACGGCGCTGACGCAATTGGTGTCGCGTGCTGGAATGCTGACTTTGCAAAACTTGGTTGTAGTGCTCAAGTTCTGAGAACGCGTGACGTAGCTGTAGTACGATTACGTCACAGTGAACTTGATCTTGGATGGTATCACATGTTTGTTTGAGCGATTGAATATACTTGTTGAACGTTGCAATTGATTGCCAGTACGTATTCATGCTGTAGTAAACAACAATGTTCCAATCATCTCTGATAAGCATCATGTTAGACACTTTGTCAAAATATAATCTTTGACTTGCTTCAAATTGGGTTATCTTCATATTGCATTCTGAACTTGTAATAAACGTGAAGAGTAGCATCAAAGCAGTAACCATTGTTGTTAAGTTAAACTTGCTTTTCGTTGGTCTCCTTGTTGAGGATCTTTTGGCTTGCTGGTGGTCCAGATCTTGATGCTTGTCTGGTGCCTTGTCGCACTGTGGGGCAACTTCTTTGTGTTCTAAAAGTACGGATAACTTTATGACGGGACGCTTCATAATGCCGTTCTTAGTCCTTAAGGTCACGACACGTACGTGGCCGTCCTTGCCCGGATGTAAGTCTACGACTCTTCCCATAGCCCACTTGCCGGGTGGAAGGTTGTCATCGTGGATGAGAACTACGTCGTCCAGCTTGACATTGGGTTGAGGTTGCCTCCATTTGGTTCGCACAGTCAATTGGGCAAGATACTCTGTGCGCCATCTTTTCCACAGATCTTGTAATATCCTTTGTGTTAGCTGCCAGCGTGTTCGCAGATCTCTTTCTGTCTCAACTAACGTTAACGTTGGACCACCAGTTATAAAGTGAGACGGTGTCAGGAAATTTAGGTCTTCAGGGTCTTCTGAGATTGAACACAGTGGTCTTGAGTTAAGACAGGCTTCGATTTGGGTTAAGAGTGTAGTGAACTCTTCATATGTTAATTTTTGTTCACCAATCACTTTCTTGAGGTGCAGCTTAAAACTTTTCACTGCAGCTTCCCATAGGCCTCCTGCTGATGGCCATGAAGGAGCGTTGAAATGCCATGTGATCTCCATATCCGCTATCTCAGCCAATAGGTTGTCATCGATAATACCCTGGATTTCTTCATATTCCTTTTGTAGAACCTTGCTTGCCCCTACGAAGTTACGGCCGTTGTCACTATACAAGTGAGAAGGTGTGCCTCTTCTTGCTGCCATTCTGCGTAAGGCAGCGATAAATGATGATGTTGTGAGGTCGGAAACCAGTTCCAGATGCACGGCCTTCGTCACCATGCAGACAAATACTGACACGTATCCTTTGGTGGTCTTGACACCACGACCCTTGTTGGTTTTGATATAGACATGGCCAGTAAAATCAACGCCGGTGTGCATAAAGGGACGGGATGGATTGACCCTTGCTGCAGGTAAGTCTCCCATCAGGGGTTGTTGTTTAATAGGGTTTTGTTTTCTACAGGTAACACATTGACGTATTTGTTTTTTCGTTGCATTGTTGCCCCCGATTATCCAATATTTTTGCCTGATACATGCTAATGTAACTCGAGCTCCGCCGTGAAACGTGAGTTTGTGTGCGTGATCTATTATTAGTTCCGTCAAACGATGTTGATGAGGCAATATTATGGGATGCTTGAGTTCTGAATGGATAGCAGCATGATGCAGTCTTCCACCTACACGTAATATTCCCTCTTCGTCTAAAAACGGGCTTAAATTCAAGATCTTGCTAGTCCTGGATACTCTGTTGTTTTTCTTCAGGTCTTGTATTTCTTGTTCAAATTCCACACCCTGAACTTCTTGTATTATTAAGGCTTTTGCTTTGCGTTGCTCGGTTAAGGTAACGTAGAGTTTCGTGACTTTTTCTGATTTTCGGGTTACCAAGCGCCGTAAACGTGCTAGTACATGTACAACCATTGTAAACGAGCTCAATTTGCTAAGCAGTTTCTTGATGACGCTGTTGTCCTGTGACGCGTCTTGTATCGCAATATGAACAGTTTGCTTGTTAAGAGCTTCTTCCTCAGTGGAGTAAGTTCCGCGATATGCTTCTATTTCAGGCTTGAAGTGATGTAGCCAAGTAGGTCCGTTCCACCACAGATTGTGCTCCTTTAGCTTCAGACTTGTTAAACCTCTGCTAGCGCAATCTGCTGGATTCTCTGCTGACTTCACATATCGCCAGGATTCAGAAGGCATCTCCTTTGTTATTTGTCGCACCCTGTTGGCAACAAACACTCTCCAGCGATTGGGATCGCCTTGTATCCAACCCAGTGCCGCCATTGAATCGGTCCAGCCGTAAACCTTGATGTCGTGGCCGTCCAAGCTTGTTTTCACTTTGACCATTAGTTTAGAAAGCAGATGAGCACCACTTAATTCCAATTTGGGCAAAGAAATATTTTTGTTGTGAGGTACGAGTCTTGATTTCGCAACCATTAACGTTATGTTTGTTTGACCTCGATTTGTAATTTTGCAGTATATGACACACGCGTACGCCTTTTGCGATGCATCGCAAAAACCGTGTAATTCAATATTGTTTCCGGTCGTGTCTGTACCTATCCATCGAGGTATTTGGCATCGATTTATGTTTTCTATGTCTTGTTTGATTTTATTCCATTCTCGGTTGATTTGATCAGGAATCTTGTCATCCCATTTTAGGTCCTTTTCTTTCCAGATGTCTTGGAACAGTACTTTCATTTGTGTGGAAAGTGGAGTGAGCCAACCGAGGGGATCAAATAACTTGGATAACTCAGACAGTAACTTCCGCTTCGTTAGATGTGTTGTATCGGGACTGGTCTCAATCCTTGATTGAAATGTGAAGATGTCTTGTTGAGGATTCCAGTGAAGTCCCAATGCTTTCGTTGACTCAGCTTGTTTGAAGTCGTAACGTTCTTGATCGCAGCCCTTGCTGGTGCTGTCAAGCAATTCTTGATAATTGGACCTCCATTTTCGTAAATTGAAACCACCTGCCTTGAGGGTCACCTGCAAGTCTTCCTGTAGTTGTTTTGCTGATGCTACAGAGTCGGAACCGTGTAACAGATCGTCCATGTAAAAGCATTCCTCGATCACTTGAGCTGCATATGGGTATCTTGATCTCTCGTCGTTAGCCAACTGCTTTAGAGTCATCATTGCTAAGAACGGAGCGGCCTTGGTGCCATAGGTGACTGTAGTAAGTTGATACTCTTGTACTTGTTGCTTAGAAGTATCTCGCCAAACGATTTTTTGTAAATTTTGGTCGTCTTCATGTGCCCATATTTGCCGAAACATTTTCTCAATATCAGCGATGAAAGCTATGCGATGTTGTCTCCACTTCAATATAAGTGTCATAAGATCCTTTTGAAGGTTGGGTCCTGGATGCATGCAGTCGTTCAGACTAGCCCCAGTCGAAGTTTTTGATGAAGCATTGAATACTACTCGGAGTGACGTAGGTGTTGACTCATTACGTAGTACGCAGTGATGCGGTAGGAAATATTCTGGTTTCTTGTTACTATGCGCTGGTTTCATGTGACCAAGCGATAAGTATTCATCAATAAATGCCTTATATTGTTTGGCAATAGAGTCGTTTTTTGTGAGTTTCCTTTCTATCTGATACAGCTGAGCGACTGCCTTATGTTTCGATTCCCCAATATCCGTGTTGAAATTGGACTTCAGTGGCAATCTCACTTGATATCTCCCGTCTGCCAGCCTTGTTGTGGTCAACTTGTAAAATTTGATGCATTCATCTTCTTCGTATGAGTTTTTATCATCTTCAGGAATATCTTCAATCTCCCAAAATTTTTGAATGTCTTGTATGTTGTTTAGGACTAGGTTGCACTGAAGACTTTGGATCTCGCCAAACAAAATCCACCCAATGCGTGTTTCCTGTGCAATGTAGTTGCTTGCACCGTCTCGGTGAATCTCGTTCATGATAATCCTGGCGTATATATCCGCGCCCAATAATATGTCAATTGGGTTGCTGATATAAAAATGTGGATCAGCTAATTGCACCTGATCCAAAAATGCCCATGATGGTTTTGATAATGTTGAGTTTGGTAGTTTTCTTGTTAGGTTATTCATTATGAGAACATTGGTGCTAAATTCATAATTGTCGTCAAATGATGTACAGTTGATACTCAACATTCCTTTACATGTATTGTTATTCATGCCGATGCCAGTGATAACTCCCTTGCATTGTTGTCGTGGTAGTCCTAGCTGCTGAGCTGCGTTTTCGGTGATCAACGAAATCTGTGATCCTTGGTCAATCAAGGCTCGCATAGCCCTTTTTATTCCATCAGCTCCTGTCACCTTGATTATCGCAGTTGCTAACAGGACTGTCGAAGCTATTTTTTGTTGTGCAACATGATTCGCGTGGCGTGACTCTTGCTCAGGTGGCACGAGGCCGGAAATGGTGTGTGACGTCGTGTCCTCATTTGCATAGGCATCGTGTAGCACTGTATTATGTTGCCCTTTGCATTTTCGGCAACGATTGCTTGACGTGCACCTTTTTCCATTGTGACTGTACAAGCAATTTGTACAGAAATTTAGTTGACTAATTGTTTTTCTCTTCAGAGCGGGTTCCATTTCTTTGAATTCCTTGCAGTAATATATGCCATGATGATCCTTGCAGACGGGGCAGGAGAGGGATCGAGTCTTCTGGGATGTAGTCTTGTTACTGACGAAATATTTTTTTTCCTGACTTGATCTTGAGTTCTCCGAATTTGAAGGACTTTCAGCTTTTTGTGTCGCATCTTGTTTACGACGTGCCGACTCCATTGTGGTGAACTTGTTTTCCAGAAACTCTAAAAATTCCTTTAAAGACGGCAGTTCCCTTGGCTGTTTGAGTGAGCTGAAATATTCATTGAGAGTTTCGGAATCCATTTTCAGAGTTAGCAGGTGTACTATCATTGGATCCCAGGTGTCAATGTTGACGCCTAAATTCTTGATTCCATTAAGGCACTCTGTTGCTACGTCGTGAATGCGTTTGATGTGTTTTGATGTCGCTTGTTGCATGACTGGAATATTCACGAAGGTGTTTATGTGAGTGGAGAAAATGAGTTTCTTGTTGTTGTAACGGTGGTTCAATATGTCCCAGCTAGCAATGTAATTATCTGAGCTGATCGCAAGATGCTGTATTAAACGTTCTGGTTCACCTTTAATCTTGCTCTTCAGGAATTGCATCTTCTGTGCTGCAGACAAATACGGGTTGCCGTGTATTGCCTCTGTAAACAGGTCCTTGAATGATACCCAATTCTGATAATTCCCGGCGAATACAGGAATATCAAGTTGCGGCGTAGATTTTTCTCGATGTGATACAGAAAATAATTTACGGTTAATTTGTTTCTTGATATTATAATACATCTGCTCATGGTGCGTATATGATGTTTCGTAAGTTTCGTCTACCTCATCGAATTCGCTGTCTATTTTCCAATGGAGACCATCAACAGCTTTCCAACGGGTTTCTAGAGTTTTCAAAATGTCTTCAAACTCCCATTTTTCTTCTACGGCTGATAAATCTACGCTGGATACGAAGCGGGCAAAGGCTTTAAAGTTGCTGCCCTGTTTACGCAACTTTTCATCGAACTTGCTATCAGTTCCCCGAGTAGTGAACTCCTGAGTTAGCATTGGACTCATCGGGGTTGTTATATCCTCTGCGGACGACGCACCTGGCTGCTGCCGCCCAAACCGAGTAGGCTTTATCAAACTTGCCCCCTGGATCGAGTCTCTGACCTCTATGTAAAACGCTTTATTCTCCTCATAATAATTTCCGGTAAAATATTCCTGGTTCTTATCTTCGTACATACACAGTCTTTCATGATTTTTCTGAAACTCGTTCCAATAGCTATTCAGAGTTTCAATCTTGTTCTTGATATATTCTGAAGTTTTGCGATCTTGACCATCTTTCTTGAAGTTTGACCAAAGTTGTCGCATGCCATTGATGGCAGCTTGCTGCTTGTATAATAATTCTTCCATCTTGATACTTGATAAATAGGATAATCAAATAAATTTCTTGATTAAGATCCTTGCTGACTTGCGGAGTACTATCGCCGTCAACTTGCTTGAACTTGCTGAAGATCGATCTGTTTTGGGTTGCTAGCTAGCTTTTGCTTGGTGTCTTGTCTTGTATGAAGCCTTGATGCTGAAGTGCTTGTCTTGTTTGTAGCCTTGATGCTTCTTGTAATCTTGGACTGCTTCTTCACTGTCACTTGTTCTGTGTAAGTGGTCTGATATCCTGCCGTGCAATCTTATGGGAGGCCGACGGAACCGATTCGCAATCGCACGAGAGAAACCAAATCACCAACACTTAGCTCGAAGGACCATATGTACGAGCACTTGTTTGCTGGTACGTGTGATAAGTTGAGATGGAAGAAAAACTTTTCTTGCTGACTTCTTGATAAGTTATTTATTAATTGTAACACAGGTGTTTACAATAAAACGGTCGATAGTGTACTCAACAATATTAATTGCTATGTGGATTTAAATGGTATAAAAATGCTTATGCTAGCGTGCTAAATAATGTGCGATGTAATCGTACACGTATCAAATTAAGTGTATTATGTTTTCAACACACTATCTACCTAGCATATATCCTGAAGAATATCATATATTTTTCTGATTTTGTTTACTGTAGTCGATCGTATTCTTTTATTGTTTCTAAAACTTGCGTTTTTTTGTTTTTAGGTCCTGTAAGCCCCTTAATTATGGTCTTGTTATAATGAAATACAGCCCATTTCGACTCAAATTGGAATGTGTAATAACAAATTTCAATTTCCGAGATATAATCAAAATATTCATTAACATTATTTGGACAATGACTCACAATCCTAATGCTTACAAATGTTTTCTGAATAACTAACAGATTTATATAAATACTTAAACTGTCACCATGTTTAACAAGAAAAAAAATTAATATTCAAAGAACGTGTTATCTAGAGTGTATTAAGTGTGGATAGTCGAAAGACTCAAACATTCTGGCAGTACTACTAAATTTTGTACCTAGGTCAGCCGATCGATTCTGTAAAAATCTCACCGTGAAAACTAGGGTGAAGTGAGCGTGGAGTGAGCTGTCAATGTTTCAATTCCTAGTAAAAACAAACTCACTTCACCTAAGTTTTCACGGTGAGATTTTTACGAAATCGACCGGCAGTTCTGTGTTTATAGGACATTGAAAACTGACATTAGCAACATATTCAGCAACCACAAAGTAAAGACATTTATTGACTTCGCACATTGACCTGGGCTGTAGTTAAGTAATAGTAGATCGAATGAGTAGGTGGAATGGGTCGATCGATCAGTTTGTTCGTGGATGGGTGCCCACCTTTACTTATCAAGACCCCTCCGTGCCTCGGAGTGGACGTTAAGCTGTTGGTCCCGGCTGTCATTCGTAGATGTTTGGCAGTCGTTACGTGTCGTCAGAAGCCCGATACTCTGACAATCAGTCTTGCCAAGGGGTATCGTATTATCCAGTAACTGGGTTGTGGAGGTCAGTTAGGCAGTAGGTTCATGTAAAATACTGGTATTCAGCTGCATCTGGTTAGACTGGAAGCTGACACCAACATAGTTGGGAAAAGGCTAGGCAGATGATGACATTGATCAGTAGGTTATTGACTTCGCAACTTATTTCAGCACTTTAAAACAACTAATTTTAGGTAGGTGTATTTTAACGTACGTGAGACAAATTCGTAGTAATGTTGAAAGCTTTAATACTATCTATACTGGACGAGTAAACCTGAAATAGACACACTTATAAAACCATAAACACATTAAACAAAAATTGAAGAACATAATCAGTATATAATGTTCCCACTGCTGGGACACAGGCCTCTTCTCGGTGAGAAGGAGTGGGCCGTAATCCACCACGCGGGCCCAGTGCGGGTTAGCAGATGTCACATGTCTTCGAAGTTTTGGTTCTAGGACATGCCGGTTTCCTCACGATGTTTTCCTTCACCGTTTTGAGAGCAGTGGTGATGAAATAATTTACGCAAAGTAAGCGCCTGTCTGGGTTCGAACCTACGACCTACAACTCGTAAGTCGCGGCCGTTACCACTTGGCCACCACTGCTCAATATTGTAGTATTCAATGAAAAACAAAATAAAACCCAGTTATGTAGAGTTCAGGGGACGAAGCATCTTCTGTTTGGATAAGAAAAATATAAGCAGTGTGACTCAGGGTCACACAGCTATTTATCAGAAGATCCAAATAGTAATTCTAATCTCTAAACACCTTTTACTAATGAGTGAGAATTTCTAATTTCTTATCCATCAATTTCGATTCCATAATCTTTGTTGAAGGAATACAAATATTTTTGACGTTTGATAGACCTTAAGATTATTAGTTTTATTTAATTTATTTTTCATGTGTTTACATTATGTTTCAACAAGACAATAGCTTCAACTGTTTCTTCATTCGTCGGAGTTACACTTGACGGACTTCATCAGAACAATAAAGATTTGATCAAGGTAAGAGATTTCTAGTAAAATTCTGTCAGACGACTGATTAGAGGAAATTAGAAAAAATCCAATGAGAGTTTTTAAACGTATCATTGAGTAGCTTCTGCTTACTTTTAGAACGACTTAGGTGAAATAAAAAACTAACTAAACGTTTAAAACTAAAAACAGAAAATATCAAAACTATAAACAGAAATATTCTTCCGCACCGCTGTCAACTGGTGGCGTGCCCATAAGATTAGTAGCATTGCCACGTTGGATGGCAATACTTAGCCTCTGGCCAAAGCAAAAGCCTTGGGTCACGGGAAGTGGTATCCAACTGTTTAGATCTTCTTCTTTTCGTGTAGATGGTATTCTTCTTTGTTGTTTTCCTCTTTTTTTACATAGTTTTAGCCCAGTAAGTCATCAGCAGCATTAAGCATACTTAACTATTTGGATAAAAAGCTTTAATTTCTTTAGGTACCGATGCACGATGCCCTTGCCCCCTCAGACGGAATGCGTGGTGTCCGGCACGCTGTGCCTCGTGCTGCGAATGTCGCAGATCACCGGGGTGGCTCCACTCAGCTTCAGGCGCACGCCCGCCGGCTGGTGCATCCGCGTGTCGAAGGCTGCTAACTTCTACGGAAAGACACTTTCTTTTATTTTATGTGAGTGGATCTTTTCAGTTTTTCTACTTGGAAAATTTATGAGAAGTGGGCTTCATCATTTTTATTTAAACCAAAGATGTTTTAGGCCTTCTCCGAGGCCCAGCTTCAGTTCGGAAGATGAAAAATGTCTAATGGTCACAGTTCCTCCAAATTCTTCACACACCTCCACTTCAACCAAGGTTCTAACTGGCTTCTACAATATCCCCTGCCTAACCGACAGCCGTAACAAAGATTTCAATGTTTATAAACATATAGGTCATACGAAATAACAGTTCATAAGAAAGGTGCAGAGAGGTTAGCCAAGATGGACCGATTACCTTGTGAAAGTTGTAGGAATGCGCTGGATCCTTATGGCAATACTTGGGGAGACCTAAGTCCCATAGCGGACGTCTTTTGGCTAAATGATGATGAGCAATTCATACCCTAACTATCACTATCTTCTCCAGGGTTGTTTTCAACATTAACCATAGCAATGGACATACTCATTGAGCCACAGCGCTCCTACCGGACCCGCACCAATGCCACTCGTATCGTGTGGGTGGCAGATGTGAGCACCGTGGGGCTGGTGGTCTGTACTGCGGCCTTCACTGGGCTGATGCGGATGAAGTGGCTCACAGTCTACATGCTGAAGCTTCAGGAGGTAGGTAGCGTCAAAATTCTGTCAAAGGAACCACACGAAATTGAATATTGTTTATCACACTCTCATCACGACTTATGTCATCCGTTTTGGAAGGTCGGATCGGTTCTCTGATCGGTAATGACGGTAGAAATTTCAAACATCGACATGATTTCGAGGTAATAATTCTAGCCACTCGGCTTGATCGCAACGGGGCTGACCGGCCGTGCGCCGGATGAAGGTACTCTAATGGCTAAGGCTAATGCTTCTTATGGAAACTGGCCAAAATTAAATTATGAGTTTCAATATTTTGTGAAAAATATATGTCTCACGTAATTCAATTTTGCCAATTACAACCAGTGGACTAATTATAATGCCCCACTCTCCACATAGCATCATCAGCTTATAATGCCCCACTACTAGTACACACGCCTCGAGTGGGCTGTAATCTACCACGCGGGTCAAGTGCGGGTTGGTAGATGTTTTCGAATTTTTTCACGATGTTTTCCTTAGTGGTGATGAAATTATTGACACAAAATAAACCGCCTGCCAGAGTTCTAACCCACTGCCCACAATTCGTAAGTCGTGGCCGATAACACTGCTCCGCATGCTCACCCTCTCAAACGGTACTAGAAAGACAGAACCATAGTTACAATTTACTTTGTTTTCAGATCAACTTTAAATTGAGTCTCTACCGTGAAGAACCATCGAATGAAGGCACAAGAATGTTGATAGTTATGAGCTCAATGATATTTACATGCTCCACTATACTAATAGATTACAGCATATTCATATACCAAGTGGTCATTTATAATGGGAAAGGTATGTGTAAATTCTACTCTTACTACGGCAGATGGTCAGTCACAACAGGTCCACTAACTTCTCCGCAGCAGTTCCTGCTTGGATGACACCGTTATGAGTGGATGACACTATTTTATACTACACACTTCAAGTTGGCTTCAGGTTGGCATCATCAACGCCCAAACTGTAACCCGCCATTCTGCGTCAAAATGTTGCCTGAGGAAGTAGTGTCGTTGTGTTCTCTTCAGAAACTGTCTCGCGTTCTGTATCTGGTTGTGTCGTGTACCTACAGTGTGTAATTTGCTATTGATCTATATACAATATATATAATTCAAAGTCCTGACTAGTCAGTCAGGACTTAGGACCAGCGAATTAGGCTGTGCGTTGATATATCAACGCACAGCCTAAATCGCTGGTCCTAGAGACATGAAATTTGGAGGGTGTATTCTTTTTGAAGAGTAGGTATCCACTAAGAAAGGGTTTTCCGTGCCTCGGAAAGCGTGTTAAGCCGTTGGTCCCGGCTGTCATTCGTGGATCTTTGACACTCTTTACGGGTCGTCAGTAGCCTGAAAGTCTGACAACCAGTCTTTCCAAGGGGTATCGTATTACCCAGTAACTGAGTTTTGGAGGTCAGATAGACAGTCGCTCAGTGTAAAATACTGGTATTCAGCTGCATCCGGTTAGACTGGAAGCCGACCCCAAAATAGTTGGGAAAAGGCTAAGCAGATGATGATTATAAAAAAAACAGTGGCACTCCGGGAGTGCCGACAGAAGTGAAAACAAAACACAAACAGAACACTTTGCCATCACTTACTAACATATCGGATATACATTAAAACCGAGTCAACCATCCCGAGGACAGCCGAACATATCCGAAGCGGGTATTTTTTTTATCGACTTATAAACAAAACACGCGCGGTGTCGCTTACGGTAACATTGGCACGAATTCAATAGTTTTTTCCCATCTCAATAAATGCCCAACGCGCCTCAAGAAGTTTTCACTTCAAATAAATCGTAGGATTTCAGTAAAATTTCAACGCAGGGGTGTTTAGAACTATGTACAGACGCCAGTACATCAAGCTACCCGAAACTGTCAAATTTTCCCAATCAACCTTAAACCTTATGCTTTGGCTATAAAGTTGAAAATCTATTAAATAAATTTGACAGATCGTAGTAGCTTGATGTGCTGGCGTCTGTACTGATTTCATAGTAACAGGTTGTGCATCGATGTCCCTGCCAATCTGTATGGTACAAACTTCGCAACCATAGGCACAAAAATCAATAAATTATATTATATTTATTGAATAAGTCTTCGACCGTAATCTCCTCCCCTTCAAAAACTTCATAAATTATCCAAATTGCCCTCTATTTGAGCAAGCCTTGGACTTTTACTTCTGAAACTGACTGCAACCATATTATTTCAGTGGTGACATCGTGCATGTATATATTCTACAACATAGCAACAGCGGTGCAGCAAGTAATCCTACTGACTTTCTTTGAAATAGCGACGTCGGTGCTCACCTCCTTGCAAACGCTGAACAACTGCTTGAGGGACCTCCTCCAAGAAATAATGAATAATTGTAAGTTGAAGATAACCGAGTGCCTACTTAGTTTTTTGAGATATCGCCAAGCGGTTGATCGACCCTTTTTTTTTTTTGAGGATGGGAAATCATAAAATGGGCCCTTCCACTCTGGGTGGAGCGGAAGGGTGTGTCAGACTCTTACTGACTAAAACCCATCCGTGTTCCTTCCTTAGCCCTTTAAGTTCCGGGCCAGCGGTAACTCTTTCGGACAATTCCGCTGACTAGGCAGGATTCGGCCCTAACGGACCCCTTCGCTGATGCTGACATCTCTTTGAGGCGCGCGTGGAACACGTACGCCTACGCGCCGTCCGCAGGCCCGCGGCTACGGCGGCCGGGAGTCGTCACGCGGCTCCCGACGCCCGGATCGTCTCCCGCGGCGGCTGGGACGTGAGGCTCTGTCTCTCAACCATCCCGCCACCTCCTTCGCTAAAATGACTGCTTCGCAGAAGGAGGTGACTGCCCCCCACTTCCTCTCGCCCCGGAGCATGGCTTGAACCAGGGCCGGACACGAGAGGTCGCCGCCGCTGCCGATCGCCTGTACGAGGACATTGCGGTGCTCCGCCCAAACGGGCAGACCTCCACCGTATGTTCCACCGTGTCTTCTGGGCGATCCTCGCAATAGTGACACCTGGGCGTTTCCTCCCGCATGATTATGTGCAGGAACCTCCCGAAACATCCGTGTCCGGTGAGGACCTGCGTCAAGCGGTAGGTGAGGGCGCTATGACGCCTCTCTAGCCACTCCTGTGTAGGAGTCGCAAGTAAACACTTGCGACAGTCGCTCTTTCCATGCCGCCAAGAGATCGCGCCGGAGGTCCGTCCACCCCGCCGCGATTTGCCGCGGAAGCGGAGTTTCCCCCGGCGTAGTGTCTCGGGGCGCCACTCATACAGGCGCGCGAGGACTATGTCCGGCAAGGAGGCGTAACCAGAGGACTAGCCTTTTTTTTAAAGATCAGCAGATGCTGATCTTTAAAAAAAAAGGCTAGTCCACGTTGTCACGTTGTATGGAGATCCATACAACGTGACAATGCTGCCTGCCAGCGTTTTGGGCACTTTTCCCTCCGACAGCGATGCGGGCGAATTTTTTCATGGCCATATTATTAAACCTGTTAACTTTTAGCTTATATATTTTGTAAATTTTACTTAGTTTGAAAATATATAGTTTTAGAAAACAATAAAAAAACTAGTTGAAGATTGTCCTAAAGTAAAAGTTGAAGTCCTTGTGAAAAGTCTGCGGTATTTACACTATAATACAACGTCGGTAATATACAGCTACCGATATATATTACCAACGAGGTATACTTACTTAACATACCTTACCACTATCTAAAATCTAATCTATCTTACTTGAATTTTCATATGTTGGTATTTGATATTTACAGCACCTGAAGCAAAACGTGGAATGACATACTGGGACTGCCGAACAGACTTGTACATTAATGTTGCCAACAAATCCATCAACAGTGTGATCGACACTATGACCTTGTATAGAGGTATCCACTATCATTATATTAGTCACAAGCTGCATCCCGGTTTTACCCGTATAAGTCTTGATCTCGTGGAAACATCGGGATAAAAGTATATTTTGTCCTTTTAGTGTGAAAGCGTTACAAAAAACATACAAAACATTAATTATTTTCTCATTATCATACTAGTTTAGATAATATCTGTAAAGAAAAAATAATTCTTATTTCACTACCCTACATTGCAAATTACTAGTTATTTTATACGTAGTTCATTTTAAATGGAAATAAATCCTTCCATTTCTCTAATTATCATTAAAAAACCTGTAGCGAATTGTATTTATTCATGCCCAGATATGTTTTTAACTTTTTGCAGGACAACCAAAACCTTACCCAACATCTATCCCGACCACAGTTCGTCGTCTGGCCTTGCTGTACTGTTCCATATGCGACGTGCTTCGTCATGTCAATGACAGTCACGGCACTACGCTTGTAGCTCTACTTCTGTGCTTACTCCTGCACCTGGTCATCACACCGTACCATGTCATCACTGACGTCTGTAGGTTGAAAGTGTAGTGTGTAAACTCTTTGGATTTATGAGCTTCTAGTACTTTGAGTAATAAAAGTAAATATGGATCTGTTTCCTACTCTGCCTTATCTAAAATTACCTAATGCTTTATGGTGGGATCCCAGAGGATTTTTGAGCAAGCATATGCAGGGCGAAAAGCGATAGCTTTGTTTTAACTTTAGCGTTACGGCATGAGGAGAGAACACCGAAAATATATTGTAAAAGTTTGTCATAGGAGCCCCGTGGTTACGAGTCCACTTTCAGATTTCAAAAAAGGGCCAAAATAAAGTGATCTTTAGAGGCTTTGATTTTCATATGATTGTGTGCGGCCTAACCCATAATGATTAAAATAAGCAAATCTGACGAAGAAATTGTGGGCTCTCCCTAAATCTTGATGATTTTGAAAACTCTGATTTGGACAATTTTTTAAAAGGATAATCAAAGTTATTCTGTGCAATAGTGTTACATGTCCCGATACTGAATATATAAATATCTGGCGGATTGGTGGAGCCCAATCAAACATGACTAAATTTCATAATGGTCATAATTTTGTATTTATCTCTGCATATGCTTGCTCAAAAACCCTCTCGGCTCCCCTACCGACAGGATGCCATCATCACTAAATATTATAGCATTTTTTATTGTTTTAGAAACTACTCAAAAGTTTTTGCCATACATTGTAATTTCTATCCCTATTACAGTCAACAAGTCCAGGTCTGATCGTTCAAGTCCACTGTTGCAGTTAAACTGGCTTGTGCTACATTTATGCAATTTGTTGCTAATTGTTGAACCTTGTCACCGGACACATGAGGAGGTAAGTTTGAAGACGAAGTAACAAAGATTTAAAAGCCAAATTTGTTCTCCTCTTAAGACTCATCATCATGTGCTCCCACTATGCTAGAACTATGATTGGGTCGGCTTCCAGCTAAATGCAGCTGAATTCCAATATTCTACATGGAGTGCCTAACTGATCTGGAGGGCAGATATTGAGTTCAGAGGTCACCTGATCTCTGAGCTCCCTATAGCTACTTTCCCCAGTTAGTACAATGAAGACATCGTTGTAGATGTCTTCATTGTCCTAGCTGGGGAAAGTAGCTACCTACCCCCTAGTAACAGTGGTTGTCAGACTTTCGGGCTGGCTACTCGTAACGATTGTCATAGACTTATAAATTACAGCCGTGACAGCTGGCCTCTGTTTCACAACGTTCCTTTTGATCCAAGTAAACTGCACAGTGATGGTCCTCCCAATAATACACTTCTAGATGGAGCAGACGCGGCATCTGGTGAGTCAGATGATGCGGTATGCGTCCTTGGAAGACAACGCGCTGTTTTTAGAACTTCAGATGTTCTACCAGCATCTGATACTGAACGACGTGAGCTTCGCACCGCTGAAGATGTTTCCTCTAAACAGGACACTTATTACAACGGTAACAGCTTAATATTTACAATCAAGATTATTATTCCGACATCTTTTTCGAAAACAATAAAGAAATCTGCAACATTCCACCAAAAATTATTACAATGTGTTCGTTTTTCTTGCTGATAGTTCATTAGCTAAGCTTGATTCCATCAACTCAGCCTTTAGCAGTCCATTGCTCGACCTAAAGTCTAAATCGCGCCAGAACAAGATAAACGACTGTTCTGTTGAAAGTTTTTTTTTTCAGATTCTTGGAAGCATTGCTACATACTTAGTAGTCATCATACAGCTATAGATTTTTTTAAGACTAAGTGGATATGTCATTGATAAAATTAAATATGAAATCATTACAATTTTTAGATCAAAAGCTACTTTATTTTTTAAACCCTTCACCATTCGTTCACCCTTTAAAATACTAGATATTCACTGTTCCGAATTAATATTAAAATAAGCAATCAAATGAAAAAGATAAATTTTATTTTTAATTTACTGGGAAAACAAGAAGTGATGACTCCAGAAGGATAATCTTGAATGTTTTTTTCTACAAATCAGTCATTGTTGCTTATACTTCTTATTTTTTATCTTTCTTTCTATTGTGTTCTTCCAGTAGTTTTTCAGCAGTTAGTATGCGTTCTTCAATTTCCTCAGGTTTCAAATCTAAACCAAATAAATGTTCAAATCCAAAAAACACTTCACCATAATTCTGAAACACGTCATTTGTATCATCGTCTAATTTAAATAGTGCATTTCTCTTTTTTCGACTTATTCTATCTTCTCTCTTTATTAATTCTCTTTTCATTCCTTCCTTATCAGCAAAATTGTTAAAATTATCAGTATTGGCAAATCTTTTAGAAACCACTGTGTTATTTTCTATTTCATCCAAACCTTTCATGACAACATTACTGTTACCATATTCGTAGGCTACAGTTGTTTCTGATACATCTTTAGTAAAACTGGTGTCTCTTTTGTTTACTTTATTGGAACCACCATGTTCATCTTGTGCTTTAGTATTAACACGATTAACATCTCGTTTGTCTATCTTCTTGTCATTGTCAGAATTGTCACATTCGGCCGACTCTCCACCAGCAATGTTTCTGTTGAACATGATAACATCGTTTTTCTCTAATATTTCTGGTCTTTCTTCTAATGCATCTAGTAGGTATTCAAACAATGCTGGTATGCTTTTAAATATTTGTATATATTCATAATTTGGTTGTGCTTCTTCATTTGACTCTAGAAAATATGAATTGATTAATTTAAGAGGCAGTACATTTTAATGGCACTTTTAAAATTATAGGGCAATTGTAAAGAGATTAATTTCTTTTTTTTCTTTTTTTTTTTTTTTTTTTCTTCAACATTTAACTACGCAGAATAATTATAAATATTAACAAAGACTTCTTCTTATACAAAGAAGGCACGTGCATTGATCACCACGCTTGCTCAAGACGGATTGGCGATTTAAGACTTACATTAACTATAAGTCCAGGTTTCCTCACGATGTTTTCCTGCACTGATGTCAGTGATGTCCAAGTTAAAAGATTAAAATTCGCACTGGCTAGAATTATGACTGAGAAATCATAGTCCACAACACACTTTATTAGAAAGACTTACCGTCGATTTCACTTACTACTCCCAATATATTATAATTCAACAAAAGTACAACAAGTATTGTTTGGTAGCCGTTACCCTTCATTATTTATATCTCTACGACTAGTCGTGGACCATTCGTATGAGTTACTGCAAAAAACTGTAGAAAGTCAAACAGGTCGTAATTTGTAAAGATAAGGGGCTGCTTAGAAATTCAACAGGTTCAATGATGATGAGCCCTTCTTTACGTGTGGTTGTCGATACTGAAAACTGTTTTTGCTGATGTATTGGCGTGTGCTAGCTGACATATATGGAAAATAATTTAAAGTTTTATGTTTCAATGTAGGTACTTGTTATTGTATAGAATCAAGTTCTTCTAACTGAACAGACAGCTGTGCTGCTCGGGAGTTTGTTGCGCCACATCTACTTCCCAGCTAAAGCACTAAGGAGTGGTGAAGGGCGGGCGTTATAGGGAACTGTCCTACAATATTAAAAACGCGAATGTTTGAGAGGTTGGATGGATGTTTGTTACTCTTTTACGCAAAAAATACCGCACGGATTTAGATAAAATTTGGGATACAGATTATAACCAGGATTAACACATAGGATACTTTTTATCCCAATATTCCCACGAGATCGAAAGTTATATAAATTTGACGTTCAAAAAGTGCTGATTCTCTGCTTAGTTTCAATAATTGACTTGGTATTGGAAGGTGTAACGTACCCACATTTGAAGTCTTATGAGGTTCTGTGGAATCAATAAAATGTAACTTTCGACTAGATTAGCAGTAGGTAGGTAGTTGTATTTGTAATGCTCTTTGCTGAAATGTGGAAACAGCATAATTTTGCTGTGGAAAATGTAGTTTTTATTGCCTATTAAATCATCCCTAAAAATATTTTAAACACTATTTTGTTGGATCTTATTTAATGATTGGTCATTATTATAAATTCAATTTCAAGGCAAAAAGAAAACAGTGAAGGAAACATCGTGAGGAAACCGGCATGTCCTATAACCAAAACCCGCCCTGGTTCTGCGTGGTAGATTACAGCCCACTCCTTCTGGAAGACAGCAGGCGTGTGTCCCAGCAGTGGGAAAAATATAGGCCCATTATTATATATATATAATATATTAAATAAATTAAATACAACGGCTACCTTTACACTTCTATATTTCGACGAAATATTTTAAGCTAGCGACATGTAGCAAGAAATGATTTTAGTTTATACGTCTCCCAAAATAAACGACGCGACGGATGTGGCTATTTTGTTGTCTTTGTAAATTTTGCAGGGGCCATTAAATAAAGAAATATTTAATGGCCCCTGCATTCAATAAATAAATGACTGCAGCAAACGACAGGTTAACCCAGTTTTATAGCCGATAATAAGAGGTACACAACTCATAATTACTTAATTAGCAGTAGGCGGCAACAAACCCGACTTTAGTACGACATATTATTAGTATTCTATTCTATTCTATATTCTTACAGAATAATACATGGTCATAAAATATGAATATGAGCTAATAAATTTTAAATTTCAACAATTTCATTGTCAATCCGGTGAAGAAGTTATTTTTTTATGAGCGACAAAAGCCAGCAACATAATTAATAATAGACTCCCGACCAATTTCGTTCACGGTGGCCAACCTCAACGGAGAATAGAATAGAATACTCTTTATTATGTACACCATATAAATTACAGACATAAATATAGAAACTGCAGTGCGATTCTGTAACCATCTCACCGTGAAAACGTAGGTGAAGTGAGCGTGGAGTGAGCTGTGAATGGTGTCAATTCCTAGCAAAACAAACTCACATCACCTAATTTTTCACGGTGAGATTTTTACAGAATCGACCGGCTGTACAAAGGGTGACACAATGGGCGGTGTTATCGCTAAGAGCAATCTTTTAAAGACAACCTTAGCCGCAGGAGATATTATAGTGCACAAGTTGTGCGCAAACACAGGTACACTTTCTGTTCCTTTAGTCTCATAGTCCGATAGGATGGCCATCCGACACGACCGGGAGAGATCAGGCG
This sequence comes from Luperina nickerlii, assembly GCA_963855955.1. NCBI lineage: Eukaryota > Metazoa > Arthropoda > Insecta > Lepidoptera > Noctuidae > Luperina > Luperina nickerlii. The sequence continues at coordinate 16,453,438 of OY979682.1, read as the reverse complement.
CAGTACCAACGGCTTTACGTGGTTTCCGAGGCACGGGGTCTAAACCGCCAACTTCCAAACACCGGACATTCTTAATGGAAAACTCAATAACACTTTATCAGCGACATATATTCGGACATTATCATAATAATTATCAAATTTCTTATCGAGACGTTGATAATATATCGCAAAATCAGGATCGCATCAGCAATCAGTAAGCTCTTATGTGCTATAACCAGATCAAAATACGATTCTAGAATAGACTCACTTTCTCTAAAATGCTACCAAAACCCAAAAACTTTTCTAGTAAAAATCGATCACAAATATTATCATATTGTTTGCATTGGCATCATTCATAACCACGTATAAAATCACACATCAGTCGAATGAGCACTATAAATTAATATTGCATTATTTGTTCAACTAAAACTGTTTACACGTCGCAAATTTAGTGGTTCTTGACTTGACATGTATGTTGCAGCCTGCCAAATAAACAACTGTTGTTTTTCGGGTTCGGAGATGCGCTGGTGTTCTCCTGAACAATTAGTTCAAGATTGTTATTTCCAGAGAAACGTGCAAGTGTAAAGATTATTTGGGTGAATTTCCCAAATGACTTATTTTTTTGTCTTCGGTGAAATTAGTATTTGAAAAAAGGAATATTGTTCTGAATTATTTTTTATAATATTCAATAGTTAGTTATTGGGTTGTGGCAAAAATATAATTTGCCTAGGACTATTTACAAAGGTAGAAATAAATACATAAACCTCTATTTTTTTCAAATCGGTGCTGTCCCTCTACTTTTTTTACAAACAAAAAAGCTTATACACTAATAAAAATAAGTAACTTAAGTATATAACTTATTCTATTTCATAGAATATTAGTTTTGTTATTAATATACAGCATATTTTATTACATAATTAACGATTATTATTACTGAGAGGCACAAACGTACTTGTCCTGAAAAATGTTCTCACATCGCTGGATAAAAGTAATTTAAACCTAACTTTACATCGACGAGTCTGACAGCGTCCCCACCCCTATTTTATTTTCCTCGTTAGTGTGTACTAGTACGCAGTCAGGATAGACGTGTGTCAAATCGCTGCATATTCCCGCCAATAACGTAAGTACGCCATTTCAGTAGCTCCTGGACAATTATTTTATATTATCGGTGGTTGCATTTTTCTAGTGTAATGAGTAGTTTTATTATCGTTGTTTGGTTCTAACAGAGGTAGTAAGTGAATTAGCTTCATTGATTGTTATTGAATTTATCCTAGATATTATGCATTTTTTGTAATTTTCTAAAAAGTGTGTTATTTCTCACGTCGCTGTTCTCATATCGCTGTAATCGGTGGTCTTTATTGCCAACGATGTGATAATTTACACCGAAATGATAAGAAAAAATCAATCGGTGTCTTATATCTAACATCGGTGTTTTGATTCATGATCAACGCACAGTTTTGTCACATCGGTGGATTGCTTTATCATATCGGTAGATCATTTTATCATCTCGGTGAGTCGTTTTATCATATCGGTAGATCCCGTGTCATTTCGTTAATTATACAAAGAAACAATGGAACATACAAACATATATACAAACACATACATTATATACATACATATATACCTATATACAAACATTCATACATACATACATACATACTTACCTACATAGACTGCCAAAATCATTACCACGATACCACTGAGTAGTGGTGGGTGGTGTAATGTATCATTAGGAGAGGTCTGTATTCGGTAATGTACGTCTATAGGCTGAGATGATGATGGTGAGGTGGAGCAATTGAACGCATTAAAGGTTTCTCTAGAAAAGATTTTTTAGTTAAAAAAATAGTAAGTACATAATAATAAATAGATAAAAAGAAAACATCATAATAGCTTAATTTTGTTTAAGAATGTCGAGGCCAAAACTAAATGAGGAGAAGAAAAAAGAGAGAAAAAAGTTGCTGGAAAAGAATAAGAAAAGCTAAAATCAAAAGCGATCCTGTGTTAAGAGAGGAGCATTTAAGAAAAGATAGAGATAGATATAGATACCTACTAACTATTTCCTTTTTGATGTTCAAAGGTGGATAGTTTATCATATCGCTGGATATGTACATAATTTCGGTGGATAAACTTATCATATCGGTGTACAGTAAAAATTATCGGTGCCGGTTTGTCATATCGGTGGAAACCAGAATTCAAATTGAATTTTCTCCTTAGTCTTAAATGATACGTTGATGATATTAAATTTGGGGATATTTAATATCCTAAAGATTACAAAAAACCTGAATAATATACAAAAAAAATATAAATAAAAAAGTTCAGCGATATGATAAAAAAAATGGCATTTGTTGAAATTCACCCATTTGTTATGGAATATGAAGCAAATAAACATTAAAGAAGAATGAAAGAACTTACAGATATGTGAAATAATTAATTGAATAGAAAATACTACAGCCGCTTACAGCTTGAAGTGAGTTACAGAATATATCGGTCGGCATCAGGTGGAATGACAGCTCACTTCAAGCTCACTACACCCATGTTTTTAGTGATTTTACAGAATACATCGGCTGTAGGGATTGACACTAGGTATTGACAGCTCATTTCACCTAATATTTCACGAAGAGTTTTTTACAGAATTGATCGGCTCAATTCATTAAGAAGCAAATGAGTGGCCCAAAACTTAGATCACAACAGAGTTAGGTTTCCATACACATAGGAACTGAAATACATGTATTTTACAGAGCCAGAAAGATAAATCGCATGGAGACGACCGGTATCATTTCTAAGAACCTTGGTATTCAGATATGTGGAACAAATGTATGCTTCGTGAAGCTTTTAGAAACTACAAAATGACAACCGCTAGGTACATTCCTTACATACTGATTTTGCTTCGTTTACGTTCATGTCGACCTGATCATACACGCACGCCGCCGCGCCATAAAAATAAAAATAAAAAAATCGAAAGCTCCTGAAACGGTGCGTCGGGGGCCATGCTTCTCAGAACGTAATGGTTTCTATGGTCAATGTTCACCCGATACTGGAATAAAATTGGTAAATTCCCGATTTTTTTTTTTACATTTCTTCGCTTCTCATAGTGCCCCTAAGCGTATACTCCAACTCCAACGAATCCGCCCCAAGATAACCCCCTGACCACTTAGCTTTAAAAGAGTGAAATTAAAAGTGATGCGTCTTGGTGAATGATATAAGAGCAATGAAATTGCTTCAAGACAGTAAATTATTTATCTTTTCTAAGTGAACCAGTGTCTGAACTTGCCAATCCACTTTAGCAAGCATGGTGATCAATGCTCATGCCTTTTATGTAAAACCTATTGTATGAGAAAAAGCTTTTGCTCTGCAGTGAGTCAATAATAGGCAAGTATGAATATACTAGCTTCTGCCCGCAACTTCGTCCGCGTGAAATTTCTTGTTCCCCCGACCCAGCCCGTCGCATCGCATCGCCTGCCCGTCGCATCGCATCGCCTGCCCGCGCTATTACTTCGTTTTTGCTTAGCGTTCTTCCTTTTTGTTCGGCTCCTAAGAGACCTAACGTGATGTTATATAGCCTTCCTTAAGAATTGGGCTATGAAAACAGAAATATTTTTTTCAAATCCGACTGGGTGTTCTATAGATAACGCGCTCAAACAAACAATCTCTTCAGCTTTATTATAGGAATATTAAATTGCAGGAAATCGCAAGATTTGAAAGCTTCTTCGTCTTTTGCATAAAATTTAAAGAAGAAAAAATACATTGGTTGCATTTTCAGCATAAAGCAAACACTGAAAACTGAAACGTAGATAGTAAATTGAACAATTGCGAAATGAAAAATACAGGATGCAAGTTCTCACGTTCAATAAACAGGTTTTCAAAGGCAATGATTACAAATTGCTCCGATTATATTGATGGCACATTATCTGGCGACCTCGCTCAATTTGCGGCAATTACTTCGTCTGGATTACTGTGCTTTACTAAAAATTATAGAGATTATACACATGACGATTCTAGCATAGATCTATACGCAGAAAAACGCGCTGAATTTTACTTACATCATCAACAAGATGATGTTTTTAGTAAACTTATTAGCCAGCGATGGTCAAGTCCAGTGGTGGGCTAGTGGTGGGCTAGTGGTAACGGCCGCGACTCACGACTTGTAGGTTCAAACCCAGACAGACGCTTTAATTTGTAACTAAACTAAAACGCTGTAAATTATTTCATCACCACTGCTCTAAAACGGTTAAGGAAAACATCGCGAGAAAACCGGCAAGTCCTAGAACCAAAAATTCGAAGACATGTCACATCTACCCGAACCAACCCGCACTGGGCCCTTGTGGTGGATTACGGCCCACTCCCTCTAGCAGAGAGGAGGCCTTTGTCCCAGCAGTGGGAACAGTATAGGCTAAATATTCTTATCCTTCTTGGTCATGTTTTTAGTAAACTTATAGTCCAACGATGGTCAAGTCAAGTGCATACAACTCGAATCTCTTCAAAGTGAGAGTGAACAGGCTTCTTCTGGGTATGCTCACTCCATCGTAGACTTTGTCTCTGTCACTTCTGACCTAGACTAGAGTGAAGAGCAAATCCGTTTTAAATAAAAAAAAAATAAAAAAAAGTTCTTCAAGATGACTACTACGGGTAGGACGTCCATATAAGGTCCCATTAAAATAGATGGACAAACTTTTAGAAATCATTCAGACCACCAAAATAAGGACGATGGTATAAAAATATAATAAGAAGAACGCATACACACGAAAAACACAACAAAAACAAGTTTTACTCAAGTCAAGTGTAGTCAAGTTTTTTTAGTTTTTTCTTTTTTAACATGTTTTACTTACAAGAAAAATAATCAGCTAACGAAAATACACTAATGTGCCCGGAATTTATTATTTTAGGTCAAAATAAAATCACTTTAATCAGTGTTTTTTTTTGCTTGGATGTCTTTGGTTAGACGTACTGAGCGCCTGTGTTAAAATTTGTCCATCTATTTCAATGGGACCCTGTATACTACCCGTAGTAGTCATCTTTTGACTGATACAAGACTGTTGAAGAACGTAATTGTGCATGAAACCTTCGTCTGATGAAAAATAAAATTACTTATCTACCTATTAAAATAATTATTGTGCACTTTTTCTAATGTTAAGATAAGACTTCCCATCTCAATCGCTTTCTATCAGGTATGATCGAGGTCTAGAGCAGGCCCATACAGCAATAAAAAATAAATTAAAAAAAGATCCTTTATGGTTAGAGCTGTAAAAAGATCAGGCATTAATTTTCCACAAACGGCATAATATTACAGTAGGTTTGTCAATGATTTCAAAAGAGTATTATATAAGTCAATGATGTTAGTCTAATTTTAGAAAAAAATTTAGCTGCGATTTATAGTTGTTAAAACTATTTAAAAATAGAAGTTCTTATTTATCTGCAATCGTTCGTAGGTAATCATTGACGCAGCTGTGGTAAACATTTTATTCAAATCAAAAACATTTTAGACAAAAAAAAATGCTAAAAAATTTAATTGATCCAATAAATTTGCTAACATTTTTTTTTATTTATTCCATTTTAAATATACAATGAAATTAATATTTACTATCGTCGTTGCGCGTGCAAAAGTCGCTATGTGTTTTTAGTGAACTTATTTGAGCTATATGAGTTGTAACATTTAGCGTGTTTATACGGAACTTTCGATGTATGAATATCATATAGCTACATTCCTTAACTCTTTAAATATTGCACTTATCACAGAATGTGTGTATTGAAATAAAGATTAAAACTGCATAAAGAACCGAAAATAACTAAATAACACATAGCAACTTTTGCACGCGCAACGACGCTATGTAAAGTATGTATGCAGCCTAATAATGTTCCCATTGTTGGGACACAGGCCTCCTTTCGGTGTGAGGGAGTGGGCCGTAATCCACCACGTGGGCCCAGTGCGGATTGGTACCTAGATGTCACATGTCTTAGAATTTTTGGTTCTAGGACATGTCGGTTTCCACACGATGTTTTCCTTCACCGTTTTGAGAGCAGAGTGGTGATGAAATAACTTACGCAAAGTAGAGCGCCTGTTGGAGCTAGAACTCTCTCAAAAAAAATAATTGTAAAATATTATTATATTATTTTGTACTGAGTTGAGCTGCATGATTACTAACAAATGCGTGCACTGACTGCACAGGTCCACTCAATGTGTGTGGTGGTTTCCTCAAAAGACCATCTCAGACACCAATTTACATGTTCTTTACATGATCTGACCAAGATTGTCTGCACTTTAAAAGAAACTGTGACCTCTTTCGGCCTTTCTTCTCATAGTCAGAAAGGAAACGCCAATTGCATCTAGTTTTTAAAACATGATTGACGAGTAAAAGTATTTGTACAAACCTACATACAGAAATTAAATCATTTAAACGAGGTAAAATTATATTTAAAACTCAACTTTTGTAAAAAGTTGGAAACGTTTTCAATCTCTGCCTAAATCAATTACTCACTCCATATAAACAGCGAAATGACCAAATGACCATATTCAGTATCAGTGGGCACATGACACACAATCACAATGACGAAGGTGCTAATAGCAATCGTTCTGACTGTGATAACATTCGCGCTAACGAAATCGGCGAATACGCAAATGAAAGATGCAATGACGAAGGAAGCCATGCCGACTACCACCATGTCTGACCAGGATAGCAGCATTGATAACATAGATGTTGATGTCATAGCAGTTATGAACTCCTGCAATGAGAGTTTCAGGATTGAGATGGGTAAGCTTCGTAAACATTATTTTGATTAATTTCAAAAGAGGAGTGTTTTTAAGAAAATTCATTCTAACTACTAATCTACAATTGAAGATTAGCGTATATTACAGCTGCATCGGGCTGAAGTGCATTGAGTTAAAAAACATGAAACCGGCCATACATAGGAGAAGTACATAATTTATTTTTGTATACTTTTATGGCCAGTTGCCCATTGTTACCCATTTATGTGTCAGGTATATCCTTTGTTGGAGATCATAAATAAATCAATAATGTAACGTGGCCTTAACAAGACGTGTGATAACTTGCCTTTAAGCCCGGCGAAGATAAATTTGGGGTCGGTCCAGAATAATAATCTCTATAATAATTTCATACATCCATCGTTTCATTGATAGAATAGAATAGAATAGAATACTCTTTATTATGTACACCATATAAATCTCTAACCCTCTTTTTGATCTTCCCTATCTAGCCATTCACAGTCATTTTCTTCAAAAGATTTTGCTGAAAGTAGATTTAATGCCGTCGTTACTCATCTACCTTGCCTTTTCTCAACTATGTTGGGCTCAGATTGGCCACCAGTCTAGCCGAATGCAGCTGAATACCAGTATATTACATGAAGCAACTGCCTATCTGACCTCCACAAGACAGAAGTTACTGGGTAATACGATACCATTTATACTATAAGACTGGATGTCAGACTTTCAGGCTTCCGTCTATCCGTAACGACTGTCAAAGATGTACCTTCGTGGCAGCCGGGACCAACGGCTTAACATGCTTTCCGAGGCACGGAGAACTCGGTATGAAAAAAAAGGATGGTCATCCATAGACAATTAATACTATCGATACTAATGTATATTTTCCATTACAGCCTACATAAAAGCACTGAATGAAAGCGGCAGCTTTATAGATGAAACTGATAAAACGCCTAAGGTATAATAAAGCTATTTTAGAACATAATTATACAGGATATCAAGTATACCTAATATGGAGCCTCTTGATTGAGCACAATTTTCACCCTTACGAAAATTATTCTTGACATTGATAGTTATGTTGCACGCAGAGTAGTAAAAGTTTGCAGCTTACTGTTCTTTGTGTTGTTTCCTGAATGTTTGGCAACTTCTCCTTTTTAAGGTACAGTACTTAAAGACCTAAGCCTCCGCTGTCTGTCCGTCCGGCCGTCTGTCTGTCAACGGGCCGTATCTCATGAACCGTAGTAGATAGACAGTTGAAATTTTAAGTGTGTATTTTAATTGCCACTATAACAACAAATAATAAAAATAAAATAATGTTAAAAAATAAAGAGGGTTATCCATACAAGAAATGTGGGATTTTTCGGGGTTTTATGCGGAACCCTTCGTATCTTCGAGTCCCACTCGCAATTGGCGGGATCTGTTTTACATCTATCTGTCGTCTGTCTGTCTTTTTAGTCTTTGGTATTTTTTTTTTCACCTTTCTTGATGCCTGACACAATACCTGTATTGTGTCTTTTGTTGCACTAAATAAACGTTTTATCTATCTATCTACATGATCAACAGTCCATAAAGACCTACAATGTCGACACGAACGACGACACGGTTGGCGTAGTGGCTGAGCGATCGACTGCTGCGCTGCGTGTCGCGGGTTCGATTCCCGCACGGAACAAATATTTGTATTGCCTATAGGTAGTTGTTCCGGGTCTGGTTGTTTGTGTATGTGAATTTAAATGTTTGTAAACGCACCCACGATACAGGAGTAATTCCTAGTGTGGGGCAACGTTTAAAAAAAAAAAAAAAAAAGTATGTTATGATGATAATGATTAATTTTCTTCTAGTGTTTCATCCGTTGCGTCTTCGAGAACGTAGGCATATTGTCGGAAGACGGTCGCCAATTCAATCCAGCGCGGGCAGCGGTCATATTTGCCGGCGAACGGAACGGAAAGCCTATGGATGATATTGGAGACATGACTGCCTTATGCGCTGCTGACCGACGTAAGTTCATTATACCCTAGTACCGTGGCATGTTTTTCTTGTTCATATGTTAGTATAATATTGTTTGTTTTCCAGAGGAAACTTGCCCTTGCAACAGATCTTACCAGTTCCTGAGATGTTTGATGTCGATGGAAATAGAGAGATATGAAAAGTCGTAAAAGCTGAAACTGATACCTCTTAGTTGCTTATGCCGACTTAGTACTCCAATGGCACTGTTATAACACATATTCTAACCATGATTATAGCAAAAATGTAGATAATAGTTTAGCTAGAATAAACATTATTTGTTGGTGAATCTATTCGTTTTATTTCTTGCGAAATTATGTATTAAGCTTCCTTGAGTAAATCTTAAGAGCGTTACTCCAGAGCGGTGCGCCTCGCGTTTAGGTAAATTTACTCACACAGCTATACAGTTAAACGCACACACAGCCGTCTGTGTTGGAGCGCGTATCATACACCGCTTAGAATCATCTTGATACTTAGCCAGTTTTTAGTTAGTAGGGAATGTTTTCGTTTTCAGTAAGCGGGGATTCAGTTTTTTGTTTATTGTAATAAATGAGCAATTAAATTATTATTAGTTAGGTTAAAGTAAATAAAAACAATTTCGTGTAAAACAAAATCTTAATATTTGTTGTCTCTAAGTTTCATGGACCTAGCTTTTCGGGGATCAACAATTTCGGGTAACAGGCATTTATTGTAAAAGCTGACTAGCCGATGTTCCATATTTTCGCTCCAAAATTTATCGTCCCTGATTATGTTTTCAGTCTTCAATTTAAAATCTTTGCCTGTCCACACAGCAAACAGACAGTAATTTCTGTTAGTTATATGCAGCTGCCCCTGTATCTGATAAAACCAGTCATGGCGTCGATTCACAGATCCATCTATTTTCCAGAATTTTTTTTTTTGGCTAATAGCAATATCTGCCTCTAATCCAAATGCCGAACTAGGACATTTAATTTCGGTGATGCCATCATCGTCGATTAGTCCATCCGGCGAAGCACCTGTAATCATAATAATTTGAAACTCAATACTCTAATTACTTCTTTTTAATAGAATTTAAGAATACAAAAATAAATTGTTTGTTAGAAAAATCTAAACTTGTACCTGCAACTGTTCTATGGTCACTTTTTCGTTTACTTTCCCATGTTGAATACTAGGGATATGGTCCAAGGAATATGAGTAAAGAAATTGTTTAACCAAAGGGGCTGGGCTAATAGTCGATCGCCGTTTGCACACTTTACAGAATGAAGAGGCTGTCAATAAACAACATCGTAGCTCTAGCCAAAGTGCACTCTCTGCCTGAGGTACAGTATCCCTTTCAACTTCTTGTCTATTATTTACCTATAACATAAAATTTGGAAATATATATTTTTAAGTCTAATATTATCAGAAACAATGTACAACATGTATCTGAACTTATGAAAGTATACTGTAAATACGCACTTGTTCTTGAAGGTTCTTGTTTTATTTGTCCTAAAATATGTTTATAAAGACCAAGTCATTCTTACAAGATTCCCTGCGTCAGGATCTTGAATTGAAGCCGTTTCTAATGCCTGCAAGTTTTCCTGAATTTCCAGTGTTTTATCACTGTCTTTTTCATTTTCTTGAGTCTGAAAATAATATGTAGAGTATAATATAGTGACACAAACCGTATGCACCATGACAGGCGATCGATTGTCGGCTTAACACGTTCCCTGTCCAATGACTCCAAAAGAGTCACGTTTGTGCCAAACTCGTACGTCCATGACTCCATAAGGAGTCACACAATTTTTAGTTCACACGTCCTTGACTCCTTGTGGAGTCATAAATTTATTTTTCAGTTTTGGTCTGAAAAATATACAATTTTTTAACTGATATTAGTATAGATGTAAACCCTTAAAAAATTATTGTCAACTTATAAGAAAATGGACGTACGTATGATCGATGGACGTACGAATATTTTTTTAATTTTTGTTCTGGGACAGGGAACGTGTTAAGATAGCACATAACTAACAATGTTTTTTTTTGTGCTAAAATATAATTCTTACAAGATTCCCTGCGTCAGGATCTTGAATTGGAGCCGTTTCTAATGCCTGCAAGTTTTCCAGAATTTCCAGTGTTTTTTCACTGTCTTTTTCATTTTCTTGATTCTGAAAATAATATGTAGGGTATAATATAGTGACACAAAAAGTAAGCACCATGACAGGCGATCGATTGTCGGCTTGAGATAAATAAATAATGAAGAAAGGTCTTATTTAGTTTTGGTTTAACAACTGCTCAGTCAAAACCAAGGAAACACGTGTCTGACGTAGCTAGTAAAATATAAAGTAAAAAAATAAAACTTACAACAGCATTTTTATTTAAGTCCTGGTTTTGAAGTATTTGAACTTCTCTTTTCTGCCTATAACAACGAATAGGATATTAACTTTATCTTATTACTACTGTGTTTCATAAAAATATCCAAACAAAAAGTAATAAAAAAAAATTACGTCAAAAAGTAGTAAGTATATTGTTTCTTATTACACCTAATAAAAATATATTTTTTATAAGTAGAGAACCTCGGTAACATACCTTTTAGCTTCATTAGCCTTGGCCAAATTTTCGTTTTTTTTTTGTTCCCATATAGCGCCTTTTGTTAGCCATATCTGAAAAAAAAAAGTAAAATGAAAACATACATAAAGAAGTCTAATTTAATTTTTCTTAAGTTAATAGAACACCATTACATTAAAATATGTACTCACCAAAGTTTTGTAATATAATAAAAATATATTATAATAAAAAGTATCAACATGTCCTAGACGCGCTAAAAACTCGCGAAAGTACGATAATATTTTACGCGACTCGCGGCTACGGGAGCGACACACGTCCTACCTCTGAAAGGCCTCAGCCGGCACTGAGCGCTGGCGTGATTCCGCGCCGATTATATAGCAGCACTAAATAATTCATAGTAAAATAAAAAAATAAGTTATTAAAAAAACATTTGTACCATGTTTTAGAACGTAAATGTCTTCGTTTACTAGGCCTAAAATAACATATAAATATTTCAGATTTCATCCTAAACTAACGCGTTTAAAATATCGAAAAATGGCTAAAATTGACACTTTTGAATATACTTTTCTTGAATGAAAACTTACAGTAATCGTTTTTTTTTTCAGCCATGCACTAATAAATGCTATTATTATTTATAAAGCAACGTTGTTATAAGTTTGTCGTATATGGTTTTACTAATATCTTGCATTTGCGTAGACCGTCGATCGATAGTTTAAAAAAAGGCTTGCATAAAAACTGTTCTAATGAGAAAACTGTACGAATAAATGAAAATGTTTTTCAGCCATGCACTAGATTATGAAATTTCCATTAATATGACGTCAATATCTTATCTATAAATTAAACAGATTATGGTTTTATTGTCCGTCGGAAATCATCAATTTTGACTCCAGCGTGGCTCTAACGGATCAACCCTCTTAAGAATATCGTCGAATCTTTTGAGTAACCAACATCCACTGAAAATGGACAATTACAGTTTAAGTCTAAATAATTATTGCTATTTGACACAACCTAAATATATAATAACTAGCTGCGCCCCGCGGATGTGTTAATCCTGATTATAAACTATCTGTGTGCCAAATTTCATCTAAATCCGTTTAGTAGTTTTTGCGTGAAAGAGTAACAAACATCCATCCATCCATCTATTCTCACAAACTTTCGCGTTTTTAATATTATTTATTATTAAGTAGGATAATAGTTGGCACAAAGAAAGATGGAAAAACCGACCAAGTGCGAGTCGGACTCGCACACGAATGGTTCCATAAGGCAAAAAACGCCGAAAAATTTAATTTGTATTAACTTAATTTTATTATTTGTTGTTATAGCGGCAATCGAAATACACACTCTGTGAAAATGTCGACTGTCTACCTATAACGGTTCGTGAGATACAGTCCGCTGACAGACAGACGGATAGCCAGCGGACGCTTAGTAATAGGGTTTCGTTGGCACCCTTACAGGTACGGAACCCAAAAGACGGTTCCACACAATTCAGAGAATTAAATTATTACAACAAAGAATTAAAATAATTAAGTAAAAGACAAAAAATATATTATTTACGGTTTATTTCAAACGAACGTGAAGACTAGAAAACTTATAACTATCAGATCTTTGTGATTTAAATGCAGACAAGTGAAAACAAACTCTTAAATTAACGTGACTTAGCTCCGAACAGGTTATGGAAGACTCCTGCCATCCAGCCGGTTTGTGGCTCCCTGGAAGTTAAGATCTTAGTGTTAAAATAAGTAGATACACCCGTGGAAAATAAACTTGCTTTGAAATATGAGGATCAATTCCCGTAATTAGAAATGTTCAAAATCTAGTCGTAATATTGTCTCAGCGATAATATCAATGTCAAAAATGTAGGGATTTTAGAAGTATTTTTGACAGATTGAGACTAAGATCAGCCGGACGATTCTGTAAAAATCTCACCGTGAAAACTTAGGTGAAGTGAGTTTCTTCTTCTTCTCTTCGTTTAATGTGATGTGAGTTTGTTTTTGCTAGGAATTGACACTATTGACAGCTCACTCCACGCTCACTTCACCTAAGTTTTCACGGTGAGATGGTTACAGAATCGCACTGCAGACTGTGAATATTCTTAAAATGACGAGAATTACCCCTCTGAGGGACAATTTTTTTTCGACACACGTTCAGCGGTGCTATTCTGTAAAAATCTCACCGTGAAAACTTAGGTGAGGTGAGCGTGGAATGAGCTGTCAATAGTGTCAATTCCTAGCAAAAACAAACTCACTTCACCTAAGTTTTCACGGTGAGATTTTTACAGAATCGACCGGCAGTAGTTTTTGCGTGAAAGAGTAACAAACATCCATCCATCCATTCTCACAAACATTCACGTTTATACAAGGTAATATTGGTAGTATTTTTCTCAATAGACTGATTTCTTTAGCTTTCATGTAAAGTTAATATATTTTTCAAGGGATTTCGTTATAGGAGAATTAATGCTACTTTACACAAAACGTAAGCAACCACTCACTCTTTCTTGCAGTTGTACATGAGATTGACTTTCTTGACGTCACCACGACTCAGTCCTTCCCGTTGTCCTAGTTTCACACCTCCAACCTGAAAAAGTCAATCGAAAAGGTTAACCTCAGTATATTATACTGAACAATGTTCATTCTATTGTTTAGCTACGTCTGCAGAAATCACTATAGAGGTGTGAGGAACAGGGTGTAAACTTCACCCATACCCTATACTTAGAAAAGGGAGGATCCTCCGACCAGACGGGTGTTGTGTCTGGTGGGCAACTGCCCACCATTGTATCTACGCTAGTTGCGCGGTAAACTCTGCTTGCGAGATGCAGGATTTTGCGTGACGTCATTATGACGCGTTTTTCGCATGTAGCGTTGTAGATACCGCAACACCACCATAATAAATTTTAGGTAGCATACTCAGCATATAATTCCCACTGCTGGGAGACAGACCTCCTCTCTGTGAGAGGGAGTGGGCCGTAATCCACCACGCGGGCCCAGTGCGGCTTGTTATATGTCAAATGTCTTGGTTCTAGGACTGGTTCTAGGCTGGTTTCCTCACGATGTTATCCTTCACCGTTTTGTGAGCAGTAGTGATGAAATAATTTACAAAAAGCCTGTCTGGGTTCGAACCCACGTCCCTACAACTCGTAAGCGATTTCAGAGTAAGTCCTATAGTGAATGTTGTTCATATTCATAGGTAGAACACCCTGTAAAAATTTCGACACGGAAAAAAAATCATTCAGTATAATATCCGGCCTGAATTTTTTTAGTGATGCCTTTTGTGTTTTTTTTTTCATCAAATAAATGATAAATGATTTTATTTTTATAAGTAGGTTTGCACAAACACTTTTGCACGTCAATCATATTTTTTTAAACTAGATGAGGTCGGTGTTTCCTATATGACTGCTCTGAGAAGAAAGACCGAAACAAACTCGGAGGTCACAGTCTCTTTTAAAGTCCAAACATAATCTTGGTCAGGTTATATGAAGACCATGTAGACCGATGTCTGAAATGGTCTTTTGAGGAAACAACCACACAGATTGAGAGGACCTGTCCAGTCAGTGCACGCATTTGTCAGAAATCGTGCAGCTCAACTCAAGACTTAAGGAGCTCAACGATTCGACGAACAAGATTTCTATAATATTAATAAATAAAGTTTCTTTTCGGTGACATACCTTAGGTTCGACGGTCTTCTGTTGGTTCTTAGAGAAAGCGTACTCGGAGTAGTGCATGACGCTGTTGTAGTCGTAGGGAATGTTGAAGTCATTGACCTGTTTGGTGCTCGCCTTTTTGAAGTTGGTCTCGGTACCTGCACAAGATTGAGTCAAAAAATAATTTAAATAATCATGAAAAGAGCTAAATAAAGTTTTTGCTGCTGAATAACTTTAAGTGGAAACATAAAAAGACATAACATTGATGTAAAGCCATGCTAGGAGAGGACTATTTCCAGATATGAAAGCAATTATCAGTGAATCAGCGAAAACCACCAGCTGTTCTCCTCTTATAACATGCTATATCATTAATATTTTTTCTGTGACGCAAAACAAGGAGGAGTCATCAAATTATAGGAGCTTTACATATCCGTGAATGCTAGTTTAATTAAATGAATTCTCTAATTCAATCAAATAAGGATCAAATTACGAGTAACAAGAACTGTTGGATTGCTCACCAGGTTTGATGTTATTATACCGCACCCAGACGAAGTCGTCACGCTCAGGGCGGCTCTGCTCATGCATGAAGCCGATAGCGTGCAGCAGCTCATGAAGGACTGTTCCTTTCTTAGACACGCAGCCAGGAGTCTGAAGGTTGACTTCTTGACGACCACCTGGAAATATACACAAAATTAAGACAGCTTTACGGGCAAAATAAACCCATTCCAATATGGCATCGGATGGCAGAATAACAAAAGGAAGACCAGCATTTTTATCAAATTTAAATACATATCTAATCCTGGACAGTTAGGGACTAAAATATGTAAATAAATAAAATCCTAGATAAAGTTGAGCTATCTTGAATAGGTACAAGATTGTCTGTTTTTGGAGCTTTTTGAATTATTTAATTTTAATGTTTTATAGTATCGTACGGTTCTGTCCTAATCCATCTTTGCCTGTAGGTTGCCTATTAAGTAAAGCATTCCCTTGCACCATTTACAAGCGAAAACAAGTAAAATGTTCTTCTCATATTTTTTATAGAATTACACAGTTTTTTTTTATTGTTGCAAAATTTACGAATAGTAAGCAAAATGTTGCGTATTGGTTTATGAACCGGGCGTTAAAAGTTACGAATTGTACCTAAGTAAACTATCCCTTAAATTTTTTATGGACTTCATTAACCAGAGGGTTTATGTGTCACGATTTTTCCAATATAGTGGTAAGACTCACCAATTCTTCCAACACTGGACCAGCAGCCGGTGTTCTTGCTCTGGATAGTGATGTAATCCTTCTGTCCTTTGTACGGCACGAAGCGCAGGCACGTCAGCCTGTGGTAGTCCGCTATCGCCTTCATTATGGTTTCGCGTTCCGTTGAGCCTGAGAACAGATACGTCTTCTTAATATCATCAGTCTATAATGTTCCCAATGCTGGGACACAGGCTTCCTCAAGGTAAGACGAGTGGGCCGCTATCTACCACACGGGCCTAGTACGGGTTGTTAGATGTCACTTGTCTTCAAATGTATGGTTCTAAGAGATGCCTTTTTCCTCACAATGTGTTCCTTCGCCGTTTTGTGAGTAGTGGTGATGAAATAATTTAGGTACACAAAGTAAAGCGTCTGTCTGGGTCCCAACATGTAAGTCGCGGATACCAAGCCACCACCTGCTCTATTTAGTAAGTACAAATAAATTACAGAATTTAAAAGAAAACGAAAAGAAAAAATATATTCTGCAATGAAAACCTGGCAAGTTTCAATTATCTATTTATCATCATCAGCACTTTTAACTTGGAAACAGGCACTGTTGAACTTTGGACTAATAAAAAAGAACGTTACATTATTCAGTCAATTACAAATGGCTATCTCTTCATAATATACCTAGAATAGGTACTTAGTTTACGTGCTGGATTTGTCAGTAGCCCATTCTCTGATAAAATACCCTTTAATCGCCACACCGTTGTGAGGTTAGGACAAGTCTTATAATACGTACTGAAGTGTCCCTCAAGAACATAGGGAATGTGTCCCTGTGGCCAGCGTAACACCTCTTCCCTGATGCCATTCCTCCCCTGCTGCGGCGGCATGAGAATGTCTCCCTCGGCGTAGTCCCCTACCTCCTCAGGGTTCATGAGGGATGACTCCGACCAACTCGCCAACGCATCGCCTGGAAATTACAAAGCAATAAGAACATCTACATATTCTGGAGTGTCGGATGACCATCCTTGCGGTAATAATTAAGCAATATTCATCCAGCGGGGTGATTGTGCAACACATAAATGGCATTAATTTTGACAGATCATCATCTGCCTAGCCTTTTCCCAACAATGTTGGGGTCGGCTTCCAGTCTAACCGGATGCAGCTGAATACCAGTATTTTACATGGAGCGACTGCCTATCTGACCTCCACAACCCAGTTACTTGGTAATACGATACCCCTTGGTAAGACTGGCTGTCAGACTTTCGGGCTTTTGACTACCCGTAACGAATGTCAAAGATCCACGAATGACAGCCGAGACCAACGGCTTAACATGCTTTCCGAGGCACGGAGGGGTCTCGGTATGTAAAGATGGTCACCCATCCACAGACCAACCGCGGCAAGCTTAGCTGAACCTGATCGATCGACCTTTGCGGCTATTATTATTTAGCCATGGGCCCCTCCTCGGACAGTTCAACAACATTAATTGCGTTATTAACGTAGTGGAGCAGAAAAATTTTTCATACTTAAGAAGCAATGGATTAACAATATCCTTCAAAATAATTTAGATTTTTTTGTTTTATAAAACGTTGCCCCACACTAGGAATTACTCCTGTATCGTGGGTGCGTTTACAAACATTTAAATTCACATACACAAACAGCCAGACCCGGAACAACTACCTGTGGGCAATACAAATATTTGTTCCGTGCGGGAATCGAACCCGCGACACGCAGCGCAGCAGTCGATCGCTCAGCCACTGCGCCAACCGTGTCGTTGTAATTTAAGATTGTGATTAATCGTGTGCTAGGTATGTAATTAGGGGGCTGCTCTTTGGCTGTATTCCAAGGAGGTTCCACGACTACTACAAGTTTGACTATAACATCATGTTTTAAAACTTTAATTTCTATGACAGAAATTCAAGTCAAAGCAAACATGAAATCAACATTCATCAAAATCATTTCTTATCGCAATCCTCGTGGACCTTAACCGAACAAGGGGTAAGACGACTTCGACTCGGAGGACCATTTTTGTTCTCGACTAGCTGGGGGTTTTGAGCTTTATTACTGTCCGTCTGTCCGTCTGTCTGTTTGCTACGTCCGCACTGACAAATAGCTTGCTTAGCATCTATACCCCATTCGCAATAAGATTAGACATTGAAATAAATCTTTTTTACAGTCCGTTCAACCGATTTTGACTTCTATTGCGTTGGTGGCATGACAAATGGCAGCTGCAATAAACAGTTGGTATTATAATCACGTTTTTGCTTTTAATGCCGTCCTTATGCCTACGGAATAGAAGTAAAAATCGGTTGGACGGACTGTAAAAAGTTTTGTTTAAATGTCTAATCTTATTGTAAATGGAGTATAGAGCCTAGCGAGTTACCTTACGAGTAGATAAGTCAAACGAATGCTCTCCGACCGCACTACGCGCTTGGCGCCTTCTCTAGTCGCCTAGCGTGTATTAAAGGATGTTAAGTCACTAAGTTCTGGACGCTAAGCCGTCAGTGCGTGCGTAGCCTTAAAGGACCATTTTCTCAACTAGCTAGGGATATTGAGCATTAAAAGACAAGTTGGATAAATAAAATAGTCAACTGATGTGTCGATCTGAGCCGGAACACAGCAGTAACCGACGATCGATTTTATAATTATGTTCCTTTCGCATATTACTCGTATGTCCTATTTCCAAGCGGTTAAATTATTTCAATGATCGATGATGCCTTTCACCCCATTTCCTTTTACACCGGAACCGGGAAAAGCATCATGAATGAAGATAAAAAAAGTTATCGAAAAAGTTAAGCAACATGTAATGTGGTACATAACACGATTAGGATATCATGAAGTCGAGGAAGTGTGCTGTCAGCTTGGTGCTGGAGGACTCTTCGTTATTTTACTATCAGATGAGGTTGACACGAGCGCTGTCGTGTTTATCGTGTGAACATGACAGGCGATGCATCTCGACCTGAATCGATCTACATGTATTAATTATTCATTTTCATTATTACCTTGCTTACACTAAGGGGAAAACGGGGTAGTTGGGAATAGCTGGCAATAGAGATCACCCACACATCTACAAAACTAAACATTGGAGAATTTTCGTAAAGGACCTCTGCACCCAACCCTGTGTCCCCGCCATTGTTACAAACGACTCACTTTAGATCCGCGCGCGCATTTCCGCGCGTACGGGTCTAATTTATTATTGTATTTTAATAAGATTTCATGTGTATTTAGTCTGTCATTGAAAATAGTGATTTGCAACTTAAATTGTGATAATAGTTTCAAGTTTATTTGATGTTTTACTTTTTCTTATTCGTCATTTCCCACAGGGTGATCACAATTGCCATCACCTTGGTGCAATGGGAATCAAAACTGTTTTTTTTTAACTTCTATAAGTACCAAAGTGTGTACACAAAATGATTAAAAGTGATCTCAGTTGATAGATGAATAAGTAAATTATGTAATTAGGCGGTTGCAATAAAGATTTTATTTTTAAATAAGCTTTTATTTGAATTCTCGCTTAAGTGGCTCCCATTACCCCGTTTTCCCCTAACTAGTTTCCTTTCTTTTTAAGTTATTTGGGTGTTAGTGTGACTTTGTTTATCATAGGTAGGTAAGTTGTTAAAATCAAACTGAAAGCTAAATGAAAACTATTAATTACTGCATGAACATGCAACATATTGCCTGTCTTAAATAATATTTAAAGCATAAAGTAATTCAGAACATTTTAGTTTAGAGATTTAGGGTTGGTGTATTTTATTTTACCTATTTCTAATTAATTACGTAAGCGTTACAAAACTCAAAAATGAACTGAAACCGTTTGCACTAACTTAGCATGGTGGAATGATTCGATGATAATTTCTAAGTTGATAAATTTAATGAGCTTAAACCGTTTGCAATAATATGAAATCGCGAAAAAAAACTCAGCTGTTCCATACATTTTGACGAGTTATACGAACATAAATGTAGGGAACAGCTGATTTTTCTCCCACAGTAAAAGTTGCTTAAGAGGTTGTTAATCTTTTACCAATAACCCTGTATAACGCAATGAATGCTGTTGAACTGTCAAAAGGAAAAGTATTGCTACTGATAATCAGCCGGGCGATTCTGTAAAAATCTCACCGTGAAAACTTAGGTGAAGTGAGTTTGTTTTTGCTAAGAATTGACACTATTGACAGCTCACTCCACGCTCACTTCACCTAAGTTTTCACGGCGAGATTTTTACAGAATAGCACCGCTGTTACGAAATTATCCCTCTGGACACTGTAGGTACGTGCAATAAAGTTAATGACAATAAACGTAATTAGGTACAACTATAAAATACAATTTGATGATAAAGGAAACTGTAATTTAATTACTTACTTGATATAATTAAATTAGATAATGATTACATTATTAACTACATACAAACTTTAATTGTAAACTATGCATCATGTCTGTCAATCATTTTTCGATTTTTTTAAGCAATTTTATTTGTCATAGAAACAGGTTAGTATTCCTAGTTCTTCAGACACACTAATTAAAAATCATTCTATTTAGTTCCACAAATTAAAATGGTAGTGTCAAAAACTGAGGAGGAACTGAGGTCTTCCCTGTTTTATGTCATTCCTGTCAGTTAACATTGGCCCTATTGGCTAGGGCCAAATAAATTATAGCGAAGAAATTAAGGACTAGGGTCCTTAATAACTTCGATATAATTGCAGTACAATAAATTCTACTTAGTTTTTCGAGACGTCACCAAGCGTCAGCATTGCCTTAAACGTGGAAATGCTGGCAGCCCTTAGGAAACTTTTCCTATTGACACATTGACAGCGATGCGGACGAATTTTTTTAATGCCCTTTGATTATTTCGCCTAATTTTTATATACATATTATTATTTCTAAAATATCTGATTATAAGACTGTTAACTTTTTAATTAGTTATATAAATACAATTAAATAAACAATTTATCCATATATTCTACTTATATTAAATGAAGAAGATGAATGTGTATATATGTATATATAAAGTTAGATTCTCATAATAATATTAATTTCATGAATCACTCACCGCTCTCATTGTTCGGCAGTCCATAAGCTTCGGGTCCCAAACTCGACACATCTATAGTCTGACTCCCATCTATGCCGTTTTCTTCCATGTCATCATATAGAAAATCAACTAAATTATAATAACCCTCGCCTGCAGGCAACGCATTATTTCTACTAATTAAAACTACTAAAAAGAAATAAATTATAGAATTCATTTTGGTAGTTTCAGGTTAGTTATATTTTAACTGAAAGCTCTATACTTATTTTATATTAATTCTATTTAAAACAAAAATCTTGTTCGAAGGAAAAGGACTAGACGATCAGAAAACCGCAATAGGTATGTGAAGTAAATTGGTGCGGCGCGCGTTTTTATAAAGGTGTCGCGAAGACCTGTCATAGGGTAAACACAAACGGACAAATGCCGACAAGGTTCGTTACTCCTTACTTCCTGATACAGGACGCAAACGAAAATATGTAAACTAATCGATAAGAGCAGCCTTGAATGTTATTTGACTTACATTTCCTGTTTTGATTAAGAAATTTTGTGATCTTCAACTGCTTCCTGATAATTCTCAAGAAAGTAAATAGTTATGATTAATTTAATAAGTCTTTGTTTACATTTTTTTATTCGGAAGTGTTACAAATTGCATTCGTCTATTCTATACAAGGCATATTTTTACGACTTCTGTCATATAAATAAAGATTTATAAAACCGGTTTTTTATCTTTTATTGATGCATATAAAGAGCAATTTTGTCGTCCGCAATATTTCTTTATCGGAAACATCCGTTTCCGTTTCATTGGAAAAAAAACGGTGTGAAAAACTAAAGAGAGGAGAGGAGGATTGTTTTTAGATTACATTGTATGTATTATTAGGGTTCCGTACCTCAAAAGGAAAAAACGGAACCCATAAAGGATCACTTTGTTGTCCGTCTGTCCGTCCGTCTGTCAAGACCCTTTTTCTCAGGAACGCGTGGAGGTATGAAGCTGAAATTTATATCAATTACTCGGGTCTACTGTCCCTTGAAGCTGTGAAAAAATCAAACTTCTAAGCCAACGCAATCAAAAGATACAGCCGTTTATGCCGCAAATTTTCGACACTTGCAAGGGAATCAAAAACTACAGGGTGCTTCCCGTAAACTCAGTATCTTGAAATTTGGTACGAAGCAACGTCTTATAGCATAGATAAAGGAAAAATTACGAAAACCATAAATTTTTAGTTACATCACATAATATTTTTTTTTTTAATAATTTTAAACTTACTACCCATTTCCTCATAAACGCGTAGAGGTATTAAATTGAAATTCTTACCAAATACTCAGGTCTATAATACCTTTAAGCTGTAACAAAATCAAACTTCTATGTCAACGCAATCAAAAGAAACAGCAATTTAAGCTGCATATTTTGAAACTCGCAAGTACTCGCAAGGGAATCAAAACCTAAAGGGTACTTCCAGTCGACCTAGAATCTTGAAATTTGGCTTGAAGCAACGTTTTATAGCACACATAAAGGAAAAATTCCGAAAACCTTAAATTTTTAGTTACATTACAAAATATATATTTATTTTTTAATAAATATAAACTTATTACTTTTTTCCTCATGAACGCGTAGAGCTATCAAGTTGAAATTCATATCAAATACTTAGATCTAATTGCCTTTAACCCGTGAAAAAAAAAAAATTCTAAGTCAACGCAAAAACGCAAAACGCAAAAGTACAACCATTGATACCGCATATTTTGAAACTCGCAACTACACGCAAGGGAATTAAAACCTAAAGACCACTTCCCGTTGACATAGAATCTCGAAATTTGGTAAGAAGCAATAGCTTACAGCACAGAGAGCAAAGAGATCTTTGTCTTAAATTTATGCTCCTCCATCTTTCCCCATTGTAATGTTATGAATTTCATTTTGCAATAAAAATACCATAGTTATGACACGATTGTCGTAATGAACGAACTTTGTAAACCTTGCAGGTTTGTACGGAACCCTCGGTGCGCGAGTCCGACTCGCACTTGGCCGGTTTTTTTTTGTCTCCTTTACTCTTTCACACGCTGTCTACATCTCTCTATTTATTGTCCTATCGCAGGTATGCTGAAAGAGATTTCTTATGAAATTAGCATCACCTTTGTACAGACGCCAGCACATCAAGCTACCCGAAACTGTCAAATTTTCCCAATGAACTTTGATCCTTATGCTTTAGCGATAAAGTTGAACATCTATCAAAGAAATTTGATAGATTGTAGTAGGTTGATGTGCTGGCGTCTGTACCTATTTTTGTGTTCTGTTTTATTTCGTGTCTGTTTATATATGTGTGTACATAAATGGTAAAATAAATAAATAAGAGGAAAACAATAAAGGGACACTTTTCATCTTCGCTTTAAAGCGAAGATGAAAAGTGTCCCTTTTCATCTTCGCATTTCTTGCATTTTCCTGTGTTATGACATCGAGGATGTTTCATGTATAAAGGCTGCATCTATGTATTTTCTGTAGAAAATGGCAAATACGATAATAGGTTACTGCGCAGCTAACATTGCAGAAGCAGCAATGACATACAGTACCCGGCGATAAATATTGCACATCGACCTTTGGAAAGAGACAATCGGCTAATTTCGGCTTCGTAGAGCGTTATCCCTGTCGGACGAAATACAAACAGTCCGGTATCTATTAGGAGCTGTTAAAACAATTATGATTTGCTTCTTTTGATAATTATTTTTATTTTTTTTTATTTTTTCTTTCCAAAGGTCGATGTGCAATATTTATCGCCGGGTACTGTAAACATATTCAGCCAAAAATGTTCCCACTGCTGGGACACAGACCTCGGTGAGAGCAAGTGGGCCGTAATCCACCACGCGGGCCCAGTGCGTGTTGGTAAATGTCACATGTGTTCGAATTTTTGGTTGTAGGACATGCCGGTTTCCTCACGATGTTTTCCTTCACCGTTTTAAGAGCAGTGGTGCTGAAATAATTTACACAAAGTAAAGCGCCTGGCTGAGTTCAAAACTACGATCTACAATTCGTATGTCGCGGACAATACCACTGAACCGCCACTACTGTCAAAAGCAATTCTCGTAAATGCACCCTTCATAAAAAATTGCCGAGTGGGAAGGCGACGGGTTATGTCCAGTCGTACAGTGGAACGCACCGAACTGCCTTCCCTCACTTCCTTCTGTACTGAACCGACGGTTTCTGTAAACACAGTAGCCAATGAAGCCAGGAAGGTGCCTGCATTCGTTATATTGGAAACTTTCTTACTACCTGCGTCTGGGGCTGGAAGTTTCGTCAAGAGCCTATACTATCTCAGCTAAAATTCACTTTTTATCTCGCTCGCAAGATACTGCTCGCGGACTGTGTGAGAGCGAGACAGTGCGGTACTGGGGGGAAGGCAGCGCCAATAGTTTAAGGTTTTTGCTTTTTACGGTGAAAATAAAGGTAATTCAAAAAAAATAAAAAAATAAGACCTGCTTCATAGTTAGTTCAGTTAGTATCCAAAGTTTCATGATGAAATTTGAAATATTTTTTGAAGTGAAAACTTCTTTAGCGGCGCTGTGTACTTTTTTTGGAATGGGTAAAAACTTCTAAATTCGCGTCAGGTCACGTGACCCGGATCGAAAATTCGTAAGACGTGACGCGCGTTGTTGAGGACAGCGCCATCTATGCACATCGGGAATAACTACGAGGGCCTCGCGTACTAACTACGTAGGCCTCGCGTACTAACTACGTAGTTCATCCAACAACGACGAGATGGCGCTGAACCACGGATATATAACTGACGACGAGCTCAAATACATTTTATGTACAAGGCCAATAGTATGTAAAAATGTAACTAATATCAATCGTACCATCTACGTCCTCTTCTAATACGCCTCTGCAAACATTATGGTAATCGAACAAAGGTAACATTGTGTAAAATTTCATACAGGCTCCTTATTAGTTTATCTAGTTACCACTTTAGAAATGATTAACGAAGCACTGCCGCGACCAACACCACGAACTGAAGTCTATCCTGTGTGCTTATTTGTAAATCTGAATAAATTCCTTTCACGAGAAGAATAAACCAGTCACTTTGGTCATCATACCTGATTTGCAAAAAACCCTATAAAATAAGGAACACACCTTAACACGCGTGTTTTGTTTATAAGACGATTCACAAAATACACTCGTAATTGTTCAAGTTTTCACTTCTGTCGGCACTACCGGAGTGCCAGTGTTTTTTTTGATACCAGCGGTTTATTGTTCGGTTTGGAGGGAAATTTGGATTTTTTTCTATCGAGAATATTTTATGGAATCGTGTTTTCGTCTAACATAGTAGGTAGTTAACATTAATCCTCAACTTTACGATATATTTATTTCAAAATTAATGCTGCGGTATTTTCGACATAACGGAGGATCATGCTGAGCCATTTGAGGTAGTATAGGCTCTTAATTTGGCACGGCCTCTTAACAATATATGTATAAGGTATTATACGATACCCCCGGGCACGACAGTGTACCTATCTATTAAACTTTGTTGGCCTAAACCTTCACCGCTTCAACGGTATCGTCGGCTGCGCAGGGGTCGTTAGGGCTGCATTTTTTGGGGCACAAAGAGCAAAATAGGAGTAGGGATATACTTACTGCCTATTACTGTAACCGCGTAGGTATCTATGATGAACGTCTATAATATAATTAACAGGACTGGGCTCACGATCGTGGTAAGGTTACCTGGAAACTTTCGAACATCTTCAACTAATGAGACAGTTTCCCACGCCGACCTCTTGCATTACAAGAAACCAACCAATTACGAGTAATTCCGACCAGAATACAGCCTTGACATAACTCTTATTGCGACCTTGAGAGAGATGTGAATGCGTCGCAATATCAAATTTGTCACATTATGATACTCAAACTCAGTTCGTTGACACACAAGGCCTCACTATCTGCAAGTAAACGGAAGGATTTCTCGTTAATAGGAACAACCTCCGCTGTATAACGTATTCAGGAAATATTATCGTTTCCATAAACATGACATATCATGATGTTTTGACTCTTGAGTCATGTCGCATCATCTTTGTTAAAGAATTCCTAATATCTAAATATGATTTATGCCTTGCATGAGTGTGACAATGTACCTAATATTTTTTCCTTGTTAGCTTTATCGTTTTTAGTTATGATTTCATAAATAAACTTTAGTGTTGCCCAAATGCAAGACCAAGACAAGACCTTAGCCAGTCTTGGTCTTGGTCTTGCGTCAATACACCTGGTCTTGGTCTTGGTCTTGGTATTGCGCTCTCAGTCTTGGTCTTGGTCTTGGTCTTGCAGCAAGAGTCTCGCAAGTCTTGCGAGACTCTACTACTTAGACTAGACTACATTCAAATACCTATTAGTCTATTGCTCAGGGTGGCAGGGACATCGACGCGCAACCGCTTACCATGGATTCAGTACATGATTCTGGACCCTCCTGCGTTGAAATTTTTCGTCGGCTTGTTCTTAATTTTTTACGTTTTTTTCTGCAATTTTTTTTACTGTAAACTGTATAAAATCATTATTTCTATTTGACCCAAAGAGATTTTTAATTAAAAAATAGTAAATTCACTTATTTCACTTAAAACAGCAATGTAAATAAAACTCGAAAGGGCTACCTACCTGATCAGCTGTATTGCTAAAGTTCATTTGCGAGGTCAACACTGTCTTCGCGCTCACGCTATTCGCTTTCAAATGGAGCGACAAAGGGACCGCAGCGCCAAACGGTCTCCTCGTATTATTAACACACTTGAAAATAAACTTTAAAATTATTGCAATAAACTGCATAAATGCTTGAACCTGACAAAAAATGCGGAAGATTGCGGGAATCCCCACGCGGCGTCAAGTCGGCCATGAATCCCAATGAATCTAACAGACGCGTCACATGAGGCATTTTAATCATCTACATAATTGAATGACCCATTTACTACTTTTATTTTAGATTCGTCATGAGGGGATAATTATTTTTCTTTATTATTATTATTTTTTTTTTTTTAAGCTTTAGAAAAATAATTACCTTAGGGTAAATCAACCATGAACCTTAATGCTTTAGCGATAAAGTTGAAAATCTGTTAAAGAAATATGGCAGATTGTAGTAGCTTGATGTGCTAGCATCTGTACCGTAACATCGGCTGGCTTAAAAACTGCTACTAGTACTAGACCTACTCGACTCGCTGTTAGTTTTAAATTTCCTGAATAGAAGAATAATATAAACTTTGAAACATAAATACCTAGGTACATAATTTTCATCAACCTACTAAAGTTAGATCTGCACATTAGACTTATACAAGTATAATATAATACTCTAAGTAGATATACCTACAAGGTATGAAATGAACTATGCTAGAAAGTTATGCTAGGTACATTTTTATCACATATGGGAACAAATTTGTAAGTAACACGCTACCTACCTACTTAATAAATAGTCGAAACATATAATAATCAATACAATACCTGTTAGTGTTATGACGATACGGTTTTGATACTGGGGGACGTCTATCAAAATAGGGATTGAAACCAAATACCTACTATAACGCCCAAATCTCAGTTTGACTGCGAGACGCAAGAGTCTTGCAGGCTTAGTCTTGTTCTTGCTCAAGTCTTGCAGGGGTCAGTCTTGGTCTTGGTCTTGCTACAATAAGTCGGTCTTGGTCTTGGTCTTGGTCTTGCAAAAATGCAAGAACAAGACCAAGACTGCAAGACCAAGACCGATTTTGGGCAACACTAATAAACTTCGATCTATGGACTTTTATTTTTCGATGAACTTCCGCTTATATTAAAAGACTCGTAGGTAGGTACTTTACCGACATTGTAACTGGTAAGGTCCATTCGATTAAAAGTGGTTTTCGCTTTTATATTCACTAGATTCAGTTCCTTTTGCACTTCATTATCCGCTTCCTAAGAGCTGACCGGACCATGCTTTTAGTGCTTCAATAATCCCTAAGCAAAAGCCCTTGCTTCACTCCGCTCTTTCTTAGGAGGCTCAAATCTAAAGAACTAACGCAAGGATTCCGCAATCACTTGATCACGATATCTTCGCGATAGGCATTTTCTTGAAATACTTGGAACAAAAAATGGGATCCTGTCAACAGGAGGATAGTAGCATCTTCCTGTCTGCCAACAAATTGTAATACAAGCTGGTGGTTGTGATATTTTCGTGATCGATCATTGAGGGATTCATGTTCAGCAGTAAAATGTCCTATCTGATATTTATTTTTACAATGTAAACAAAACAATAAACAGATGACGTACACC